>OZ010750.1:24234445-26634445 GCA_963932245.1 Tachinus rufipes
TGTTTAGCGCTCAATAGATAGCGTAAAGTTCTGCAGTGAATACAGAAGATTGATCAGGAAGTTTGCCACATTCTTCTATCTTAAATTGGGGAATATGTACCACGTAGGATACCAACAGGGAAAGGTTAGATTTTGAACCGTCTGTATAGATTTCAATATATTGTGGCCAATATTCGTTACTGAAATCTCGAAAAGCCTGATTAACCTGCGAGAGAGGTAGATTGGTGATTAACTCATTTGAAAAAACCCTGAAGAGTTTAGCGGAAATAATAGATTCCTGAGGAATATAAAAAAGTTTAGAGAAAGCTTTTTTGTTAATGACTCCAGAAAATTGGCCAACTTCATTATATGCAGAAATAAGAAGCGGCTGTCCTTTAGATGTCCTGAACGGTTTTTTTCCAAAAAAATAGCTGGCACTGGTAGTGGCTTCCAAAGCCATACCACTGCCCATGGCAACCAGCTTTAAAACATTCTTTTTGGCAAGAAAGTTCCTACGGATGGATAGAGGCATTATGCCCGATTCAACTTCCATGACATCAATTGGGGTTGAGTTTATGTAACCTAAGCTTATTCTAATTGTTCTATTTTGGATTTTATCCAAAACAGCAAAAGCAAACCGGCTACAAAAAGAGAAAAAATGTGAGACAAAATCTAATTTAGACCAAATAAAGGCTTTGTAAAAGATCAGAAGAATTTTAGGATCACTACCCCAGTATGTGCCCGAGACACAACGCAGCATGATAATCCCTTGTGCACACGACTTCTGTAGATGCTTAAAGTGTAAATTTCAGAATAACTTTTTGTCGAAAATGACTCCCAGAAATTTGTAAGAGGCCACGCAAGATATGGGAGTTCCATTGATTATAGGGACATGATCAACTGGGATCACATTTTGAGTGCGCGCTGAGAAGAACATACATTTGCACTTTTGTAGGGATAAATCAAGATTTTGTTCAAAAAGTAGGGCTGTGGTTTCCATTAAACATCTATCCATGTTTCTTAAAATACTGTCAGTAAAAAGCCAGAGTGGTATATAGCTAGGTCGTCCGCATAAGAGATGATATGAACTGACGGAATTGTCGAGGTGGTTAATTTGATTAAGTATATATTAAAAAGTATAGGACTCAAAGAACTGCCTTGAGGCAAGTTTTGCAAAGATGTTCTAAAGTTGTTTTTGGCTTCAGAAATATAGAGTTTTTTAAGGCCGCACAGGTTAATAACTATATTGATAAACGCGGGCGAGAGGTTTAAACTAATCAAAATCGACTTCAACGTCACAATGCAGACATTGTCGTAGGCTCCTATGATGTCCAGAAAGCAGACGCAGGTTGTCTGACTGCGGGACCATGCTGAAATAACCTCACAGTAGAGTGATGATAAATTATCACTAACACTGTGACCCTTTCAAAAACCAGTTATAGAATGGGAGAGTACGTTTTCCTTTTTGCACCACTGCTCTGGTCGGTGTTTCAGAATGTTTTCAAATGTTTTCCGAACGCAGGATGAGATAGCTATCGGTCTGAAGCTATTACATTCTGTGGACGGTTTTATTGGAATAGGGACAATTTTAATTAATTTCCATTTTTCTGGAATTTTTCCTTGAACTAGAATGGTGTTGAATAGCTTCTGGAGAATGATTTTCAGCTGACTAGGCAACTGTAGGATCATTGAGTATGAAATGTTATCATGGCCTACCGCAGAATCTTTTCTGCCTGCATTGGCTAGCACAATTTCATCTAATAAAATTTGGTTTGTAAGGGAATGAGGAGTTTGAGGGAGTTGATTGATAGGAAAGACTATGGATGGATGTAGTGTAAATGGAGAAGTTAATTTACACAAAAACTCTTCTTTCCAGTCTTTATCTTCAAGTAGCAGGGAGCGAGACCGGAAGGTTTTCGAAAAACGTTTTATGGTAGACCAGATGTAAGAAGAGGATGAAGTCCTGCTAAATGTGCCGCAGAATGCCTTAATTAAAACTGTCGCGTTTTTTGCGCAGTAAAAGTTTCCTGGCTTCCGCCATTGCCTTCCTTGCTGCTATCAGATAAGCTATTTTTCCCGTACAGAAATAATTTGTTTTTGGAGACGACGACGTTTATTAACGTCATCGGAGCACTCTTTGTCCCACCACGGGCACGGCAAATGTTTTGATTGTGGTTTTTTGGGAGATGGAGAAGCTTTGATGGCAGAAGAGACTAGCCAATTAACTACTTGACAGTAGTCTGGAGATGGCTGACTTACGTTTAACAAGATAAGTTCTTCTCTGTAAACGTTCCAGTCAATTTTTTTAGAGTTTATTAACCGGGGAGATCTAAAGTCTGGGCTAGGAGTAAATACATTATTTATTTCCGTAACTATGGGAAAGTATCCTGGAGAGTAGTTGAATTGCATCTGAACGCAATGTCAGGAGATGCAATAACTAAGTCAATAACATTTTTATAGATGTTAGTTGGAGAACCATCATTCAAGATTATTAACCCCAACTGGTCGATAGCAGCTTCTAGTTCTAAGCCATAGCGGTTATGATTGTGGTGACTCCAAGCCGGGTGGTGAGCATTAAAATCACCTATTAAGATAAAAGGATGGGGCATAGAGTTGAGGATGTCCAGCTATTGCTTCCTATTAATAGATCGATTGGGTAGGCAGTAACCCGACAAAAAGGAGATATTAGCAATAGACGAGATTACAAATTGTACATGCGGGGAGACGTTAAAGGACGGTATTTTAGATTTAGTTCTAAGGGAGTAATGGAAGGAAGGAAGAGACTCCACCATACCCATCATCTCTGTTATTGTGAAAAGAGCTAAAGAGAGGAATAGATAAGTATTTATTAGGGCAAAGCCAAGTTTCACTAAAAAAAATAGCATAAATTTGGTGTTCTTGGACCAGGTGGCACAGATCTGGTTGTTTACCACAGCCAGATTATATGTTTCAGCTAAGTAGCCGAATCGACCCCTGAGCCATTGATAAATTCAGATAAGTTGTGAAGGTCGGATAAAAGATTATTCATGTGAGCAGAGCTATATGCTGGATTAAAAGCTGAGAATTGTTGTATTGCCTTAATAAGAGTATCTACTAGTTTGTGTATAAAGTTAGCGTCACAGAGATTATCTGGTTTATCAACAGGGAAAGCTAAAGGAGTATAAGGAACAGAAATAGAAGAATTGGTTTGAGAACAGGAGGCTTTAGAAATTTTGCGAGAGAGAAAGGATTTAAAAGACCTTCTTTTGCGTTTTGGGGATTGAACCAGCGTCGAGTTAAAATCAAAGACATTGCTCAACGAGCTGGCTAAGTTGCTCTTAGCGTTAGCCTTGGAAGGTAGGCGATTCGGAGAGAGGGGTTTCTGTTTAGACACTATTGTGGAAAATAAGTTGCGATTAAGAGTGCAAGGCGGTTCTACTTCCGGTAAGGTAGAAGGGAAGTCCCTAGATAACTGTGTAGGGTTTGTATTTGTTGAAAATAATTTATTGGTCTCGTAAAATGAATAACCATGGACTGCCATCGCTTCTTTAATTTTTGATTGTCTGATATACTCGGGCAGATTCTGTTTGCAAGGGAGATTTTATTTTCATTACTAAAATGTTTACCTTTACAAAAGATACAGGTAGGTAAATCTGTAGTAGGACAATCTTCGAGTTTATAATTAGCCGCGCATGACGGATACCTGGAGGTGTTGCTTCTACAAATTTTAAAGGTGTGACCACATCGCAAACAGTTAAAGCATTGTATCACTTTTGACACAAATAGTTCAACTGGCCTTGAATTGAGGTTATAATAAAAAGTTTGCGGGAGAACGTGTCCCCTGAATGTGACTAAAATAGTGTTTGAAGGTTCATATTAAAAACCCGAACCATCAACTGATTTGGTTTTCCTATTTAGTCTTTCCACTTTTAGGATGTCAGTTTGCGACGAATTGCTTGCGTTCGTTTTTATGTCCTCTACCTTAAATTCCTTATCAACTCCGCGTACAATGCCCTTGCATGCGATGTGATGTGACGGAATAAATGCTTTTAATTTATTTGTATTTAAAAAATTGCCACTTATAAAGTCGTTGGCTTGATCATATTTTTTGAAAAAAATGATTTTATTACCAATTACCATTGAAGTAATATTCCCATTAGTGGTATCAATTGGTTCAATATAAATTTGATATGGGTGGATGTCTGTGTTAATAAACTTGTCCTCGAACACACAACTGTTTAATTTAAACGACCTCCCTTCACCAAGGTTCAGAGAGGAATCGAACAACATAATACTGTCCAGCAGGTAACTCGGATAGCAAATGATATATCTGTCAATTTTAATAAAGGTAACGTCACGCAGATAGCGTTACTTGATATTGAAAAAGCGTTTGATAAAGTCTGAACTGAGGGTCTAATTTTTAAACTGATGATGTATAATTTTGACAGCAACCTTATAAAACTTATTTATTCATACATCACTGATCGTAAATTCATTTGTGAAAGTTAATAATGAGCATTCATCGTATCATAACATCTCTGCGAGGGCACCACAAGGTTATATCTTAGGTACCACGTTGTTTAATTTGTTCATCAATGACATACCACATTTCACTCGCACTAGTTCAGCTCTGTACGCTGAAGATACTGCTATCTACGTACATTCTTTTGACGCTAAAATAGCAAATAAACAGTTGCAAATTTAACGGGTATCTTGGAAAAGTACTATGACAAGTGGAAAATTAAACTGAACTCCACAAAAACTGAAAGTATTACTTTCAGTAAAAGGTTTACACATAGTAAAGTTTTCCAGGTACTAAAAATAAACAACATGTCAGCAAAAGTCAATAACGTAGTAAAATATCTTGGCGTACATCTAGATTCAAAACTGACATATAATTACCATATTACCCAAACTTTACATAAAACACAAAGAGTCCTTAAGCTGCTTTATCCTTTACTGACGAAAAACAGCTCATTGACATTTCAGACAAAACTACTGCTTTACACATCAATCATTCGCCCAATCATAACATATGCCTGTCCAGTCTGGTGCAGCGCAACTAAAACAAATTGAAACTAGCTCGATTTCAAAATAAATGTCTAAGGTTTGTCACTGGCAGTAATAGATATACTCGCATAACTGACCTTGAAAATAGAGCCGGAGTTCAATTATTATTTACTGACATTAATAAACTAACACAACACTTCTACAAAGAACAACTGTACCATTTCAAATCAAACATTGCATTCTATACCAATCATTGCCATTATTTGAGGAGCAATAAAACAGAACTTGTTTCAGTTTTATTGACTTGCTCATCATTAAATTAAATTAAACAATCGCTACCACATTTTATATTCTCAAACATATATGTCATCAAATCACCCAACAAAGGAGCTGTCAGAGAGCCTGGTGTTTAACCGCCGAATACTCTCATAGACTAATGTTGAACACATCATATCCATCATTCATAACATGATATGCAATTGTACCAGCAGGTTTTTTATTTTTATGTTTTCCTGTGTTTAGCCTTATTCTTTTCTTTACTAACTTATCGTACGGGGTAAAAACCATGATAACTTATGCGCAGTACATGCGTAATAAGTTCAGTTGTAGTGTATAATATTTGTTGTCTTTAACAGTATCTAAGAATGCTTAATTTTTATTATTTGGAGTCTCATCTTATTTTACCATTGTTTGTAAACGTTGTTTAAATACTTACCTGTACAATGTACTTTTATTTCTTTAACAATTAAATATATTTTTGAATTGGAATTAAATTATGCTATGTATACATGTAAACAAGTTTGTCCTTAAACCATGTGTTTGATGTATGATGAATAAACCCTTTTCAACGCAAAACTTACTAATTCCTTGCCATGCCATTTTTGTTTATTTTATCGTCACTATACTTTCTTAAAACTTTTTTAGATTTAACTTTTTATTGTTGTGCCAGTACTCAAGATTTCGTTCAGATTCTGCCAAAATCTTCATTCTCATTACCACCATTGATAAGCGCATACGCTACTACTAGAAAAATTTTACGGATGCCAATTTTTGTAAGTGTCCGTAAGATTTTAGATAAAATAAATTTATACATCTTTACACAATGCTTTGCTCATCCAATCATCTACACCAGACCACAAACCTAGACTTCCATCATACATAGTAGCTACATCTTTCCCTTTCCTCTTCGTTTTATCCACACATAAAATGTAAACTTTTCTTTCATTTATTTCTTTTCTTACATTCTATTCCGTATTTTTCGTAGTACTCAACTAATAAAGTAGACCAGGGTACTAACCTGGGTACCCGCCCCAATCCAATATTCTTAGCTAACGGTAAGGGTGCAAATACTGAATGATGTATCGCTCAGTCTTATAATGTCAATCAAGTTTGCATAAGCCACTTTTGCTTTGTAGACCAGTATACCGTTGCCCTTGTTACTACCACTAGAAGGTACCGGAACACAAATTCAATTCACATCATACAACTTGCTTTTATAAATAACACAACAACAATTAGGTTAATGCCATCAAATAAATTCACACCTTAAAATTGAATTTACAAAATAGTTAATTACACACGGACAATAATGACGTTTTGGTAAAAATTATTATATATTAATTGAGCAAAATTTTATTTCTCTGACTTGTACTAATTCCTGCTACTAATTAGCTACAATAAGATTGTACACATATGTATATGGCATCACCTTCACAACCCGAGCATCATTGCCAATTATTTATTTATTTATAGACTACTACTTTGCACTTACTTTGATCTAAAAACAATTTGTATGATTAAAAAATAATTTATGTTTTACGTATTTACATATATTTTTTAATTATTCAATCTTTATTATTGTTTTTATAATTAAATATAAACAGTAGAACCGAGAGTAAAACAAACATGACATGTATTGTTGTGTCTTATGAACATGTGCTTCTCATTAATTTGTGTTTAGTGATGTTAAATTGAATGATTAAATTTAAAATCAAGTAAAACCACTAGTCATTATTTCTTAAAATTAATAAAAAATATAATAATATTATTAGCCGTGGACATCAAATTAAATTTCATAAACGTCACAATAATTGTGCTTTCTTAATTAACTTTTTTTTTTTCTTGAAATGTATCGGTACAGTAACACGGAGATGAGTGATATGCAATTTTTCAACAATTTGAGAATGTTTTATTTTTGTATGATAAGGCAAATAATTTGGTCAAAATGACCCGTTGCCTAAAATTAATTTAACCCGTTATTTTTGGCTCTGTCGACCGAATGACTGCCGGTATAAGCAGTCTCCTCTCACTAGCCAACAGCTACAGGTAAAAGAAGTGGTAAGAGCAAGAGCACCTTATTGTCCATGAAAAGAGAAATCTTTACTAAAAGGCCGATGAACCAGCAAACTGGTCAACCGCATAGAGATGTAGAAAGCAAAGGGAAACTACTACATTAAAGGTTCATATGAGCATCCCTAGTATAGCAATTATGACTACTACAAACCAAATATTATATCCTACTGATCATGGAACTCGGATACAAAGATCTGGCATGGGAGGACAATTAAAACTAACATGCAAGGCTTTCCCTGCCGTCATCCTGCAAAACTCTTGCAGAACAGTGGAAAACAAGAAAAATAACTACTTTAAAATATGTATGTGGAATGTTAATACCCTAAACATGTCAAAAAAACTGGGTAACGCTATAAAAGAAATGCAAAGATTAGACATCGACGTGCTAGGCATGAGCAAAGTAAGATGAAATGCCCATAGAAAATGCAACAAAAATAACGAATAACGTTTCAATGGCGTAGGCATACTTGTGTCTGATAATGTCTAGAAATTGGTAATGAACTTTATCCCACATTCAGACAGAACCATGTTATTGAAAATCAAAGCCTAGCCTGTCAATATTAATATTATACAATACTATGCCCCAACAGCTAATAAACCAGACATAGAGGTGAAAAGTTTCTATAAAAAAATTAAGGAACTTCTCACTAACACAAAAAAAGCAAAGTTAACATTATCATGGAAGACAACAACGCAAAAGTTGGACAGAGGGAAGTAGAGAATATTGTTGGTAAATACAGTCTGAGAATACGTAATCATAGAGAAGATAGGTTAATACAATTCTGCCAAGAAAAGAGCCTAGTAATAGCAAACACCTGGTACAAGCTGCTACCCAGACGCTTGTATACCTGGCAGTCTCCCAAGCATACAGCAAATAACATAGTAAGAAATCAAATTGATTTTATCTTAATCCCAAGAGCCAACATACATTCCGATCACAACCCAGTAATAAGCAACTTAAACATTAAATTAAAAAAACATAACACAAAAAAATTGGTAGACATTGGAGAATTAAGAAATCCCGAAATTAAGGAAAAAGTAAGAACAACAATCAATTCTGAAATTACAAAAATGCAGACTAAGACGGGTAACACCGACGAAAGAATAGATACACAAAATATACAAAATAATTGGGAAAAAATCAAAAACATTTTGAACAAAATAGAAACAGAAGAAGTAGGGTCTAAAGAAAAAGGCATGAAGAAAAAGTGGATGACGAAAGAGATATTAGAAAAGATGGAAAAGAAAAAGCTCTTAAACAAGTAAACAGTGAAATAAGGAGACAGATTAGGGTAGCATACAAGTTGTGGATGAGAGAAAAATGCAAAGAAATAGAAGAATTGCAGAAAAAAGATGATCACTTCTCAGTTCATACGAAAATAAAAGTTATACTAGAAAAGAAAAAGCTAAAGAAAAAATAGCAGGAAAACATTAAAAACCTTTATACTAGCGGACCACTAGATTTTATGACAATACCACAGAAATGGAGGAAGCACCAGAAATACTCTAAAGTGAGGTAATAAAAGCAATCAAAACAAGCAAGTTGGGGAAAGCTGATGGACCAGATAAAATCCATGTAGAAATTTTGATAATTATTAGTAGAAAAACACCTTGATAGCTTAACATAGCTATTTAATTGTATTTACAAAACTGGAGAAATACCAAAGAACTGGTTCAACTCGGTACTACTGCCGATCACTAAAAAACCGAGCTCCAGAAAATTTGATCAGTTCCGACTAATAAGTCTGATGAGTCACGTCTTCAAGATCTTTCTAAAAATCATCCACAGAAAAATCTACAAAAAATGCAAAAGAAATATTAGCGACTCACAATTTGGATTTCTCGAGGGTTTAGAAACTAGGAAAACTTTATATGGTCTAGTTGTACTTTTTCAAAAATGCAGAGATCAACAACAAGACGCATTTATATAATAGTAATAATAATAATAGTTTATTAGTGTAAATAGAAATTTTTATACACGTCCAGTTTGTGAATAACACACATTACAAAAACACATTAAAATGTTGTATTTACTACGAGAGGGCCTTCAATCAAGTAAAACATTACACGGACCTTTAAACAATGTCTGAATGGGACCTATAAAAATACTGAAATTGAAAAGAACAATATTGAAATAATCAAGAATTTGTATTGGCAACAAACAGCCGCAGTCAGAATTAAAAATACTACTACTGAACCCGCTGCAATTAAGAGGGGAGTGCGCCAAAGTTGCGTTTTTTGCTCTTATTATTCAACTTGTATTCGGAATGTGCCTTTAACTAAGCACTACAAGACAAAACGGACGGAATCAAGATTAATGTATTAAACAATATACGATATAATTGCTGACAGTACGGAAGCACTACAACGGTTGCTAAATAAAATTACAGATGCTGGTGACAACCTTGGCTTAAAAATTAACACAGACAAAACAAAGGTTATGATAGTAACCAGGAGAACATCACCTTGCCATATACAAATTTACGGAGAAAGCATTAAAGTAGTACCAAAATTCAAATATCTAAGAAGTTGAATCACAGAAGATCTGAATCCGAAGTGTAAGGTTTGTGCTAGTATAGAATAAGCCCGTGCTACCTTCAATAGCATGAAACTACTGTTAACAAATACAAGCCTAAGCTTAACCCTCGGGCTAAAATTTGTGAAGTGCTATGTGCATTCGGTATTGTTGTATGACTGTGAAACATGGACATTAAAGATGAACACCATGAATCGATTAGAAGCTTTTGAAATGTTCTTTTTCAGCATGATTGTTTCCAACCTTTAGTAATAAAGATGAAACCTTAAGATGAAAAAATTAGTCTAGATTTATGGTATATCAACCTAAAAAGATTATTAATGCCTTGAATTTATTATAGTAATAAGTTAGATGCAAATTGGTTTTTCAAAAATATCTGCTTTTTCTTTTCGGTTATTAACTAGATTGTTTTAATCATTTTGAAGATGAAGTATTAAAAATTTTGTACTACTTTGCAAAGAATTTATTGTTTTATAATTTTTTGTTGTTGTTTATGGAAAGCTGAGAAATTTGATTAGCTATGTTTCTGTCAATCCTATCTTTTTTAGATTATATTAGATTGTCACAATAATGTCGAGCTGATGTGTTTTTTTCCTGTTTTGTCTGAATTGAAAACAAATATTTTTGTTTTGTTTTAATAACAAAGAACGGAACAAATTTGGTTGTTTTTGTTAGATTTTCTACTGCAATATGTGGATTATTAGAATATTGGCAATGAGTATCAAAATTGAAATTATTAAGAAATTCATTTATTTAACTATGTTCATTTTAGAATAATAATAGATGAGGCGTGGTTACCAATAGAAGTAATAAGTGAATAATCAGAATTTCCTAAAGCAGCCTCAACATTAGTTTTTGTAATCTCTGGAATAGTTGAAAGATACAAATCTAATAATCTTGGTTCACTAAGAAGTCCATCACAAAGAAAATATGTAAGTTGCTGAATAAGTTAAGTAAGATTATAATAAGCAGCAAAAATCATAGCTTGTTGTCCGGATAGTGTTATAGAAGATGCGTGACTTAACCATTTAGTATTATGTACATTAAAATCTTAACAAAATTATTTCAGCTTTTCTATTATTAAATTAAATAAGCCTGTCAATACTTTCAGAAAGGTCATCAAAAAAGTTTAGAGTTGCCTTATTTGGAGAACGGTATATGCCAATTACAAAAATAGTCTTATCGGGAAGATTTAGTTTAAAAATATGCTATTTCCTTATATGTAATTTAAATATTGATTTGTGATGATTAACTTTTTAAAAAGGTTTTATTCTTATAGTTCGCAACATGCGACTATAATTGTATGGATATAATTCTAAACTAAACTAATATTCATAATAACAAAGTATTTATACTAAGAGAAAAGATAACTCAGCATTCCTAATGATTGCGACATTTCTAGGAATTAAGATTATAATATCAGCAATAGCGCTGATCAAGCATGCACATGCACGTTACACAATTGTGGCGGTATTGTTTATGTAATGAAATTATAAAGGGTGAATGACATATAACTCCTCCCCTCTTAAATTCTGGCAGCGCCAGGAAGGTGAAGATTGTAGCTTGGAGTGTCTTCCATTTGTTGTGGTGGAAGGGTAGTTTTCTTTTTCTTATACCATTTTAGTAAGGTGTAACCAAATACGCTGATGAATATTGTGTACAAGATGGTCGTCCAGATACTTGGAATAAGGAATTGTGTAGTTTCTTCAGGGAACGGCAATTGTTGTATTACTTGGATTGCTGGAACGTTTTGTAGGTTTAAATTTTTTAACTTGATATCGAAGTTATTGAACTTAGTTTTCGGTATCTTCATTTCTTGGTTGCTTATAATGGTTGGGCTTCCAATAGTATGTTCTTGGAAGGAAAGTTCTTGGTTTCGAAATTGTAGAGTGCATGTTCCTTGAGTTATTAAGTAGATTCCAATAAGATTTGTTGTTTCTGTTTCTCGTTGACATTTTAATTGGATGTCTTCTTTCGTTGGAAAAACGGCGAGATATTGATTTATAGTGGGAATAAGTTCTAGGTGGTTTCTTGATATTTCCAATCTTGTATACTGGCATTTGCTGCTATTTCCCTTTAGGATTATGTGTTTTTCACACTCGGCATTTTGGGTGGTGAGCAAGTAGTTACCACACTGGTAATATTTATTACCACTGGTACATAATTGATTTAGAGGTCTTATTTTGTTATCATTTTCGGACTTAAGCAAATATTTAACGTCTGGTATAATCGTTACGAATTTAGATTCATCTTTTGTAGGAATTGGATGTAGGTAATAAAGTTCAAATTTGTGTTTATAATTTATAGGGATGGATAGAAGGTAATTAATTTTTGTGGATTCAATTTTACAGTTTATTGTAATTATTGATTCAAAATCTAGTATATTTTCGAGTTTCAGTTCAAATGGGAATTCTTCATTATAATATTTTGAAATTCTCTCAAGTTCTAGAAACAAGTCATTTGGCTTTATAATACTTGGATGCAGTGTCTTTAACTTACAAAATGTTATTGAATTTTCTACGTCTTGCAATATATTCAGAATTGTTGTATATAGAATAGTAAGCTGATTGAATAAATCTTTTATAAAAAGTATATTTTGATGTTGCATTTCACCTTTCAGAATCTCAACTGATTGTAAAATCCTTGATTTTAATAGTAATTCATTGTGCTCTATGCTTTGTAGAGACTCGTTAAATTTTTTAATAATTTGGTTGTTCAAACTGTATTTCAGTTTCAATTGGTTTTCAATAAATTTTTGGTTTGTTTGCAAATGATTCAGGATTTCTTCTATCCGTTCTCCATCATCGGAGTCTAAGTTTCCGGTGATAGTTTTAATGATTGTTCCGAACCCATTAATCAATCCTCTTTTGCTTTTAGTATTTCTCTCCGCATGAATTTTTACATTATTGATTTTCTTGATTATGACATTTTGAATATAGTTAATTATTTTAATATAGTTATCAAATTCGTGTAGATAATCGTTTTGAATAGATGAGTTTAAAATTTGAAATTGGTTATCTAGACTTGTCAATTCTTTGTATAGTGGTTTTAGATCATAGTAGTGAACGAAGGTGTGTTCGGTTTTTTGTAATTTTGCAGGTCCCAGGTTTATTGGGAGTATTCCAAGATTCTTTGTAATATTTTTAATTTCTACACCCTGCGTTAGCGTGATAAAGATGACCCTGGAAGTGAATCATCAATATTAGATATATTGTGGTAGACATGTATCGTAATATTTGAAGCTTTGAAAATGTATTGAAGAATATTTTTAACTTTTTCATAGTTTAAACGATCTAGTCCACACCCTAAACGAGGTATTGCTAATTTAGTGATATGATTTAAAGTACAAAATTCCTTTAAATTGACCAGTGTCTTAAATAAATCAAAATAGGTGGGTTTTTCATTATATTTATTTTTTGTAATCAAGTAAAGTATGTATCGATCGTTATTCTTTAAATAGCAAAGTGAATGTTTCTTTGGGTTTTGTGCTTTAAGTATTTCAACTTTTCCGAATCTGGTTTTGAAATCTAGTGCAATACCAGCACTCATTTCTAAGTCAGAACTCACGCAATGAGCCAGAGAAAAGTCATCAGGTGCCCAAAATAGGTTATTATTTTTTTCAGTGATATCGTTAGACACTATATTATGATGTTTAATATATTTTTGGTAGTGCTTATAATCTAGGACATTTCCTTTGGTTAGTAAACTTTCATCGATCTTTTTCGTGTTACTTATTTTATCGATCGGTGGTCTTTTTATATTAGATAAGTGAATCTTTTCGACAGTGTTATGATGCTTAGCATCTATTTTTGCTGTTTTCAATTTGGGATTCACTGATACGAGTTTCACAATTTTATATTTGTTTTTTGTTTTAGCTTGTTTTTGTTTATTTTTGATTAATACTTTTTCAGGTAAATTGGGCAAATCTTCTCGAGTTTCGTTTCGTTTATTTATCACAGTTTCTTTATTTTGTTGAATGTTTTCGTTAATTGATTTGTATAGTAAGTTCATCTTGTCTCGATGGTTCAAAACGTAATTATTTAATAAACGTTTTTCAATGTCAATATTAAAAGGACAGTTTGTGTCTAGGTGTCCTGACATTACTTCGCACGGTTTAAGTTTTGTTACGGAATGAATGGAATTGTTATATTCAAGAATTGCGTAAATTCTTTTAATTTCTATAAGTTCCTTTTTATATAATGTTTGATTGTTCAGCAAACGAACATGTTCAACTATTGTAGAATGTACTCGTTCGACCATTCCATTTGAGTCTGGATGTTGCGAGCTGATGAAGTGTAACGTTATCCCGTGCAATTCTAGTAATTCTTTAACGACGGTGTTTTTGAATTCTAAATGGTTATCGGAGATTACCTGCTCAGGTATACCATGATGTGTAAAATTTTTTATTAATTTGTTTGCAATCTCTATTACTTGTTGCGAGTCTAATTTGTAAAGTTGAGTGTATTTAGAAAACGAGTCAATAATAGTGAGGAATTTAACACCCTCTAACCCAATTGTATCGATATGCACGATTTCGAAAGGTTTTGTTGCTGTTGGGGTTAGGTGATATTTTAATCTCAAAGGTTCTCTGTCATATTGGCTGACATGGCAAAGTTCGCATTGATTTATAAAATTTTGTATTATACGTCGTTGATCTGGCCAATAGTAATTCCTCTTAATCTGCACTTCTGTCTCGTCGATGCCGCGATGGTTTGATTTTCCCTCGTGGTACATTCTAATAGTTTCAGTGATTTGTTCTTCTGTTTCAACATCTTTTATGAATTGTGTACAATTTACTAATGAAATTAATGAGTTTTTGAAATGGTTTTGAAGGGTAGCACAGAATTTTTCATAAGTTGGTCCTTCAAAATATCAATAATATTTTACTTTTGGAACGATATATTCTTTTATTAAGGATATAACATCCTGGTCAAAATTTTACTTGGATAGTTGTACATAAATCCGCATTTTCTTTTTATTGAATTATGACATTATTTTCGGTCTTGAAGGGGCATAATTTACCTCAGAGATAATGATTTGATTGTTTCCAAAATTATCTGGTTTTTCGGTGATTGGTATATTAAATATTGGGTTTTCAATATTTGAATGTATTGTTTCGTCATCATTAATTTCTGCACCGTCCAGTTTGCCAAAATAATCGCTCAAGTCTCCTAGTTCAACTATAAGAGATTCATTAGTCTGATCTATGATATTTGGGTCGTCAACTAGAGGTTCATTTAATTGATTAGAATAATTTACAGTATTGTTAAATTCATCGTTTACATTGAGTTCAATTCGAGAGAGAGCATCCGCATTTTTATTTAGGATGCCCTTTTTATATATGATTGTATAATCATATTCAGCTAGTTTCAAGCGCCATCTTACTAGTTTGGAATTAGGTTCTTTAATTGACATCAGCCATTGAAGGGGTTTATGATCGCTGACAATTTGGAATGTTCTTCCAAACAAATACGGCCTGAAGTATTTGACGGCCCAGACAATTGCAAGAAGCTCCTTCTCGATTGTTGAGTAGTTAATTTCTGATTCGTTCAGCGTTCTGCTTGCATACGCTATTGGCAAGTCAGAGCCTATTTTTCCTTGGGATAAAATGGCGCCAATGGCGTAGTTACTAGCGTCCGTTGTTAAATTAAAAGTTTTTGAAAAATCGGGATATTGGAGCAAAGGCTCATTAATTAGTAGATCTTTACATAAATTGAAACAGTTTTTATATTCAGGGTTATCTATATTGATAACAGCATCCTTTTTGAGGCATTTAGTTAGCGGCTTTGTTAATCTAGCAAAGTCCTTTATGAATTTTCTATAATACCCTAGAAGTCCAAGGAATCCTTTTATCTGTTTTGTAGTCTTGGGAATCGGGTAATTTTGTATTGTTATAATTTTATCAGGATTGGGCCTAACACCATCAGGTGTTATAATATGCCCTAAATACGCAACTTCCTTTCGTAAAAATTCCGACTTATCAAGTTGGATTTTTAGGTTGGCATCTCGTAATCGATCAAAAACGTTTCTTAGTCTTTCTATGTGCTCCTGCAAGCTTGTGCTAAAAATTATGATATCGTCTAGATAAACTAGACATTTTTCATTTTGAACGCCACGTAAAATGTTATCCATGACTCTTTGGAATGTGGCTGGCGCATTTTTCAAACCAAATGGCATTCTTAAAAATTCGAAATGGCCATTTTCGGTATTGAATGCGGTTTTAGCAATGTCTTTTTCTGCCATTTCGATTTGGTGAAACCCCGATGCTAAGTCGAGGGTTGTAAAGTACTGGCAGCGGCCTAATTTATCGAGCAGATCAGTAATATTCGGAAGTGGATATCGATCACCTATCGATTTTTCATTTAACTTCCTATAATCAATTACGACACGCCATTTACGTTTACCTGAGGCGTCAATCTTTTTTGGCACAACCCATATGGGCGATGACCATGTGCTATATGATGGCCTAATTATTTTTTGGTCAAGCATATCTTGAACCTGATTTTGTACTTCAATCCTATGAATTTCAGGATACCTGTACGATTTGTTGTATATGGGTAATTCATCCGTCGTTTTGATTTCGTGTTTTATCTTATTTGTGAATGTTAATTGTTTATTATTTATGTGAAAAATATCTGAATATTCTTTAATTAGTTTTAGTATAACTTCCCTTTCTTCTTCGTTCATATGCTCTGAACGAATATTGGAAGTATCGAATTGAAATTTTTCGTAGTTTAAATTATTTAAGTTTGCATCCATAGTCCAATCGTATTCATCGATCTTTTCGACTATAAAGGGATTTTTTATTCTAACATTCATATCCACTTCTAGTGGGTTAATAATAGTGCATAGTGCTTTATGATTAATTACGCGTGTCGCGCATTCTGGGATTTCCACTTTATTTACTTTCATGTGCGGAATAATTACATCGCCATTTTTTACATTTTTTATTTCAACCTCAATCACTTGTTCGGACCTGGCAAGTATTACTGTGCAATTCATACTTTGGGTCACTTGAACCTTGTGATGGTTGAGTTTTATTTTGCAATTAGGAGCTGTTAATAAATCGTGCTCCAAATCAATAGTTGCTTTTGATATTTTCAAATTATCGAATCCTAACAGGATGTGAAAATCGAATAAGTGAAACCTCATTTTTAAGGGTTTTTTAAAATTGAATAATTCATTTAATGATATCAATGTACTATATTTTTCAGTAGAGGTGCCATGTGCAGTGGCAACTTGGAATGGGTCACTTTTAATGTGACTTTTAAAAAACTTATTGGCTATTAATGGATTAACAAATGATCTTGAACTACCTGTGTCGATTAATATTTTTAAATTATGTATGGGTTCGATTATATAAGGTAGTTGGCTTGCATTATTAGTTAAGCTCATTAATTCGATTGTTCGTCCGGGGCTGTCGCGTCTAAAAAATCATTTCCCTGTTCGGATGATTGTTCATCCATGTTATATAACTGTCCAGGAATAAAATTCCTATTTTGGTTTTGGCGGAATCCGTTGCCTTGCGGGTTTACCGTATTATTAGTGGAAATTGACATGGGGGTTGGCCTGTTAAAATTTTGAGAATTATTCCCATTATTTCTGTTTAAGTTATTATTGTTATTATTCCAACGCGGATTAGGGAAGTTGTTATTATGCATACGGGGATTAGAATGATTCCTGTTAGCATTAAAATTGGGCCACGAGTTATTAAAATTCGGCCTTGATTGATAGTTATTAAATCTGGGCTGAAATATCGGACCGTTCAGACGTTGTTGTTGTTGTGTTTTTACCTTATCATTTTTATTAGTATTATTTTCGTATTGGAAATCATTTGTTAACATATTTAATGCGGCATTTAAGTCCGCTGGGTTTTTTACCCGCATTTGTGCACCTATTGGTTCTTTTAAACCGCGTAGTAAAACGCGCAACGCATAGTTTCTAAAATAATGAATTAAATAGTGTCGATTAGCTGCGTCGACAATGTGATTTGATACATAAGAGATTTGCAAGTTAAGCAGGTTTTGTAATTTATTATAGAAATCAAAAGGCGATTCATTAAAGGATTGTTTTAGCAACGTTATTTCTTGCGTTAAACTGTAATGATCCCTCTTATCACCATAAGCACTTAGTAAAGCGTTTTTTAGATCTAACCAGTTTGAGATAATGCTCGATGAAATGTTAATTGCAGCCTCGCCTTTTATCTTGGCGAGTATGCTCGACATTAGATACTCATTTTGGAAATCAGTTACATCCGCAATATTATAGAACTTATTAACCAATTTCTCGCTTATCTCTATGAAACGTGACAATAATTCAGCCTCTCCTTTGAATTCGGGAAGCATTTTAATATACTCCGCTTTTAATACGGGTAATGGGATAGCCATTTTGACTGTATTATTAACAATGTTACGGTGTCTAGGGGAACGGGATCGGGATCGATTATTATTTTGAATTGGTGGTTCAGAATCTAAATCCGTTGAATTATTTTCGTTATTCATGAAAATTGCGAAACCTCTAAAAAAATATTTTGTACTCACACGCTCAATGTTTTTGTGGTGATCCTATCCATTTAGCTCGAAATTCCTTCGGGACTGCCTGGAACGGTGTGCTTTGCTTCACTCGTTGAAGGATGTTCTTGATGCTTAAAGAGTCCTCCCAAGTTTGTTATGCACCCACAATATTTTTTTATTTTGGAACTCTGTCAATTGTTAATACAAACGAAAAGGTGGTATACGGACACCTTCACTCAGAGCATCCTACCGACTGCGCCATTTAAATATTGATTTGTGATGATTAACTTTTTAAAAAGGTTTTATTCTTATAGTTCGCAACATGCGACTATAATTGTATGGATATAATTCTAAACTAAACTAATATTCATAATAACAAAGTATTTATACTAAGAGAAAAGATAATTCAGCATTCCTAATGATTGCCACATTTCTAGGAATTAAGATTATAATATCAGCAATAGCGCTGATCAAGCATGCACATGCACGTTACACAATTGTGGCGGTATTGTTAATGTAATGAAATTATAAAGGGTGAATGACATATAACTTGTATATCTATTTTTGTAGAATTTATAATCGTGTAGTATGCTTTGCTATTTATTACGCAAGTTGCGCATTTTGGTATTTTTAGTTTATTCTCTTTAATGTGTGATTTTATTACATCACTATTATTTGTATTTTGTATTAATATGAAATTCATGTCTGGGGTCTTACAAACTTTACCATATCTTATTGCAATGTCATAATTTGGAGTAATCAATAATTGTTTTTTTTAAATATTAATGATAGCTTTAATATGCGAAGATTGTCCATTCCTAATAACACATCGAAATTTGAGTGGAAGTAAAAAAGATAAAAATTTATATAAGCATTTTGAGATTGAAACAATTTATTTAACGGTACAATTGTACTAATTATCCTATAAGTGCTACCATGTGCACTGGTAACCTGAAAAAGGTCTACTTAAATATTTTGGTTAAATAGTTGCTTGGCAATTTTAGGATTTATGAAAGATCGTGAACTACCTGTGTCAATACGAATTTTAAATTTATTATGTGGGTCAATAATATGAAGTAGGCCACTTTTATTGTTAACAATAGTCATTGACGGATTTTTTATTTCTAAAAAAAATGTTTTGTTTGTCATATTCATTTTTATGTTTATCAATATTATATCACTCTTCTGAGATATAATCGAGATTTACTCTATTCAGATTATTCTGGCGATTACCGGATCTCTACGTATTTGTCGTTGGTGTAGATCTGGGTTGCTATTAAGAATTATTTTGTAAGTTTTGATTATTTAAATTTAGAAAAATTATTATTCCTATGCGGATTATTTTGCTGGTAATTTTTATTCCAGTCCGCATTAAAATTGGGTTTTGTATTACGAGTATATAACGCATTATTATTACGCGGAGGAAAATGCTGATTATTATTGTAATTAAAACGTGGTTGATATTTCTCCACATTTCGTTTGTGTTGATAAGGTTTTACCGTATCAATGTTATTTGTTGCAATTTCCAGCTGAAAGTAAGCATATTTAATGCTGCATTTAGGTCAACACGATTTTTATCTTTCAACTGTAATCCGATAGTAGTAATAGTACGCACAAACAATTGCTTCTAAAAACTCCTCTTAAATGATGTCGGTCAAGCACGTTCGCGATATTATTTGTGATATAAGTAATTTGAAGGTTTAATAATGTTTGAATTCTACCATAGAAATTGAAAATAAACTCATTAAGGTTTTGTTTTAAATTGGTAATTTTGTAATTTAAACTTATATCATCACGTCATATGGTGACAATGAATGTAATAATGCATTCTTTAAATCTGACAAATTTGCAGTTACACTAGATGAGATATTGATCTATAAGATAATCATTCTGCGGATTTGCCGCATTATAAAAGCGATTGACAAGATTCTCAGTTATTGAAATAAATCGCGGTAATAATTAATAATAATAATAATAATAATAATCTTTCTTTATTTTCAAAAATGCATTTACAATACATGCATAACGAAAACGGGTCACATATATTTCCACATTTATAAAAATAATATAATACAATAAAATAATAACTTAAACTACTACCTATATAATAGATTACAGACATATTAAAATTTATCATAAAATTCTAACAGAGAATATGGTTCTAACTCTATGAAGTAGTTTTGCAAGTTGTTTTTAAATTTTCTTATATCACACATTGATTTTATCACAGTTGGAAGATGATTAAAACATTTTATTGCCATGTATTGTGGCAATTTTTCAAATTGAATTAGCCTATGAATTGGATAATTATAATTATCATGCCTGGTGTTGTATGAATGATTACATACGTAACCTAAAAATTTGTTTTTGTTTTTAAAATTAAACATTAGTAGCTCATATACATATAGGGCTGTTATTGTTAAAATATTATGCTTGCGAAAACTACCCCTGTATGTTTCATTATATTTTAAATTAAACATGATTCTTATTGCTTTCTTTTGACATACAAATATACGATTTACATAAGAGCTATTTTCATAAATAATAATGCCAAACCTTACCAGTGAATCATAATAACCAAAATACATCTTTTTCAGTATTTGTGTATCGCCCACTTTTATTACAGTTCTCAGCATAAAACATACTTTATTTAGTTTTGTGGACAACTCATCCATGTGTTTTAACCACTTAAGTTCATCATCAATATATATGCCTAAAACCTTTGAATGATCAGTAATTGAGATATCTAAGTTATTAAAATTAACATGATTAGGACGATTATCAAGACCTGTTTTAAACCATACCGCCTGCGTTTTGTCTGAATTAAGCCATTTTGTACTAACCAATGTTCTAGTATATATAATATTTGCTTTATGAATTAATTCTGCAGAGCTGGTATCTGATATGACAAGAAAGAACATTGGACCAGCTATACTTCCCTGTGGAACACCGTGATTAATGTTCATTGCTTTTGACAATGATCCGTTAAATTTAACAATTTGTTTTCTATCAGCCAAGTATGACGTAATTAATTTTAATGGCAAACCTCTTATACCATACCTATAAAGCTTTTGAAGTAGACTGGTGTGGTTTATACAGTCAAAAGCTTTTGTGAGATCTACAAATATTGCAAATGCCTGTTCTTTATTATCAAGAGCATTATTAATATTGTTAACAAGATCATAAAATGCACTGTTTGTAGATTTTCCCTTCCTAAATTCATGCTGAGAACTGTTAAAAAGATCATTTGCATAAAAGAACTCAGTTATTCTTTAGCATATAATTGTTTCAATGATTTTTGAGAACAAGCTAAGTAAGCTGATTGGCCTGTAATTTTCCATTTCGTTTTGGTCTCCTTTCTTAAAAAAAAAACAGGTTTAACAATTGCTAATTTTAAACACTCGGGGAATATGCTCTTACTAAAACTAAGGTTTATTAAGTGAGCAATTGGTTCAACTATTTTTGCCGAAGATTTTTTTAAAATGTTTGAGTTTATTTCATCAAACCTTGCCCTAGCACTAGATTTTAGGGAATGGATAATATTAAATGCCTCCGTTTCTGAAGTAGGCTTTAGATAAATAAAGTTTTGATTATTTTTTATGTGGTTATGGTTTGAAATATTGTCAGGGAGTATATTTCTAATTATGTTTATAAAATACAAATTAAAATTGTTTGCAAGAACTTTAGGGCAGCTTTCTATATTTACGTTTTGACAATTTTTTTTTTCCTGTAATGTCTTGAATAATGCTCCAAGATGTCTTACTAATATTTTGACTTTTATTCAGTTTTTCTAATATATAATTACGATTTGCCTGTTGTAGTAGTTCATTATAAATTATGTTTTGAAAATTATATACCGGTTTAAAGCTTGGCTCACAACAGGATATTACATATAGAGCATCAAGAGTATTCTTGCATTTGAGAATATCAGTACTCATATATTTCTTTTTTGGGATTATGTTTTTAGTTTTTGTTAATGAAAATGCCTTATTGAAATGCAATCAAAATGCATTCATAAAGCAATTCCAAGCATCGTTGACATTTACGATTTGCAATGTGGTTTCCCATTTCTCTTCATTTAGAGAATTAAGAAAGTGAATAATATTATTATAATTTAAAAATTAATTATTTTGGAGATAGGATAAAAAATAATAATTAAACTATTTGCTTATAGCATATGGTTTTTTTAATAGCTAACGTTTCGGCAGCGTTGCTGCCTTCCTCAGAGCTAAAAACAAACATTACATTGTATAAGACAGTTAAAATAAATATAATCAACAGATAGACGGCAGCAGTATGCGAAACCCAGCTTCTCCAATATTAGCTAACTTGGTAATAAACTACATAATATCTCAAGCAGTAGACAAAATAAGTTTTCCAGTAAATTTACTACACTGTTACGTGGACGACATCATAATCGCAGTACCATCCAATAAAATAGACAATGTATTATCAATTTTTAATAACATCTGAAACTGAAATTAAAAAAGAATTTCCATTTTTGGACATGAAACTAATTTGCCAAGATAATGGACAGATTGTAACTAACTGGTATCAGAAACCCACCAGTGCATAAAAAAATCATTAATAAAACCTTAAGATCATATAAAGACAAAATGATAAAATTAAGTAATCAACAGTTTTACGAAAAAAACTTTACGATACTGGAAACTATGTTTTTAACAAATGAGTATCCCAAACCAATTATAAAAAAGTTCTTGTTTTCACCCTCAAAAAAACATAAAATCCATCTGGAACAAAAAAAACTGCCATATTTTAGGTTCCCACAAATTCCATTTATAACTAATAACATCAACAAAGAATTAAATAAAAACGGTATAGGCAATTTAGGGATATATAACATAACAACAGTAGGAAATCTGTTTACTAAACTTCAAACTAAAGACCCTAAAGAGACGATAGCGAAAGTGGTCTATGAAATACCGTGTGGAGATTGCGACAAATGTTATATAGGCCAAACAAAACAACATCTAAGCAAACGTCTTTATAACAAATATAACAAGACTGCAAACCGCAATACCGCGAAAAAAAGGAAAAAACCGCTGTAGCGCAAATTCATTTAATGAAAACCATCAATTTAAATTTGAAGATACTAAAATACTAGATACGGAATCCGGATACAAAAAACGTCTAATTAGCGAAGTGGTTTATATCAACAGAACGAAAAACCGAAATATTAATTTAAAAACGGACACAGAGAAACTTTCGAATATGTACGCAAAATTAATTTTAATGAGCAAATAGCAAATTTAATGTATGCAACCACTACAACTTACAAAATTGTAAACAAAACAATCAATCTTATGAAGAGCCTTCTTAAACTGTATGTGCAAGTTTGTTCGCGGAATTTTTATATATGACAATTTTACCAATTAGTTTTAAAGGTAAATTATAGTGATATAACTGTTTTTGTGTTTAGATATATGGTTTTTTTAAATTTGTTTATTAATAGTGTCCTTAACATTGTCATCACAATTTTATATTTATTTTAACTGTCTTATACAATGTAATGTTTGTTTTTAGCTCTGAGGAAGGCAGCAACGCTGCCAAAATGTTAGCTATTAAAAAAACCATATGCTATAAGCAAATAGTTTAATTATTATTTTCTCCAAAATAATTAATTTTTAAATCAATAAAAAAAGATATAACAACAAAACAAAATATTATTATAATTAAACTTACGTATTAATAAAGGTAACTCTAATATATCATTTTTAATTGCAAAGATAATCTTTTGTGCATTGTAATCAGAAACATGGGCTGGAAATACTTTTGTTGTATAGTTCTCTTGCAAGTTAGTTATAATATTATAAATTATCGAACCTCCTATTTTTGATATTCTTGTAAATTTATTTATTGATAATCTAGCATCAAACGTGTCAAGAATACTCATAAATTCATGTTTGGCATTATTATTCATGGAGACGTCCTCATTAAAGTCGCCCGTAATGAAATATGTAATATGTGTTAATTTTCTGCAGTAATAACCTGTAATAGTGTGTCTAATATGTTAAAAAAAACATCTATATCAGATTTAGGCGGCTTATAAAGAGCAACACAAACATATTTCTTATTATTAATTATAAAATCTAAAACTGCACATTCAAATACATTATTTATTGAGAGCATATTAATATCAGTTTTCTCTCTAAATTTAAAATGATTAACAATACTACTTTTTACATAAAGGGCAACCCCTGTGAATAGTTTAAACGGTTTGCAAACTGTCCAAATCGTATGTTAAAACAGACCTAAAGTTGGACTGCAAATAATTAGAATTATCGGTGAAAATTGGCCTAGATGTACATATTGTTGTGAATTAGTCAATTTGTCCAAATTCTGCTTTTAATAACAAATCATTTATCAGTTTTTTATGTAAATTTTCATTTCTCTTAGCATTCTTTTTAGTTTTGTAGCAACATTTTGGTCCTCAGAAGAATTGAGCTTTTCACCAATAATATTTAGTAATTCATCTCTCTTGATTACAGTAGACTGAGCACGGATTCTCTTTCTCTTACGGCTACACCCACGTGTGTTGAATGTGTTGAAGTTGTTGATGATAAAATTAATGCATCTGGAGTTTTGGAAGAATACTGATTTTCTATCTAAGAGTAAAAGTAATTGATCAGAAATATATGTGAGCTACTTAGATAAATAAAATGTGTTAGTTCTTATATGAAATAACTATACTAAAATACTATTGCAACCCAGCGTGAAATGCAATTTATAACTTAAAGCGACAATAACAGAAATAAATAAACAACACATAATGAAAATCATAACTTATGTCAATTTTACGAGTGTAGAATTGATAGGAAAAATTCATTAACAAATAATAATTAAATTAACATATTTAATAAACGTTAATAATTCAGATAATGAAATAATAATTACCTACCTCACTTCTTCAACTCGGGCACAAGTTTTCAAGAAAAGCAGGTTGATAAGTACGCCGTACTTTTTGAACGCGCATAGAAATTGCTAGCCCACACACAGGCGTTAATATGAAATGAATTATGCGCGCGTCGATTTATGTCATAGATGTACGCTCGTCTGTGGGCCCCTATACTCAGACACAACCGACGTTTTAAAAAAACAATTTATTATCTAATGCAACTAATCGCTACAGATTCTAACAAAAGACTAGTTTTAGTTACTATAACCTCCCTCGTAGGTTACCTTGTTGTGTTAAGGGGGCTGAGTAACTTCTGCTCAAGCCATGCCGGCAGGAGATTAATATCCTGGCAGCGGCACCTATGCCGGATGGGTCAATGAACAGAAGCCAAACTAAACGTACCCAAAACCATTTCTGGCTACCTTTTCTTTTTTTTTCTTCTTTCTCTATATACTACACCTACATTTTACTCCTAATTTTCTTTAACCTGCCGGTAGGTTAAAAACGGAACCGTTACCCCCTTTATTGATGTCACAAATTCAACAATGTTCTGAGTACGTATTGCCAGTTAAATCTGGCAAGAGCTTCATAATCAACACTCCAAAGACAACTACCAAAGTTGAAAGACAACGTTTTGGTAGTAGTGATACTAGTTGTTTGGAAGTTGTTGAAGTTAATCGGGTTACACCAATGAATATAGCTACCCGTTCACCGCATTCCTCTCAAAGGAATGCACGCAAACGCAAAATAAACAGTATAATAATAAAACCAGTTCCTCGGTACTTTCTTGTATCAATGGAAGAAGGCAACTTTGACAAATTGAGTCCTTTCTTTATTGCAAAATCCATGTATGGTCTTATTGGTGAAACTAAAAATATTAGAAAAGTTAAAGATGGTCTTTTAGTGGAAACCACTTTTTAGAAGTTCAACGTTTGGGAAATTTTGAAATCAAAGATTTACCGCACAAAACTTTAAATGCATGTAAAGGAGTAGTGTATTGCAAAGATTTTCTAAATTTTTTTATTGAGGAAATAATGAAAAGGTTATAAAGTCAAGGGGTCATTAATTTGCGCCGCATTTTCGTAAAACGTAACGAGGTTTTAATAGAAACTCTAAATCACGTTTGCACGTTTAACATCCCAAAACTACCAATTTTCGTAAAAGGCGCTATGTACAACCTGCCTGTCAGAGCGTATATCCCAACACTTATTAAATATTTTACATGTCAAAGGTTTGGGCATGTTAGTGCTTCATGTAAAAATACACAGATTTGTATATGTGGAAAAGCACCACACGAAGGAAGCAAATGCGCAGAACCCATTACATGTATGAACTGTAATGGGCAAAACTCTGCAAGGTCAAGAAACTGTCTAACATTTAAACTAGCTATATAAAAAAATAAAAGTCAAAGAACAAGTATCTTACTTTGATGCAAAACAAAAAGTTATTGTTTCAACCCCAAAAACAGGCGTTTTATACGCACAAGCTGGTTCCAAAAAAGATAATAACATTATTAGCAATATTATGCCTTACTATAAGAAAATTAATAATAAGAAAAAATTTCAACGTTTTATAACGCAGGAAAATTTGATTGCTTCTAACAAACTGCGCGCCGTTGTTTGGTGCAAAATTCTTGCAAGCAAGCAATCATCCTGCATTTTTTTATAAGAAAGCAGCTGCTAGAAATATATAGTTTGATATGGGAACAAGGTGTCTACCTTACATGTTGGAAAGAGGCCGTTATCTTGCCACTACTAAAACAAACCAAGAATCTACACGATGCCAATAACTATCGACCAATTTCTCTGACTTGCTGCTTTGGGAAACTGTTTAAAAAAATAGTCAACAACTGTTTGGTGTAGATCCTAGAAACTTTTGGCCTTCTGGAAAAACATTAGGCTGGGTTCAGAAAGTTCCACAGTACAACTGACCAATTGGTACAATTGGAAAATTTTATTTAAGACGCTTTTCTAGAAAGAAAACATTTTGTAGTGGTGTTTTTTGAACTGAAGAAAACGTACAATATGACGTGGAATTCTTTAAAAGTTGCACGCATGGGGACTCAGAGGTCGACTGCGCCTCTGTTTATTGCGTCTTTCATGCAAAACCGGAAATTTAAAGTTAGGGTAAAAAACACCTTTTCTAAAACTTTATGTTTAGAAAACGGTGTTCATTAAAGGTCGACGATTAGCGTCACCCTCTTTGCTATAGCGGTCAACAAAATTGCAGTTTCGGTAGTTATACCAACTAAAAAATGTTTGTATATTGATGATTTAGTAGTCTATATGACGGGAGATACCATCCCCGTCTTAACTAATCAATTTCAGACCACTATAAATAAAGTGAACTAAGATGCTGAGTCATAGGGTTTTCGCTTGTCATCGTTGAAAACCTCTTGCGTTCATTTTTGTCGCCTCAGACAACTTTATTGCAAACCCGTACTTTTTTGCGAGGTACAAGATTTTATCCAAAATTGACTATGGTTGCACTGTATACTCATTCGCACAAAATTCTTGGTTGAAAGTTTTAGATGATGTTTATCATGCAGGCATAAGATACGCAACGGAAGCTTGTACCCTTTCTGACCGTACGTCGCAAACGCTTTGTTCATAGTAAAGAGCGGCAACATGTGTCAAAAAGGGAGACCTGAACCGACACATTTTTATTAATAATAAAGTGCAGTGGCAAAAGTATGGGCTTAAGCCTATGGTCACTAGGCAAAAGCTAATAGAAAGTTTGAATATTTGTCTTCTTATAGTATACAAAGTTGGGTTTTGTGAGGTTTTGCATTGGCTTCTTCCAAAGGTAAAAGCACGTTTGGACCTGATTTTATTAAAAAAAAACGTGATATTTGTCCCGTTGTCTTACGGGGCAAATTATTGAATATAATTAATTAATAAGTAAGTTTTTATACTCGATTTTAGATTGTTTTCTTTATAATGTTACAAAACTTAAATGTGTTTGAATCAGATAGTGAAAAGGAAGAATAAAAATTAGAGCAACAGTACCGTGTAGAGGTGTAGAGTTATACTAAGTATAACTACTGCTCCAAACACCGCATAAGTTATCTCTGGTTTATTTGTCTTCAAATCTTAACTATACTTTAACGGGGATTGTAAAACCACATTTTTTTACTTATTTCGTAGATAGCGCTATTTTTGATTTAACCGATAATTGTAAAAGCAGCCCAGTCGTAATATTAATTTGAATTTAGTTAACGCATCTTTTTCCCATAATTTTTAGAAAAGACTTTTCTACAAACTTCTCTAAAGCTGTGGATTGTTCAATTTGCTTGTGCTAAGTGATACTAGATTATTAAGATTTAAAAGTAGTTTTAAGTGAGATTGTAAAAATTGCTGTAAAATATTTGATTCTCATATATTAACTCTAAAGAATACTATCACTGCTTTGATTGAAGAAGTAACACAGTTAAAGTCTACTATATCATTCAAACTTGACGATTCCAAACATCCCAGGTTTCATAAAAGGACAATCGTACTATATCAAGCGTTGTTAGATAGAAGTTTTGACTACCAATAAACTACTGTTAGATAAAGTATTGTATTTAAAAAAAAAGATTGCAAAAAAAGAAGAAGATTATTCTTAAAATTTTTGAATATAAAACACGTATTCAAGTATCTATGCCTACACTAACAATTATGAATGAAAAAGTTCATTAACTTCGCCTACAATTAATTCTTCTAGTAATAATAATCCTATTTCATTCGCGACCCTTACTGCTAAAACTAAATCTAAGCAAAAAGTTCAGCCTAAAATCCTAACAATTTTCGGTTGTGGGCCAAGTAACAATACGTTGCAGGCTAAGCGCGGAACTAATAAATCCAAGAGCTACAGTAGTTTTCAGCTAACCATGGTCGGGATATTCTTTATAAAAACTTTTGGCCAGCTAACATTGCTGTCAAACAATTTGTGAGTGTCCACAAAATGCTCCTGCTTCATCTCCAATAGATTTTTAGAGACTGTATCCTGTCAATAGCTTAGACCTATTTTGAAAAATGATAACGGCTCTTCCATCTACAACCAGAACGTCAGGGGTTTGAAAATTAAACTCCAGAAACTCTTGTTAGCTGTAACCGTGTCAGATTACGATGTTATTGTTCTTACTAAAACCTGGCTTTTTCTTGACATTGGTGACACGGAATTAAATTTAACAAGCTATCATATTTTTAGGTGTGATTCTTAACAAACCCCAAACAAGTGTTTTAATTGATATTAAAACTAAATTTAAATCTGTGTTACTTTATCCCACGTATATTAGTGTTGAACATTTGTTTGTTATTGTCAAATTTAATCTTTTGTCATAAATAATTAGTGAACTTATTTACCACCTAATTCGACTAATGATAAATATCTTGACCACTGTTATTTTGTCAAATTTATTGCCGACGAGTTTTCAAGCAATACGTTAATTTTATTGGACGATTACAATCTACCTGAAGCGTCTTGGGTTAACAATGATTTAGATATAAAAGTAACTTCTAAAAATAGTTACCCTGCTTATTTAGTTGCTAATTCTTTTGGGGTTTTAAACTGCGTACCATGCATATCTATTCCTAATAGTGAGGGTGCGTTTTTAGACTTATGCTTTAACAACAATTGTGATATTTCTGTGATAGAAGCTGCAAATATTTTAAGTTTAAGCCAATACCATACTGCGTACTTGTTAAGTATAACATGTGATATTACCTGTGATATTTTAAATTGTAATTATGTTTTTAATAATTTTAAACTTGCTGTGACTACAGCGCAATCAATAATTATTTGTTGAATGTTGGTTGGACTGCACTTTTTTACAACTGTAACATTGATATGTGTCTTGATGTATAAATTACTTTGTAATCTATTATGTTATTGATTGTTTTGACCCTAAAACACTGTGGCGTGAAAACAATTTTCCAATTTGGTTTAGCAAAAAATTGATTTCACTTACCAAACAAAAAAAGCTGTACATAAACGTTATAAATCTTAACAACTATTGTCGGATTATAATAAATTCCAATATATTTGTACTACGTGTAAAAATCTTAGTGAACATAGGCAATATATTTTACTAACTGAAAGTAAAATTTAAACTGATCCAAAACATTTTTGGAGATTTGTTAGTGAGACCAAAAATACTATAATTTTCTGGCCATAATGTATTATAAAGATTAAACCTGTAATAATGGGAACAACTTTGTTAATAGTTTTGCAGATTTTTTTTCCTCAGTCTATGACAACAAAGTCCACCCAACTCTAGTGTTTCAGTTTAAAGATAACCTAATTAATTCTAAATTTTCAATTAGTTTGTTTGATATTTTTAAGAGAATTGAAAACTTTAAATGTAATTTAATCGTTGGGCCCGACAAAATTCCTCTATTGCATTTACTTTTCAATGCTTCTTTGAATGAAAGTAAGTTTCCTTAAATATGAAAACAAATCTATATTTGTTTAAATCTGAAGACAAAGAAGATATCACTAACTATAGAGGTATATGTATTCAATGAATCAATATGTGTGAATCCATAAAGATGGAGGTCGGGAATTTAAATCGATCTGCCTCAGAAGGAAATTTAAGTATTAGTCAATGTACAAGTTGTTAAATATGTGAGAAATTTACAAGTGAAGTCGTAGTCAAGTGCAATATTTGTGATTTGAATTTTCATCGAAGCTATAATAAATGCGAGAGCAAACTTGAAATACAAGCATGTACAAAATGTGATAAAAATGGTGTTCAAAAGTGCACATTGCAAGTCCTAGTATCGTTAAAATTAAGAATTGAAATGTAAAAAAATTAAGTAAGTGAACAAACAGTATTGAGAGTATTGAAATTAAAAAATTAACTTCATTTATTAATAAAATAAATTTTGAGCAAAAAAATGTAAACATGAGAGATAATGTTACTGTTAGCCAAGAAACAAACCAAATAAATAGAAATAGTATATCAAAGTTTGAAAAAAATAACACAGATGGAAACACCGTTATTCAAAAACAACAAAATACATTTAAGCACACAAATGAAATAAATTCCGAGAGCAACGATATATGTAACGAGGCTGCAACGAAAACGAAAGAAAAATCTCCGATGGATGGCCAATCGTATTCTTCTGTTACCACATATCATCAACAACATCATATTACCTTCACCAGATACCGATATTGATATTAATACAAATCAGAATGCTTGGATTGAAATCAAAGCAGATAAAAAACAGTAAATCAAGTACAAGCACGTAAACGTTATTCTTTTACGAGTCAGTAATACAGACCTACCTGTTGCTGAAATAACAAAAAAAAAAGTGAATTTTTGAATCAAGATTAAACAAAAACTTAAAAATAGACGACATAATGACGTATTTATCAAGAGCAAGAAAATCTGCATTCATTGTTAAAAAATTAAAACCCAAATACAAAGAAGCAACATATTCATCGTTTAAAATTAGTATTCTTGAACAATTGGAAACAGTTATAATAAATCCTGACTTTTGGCCAGCAAAAACGTTTGTGAACAGATTTTTTCTACCATTTAAACGCGCAGTTCCAAATTTTCAATCGAGTTCCCTAAACGATCTTCAAAAATAACAAATAATAGTAAGAAAATAATTAATTTCACATTGTTTCACCAAAATGTGCAGTCACTAGGATACAGTTTCAACATAGTAAAGGCAATCTCAGCTGAATTTAATTGCAATTTTTATGTGTGACTAAACATTGGCAAGATAAAGACCAAATAAAAAAATTAAGATAAATAATTTTAATTTAAAATCTTATTTTTGTAGAGAACAGGGAAATCATGGTGGTATTGTTGGTAATCAGTTTAATAATTTAAATAGTTTATCTGTGAAAGGGGTATTTGACTGTTGTAACATAACTCTTACTTTTAACCAACAAAAATACAGGGAGTTTATAAATGAATGGGATTATGTAATCACTTTAAATATGCCGCCTCTGTAAAGTTGTTTACTATACTACATATGTTCATATGTTTGCTTGACAGCTGTCAAAGTTGATCCGTCAAAACAAATAATATTGTCGACAATTTTAAAAAAGCGGCACATTTAAAGTGATTACATAATCCCATTCATTTATAAACTCCCTGTATATAGTAGTAAGCTTATACAGGTCACCTAGTAGTGATACTGATGAATTCTTAAGTAATTTACATTCTATGTTGTCTATTTTATTTCAAGAAAAAATCATAATTTTATTGCTGGAGACATCAATATCGACATTTTAAATCCGGACACTAATTTCGCAAATTTTAAAAATATACTGAAAAACTTTAATGCATATTTAGTTATATCTGAAACTACGAGAGTAACAGCTCATTCGAGTATATGTTTAGATAACATTATTACTAACTATAAGAGGAATGTATACAGTAAAGTTGTAACACTTGTACATCAGATCATTTTGGTCAAATTTTACGATGTGATATAGAAATGATTAATAAAATCAAACTGTAAAGCTTAGGCAATTTAGTACACAAAATATTTCTAATTTTTAACAAAATTTAAAAAAGAGATTATAATGATTTATCGAACTACAGACCTATTAGTTTGATTACTTGTTTTGCAAAGATATTTGAATATTTAATGGCCGATCGAGTTACATGTTTATTTAACAATTTTAAATTATTAACACCAACCAACATGGATACTTAAAAAATAAGTCAATTGATACAGCTTTATTTGATTTTGAACCAGAAATAGTAGAAGTTCTTGAAAGTGGCAATCTATTTTGTGGCATTTTTTTAGACTTTTTGGAAGCCTTTGATAGTTTGGATCATAAACTTATATTAAATAAACTGTTACGTTGTAATTGTTAATGGTGTAGTCAATATGTATATATGAGTAATGTATCATCTTGTGTATTGTGTATATTGTGCGTAAGTGTATGTGCGCGTTTTGAGGGTAGCTAGTTGCACGCATGTGCGGAAACGCAACGGAGCTCCCTCAACGGAAACAGAAGAGAAGACTTAAAACATTAAAGAGGAACAGATGTGTGTCTGAGTTCTCTGTTTAAATATAAGTCATTTATTGTATCGCAAAGCGGATATTATATGTACGTTAATTGTAAAGTATTGTGTAGTATTATTTATATTTCTGGATTAGTAAATCCAGTGGCGCCCTTAGCTCTCTGTCCACCCAAACATCTACGACCCTGAAACCGGCACCCCAAATCAGTAAACCCAACTTACGTGATAAATTGGCAAACCAACGTGGGGCCTAGTTATAACACAATTTATATAAATTATCAACTTAATTGGGAAAAACTTGAGCTAAACGGACAGAGAAAAAAATAGTGAACACGTGGAAGAAAGAAGTCGCAGTATTTCGTCGATTAGAGGAAATCCAGCAGCAATTGCAGTCAGTGGGAAACCAACGGCAGTACCGCCAGCAACTATCCCAGGCAAAGCGAGAACACGGGAAATCCAATCCCGGAGACGTGGAGACCGACCCAAGAAATTTTACTGCTACAGCAACACGGGAAATAAACGCAACCAGGACACTAGTGGAAACCCCATGCAGCAGGAACACCAGGAAAGACACCGTGTAGCAGGAACACTAGGAAAGACACCGTGTAGCTGATAAACTCACATGGCTTAAGTACTGGCCGGATTTACAAAGGTTAGATCAAACATTTTTATTGCAACATATTATTCCTAGTATGTTGATTTAAATCAAAAACTTTTGATTAATTTAGATAATCAGTAGAATTAGAATTATTAATATGATAATAAGTTCAGTTATTTTTTTTGTTTGAGAAAATAAAATTATCTTAGTAATTTTTTTTTTTTTTTTAATTAGATTGGGGAATTAAATTTTTAGGGAATAAATTAGGTATGAGTGTAAAAGCATTTTTTAAGCAAATAAAAAAACTCCAAACCATAAATAGGGTAACAGAAGAAGAACTATTTGTATGTATACCAGAAATAGTAACCGATCGGGCATTAACTTGGTACCGGGCATACAAGAACACTTTTCATACATGGGGTGAATTTGTTGAAAAACTTTGCAAGGAATATTAACCCGCGGATTATAATTACAAATTACATAGAGAAATCAATTTAAAGCTCCAACAAGATAACGAGTCTATTAGTGAATATTTTGCAAGTATGCTTGCTCTTTATAATCGAATACCAACTCTGGTAGCGGAAAAAGAAAAACTTAGTACTCTTAAAAGAAATTTGATAAGATAAATAAAGTTGATGTGCTCCGCGACCGATGCAATAAAATTGAAGCAAATAGACGATTAGCGGAAAAGTCCAACCGAGGAAGTATCAAAATTGAGCCAGATTTGTCAAGCGAAAAACCATACATCAATACAAGTTAGCAAAATAATTTACAATGTTGGAATTGTTGAAATAAAGGGCATTCCTTTACAAAATGCAAACGGCCACAAAATTTATTTTGTACCAAATGTGGAAAAGCAGGAGTAGATAGGAAAAATTGTTGGAAATGTACATCGGGAAACGGCGGTGCGAGGTCTTAAAACGAGATCAATCTATTCTTTAAATACCAAAAGTCCCGGTCTCAATACAACAGCGCAGTCAAATCAATTTAATATTAGATAAAGTCAAAGGTGACTGTAGACCATATATTTGTGTGTCGATTTATGGAATGAAATTCGAAGGATTGTTAGACAGTGGTTGCTCGAAAACATGTATATCCACAAATGTATATGATAGTTTAGTCAAGTTAGGAATAAGTGTAAAATTAGATAATAAAAGGGGTAGTGTAACAGTAGCAAACGGAAGTTTTGCAGCAATTTTGGCTACGGTAAAATTACCTTTAAAGGTACAAAAAAAATGTTACTTGTTATCATGCTTAGTTATAGAAAACCTAGTTGGTAATGTAGTTTTAGGAGTAGATTTTTGGAAAAAATCTGGGATCATACCAAACTTAAGTAAAAACGTGTATTCTCTTCTTACAAAATTAGTTGGTAATCTAGCTTCCATGAACGACAATATTTTATCAATAACCGAAAAACAAAAACTGCAACAGTTAGTTTCATTTTATTTTAAGAAAATGGGCAATGAGCTTGGTTGCACTAACCTAGTGCAGCATAATATAAACGTGGGCAATGCTGACCCAATTAAACAACGCCATTACCCTGTATCACCTGCAATGCAGAAATTAATTAACCCGGAAATTGATAAAATGCCCAAGCATAAAGTAATTGAGCCTAGTCATTTGCTATGGAGTTTACCTATAGTTATGGTGAAGAAGAAGTCGGAAGTATACTGATTTTGTATTGATTTTAGGAAAGTTAATAAAGTAACAAAACGCAATTCGTATGCATTGCCGCAAGTCACGGCCATACTAAATCGGTTGCGATCTGCAAAATATATCTTGTCGCTTGATATTACGTCGGTTTATTGGCAAATTAACTTAACCAACTCTAGCAAGGAGATTACGGCTTTTGCTGTACTTGGACGTGGGTTATACCAGTTTAAAAATATGCCATTCGAGTTGCATAACAGTCCCAGTACATTTCAAAGGCTAATATATCAGGTGTTAGGCCCGGAACTTGAGCCATACGTTTTCAAATACCTTGATGATATTATTGTAATAACGGATACTTTTGAAACTCACTTAGACATCTTGAGTGAGGTATTTAATAAACCAATTTTATTTTTGCTTTTTATTAATGATCTCCTACAGTATATTAATTCATCGTCATTTCTTTTATTTGCGGATGATTTAAAATGTACGGAAGAAAATCATCTCTTAATGAGTGCCATCTTTCACAACTGGACTAATATTCTATAAACAAATAGAGTTTTATTAATAAATTGTTCTTCAATTCTAATAAATGTTTTTCAATAAGTTTTCATAAAATTTTGAGTAAATTTTTTTATAACTATGTAATTGACCTAAAGTATTGGACAAAATCACACAAATAAAAGATTAAGGCATAATTTTTGATCATAAACTTACATTTGTTAAACGTATTATATAACAGCATGTGCTAAAAAATGTTGGGATTTGTTTATAGAATGTCAGCGGATTTATCACCTAGTACACTATAACTTTTATATTGTGCTTTTGTATATTCATTGTTGGGGCAGTCATTTTGATATATCAAGCGCTTTTTAATTTAGTCAAATCTTAACCAAATTTGATGCACGTAATTTTTCTGTTCAATCTTTCTTTAAAGTGATTAAACGAAACTTATAAAACCAATACGTATACACCACTATTTTAATGCAGAAAGTTGCACATGTTTTCGCAATCTTCAAAACTTGTAAATTTTAGGTCCCAAAAAAGCCCTGTTGATTTTAGTCAAAATTTCAGTAAATACTCTTTAGACACAAAAAAAAAGAATGAGAAATGGTTTATCGGGCATTATCAAGAAATTTTTAATAGTAAAAAATTGTCAAAACTAAAGTTTTCTAAAAAAAAAACTACCATTTACGCTATGACCAACTAGCTAGGAAGTATAGCTAAGACTTGGTTCGACAACCTAAGTAAGTACAGTTACAATTGGAGAGAATGGAAAACGTTTCCTAAACTACAAGATTGTGCAAAAAAATTGCTAAAACTTTTGACACGTGTCGAGGAAAGAGGTGAGATGTTTCAGTAATACTATTTTGCAAAGCTCTGTCTTCTTCAACTGTACAAAATAAAAGAAAAAAAAGCTGTGTCAGTAATAATTGATAGTATTACCGACACTTTCTTACAAAATTATGTTAAAACCAAACTTTACGAGACGCTTGAAGCGTTCTACAGAGCATAGCAAACAAAATGCTAGCTCTGTTGAAAAAACACATAATCATGCAGATAACCGGAAAAAGCCGTACGAGCCAAAATGCTATAAATGCAATTCAAGTGGTCTCTACTCTAACACATGTAGACATCCATGTAAAGAATGTAGTAATTGCAAACGGCTTAGTCATTAATTTAAAAATTGCACTAGGCAAACCAAAACAACAAACGTTTTGTTATTAATCACATGTGTGCACAGGCGTTGATACTAAACATTCGAGCAACTACGGAGGTTGTAAAAGAATGTTCATTATATCAACGTATCTCTAAAGGTAGACCTTGTTTTTAAATAAGTAAGAGCTTTTGCTGTAGGAAGTGCAGTGCAGTCAATTTTAATGCTGGTAGGATAGAGTGTTTTAAATAATCCTGGCATAACGTATTTGTCCAGTTGTAATTTCTTCAAAATTAAAAAAAAAACTATCAACTGCAGGCAAATCTAACACGTTTTACAATAAAAGTGGCACTAAGGTCGGTAGAGAAAACTGATTATTGCTAATGTAGAGGGCTCAGCATTTGTAGAATTAGATAATAGCATGGTGCCTAATTCTGATCACATAATAAGCAACTGTACCACAAATGCCAAAGAAAGCTTTGTTGCAAACTTATTTCAGAAACCACTAAAATATTATTTGAAGCAAGTAGTGGTTAAAAGTAATTTATGTAAAGAGGATACAAGTTTTGACTCTATTAACGTATTAAGTGTTGGTCTAACTTGTCCAGAAAATTTTGCAAAAACACATAAGACAATTGACAATAATTTGACAATCAGTAAACAGAAAGAGCTATTAGGGTTGATGAACGAGTTTCGGGATTGATTTTTTCAATCAACAAAAGAATTGGAAAAATCAAATCTAACGGAAATAAAAATTCAACGTCATTAACAAAACGCCTGTAGTTTATAGACCGTATAAAGTATCTCACAACAAACGCCTGACCCGACTTATGCTAGTCCAATTTTGTAGGTTTAAAAAAATAATGATCAACATCAAATGTGTGTGGATTATAGAAAATTAAATGCCATCACCGTAAATGATAGATTTCCTTTATCAAGAGTAGGTGACCATATAGACAAGTTGAAAGGATGTAGTCTGTTTGCGAATTTAGATTTAGCAAGTGGATACTATCAGATTCTTATGAACAAAAATTTGGTATCTAAAGCGTTTGTTACTTCAAATAGGCATAATAAATACTTGCAAATGGTTTGGCCAATGCACCTGTAGCTAGCTATCAACAAAGCATTGAGTACACTGCCTCCTGGCACTGCAATGGCCTATATGGATAACGTTTTATTGCAACAAACTTTGAATTAGGCTTAAAAAAATTGAAAAAAAGTGTTCACATGGCTCAAACTAAATGTTATTTCTTTTGTTTGTAGATAGATTATTTGAGCCATAAAGTTAGTTTGGATGAAGTTAAGTTAGGTAAATGCAAAAGTGAGGCAATAGATTTTTTTCCACATTCAACGGATGTTTACGAATACGACAGTTTTTAGGTTTGGCAGGATTTTCAAAAGTATGTCAAACATTTTACAGAATTAACAAAGAAAAAAGCAAAATTTACCAAGACCAAAGCACAAGAAGATGATTTTATAAAATTAAAGAAAATTTTGTCTACAAGTCAGTTTTAGCACTCTACGACCATTCAGCAAAAACGGAACTGCGTACAGATGCTTCTAAATGGGGCGTGGAGAGAATTTTACTACAAAGACAACAAAACAACTCCTTACAACCGGTTATGTACTATAGTAGGCAAACTCAAGCTCAAAAACACTAGAAGATTTGCAAACTGTTATTTGAGGAATGATAAAACACCTATGCAGCAAAACTACAAAAGAAAAATAAGTGATGAGCTAAAGAATAGATTAGATAACGGCAACAAAGATCTACGTATCAAGTATGTAAACGGTACACCACGTATTATTCAGTCAAAAAACTAATTAATTCTCAACTGCATACTCCATTTTTTAGAACATATGATATCTATTATCAGAATTTGCGAGGTTTGTCTACTAAAGTCAATGATTTATATAACAGCTAATAATTTAGATTTAATTTTTCTTACTGAAACTTGGCTAAATGATGGCATTCTTAGCAGCAAACTATTTCCAGATAATTACATTGTGTATAGAGATGTAGTATGCAGTAGATATTGCTTTTCAGTCAGAGTTGTTGTGTTGAGCGGTAAACATATTAAAGCTATGTGTATTTATAGACTTCCTCTGCTATCGGCAGTAAAGTATGAGTAACTACTAGAATACATCGATACAATCTTAAACACTGACAACGTTCTTATTTTAGGAGACTTTTATGTTCCGTCTTTTTATCAAGATACTATCACAAATACTACAAGAAGTCCCCAATCATTGTATTTAAAAAACTTTTTTGATTTTAACAATCTTTTACAGTGCAGTACAGTCCTAAATCATAATGAAAGATTATTAGATCTTATATTAACAACTTCTGATATAAATTGCTCTATTGTAAGATTTGAGCCTTTTCTGTATGAATGACTTGTTATTGTGTACCAATGTTAGTTTAGCATGCAAGTTATTGTACTCCAAACTTTATTCTTGTTTTGATGTTTGTATTAAAAATCATTATATCAAATTGTACAATAAACGTAAACTGTTGTGGTATTGTTTAAAAATAAATAATGTTCGCAAAGAAATAAAAGCTTCAATCCGCAATGAATACAAATTTTATCTAAATAATGTTGAGGCAAATATTTGCAGAACTATTGAATGATTCTCAAGCTATTGTGAACGGTTTTTCCAAATATTTTCAAATTGTTTATGAGGATCATGATGGAGCTACTTATAATTCATCAACTTTAAATTTAAATGCACTTTCTTTGTTATTAAACTTCATTAGTGAACAAGAAATAAGTAATGCTGCAAAAAATTTGAAATCAAACTTTACAGCTGGTCCTGATTTAATTCCTGCATTTATAATAAAAGATTGTATTTCTATATTACTTGCTCCTTTAAATCATATTTTTAATTTAATTTTTAATTGTTCAGAATTTCCTGCATTATGAAAAAAAGCACGTGTATGTCCTGATTTTAAGAGTGGAAAAACTAATGATATTACAAATTATCGTCCAATTTCAATCTTAAACAACTTTGCCAAGTTATTTAAATCAATAGTTTCTGCAACAATATACAACCATGTAAAAGGAATGATAAGTACACGTCAACATGGTTTTATAAAAAAAAGGTCTACGTCAACAAACCTACTAAATTTTACGCAGTATATTTCTGAGGCTGTCAAGTAGATGTTATCTATACAGATTTTTAAAAGGCTTTTGATACTATTAACCACAACATAATATTAAGCAAGCTACCACATTTTGGAATCCATGGTAACACAGCTATTTTGTTAAAATCTTATTTACATGACCGCCTTCAATTTGTTGAGCATGAAGGGTGCAGATCGCTATCGTTTACTCCTACAAGTGGTATTCCACAAGGATTAAACTTAGGGCCACTCATATTTTTTCTTTTTATAAACAATATTGTGCAGTGCGTTAAATCTTTGATTTTGTTATATGCAGATGACATAAAATTTTATTTTCGTATAAAAACTATTTGTGATTCTTTTGTTATTCAAAATGATTTGAATGAAATTAATAAATGGTGTACTATTAATAAGCTCAAACTGAACCAAAAAAAGTGCAAAGCTATAACATTTTCACGCAATAAACACATCATAAAATTTAATTATATAATTAATTCACACAGATTAGAGAGTTGTAATATCATTAAAGATTTGGGAATTATATTTGATAGTTTTTTGTCGTTTAAACAGCACGTTCATTATATTTCCAACGCAAGTTATAAGCTTTTGGGTTTCATTAATAGAACATGTTCATAATTTGACACTATTCAAATCCTGAAGCGATTATATTTTGCATATGTCAGATCTAAGCTTGAATACTGTAGTGTTGTATGGTGTCCATATTACGCAGCGCACTCAAAAACGATTGAGTCTATTCAAAAGCGTTTTATTAGAATGTGTTTTTATAAACAAACAAAACAATACCCAGATCGTTCTGTTTCGTATGAGGTAGTGTTAAACATGTATGAGTTAAACAGCCTAGCTTCTCGTAGAAATACTGCGTCTATTGTATGTTTGTATAATATTGTAAATGACAGGATTGAAATATTATCACTTATTGTCTATGATTAGTTTTAATATGCCAAGGTTATCAAGTCGTAGTGCAATCACATTTAGATGCAAACATTAGCACACAAATATTGGATACTATTTACCAATTACTAGTATGTGTCGCAACTATAATAATATAAATTATTGTGTTGTAATTTTTTGTAATTCATTCAATGTTTTTATTTCATCTATAAATGAAATTTCTTAGTGTTAATTTAATTTAATTTAATTTAATTTAATTTAATTTAATTTAATTTAATTTAATTTAATTTAATTTAATTTAATTTAATTTAATTTAATTTAATTTAATTTAATTTAATTTAATTTAATTTAATTTAATTTAATTTAATTTAATTTAATTTAATTTAATTTAATTTAATTTAATTTAATTTAATTTAATTTAATTTAATTTAATTTAATTTAATTTAATTTAATTTAATTTAATTTAATTTAATTTAATTTAATTTAATTTAATATATATTTTTTATTTAAACTTGTAATAATTGTTTAAGAATAATTTGTATGTATATATATTCCCTATTATTGGATTATGTCTGTTGGGAAATAAAGATTTATTATTATTATTATTATTATTATGAACTAGAAACCTTAGTAGTTGTTTGTTGTATAAAGCGTTTTAGAATATAATTGCTTGGAATAAAATTTTGGGTTATTGCAGACCAAGTAAAAAATTCATGATGCCAAGAATGAAGGTGGAGGTTACTTACATCAGTGTTTGACTACAATGTCGAATAAAAAGAAGGCGCTGTTGCATGTTGATGTAAGGTTGCATTTTTAAGAAAAAGTTGTAAGAAACTTTTTTCTTTAAAATTGTTTATAGAATAATATTTCACAGCCAACATTTTTTTCCTTAAATTTTGAAAATTTACCAGAACTTTAAAAAACAGTTTTTTTTTTAAAGATGAGGGGTATTTTTTTTTTTCAAATATGAATAAAAACGTGCTTTTATATGTACAAAAAATACTTGAAATTTAACCCTTATTCGCTATTTTTAAGTATTTTGTGGATACATTGTAAGATATCTTAGAGCGTAGTGCACGGCACTTCCTAAAATTTTTATCCTGTACACTGACTCATGGCCATAAATAACTTTAGACAACTGCAAAGCACTTAACGGTAAATCAAGCAAAATCATATTTGCCCGACATGGTTAATTTTTTATATAAACCATACCCCGTACTCCATCATGGTACAAAAACAATTTGTATGTCTAGAAAATAATTTTTGAATTTACGTATTTATATTTTTCTTGCTTAAATTTTTTTAAGGATAAAGCCGAGTTTACACAAAAATCCCCTTGCTGTAATTGAATGTAGACATCAGACACGTTTTTCATTAATCATTTGGATAGGTATGGTTGGCGACAAGTTTCTATGTCCTGTTGTTTTACTAACCCGATTAACAGGCGCTGCTTACCTCAACTTTCTGCAGAACACAATGCATGATCTTTGGAATGACATTCCTTTGTCCCACAGGCAACACATGTGGTTCCAGCATGATGGTGCTCCAGCTCATTTTTCGATTGCCGTTAGAGAGAATTTAGACCAAACTTTTTCACATAGGTGGGTAGGAAGAGGCCGACCAGTTTTATGGCCAGCAAGATTGCCTGATTTAAACCCTCTTGATTTTTTTCTTTGGGGATATTTGAAATCATTAGTGTATGCTACTTCTGTAAATAGCCTCAAGGAACTGCAGTTAAAAATTAATGGAAAGTGTCAAGAAATCCGGGTTTTAGAAAAAGTACATATATCGTGTTTGTTTGGAAATGGAAGGAACATCTTCTATAACTCTGTTCTTTATAAAAATATATAAAAATAAATAATGTTCCATATCTCCAAAACTGTTGTTATGACAACCCATGTTTATTAAAACTTTTTTGTTTGTTGTGGTTTGTACTACCATCCCCTTAAATGTTTACTTAGTAAGTTAAAAAAATTAAAATAGTACACCAAAATGTATGTAGCATTACTAACAAAACAAGTAAATTAGAAGATGTTGAGTGAAGAATTTGTTGACATTTTACTAATATCTGATCATTCGCAAACTGAACTTAATTTATTTCAATTTGTGTTAAATAATTATATGTTAAAGTTTTCATAGAAGAAAATTAAAAACGCGCGGAGACGTACCAATTTTTTTTAAATTCTTTTAAAAAATAGAACTGAAATAGAAAATTTTTCAATTGAAAGTGTTGTAGAGTGTTGTGCATGTCAATTAGAAAATTTAATTTTATTTACAGACCTCCAGAAGGAGATTTTTATCAATTTTTTAATACAATTATTGAAATACTGAATTTAGTTTCAGATAAAAATCTTCATATTATTTGTGGAGACGATTTTAATATAAATTTTTTTATATTAATGAGTGTAAAAATAAAAATGATTTTTTAAATATTTTATTGTCCTACGATATGAATTTTGTTATAAATAAGCCAATTAGACAGCATGTATCGATAACTTTTTTACTAATTTAAAGCATAACACTAAGTCATCTGAATGCATAAACTATTTTGAATCATTTTGGTATATTCGTAGACTTGATGATAAATGATGAAAAAAAGGTAAATAATCAATATTGTTATAAACGTAAAATTGATGATTATAGGAAATACTGCTTTAACTTAGCTCTTAGTGAAGAATCTTGGGATTCTTATTAAGAGTGATGCTGACACCGCTTTTACCATATTTTTAAATATTTTTAAAAACCATTTTTAAAAGAGTTTCCATTAATGCTTGTTAATTGCTACAATACAAAGAAAGCTAATAAAAATACATGGATCTCTTCTGAGATTCTTGACTTAAAAAGTAAAGTAACGGGTTTACAAAGATACCCTATATTTAAGGATGCGTTTAAAGAATTAAATAAAAAATACAAGGAAACATTAACACTAACAAGAACTGCATATTATGATAATGTTATTACAAATTTATCTAATAAAAATAAAGCAACGTGGAAAATTATAAACAAAATTAACAGCTCAAATATAAAACTTAGTGTTGTGTATAAAAATGATAATAATGCAACTATTACAAGTAAAGCAGCTGCTCAAAAATTTAATGAGTATTTTACAAATATTCCCATTGCTTTAACAAAATCATTATCAAAAATAATAGATTTTCAATACCACACTAAAAATATTCCGCGTAATAAACATTCAATGTTTTTAGATCCAGTCACTATTCCTGAGGTTATTTCACAGATAAACGATATTAAAAATATCAACTGTTTTGATAAAGTTGATATATCAGCATCAATAATTAAAACGGTAGTTTTATATATTGCTGCACCTTTATGTCACAGCATAAATCTGTCATTAGAAAATGAAATATTTTCATCTGACCTAAAAACAGCTTTGATAATCCCACTCCACAAAAAAGGAGATCAATCTTTAGTTCAAAATTAAAGGGCCATTAGCGTTTTTTCAAAACTATACAAAAAAGTAATGAACTTTAGAATAGTCTCTTTTTTTACAAAATATAATTTTTTTCACCAATCCTGCATGGTTTTAGAAAAGGTTACAAAATTAATACTGCTTTAAACAAAATTTTTCATTCCATTATTTTAACTACCGATGCACAGTTCATGGCATTGGATTTATTTATTGATATGTCCAAGGCCTTTGACTGTATCAATTTTTATTTATTACTTAATAAGTTAGAAAGGTACGGTGTAAGAAGTAGTGCTTTGCTGTGGTTTGAATCTTATTTGTCTGGCAGATATTAGTTTGTAAAAATTGACAAGGAATTGTCATCAACAATTAATTTAACTGTAGGTGTCGCGCAGGGTTCAATTCTTGGACCAACTCTATATATAATCTATGCGGCAGACTTAGATACTTGCTTGACAGATAACACTCAAATCCTGTCCTCATATGCAGATGACAAAAATTTTCTTTTTATTAATAAAAATGTTGAAAGTTTATTTCACCAAGCAAATATCGTATACAAGAACATAATTACATGGATAGATAATAACAAACTTATCATTAACAAAGAAAAAACATATTGGAGTAAGTTTTCTTCCGATAGATTTCCACCAAACGTTATCCTAAATAACAATCTTATAAACATTCAGACACGCGCGCCTATTCTTGGTGACATAAGTGATAACATAATGTCTTGGAAAAATCAAATTGATGTATTAGCATCTAAATTGTCCAAAGTCAGCTATGTCATCAGAGCACTATCAAATCATTGAAGTACTGATATTTTACGATATTTCTATTTCAGTAGTTTTCATGTTATTCTTAGGTATCATTCATTAGGGAAGTACTAAAAATGAATATTTATTTAGAGTTTTAAAAATTCAGAAAAGGACAGTTCGAATATTGGCACATTTAAAACCGTATGATTATTGTAGAACATCTTTTAAAAATTTTAGAATTCTAACTTTATCAAGCACTTATATATATATATATGAAGTTGCAATGTTTGTACATAAAAATCAACAATTGTTTAATTTAAATAGCGAATATCATGTATACAATACAAGAAATTTTATTTTTATTTATGCTTTTTACGGCTATTTTACATCGCCACAGTAAGTCTACGACTTGTTTAATGTGGTTTGATGGGACCAACAGCTTAAAACGTGACTTCCGAACCACGCTGGTGGATAAAGAGCAAGTTATCATTTCAGTCATATTTCGGGGATCGAACCCCGGACTGCTCGCATGATATGCAAGTGCTCTACCGTTGAGCTATTGCAATACCTCGACACAATACAGCATCTTTTCAGAAATAATTTTATTATAACGGTTGCAAAATTTATAACCATTTGTCTAATAATATTAAATTAAAATCAATTATTTTATTTAAATCTAAATTAAAACAAATGCTACAAAATAATACAATATATACTTTAGAAGAATTCTATGAACTTAAATTCTAATTATGTATTTGGACGTGTTTTGTAAATCTTATGAACTATTTTATTTGTATTTTATTTATGAAATTAATATTACTATTATTATTATTATTATTATTATTATTATTATTATTATTATTATTATTATTATTATTATTATTATTATTGTTATTAATATTATTATTATTATTATTATTATTAAATGTTTTATTAAATTTATGTATGTGTGCAATTTGTATTGAAACAGTAGTGTCAAATAAAAATTGCAATTTAACAATTAAGTTTATTACTACATAAACAATAAGTATTGAACAACAAAAACTCTGGAAATTGCATTTTTTTTTTTAATATTTGCATCTAATGTGTTTTTAAGCTAAAATAAAATTAAACTAAACCTTATTGTAATAAAATAATATGATATTGTATGAATTAAAAATTAATATTGAGAATATTGGGACGTTTCCACCTATATTTATTTATAGACTACTATCCCTTACCCCGCCATGTACACCTGTACAGCTTCAAATACAATTTAGATTCGTATGTAGACAAATTTGATTTGTATACTGCTAATTAATTATTGTAGCGACTAGCGAGATTAGTTTCTTTATTTTCTTTTTGTGCTTATACTGTTATTTTAAAACCGTATAAATGTGCGTGTGTGTTTTTAGTTTTTTTGCAGAATTGTGCAGACTTGTTTTTGAAGTGGTAAGTAAAACTTTTATTAGATTATTAGAATCAGGGGCGCGCGCAAATGTACTATTTTATTCATATCTACATTTGTAAATAATTAAAAATATTTCAATATAATTTTGTTTTATCAATTTCAGTCATTTATTGTCAATTTATGCACAATTAAGTAGGTAATGCAAAAATTGAACAGTGTCAAAATAATTTTTAATTATACAAAAAAGAATAAATAATATATGAACTAAACAACTGATTTTAGTCATTTATATTTTATTTTATTAGAGATAGAAATAAAATTGTTCAATTAAATTTGAAAATGAGATTATAATTTATGTCATATGCATCTTTAGTATTTTTTAAGAGTTTATTATATAATTTTATTAAAATTAAGTTCTCTAAATGAAAAAGAATCTAATTAAACAATATTAAATAGCAATTTTGTCCTATTAATGATATTAGGTCCACATTAGTAGGTGTTAAATTATATTATTTCCAGTACCCGCAAAGTAATGATTAAATCTGCTAAGCTAAGCTACTTTGGCGTAATTGCTATTTCTACATATAATTTGATAATCAATAATTTTTTTTACTAATACATTAAGAAAGAGTTAAACTATATTTGGTCAGAATATTTTAGTCAAATAATAATTATAAATAACCTTAAAATAAATCCAAATATTAAAATAAATGCGTTTTTAGGTACTTTTAAATGCATTTTAATGCTATTTACAAATATAATTTGACGAAAGTATTCTGGGAAAATATAGTTTGATCCTTTCTAAATGTACTGGTAAAAAAATTAATTTTATTTATTTATTTAAACATATGCCATCCTACCTTTCGGTGTATGGTTGTTTACATTATTTCGTTTGATATAGTTCTCTCCATTTTTTTCTATCCTGAGTTGTTTGTTTGATTCCTTCCCACGGTATTCCCTTTCTTTCCGCTTCCTTCTTTTACATTGTCGTTCCACATTTTTCTCGGCCTTCCTCGTTTTTTTTTTCATTTCTCTTGTTTCATATATTCTTTTCGTTATTTGCGTATCTTTTATTCGACATACATGTCCAAACCATCTTAGTTGTCCCTCCATTATTTTTTCATTTATAGGTTCTCTTTGTAAGTTTTGTCTGTGTACATCGTTTCTTATTCTGCCTCTTCTTGTTTTATTTTCTATCTTTCTTAGGAATCTCATTTCTGTTGCATTTATTCTCGTTTTGTGTTTTTCTGACAACGTCTATGTTTTGCTGGAATACATTATTGTTGGTCTTATTACCTTCTTTACTATATCTGTTTTTATGTTCTTTGGTATTTCTTTTTATCCAAAAAATATAATTTTCATCATGTTGAATATTTTCCCGGTTTTTCCCGTTCTTTCATTTATTTTGTTGTTTATCTTTCCTTTATCGTCTGCAAATAGTAATTCCATAATCTTTGTTGCTTCCATCTTCCGCTATCCTACTTTTAGAGTCTTCATACTTTACTTTGCTTTTTTATGGCTTCATCTATCACTATTGTAAATAGTATTGGACTCAGAACACACTCTTGTTTTAGCCCGATCTTGGTTTTAAACTCTTGAGATTCTTCATTGTTGATTCTAACAATGTTCTTATTTTCTTTGTATATAGCTTTTAATAGATTTATAGTTTTTCCGCCTATGCCTCTCTTTTGAAGTACTTTCCATATATATTCTTTTCTTATCCGGTCAAATGCCTTCTCTAGATCGATAAAGCAGATATAGATGTCCCTTTTCTTATTTAAAAATTTCTCGCTTAGTTGTCTTATTATGAATATAAGATCTTGAGTACTTCTCTCTCTCTCTTTTGAATCCGCATTGTTTGTCTTCTATGGTATCTTCAATCATGTATCTTATTCTTTTTTCTATGATTCTTGCTAGAATTTTTCCCGGTACACTAATGATCGTGATTGCAGTTTCTTTTATCCCTTTTTTGTATATAGGTAGTATTATTCCCATGTTTCATTCTGCTGGTATTTTTGTGTTTTTAGCTATGTCATTGAGTAGTTTTGTTAATTGTTCTATTCCTTCCTTACCCATGTATTTGATCATTTCTAGTGTTATGTTGTCTATGCCTGGTGCTTTTCCTATTTTTAGTTTCTTTATGGCGTCTATAACTTCTTCTTCCTTTATTTCCTCAATTTCCGGCATGTCAGTATCATCTTTTTCATGTTTCTCCGGGCTTAGGTTTTCTGCTTCTGTCAGTTCATTAAAATATTTTCTCCACCTTTCCATAGAATAGTTTTTGGTTGTCTTTATAGTTTGCCGCCATCTTTTTACCGATTTGATTCCATGATTCTTTTTTAACTTTTTGGACCTCATTATTTACTTCCTTTCTTTTAATTTTGTATTCTTTATAGTCTTCTTTCTTTTTTGTACTAATGTATTTTTTGCATTTTTTCTTTTCTTTCTTTAATTTTCAATTTTATTTCATTTGTCCTCCATTCAATTTTTTTATTATGTTTGTTCTCTATTTTTGCTGTTCCACAGCTTTCTTTTGCTGCTTCTAGTATAGTGTTCTTGAATGTTTCCCATTTTTCTTCTGCTTCCTTTGTTTCTCTAATTTTACTACATTTCTTTTTTACTATCTCTTGGAATCTATCTCTGTATTCTTTTTCTTTAAGTTTGGAATTTTTTCTTTTCTCTTTTACCTTTTACTTTTTTTCTTCTCTTATCTGTTTTTTCTTCCATTTTTCTCAAGTCCATTTTTACCAGATAATGGTCGTTTCTGATTTCTGCCTCTCTTGATACTTTTACATTTAAAACATTTTTCCATTTTTGTTTGCTTATTATAAAGTAGTCTATTATTGATTTTTTGTTTCTAGTCGGTTCTTCTCTCGTAAGTTTATGTAACTTCTTGTGGTCAAATTTTGTGTTTGTTATAATAAAGTTTTCCACGCTCAGTTCTATAATTCTTTCCCCATTATTGTGTCTGGTTTTCTCTCCCCAATTTCCCATGTATTCTTCTATTCCTGCGTTTCCAACTCGTCCGTTTAAGTCTCTCATAATTATTACATTTTCCAGTCCTTCATCTATTTCATTCTGTAACTTTTAAAAAAATGCATCTTTACCTTCCTTTTTAGCATCTTCGTTTTCTCCATAGGCTGTTATTATAGTTCATATTTCCTTTCCATATAGCTTTATTTCTAATAACAAGATTCTTTGGCTTATGTATCATTCTTTCGTAATGTCTTTTATTTTGTTTTGTACTATTATTATACCAACTCCCCCTTTTGCTCTTTCTTTTTCATCTACTCGTGACCAGAACATCCAGTATCCTTTGTGTATTTTTCTTAATCCTTTTTCTTTCTTTTTTGTTTCTGTAATTCCTAAAATTTCTATTTTATGTTTTATCATTTCTTCTACCAACTCTTCCTCTTTGCCCTTTATGCTTCGTATATTCTATGTACCCAGTCTAATTTTTTTGATTTTTTCTCTTTTTGTACTCATTTTCCCTTTCATTGCTTTTCCGTTATCCGAGCATTTTTTCCGGTTTGTTTTATTTGTTAATAGTTTTTTGACGCCGCTTGTTCTTCTTTGTCTTCTCTTTTTGTGACCCCCTTTTCTAGTTCATTCCATTCATAAAGTTCTTCATTGATTATTAATTTTCTGTATCCAATTTTAACTCTTTTTCCCTTTTCCTTCTCCTCTCTTGCAATGCTTCTAAATTTCTTTCTGTATTTTTCTTTCTTTCTATGTGAGATTATTGTCTATATATGTATTTGTATTTTTTAGTTTATTTTTGGCTATCATGATCTTTTTTTTCTGTTCCCAGTTTGATATTTCCAATTTGATGATTTCGTTCTCTGTATTTTTGTTTAGTCATGTTATTTTCTTAATCTTTACTTTTACTTGTAACTTATCTTTTATCCACAGTTTAATCTCTTCTTTTGTATTCTCTGTTAAATTCAAGCTTTTTATTATAATATTTTTATTCTTTATTTTTTCTTCCCTTTCAATTTTTTGTTCGATATTTTCTATTCTATCTGTTGGGCTTTTCATTTCTGTTTTCCAGATTTCTTCTTTTTTTTCCATTTCTACTTTTATTACCTTACCTTACCTTATCTCTTGTTTTATTTCATTCATATTTTCATCCATTTTATTCATCATTGTTTGGACCATTTTCTTTAATTCCTTCATCTCTTTTGTATCTGTAAAAATCTCTTCTGCTTCCTTATTTTTTTCTTTCTTACTCAATTCTTTTTTTCCTTTTTTCTTTTGATCTGGTGATCTTATGTTTTTTTTTTACTTCTGTTAAATATATTATGGCTTTCTTCTTTTTCTATTTCTCTTGTTCTTTTATTCATTCCCTTGTTTTTGTATTTTAGTTCAATTATGTTAATTTAACTTAAATATAAATATAAATGCGGTCGCCTCTGTTTCCTTTTTCTCGTTGGAATCATCAAATTATATGTGAAAATAAGAATGACGATAAAGTAGCTGTTTTCACTACAATATGGGAAATTAAGACAGCGGTCGGTGTGGTCTTAACACATATAGTTATTTTAAATTTTGATAATTTATTTTTTGGCTTTATTACTTGTCACATAGCATTATTAAGGTTTTTTTATATTGTTTAAATGAAAAAAAAAAAAATACAAAAAATTGTCGTTCTTGTTACATATCTTGCTTGATAACAATATTCCTATCTAGCAATATCTTTTTTTATTGCGCGTTTTACAGCTCCTTCCAAATCCAAGTTATTATTTTGGTCATATTCGGGAACCAAACCCCGGACTGTTAACGTGGTAATAATTATTTTTATTGCATACGTAAATAATAATGTTAAATTAAGTAGTAGTAACAAAAACGGAACAAACACGCATCCAAATGTAACATTGGAACATGCCGGTGCGACCACCTCTGTCTAATCTAGAACCCCTCCCATCGTCTCTTCAGGCGGTTCTTTCACAAGCGCTCGCCAGATTTTGGTACCCTCATCTTAACTAAATTTTAATGATTCAAAAACTTTAAATGGTATTTTGAGTATTAAAAACGCAGTTGCACTCATGTATGTTTTTTTAGTATATTTGCTATAACCAACTTTATTTTTTTAAATTATGTTTTTAATTTTTAAGTGGAATTTCCATGATATTCTAAATACAACTATGTAAAGTAATAATATACTTTAATAACAGTATTGGGCCAAAAGCTTTAAGATGAAATATGAGTCTTTTGAAGATGACTCACGTTCTGATCGACCAGTTGTAGAAGAGTCAATATTGAAGAACTGGTCCAAAATAATCGCCGGCTAAAAGTGAGGGAATTAACAGCAATGTCAATAGCAGTGATCATTTGGGTATAAATAAAGTGAGTGCAAGTCAAGTAAAGTCCTAAACTTGATGATTGATTAAAAAAAATACTACGGTATTATGCTACATTATTACATAGGTTTGAAAGAAAATGTTCGGGAATAGCGTCGAGAAAAATTAACAAAAGAAGTCAGGTTGTTCCACAACTACGCACAAACGCAAGAATGCGGTTTTCAAAAAATTGATCATCCGTCTACAGTCCAGACTTGGCCTTTAGCAACTAATCCCTGTTTTCAAACTTAAAAAAAAAACTTCTGTGGTAGTCAATATATCCCACCTATTAAGTCAAACTATAGTACTTCAAAGCAAACATAATTTGAAGTGCACATATATTTATAAATGCAATATTTTTGATAAGGAAATTTCAATATCTGAACAAAATGCAAATTTAAATAATGCCGCGGTGTAGGAAACATTAGCGACCGGATACTCATATACTTATATGAACAAGTGTATTGGATGTATTGGATGTACCGAATATGTCACAAAATATGTATATCCAACAAGAATTATGGTACAAATGAAAAAAATACATCTGGAAATTTATGGAGTCCGCTGGTAATGATAAAAACCATAACGTAGTTATATAGTTGTATTTAGATGGAGGATGGTCCAATAAAAGTTGAGGATCATTCTCGCAAAAGTTAATATGTCCATTTTTCGATATTTTTAATAAGTTAATTTTATTAATGGCATCTAAATGTTTTAATAATGTTTTTGTGAATAAACTCAAAAATGTTGTTATATTGGACCTTTTTTAACTGTGGAAATATTATTTTGTTTTAATCAAAAATTTAAACAATTTTTAACTAAATTACAATGTGTAACTCCAAAATATTATAAATAGACATATTAACTTTTACGTAAATGCTCCTCAGTTATGGACATAACTACAATGCATTATCGGGAGTGGTAAATTTTAAACATAGAAGTTTACAATAAAATTATAATTTAACTGTTTTAATTTAAGGCCGTTATTATTAGTAAAAGTACCGGTAAAGTTTTATATTCGTGCAAGGGCATTAGACAAACTGGAAGAGGCAGCAGACCATGTTTCAAAAATTAGAATAGTTCATCTTCTGCTATGGAATTCGATATCATAGTTTAATGCATTGCTATGCATAAATTACAATATAAAATCATTACAGCAAATAGTAATTTGAAAGTATACATGCGCATTAAAAACAGTGTTGCATATGGAGCTCAAGTAGTAAAGATTGAATGCACAAATCATGCAATTAAAAACTTTAGTAAACATTTATTCAATATGAAAAAAAAAATGTTAAAGAAATTGCTTTACCTGTGCAAAAATTACTTACTAAAACTGTTATAACAGATTTAGTTAAAATCTTCAACCAATCCGGGTAGGTTTGCCATTTGATAAAATTGGAGTTGACCTTTTAGGACCATTTCCTAGAAGCCAAAAAGAAAAAACAATGGTAGAAGTTGCTAGTGATTACGCAACGCAATATGTGAAAACAGCAGCCTTAAGAGACGGCTAAGCTGATACAGTAGCAACTTTTCTTTTAAACAACATTGTCAACCGACATAGGTGGCCATAGTCTATATAGGCCAGACTTAATTACATCTTATCATCCAAGTTGCAATAGTTTGACCAAAATGTTTAATTATACTTTTGCTGCTATCTTAAGTAAATTTATTTTAACTGACCAAAAAGATTGGTGTTAGTACTTGAGTTATTTGACGCTGTCATTCAATAATTTTGTACAAAACACTACTCAGAGAACACCATTTTTCTTAGTATACGGCAGGGAAGCAACTTTACCAGCAGACGCAGAATTAATACAAAATATTAAAGAAAGTCCAATAAAAAATCACCATAAAAAAATTAGCAGCTAGAGCTATTGCATTTGAAAACATTCATAAAAACAGTTTAAAAACAAAAGTAGGTATAATGAAAGTCATCAACATGTTAAATACCAACCTGGTCAAAAGGTTAAGGTCTTTACACCAATTCGTAAAGTTGGAAAAAATAAAAAAACTTCTTTTACGTTGGTTTGGACTTACGTAATATTAGAAAAACAAAGTAAAGTAGATTATTTCATTCAAATGGGCCTTACAAAAAATTGCAAAAAAGACGTCATACACGTAAGCCGTATAGTAACATATTACAACCCTTGGATACCATGTCCACAAACATCATTTATACTACCGTAAATTTTAATACAATTTTGTTTGTAATTATTGTACAAATTTGTTTGACACTAATACAAGGAGCTGCAATGCTCTATTTTTTTTAGCAGATTTACAATGTTATTCATTGTCTTCCTTCTAGTTGGTACAAAACTATCGGTCTGTAGCCAAAACGCCATGTTTAATATAACAGAAACAAGAATTATTGAGATCTATTTGTACACATAGATATTAACCATTTGGATGTTCGTCTGCAACAAATTTAAAACTACGTCTTCACCACTAACGTTATTTGTAAAAATGTAAGTGAAACATGGAAACCACTAGCCTGTCTCAGCGATCTTCTTTTGATTGAGGGAATGATAGCGTGTATCAGTAAGATATCTGTTCATTAACAATAAAACCAAAGATTACCTCACATTTTCAAAAGACTTCCTAACTATATGTAAAATAATATTAAGCTTTTATTTAATATGCAAAGAGAATAATTTAGTGGCGGCAAACGACTACTCGCAAAAATTCAAATTAAGACTTTATCGAGGATTACCAATAACTGAGAGTTCTTGCGATATCCGTTTTATAAACATAGATGGAATCATGTTTGCTCCATTAAAGCAAAGCAAAGTATGGCTTTGTGTATCACCCACCCCCACAAATTCTTTATTAATTTGCCCTAAAAAATCCAAAACGTTGACATTAAGCTGAGAAGGAAGAATAGATTTAGAAAGTCGGTACTTTTTGCATGTTGTACACCATACGTTGATAACAAATCTAAATGCCTGTGCAATTATGGAAATTACATTATTTTACGGAATTGTTTTACCTAATATATTGCATAATTTATTTGATCCGGATATACCATCCAACTTAATCCCTTCTATTTCAAACGTACCTACTTTCAAATCTATATCTGGGTATTCCACCCACTTTAATAAGTATAGTGGCAAGCTAAATGATTTAAAAATAAGGATTGCCAAAATGCATAAATATAATACTCATGCTATTTTGTCATTCGGTAATATAAGTTTGGTATTTTTTTGTATATTATTAATTTTAATTATGTTAACTATAAAATTTTTTAGACGTAGAATCAACAGAAAAACACAAATCACGCATTAATAAAAACTGCCAAAAGGTCAGAGACTCGAAGTGCTGACTTGAAGCGTGGTGTCAGAATTGTTAATACGGAATTATAAACTCTGTAACATTATATAGCTCTCACCTACCTTAACTTGCTTAGTAAGCACATTTTTCTGGTGTGTATATGAAATGTATTGCAGCGAAAATAAAAGAAGAAGAAATAGTTTTTATTTTATTTTATAAATAATATTATTTTATTTACTTATCGCGTGAGTTTTTTTTGGTGAGCGCTCGCTCTTGCGAACGAGCGTTAAACCCGTTTGACACTGTCTATAATTATGTCTTGAATTATATATATAATTTTTATTAGAATTTGTGCCATAATTCCATATATAAAATTTATATCCTGTATGACACTGTAAATAATTCTTTATATAATTATAAAACCACGCCTGCGCCTTATCTATGATCTGTCAAATCAAGTTTCAATATTTACTACACTTTGCAGGTTATGTCATTTGTTTTGAATTGATTATTGCTACAGTTAGTTAAACAATTAATGAAAATAATAAAGAATGGAAGCAGAACAAATTAAAAAAGTGGTAGCAATTGCTATATGTAGAGCTGGAGTGGTAAAATTGAAAAAAAATTACAAAATACAAAATACAAAATAATATGCGCACATCACGTTTGCGTCGATTATAGATGGGAAAATAGAACATGGTCTAAATTTTTCAAGATATAATTGTGACCTTGATAATTTGTGTGTTTTACACACGGAAATGGTCGATCTATAATTATATATATAATTCAAGACATAATTATAGACAGTGTCATACAGGTTTTATTAGCATTCAGTTTATTTCAAATCCCTGCGCTAAAAACTGCTTCTGGCGGTTCATCTACCTGGTGTAGGTATGTCTCTTTCATTATTATATAAATATATATATATATATATATATATATATATATATATATATTAGTATGTATTAAGTATATTTGGAAATTATGTATTATTAATTTAGCTTATTTTGTGAATATGTATATTTATTTATATTATAGTTTTTAGTTGGTGAATAAAATAAATATAATACGAGAGCAGCCAATATTTTAATCCTGAGCAGCCGGCCAATATTATTCTGCTACAGTATACGTACGTATCGAGGTATCTTTAATAAAAGCCATTAATGAAAAAACTTGAATAAATTAGCTAAATAGATTTTTTGTTGTAACATATTACCGTAATTGATAAAGAAAAATGTTGTAATATAATATAGAAGTTATAATGTAATGATGGATTAATAAAAAATATGAATAATGATTAGAAGTATAAAATGTTAATTATTAAGTCCCATCTATGAAGAAACGTGTTCTTAATCTAAATTACTATTTTAAACCTAAATCTTTAATTATAATTAGTTATTTTGTTATGATAGTTGAGTTTTTCTGTATTTATTTTGTTTATTTTTGTGTTTTATGATTAAATAATGCGACCACACTCACTACACTCAAGTAAAGAAGGGCCAACGACATTCCAACCAAGCGTAACGATCAACATGTAGAACAATGACTGCTGTATGAAAGGAAACACCAAATGGCAAAGTGGTTAACACGACAATTGACCAGTTTCAATGGAAAATATACAAAAAATACCTACTTTGACTATAAAAAGGTTGCTGCAAAAACCATCCTCCTAAGGGAAAAAAAAGGACCCCCTGGAGAAACGGAAAAACCTGCATTCAACCAAAACCATGCATTTTCGATGCAGTCTCTTCAATGCTTACCCTCTCTGCAAGGCCAGTACTACTATAAAGATCATTATGTTCACAAACGTTGGATACACCCTGGTCGCTTAAGTGCGCAAATATACAGTTGTGTGTAGTGTTGTGTAGAACTATGAACTGTACGTGAGAAAGAACTGGAATAAAAGTCGCTAACTTGAATTGTTTATTGTATTTTTTTTTAATTTAATTTGTTCAGTTGCTTAAGTTTAATTTTGTTTGTTAATCTTAATTGTTTTTATTATGTATTGAATCGCTAAGGGCAGCGATTCGGTTAGGCTAGGGTGAGAGGGTCACACAGTGAGAAGTCGGAAGCAATAGCTCCGATCTCAGAGATCGCCGCCGTGCAATAATTTAACAATCTTTATGTATGATCCCGTACCCCCATCACCGTAGCGTGACAATATCAATAATGTATTAGACAAAATAAATTGTAACCGTAAATTGTAAGCGGTAAATACACAACTAACATAAAATAAAAATAATTACTTACAGTAAAAACATTGTTTTTTTATTCATATTCGATGGTTGAGTGACGTCCTCAATACAATTCACAGCAAGTTATTCGATCAATGATTGATTGCTTGCTTGAACCGTTTTTTGTTTGTTAAAACTCACTATGGATACTCACAAAAAATATTTTTAATTAATACGTTTAATGTTTATTGAATCTTAAAATAATTCAACCATTTGGTTGAGCGAACAAAAGCAAACTGGCTGAGAAAATATACTTGTTGCGTTTGTATATGCCTTCTTATCATCTCTAAGAAATCAAGGAAACTGCGGAGATGAAAGAAACTGGAGCTACTGCAGGTGCAGTGCGAATGTTATTAGCAAAACAATAAAGTTATCGATATGAAGTAAATACTGATTCGACTGTTGTAAAATAGGTTATTTTGTAAAAACTCGGTCTGGTATGATTATTTGTTAATTATTATTTATATGAATACTGATTGTAATTTTATTTTTAGTTATTATTAAAACTAATCAATTATTAATTTATTTAATTTGTATGTTGTGCTCGTTTCCCCGAACCCAATAATCTCATAACAAGTTGTAGCTTTAAATTTATTATTGATTTTTTCTGTATATGTTAAGACTATTAATTATTTAATAAAAATGTGTCTACTATGGCCTTTAAAAAAATATTATTTATAGATTTATGATAATTAGAAAATTGTGCGTAAAACAGGTTGTGATATAAACTAATAGTAGTTTAACTATTAATATTCTAGCGCCTAACTAATATATTAAAACAAGATGAATAAATAAAAAATTAATGCATTATTTCAGTATTATAAACAAATAGTTAGTATTTATTTTTTATAAAATATTCGTAATATCTTTACCTATTTATTTAATTATTTACGATTACTAAAATAATGACTATTAATAAAAATACTGATCAATTTAAGTGAAGTGAATAGTTTTCATTTACAATGAATTAAGTTTTTCTCTATTTATTAATATGAATTTGCTATCAAATATGTAGCCCGAGTCTTTGGCTAGCACGACATTAAAATTATTAGAAAGAATGGTGCGAGAGTTACGTGCCTTATCCAATGTATACATATATCTGACTTGGCAGAATCAACTTACAATAATAACTAGGTACGTGCCCTATACGAAGAAAATCTTACTCAGCATATTAACTTATATAAATATGTTGCATGAGAATTAAGTAAATAGTTTTATGAAACCCTACATCGTGTAATGTTAATAAAACCAATAAATATTTGTTAGTGATTTTTAAAAACAAACTTTTAATTTGCGTGAAAATAACTGGGTCAGTTGGTAATGATTAGAACATTCTAATCGACTGTTTCAACAGTTAAAGTTGATATAATTCACGAACAACCATTTCGAGCGGCTAGAAGTTCAATTATAGGGACCGTAATATTTCAAACTCCTAATGAACAGGAATCCAGAGTCTGAAGAAATTTTACATATTATTTAATTTTATTGTAACTGCAAATCCTTAATATTTTTATAATCCCATCAACCAATCAGTCAATTACAATTGACAAGTTAATAAATTAAAAATAAAATTTACTTTGCATAATATATTTTTTTTTATAAATATATAAAAATTGCTTTAGTAAGTTTACAAAACATTAAAGTTATTAATGCAACGATCTCGACGAAATGAATGAATTACTGGCTGACATAAACATAAATATGTCAGAACCTTTAAGGAAGTGAATTCTCATAAAAAATTCTTACTTCTCAAATAAGTGTCGAGACGTGCCGTCACCTTGTAACAACCAGCAAAATATATGAATTTTCAATAAACTTAAGTTGTTACCTCTATATTACAAAAGAACAACCAAATTTATACGAAAGTGTTCTGTATTTCAGCTATTTTGTTATTGTGACATTTTTTGTGTAATGTAAATATACACATTATATTTTTTATCATTTGTATATAAAAAAATGGGTAATTTTTTTCTATTTCTACAAGAACAAATAAAAATTGATATAAATATTTGTTTGTTTATTATGTGTGAACAATAGAATGATGAATTAATTAAAATTATATAACGTATGTTTCTAATAAGAAGTCAAAGTGATAAAAGTTTTAAATAAATAGTGCAATTTCTTTTTAGGCTTTATTTGATACTTACTTTTTATCTAATAAAAAGTGATTCTCGGTAAATTGGAAAATCTAGAAATAAATGATGTTTATATTACTACTTCTACTTTATCTATTAGTAATTTAAGGATCGTTGAATTGACTGAAATAAAAAAAATAAGTTTTATTTATATAGTTTCTTGCATGTTCTTTATTGTTTGTATACAAAAAAAATGTTCGTGTGAATTTTTTTACAATGCAAACCTGGAGCCTTATTCTGGCGTTAGCAATATATTGCTGTTGCTATTTTATATGGCAAGCATGTGTTGACTAATTCTGTGCCATTGTTAGGTATTGCTAAAAGAAGGCAGGCGCCATCTATTAAACTAATCGTAAGGTAGGTTTGTTATAATTTTTGAAAATTGTCTACATGAAATGATTGTTATTTATATTAATAAAAACATTTAATTATTTTTATTTTTAAGTAAAATTGTGTATAAATATAACAGAAAAAATATGAAAATAAATTACATATATCATAAAAACTATCTAATAAATATTTCTGATTAATGGGCTCAATCAATTTTACTAGATTAATAAAATTAAAAATTGAAACTGTTATTAAACAAGTATCACACGCGAGGCGAGTTTTGAAAAGTAAGAAAATAGAAAAATATATAAGTGTACTATCCTACGCTATTGTTGCGCTCAAGATAAATAAAGAGAAATACTTGACTGTTATCACAAAGAAACGCGAGTCTGTGATAAACCGATTCAAAAATGGCAGCAGCAAGAAGCGAACAAATATCATCAATCCAAAAAGAAACATTATTAAATTATATGGAGTGCCATTTAGATTTTTGCCATAGAAAATTTATAGGAGCAGAAGGAAAGTTAAAATATTCACAAATGTGGGCTATTTAAGCAACCGGCTAAATAGTTTAGATGGTGCAAAAAAACGATTTTAAAATGGCAGAGAGTAAGTACTTATTTTATTTTTATTGCATTAGCATGGACATAACTTAGTTTTTATTTTGGAATCTAAAATAAGTTTGTGTAATATCCAAATTCATTTAATTAAAGATAGATTAGATTTAAGTAAATGTTTTGTTGGATTAAATGTATTAGTTTAAATTTCAATAGTCAATAGTAGTTATGCTAATTAATAATAAAAAAATATGTTTATTAATATTGTATATTATAATTTAGACAAAAATAAATTCAAAAATTGGATTGACGATAATATTGTCAAACATATTATGTTTGTAATAAATAAAATTTTAATAAATATATCAATGTTATCATCACATTATTTTAAACTCAATTATGATAAATAATTAAATACTATTAAATCATAATTTATTTTATAAAAAATATTTATTAAAAACCTTTTTTGCGATCATGTTATTCACATTATTGATAAAAACAGTAAGTCAATTCTATCAAACTAATATGTTTTCATGACAACAGAAAATATACAAGCTGTAATTAAAAGATACATTTTAAAAAAAAATTGAATATATATTAAAAATGTTATTTTCATTTGCAAAATAAGCTAAAAATTTATTTTTGAGATTTTATTATTTTATTTCTGACATTGATTGATTGATTATTTGTTAGGTAAAAATTCAAAACTTTATTCACAAGTTGCAAAATTAATATTAATAACTTAAATTCAAATGTTCTACAAGTGTAATATACTATTTATTAACAAAAACATATTTTTTGAAATATATATATATGTATAACTTACAATTTTCTATTTATACATAATTTCTTTTTTTTTCTTTTTATAGCTTGGGTAGATCTTAAAACCAAAGTAAAAAAAAGGCCTCATCAATCAAACTGTCACAAGGCAATACAGGTGGTGGAAAAGGATGTTCTGTTACTCTTAGTGACACTGAAGAAAGAGTATTACAACTCCTTTCTAAAGAAGCAGTGTTTGGCCTAAGCTGTGAAGATGTACCACTAGAAGGTGGTATAGAAGTGCCGGAAGGTGATATTATGCATATCGAAATCGCACCGACAGACGATATAGAAGAAAAAAATAAAAATTGAGAAATTGAAGAACCGGGAGTACGAATAGTTGAAGAGAACATTGAAACCACTCCAACTCCATCAAGTTGTAAGTATATAAAAGACAATAAATTAAAAAAAATCTTCATTGTCGAAATTATTACATATATGTACATGGTTTTATTTTCACTAAGTAACATACAGAAAAAAAGGCAAAGTTTAATGTATCACTGTTCTTCCACTTAATCTTAATTTATATAACAATTTGGTTATAAACGTTAGTTTTTACTTCTCTTCTTCGCAGTGTATATTTGGTCTAAAACGTGTTCATCAGGATAATATTTATTTTCTTAGGTTTATGGACAAATATTTAAATAAAACAAAATTATATACTAACATAACAATCAAAAATTTAATTAAAAATTTACCAGTAACATCAGAAAAAAATTCAATTAAATTTTATTTTCAGCAAAGCGCAAGAGGGGTCAATCTACGGCAGAAACGGCTGTTGATAATTTCTCCACTATTGGAGAATTTCTAAATGATTTAATACAAGACGTGTCCACAACTTTAAATCAACTACTGGATGAAAAAGTGCACACTAATATTTTGCTGACAAATTCAAATAACAACCAATTGATTTTATTTTATACTTACATAGGTTATAAAATGTACACAAGACAATAAAACCAATTAGCTTTTCAATTAAGCCATTTCTCAATAACCATGATGATAATCTAATAGTTATAAATAAGAAGGCTCTTTTTTTGTGATATTCAGGAGGGGAATCTTCTAAAGACGTGGTGCTGGATTCACTTCTTTCCGTTGAAAGAAGGGCCTACCAGCTAAACCTTTCATGCAGTGTGAAAATGGTGGTGTTTTTATGCCCGTATGACACTATCTATAATTCTTTATAGAATTATATATATAATTATGGATGGAACTTTAAAAAGTCGGTAAAATGCACAAATGATAATCAATATTATTGCAGATAGAAATTTAAAAAATATTTTTGGTTCTTCTTTATAATTGACGCAAAAATTACGAATTAACATTTTTCAAAAAATAGTTAGGTTATAATATATATGCTATTTTTTACATTTTGTGTTAATTATAAAGACAAACTAAAAATATTCTTAAAATTTCAATCTACAATAAAATTGATGATAATTTGGGCATTTTACAGACTTTAATTTTGATTTGTCGTTTATTACCGAAACTTTTAATTACATGATGGATAATTTAAGACTAAACTAAACTAGGTTTTTACAATCTGTTTTATAGTAATAAAATGCTTATTGAGCTGTTTATTACAACAATGACGATTGACCTTGCAGGTGTGCTTTGAGGAAGGCCACCTGCAGAGTTGCAGAGTTATCAAATCGGAGATTGAGTGTGGGCCGACGGATGTTATAATATATAACACCTCCCTTCATAAATGTGAACTTCCACGTTCACTTAAGTTTACTTTTGACGGATTTAAATCAATCTGAGATTTGTTACATTCATCAGTTTTTTTTTTACAAATTTTTGCAACACAATTACTAATGTTAAACTTCTTAAGTAAAAAATACGTTAGTACTAAAATTAAAATAATTGTTATTATAATATATAAGGAAATGTCGTGGTTACTAATTGTTACTAATTCTAGATTGGGAGTTGAAAACTGCTTAATAGTTGCAGTGTTATGAACCTCACTTAAATCTAATTCAATGTTAATATTAGGTGTGGCTGTTAGTTCACTGAACAAATTAAATAAAGGTGCCACCTTGATTTCGTTAAGAGGTTGAATCAAACTTATGTATCAAGTTTTAATGAACAATTATTCCTATGTAATTAAAGGAACATCAACCATAATTTGACTGAGTGAACAATTACTTTGAATGAATAACTTATTCTTTGGTACAATAATTATTTCCGAACTAGTTGGTATTACAATATCATTAATTAATTTAGTGTTGGCAAAAGTACAATTAGTAAATTTAAGATTATTTAGAATTTCTTGAATACATGGTGTTACAGGTTGTAAATTCTTTTGATTACAAAAATATAAACTTTCTAATTTTAAACACTGATTTTGTGTGATCCATTGATTTGTATGCCCTGATAACAAAAATGAGGGGGTATCCAAAAGTGTTTTGTTCAATATTGGAATTGATAACAAATTGTAGTATGCATATTGTTCTGAGAATGTTGGAAATGAAATAATAAAAATTATTAAATTTTTTTCAATTTGGACATCACAAATTATTAGTTGATAGATTTCATATAAATTAAGAGGAAGTTCAATGCCCTTATTTTTAATGAGATCTTGTTGAGTTGCAACGTTCAAAATCGTAGGATGTAACATGTGCAATTTTGCAAAATTCGCTGCTGTAATCAGCTGTTCTATAAAGTTTTCTATTTCAATAAATTCGTATTGTAAATTGATTAATTTTAACATTATTTGCACTTGAGAAGAATCAGAAATTTTTTCTAATTGCTGAACAATTTTAGCTTGATTTTGAATAATATTGTTAATATATAAAAACGTATCATCATTTTGCGCGACTTTTAACTACACATGTTATATATCACCGGATCAGAAATTTCAAGAGCTATCGAATGGTGTATTTATTTAATTATTTTGATCATTAATAACCGAGCAAATGCATTTTTAGTCAACCTAGTTTTGTTGGTGATATGATGAACAAATATATACTGTAAGGGCAAACAATAAATCAATAACTTTTTCAAATTATACTCAATTTATTCCACAAATAACAATTCGAATAATAACAAAACAACCACGGCTTACTCCGCTAAAATAACTTGCGTGTCCGATCAGTATTTTGCCATGCTTTTTCTGTATAGACGCAAATATTTTGCCATGGTTGCAAACGCTACGTTTCGAAAATTGCACTTGTGACGGAAACGGGGGTGGCACATAACCATACCCCAGAAAAATTAATAGATGTGATAACAGGACCAATTTGAGGAACGCGTGCTTTGCTCTAGATAGGAAAGCATGTGAAATTAAATAATAGTTTACGACAATTAACAAGAAATATAATATAAAATTGGCGTTATTTTTACATCACCGTTAACAATAATTAAACAATATATTTTTTTGTTTGCCCGCTTTAAAAAACAGTTTTTCCGCCCGTGTTTTGGATGCTTTCCCTCTCTAGGAATCCTTTGTCTACCGCTTAGGGTTACGCTTTTAAAACACAGATGGCGCCAGTTAAAAAAATAATATTTTTATTGAATATAATTCTAAATTTTAATTATACAAAATAAACAATAGGTATTATTAATTAAAAATTAAAATTAAATTAATTTATTACATGATTTAGTAATAATATTTTTTAATATTTGCTAGATTTGATAATATTATATACAAAAAACAGAACTATTGACAACAAGTGTAGAGTGATTGTATTACAAGACTTCTTGGTTACGTCATAACAATATATGATAAATATTAGTAATGAAGTTGTAACATATGTTATTGTTATCTTACAGAGGCAGGCAAAAAACAGTCGTAAGCACCACGGACAAGAAAGCGTTTGCAGCGCTTTGCTGCTTGCCGCCCTCGCTTACTCGGGCAAACAAACAGCGACGTGCTTTTTATGCTCTTGACACTTAATAAACTATATTGTTTAATCAAACTCTTAAACGGTCATAATTTGATGGAGTTACTGCATGGTTAAGCTTTTGGCTAAGGAGTTTGTTGACTCCGGTACGCGCACTATAATTTTGCGGAGGTCTGGGTTCCGACCTTTGGTTTGAACAGCACTTTTGCGGTTGTTTGAAAATGTTTTTTGGTTGAACTTAAAAAAAAATTCTTGAAATATAATTTTACTGCTTTCTTCATTAGGATCAAGTTTGATCGCTGGTTCTGCACGATTTACATCTGAAGCAATTTCAATCCACTTTTCTTCGAGAAAATAGTGAGAAAACAAAATGCTGTTGCAACTTATATCTCGGCCGTGATTTTTATGTGACAATTGGTATCTCTTGATAACTTTTTTTATATTTTATTTATTTATTTTATAAAATCTCTTTGTTGTAGACATTTTAAAATTACTTGTTCTTTGAAAATCCACAATTCCGGCGAAACATTTTACTAAAAACAAGACTTCTCCCATTATTCTGCTAATGTATTCAGATGAGTCTTGAATACGTCCGCCTACTATATCAGGAGATTGAATAGCCAATGCCAATTTATATATATCCTTTATCCCATATATCCTTTACAGCTATCTTTAAAAACAATAACTTTGTCATTACTTGAGCCATACAGTTGGTGTTCTGGGTTATCTTTTCTGATTCTTTGTAATAGAAACCTAGTGATGATTTGCGTATTATCATTAAACGGCTTTGCTTAGTTTGCCAAGCAATTTGGCGACAAATTTCAATTTTCTTAGTTAAACGCAAAGCAAATACCGTATCTGAAATTTTTACTACTATAAATTGGACAGTTTTAGATAAATTTCCCATGGTGAGTAGAGTAGAAAAAAAACACTTTTGGTTTTTAGGATCAGATGGTCTTTGTTTGCAGTTTTAGTCTTCCGCATTGGCAATTGTCTCTGTTTACGTAATGCACATAGCGAACAAATTCTCCCGCTACAATACTGTTATGCGAGGGCATACTGCAATGATGTATAATTTGTACGGCACTAATTAAACACTTGTAAACATTCACCTCAGTAAACTTATAACTTTGTACCAACTGCAAGTTGATATTTTTCTTTCTTGAAGCATTTTTAGCGTCAAGGCAAGGTATGGTGTCTAGTGAAGACAACTTTGTTAGATCTGCATCTCCCTAACGGATGCAAAGAAGCATGACATACATGTATCACATAGTTAACTGTAATAACACATGTTATTAAACATACTTTAACAATCTTAAAAACTTACTAATATACTGCAACTAATATAATTATTATATAAAAAAATTGTTTCAAAATTAACGCAAGATTTGTGCCATTTGTGCAGTAAAAAACCTAAAAAAAAAAAACAATTTGATAGCTGAAAGTTTAGAGTTAGTAAAAATAAAGCCTTACACAATACAACAGCGTGTTTTTATTATTGAACAATATTTCAAAAATAATGAAAGTTTTGCTGCCACAGTTCGAAATTTCATAGAAAATATAGTCGGAATAGTCTTTTAACTTTGTTAACTATGAAGAGATTAATTAATTGTAACGTTTCCGTTATCACTAAAATAATTAGAAATGTAATATATAAATGCAACTTGAATAAATAAATAATGTAAACATCCACCCGGTATATGCAGAATAAAAATATTATTTTATATATCCAATAAATAAATCAGCAAGAAGTGTCCCGTAAAAGAATTTGACCCCGCGATATCGCGAATTTATTTCGCGACGGAAATTCGGTCCTTTCCATCTGCGACCGCCTCGTGAAGCGGCAGAATCGCATTAAATGTATACGGCATAATTAAGCACATGGCTCCACAATAGAGGGAGCATGTAAAGAAACTTTTGTTTTAAATAATATAAATAATAAAGTGATGTACGCCGGAGCCACCGCATGGTTCATGTAATGAGTACCTTGGGACCTCGTCAGAATCCAACCCGAACACAAATATTAAGTACCATTTATTGGCGACCCGGGATTTCCTGGAGTGGCGATTTATTCAAGAAACAGTGGAACCGCATGGTAGTAATTCGGAAGTAACCCCAAGGAAAATTCAGGATGAGTACCGAAATTTACCGTTTTAAATTTAATGTATAATTGATCAATATATGTGTAATCACATCGTGAAGATACTTTAATGATAAAGAATTTAGGTATAATTATTTAATAGATGTGTAAACACATCTTGAGGATATATTTTTTTTATTATGATTTTGAATCATAAGATACATTTAATCTGTTTAGAGTCTTCTACATTAATTTTTTATACGATAGTATTAATATATTGTAGTAATGGGAGAATACCTATGATTGGGAATCTTAAGATAAAGTTAAGTTGTTTAGAGTGTTTTACATTGTCTATTTTGTCTAATTGTTTAATTATATTATAATTAGGATTATCAATAGTAATCTTAGCCATTACCTTGAATTATGTTATGTTCGGAATTATGGTTTATCAAATATTTTACGAAAATTATGCATAATTTTTCACATTGAATCACGTTACTTTTATATATATATATATATACTTAATTTTTTATTACATCTTAATTTTTTATTGTTTTTTTTTTTTAATAAAAACAATTGGAGCCCATTTAATAATTTTTTTGTATAAACCTACGACTCGCCCTGACTATAACGGCTGCCGGATAAAATAGGAGGGCACACAATTGGAGCCCAACGTGGGGCACTATAATTAAAGGGCAGAATTTATATTGTAAAACATTATTGTAACTTTGTAATGATTTCGGTACTTATCCTATCATAAATTCAAAACCAAGACTTGAAATCCGGGGGTGGCCAATAGATGTGTATTTATTTAAAAAAAGGAAATAACCTATTCTGTCTGTTTAATATCGGGACACCTTGTGTTATTTATTGTTGAAGTATCAGTGTGAAATTTGTTACTATTTTAATATTTTCAATTATGGCGGGCCGGGAAATTTTTGACCCAAAATATTTAAAGCGAAGCGAATTAGAATATGAGTTGAAAATTAGAGGATTTACTAAAGTAGCAGATAGTCACGTCCGCGATTTGTTATCCATATTGCGAAAATTTTTACGTAAAAATTCCCCTATTGTAGGTAGTTCATTTGACGTTCTTAATGAGACTTCTAAAGGTGAAATCGAATTGCTTTTAAAAGAAATTGATGGTATTATTCAAGCATATCCCGGTAAAGATGCCAAAGCTTCAGAGCGTAAAATATTCACAAGACTAAATCATGTAAAAAATAGAGTAAATCGTTTTACGGAAGTAGATGAAGATTTCTCAGAATTTCAGACTTCGGCGGCTAATGAATGTTTATTATTAGAAACCCGGGTCTCTAGAAAAATAAAAGATATGATTAAGGCTTTTACGAGTACGTTTACGGACGAGAAAGCATTAGATGAAGTGGAATCTGATGTAAGTGTGGAATCAATTGAGGAACAATTCGATACCGATACTTCCGAGGAAATACCTTTACCGCTTCATTCAAGTTCGATTCGAACAAAACGTAAATCCACAAAATCTATTGTGCCGGTACACCGATGGGACGCGACGTTTGATGGAACCCATCCAGCTGAATCATTATTGCCATTTTTAGAACGAGTAGAAGAGCTCCGCGTAGCAAGAAAATGTAGTAAGAGAGAACTATATTTGTCCGCGATAGATTTATTTTCTGATAATGCCCTGTGCTGGTACCGCTCAGCAAGAAAAAATGTAACAGATTGGGATGAACTAGTAACAGCCTTAAAAGCTGATTTTCTCCCGGTGGATTACGAGGATAATATATGGGAAGAGATTCGAAATCGAACTCAACAGAGAGGTGAAGGAATTAGTATATACGTCTCCGTTATAGAAAATCTTTTTGCACGGTTAGCTGTCAGTCCTTGTGAAAATACCAGACTGAAATATATTAGACGAAATCTGCTTCCAGTGTTTACCGCCAGATTGAGTCTATGCGAGTGTTCAACAATTAAAGAACTGACAACATTATGTCGGAAGATTGAAGCAACATTACCTAGCGTTCAAAAACCAGTTGTTATAAAACCTCGCGTTGCTGTAATAAACACAAGAGTAGACAAAACAGATATAATATGTTGGAATTGCCGGAAAACTGGTCACTATTACGGTCAATGTACCTTAAAGAGAACTAAATTTTGTTACAAGTGTGGGGAGAAGGATAAAACAGTCCACGATTGCCCTAAGTGTTCTACTGAAAGAAAGGCAAAAAACTAACGGCGCGGGCTCGATACGTCGGAAATCGCAGTCCAACATTAAGTACCGACAGAACCAGTGAAGATTGGCTAAAGTGGATGTCAGAAATCAAAAATATGTTTAGACCAGTAAATACATGTCCATTATTTGTTAGCATAAAAGGGGATAATCGTCCATTTGTTACTTTGTATACGGGTGGAAAGTCATTCAAAGCTCTTGTCGACATCAAATTTTTCAATAATTGGAAACCAAGTTTTGAGATATATTTCGTATGAACGGTTGAACCACGCGGACGTTAAGGTAGTTAGAACCGCAGATGGAGGCGAACACGCTATAACAGGACAAATTACGCTGTCTATCATAATATCGGAAATAGAGATGACCGCTAAATTTTTAATTGTGGATTCTTTACCGTTTGGGTTTATTTTAGGCGCTGACTTTATGAAAAATAATAGAATGCGGTTTGATTTTCAGACTAACAGTTGGACATTAGGTAAAGAACTGGTAAATGCTGACGCTTTTCAGGATACTGACCAAAAGTTTGAGATATGTGCTTTAGGGGTTGACGTAACTACCGAACAGGCTAAAATGTTAGATCAAGTAAAACAATCCTTTGTAAAATTAGGGTCAAGGAACTTAGGAACAACTCATTTGTATATTCATACTATTGACACTGGAGATTCCGAGCCTATCAGACAACGCCCGTATAATTTCTCTCCCTTTATGCAAAAACATCTATATAATGAGATTGATAAGATGCTAGAATTAAAGGTAATTAGGCCTTCATCCAGCCCATGGTCTTCTCCCGTCATCTTAGTGAAAAAACCAAACGGCGAATTCCGATTTTGCTTTGATGGTCGAAAACTTAACTCGGTGACCAAACGTCTAGCATACCCACTACCTCGACTGGACAGTATCCTCAATCGACTTAGGGATGCGCGTTTCATCTCGAGCGTCGATTTAAAAAGTGCCTTTTGGCAGATACCTTTGAACGAAAGTTCTAAAGAGAAAACGGCTTTTGCTGTATTAGGACGCGGTCTTTTCGAATTTAATGTTCTCCCATTTGGCCTTAACAATGCCGCCCAAGTACAACAAAGATTGATGGACAAAATATTTGGGCCTGAATTAGAACCTTATGTCTTTGTGTACTTGGACGATATTATTATTATCAATAATAATTTTGACGATCACATCAAAACCTTGAAGATAGTGTCCGAACGGTTAGGCGAAGCGGGACTTACTATCAATCATGAAAAGAGTGAATTTTGTCGATCACAGTTAAAATATCTTGGATACCTTGTAGATAAAGATGGACTGAGAACCGATCCCGATAAAGTCAGTGCTATGGTTAATTTTGCCGTTCCAAAAAGCACTACTGAAATTAAAAGGTTTATTGGATTATGCAGTTGGTATAGCCGGTTCATAAATAAGTTTTCCACCATTATCGCGCCAATTAGCAAATTGGTAAAAGGAAAAAAGAAAGGGCAACGTGTAGTCTGGAATGAAGAAGCCCAAGTGGCTTTTGATGTCCTTAAACAGGCATTAATTAACGCTCCAGTCCTTATTGCTCCCAATTTTTCCCAACCATTTATAGTTCAAAGTGACGCATCAAATGTGGGTGTGGGCGCTTGTTTGTTACAAAAAGATAACAGTGGTCAGGAACACGTTATAGCCTACGCTAGTCGTATTTTAAGTCGCGCGGAACAAAATTATTCTGTAACAGACCGCGAGTGCTTAGCACTGATTTTCGCCTTAGAAAAATTTCGTCCTTATATTGAAGGAACACATTTTACAGCGGTCACAGATCACTACTCGTTATTATGGCTAATTAACTACAAAGACCCCTCAGGTCGTTTAGCAAGATGGGCCTTAAAATTGTCTCAGTATGACATGAAACTGGTACATAGGAAAGGAGAATTAATGGTCGTACCAGATGCGTTATCAAGGTCTGTACCAAGTGACCCCGTGGTCGCAATATTATCCGCTGATTCTAACATTACCGACACGTGGTACGAAGGGGTGTTTAGAGCTGTTCAAGAGAACCATGACAAATTTCCCGATTATAGAATAACCGATGGTCGCCTATACAAGTTGGTAGAAGTTAAAGCAAAACTTCCGATTCTGGTTCCAGAATGGAAACTAGTTGTGCCTAAGAGAGAACGACGAGCCGTTATGTTAAAATGTCATGACCACCCATTGTCTGGCCATTTTGGTTTCTTTAAAACGTACCGTAAGGTTAGACAAAGTCATTATTGGCCAAAAATGAAGGGCGAAATATTAAAATACGTCAAAGCCTGTAAAGTGTGTAACACGCAAAAGATGCCAAATGTGAGCCAAGCAGGATTAATGGGAACCCAAAAGATGGTTAACTACCCGTTCGAAATAGTGTCATTGGATCTTATCGGACCATTACCTAGGTCACGGTCAGGTTTTAGCTGGTTAGTTGTTCTAACTGACTGGTTTTCGAAATTTGTAATGATTGAACCCCTGCGGCAAGCCACCGCGTCGGAAGTCGTAAAATTTCTAGAGACACGTGTTTTCTTAGTGTTTGGAGTCCCAAGGATCGTTATGGTCGACAATGGTAAACAATTCGTTAGCACTTTATTTAAACAGTTACTTAAAAAATACGAGGTAAATCATTTATGGTACAATGCGCTATACCACCCTCAGGTAAATTTTACCGAGCGTGTGAATAGGGTAGTAGGAACTGCTATTCGGTGTTACCTCAACAATGATCCAGACCATCGAAAATGGGATGAGAATATACCTCAAATTGGAGCAGCTATTCGAGCGGCTATTCATGAAGTCACAAGCTATTCACCTAATAATTTAGTTTTTGGAAGGAACATTCCGTATAGCGGAAAGTATGACGAAGAAGTTCTTAAACTTCCAATAGAGGTTGCACCTGATTCCCGTGTATCATATGTTCAAAAATTAACAGAAATGTCTGACGTTTATGACGACGTAATAAAACATCTGGACAAAGCTTATAAGAAGAATCAGAGTGCTTATAATTTAAGAAAACGAGATGTTAGATTTGAAAAAGGGGACTTGGTATATAAGCGAAATAAAGTGTTGTCGAGTGCGGTAGATAAATTTGCGGCAAAGTTAGCCCCAAAATATACCTTATGTACCGTCAAAGACGTACATTCTCCCTTAGTATATAGTCTTGTGAACGAAAAAGGAGAAGATGTAGGTCGTTGGCACATCCAAAACTTGAAACCATTTTTTGGAGAAGATTTAGATTGGTAATATAGCGGAATTATTATACGAAAATGTGTGAAATAAGTGAGAGAGTGAATGGCGGCCAGAGAATGCGTGAGTGAAAGGAAATAGGTTTGAACAAATTGTAATGACGTGTCGATATGCTACTAATCTGAATAAACTACTAAATTCATACTTAGGTTGTGTCAAAATTTATCACTATAATGTATATTTCCGAAATATACATTTGTTTCCTTGGGAGAGGGGTAGTGTAACGTTTCCGTTATCACTAAAATAATTAGAAATGTAATATATAAATGCAACTTGAATAAATAAATAATGTAAACATCCACCCGGTATATGCAGAATAAAAATATTATTTTATATATCCAATAAATAAATCAGCAAGAAGTGTCCCGTAAAAGAATTTGACCCCGCGATATCGCGAATTTATTTCGCGACGGAAATTCGGTCCTTTCCATCTGCGACCGCCTCGTGAAGCGGCAGAATCGCATTAAATGTATACGGCATAATTAAGCACATGGCTCCACAATAGAGGGAGCATGTAAAGAAACTTTTGTTTTAAATAATATAAATAATAAAGTGATGTACGCCGGAGCCACCGCATGGTTCATGTAATGAGTACCTTGGGACCTCGTCAGAATCCAACCCGAACACAAATATTAAGTACCATTTATTGGCGACCCGGGATTTCCTGGAGTGGCGATTTATTCAAGAAACAGTGGAACCGCATGGTAGTAATTCGGAAGTAACCCCAAGGAAAATTCAGGATGAGTACCGAAATTTACCGTTTTAAATTTAATGTATAATTGATCAATATATGTGTAATCACATCGTGAAGATACTTTAATGATAAAGAATTTAGGTATAATTATTTAATAGATGTGTAAACACATCTTGAGGATATATTTTTTTTTATTATGATTTTGAATCATAAGATACATTTAATCTGTTTAGGGTCTTCTACATTAATTTTTTATACGATAGTATTAATATATTGTAGTAATGGGAGAATACCTATGATTGGGAATCTTAAGATAAAGTTAAGTTGTTTAGAGTGTTTTACATTGTCTATTTTGTCTAATTGTTTAATTATATTATAATTAGGATTATCAATAGTAATCTTAGCCATTACCTTGAATTATGTTATGTTCGGAATTATGGTTTATCAAATATTTTACGAAAATTATGCATAATTTTTCACATTGAATCACGTTACTTTTATATATATATATATATACTTAATTTTTTATTACATCTTAATTTTTTATTGTTTTTTTTTTTAATAAAAACAATTGGAGCCCATTTTATAATTTTTTTGTATAAACCTACGACTCGCCCTGACTATAACGGCTGCCGGATAAAATAGGAGGGCACATAATAAATTCAGGAAAACTGGATCAGTTGAAGACGTTAAACACTTTGGTTGTCTAAAAACAAGCCGTTCCCATGTCAATATCAAAGCAGTGTGTGAGAGTGTTGGTGAAAATCCCAGAACATTAATTTGGCGTCGTAGACAAAAATTGCAAATTTCAAAAAGCTTTCTACACCGTATACTCACAAAAGATCTGTGTCTCTATAAAAAATTTAATTAACACAACAACTAAAGCCTAATGCGTACAGCAAAAAGAATTTGTTAAATGGATTATTGAACATCAACAAGTGGATGCTGATTTTTGAGGAAAATTATCCTATGCGATAAAACACAGAGAACTCACAAATACTTGTCGAAAAACAAATTCATCTACAACGTGTCACTGTTTGGTGCAAATTTTGGGCTGGAGGCATCATTAGACCATACTTTTTTTTAAAATGTGGCTTGTCAAACAGTGACTGTTACTGATGCTCAATATCGCGACATGATAACACAGTTCTTTCTTCCAAAACTGGATGATATTGATGTGGCCAATATGTGGTTTCAACAAGACTGTGCCACATGCCATACAGCTTGTGAAACCATTCAATTACAGCATGAGACATTTCCTGGTCGTGTACTCTCTCGTTTTAGTGATCAGAATTCCCTTTAAATTGTGTAATTTAACACCATAAATTTTTTTTTTATAGAGTTATTTGAAGTCCAAGGTCTATGTCAACAAGCTCACAACCACCTGTATATTCTTTCTTCTTTGTCAGCCATTCATACGCCACTGCTGGCGTCTTAGCCTCTTCTCTGCTTGTAATGCTGGCTACTTACATTACAAGGGACCTACAGTTTTAAGTGGATTCCGAACCACTGGAGAGAATTTATCACTCCTCAGAGAAAGTCTTAGCCGTGAAACCCCACGCTGGCAAGGCGGGTTGGGGAGTGGGAGAGCGTATAGAACGTGAAAAGTATATCACGGTATATAAGCATCGAACCCACGATCTTTGGTACAGCGGCCGGATGCCTAGACCACTGCGCCACGCTCTCTTACCTGTATATTACAAGAGGAAATTAAACGCTGCATCAACAAAATTCAGCCACATTTATGCATGAATAGTTATAGAAAATTTTGACAAAAAAGTGCGTATGTCCTAGCAAAGCCGTGGAGGCCATTTGCCCAATGTGTTATTTCATAAATAACTCTATCCTATGTACTTTATGATTCAATAAAAAAAATAACAATATATAGACTAAAATGTGTTTTCTATTTAATTCAACTCTTTCGTTAATTTTGGGACACCTTGTATATAAATATATATGCAGATTAATTGGCGGTCAAACGCCAGGTAACTTTATAGATTGCGCCAAAAGAAAACGAAAATTCTAAAATGCTGAAAAACTTTTCGTTTGACCTCACGAAGCCCTCAAAGTTTTAACTTTGTCAATACAAACATTGTTTTAATTGCGTATTTTATGTACAAATTTGCTTTTTTTTTGGTATAATAAAAATTACGAGGTATATTGAAAATTAATAATAAAAAATATTGCAAATTACTTTCGAAGAATAAATCAAATTAAAATTAAAAATACGCTTCGCAACGTAGCAAAGTTTTTAATAAAATTTAAATTATAAAGTAGGCAATGCAATAAATGTCAGTTGATATTTTTATTTTATTGATGTTATTATGGGCTTTTACTTTGCATATGCAGATATGTATATGGCATATGGTTATTGCAATGTTAATGCAAATGCAGCAAAAGATGAATATCAAGACAAATTTCCTGATTGTTGTCAACCTTCAGCAAATGTAATTTGTCCGCTTGATCAAAGACTGCGCGAGACTACAGCTAGACACGAATTGTGTGGCCGGTATAATAGGCAACTTAATATACACAAAAATTGTGTTAGTTGTGGTTCAACTCATGTTTTTGTCCGTTTTAGCAATTTTTAATCTCAAAATAACGTCGCCAATAGAATGTGTAAAATGTAAGCTGTTACGTTCAAAAACCGTAGTAAATCTAAAACAAAGACATTAATTAATTAAAGTAATATAATACTTATTACATACTTATCTTTTAACTTCCATTCTCTCATAATCGTTTTCCTTGGTAGTCGGGATCTTATTTGGATTGCCGACTTGAATAATACAACTAAAAATAACATAAGTATTAATTTGGGATGTTGCAATGATAATTTTATTTGTAGAAGATTTGCACATGTATTGCAGTGATATCTGGTCTTTATGGTTATAGCTGAGATTTTATTAATAATATGTTATTCATAATTTTAATTAATTTAACTTACGGCTTATGTTTTTCCTGTGGTTGATTGGTTTTTCCTTATCATTTCGATTTCTTTATTATTCTTTATATCCTTCACTTGGCCTAGTTTTATTTTCATCCTCTAATGTTTTCTTATAATCCAACATCCTTTAATTATTCCATTGTTTGTTCTCCTTAACTTGAAATTTTATAATAATAATAATAATAATAATAACACATTTATTTTAACAAGATTTACAAAATATGGTACATAGTATATAAAACATATAAGTAAATAAAGTAAAACAAGTCAAGTAAGATAAGGTTATTGAATGGCGCTTCCGCAAAAAGTCAAAAATTCTTCAATATTATACGGTTTGCAGTTTAAAATTATTTTATATAACGCACGTTTAAATGTTTTGTAGTTTGTCAAAGATTTAATCTTAGCTGGAAGTTGATTAAATAGTTTTATAGATATATAGGTAGGACTTTTTTCTGTAATATCTAGTCTATGTTTAGGATAGTAAAATATGTTTGATCTTGTTTTATGTTCATGGTTTTTTAAATAACTTTCAAATTTGGCTTTATGTTTGTGATTAAATAAAAGTGTCTCATAAATGAACAATCCATATACCGTTAGAATATTGTTTTGTTTAAAGTTGTTTCTGCAGGTGTTTTTTAGTGGTATATTGAATATAATTCTTATAGCTCTTTTTTGTTGTATAAACATTTTATTCATATGTGAACTACTTCCCCACAGAATAATTCCAAAAGACATGACCGATTGAAAAGACGAATAGTATATAGTTTTCAAGTGTTGTAAATCAAGTTGTTTTTTGAGAACTCTTAAGCCATACATAACAGATTGAAGTTTAGAAATCAGATAATAAATGTGATTGTGCCAATTTAATGTTTCATCAAAAATTATTCCAAGACATTTGCTGGTTTTAGAAACCTTGAAAATGAAATTTCCAAATACAGCATCATCCGGAGTAATAAGTCTCGAGCGGTTTGTCTTAAAAACAGTGCAAGTTGATTTATCAGCATTTAAAATTAACTTGTTTGTTCTTAACCAATCGTTCATTTTACTTAAGTAAATACTACCTTCCGCTATTACGTTATCAAAATCAATTCCATGTATTAATAGAGTAGTGTCATCTGCATAGTTAATTGTACTATGTTGACTATCTACAAGTATATCAGCTAGATCGTTTATATATATAATAAACAATAATGGGCCAATAATACTTCCTTGCGGTACACCCATTTTTGTTTGAAGTGCTTTGGACGTATATTTTTTTGTAGTAGATTCTATTTGAACACACTGGTAACGGTTTGACAGATATGAATTGATCCAATTTAAAGTTGAATTTCGTATACCGTATCTATCAAGTTTTGCAATTAGTATATCATGACTCACACAATCGAATGCTTTCGAAAGATCAAGAAAAACTCCGCAGGGTATCTCTCTCCTCTCCAAAGCTTCCGTTATATTCTGACATAACTCTTGCACTGCTGTTTGCACATTTCGATTTTTTAAAAACCCATGTTGATTGCTTCTAAACAATTTCAGTCTATTGAAAAAACTAATAATTCTATTGCACATAATTTTTTCAAATATTTTTGAGAAAGAATTTAAAATACTGATGGGCCTGTAATTTTCCGGAGAGTTTGTATTTCCTTTTTTATGAATAGGCTTAATTACTGCATATTTAAGTTGTTGTGGAAATATGCCATACTTTAAAGATTTATTTATGATATGTGTTAAAGGAGTTGTTATTTTACATATACATTCTTTAATTAATGAGAGTGGAATTTCATCAATACCTGCTGTGGTTTTATTTTTAAGGCTATTTGTTATATGAATTATTTCCGTTTCCGATACTTCTTCAGTACAAATTGATTCTTCAGTTAAAAGTATTGTGCACTGGTAATTTAATGATGTTTCTCCTGATAATAGGTTACTGGCTATTGAAGAAAAATAATTGTTAAATTCATTTACTAATGTGTCCAAATTGTTGTTTTCCTCAAAACTGGTACAACACTTTTTACTGTTTATATTGCTATTGGTTTTTACAATGTTCCACATTGTTTTTGTTTTATTATCCGAGTTATCAATCATACTACCATACACTTTTCGTTTTTCATTTATAAGAGCATTATTATAATCCTTTTTAGCATCTTTGTATAAATTTTTAAACAGAATATTTCTAGTTGATAATATAAATAAAATATCAAGAGTTTCTTTTTTAGATTGTATTATTGGAGTATTTAATTTTAAATGTTTTTTAGATATATTATTGTTTACAGTTTTTATTGGAAAACTATCATTGAAAAAATGTAAAAAGATTGATATAAATTTATTCTACATATCGTCGACCTTATGTTCTTGTATGTCGAATATTGATAACCAGTTTTCAAACGAAAGTGATTGTATAAAATGTGTTTTATTTATTTCACTGTAAATTCGTATTTTTTGTTTTTTGTTTACATGTTCTGTTTTTTGATTAAAAGCAATAGTTTGAGCTGTATGATCAGATATACCGGTATGAATAACTTCGGCGTTTATAATATCAATATTAGATATAATATTGTCTATACACGTCGATGAAGTATGAGTTATTCTTGTGGGTTTATGAATTAAAGGTCTTAAATTATAAGACTCTAGAATACTGATAAATTGCTTTTTACCATCTGTTTCTTTTAAAATGTCAATATTTAAATCTCCAGTGATAATAAAATTACTGTTCTCCTCAAATAGACGTAGTAAAATATTTTCAAACACTTCAAAAAAAAACATTTAAATCATGATTTGGAGGGCGATAAATATTAATCACAGTTATTATTCTCCGATTAAAAAATATGTCTGCAGCAGCACATTCAATAACATCACTTACTGACGCATTTCTAATATCATTCCTAGTCTTAAATTTAAAGTCTGTTTTACAATAAATAGCACTACCACCGTGTGTTCCTGGTGTTCTACAAAAACACGACACTAGTTTAAAGTTTTGTAAAGGATATGCTTTTAATTCCTCTTCGTTTTTCCAATGTTCGCATATTGTGAGTATGTCGCTGTTTGTATATTCAATTAGATGATCCAATTGAATTGCGCTGTTTCCGATAGATTGCGCGTTTTGATGTACGAGTTTTATCTTTGAACTGAATTGTTCGGTCGCCGGAATAAAAAACGATTTATCGAGACTCCTGAAGGCCAAATGATAGGATCTTCAATTTGCTCTAGTTGTTTCATGGGTAACGAGATTTTGAAAGAAGCATATTGTTTAGGATTGTTTTTTTTCGCAAAAATAGTTTGTGAAATTTTTGTTTTTAAGATGTTTTCCTATGTCAGTTTCCGTCATAGCTGGGTGAAGGCCGTACAAATGTAAATGTGCCAGCTTGGGAGCGCTCTGGATCTCCATTTTTTCGTTTGAAATTCCTTGTATAGTTGGCAATGGATTTCTATTTGTTTTTCTAATATATTTTTTATTTTTTACTTTTATAAATGCATTAGAATCCTGAGTTTCTTCCGTCTTATTGAGTTGTATGTTGTTGTCTACGTTCTCAGAAGCGATAGGCTGCTGTGATAAATATTGATAGTTTGCGTCATTAATTAATGGTGCATTTTTATCTTCAACATTTAATATTATTGTTTCAAGCTGCTTGTTTTGTCTTGTTTGCCTTGTAGATTTTGTTTGAACTTTATCTGGAAGTTTCTTTTGTTTTCCTACTATGGTTGCGTACATGGTTGATTGGTCCTCTACATTAACTTTTGATTTTATTTTGTTTACGTCTTCTTCGATTTGAGAAATACGTTTTAAAATGGCCGAGAATTCTAACCTCTCGTCCACCTTGCAACAGCATTTTTCGCAGAACCAACGTATATTAACACATTCACTGATTAATTTATAAGTTGCATCTTTAACTTGCGCACATTGTTGATGTAACCACTTATTACACAGATTACATTTAATTGATTTCTTTGTAACTACGAAATTAATTTCACAAATTTTACATATGTCGTTGTCGTCCGCCATGTTGACGGAATTATTCATTATATTATAAAAACATTAATTCAGTAACTAATTTATTTCTTTACAAATGCAAATTTAATATTGCTTTTAAGTCTCAATTAATTACACTATCATTAGTACTTACTTTGTTTACTTTTAATTCACTATACACAATTCACTAATTAATTAATTAAACTGTCACAATCTTGTCAGTTTGACAGTTACTGAGCCTGGTGAAGCTAATACTAGCTAACGTCATGACAGTGTTACTAGTGGCGTAACGTGCAGATGGTAATATTATTTTCTTTTGCTAATACCTCAATTAATGTGTTTTATCTTGCTCATTTTGTTCGATTATTTCCTTTATTAATTCATACTATTTTATTCTTTATCTCCTTTATTTTTTTAAAGTATCCTGTCTCTTTTTATTTAACTTATTTTGAGTAGGGCATGCGCAGGAGGAAATGCCTTTGGCAGATCATGTTGCGGCCATGAAGATCGGTCCTTTTACCGTATACCTTTCTACAAGTAACATCGCTTAAGCGGATTCTGTTCTTGTTGGAAATAATCATTACTTGTGCAAAAGTATCGCAATATTGCGGAATTAAGTTATTTCGGTATTTTTTGGCCTTTTTTTTAACTTGCTACGTGTTGGCGGAAACTTTTTGGTGCTCTTGCAACGCGGTACAATTTTCATCATTTATTATTTATATTTATGTTTTTATTTTGTTAATTTTTCATTAATTATTAATTTATCCAATTTTCTTTGTGACTGAAACTTCAGTCAACTGATCTTAATTTCTTTTTATATATTAAAGTGTGAATAGTGTGTGGGTGATATATTTTTAGTTTTAAACTATCTTCAATATTTTGCTCAGTTGCTTATTAAATGTCTTATTGGGGAATGTATTAATTTTGCATTTAGAATCTGGTCCCATTTTATCCAAGATAATAAAAAAATACACATTATTTAGAAAACTTTTTATTTGGCAAAAAACAAACAAAACAAAATTACTTTAACATGTGTGCATTGATGCAAGCTTTTGATACTTAATTAAATTTTCCGATGACTGTAATTGACTAATATAATCCGTGATATTACACGTGATAAAAGATGTGACAAATTACAGTTTTAATCTGCGAGATGCGACTCAGCCTCGCTGCTGATCATCGATAAAAGGACCCAAATTCTGTGCGGGCAGGACCTCCTGAAGAACTTATCTTTCAGTGCGCAGGTAGCTATACCAAGTGAAGAAAATAAAAATAGGATCTTAAGGAAATAAAGAAACTAGGTCAGTACCAGTGACAATGCACGTATTATAACAAGGACATAAAGCAGCAATTAATTGACTAATTTCAACTAATATTAAATAAAAAAACTAAATATAAAGCAAATAATTTAAAATTACGCGTAACATAATATCAAAGTAAAATGAGACGTGGCAACGTTGTAACTCGTAAGTACTCTGAAGAGAGCTGTGACAACCTAATAAAAATAAAACACTAAAAAAGTATGTAAATAAAACAAACAAATGAAAGATGAATTAAAATGACAGTAGTGAAAATAATTAAGTGCAACCTGTGCTACTGAAATTCGGCTTCGAACCTCGAACCGAACTAGATGTATTGTTTGCTGATTATTTATTCCTTTTTAATTTATTTCTTCTGACTCAGGGTAAGTGACATTTATTTATTAAGTGAGTTTATTCAAGATGAGCCAGGCTCAGATAAGCCAACCGTATGAGAGACCCCACCGCCCCCGCTGGGAGTGATAAATTTATTACTTCTGACATTGGTCCTTACTAAGCTTATATAGAACCGACCGACAACCAAAATGTTTCCCCGCTAGCAATTGGAAGTAAAATTCAAAAAGCTAAGGTGGTTGGTGCTACTAAGGTTGAGGCTAGATGCAAAAACAGAGTAGCTGTTTTTTTTTTGAGAATGGTAGATGCTAATGAGTTGTTGAGTGGCAACTTTTGTATTAGCCACGATTTGAAGTCCTATATTTTGTCCCACCACATATCATGTAAGGGTTTGGTACGTGGAGTCGACTGCGAGTTTAACGTTGCCGAGATTAAAAACAATGCCAGTAATTCTTTTAATGTTGACGTGTTAAAGGTTGAAAAGTTTAACAAAAAAGTACAAAATCCAAATGGAAACGGGTTCAAATTTGAGCCCTCAAGCACTATATTGACCACCTTTAGAGGGCATGTTTTTCCCAAAATTTTTATCTTTAACCTCAATTTCCTTCCTATGAGCGTGTATGTTCCCAAAGTTATCTAATGTTTTAACTGTATGCGGTATGGCCACACTTCCAAGGTGTGTAAAACCAGTATTAAATGCCCCTCTTGCTCCGATCAACACAAAATAGAAATTTGAAGCAAACCTGATGCTCTATGTTATAATTTCTGCAAAGGCCCGTACTACTCCAATGAGTTTAAGTCATCATTGGCAAATTGAATTTGCCTTGAATACGTTCGGCAGTCTAAAATTAAGCAAGCTATGGCATTTTATAGTTACTCCTTCTATGAAGCTTTACAACTGATACTTTCTAATTTTAATAACCATGCAATCACCACGCAATTAGATAGAAATTTTTCCCAATCCCTTCTCACAACCGAAATCCCCCGGCAAACTTTCCGTCAACTTTTTTCCTCAACTGTCTTCCAACCCATCAATCATATTGCGTACCATAATCGATCAGTCAGAGACCCAGTTATTTCCAACTACAAACCATCTAGGAAAAACTTTCCCAAGCAAACAGATTGTATGGTAAGTCCCCAGAGATACTCCTTTCCCAAAAAAACTTATTTTTTCAGTCCCTGCTTAGTCCCTCGACTTATAACCTTCTAGCGTACCCCTCCTTAGATGCAAGGCCTTCTACCAATGCATCGTTCATTTATAACTTGGTAGAAATTTTAATTAAAGCTCTTGAACAGTTTTTCTTCTAAAACCCAAACAAATCAATCCCGTCTATGTCTAATCTTATCACGTTTTTAAACAATTTAATATCACAATCAAACAATGACTCATGCGCCAATAAATCTGGTTAGTTGGAACATACAATCTGAATATAACAAAAAACCGGAATTGTTACGCATGATGCATGAATTAAAGATTAATGCAGTTGCTTTGTGTAAAACTTTAATTTGTCCAAATAAACACTTTGCAATTCCTCGGTTCAGCTCTTTCCACAACATAAGAAAGGATGGCTATGGAGGAGTATCTTCGTTCTTTAGCCGTGATATCTATGTTAAATCCAAAATTCTTACGTTCAATGTCTCACCTTGTTCCCAATTTGTTCAGTCTTCTATGTCTATCTTCACCATTTTGTCATGTTACTGTCCCCCTAATCGGTCGTTGAATAGAAATCTTTGGAAACAAATATTCTCGTTCTTATCATCCCCTTTTATTATTGTTGGAGACTTTAACGCCCATCATCCTCTCTGGGGCCACCATTAACATAACCGCAATGGATTGGAATTAGAAGCTGCGATAGATTCTTTGGGTCTCGTTATTCTAAATGATGGGTTGCCTACTAACATTCACATGAACGTAATCGACCTAGTCATAGCCTCACCTAATATTGCTTTAAAATGTCATTCGGTAACACTGCAAAACACCTATAGAAGTGTTCACTTTCCTATTATTACCAAAGTCCACCTCATTCAGTCTCAGTATGCTTTGTACACTCATTATAATTAAATATGTCCAAAAAAATAAAATAGATTGGGTGTCATATAGAGATATTACTTTGCTAAACTGAAAGACATCTCGTATCCAAATGGCAATAAACTGGTTTGTTGATGCTGCCAAATCTTCCAAAGTTCTCGATTTTGCCTCATAAAGCCGAATGAGCCTCTTGTCCATAGTGGGATAAGGAATGTTCTGAGGCGGTCAACAAAAGAAAACGCTTTCTTACTATTTTCCGCCGTACAGGGAAACTTGACGCGGCTAGAAATGCTATGGCTCAAGCAAAAAGGCTTTTGCTTTGCAAAAAGAGAGAAAGCTTTAATAATTTTTGCAGTACTCTTAGCCGAACCTCTTCACCGTCTTACGTATGGTCAACTATTAAAAAATTCTCAAGAATTTCCAGACCTGTCACTCCCTCCAAAGATGAGACTTGGGTTTCAGAATTTCTGTCAAAATTAGCCCATCCATACGTTCGACATCATTCGATGCTCACCTTGCTAGATGTTGCTAATTCCCCTCCTCATACCTTGACTGCATCTATACAAATAAGCGAACTCAACTTTGTCCTTGCTCACAGAAAGGATTCAGCTATGGGTAATAATAACATTTCCTATTCTATGTTGCAAGAAGCTCATTTGCTCACTAAAGATCACCTGGTAAGCATATTTAATTATTTCTTTGAATATAAAAAAAAACCTGATAGTTGGAAAACTATCAAGATTGTACCCATACCAAAAAGAAAACTTTCTCCGGACATGGAGTCTAGTTTTAAACCAATTGCTATTTCTTTCTGTGTTCGTAAAACCTTTGAAAATATCATCAAAGTGAGATTGGAAAGATGGTGTGAGATGAACTCTATATTTACAGGTTCGACCAGAGATTTATGAGAGCGTCACGACTTTATACTGTAATGTTATATCTGCTTTAGCTCAAAAAAATGTATATGTGTTACTTTTTTAGATATAAAAGGAGCTTATGATAATGTCTGCATAGCCTACTTAAAATCTGTTCTAATTAATTTGAATCTGCCCCCTTTGCTCATCATCATTATTATCGAACTGGTGTCTGAAAAACGGTTATACTTGGCAGGAACATCCGCAGAAGAAGGGCTTGTTACTTCTTTCATCGGACTCCCTCAAGGTAGCCCTCTCAGTTTCCTGCTTTTCAACATGTACATAGACCTAGTACACTCCTCTATTCCTTCGGTAAAAATCATCTCCTATGCAGATGATTTTGATATTTATTCATCAGGATACTTTCCAGATAGTGTTATCCGAAATATCAATCTAGTACTAGCACAGACCTTCAGTCGCCTTGTTAGCAGAAACTTAGAACTCTCTCTTGACAAATGCAAGTCAATGTTTTTTTCAGGCCGGTCACGTAATGTCATACCTAATAATGTTTGTCCTAGTGTTAATAACATTTCTATTGTCCGAGTACCCTTCTATAAATTTCTTGGTGTCACTTTTGACAACAAATTGACTTGGAGTAACCACGTCAATGTACTTCAAAAATTTTGTGCTCAAGGCATTAACATTTTGAGACGTGTTGCTGGCACTTACTGGGGAGAAGACCCGGAAATTCATTTTATTTTTTACAAAGCTTTTGTTAGATCTCGCCTGGACTTTGCTTCCTACCTTCTATCTTATTGCAGTAAATTTAACTTAAAAATTTTGGACAGAATTCAAAACAGGGCTATAAGAATCTGTATAGGAGCTATGAATTCCACTCCTATTAACGTCATGGAATTAGAAGCCGGTATTAAGACACTGCAAATAAGAAGAAATGTTGCCAAACTTTTTGGCAACCATCCCAGCAAAAGGTTGTCTTCTCATAATTTTGGCTTTTAATGAAATCTCTCAATATGACCTCGTGTTTAATAAGAGCTCCTTTTTCAAATTATTTGTATCTCCTAGCCAATCCCTATCCATACAAGTTATATACGACTCTTTTCCTCATAAATCTTTACCTCCGTCCGCAATCAATGCAGTGTTTGAGGAATTTTCATATCAACGCTGGCCTAATTACATCGAAATTTTTACAGGCGGGTTGGAAGAAATAGGACAACTTCCTAATCTCTTATCTATTTTTACCGCTGAACTATATACCATTTATAGGGCTCTGTTTTTGATCTCGGCTAATAATTGGGCTAAAACTATAATATTTTCTGACTCCCAAAGTTCCTTTGATGCTATATGTTCCTATGCATCTAGCATCAAAGGCAACATTTGAACCTCGCATATTAAGAACATGATCTTTGAATTACAGCAAAGGTCTGGCAACTCAATTTTGTTAGGTGCCAAACTACAATGGCATACGCGGCAACGAACAGGCAGACTATGTGACGGGACTGGGACATGGGAAGCGGTGTAATGATATCACTATCAATTACACCGACCTCTATGCCAGTTTTCTGCAGGACAGCTTAAATTCTTGGCAACAACAATTCAATATCATCAGTCAAAGCAAAGGAACTACCTACTTCAATCAGATAAATCAAGTGGTAAACCAAAAGCCCTGGTTTAAGAAATTTCCATTTTACTCTAAAATAGATGTATGTCTTTGAAATCGACTTAGATCTGGACATTTGCGATCTCCTTGGCATCTATTTAAAATCAATATTGTGGATAACTCCCTCTGCGTCTGTGGTGAAGTAAGTACTACCGATCACTTATTTTTTGAATGCTCTCGATTCACTAATGCTCAATCTGTTCTATTGCAAAACCTTATCTCAATAGACATCCACTTACAGACGAGCATGGCACTACTCGTTCCTACTAAAAACGTCAAAGTATACTGTTGTCTACTGTAGTACATAAAACACACTAAAATAGTTCTGTAATATTCTTCGTTTATCCTTGTCACTCAAAATTTAAATAATTATTAGCTCATCTCGACCGAGGCTCCCCCCTGTGTTGTGACAGAGTCGCCGGAGCTCCGACTCGAGAAGAGTACTCATCCTATGTTTTTCCTTTCTTTGTTATTAATGTAATCACTAGCTCTCGCACATGTACGTAATTGTATATGTGGCAGTAACTAGTGATATTTATTTTCTTAGTGTATAGTAAAGGCGGTTTTAGGCAACAATGTACAGAAGTGTGAAGCAACGTACAAGCCAAGATAAGAGAAAGCTTACTCACAACGGAGCTGTCACTCCTGAATTTAACAACAACAACTGTGCTACTGAAACTGCATAATTAAGTAAGTAGTAGTAAATGTTATTATGTAATAGATATAATTATTTGTGAATCAGCCAATATAAAACATAAACCACAATATGAAACAAAGTAATTAATTGTGCTATAATTGTAGATTAGTATATCAAGGAATCATCAAATATATAAAAACTACAATAACTAAGGACACAAAGGGATCAAAGAGTAAAAGGAATTGGTTATAGAAGTGGTACGGATACCCCTAATCTAGTCGAGTAAATTCTTTCATGTAAGTAACAACATATTTGCTATTAATTAATGATACCTTAGTGAGCTATTTTACACCAACTTAATTTCTTTTTTTTATCATAACAAAGTTCATTTAATAATATTAGAAAACAAAACTTAAAAACAATTTTTCCAAATAAATCTAATTACTAACAGAACAAAACGAGCATTAATTGATGGTTTGAGATCAACTATTAAAATAATTACCAGCACTTTAGATCGCAATGATGTTATACGTTATGGTAAAGCTATTTATACTTTCTGCACTAATCAAGATTTATTCAAAGTATTATTAAAAAAACTCATTTATTTACTACATGATTCAATTCAAAATTTCAAAAATATTACGAATAAAATCATTCATAACCAATCTACGTTAAAACTCAAAATTAATGAAACACAAAATTTTATAAAAAAATTAAATTTGATTTAAACAGCTACAGCAGAAAATAACAACTTGTCTTCATCATCGCCGAGTGAGATTTAGATGTTGAAGTTAAACAACAATACATCAAGGTTTTTTCAAGTACCCAATGAAGTAAATAACTAAAAAGTTCCAAAAAAAAAATCTCAACATATGTTTATCATTTCTTAGAAAACTGTAGTAACTTGGAAATGTAATCATAACAAACATTTATTTTAGAAACGATTTCAAACAAAATGTGACTAGCTCAAATCCAAATAATTATCTATCGTTTCTTGTTACATTAAATAAATTTTAAGGTTGCAAGAATTACGTGCCTTACCCAAGAGTTAATATACAAACATCTTACTTAGCACAATTAACTTAACAAGGACTAACACCAAAGAAGATCTTATTCAGCATATTAACATATACAGGGTGATTCTTAACCTATGCGCATAAACTCGAGGAATTATAGTTTACAATCAATATTATTGATAAATGTTGATTTTATAATAAGCGAGATAATGAATTATAAAGTTTTTAAAAAATTATAATTTATTACTTGAAAAAAATCGGTGTGCCAAAATTAAAATAATAAAAATGTAGTAAAGCTTTTAATCAACTATTTATCAAAATAATAAACAAATAACAAAAATGCAAATTTATTAGAACACTTAATTAATATCATAATAAAGGCTCAAAATTATTTCCTCTACACATTTGCGCCCGCCGAAGCCATGTTGCGCTACATGCACGTTGAAGTCTTGGTGGTTGCCAAATTGTGTCAGCGGCAGCTAGTATGCGATGTCGCAACTTTTCAACACTGAGAATTTCGGTAGCGTATACCAGATGTTTCATATGCCCCTAATCATAAAAGTCTAGGGGATTTAGGTCAGGTAATCTAGGAGGCCAAGCAGTTGAACCTCTTCGACCAATCCACTTCCTCGGGAACACATTGTTCAAATGTTGTGGCACATTTATTGCAAAGTGTGGTGGAGCTCCGTCGTGAAGATACCACATGCGCTATCTAACATTAATTGGAACTTCTTCCAGTAGTGCTGGTAGGATCTCTTCTAAAAAAATAAATAAACAGCACAAGTTACACGATTTAGCAACAAAAACGGTCCATTAAGATGGCCGTTTACAATTCCAGCTCATACATTCACCGAAAATCTGTGTTCAAAGTTTGTAGGCCTGGTAATGTGTGGATTTTCAACTGCCCAATAATGCGAATTGTAAAAATTGTGCACACCGCTACAAGTTAAAATTGTTTTATCTGTCACTAAAATGTTTACAAAATACTACCCTAAAAGAAAAATCTGTTGTTAACAGGGCATGTACACGCTGCACATGGTAGGGATACAGTAATTCATGCTTTAATATGCGCCATACAGTTGACTGCGATACCCTAGTTTGATTGGCAATTATCCGGGTACTGATGTCAGGACGTTCTTCAGCAATATCGACAATATCCTCCTTGAGATTAAAAATATGCCTTGGTCTAGAACGTCCCCCATATTGTCCAGATCTGAGCTGCAAGTGCCCAGTTTCTCCTGCACGCTGTACCTACCGTACAAACGATCAACGAGCCGGATGATACCTTTGAGGTAATCTTTCGAAATAAAAGCAAGCTGCAGCTACTGAACTTTGATGAACTCCATACACCAATATCATATCCACAAATCTGCATTGGTCATGTTATGTTGCGCCATAATTTAATTTTATTACACACAGACAGGCGCCACCTAGTTTTTTTTTTCAATTTTTTGGCAACAACCGCCGGGACTTCAACGTGCATTATTTTAGTTTTGGCATGGCACACCAATTTTTTCAAGTAATAAATTTAAATTTTTCAGAAACTTTAGAATTCATTATCTCGCTTATTATAAAACTTTTACTACATTTTTTTAACATTTATCAATAATATTGATTGTAAACTATATTTTTTAAGTTTATGCGCATAGGTTAAGAATCACCCTGTATAAATATGTTGTAATAAAATTAAGTAAATAGTTTTAGGAAACTCTACATTGTTTAATGTTATTAAAACTAATAAATATTTATATTGATGTTATATAAATATTTAAAATCTAGTAATTCTGTATCACCAAAACTGTATGGTCTTCCAAAAATTCATAAAAGTGACAGACCTTTGAGACCAATTGTTTCATGTATTGATGCTCCCACATACAAACTGTCTAAATACATTGAAAATATCTTAATAAAACTTATTGATAACATAAAATATAATGTTAAGAATTTTTTACAAGTTGTAAAAAAAGTCAAAAAGTTAAACATTCCTGTAGATCACACTCTAGTTTTGCTAGATGTGATATCTCTGTTTACAAATATTCTAAAAGTGTTAGTAATCAAGATAATCAAAAAACAATGGGATGAATTAAAAACATTTACAATGATTAATGAAAAGCTATTTATAGAAATAATTGAACATTTTTTTGACAGCAGTTATCTACAATTTAATGGTAACTTTTACACACAAACATTTGGGACCTCGACGGGTGCACCTATTAACCCAATATTAGCTAGTTTGGTTATGGATGAGTTGCTGCCAATGTCATTAAAAGAATTAGATTTTAATATTTTGTCACTATCTATTTATGAGACTTACTACTAATAATTCTGCCAAAAAACGAAAGTCAATGTAATGTTATAGAAATTTAACAATTTCTAAACAGAATAAGAATTTAATTAATAATAATAACTCGTTTAATAATATAAAATGGTTTTTCTTACCTAACATTGATCTATTATCGCATAAACTTAGGAAAATTCTAAGAGATGACAACACGAATATAATCCTTAAATCAGAGAAATGTGTTAAGAATCAAATTTAAAAAATAAAACACCGAGCTTAAATAAAAAATATACAATTTATAGTATTCCGTGCACTAATAGTCTAAAACAATAAATAGGACAAACTAAACAAAGATTAGAGAGTCGAATTGAACGACACAAATATGATTGCAGAAATAACAAGAATAATACGGGTTTGTCGAACGTCATAACGCAGAAGGTCATCTGTTTAAATTTGAAAATTATAAAATATTAGATATTGAATTTAATTATTACAAGAGAATTATCATTGAGATGATACACATAAAGATCATTGATACGTGTAATTTTCAGCTTGATAGTGTCAATTTAAGCCATATTTACCACGATTTAATAAAATTAGTTTAATTGGTACTGTCCATCTGCCCACTAGCTATAGTTTTCTTTTGTTTATTTTTGTCGTTAATTTTAGCAGTTGTATTAAATTGACTATATAACTATTATTAGACAAGATTTGTTTGTGCTTGTCGGAAATTACTTAATTAGATTTTAAATAATCAACGTTAGATGATCCATAATAGATTTATTAATATTACTAATTAGTAAGATCAGTATAGTGCGAATAAATGATAAGGGTACATTATTATATCGTATGTGTTTCGTAGAATAAGAAGTTCCAAGAATTATATATTTTTACGTTGGTACATATAAAATGTTTTTAAAATACATAAGTTTTTTGTTATACTTTTGTGGAATATTCCAGTTGGAATAGATTGAAATTGATTCAACCATTTGGTCGATACACACTCAATAACCAACATGCTTGATGTTTAAAGTAAAAATTAATTCTAATGAAATTAATAAGAAAGATGTTTGATAGTTGTTCTTGGAGGATTTATTATTCAATTAATAGTAATTAAATACCACAGGTGAGTTTGTTTCCATGTTTATATATTTGGTTTCTCGATCCACCTCATTCCGAATTTGTTTTCACATACATAGTAAATAAAACTCTGCCTTACTCAGATTGAATTTAATTATAATATTAGAAGGCTGTTTTTAAAATAATAATTGTTTAAGTTGTTTTGATAAGAATAAGAATTTTAAATTGAATGAATGTGTTCATAATTAATAATGTTTTTAGACGTTTCAGCAGTATATTTTCTTTATGTTAAATAAACAAAGTTATGTATTATAAGTATTAATATTTATGTTGTTAGCTAAATTTGTAATTGTGTTGTAGCACTGAGGAAGGAGGAAGTATCTCTCCGAAACGTTTGTTAGTTTAATGATTAAAGGATAACATCAATAAATTAATATTGTCCTTAATTTCCACCAAATTCCCCATGTACATTGTTTACAAATAAAGGACACAGAATGACAACGTGCCGCTCTCAAGCTTAGTTTTAACGCAATGTGCAAAATAATTACGGCAAGCGCTCATGGAGCGTACGTAAACAATCACACAAATTTTAACCTACATATACAAAACATATCGAAAGTATTACAACAATGACAATGGAAGGACAGAATAGAGAAATTATGCTGGTAATATAAGGGCAAGGCAGAAGAAAAAAACATGCAAGGAAAAACCAAGCTTAGACTATACATACAAAGACAGACAAAAGAGGATGTAAAATTATAAAGAAGTCATTAACATAAAACAGAATAAAATGGCGTGCTATTCATAATCAATTTATGTGGTTGGCGATTTAAAGAGTAGATAAATTAAATTCAAATAAACAACAAATTGCCAATTATTAAAACAAAGGTAATAGCAAGCGGCTCAATGGTCTAGGGGTATGATTCTCGCTTTGGGTGCGAGAGGTCCCGGGTTCAAATCCCGGTTGAGCCCACTCTTTTACAATTTTAATATCTTATATATATATATTATATCTTATAATAATAAATTAGTAAATTAACTTATTTTAGAATGCAAAACTTTTTGTTGCAGTAATTGCTTTCTCGAAATTGTTGCGCAACGTTTGTTCAATTGATAAAACTGATACGATTGCTTGCGATTAATGTATATGGAAACCTATACTCTTCAAACTGTTGAATTGACTTGATTAAAACTAAATAACATTGTTGCGTGTTAACATCAGTTACTAGCAATTGGTCATGCCTGCTAGTGTGGTTATATATATATATATATATATATATATATATATATATATATATATATATATAATATTAAAACTGCATATTTATTTTTAGCTTTACAATAAATTTTAAATTAATTGATTATAGTTGATTACGTAATTTTAGTTATATTATTAAATTCTAATTTAAATTAGGGTAACTAAGCAAATAAGCAGGCCAGTAGCAGTTTCTGCAATGGCTTAGGTGCAATACTTTTTTTAGATAATATAGTTTTTTTTATAGATCATTCTACATTGTTAAACATACAACAAGTGTTTTATAAAATGTCATCATTAAACATCATATCTCTGCGGTTATATCATTGATAAAAGTTGAAAATAAAATAGATTCCATACCTGATGTTACCTTATTGATTTGTTTCAACTTAATAATTAAGTTAAACTATTTAAACTGTAGATTATTGACACAGTATGAACAACAGAATAAAAACCTTTATTGAAATTCATTTAAATGTAGTGTTTGTAAAAATCTCAAAAAAGAACCCTATACTTCCAACGTACAGAGTAAAATTTATTAATAACATAAGTATATAAATGTAAGTAATGCATAGAACTTGTTATTAAATTTCAGTTCAGTCTATTTGTCGGATGTTTCTTAAATTTTGTTAAAATTTAAAGTTTCTAAGTAAGTGTTTAATAATGATTACTAAAGCTCTTATTTATATAAATTCTCTAAATAAACAATATTGATATTAATACCGGTATTGTTAATTTTTAGAAGATAGAATACAATTGAAATTTAATTACAGTAAGATACATAATATACTATACTATATGGTATGTATTTAATTATAAATATGTTAAAGTGAAAGTCAAACTAAATAAAAACAAATATTTTTGGAAAAACCAAATTCAAAATTTTTCAAAACTAAATAAATTTTAATGAAAAACAAAAGTTTAAAATCAATTACTCAAACCCAATCCAACTTCAAAACGGCCAACCATATACAGACAATTGTTTCGGTTTTCACTAAACCTCATCAGTGTGTCTCGGTGGTATGATATTGCTCTATAGTGAAACACAAATTTAAATAATTGATTACGTGCTCTTAACACAAGTTATAAATAATAATTTGCGATGCAAAGTTATTGTAGCTCTATCTTGTTGTTTTGACCAAATGAACCGAATACTATCAATAAACTTTAGCATAGCAACTGATCACCAAATTTGTTTTTTTATTAAACTATATTTGATTGTCTACCTGTTTAGACGTTGCAACTTGGTTGCCAGTTGCTGCTAAAGTTTATTAATAGTATTTTTTTTTTTGTTGAATCAACAGAATGAAGCTTTAAACAGCTGATAAATAAAATTAACGGACTATAGTTAGTTTATTAATGTTTAGTTATTTATTATCAAAATATTAAATTTTATAATGCTGGTTTATAAATATATATAATAATCGGTTTAGAACGTCTTTTGACGTTGTCCGATGCCCGTTTGCCACTCTTTTTTATTATCCCACTGTCCTTCTACTAGGTTTTTTGCAGTCATTGCTGTTTTAATTCCCTGAATCCACCTTTTCTTTGGCCTTCCTTTTTTTCTTCTTTGTTGTGGCACCCATTCCATTGCTTGCATAGGAAGTCTATTTAAGTTCATTCTTTATAATAACTAATCGAATTGAAGATGTTGCTTATTTAATATCTATTGCTTGAATATTAAATTATAAAAGATGAAATTTTTTTTTTTATATTGATTAATCATTATTAGAATAATAAACCAATATGATCCAGTGTTTTGTCACTTAGTCTGGATTTTATTTTAGTGCTGATCTGAAAAGCAGTTGAAAATGAAATGAAAATGCTTGTTTTGATTCTACACTTGTTGAAGATACTCACTTCACCCCAACCACTGGGGTGCGTTTCAAATTAGAGAGTGTAGTTTGGGCCAACGTCCTGACGTAAGACATCAGAAGTACGTCCTTTCTCCTTTAAAAAAGTACGGCACGGGTAACATTCTATTATCTGCCATAAGAGTTATAACATAACCTCATTGTTAAAACTGATTTATATAAATAAATACTATTATAATGGATAAATTTTTTGACTCGACCAGCTCAGTAGCTCTAGTGATGATGATGTAGAAATCGATCACCCTAGAACCCCTGTGCTAAGATTAAACTTTATGGCAATAGTTGGGAACAGCACAAATAAAGAGTTTCAGCAACATTTTTGTGTCAATAGAATGCATTTTGAACAGTAAATGTTAAGATTGAATCTTCTATTAAAAAGAGATGAACGGTCAATTAATATACTAAGAATTCCAGTTGACAAACAACTCATGGCAGCATTATGGTTGTTATCAACACCGGACAGCTATAGGTTTGTATTGTATGTAGCTATAATATTTCAAATTATATTTATTATTAATTTATTGTTAAATAATTATTATGTTTTTTTTTCAATTATTGTGCTTTTTATGGTTATTTTACATCGCCACAGTAAGTCTACAACTTGTATAAAGAGCTTTGATGAGACCAACAGCTTATTAGGTGACTAAATTATTATTTTAGATCTGCTGGGTGCCGGTTTGATTTAGGAAAATCTTCATTATTTCCATGCTTCTTTTGTGTTATAAGTGCATTCATGAAATTGCACCAGAAGTACTCAAATGGCGGCATGTATCAAACGAAATTTGTTTAACAAATATCCGGATTAACTGGTGTATTTGGTGCCGTTGATGGTACATACATACCAACTAAAGCACCTCGTGAAAATCCAGAGGTGTATATTAATAGAAAATGTTTTCATGCAATAACATTACAGGCTATATGTTCATCGAATTTAAAATTTATGAATTGTTTTACCGGATACCCCAATTCAGTGGCGGAAATAAGAATTTTTAGAAACTCTGATATTTATAATAAAATAACAAATCATCCTTAAAATTATGTCCAAGCTAATGAACTTATACTTGGTCGTAAAGCATACCCGTCCTAAATTGTTGCATATTGTCTTATATAGACCAAAGTTATCTCACAAAAAGACAAAAAAATTTTAATACTATTTAAGCAAAAACAAAGTAAGTGATCAAACGATCTTTTGCTTTATTATTTGGAAGGTTTTGTCAATTACGGTACCTTGATATGAATAGGATAGATTTGATCCCGAGTACTATAATTGCAGCAATCTTCATAATATATGTTTAATACATGCAGATGATGATTTGGACATATATATATATATATATATATATATATATAAATGAAGGTGCTCAACGGGTCAACAATGAAGTTGATAATGATGTAAAACAGGAAGGCATACATGAAGGAAGAGCAAAAAGAGACTAACTTTTCTTTTTTTTGCTTATTAGATTGGTAGGACTGGCAATGCAATGCAAGTTTAGCAATCATCTGCTCAAAGATGCTATTGCAACTGGTTCTACATTCGGATAATGAGCAAAAACGTCATCCAATTTTTCAAATTACTTACACAACAGCTTGTCCATCTAAATCAAATACTAACCGGTAAAACTTTGGAGTTATTTCCATTTTTAGTAGTATTATATAATTGTTTATATTAAAATTAATAAATAATTGTAAAATTCTGAAGTTAGCACGCCATGTAGGGGAAGGTTCCCCACAACAAAGTCTTACGTGAACTACGCACGCCAATTTAGCACTTGTTAGTTGATGCCATTAGGCGATAAAATAAGCCTATTTTAAAATAGTATCTCAAAAATTTTATAATTGAGAAATTCAATCATTTTTTTGTCTCATTATAATTTTCAAACGGCGGTATTTTAGCAAATCAGAGTTTATATAGTCCGCGAATATTTCTTTACTTTTTGTAATTATTAAATGTGATTATATTATGGTTTGGATATTTTATATATTTACTTTTCATAGTCACATTAAAAAACTTGAAAATTTAATGAGTATCTCAATTTCCTTTTATCAAAATACACTTTTCGAGATTTTTTAATAATATTAAAATTTTATATATTTGTTTTTCATTTAAATCTTTTGCCATCTATCTGTTTACCTATGTCGGAAAGCCTGGTTAAATATTTCTACCCGGACGTCTTTCTCCTGTATTTATGAACGGCTTGGGCGTACATCCTCAGGCGAACGTCCTGAATTTATGAACGCGTTAGTCTGGTGTCACACTATGCGTTAAAAATGCACCGGTGAAACCGGTGCGTTTTTACCGGATGATTTCAACGTGTCGTCTGGTGTCACACTATGCGTTAAAAACGCACCGGTGAATCCGGTGCGTTTTCACCGGATGATTTCAACGAGTCACACTATCCCGTTAAAACGCAACCGCAAGTATAATTAAATTAATAAAAATTAGTCAAATTAGAGTCAAAAAATTAATATTTTAAAATTGTATAAATTATAAAATTTTATACTTAAATATTTTTGACATTAATAATTAATATCAAATATATTTTTTATATATTATTATACACTTATAATGATGATGCCTTAAAAGACGAAACTAGTTTAAAAAACAAAAATAAAATAAAGCATATTAAAGTAATTTTTTTTTTAATTTATACAATTTTAAAATGTACAACTATTATATGCAAAAGTAATTTACAACTAAAAAGTTAATAAATTATTTAATAAAAAATTATTCATTTTTATTAAATACTTTATTAATTGACGTTTTATATCCCGTTACAATTTTTTATTAATATATATATATATATATATATATATATATATATATATATATATATATATATTATACGTGAATTAAAATAAAATATAAATATAATTAAATTACATATAATTTTAAATTATATTATTTATTTGTAAACATTTTTAGTAATTATTAAATTAATTTAAAATTGTTAAATATTTCAACAATGCAGCAGAATGACAAAATTTAATTGTTTTGCTATTGCGATTCAACCGCTAGCGTTTTTATGCGAGTTGGTTATAATTGAAAATCTAGTATGCTAGTGTTTTTGTTTTATTGCAATTAGAACAACATAACGTTGGTCCCACTATTTCCGTAAAAACTAAATAGAACAGTCAGTTAAACGCAACTAGTGAACGTCGTTGGTTACCAAGTGTGATGTCGATTAATAAATTAAAAATAGTATGTGCACTTGAAGCGGAGGGTTTATTGAAGGACCCAATACGGCGTAGGCATTGGGTTCATCCTTTTAATTTAATATTATGACAATTATAATTTTGATTATCCACATAAAAATTTAGTGACAATTTTTGTTATTTTAATATTGTCCATAATGTTGTCAATTACAATTGTTTATATGTTGCTATGACAATTCAGTAAATGAATACAACAATCAACATAAACAGATGCGATTTAAATTATATATTTTTTTTATAAAATTGTATAGTAATAAAAATATTTACATCTTTAAAATAGTTTCATAAATAAAAATTATAATTGCATAATATTAGTAAAAATATTCACATCTTCATAATTAATATTGTTTTTCACCTACCATTTTCATCTTTCTCCGCCAAACTACACAACTGTCAATTTTCATACACCATTTCGCCAACTTCTGCCCATGCCTTTTCACGGCAATTTTTCTGGGAATATTCTTTGGAGTTTTTTTCCCAGAGTGCCGGTTTCTCGTGAACACACTCAATAAATTTATCTATGTCAAACATATTGAAAACGGGACCGGTGAAAACGCAAATTGTGACTCCTACGACTCAATTGCTTGTGTTTTGCCACGGTTGTTATGTTTTAAACAAATTGTTTAAAACTTTTGTTTTAAACTAGTTTAAAACAAAAAGCATTGTTTTTTTTTAATAGTTGATTATTTATTTCAAGCAGTTGAATAGCATTTTGGTTTGTTTTGATTTGATTTGACAATTTTAGCAATATACATGCTTCAAGCGGCAATAGCAAAACAAGACATTTTCTGCTCGCGGCTTCCTCCGACAAACAATTATTAAAAAATATTACACAACATGTTTTTTATTTATTTTGTTTTAAACTGTTTTAAACAAAATAAAACATTAAAAAAATTTTTATTTAAAATTAAAAAAACGTTTTTTTTTTTAAACCTGGTTTTTGCTCTACATGCGGTTGTCCGGTTATCCCGCGCTGCCGCAGCAAACATGCGGTGGCGTCCGGTGGATGCGTTTTAAATTTACAATTATTTATTTGTTTATATTATTATTTTATAATAAGACAAATATATACATATATATAATAAGACAAATATATATTTATAAACATAATTTACATTACAGCATTATAATTTTTATTTATAAAGTTATTTTAAAAGTGTAAATGTTTTTATTAATTATTAAATTATTATAAAAGTGTTGAATATTTCATCAGTGATACAAATAAGAAAATTTAATTATTTTACATTCATGTTTTTTTATATTTTGTGTATTTGCTGTTTTGTCCGAGCTGCGGCAGGTACATGCGGTGGCGTCCGGTGGATGCGTTGAAAACGCACATATGTGTCGCCATTCATTTAAAACAATGCTCGGTCGGCATCCTTCCCACCGGATGCGTTTTCACCGGAGCGTTTTTAACGCATAGTGTGACACCACTTAGGGTAAAAAATAACGTCCGGGCGCGTTTTTCTTCTAAATCGGAACGTACCCCTTTTGGGAATTCTCCAAAATAAACTTGCTAATGCCATCCCATTAATAAAAAACTAAATATTGAAAAACCGGTATTTTTATGTTTAATACCGGTAAATTTTGTGCGGAATTCCGGTTTTCGGGATACCAGAATTTTGGTATTGCATTCTCTAATACTAAGATACCATAAATTTTAAAATAGTATTTATATTTTTTATATAAATTCTGCAACAGGTGTACCAGATTCTAAAATAATTTATCAAAAAATGTAATGCCAGGTTAATTTGATTGAAGAGATATAGAAGAGCATATATTTTCAACAATCTTTTTTACTTTTATGCATTTTATCTGATGTTTTTATCGTTATTACAATAAAAATATATGTGTACATTATGATAATACATTGTACATAAAACAGGTTTTAAACTAATAATAAAAATAAATATTTTGTTTTAATTTTGAAAGTAAATTATACATTTTTTTTCTGACACTACAATAATTTAAACTAACACAGTATAATGTTATTTTAAATTTAATATGATAAAACGCAACGCCTTCTACTAGAAGAAAATTAAACTGCATTATATGTATGTGTGTCTATAATTTAGATTAATCCATATACGTTTTATTTAAATTAGAAGAGTACAACAAATTCATTATTTAAAGTAAAAAAAATATATTTTTTACTAAAACTGTCAACAAACCAATAACACAATAATTTTTACAGCTACTTTTACTGCTTTTGTACATTGAAATTTTTTTTCTAATTATTCAGTACTATTTATTTACTTTTAACAACTACAGAGTAATCACTGGCTTTATACAATTTTTTGAAAAACTGTCTTGTATAAAAGTTTATTAATCTAAATGCAATAAAAATAAAATCAATATATCAATTAAAAAATAAAGAGTTTTTTGACAAAATGTCAAGTCACAACCAACTCAAATTTTGGTTAAGTGGATGTGTCAGCCCGTCTTCTTAATTTTATTGTTTTAAGCATTGATTGACTATTGTTAGTGTCTATTTGATTTTTCATTTTGTTTTTATAGAATCGTTTTTTTTTTATAATTTTATCTTCAATATTTTTTTTTAATGTTTTTTTAAATAATTTTATTGTTTGGACTTCTGCTTGCAGCTTGTAAAGGATTAACATCTTTCCTTTTTGTTTGGACCAGTGTCCCACACAGATCTTGTCACGCTCCCTTTGGCCTACTATATTTCTTTTCTTCTTTATTGAGTAGGAGGAGGACAGGGCTTCTCTTGCCGCCGTAGCTCAGTGTAGACGGGGGTGGTAAAGAGTGAGCGCCACGGGATCTCTTTTGAAGTCCACCCTGTATGTTATTGATCACACCTCCTAATAGGTAGAACCCGAAACCATATATTGATGTTAAGAAAAGAAAAAAAAAGGCCAAGTTATCTAATATTTATTAGATTATAACTCTAAATTTAAAACAGAGTAAATTAATTAGAGATTAATAGCTCTAATTTTAATACAAAAAAAAAGTATATTTATTAGAGATTATAACTCTAATTTTAACAAAAAAAAATATGATTATTAGAGAGGTCGTACACGAAACATTATAATAATAATCAACAATAGTCGAATCGCAAAAAGATCCAAAATCAAGCACACTTGCAAAACCAATAAAGTAATGCCAATAATGCTTCAAAACAAAAATTCGATATAAATAATACACCGTTCAAAATCAATACTTGTTGAGTACAACACAATTTTGTAAAATAACAGACTTGAATTATCTGGGTAAGGTATACATAAAAGTAAATTATAAGATGGTTAATACTCACTGTCGTTATGTCCGGAATAGCGCTATCCCTGCACAAGACCCTGTAATAGAATGGTTTAACCCGACACAGATACTTCAACGTCTTAACAATAAAATTGTACCCTAGAATTCTACCTTAAAATTGAATAAATTTTTTAAAATGCTTAAAGCTAAACTTAAGTTCATGTGAACCTTGGTTCACAAACATGGATGTTAGCAACTATTTATGTTGCCCGATGTTCAATTGAATTATTGATTTGAATATGAAATAAATGAATTTACCTTCAGTTGCCAGTTAAAATATGACGGTTAATACAATAGTAAAATAGTAAAGAAAACCTGGCTAACTGGTTAATAATTAATTGAAATTGAACCTCATATTCGACAAAATACACATATAATATAATACAAATCCAAGGAACGGACAGCTCCTTCCAACCAGATCCAGTTGTCACAGCTCCTGATTAATAATCGTTGGATCTCGACTCTTTCTAACCATTTCCCAAGTCGGATAATAATTCCTATCTACTCCTATTCATTTTTGCTTGACCAGCTCACTCAAGCATACAGCAGTATGGAGTATGGAGAATGAAGCAATCAGATTTTACATTTAATCTGAAGATAAATGTGAATTCGAAACCTATAACCACAAACTAAAATTAATTAATGTCCCTTTACCTTAAACTTTAATCCTACCTAAGTTGTTGTGCGGCTTCGTAGTGTTCGCGCGTGGTCCACGTGGGGTCAATAATCCGCATCAAGCGTTGGGTTGCTCATTTGCATTTAACCAAACTTTTCACAAAATATTAATTTGGTAGGAAACCAAATCCTCCACAATAAATTGTGCACCCACAAAAATCTTCCAGAGCAGTTAATCGGCTCGGATGGCCATGGATTTATTCCACTTGCTCTATATGAAGACGGACACCCACGCTTAACGGACCACGATTCAGTATGGCTTTATTTATTTAAACTTAATAATTGATTTTTAACTTACTTCGTCAACATTGTTCACCACCACAATTCAAAGTGAATATTTTAAAGGGTGTATTGACTATTTATACTAACTGACTTAATGACTTTATTTAATGGCTATGGTTAATAGCATTCTGAGAAACTACCATTCATGTCATTACCATCAGCTAAATATCCCGAAATAATTAGTTTCTCAGAATGCTATTAACCATAGCCATTAAATAAAGTCATTAAGTCAGTTAGTTTAAATAGTCAATACACCCTTTAAAATATTCACTTTGAATTGTGGTGGTGAACAATGTTGACGAAGTAAGTTAAAAATCAATTATTAAGTTTAAATAAATAAAGCCATACTGATGAGAGGTAAACCTCGAAACGCGTCTATGGATGTTTTTAGTTTAGAATATATTTTTTCATAAATTTATTTTTTTAATGTTATTATTGGGTTGTCCGATTGAACAAATAATAACGAGCGAAATTATTGCTTTTACAACTGTCTCATTTGAGGACATTGCGTCTCTTCTTTATATATTTTATACACTCTTTTCGATCAATAAGCGGATAGTTTGCAGGTGGTCTGTAGTGCTATATCCTTTACGGAAGCCGGCTTGCTTGGGAGGTTGGTAGAAATCCAGTTTTCTTGTGATTCTATTCGTTGCAATTTTTGTTAATAGTTTATATAGATGTGGTAGCAAGCTTATGGGGCGATTATTTTTGATTTTGTTTATATCGCCTTTTTTTTGGTATAAGTATTACATTAGCATTTTGCCAGTCCTCGGGAATTTTGCCTTCTGTAACACATTTGTTAAAAAGTATACTAATGGTTCTCGATAGCGTATAACCGCCAAGTTTTAGCATTTCACTTGTATTTTTGTCTTCCCCTGTTGATCGTCGTTTCTTCATTTGTTTTAGTGCTACCTCTACTTCTTGCACTGTTATGTCTGGGATTTCTTCAGAATTCACGTTTATTATTGTGTGCGACTGTGTTGGTTGGTCCTTGATGATATAAAGGATGGTTGAGACCTTTACTACGTGGTAATCCATAATAATAATAAAATAAAACACTGTCTACGTTTTTTACCACAAATACTTTATTGATATAATCTATATTCTAAAGAATATATATTAATATTAACAAAAGTTCACGACTCGAGTTTCGACTTTTGAAGGCCATTATCAAGTGAAAACAAACTAACAAAGAAATACATTTATACAGAAAAATTATTATAAAAATTGAAGTGAGGGAAAAAATAAATCGTATTACTAGTGGTCTAGAGGGATTTGAAAAGAGGTGATTTATATTGTGGTAAGTCCTTTTGCTTTTCCTTACATCCCAAGATATCTGGTACAACTCAACGTGCTTACGAGAAAACATCGTCCCCAACTTTATCAAAATCAGAACGCGTTCGACTACACCAGCAGCAAAAGCAGCCGTCCATGCAGCCCAACGTACATGGTTAAAAACCGAAATCCAACACCTACATCGGAGGAGAGATGCCATTCAGCATTATCTAAAGGTATTGCATTCGGAACTATCATTTAAACTTCATGCAGTAGAATTTAGCATATTTGATGATTTTGTTAGAGAAAATGTCAGTAAAGTCATTCATAAAAAAAAAAATATACTATCCAAAAGAAAAAGTTAGAAAATCTTCGTAAAAATCAAGTAAACTCAGTAAACTCAGTAAATCCAGCAAATTCAGTAGACCAAATTTCAACTTTTATTAATCTTTCGGATACAACGTTTAGTGCACTAGAACAAACCTTTTTATCCCAAAATCCTAATTACAGTCCGTATATTAATAATAAAGCCGACAAAACAATAATAGTAGTAGAATCAGAAATCGCGTTACGAAAAATTCAGGAACCTCTTGTCTCACAAGCATTAATTTCAAAAACCTTAAAATCGCACTTACAGCATGTTTCAACAGATTCTTCAATTATTAAATCAATCAAGGGAAAAATTTTAAGTGATGAACTAACTGTCACAAAAGCAGATAAATCTAATTCAATAGTCATTTTAAAAAATAGCCAATATAATAACAAAGTACATGCTTTTATTACAACCGAAAATTTAAGTCTATTAAAGAAAGACCCAACAACGGCCTTTCAATCAAAAATTAAAGAACTTTTAGATAACACTCATGTTATTTTTTCAAAAGCAGATAAATATCAAATCAAAAATATGAATCCTCAGGCGCCAAGACTTTACGGCTTAATAAAGACTCATAAATCAGATCTTCCTATTAGACCTGTAGTTTCATATATTAATAGTCCTTCGCGAATTTTAGCAATTAAATTAAATACTCTATTTAAAAAGTATACAAATTTTACTTCAAAATACGCTGTAAAAAACTCACTTCTCCTATCCCAACACTTAAAATCAGTAACCACTCCAAAGAATTCTAAACTAGTATCCTTTGACGTCACAAGTATGTTTTCTAATATTCCAACAGATGAATGTCTTGAAATTATTCAGCATATATTAGATAAATCAGTTAAAGACCCTATTACTCATTCAGAACTTTATAATGCATTTAAAACTTGTTTAGCACAAAATTATTTTCAATTTAACAATCAATTTTATCAGCAATCTACTGGCCTAGCAATGGGTTCTCCGCTAAGCCCTTTGCTAGCAGATTTATTCATGTCAATTGTCGAAGATAAAATATTTAATTTAGACTTTACCAAAAAACATATATCATTCTGGTATCGATACGTGGACGATATAATTGCATGTTTTAGCGGAACATCACGTCAACTTGATCAATTCTTAAATAAAATTAATGACATTCATCCTAAAATTAAATTTACAATAGAAACAGAGCAAAATAATCAAATTAATTTCTTAGACTTAACCTTAATTCACAAGAATAGTAAAATTGAATTCAATATATTTAGAAAACCAACCAGCGTCAATACTACAATTCCTTTTAAATCCAATCATCCCATGTCACATAAGCTAGCAGCTTATCATTCTATGGCACAAAGAGCAGTTTCAATTCCATTATCAAATCATTATCGTAATTTAGAACTAAATAAAATTATATCTATAGGAAATATGAATGGTTTTCCAGTCAATATTATTCAAAATTTAATTAATAATAAATTGTATCAAAATACAATTTCTCACATTTATCCAAAAGTTTCAAATTTAAACAAAGAGTCATTTACAACATTAACTTATTTTGGAAAAACCACAGAGAACATAGCGCACATCCTTCGAAAACAAAATCAACAAATTGCTTTTAAACCAAGTTGTAAATTATCAAATATATTATTTAATGCTAAAGATAAAATTAATCCCTTAAGGAAATCGGGTGTTTATGAAATTTCATGTTCCGAATGCAATAGTGTTTATGTTGGGCAGACTGGCAGAAGTTTTGAAACACGATATACAGAACATTTTAAAGCGTTTAGACTTAATCATGACACAAGCTCATTTGCAAATCATATTATAAATTCGAATCACACTTTTCCTGAAATTAATCAAATCAAAATATTACATACCTGTACAAAAGGCACTAAGCTTAATCTGTTAGAAGCCGCCCAAATTCACATAAAACAATGTAATCCTCTTGTTAATCTTCTCAATGAGCAAAAGGACTTACCACAATATAAATCACCTCTTTTCAAATCCCTCTAGACCACTAGTAATACGATTTATTTTTTCCCTCACTTCAATTTTTATAATAATTTTTCTGTATAAATGTATTTCTTTGTTAGTTTGTTTTCACTTGATAATGGCCTTCAAAAGTCGAAACTCGAGTCGTGAACTTTTGTTAATATTAATATATATTCTTTAGAATATAGATTATATCAATAAAGTATTTGTGGTAAAAAACGTAGACAGTGTTTTATTTTATTATTCCTTGATGATATTTGATTTATAGAGTTTCTTGTAAAATGTTTTGATGATAATCTTCATGTCTTGCTTATCCCGTACTAACACACTTTCTTGGTCTTTGAGTTAAGTTATCTTTGTTCGCCCACTTGATAATTTACTTCTCAAAACTTTTATGTTCATGTTATCTGCGATTATTTCTTTAATCATCTCAGTATTGTAGGATCTAATATCTTTTCGTATGTGTTTATTGATATCCGTGTTTATTTGTCTATATTCGGCAGACTCTCTATTTAAAGTTCTTCTTTGTTCAATGAGTTTCAGAGGATCCATACTAATTTTATTATTTTTTAAGGTTTTGGTTTTGTGACATATCTTTTTATTTATTGTATGTATATCTTTGATGATCTTGTTTGATAGTTCCTCTAGTGCTAGATTCTCTAAGTTGCAGGTGGGGTTCAGTTTAGACTCTAGATCTGATTTGTATTTCTCACAATTTTGTTTTAGTTGTTCCTCTATGTTATTGTATATTTTTACCCTAGTTAGTTTCCGTCTTTCAGCCTTGGTATTTATTCTTACTGTTGCTCTCATCATTCGATGGTCGCTTCCAGTGTGGACTTTATTCAGGACAGAGACGTTGGTAACAATGTGTTTCTTGTTTGAGAGAATGAGGTCTATTTTATTCTTTACTTTACCGTTTGGGCTAATCCAAGTCCACTTGCGTTGGACAAGTTTTTGGAAGAACGTGTTTATGCAATAAAAGTTTTCATTTTGCAAATAGTTTAAAAGCATTTCGCCTCTTTCATTTTGTCTCCCTAGACCAAAATTACTTATCCTGTTGTATTCGTCTTCTCCATCCAGTTTTTCGCCCACTTTCGCATTAAAGTCACCAATATCTAGTGAAAACTGTACTTTTTCATGTCTGCGAGCTGTTGATATATCTTCATAAAATTGTTCTATTTTAGGTTCTCCCGCTTCGCTAGTTGGTGCATACCCTTGAATAACTTGTAGGCTGTATTTATCTGATAGTTGAACAATAACGTAAATTACTTTGTTTGATATGGATACAACTTTAGTAATATGGTGTTTCAGCTTTTTATTTACGAGAATTGCAACGCCGCCATTGTGTGAATTTGTTTCCGAGTTTTTTGGAACAGCATATGCCTAGATTTTAAAGTAGTATCCACAACTGACCATATCCAGCAAGTAGAGCCGTATAATCTTAGGTTATCGCCCCTACTTATCATTTTTGCTATTGTGGCTATCTGTTATACCATCCCTAAAAGCTGGGTTGCTACCTACGCCAAAACCCGCCGTACCAATGCCTTTCCTCTCCGCCTTCTTTGCCGGTGTGGTCTTCACCCGTATCCCTGGGTAAGGGTAAAGCGATATACCCCGCGATACTGGGTCCTCAGCTGAACTCGGTCACCAACTTCACTAGTTGGGTCCACCCCCGCGACTTGGACGCGCCAGCTGAGAATTACCTAAGTATGCATAGAGAAGTTGGCTCTGTACACCTTACGCCGGGTTAATGAGCGTGTATGAGACCACGCCCAAAGGCATAAAATAAACACTGTGCCGAAATGAGAGTTGTGGGTAATTATGTAATAATATATTACAGCTATTTAACATCGCCCCAGAAGTCTTACGACTTGTTTGAAGGGGGTTGATGGGACCAACGGCTTATTAGGTGACTTCCGAATCACCCCGGTGGATAAAAAACAAGTTACTATTTTAGTCATATTTGGGGATCAAACCCCGGACTGTTAGCATGCCACACTATTGCTCTATAACTGAGCCATCTTACCGTCATTCATTTCGATATTTAAAAAAAACGGGTTGTTAAAAAAAATCAATACATTTTTATTTCATTGTATTAACATTTGAAAACGATATCAGTCAAATGGCCGCCACGGTTACGGTTGCAGTACCACATTCTTTTTATGAAAATCGCACATTTGGTCTTGAATCGATTGTGCAGCATTGGCATAGACCTTATCTTTCACATGGCCCCAAAGAAAATAGACTAAAGGTGTTAAATCACAAGATCTCGGTGGCCAATTGTGATCACCTCGCGATTATTTTGTTGCTTGTGTGGCACGTAGCGCCGTCTTGCTAAAAATAAACGTCGTCCACATCAATAGCTTCTAATTCCGGCCATAAAAAATTATTAATTATAGCTCTGTTTACCGTGACAATTGCACCAGCCTCATTTTTAAAATAAGTAGGGTCCAATCACACCGCCAGCCCAAAAACCGCACCAAACAGTGACACGTTGAGTCCCAAATGCGACAATTCTGCTTATTAACGTAGCCTCTAATGTGAGAAAGGGCCTCACCACTGAAGATGATTTTTTGATGAAATTCCGGATCATTCACCTCATCAAGAAGGACCCAATCAGCGAAGATACGACGTTGAGTTTTTGTGTTAACTGAACTTTAAAAGTCTTTAGCAAACTGTAAAAATTTTCACCATTTTTGTAGTAAATTTTAATCATTTCAATACGTTGTTGAAGCGTGTATTGTTCCATTTTTAATAATAGCGTAGTTTTTACTTGTCAAATGTCAAAAGATAATAGCTTTAAAATTGACAGATGCCTAAATAGCTTGCTATTCAAAATAAAACTTTTTATTGGAAAACCCTTTATATAAGCACGTCTAATTTTGCCGTATCATTTATTCCCCAAAAAAAAATCCTAAAAATATATCAAATACAAAAAGAATTAAGTGAATAATATATAATTATAAATTGTATAAAAAAATAAACTATTGCCAGTAGAGTATTGCTCACCTAAAGGCAAGCAACGCACACGTGGATTGCACGAGAACGCAATTGAAAGAAAACACAATAATGTTTACTTGGAAACATGCGGTACGCACAAGAATGGCCGGAGCAATTGTAAATCGTACGGAGCGCAAAAAACCACGCGAAAAAAAAAATTGTTCTTATAAATAAACCAATATACATTATATAAAGGAAAACATAAACGTAGTAGCAACAAGGATTTTGTCACACCTGCCCTTATTCGACCAAGTTGACATATATTGCAAATTTTAATATATGCTTTGATTGATTTAAATATTTTTGGCCACCAGAGGTTGCGTCGAGTTACGCACCACGTTTTGTAAGTTCCGTAATGGCAATAAAACTCATGATAAAGTTCTATAAAATCAGATATAAAGTAGCCGGAATACATAACAACAAAAGCGATGCGGCTTTTGGCTGCAAGTATAAAGCCTTTTCCTAAAACATACCTGGTTGTTGTTTTCTCCTCAATTTCTTTACAAATCTTCACCATAACTGGATCTTGCAACTGTTTATTAAATATTTTACGCAGAAGTTGTTTTGTATTTGGCCAGGTTGCACAACGTGCAAGCAGAAACATTTTGTCTGTGTGAATTATTCTTGCCAGACACAAACTCTATACCGAAATTAAAATCTTAGAAAGCAAGCACCCAGCAAGAAATTCTTGGGAATAGTAGTTTAAATTTATATATAGTAAGCAACAGTTATTTAGATAGGTAAGCGCCCTATGGTTAGTCAAAATTCAAAAATGTCAACCCATAAAGTAAACTCTCTAATGAGTAAGAGCACTATCTTATCCCAATATTGGTAGCATCTTATTGCACGGTAAACGACAAATCACACCGAGAGTGGTAAGTAGGTGTTTCGGACGATAAAACCAATTTTAGATTATTAAACGCTTTAATTTTGGGCGGTCTCCATTTCCATTTGCAAGTTATACGTAGCAGCCGGGTTAACGGTTTCAACAAAGTAGCAAAATAATCAACAAACACTCAATCATGGTTTGTGGTGGGAGAAATAATTTTAAAAACTAAAATTTCTTTGGCTCTTGGCGCAAACCTTTCGAACTTCGAACTTAATACCCTAAAAACTTAAGTGACTGCACTCCGGACAGAGAGCGCATTATATCACCTATTGTTAGTGAGAGTTTGGCTTTTGATTTGGTGACCAAATTTAGCTTACGATTATCCAAACATAACAGAACAAAGCCATCTCATTTAATTACTGTCATCAATGTGCTTACAAAAGAAGTTTCACACCGCTCAATTCTGTTTAATCTTTTCATTTTGGCAACTTCATCTCGCAGCGCTATGAGCCAAAGAAATTGGATACTGTCAAACTGTAAAAGAACGGGTGTCTTTAAAGTGTATTTCATAGTAATAACAATGTTTTTTTTTATAACCTGGTTTATCCAAAAAGACAGATCCAAATTTAGTTAGTATTGTGCTTACTTTATACTTTTCCTGATCTGTTAACGGCAAAATACTTGTAATGTCATCAATTTGATTAACCTTTAATTAGGTTAACAAAATAATAAGAGGATGACCACAATTCAAGGAGGATGTTTGTAACATGGTAGAAGCGAAAGGCGCTTGATAGATTGCCTGTGTAATAAGTACAGAAATGCAAGAATTCTCAGGATTCAAATCTATTACCTTATCCGCATAACAAATAATAACTTTGTAATGCGTGAACAAATTTTCTTCTAAGATAACGGAGTATAAATGGTTAGGTACAAATAAACTCTCAAACACCGTTGTTTATTTACCAAGCTGAAAAAAAAAAGCAATATTTAGTGGCTTATTTTTGATCAAAATTTTTTAAAAGCTTTCGTCAACCGTACGCTTTGTACTAAAAATATTAGCACATTTTCTAAAGTTTTAGAAATTTGAAGAAATACTTCTTTAAACAGACAAATTATTTGGCTACCGGTACTAAAAAAAGCAGAAAATTTAAATGAACCAATCTTCAAAATTATTATTGGCGAATATGAAGAGTTTACCTCATAAGCAAAACGCACTTTTCTCTTAGTAAATCATTAATCATAAAAAGGGGCGTTTTGATAGGTTTTCGACACCGTTTTATTTTATATTACAAATTTTCTAGTTTTACACTTGCTATTGAGCTAATGCTGACGTATTTTTTGTGTTATGCCCGCGATTGTTAAGTCGCGAAGGCTGGTGAGAAAAACAGTCGGCGAAGTTAAACGCGGGTAATTATCATAATGTGATTGTTTGCGAGCTTTTAAAAAATCCCATGTTTGCAATTTTTCCAAGGCTTTGCATGCGTCGTGCAAATATTTATCGCAATATTTTCCGTCTAATGGCATGCTATAACTTGCACTAAATTAGTCTTTTCGTAATGTGGTAATAAACATTGCGTTTCGCTTACCATACAAAGAAAGTATGAAGCTAAATCATTGTCCAATCCAATCCAATTGCTGATAAAACCCGTTTTCTAATAAACTTCTAGATTAGTGTTGTTTAGCACTTCTACAAAATTGTTACAAAACATATTTAAATTGTTGAAGTTTAAACAACGTAAAATGATTGCATAAAACCATGTTTTAGCGTCAGTATATCTTACTAAATGACATTACCTTATCTAACTTATTTATGAATAATACAGGGTTTTATTAACTCTATTAAAACTTGGCAAAGATTTACAAATATTTAAAAAAACTATTTATAAAACTTAAATTTATTTTTTATGATAAAAAAATCTTTTAAAAAAACCTAGGTCTTGTTGGAATGTGCCAAAATGAGGGTTGTGTGTAATTATGTAATAATATATAGGCACGTCTAATTTTGCCGTTTCATTTATTCCAAAAGAAGAAACCTAATACCCTTATATTTGATTCTATGGCAATTTATTAACAAATTGTTTTTGCCAAAAACTGTGATAATCACATTAAAGAATGTATATTGTTTTATTTATAAGAACTATTTTTTTCTTCCGCGTGATTTTTTGCGCTTTGTACAGTTTTTAATTGCTACGGCCAGAATTTTGCGTACCGCATGATCCCAAGTAAACATTTTTGTGCCTTTGGCGATTGCGTTCTCGTGCAATCTACGTGTGCGTTGCCTGCCTATAGGTGAGTAATCTCTGTTATTCTAAATTAATTACTTTAATTTCTCCACCTATGTGGCAATATTCTATTAGCAATAGTTTATTTTATTATACAATTTATAATTATATATTATTCACTTTTAATTCTTGTTGTATTTGTTATTTTTATAAATTTTATAGTGCGTACACACTGGTACAACAATGTGCCGTACCGCAACACCGTTGCGCAACATCCTTGCGCAACATCACCCCGTACTCCGTACAAATGTATACGCTATAATGTTTCATTCAATTTTATTGTTAAATCGTCCGCTCAATTAGTATACACTGAGATCCCGAGCGTTAAAGAGAGACGCTGATGCATGAATGCATTTTTATTTAGTTTTAACATTTGTTTAAGCAGTTCAACAGTCTGAAGAGTATAAGTATCTTTATTTGTAAGCAATCTTTAATGGATAATTTATTTTCAATTGAATAATCGAATAAACAAATTTTTTGACTGGTTTCTCAGCAACAATTTCAAAAGACCAATTACTGCAGCAAACGGTTTTTCATTCTAAAATAATATAAATTATTAATTTATTATTATAAAATATTAAAAATTGTAAAAAAAGTGGGCTCAACCGGGATTTGAACCCGGGACCTCTCGCACCCAAAGCGAGAATCATACCCCTAGACCATTGAGCCGCTTGCTGTTATAATTGTTTTATTAGCTTTAAAAACTATTACTGAGAGAGAACTTTAATTGGAACGGAGACGAAAGATGCAATGGGCGGCTCGTTTTTTGATTATCGGGGCGGGGTAGAGAATTTTTGTGTTTCCCTCTTTGTTGTAAGTAGCGACAGCTAGCAGATTTATTGTAGTTTCATGCACAGTTTAATAATTATATAGAATATTTGTATTAATTAAAATTGATTATTTATCGTACAAGCTAAATTGACAAACTAAATATTGTTATTAAAACAATTATATTTAAAAAATATATTTTATATTAAATAATAATTTAAATTTAATTGAAAGTTAATAAACTATGCTATTATTTATATTTATTTTAGTTATTTGTCTTATATTATTATAATATATTTATTTTGTATAAATATTATTCTTTAATATATAATTTGTAAATTTGACTTTTTATAAATAATCAATTATTGTTTATATAAATATGATACAATTGAGAATGCAATACCGAGATTCCGGTATTCCAAAAACCGGGATCCCGCACAAAATTTAGCCGGTATAATATACCGATATTTAACATAAAAATACGGTTTTTTGATATTTAGTTTTATATAGATGGAATAGCATTAGCAAGTTTATTTTGGAACATTCTCAACAGGGGTGCGTTCCGATTTAGAGGAGAAACGCGCCCGTACGTTATTTTTTTTACCCTAACGCGTTCATAAATTCAGGTCGTTCGCCCGAGGATGTACGCCCAAGCCGTTCATAAATACAGGAGAAAAATGTTCGGGTAGAAATATTTTACCCGACTCTCCGAGATGGGTAAACAGATAGATGGCGGGAGAACAAATATATAAAATTTTAAAGTTATTAAAAAATCACAAAAAGTGTATTTTTGATAAAAGGAAATTGAGATATATTTAATAAGTTTTTAGTTTTTTTAATGTGACTGTGAAAAGTAAGTATATGAAAGTTCAAAACCATAATATGATCACATTTAAAAATTACAAAAAGTGCAATAAGAAATATTCGCGGACTATTTATATTTAAACTCTGATTTGCTAAAATACCGCCGTTTGAAAATTATAATGAGACAAGAAAATGATTGAATTTGTCAAATATCAAATTTTTGAGATATTTTAAAGTTGGCTTATTTTATTGCTGAGACTTTGTTGTGGGAAACCTTCCCCTACATGGCGTGCTAACTTCACGCCAATGCGATTAAAACTTTGACAGTGGTTTAAATATTTTACAATTATTTATTAATTTTAATATAAAGGAATTTACCGGTTAGTGTTTAATTTAGATGGACAAGTTATTGTGGAAGATAATTTTATCTTATTGCAAAAAATTAGAGGTAAATAATATATAATTTATTTTGTATGTAAATACTTTAATATTTTTACAATTTAGATGAAACTCTAATAAATTTCGATGCCGAGTTAGTTATTCAAAACTTTAATTTACAAGTTAAAAAGCAGATCAACGCAGCATTTGGTAAAAAAAAAATTTAAACTTAATTGCAAGATATAAGTATAATGAAGGAAACTTTCAACAAGTATAAAAAATGATAAAGTAAAGCAAAATATTGCTACAAAAATAGGATCTAGAACATGGGAGCAATGTAAAAACATATTTAAATACTTAAAAACAAAATATGTAGAAAAAATCAACTCAACAGAGGCAATAAATGTAAAATTTGAGTATTTTAAAGAAATGGATGACATTTTTTCTTATCATCCAAATGTTGAACCGTTGCAATAGCCTTTGAGCAAAAGATTGCTAAACTTGCAAGGCATTGCCAGTGCTACCGATCTAATAAGCATGAAAAGGAGTGCAAACAAAAATTGGAAAACGGAACAAAAAAGAAAAGTTTCTGACCACTTATACAAAGAAATGCAAAAGAAAAAAAAAGAGCCAAAACAGGCGACATAAAGAAAAAATGAAAGTTAAAAAAAAATTGATATATTCTTTTAAAGTTTTAATTGAGACATTAAACCAAAAATAAAATTTAAAAAAAAAAAAAAAAATAATTCATCTCATAAAAATAAAATAACTTTATTTATACAATGTTTCTATAAATTGCCTGAAAGTATTAAAAATCTTAATATAAAACTTTTTAAAAACAACATTAAATCTACATTACTGCAAAAATGTTACTATACATACAACGATTTTTTAAATGATGATTGGTAATGTGATCTTGATGTGATACCATATTATATATTTTTTTAAAATAATCTGTTCTATATGTTTGTTTTATGACTGACACTAGTTTTATGTAATTTTTAATTTGTAATTTATTTTATTTTATTTTTAATTTAAACGTTTTCTTAATTGTAAATTAATTTTTAATATAACCTTACTGTACTTATACCTTGCTAAAAGGTCAACTAGAATTAAGAATTATTATTATTATTATTATTATTATTATTATTATTATTATTATTATTATTATTATTATTATTATTATTATTATTATTATTATTATTATTATTATTATTATTATTATTATTATTATTATTTTTTTTTTTTTTTTTTTTTTTTTTTTTCACAGGTATTATCCTGGGAGTTATTTATTGGACGGGTACGGGACCAGGTCCAGTAAAGATTGTCATTGTTTTAGAAAAGACCTAACGATGTTACATGTTTTTAGTATCACAGCCTTTTGCATAGGTAGTATAACATATTCTTTAAGCTGTAATTCATTTAGGTTTTCCTTTAGATTTAGTGGCACTATACCTGTTGATGACATAATTATGGGGATTATTCTCACTTTGTCTTTCCATATTTTTTCTATTTCGTGCGCTAGAGGTAAGTACTTATCAATTTTTTCGTTATATTTGACCTTGATGTTATGGTCTGCTGGTATTGCTACATCAATAAGATACGTAGTATTTACATTTTTTATAGTAAGAGTAATGTCTGGGCGGTTATGTGCAACTGTTTTATTTGTCAGAATAGCTCTGTCCCAGTATAATTTGCACACGTCGTTTTCTAGGATAATTGATGGATTATATTTATAGTATGGTTCCCATTTACTAATTAATTTGTATTTAAGTGCTAATTCTTGATGAATAATTTTAGCTACCGAGTTGTGCCGTTCTGTATATTGTGTGGGAGCTAGAATTTTACAGCCGTTTGTAATATGCTCAATGGTTTCCTGTTCGTCTTTGCAGCGTCTGCATTTATCGTTTGTGTTTTGTAGGTCTTTAATTATGTGCAGTCTATAGCTTTTTGTGTTTATTACCTTGTCTTGAATGGCCTGTAGAAATCCTTCGGTTTCTGGAAACAGATATCCTTTCTCAAGATATGTAAATGTAGCTATTCTGTCTATGTTCTCTTTGTGACTTTGGTGGTAGTATCTGCCATGTAGTTGTTTTGCTGCCCATTTTTGAATATTTTCTTGTTGTATTGTATTGGAATCTTTATGTATCTGTTCTTTGTCAGCCAGGTTAAGTGGGGTATAATTTGTATCAATATTTACAATTGCTTTATGTAATTCACTATCATTTTGGAGATAAAAATAACTTCGAAGATTTGTAATCTGACTGTTGTGTATACTGTGTATATTTGTTAGACCTCTGCCGCCGTCCGATCTTGGTAAATTTATTCTTTCTATGCAGGCATTTGTGTGGTGCATTTTGTGTTTAGTTAGAAGAGTTCTTGTATTTCTATTTAGTGCATTAAGATCTGTAGTTGACCACTTAATTATACCAAACGAGTAGGTGAGGATTGGTATTGCATATGTATTTATAGCTTTACAAAGATTTTTTGCATTTAAATTTTTTGTTAGAAGTTGTTTAAGCCTTTTATTGTATGCTTCTGTTAATTTAGTTTTGAGGTTTGTATGGTCTATTTTGGTAGTTTGTTCAAAGCCTAGATATTTGTAAGTTTCTCCTTTTTCCATAGATAAGATTGTTTGTTCATTTATTGTATTTATACCGTCTGTTTTTGTCCACTTTCCTTTCTCCATTCTGTTAATTTTGCATTTGTTAATGCCAAATTCCATATTTATATCTTGAGAGACTGTTTCTGTAATTTTTAATAGTGATGTTAGTTGTGTTTTGGTACTAGCATACAGTTTTATGTCATCCATATAGAAAAGATGGTTAATTTTATGCATTGTAATTTTGTTTTTCTTAAGTTGAAACCCTGCTTTTGTGTCGTTTAGTAGTTCAGATAGTGGATTTAAACACATACAAAACCAGAGCGCACTTAATGAGTCTCCTTGAAAAATTCCACGTTTTATGTGTATTGTTTCTGATTCTATCACCTGTGTAGTTGATCGAAGGTGTAGTTTTGTCTTCCATGTTTGCATAGTATATTTAAGGAATTTAGTTATTGTTGAATTGACTTTATATATGTCTAGGACTTCAGTTAACCAGCTGTGAGGAATGCTATCAAATGCTTTTCTGTAGTCTATAAAAGTTTCGTATAGATTACGTTGTTGTATTTCGGTTTGTTTTAGAATAACGCTGTCAATTATCAATTGTTCTTTGCATCCCTGACATAATTGTTTGGTACCTTTTTGTTCTTCAGTTATTATTGAATGTTTGTTAATATGGTATTGAATATTTTTTGTTATTAGAGCAGTGATAATTTTATATAATGTTGGTAGACATGTGATTGGACGGTAGTTGGATGGATCTTCTGTTTCGGCAGTTTTTGGTTTTAAATATGTTATACCATGTGTTAGAAAAACTGGCATACTTTCTGGATTATTTAGTATGTATGTTATATACTTCGCTAGTTTGTTGTGGGCTGATGTAAACTTTTTGTACCAAAAATTTTGGATTTTGTCTGTACCTGGTGCTTTCCAGTTATGAGTTTTACTTATAATAGCCTTAAGATCTTCTATTTGTATGATAATGTCTTCATTGTTATTGATATGTTTATGTTTTTCTCTAATGTTGTTTATCCATTCTGCTTTTTGGTTGTGATTTGTATGATTAGACCAGATGTTTTTCCAAAATGCGGTTAAGTCATTTTTAGAAGGTAAATTTGATGAGTTTACTATGCTGTTGTCTTGATTTAAGTAAGAGTAAAATACTTTTTCGTTGTTTTGGAAAAGCAGGTTATCTTTTTTTCTATTATGACTTTTTTTATAGCTTCTCAGTCTTTCTGAATATACCGCTAATTTTTGTTTTTGTGTATCTAAAGCTTCTACTATGTTTTCCTTTGTTAGATTGTTTTCATTTGGGAAGAGATGTTTTATAAGTTTAAAAATATTTCTTTTAGTATTATTTTTTAGCAGCTGTGTGAGGCGTCCAATGTCTTGCCTTATTTTTATTATTATTATTATTATTATTATTATTATTATTATTATTATTATTATTATTATTTTGTTTTCTCGGACAATTCCGGTAGCAGTTACTTATAACGCCGGGTAAATACCAGAGGCTTTATAAGTTTGTTTTAATATATTTTAATTTAAAAATTTCCTAACAGTTCGACATGTATTTAAAATGACTGATTTTTGAATTTTAATGTAGATGTTAGCTGGTAAGTTTAGGGTTTCTATGGATTTATGCAGGCTGTGAGGAATAATGCCAGTACTTGATATAATTAATGGTACTATAATTACTTTATCCATTCCCCAGATCCTGCGTATCTCATCTGCCAGATCAGTGTATTTTTCAACTTTTTCCGTATAAGTTTTCTCAATATTATGTGTATTATTATTATTATTATTATTATTATTATTATTATTATTATTATTATTATTATTATTATTATTATTATTATTATTATTATTATTATTATTATTATTATTATTATTATTATTATTATTATTATTATTATTATTATTATTATTATTATTATTATTATTATTATTATTATTATTATTATTATTATTATTATTATTATTATTATTATTATTATTATTATTATTATTATTATTATTATTATTATTATTATTATTATTATTATTATTATTATTATTATTATTATTATTATTATTATTATTATTATTATTATTATTATTATTATTATTATTATTATTATTATTATTATTATTATTATTATTATTATTATTATTATTATTATTATTATTATTATTATTATTATTATTATTATTATTATTATTATTATTATTATTATTATTATTATTATTATTATTATTATTATTATTATTATTATTATTATTATTATTATTATTATTATTATTATTATTATTATTATTATTATTATTATTATTATTATTATTATTATTATTATTATTATTATTATTATTATTATTATTATTATTATTATTATTACTATTATTATTATTATTTTTTTTTTTTTTTTTTTTTTTTTTTTTTTTTTTCACAGGTTAACCTGGTTTCATTGTATTAGACGGGTACATACTACCAAGTCTAATACATAGATGTATTACATGTGTTGTTTTAAAAACGATCGTACTATGTTACATGTACTTAGTATTACCGCCTTTTGCATGTTTATAATATTGTATTGTTCTATGTCTAATTGTTTTATAGAATTGTTTAATTTTGATGGTATTATTCCTGTTGAAGATATTATTATAGGAATAATTTTAATGTGTTTTTGTTTCCACAGTTTTTCTATTTCTGAAGCTAGAGGTAAGTATTTTTCTATTTTCTCTGCGTATTTTGTTTCAATGTTATGATCAGCTGGGATTGCAATGTCTACTAAAAATGTACTACTTGATGTTTTAATAGTAATAGTGATGTCTGGTCGGTTATGGTTTATTGTTTTGTTTGTAAATATTGTCTTGTCCCAGTATAACTTACAGATATTATTTTCAAGAACAGATTGCGGAACATATTTATAGTAAGGTTCTTTTTTACTTATTAGTTTATATTTATAGGCTAACTCTTGATGTACAATTTTAGCTGCAGCATTGTGTCGTTCTACGTACTGTGTCGGTGCTAATATTCTGCATCCGTTTGTAATATGTTCTATCGTCTCTGGGTCTGTATTACATTTTCTGCATTTATCGGTTTTATTAGCTGGATCTTTTAATATGTACCTTTGGTAGCTTCGAGTATTTATTACTTTGTCTTGAATTGCTTGAATAAATCCTTCCGTTTCGGGGTATAGTTGTCCAATTTGCAAATATTTAAATGTTTTGTCTTTATCCACTTCATCTTTATGAGAATGGTTGTAGTATCTCCCATGCAGTTGTTTTGATGCCCACTTACTAATATTGTCTTGTTTAATAGACATGGGTTCTTTGATAATAAGATTTATGTTTTTTAAACATAAAGGGGTATAATTGTTGTCTGCTTTTATTATGGCTTGATGTAAGTGACTGTCTTTTCTTGAGTAAAAGTAGCTTCTAAGATTTGCAACTTGTTTATTATGTACGCTATAAATGTCAGATATTCCTCTTCCACCTTCTGTTCTTGGGAGATTAATGCGTTCTATACATGCATTTGGATGGTGCATTTTATATTGGGTTAGCATTGTTCTTGTTGTTCTATTTAATGAGTCTAGATCAGTATCAGACCATTTAATAATTCCAAAGGAATAGGTAAGTATAGGTATAGCATATGTGTTAATGGCTTTGCTTAGGTTTTTGGAGTTTAAATATGTTTTTAGTATTTGCTTCAGTCGAGATGAATAAGCTTTACTTAGCGCTGTTTTTAGTTGCGTGTGATTTAGTTTAGTTGTTTGCTCAAAACCTAAATACTTGTATGTTTCTTCCTGTTCCATTGATTGTATTGTTTCATTATTTAGAGTTTTTATACCTTCTGTTTTTGTCCATTTACCTTTTTCTATTGCGTTGACTTTGCATTTGTTTAAACCAAATTCCATATTAATATCTTTTGACACTTGTTCAGTTATCCGTATTAGCGATGTTAGTTGTGTCTTACTGCTTGCGTACAGCTTTATATCATCCATATAGAAAATATGATTTATTTTATGCAAGGCTATTTTGTTAGATTTAATTTGAAACCCGTAATTGGTTTCATTTAATAGCTCAGATAGTGGGTTAAGACATAAACAAAACCAAAGAGCACTTAAGGAATCACCCTGAAACATACCTCTTCGTATGGAAACTAAATCACTTTTAAATGAACTGTCTGAAGTTTTTAAGCAAAGTCTTGTTTGCCATGTTTGCATAATCTGCTTAAGAAAATTTGACACAGTTGGGTTTATATGATATATATCAAGGATTTCTAAGAACCAACTATGTGGGACACTATCAAAAGCCTTTTTATAATCAATAAAGGTTTCAAATAGGTTTCGATGTTGTGTTTGTGTTTGTTTTAGTATTACACTATCTATGGTTAGTTGTTCTTTACATCCTTGGCATTTTTTCCGACATCCTTTTTGTTCTTCGGTCATAATTTTAAATTTAGAGATGTGATTTTGAATATTTTGAGTAATAACAGCTGTTATAATTTTGTATAAAGTTGGAAGACAAGTTATCGGGCGATAGTTAGCTGGATTTTTTGTTTGTTCATTTTTTGGGATTAAGTATGTTACACCTTGAGTTAGAAAAGCAGGCATACTGTTTGGATTATGAAGTAGTTGAGTTATGTGTTGAGCTAATGCGTTGTGAGTAGATGTTAACTCTTTAAACCAAAAGTTATGAATTTTGTCTAAACCCGGAGCTTTCCAGTTATGTAGTTTCTTTATAATCTCTTTTAGTTCTTCTTCATTTATACTTATATTTATATTATTGTCGTTAGTGATATGATTATATTTGGCTTTTATGTTTTTAATCCAATCTGCTTCTCTGTTATAGTCTATGTTGTTTGACCAAATGCTTTTCCAAAAATTAGTAATTTCTTCTTTATCTGGCATATCTGATTTAAGAAGAGTTTTGTTAGTTTGGTTTAAATTACTGTAAAATGCCTTTTCATTGTTTTGGAATAAGAGGTTTTGTTTTTTTCGTTTGTTGCTTTTTATGTAACTTCTTAGTCTTTCTGCATATACACATAACTTTTGTTTTTGTGTGTCAAGTATATCTACTATTTGTGCTTGTGTTATATTGTCACTATTAGAGATTAAATGTTTAAGATGTTTATAAACATTTTTTGTAACATTGTTTTGTGATATTTGTGTTAGCCGACCTATATCTTGTCTAAGTTGATATATTTTGTGTTCTAGTCGCTGTTGCCATTTTGGAGTGCTTTGTTTATAGTTGTTTTGTTCATTAACCGGTATTTGATTACATAGTTTTAATACTGTATATGCAGCGCAGTATATTATTGAATGCAAAGCTTCAATATTAGTTGCGTTATTAACATGATGTTCGATTGTTTTGTTAACGTTTTTAACAATTGCCAATGATTGTTTATTTATTCTTAGTTTTGGTAAACTTGGCCTCTGCGTTGTGTTAGCATCCGTCCATTTTATAAGAGATGCTTCAAATTCAAGATGTACAGAATCTGCGTTGCCGTAACTAGAATCAGATAGTTGAATGTTAGAGTTTTGTTCATTTTCATCAGCAATGTTTGTGTTTATTTCTTCATTTATTGGTGATTTTTGGTTATGAACTTCTATTTCTGTTACAGGGTTGTTAGTAATATTTAGTTCTTCTGTAAGAGTAATTTTTATATGTTCTATTTCAAATTGCGTTAGTCTATTATTTTTTATTATTACTCGTTTTTGGTCACATAATCTCTGTTCTGTAATATAGTCCCGATATTCAGGGTAGTATTTTAAAAATAGTGTCCGCATAGTTGATCTATAACCTGTGGCAATGGTTTCCATGTTTGTCGCTTTAAAGTAACAACGCATAACTGTTAGGTTCATTTCTTTAGACCATGTCATACGTTGTCTACGAATACCTGCCTTGGTGGTTGCTGGCTGATTAGCTGGCAAAACACTTTCGGAGGGTGCAGTTTGATGCTCTTGGTTTCTGCAATCAGTTTCGGCTGTAAGTAATTCGGGTTGCCCGGTAGGTGCCCGCCTGTTCAACACTCTACCACTGATGGTTTGCAAGCTGTCACGTCCAGCATCAGCTCCAGACGTGCCCTGACGCAGCTCAGGTACCGGCAGATTATCTAAATTGTTTAAATTGTTCTCCATTTTACTGGGTGTTGGTATTTTTACGTTGCTCCTACCAAAGCTTATTCTTAGGCCGTCCCTATAGGATACAGACGCCTTCGATAAGTCGCCTCAACTAGAGGTCAGACACTTATCTCACAAGTGGTTCATCCGCTCGAAACCGTTGACCATCTTGTGTCCTGTTGGTCCGCGGGAGCTTTGCGCTCCTACCCTCTATATCTAGAGGGCTTGCCCCTATCCGCCACCTTGGGGACGCGTTCCGTAGGGGTTACAGGATTCCCCCCGGAATTATTATTATTATTATTATTATTATTATTATTATTATTATTATTTACATTAAAATATAATTATATAATTTAAAAAATAATATTTTTGTTTTAAATAATTTAAAATATATTTTTGTTAATCTAACATTGTACTTAAATAGTTTCTTTCTTAAAGCTTCAAACTATTCTATTTTTTTTTTCAGTACTGTCGTTGCATAGCTTCTTAGTGCTCTCCATTTGTTTTTGTCACTCAGGCATATTTTCCAATAATTTTTTAGCTATTTTCCTATCTTCCTCTTACGCTTCGCACTCTACTAGCGTATGTTCTGCGTCGTCATGCGTGTCTTCTTGACAAAATATACATTTTTCCTTATTCTCCATCTTATTTATTTTTTGTAAGAGCTTTCCAAAGGGTCCATGTCCGGTGAGTAGTTGTGTTGTATAGTAACACGTCTTCGGTTTTTTTTCTACCCATTTTTTTATTTCTGGCATTAGTACCATTGTCCATTCTCCCTTTTCTCCTTCTTTTCACTGCCTTTGCCATCTTTCTATCATATTCTCTCTCGCTCGTCTCTTTGCTTCTTGCTTATTTGTTTTTTTATTTACCATTTTCTTTTTACCTAATCCTTCTTCCACCATCAAATCTTTAAACTTTTTGTTCATCGAGCTCTTCAAGATGCGGCTCTAATGTGTATAATAATAATAATAATATTAAAATTTAACAACAGTGAACAATTTAAAAAAAGCGGCACATTTAAAGTGATTACATAATCCCATTCGTTTATAAACTCTCTGTACCATGTCCATAAAAATGCAAAGCACACAAAACCTTTAAATAGTTTGGTGTTGCAGTATTTCTTCGTATAAAATGTAAATGGAGTAATAGCGTTAATTAAATATTGGGCTGCAATTTTACTTAGACAAAATTATTTAAAAAAACGATTTCGGGAAGTTCAAATAAATTTTATATAACCCGTCCGTAGCTGTCGATTATATAATCTCAGCCGATTCATACCTTAACTTCTTCCTCTTTTATGCAAATTTTCATTTATTTGAATGGCAATATAACCTATTACACCTGCCATTTTATAATTTTAACACCCTGTTAAAAATTAAAGTCATGTATTTACATGCCTTTAAAATTTTTAACTTAACAGGCAATTTTAACAGATCCTGTTAAAATTTTAACAGATTTGTGTTTTACAGAATATCAAATATGACTTTAACAGGTCTTTAATTTAAACAGGCTGTTAAAATTAACATTTATTTTTACAGAATACACCCCATTATCAGCATATAAGACAGTGTGTCTTGGTATATTATCACTAGAATATCATTGACAAAAATAATAAACAAAAGAAGTTCTAAAATAAAATGCACCTGCATTAATTTTTGAAGTGACTCTATATTCTTTATTAAAGAATACACATTGTTTTCTATTATCCAGATACAAATTTATTATTGCAATCATGGGTCCTCTTATACATTAGTATTCAAGTTTAGACAACAAAATGCTATGTTAAACGCAGTCAAAGGATATGACAAATCACAAAAGAGGTCTATAGCATTCCTACACTCTTCAAGTCCTGTGTTTACTTTTTAGTAAAATTTATTATTGCATCCGCCGTACAACAATTTTTCCTAAATCCATACTGGCTGCTAGACAAAAAATTATATTTGTTAAAATATAATGTTAAGCGGTCAAATATAATTTTTTCCAATACTTTTAAAAGTGTAGGTAAAATAGCAATAGGTCTATAATTGTTACACATATCTTGTTCGCCGGATTTATATATTGGTATTATTTTGGCAGATTTTAGCTTGTTTGGAAAAGTTCCCGTTGTCAAGCATATATTAAAAATGTAAGTGAGTGGCAATGCTATTAAATCAATAATTTGCTTTAGTAACCACGTGTTAATACCATATATGTCCATTGTCTTTTTGGTTTTAGTTGCGTGTAATGGTAACAACTTTAGTTATTGATGTTTTATTATCGCAATAGAACAGGAATTAATATTGCTATTTTTTAATAGCATAGATTGGATCAATTGTAGTTTGAGCTATGTTCTGAATATTAATTTTAGCAACTTTACTAAAATAATCATTAAAGTCATTGGCAGATATTTTAGATGACATTACTTGCTGAAGATTATGTTTAAAATTATAAATATTTTTATCACAGAAATTTTGCACAGTTTAGTTACACACTTGACTAGACTAGAGTAATTACAAATAGCAAGATCGGCTAATTGAGCCTCATGGTCTGATATATGACTAGAGTTTAACACATATTACATAGTTACATTATCACAGTTGGTAAATATGTTATCAATGCAAGTTCTTTTGCCATTCTGATACCTTGTTTGTTCAAAAATATACTGCTTAAGATTGTATGTTCCTAGTAGATCACTAAGTTCATACCATTTTTAGACAACTCAAGATAATCACAGTTAAAATTACCTGCTATTAATATAAGTAACTCTTTTAAACTATTTAAAACAATAGTAAAGTTATTAATAAATAAGTTAAAATCGCCCTCTGTTGAACGATATACACATAATACTATAAATTTAAAATTTGCATAACTTATTTCTAAACATGCAAATTTACAATGTATTTCTACTGAATTATTAATTTCAATTTGTTTGTGGTTTATGTGTTGTTTAGTAAATTTACAAACTAGTCTATTGTAATAGATTTGACAAATTGAAACTCAACAAATTATTTGTGGCTGGGAAGAACAAAATACGAGATGGTTACGTTGTATAGCAGAAAGATGAAAAAAATTAAAACAAAGTTAGAAAATTCAATACAAGAAACCGAAGAGAGAAAACTAATAGTAGGAGGAAACTTTAACGCTAAGATCGGACTAAACGGAGAAAGAATAAATAGAAGATAAAAAAACAAAAGAGAGTCAAAAGACAAACTAGAAAATAAAGAAGGAAATGATATGATGGAAATGATTGAAGAGAATGGGTGGGACATACTAAACAAAAATATGAAAGGAGATGAAGAGGGAGAATATACCTACACTGAAGCGAAATGACAATCGATAATTGATTACGTAATGGTTAATGAAGAAGCGTGACAATAGATAAACACATTTAAGGTTGGTGAAAGAGTAGTCAGACCATCAGCCACTAGAAGTGTAAATATATGGAAGCATAAAAAGAAAACCAAAAAAAGAAAGAGAAATAGTAACAAAAATAGTATGAATACACAAGAGTTTAGAAATGTACAGGCAAAAGTTATGTAAAAAACATTTTGAAAAAAAAGGCTAGAACAAAAAATGGCAGAACTAAAGAACATAATTGCAGACGCAACAATAAAGAAAACGTTTTTACAAACAAACGAATCATTTGCAAAAAGCAAATGGTAGAGCACAGAATGCACACAGAAAAAAGAGAAGCTAGAAAAGTACTCCAAAATTGGACAAATGACAATGCAATGCAAGAATATCAGAGTGCTTAAAAGCTATACAAGAATAAATGCAAAGAAGTTAAGGCAATATATAAAAAAAAAGAAAAAATAGAGATAAAAGAATTACGTTCAGAAGAAGAAGCATGGAAACACATAAAGAAAGAAAAAGCAGAAAACAAAAAAACGAACAAACTTTGATGGAAGACTGGAAGATACACTTTTTAAAATTGTATGAAGGGTTGGACAAAAAAACTGATAGATCGCTAATGACAACATAACAACTAAAACAAGATGTAGATAAAATAACAAACGAAATGATATGGAAGCAAATAAAAAGACTAAAAAAACTATAAAAACTAAAAACGACAGGTGCGGATGGAATACAAAATGAAGCATGGATTGAGAGACTGAGTGAGATAATAAATGAAGTATGGAAGGGAAAAGGGTTTACTAGTCAGTGGAGAGTTGGTCTTGTATGTTCAATACACAAAATATACAGCATACAAGATCTACGTCATGGTACTAGAAAAAAAACTGAATGGAGATCTAGAGATGAATGGGATATTGCCAGACGGACATGGATAATGTATACATACTACACCATATAGAAGAAAAGTAAATAGCAGAAAAGGAAAGAAAGTTGTATGCGTTATTCTTGGACCTAAAAGTGGCATTTGACAGTGTGAGTAGAGAAAAATTGTAGATGTATTTGAGAAAAACACTTAGTAGCAAGAATAGAAGAAGTATACGTGGAAACAATTAGCAGAAACTGTATGAATGGCAAAATAAGTGAAAAGTTTTGGACTACAAAAAATGTGAGACAGGGATGCCCACTCAGCGTTAGTTTGTTTGCGGCATACATTGCAGATGTAGAAGAAATGCTATGTAAGGCGCAGACAAGTGGGCTGGTAGTGTTCAGAGAGAAAGTGTGGTTGCTGGCTTATGCAGACGACATGATGATTGTAGCTAAACAATCAAATGAAATGAACAAAATGATTAGATGCCTGGATAAGTATTTTAGAAAAAAAAGAGTTGGAAGTAAATGTAAATAAAACAAAAATGATAACTTTTAGAAAAAAAGAAGGAAGACGTAGAGTAGAAAATTGAAAATAGGATGGGAAAGAAATTGTAGAAGTAAAAACATTTAAACACCTGGGATATGTTTTTTGTACAACCAATAATAAAAATGAACACATAAAAAAAAGAAAAGCAAATAAAGCGGTAGGACAAGTATGGGGAATTGGTGAAAGATAATTTGAATGTATGAGAATAAAAGAAATTTTGTTTGACAGTAAAATGTATGTTATTGTACGGAGCGGAAATTTAGGGATGAAAAGAGCAAGAAATTAAAGGCTATTTAAACAAAATACTGAAGATAAGTATTAGGAGTAAACAAAAAGACCCTAGCATACATTGTAATGGAAGAAGTTAAAACAGATAACTTATGAGTAAAATCAGGAAACCGTGCAATGAGGCATGAAGAAAAAGTGAGAGAAAGAAATGAACGTAAAATATTAAAATTTGCCTGAAAAAGAAAATGAAGGAAAAATGCGGAAAAATTGGAACATGCAGAGAAAAATATTTTAACAAAAATGGATATGCTAGTGAAGAAGTTGAAAGATTGAGATTAGATAGAAGTATAAATGAATAAATGAATTTAAGTACAATTCAAATTATGAATACATTATAACGAATGTACTACCAAAGAAAATGTAAATTATGGAAAAATGGAAAAACAAATGATTGCAAGATTTAGATGCAGAAATGAAGAAAAAGGGGTGCAAATTTTGGTTGGAAGAGGAATATAAAATGTGCAGGATGTGTGGAGAAGTAAGGAAAAGCATAGAACACATGCTAAAATGCAATGAGATGAGAGAAGAGCAAATGGAAAGAAATGAGGTACAGAAAGAAGATTGAAGAGGAATAAAATGGATGATGGCGGTAACAAAAGTTGAAAAAAATTGAAACAGAATTAATAACTAATTATTTAAAAACAGGGTTTAGAGTTATTAAGATTATATATTACATTAGTAGTGATTAAGTTATATGGTAAATGTTATGTTATGTTAAGTTGTAAAACTTTCAAGGCCGAAAAGCAAGAAATAAGCGAATATTATTTATTATTATTACTCCTGCAAATAGCCTCAAGAAGCTGTAGCTACAAATTAATTAAAAATGTTAACAAATCCGAACCAATGAGGGGGTTTGAGAAAGAATGTCCTTCAGACTAAAATGTTGTGCTTGCTTGGAAATGGAAGAACGGCATTTTTTGTTTTTGCTAAAAAAAAACTTATTTATCTCTAAAACCGTTACTTTGCGGATCCATGTTTATAAAAACTTTTTTGTTTAGTTTGATTTATTATTTGTTTTACAGTAAAAACAATATTTATTCAATAGTAGGAAGAATAAGCAATTATGATTAATGTCACAACGCGTGTTTTTATTAAATTATAATTAAAGTAAATTTGTCATTAGTAAATTTATTTTATCTAAGTTTACATTTAAATTAATTTTTGAATTGAATTAAAACTGCTGCAAGTTTCTTGAACAATTAAATAAATAAATATGCAACATGGGTTCCACCGATCCGTTGTCCCATAATAGATATAAGATGTTTATTGGTTTATTCCGGTGTATAAATGACCATGGAAGTGATTTTTGCTTACTGATATTTAATTATACTATTAAACATTTTAAATGTTAGTTTTTTTTTTAATTTTGTTACTTACAGTCCAGCAAGTTTAGCTTATCCGATCGGAGTTAGAAAAAGTATGCCATCCTATAAAAAGTTTTATTTGCACATTTGTTAATTTTTGTATACTTATTTGCATGTGATGGTCATTTTACAATTTTCTAGTTACAAAATTGTAATACAAATTTTACAAACAAGCAAAGGAATTGTCATTTCTCTAGACTAGGTCTAAAGACCATAATAAATCTTTCATAGTCTATATTGAACACTATCAAAAACTATCAATATTAATTATTATTTATTACGTAAAGAACAATGTTAAATTAAACAGTGATGAACATAAATATAAAGCAACAATAAAGGATTTGTGTATAGGTGAATAAACTTGTATAACTTGAAAACATGCGATCCGCTTTCAATAAACTACTCATAGTTAAAGATAAAGTAAAATTATAAGTTTAAATGTTTGTCACACATTTTATATTTAAATTGAAAAAGTTTATATCTTTATTTTTCCTGTTTTCTTGGTAGAGTTTCTTGTAGTTAGTATTCCCATGGCTATAAAACGACTGTACATAAGATTAAATAAATAAATTTGGATGAATTATTTGAAATATTTTATCCACCTGTTGGTATTTATATTTGTATGAAAACCGTAGACTGTTTATAAACGTGTTCTCCCAGTACGAGTATGCAGTTGGAAGCTTTGTATCGTTTGTACCTTACTTACCCGTGCCAGTGCGAATGAATTATTTTGTGTTAGTGTAAAATTTATATGAGAAATACAATCAAGTTTGTTAAAATATTTATGTTTACGAATTGTTACGTCACATCCTGTTTTATGTATGAAACCATAATGTACACATATATTCCTACTGTAATAACGGTAATTACATCAGATGAAATGCGTAAAAGTTAAGTAGATTATTAAAAATTTGTATTATTCTATATTCAGTTCGAACAAATTGTCCATGGCATGACATTTAGGATGAATTATTTTAGATATTGATCCACTTGTTGCAGAATTTATATGTAAACATATATATATATATATATATATATATATATATATATATATATATATATATATATATATACTGCTTCTAAACTTATGGACTCCTAGTATAAACAAAGTCTTAAAATAATAAATATTATTATTATTATTAAATAAACAATATTGAAGTTTACAAGCATAACCTCATCTCATACTCTTGATCCTGTTATTTACTAAATGGACATTTCTGTTTCTTCAAAAATGTTTCAGAGCAACGCTGAACAGTCTTTGATCTACGATCTTTGGCCAACAACCAAAGATCAATCAACAATGATATAACTTGCCCACCGCGACACATGAACCAAGATTCCTTTAGTCAAAAATCTTAGGTCAGCAAAATTCTATTGACCAAACACCTATATCCACCGAGCCACAAAATAGTAATGACAAGGGAACCTTTCTCACGCCTCACGGTTGCTGTGCTGCTTTTGTGGAAAATTGTGACATAGGGTCTCCAACCAGATTTGTGGTAAACGAACTAAGGGATTTAACCTTTAATTATTACAATGAGAATTTTATGTGCTTTGGAATATTTGCAAATTAACAGAACATGTGTTGTAGATAAGTCCATCAATCCTTTTTTGGATACTTAAGTCTAAAATGTTAAAAAAAATGATGACGGTTATGTCTGCTTCTTTGATGATACTGTATCCAGCAGACGTAGTCTTCAGAAACATTTTAATACTCTGCTAAACAATCTTTGATCAACGATGTTTAGCCAAAGATCAATCAAAAACAGTATAACCCGCACGAAATAACTCATGATGCCAAGGTTCACTTAGTCAGAGATTTTAAGTTAGCAAAAATTTTGTTGAACAAACACTTATATCCACAGAGATACAAAATACTGACAACAAAGGAACATTTCTCTCGTTTCACAAATGTTGCGCAGCCTTTTTGGAAAACATTGTAACATAAACTCTTCAACCTGTGTTGTAGCAGACTCACTAATAAATTTAACCTTCAATTATCAGATCACGATAATTGACCTTTGATAGTCACTCAAACTCATTTATTAGAGAATGATTTATGCATTGGAATATTTACAAATTAATAGTACATGTTTCAAGCCTCAGTTGCCTAAGTGCTATTTATTATCTAAAATTAAAAAAAAAAATGTAATTGTGTTTGTTAATGTAAAGATACTCTCAATGTTAATTAACATTTAAAAAAATATATAATAATGATTTTTTATGACTTTCTTTAAAATTTTAAAAAAACAAGGTTTAAGTAAAATATATGTCGATTTGAACCCCCGCCAGTAGAGGTCATGGTAGTACATTTAAAGTTAAATTTTTATAAATTGCTTAATATGTCACTATAACATAAAAACACTTTTGAATTTCAACGGCTGGAATTACACCATGGAGTTTTTTATATTCAAGATGCTGATGAAGCAAATAATTTTTTTTTAAACAATTATTTAAAAAAATTACTTTTAAACCACAAACTAAGTCAGTGTTTTGCTGATTAACTTGATTAGTAGAACATCCTAGACTTTGTTACGCTAATTTAATCGTATTGTTATTTTTTTGTCGTTTTTTTTTCTTTTTCTTCTTCTTCTCGCGTTAGTAGTATTTTTGATGACTCGTTTCAAATCTACGACCTCTGCCTGCACATCCAGATGAGAGGCTGTATTAGAGTATAGAGAGAATTGCAACATGGCTGCAAGCAATGGTGTAATTTTAAACAAGTGCAAAGTATGTGAAATACTAATAGAAACTAACGATATAGTTACTAAGTGCTACGGGTTGTGCAACGGTACTGTTCATGATCAATGTACTGGACTCAAGGATAGTGAATTAAGACTACTGAATAGTAACAAAAACAACGTTGTTTGGTTATGTCCGACATGTATGAAATTTCTTCAAGGTCAGTCTTTGTATAATATACTACTTAAAATTAATTTAACTGGAAAACCACACCGAGTTGATTAAACAGAATTAACACACTTTGATTGAAATTGCTACAAACTCAAATGTAAACAAAACTAGTGAAGATATGATCCAGCCTGAGATCAATACCGCCACCTATAGATCAATAGTCAAGATGCCCTCTCCAAAATCTCAAAGCCGGTACCTGTAATACCCCAGGTAAATTTAATGAATCTTCCTACGGAACATCCAAATAAGCCGGGCAATAGTAGTATAGCCGCGACTTCTGCACAGGATTCTTCCAATGCAACTAACTACTAGCGATGGTTATACTACAGTTTCATCACAAAGAAATAGAAATACTAAAAATAAATCCAAAGTAATTGTCGGAGCGAGAGAAGAGGATCAATCTTAAGGCTGTAGAGAAAAGAGCTTGGATGCATGTAGCACGTTATCCACTTGCTACTACAGCTGAAGATCTTAAATCAATATTAATTGATAGGTTTAAATTAAAAGATCTATCATGCGAGAAAATAATACCATATCGGAAAAATCCAACGCTTAGTAGTTTTAAAGTGGGAGCCCCGTTATCTGCGTTAAACATACTCGAAAATCCTGCCTCATGGAAGAAAGGAATTTCAATTTCACAATACCATTTTTTCATAGAGCGAGTGAGAAATCATGACAAATTATAACAAGCAACTATTGTAATAAACATAATTATAATTTTAAATTACTGCATCATAACGTTCAAAGCAAGTACTTGTATTAATAATATTAAAGCTCTTATTGATGATATAGAAGATGTGCATGTATTAGGTATTACTGAACACTGGCAGTCAGCAAATGAACTCCAGTACTATAATATACCAAATTTTAAACTGATACCTAGTTTCTGTAGAGCGTCAAAAGAACATGGTGGCGTAGCAATTTACTGTAGAAGTGACATAAAGGCTACAAGTATAAAATTGATAAATTTAATAACAGAAATTAAAATTTTTGAATGCGCTGGTGCTGTTATTCAGTATAATAATAAGCATATAAATATTGTATGTGCGTACAGGATTCCACAAAGTGACATTAACACGTTCTTATATAAAATGGACAACATTTTAGTTTTTCTTGCTAACAAAAATATGAATTTTTTCATTGCTGGGGATTTTAATATAAACACACTAGACAATAATATGAACAGTAAACTGTTTAAAAACTTATTGATATCTCACAATGTTGTGTTAACAATTGATCAGCCAACAAGAATTCATCATACCGGATCTCAAACTTGCATTGACAATGTAATAACAAACTTAAAAACTAATTACTTGGCAAAAGTAATCTATACCAACATGTCTGATCACACGGCTCAATTGTTTATTCAATATTTGGATGAACGCATTAGACAGCCACAACACAGTGTTAGATTATATCCGGAGATTGCAATACGGGAATTTTGTTTAGATATTCAAAGTGAATTATTTTCAAGTGTGTTTGTAGCATTAGATGTAAATATAAAATATAGTAATTTTGTGAATACTTTTACTTTATATTTTAATAAACGTTTTCCAATAAAGAAAATTAGACAAAGCAATTATAATAAATTCCTTAATTTCAAAACTCTAGAAATAGAACAGAGTATACATATAATAAATATATATGCAACAATATCTACATAATATATACCTGAGTACAAAATTCTTTTAAAAGATGCAAAACTAAAATACAAAGAATTGCTAAAAACTACACAAAATATGGTGTACGAAAATAAATTACGTGTGTCATCTAATAAATCAAAATGTTCGTGGCAAATCATTAAAGATATAGTAGGCAATAATAGTAAAACTAATGTCTTACCTACAACAAACAATCAAGTACGACAAGCAGATGAAATTAATTCATTTTTCAAAAATATTGCGCCAAAATTATTATTAAATAAGTGTCCCAACAGTAGCCGATATGTATGTAATATACCTATAAATAACGAAAACATGATACTTGAGCCTGTAATTGACACAGATATCGTGACTATTATTAATAAAATGGATAATAAAAAAAGTTGTGGATATGTTAATATTCTATATGTCTTATAAAGCTTTGTATTCCCCATATACTTAAACCACTTAAAGATATATTTAATAGTTTGTTTGAATCTGGAATCTACCCTGATAAATTAAAGTATTCTATAATTGTACATATTTTTAAAAAGGGCAACTGTGAGTGTTTTGAAAATCATAGACCAATTAGTTTATTAAGCACATTTTCAAAAGTTATAGAATCATTGATGTACAGCAGACTTTGTAATTTTTTCCAACGTCACAAGTTATTCAACAATACGCAACATGGTTTTACTACGGGAAAAGGAATAGACACTGCTCTATTTGATTATCTACAAGCTACCATATCAGCTCTCGATAAAAAAGAAGTTGTATGTGGTCTGTTCTTAGATCTATCTAGAGCATTTGACACTCTATATTGCTAACAAAATTACACCATTACGGTATTTGTGGAACTGCCCACAAATGGATTAAATCTTATTTAACATCAAGAATGCAATCTGTTAGAATAAAAACAAAAGATCAGGATATAGTGTCAAATGCTCTAAGTGTTGAAATGGGTATTCCTCAAGGCAGCATATTAGGACCACTTTTATTTGTAATTTTTATTAATGATATACATAGCACTATTCACACTAGCTGTCATCTGGTTAGTTATGCAAATGATACTAATATATTGTTGGTTGGGAAAACTTACTTAGAAGTCATAAATAAAGGCAACATTATGATGGAAAATATTGAAATTTGGTTTAGTAATAACAAACTAATATTAAACGCAAACAAAACAAACACAATCCTTTTTAAAACAAATCGAGTATATGAAACAGCAAATACTATAACAATAAATGAAAAACAGTATAGCTTCATTAACACTGTAAAACTTTTAGGTATACTGCTAGATGAAACCTTAAACTACAAACATACAAACAGAATAGTGATTGTTTAGAAGCTAAGTTAAGCAACGTATGTTTTGGCTTGCGAATACTTGCTAAAAATACAAACTTTAACTTAGTTATAATATTTTATTATGCAAATTTTTATTTGCATCTAAGGTACGGAATAATCTTTTGGGAAAGCAGTTCACATTCAAACGGATTATTTATACTCCAAAAAAGGGCTATGCGAATAATCAGTAATATGAAATTTAAAGACAGCTGTAGGGGTATATTTAAGCAGAACAATATGCTAACGGTACCTGCTATTTATGTATACGAATGTATAAAATTTTTGTACAAGCAAAAAAGTTTATTTTCAACACATACTTTGTCCAATTTATATGATACTAGACATGGCGTTAAGTACAGGGTTCCTGGTCATAAACTGAGTATGTTTGAAAAAATACCACTTTACAACTGTATTAAATGTTACAATCATTTGCTCAAAAATATTAAAGAAGCACAGACATATTCAGCTATGAAGATAATGCTGTACAAAGCGCTATGTAGTTTAGAGCCATATCAAACTAAAGATTTCTTTGATCATCATTTTTAATATTTGTAACTTCATCTTTTGTTTGTTTAATTACTCGTAACTATGTATTTTTTATATTTGTAAATTTTTATCATTTATTATATTGACGTGTTTTCATTGTAAGTATTGTATTTTTATCTTTTGTAATTTTACTGTATGCTCATTGAAATAAATGTATTATTATTATTATTACTTGTGGAATAATTAGATTTAGAACAAACCATCATAATATAATCTTACGGTAATTGAGGTAGGTATAACCTAAATTACAAAAAAATCTAATTTAACTTTTATCATATAACTTATAGTCCTTTCAAAGTTGAAATGCTGAATCCTTCACGATTTTTTTTGTTCTGCAGGAGCTTATTTCATTATTTTTCCACAATAAATTTCTCTACTAGCATGTTCTGTTATTTGTAATCTGATCTGTCATTTTAACAATAATATTTGTAAACTACTTCTTTGCTTTTCAGACAACATTTACAGTAGTTCCTAAGCTGATCCAACAGATGATCCCAATGTCTTCTAATACGTCAACTTTCTACCGGCAAGAAATAATGCCAATGTGCTTGACATGAGTGTGCTAAGTTGTCAATAATCTAAGTTTAAATCATATTCTGGGCTGTTTTCTCAGAATACGAATAAAGTTCTATGGAAAAAATACAAAAACCTTTAACTGGTGCGCTAACAACTCAACCCAAAATTGTGAAAACAACAACCATCTATACAAGAAATTAATGTTTTTTCTTGAAATTTTTTAATTCTATGGAACAATAATTTTCATAAAATTTTCCAATAATTGTTTTAAGACTTATTATAATTATGAAAAGCTTTTTTAGAAAATTTCAATAAAATACAATGTTTTTTTTCTTGCAAACTTTTAATTCTAAGCAACAATAGTTGTCATAAAATTTTCTAATATGTAAGTAAAGAAAGTATTATTCTTTAATTTAAATTTGCCGCGTTTCTAATGCTGCACGTCTTTTGGTCATTTATAATTTTGCATAAAAAGATTAAAAAAATATTGAATTAGTGTAATCGATTAAAAAATTTCCTAAAACGCAATCTTTATGTCCGTTTTTTTTTAATTCTCTTAAAAAAGCCGAAAATTAGTAAAATTACGGAAAATCCGAGGAAAATCTCTTAAAAGTAACCCATTTTTAGTAATTATGTGTTATATTTCACCCTAAGGCAAGCGAATCCAGTTTTTTTTTAATTTTTGCGATCAAAAGTACTATGTTTCAGGAGTATCATATTCAAATTTCAAGTCTCTAGGTGTAGCGAAATTGAAGATATAAAATTTTCAATAAAATGGTAATTTTCTCATTTATTGAAAAAAATTTCAAAAAAGCAAGGGCGGGATTGTGTTCTACAAAAAATTTTCTATAAGATACACTTTTTTGAATATAATTTTTGAGTATTTTTTGCTTATTTACAGCGCAAAAACTGAAAGAAGACAATATATACAAAAACTTGATGTTTTTCTTGCGTTTTTTTAATTATAAGCAACAATAATTTTCATAAAATTTTCCAATAGATATTTTTAATTATAATATACTTGTTAAATTTTTTTTGGAAATTTTAATCAAATTTGAGAAAAATTGTGAAAATGACAACCATCTACACAAGAAATTAATATTTTTTATTGCAATTTTTTTTGGAATTATTCAATTATATTTAAAAAAAATCTGGAAACAACAAATGGTCTATAGCAAGAAATTAATGTTTTTTCTTGCAATTTTTTAATTATAAGTAACAATAATTTTCTAACTAAATTAACTAAAAAGCATGTTCAAAGAAGTAATGAAGGAGATAGCAAAAACACAACAGAACTTAAAGAAGTAAAGTAAAAGCAAGATAAAATACAGATGATACAAAAAACTAAAAATCTAAGAAGCAAAGCTAAAAAAGAAGATAGAAATAATTAGAAATAACATTAGGCATAAAAACAAATGAGAATGAAGAACAGAACAGTGGAAACAAAACTACAAATACAAGTCAAAATATGAAAAGCTCAGCTAATACAAAAAAAAAATATAAATTGAAGCCAGAACATGAGAAACAAATCAACAAATTATAAATGCTAAAAAAATCCGAAAAGGATCAAAACTTACATTTACAATGATTAGGTCATAAAGAAAGATACGTAGAAAAAGAAATTAGAGACATAGCAAGAGAAGAAAATGCAAATGACAAGAGGGTAAGAATAAGTTACCAAAAGTTAATAATTAACGGAGAGAGGAAGATCCAAAAAACTAATAAGAAAACGGCAAAAAAAAACACGGCAAGAAAATGGTATAAGAAAGAAGATAACAAAGAAAGAAAAAAAATAAAGAAGAAAGAATAAAGAATAAAAACATGGAATATAAAAGAATACTTGAAGAAAGAAGCAGAACTAATAGAAGAAATGATAAACCAAAAAATAAAAAATAGAAATACTATGAATAACAAAAACGAAAGGGCAAGGAATAATAAAAATACATAAGGGATACTGGTTAATGTGAACAAGAGTAGAGGAAAAAAAAAGAGCAAAAAGGAAGAGTAGAAATAATAATAGCTCCAAAAAGGATAAAAAATATAATTTAAAAAAAAACACGTAAATGAAAGAATTAAGTCACTCTAGATCAAGACTACTATCGAGTAATTTGAACTGGAGTGCCCACTCACCCGCCCAAAAATTTGATAACCAACACTTATGTGGGTGGGTGAGTCACTCCAGATCATGATTAGCATTAAGTAGTTTAAACTAAAGTACCCGATTCTAAGTTAGAAAAAAGAATAATAAATAAATTTTCTTGATGATCAATACTTGAGTGGGTGGGTGTGTCACTCCAGATCATGATTACCATCAAGTGAAGCTAACGCAAAAAATTTAAAAAAATACAATCAAATTATTGCAATTTGAACAATCAACTACATCATAACAATGTTCCTATCGACCATCAGAAGCTATAATATCAGTCAAATCTTTATTTTTAATTTTATTCAAAACACGTACAGCTTGCAAAACTTGTTTTATAAAATCATCATTTGTAATTGTCACTTTGCGCAAACCAAATTTTAAATTTCTCAGAAGATGCGGTTTCAATGTCACGCAAAAATCGTTTGCGTTTGTTAAAACTGAGGACCTGAATTGATTAGTGCTACTACTATTTATCAAGGTGAATTTCTGCATTTTGGTTAGTGATGAGAAATTCCAGTTAAAGTATCTGATATAATTGTTTCATTACGGTTAAACTGTTGAATTTTAAAAGGACGTTTAAAATCTAAAATATGTTCCTATTTGTCCAGCCCACTGAGAACAAAAACATGGTTTTATGGCTTTTGTGGCTTATAGACAGGGTATAGACTTAAAATGGCACCAGATTTGGATTCTACGGAAAATTTCTGATTGATTTCACTAGTAAAGTTTAGTTAAAATTGCAATTTTTAAACAAAAAATGCAATTAAGTTAAAAAACGACAAAAAATTTAAATAAAAATAATGATTTTTTTTAAGGGTTTCATACCCTTATGAACCGATCAAAAAACTACTAATAAGTTATAGAATCAAAAAAAAATATTAAAGAGCAAGTTTCTTGCGCAATACTTATTTTATTTTATGCCATAGTCACCTAGTATAATTATCTTGGACCATTTTGTCTACCCGTTAAGATAAATAGATATATTGATTTTATTTTTATAAATAATCATATATACATTAAGAACATACAATGAAATATAACTAACGTCAATTATAAAAAAATAAGATGCACAACAATTTAAATAATATACAGGGTCTTTATAAATGTCTGGGATTATGTAATCACTTTAAGTATGACGCCTTTTTAAAATTGTACATCACACTGTTTCCTTTGTTTTGACAGTTCAACTGTATTTACGCACGCCGAAATTGAATTGACTATTTCACCAGAGTGTCACAAACCTACGTTAGATGTTTACATAATCCCAAACCTTTATAATGACCCTGTATATGTATGTATATAAAAGCAGTACACACATTTAAAATGAAACCAGTAGTGAATGAAACATGGACCATGATAGTAGCATACGGATCAAATAAAGACGAAAAAAAGAAGAGGAAAACAGCTTTTATAAAAAATACAATAAAAATTAGACAACAGAACAGAAATTATAATGCTACTAAGAAATCTAAATGAGGCAGTAAGAAACCAAAACAATAGAATAGAAGAGGCAATGGAAAAAGAAAAAGAAAAAGAAGAAATAAAAAACAACAACAAAGAAAGATTTATTCAACTATGCATCAAAAAGAATTTAATAATAACAAACACCAAACTCAAACACAGAGAAGTTCACAAATACACAAGAACAACCAATCAAAAACTAAATCAATCATTGACTACTACCTAGTTAACAGAAATAACTGGAACAAAATAAAAAATATAAAAGTAACAAGACAAGCGGAAATAGGAAGCGACCATCATTGACTACAAATAAACAGGAAATGGAAAGCAAAAAAGAAAAAAAAGTTAAAATAAAGATAAAAACATACAAACTAAAAGAAATTTTCAAATAAATTATTCTAGAAGCTGCAAAAGAGAGCTGTGGATCAACAAAAATAATAAATAAAAATATTAAAAAAACCAATTGGTGAACAGAAGAAATCAAGAAAAAGATAAAAAACAAACAAAATGAAAAAGATACTTACAAACCAAAAAAAAAAAGACTACAAAAAATACAAAAAAAAATAAAAATAAAACAAAAAGAATAATAAAAGAAAAAAAAAATGAGTGAGAAATTCATCCAAAACCAAAAACAATTCTACGCACCTAAAACAAAAAACAAAACACAATGTGATGAACACAAAAGATAAAAATAAAAAAACAACGTAAAAAGGCAAGATAATAGAAAGATGGAAGCAATACTTCCAAGAACTAACAGAACAAGAACACAAAGAAAACAAAAAGTTAAAGAAGCGTTACAAGACAAAAGAACGAAAGACATAGAAAAAAATTTAAAAAAACGAAGTAATAGAAGCAATTAAGAAGTTAAAGAACGGGAAGGCACCAAGAACAGATTATATAACGCCGGAAATAATGAAATATATGGGAGATAAAGGAATTGCACAAATAACGGAATAAATAAATGGCATAATGAAAATGGAAAACGCCAAGGGAATAAAGTAAAAAAAATTCTACCATTACATAAAAAAGGAAATATAAAAACTACAGAGGAATCACACTGACAAGCATACTAAGCAAGATATTTACAAAAATTAGTGAAAAAAATATAAGAGACAAATTAGAAACAACAATAGAAGATAGCCAATGTGGATTTAGAAGAATAAAAAACACAGGAAAATTTCAATCAATTTTGTGAAAAATTGTAGAAACGACAATATTTTAAACTAGAAATTGATGTTCTTAGCAATAATTACCACAAAAATTTTCATAATAATAATTATTATTTTTAGATTTATTGTAATTGTAAATAAAAAGTTTTTTAGAAATCGTCAATCAAATTTGAAGAAAATTGTAAAAACGACAACCATTTTATGGTTTTTCTTGCAATTTTTTATTTCTAATCAACAATAATTTACATAAAGTTTTCCAATAGTTATTTTTAAATTTACTATATTTATGAAAAACTTTTTGCCAAAACGACAACCGTCTATACAAGAAACTATTGTATTCAAATTTGTTTGATCATCAAAAAACCTAGATTGCTTCATACATACATTTTAACAATTTAATAGTAATTTAGAATAAACCATTAATATAATACAATATATTAAAAGAGTAACAAAGTAATAATATAAAAAATTTATTATGAAATTGTTATATGTAATAAAAACATTACAGCTTATTTATAAATGAAAACATTGTATTCAATTGTTAACAGTAGTTTTTGTTAGCGTTACTTATAATAGTAATGTTTTATACATATTGTTATTTGCGTACAGATAGAACGTCTGAGGTTCTGTTAAGGGTAGATAAGTAATATACTAGTTATAGATTGCTATATTTGTTAATAAAAAGGTTTGGTAACTCTTTACCTCAGAAAAAAGAGACTTAATTACAGAATGGCTAAGGGAGCTTTTAGGGGTGTAATAGAGACTTAATTACACAATGGCAAGCGGAGCTTTAAGGGGTGTAATTTAGCTATCAGAGGTTATTTACACATAGACCGGTCTTAGAGGTGTGTAATACAAAGTACATTGGCAGGAAGGTCGATGGTACTGATAGCTATAGCTTGCTTGGAGGGCTGAAAAGATTGTTATTTTACACACTGGCAGCCGAGGCCTTGGGGTTGTGTGAATAGCACAGTATCTGGCAGTAAGGCCTCATACGTAACAGCCAAAAGTATGTTGTGCTTTGGCAGTTGAGGCCTTGGGATTGCACAATAACTGCAAAAGATTGTCAAGCTTACATAGAACAGTTAGGTCTAGAGATTGTATGCAGGGCACATTACAGCGGTAAGGAGCAGTTATAAACACACTGGTATTAGCGTATACCTTGGGGATGTGTTAATTAGGTAATTAGTAGTATACCATGTATTGATATAATTATAGGGATTCTGGCATAACAATTGGTCTTGTGCTAGAGACATATATGTATGTATATTTATTAATTAGACAGAATGTATTAATATTTGTGGGCAGGTTAAATTTATAGAAAAGTACGCGGGAACATTAGCGAGGTATTGCAAGAAGACGAGATGGACCGGTTTGGCACGAATGGATTGCAATGCGGCGGAGTGGAAGTCGATTGCGGGATGAAGGAAGGAAGATCAGAAACGTCGGCGCAATGAAGAGATTCGGTCGCATGGTTTGACGGCATTAAATTGTTTCATAAATTAATGATAATTAATAAAGATACGACGTTCAAGCACGGTGTGGTGGTTGGGCGGTTCAACGTGCGTTGCGTCAGTTATATATAACATAAAATAATTTCATATTGGCTTCAAATATAAAAATTTTAAAATAAAAATATAAACACGTAAATTTTCGAATAAAGTCGTCCGGATTAATGTCAAAAATGATGCAGGAATTAAGAAAGCCTAAGTTCAGAAGTAAAAAAATAAAAAAAAATACAAAAATCGGGCTTCAACTGGATCTATTTGGAACAACTAAACAAACAAAAATTTTTATAATTAAAAACCTTAATTTAATTAAATTTAAAATAAAATTTTAAAATTTATTTCTAACAAAATATTATAAGCTTCTGAAACTATAATTTTTTAATTGTAATAACAATAAAAGTACAATTTACAATTAGCCGTAACTAGAATAGAACATAATTTAAAATGAATAATATAGTAGTATAAAACTTATAAATATAAATTAAACATTTCAGACAAAAAATTGATAAGAATTTCTATTTATAGATGCAAATACTTGATTTCAATTTAGGCAAAAAAAACGAACAAATAAAATTTATTTACTAAAATAAAAATGTAACGCAAATACAAACAACGCAATATATTAATATCAAACAATGATTTATTAACTTGAAATATTAAAATTTTGTAATAAGAATATAATAAATTCAAGCTCAATTCAAAAAAATTGATTGAATTAATTTACATTAATAATCGCGCAATTTACGATAAAAATCAGCCGGATTAATTCACAACTTACAATGCAAACTCCTTTGACGATCATCTTATTTTCAACTGGAATGATGTAAACCACTAATCACTTTAATTAAATGGCTCTCAATTATTATTATAAGGCAAAACACAACTCAACCAAAATGCGTGTTACTATGGAATAAAGGTCAAAGCACTCAGCTTAGTACAAGCAAGACGCGATGGCGAGGCGCATGGAATTATTACATTTCGAATAATTATAAATTGAATTTTCTTATTGAAAATTGCATTTTATAAACTGGACTAATAAAAATTTTCTGTGCAGATTTTTATAAAGCAAACGTCTATTTGATTGTTTCAAACTGAATCAACCAGATTTTTTATTTTTTCCACTCCCAAATTAAAATCAAATCAAAATCAAATTTTGTATACTTACAAAATACGTATAATTTATCAAATAATACTTAATATAAAAATTTACGGTTTTTACAGAATGCAAATTAAGCAAGATATTATTTGATAAAACTAAATTATAATGAACAGGAGAGTCTATTTAAAAACTAATTTAAACCTAATATTAAAAGATGCTATTAGTTTTTGATAAATAAAAATTGTTATTTTACTATTTTTTTAAATTATGTTTGTTTAATGGTTGATTATTATAGACTTTTAAAAATACCAGAACAATAAAATTTAAATAATTAGAATCCCTTACTACCGTTAATTTTCAGAAAATAAAAAAAAAAGATAAGCAACTACTTCTAGATTCTCGGTTGGCAATTATTGCTTCTTTTGCCTATCTACAGCCCGAGTTGTTTTACCACTGTACTTTAAAAGCATTGTATGTTTGCTTTTAGTAGGGTGTTATGGCTTATTAGTGCTTATTCTAAAATAGTTGTATATGTCTCTAGGGGTGAAAATATCAAAATGTATAAGTCTTAAGAATAGATTCTTGCTTCAGAGCCCCGAAAAGTTTTTGAAGCATTGATGAAGGTCTGAAGGAGTTTGTCCCTTGTCCTCTCGATACTTTTGTTATTCATGTGTGTGTACACTGTAAGATTTCTTATTTCTTCTGGTTTTGGTGTAAATATTTTACTTCTCTCTATGCTACAGACATGTAGCTAAAGGCAATGCATGACACATAGATTTCTACAAGGTGGGTTAGGATGAGGTTGTAGAAGAGCCGGGAAAATACTATCCATCTCTGATCTCTTATATGGTGAAGTGCAACATCTTAATTGTTCTTTGTTTGGGTTTGAGCAACCACTTATAAATAACATAAGTTATAAAAATGAAATAGAAGTAGTATTGAGAAAACTAAATAATAGAAAAGCGCCTAGTGTACTTTGAGTGTTGATATTGTAGTTGTGTGAAGGTGTAACAGTGTAAAAGTGTAACAACAGTTGTACACAATCATTATGAATTATGCTACAAAATAAAACTAGTAAATATTTTAGGGAAAACAGAATGGTGAAATAAAGTTTGCTATTAATTTAAAGAGAATTATTATGAATTATGGCACAAAATAAAATTAGTAATTATTTTAGGGGAAATACAATAAAGTTTGCTGTTAATTTAAGAAAAATTATTATGAATTATGCTACAAACTGAAATCAGTAATTATTTAAGAGAAAGAAACACAATGAATTAACTATAGGTTTGTAGGTTAAAATACCATACTAACAATAAATTGTGTTATAAAATTGCAGATAATTTAAGGAAAATTATTATAAACTATGTTATAAAAAGAAATAAGTATTTATTTTAGAAAAAAATACAATCAGAGAAACTATTGTTTTGTTGGATGTGCAATAGTTGAGACGGTTTTAGGATTGTCTGTCAAGTGTTTTTTTAATTAAACGTTACATATCATTTTGCCTATTCCTGCGGGGCTAGTTTGTTGGAGAGAATGTCGTGATGCGTTCGATGGGGGAAGCCTCTCGTGTGCGTAGCTGATCGAGCATCGTGAGGCCTAGGGGCAGTGGTCCCGCGGTTCAAAGCAAAGCAAAGCTGGACGTATCACTCCACCCTGTCAGTTGGATAATGTTTTCTGCCTGTTCCTACGAGGCGTATATGGATAGTGTTTTGCGGTGACTCGCAAAATCAGGAAAAGGAGATCTTTGTAGTTGAGGGGCAAATACTAAGGTTTAGAAGAGTGTTAGTTTTAACACACTTTTTTGGCCTTAATTTCTGGTAAAACGAGAGGTTAAACCTAACCCAGTTTTAATCAATCGGCTCGTTATGTTTAACTTTAAGATAAAAAAATTAAAAGTATTCTTTGTATGCCTTAAAAATGTATTATCAATATTCAACATATTATACAGTATGGAGACTTTAATATAAACTTTATTAGCCAGTAATTAGTTAGTAAATCTTTAAATAATCTGTTAGATATTTTTATTATGTAGAGTACTAGTTCTGATAATCTGTATTAATAAAGAACTGTGTAATTATAATTACAAATCTAAAGTAGCAACAATTGCTATATCTAATCATCATCTAGTACATATTACAATTGAAAATGCATTAAAATTACTTTTAATTAAAAATAAAATACAGTACAGACACTTAGATAATGAGCAAGACATACGTAAAATTTTATCATTACTAGAAATTGAAAATTGCAATGAAATAAATAAAAAATATATATTATTTTATAATACAGTTTTATAATACGATGATACAGCATTTCCAGTTTGCACCAAAAAAATAAAAACACTAACAAGTAGATTACTAAAAGAATAAAAACGTTTTCTCAGCGCCATAAAAACTAATAAACTAAGAGTATACATGGAAAAAGAAGCAGAACTGGTAGAAGATAAACCAAAGAATAAAATTACTAGAAATAACGTAAACACAAAAGCAAGGACAAAAGATAGAAAGAATTCTTAGAGGATACTGGTTAATGTGGACAGGAGTGGAGGAAACAAAAAAAGCAAAAAGAGGAGTACAAATGATAATAGCTTCGGAGATGATAAAAGATACAATAAGAGAAAAACACATAAATAAAAGTACTATGACAGTAGAAATGAAGCTAGTAGAAAATGAAACATGAACCATAATAGTAGCACACGGACCAAATGAAGACGCAAAAAAAGAAGAAAAAATAGCTTTTATATAAAATTACAAGATGAAATAAACGAGGAAACAAAATACATAATTATACTTGGAGACCTAAATAAAAAAAAATAAAAAACAATAACGGAAAAAATTTTATTCAACTGTGCATCGAAAACAATCTAATAAAAACAAACACCAAATTCAAACACAAGGAAATTTACAAATACACAATAACAGAACAACCAAAAACAAAAAATCAATCATCAACTACTGCCTAGTTAACAGAAACAAATGGAACGAGATAAAAAAATGTAAGAACAACAAGAAAAATAAAAAAAATAATAACGGAAAAAGAGAACAACTGGTAGTGCAAAGTAGTTGTAGCACCATCATGTTGCTTCAACAGCAACCAAATATTATCGACAAAACTTCAGTATTACAACTGGCAACCAAATTGCATTGTCTATAGAAGTAGACAATCAAATATAGTTTAATGAAAAACAAAGGTTTAAAATTAATTACCCAAACCCAATCAAACTCCAAAGTGGCCAACCAAATACAGACAATTGTTTAGGTTTTCACAAATCCTCCAAATTTTACTGATGAAGATTTGCTTTCAAACCTGGTTCAACAAACATAAATTAATCTTAAACACAAAAAAATCTTTATATGTTACTTTTATTTTACGTCCAACCAATTACGACAGAAGTTTATTGATTCGAAATCATCAACTCAGTATAATACATGAAGATCATGTAAAATTTTTTGGTATAATTATTGATCAAAACTTAAATTAGACTGCATATTAATCATTTAAGCAAAAAAATGTCGTCAACCTTCTACCAAATTAAATAAATGCAACAATGTGTAAGTATTGGCATTTTAAAAACTGTATTTTGCATTGTTTAGTTTGTCATGTTTTTACAAACTAATAGCTATGGACACATCTAGTAATGCAAATTGTGTCTTCAAACTTCAAAAAAGCTATATAATACATGATAAGAGTTTCTTTAAGAACATTCTACCAAAATTTATTCAAACAATTAAATAATTTTTGTTTTGTCATTATATCCTATATCCTATTTCCAAAATAATTTTTTTAAGTTAACATTTCTTTTTTTCACATCTATCAAGTATTAATACCAGTGGCGTAGCTTCAAATTCTCGGCCCCCCCGCAAGAATTTTCTTGGGGCCCCTATCGTGTTTGTATTATACTTCAAAATAAACTTTTAACGCCTTAGACTCGTTTCACACGTTTGGGGTTCTATTCGATTTGGTTCGTTTTTGGTTTGTTTTCGTTTTTTTTTTTGGTTTGATTTCGGTACCTAATAGAAACAGTATAGCACCTAATACTCCCACGTAAAGTAATCAGAGGGTGCTCCCAATGAATTCCCCCTTTGTTTTTTATTCTTCTATAGAGAAAGAATATGGCAACAACTTGACTTCTCTTCATTATGATTACTACTGAGCCTGGGTACGGAAAATATCACAAAAGCCAATATGAACCGTGTATGTAAGAAAAAGTTTTAATCGTTTTTGGTTGCAACCGAAAACAAACAAATACGTGTGAAACAAACAAATACGTATACATAAAATAACTTTTTATAAAATAAAATAAATACTGAAAATGTAGGTACTCCCATAATTGAATTGATCATCAGTTGGCACAATTAACGATTACTTTAAATAAACTAAACAACATTATGCTCGACAAGAAAAAATACACAAAACAGGAGAATGCGAGAGAGCGACAGTATGAAGAGCAATACAAATGCAAAACAAAAGTTATTCTAGGCTATAACATCACTTGCACTGTCACTGTTGCCGGTTAAATACCGCTTCATATGTATGGTAACAGCTTATTAAAGAATTGAGAACATGTGCCTGAAACAACCGAGTTCTTCATTGGCTGAAGCGTGCAAACAAACCAACACAACTTACGTGTAAAAACAGAAGCACTGAAGGCAGCCGAATAAACAACGACAACGGCGACGATCAGTTCGGCTGAAATACATTTTTTCGCATGCCTATACCGAAAGCATCATTTTTGGCCCGCATATGCCCATTGGCCTTTTTGGCTATTTGAGGTATTTGATTGGCTACAATTTTATATGTAGACGTCATACCTTAAAATCTGACAGAAGTGACAAATTATAATAAACATTGAAAATAATGTTTTTAATTGGGACAGGCAAAAAAATATCGAGTGTAACTCGTACCAAAAGGCTTTAGCAGACTCACTCGCTTTGCTTGTTCGAGTTGCTTAAAGCGGCGGACTGCTAACCCTATTTTTGGCCCTTGATACAATATAATATACTAATTTAAACAATATTTTTTTGTTTTATAAAAAATTTGTATTATTACTTTTATTAAAATACAATAGTGATCACTGATCAATGTATTTATATAATTTGGTTATTTAATTCTTGAGGCTTAGGGGGCCCAAAACATGTCGGGCCCCCCCGCGCTGCGGGGTCAGCGGGGCCTTAGCTACGGCGCTGATTAATACATGTTAAAAAAGACTTTATTTTTACATTTCAACATTCATCATAATTATTCTACCAGATTTGAACCTGCATTGCTAGAGGTATCAAAACAAATTTTATAAAAAAGCTCTTATTACATCTGCATTAATATTTACAATAAACTTCTACAAACTTTTAAATGCTTAAATAGTTTGCAATACAAAACACAAATTAAAAACATGTTATTACAAAAGTATTATCATATAAATATATGCAAGACTCAGAAATGTAGAAAACTGTTTAATAGTTCTATCTCTTTTAAAGTAGTTTTATGTATTAGTTTTTATTTTTGTTTTGTACTAAATTGTATTTATATTTATTACTAATTTCTTTTAAAATAATCTTTTTTAAACCTGTTTTATAATTAATGTATTTTTATATATACTTACTCACCTTGTCATATTGCTGTAAAGTTTAAAATGATTACTATTACAATTGTATATTTTTTATGTACGTCAATAAAGGAACAGCATAGGTATTGATGGTTTTTATGATATTTTTGCTATGTAGCATAGTTTTTGTTATTTTGTTAACTCTTTTAAAGTATTTGTTGACTAGTCTTGATTGTCTCATGTCCAGATATTTGTAAAATGTAAATACGCCATTCTCTTTATTTTTTCTTTATTTGGTAAAGCATTATTAATGATTTTTTGTTTGTTTTTGTTTATGCTCTGTGTTCTGCATTTGTTTAGGCCAAATTCCATGTGGAAATCATTACTAAACAAATCCATTGTTGTCACTTCGTGTTTTAAAGATTGCGGTGTGCTGATGTACAATTTTATATCATCAATATACATGAGATTGAAAAGCTTGGTTGATATATTATTGTCTTGTTTAATGTTGTAGTTTTGATTTGTTTAAGAATAAGATATTAGTGACTGCTCTAATAGTGCCAACTGAAAAAAAAAATCAGTTTTCATATGCTACATCTTCAAAATTTCCATTGACAAGTTACAATACTTCAGAACTTTTTTAATTTTTTTAATTTTTAGTATTTGTGTCATAAGATATTGTAACGTCAATAATTGTGGACGTACTCTTCTGATGATCTTTTATGACAATATCAGGTTTGTTTGCTTTTATCTCCTTGTCAGTCTGTATTTGTTGGTTCCAAAGTATCATGACTTCATCCTTGACTGTTACTGGTTTTGATTTGTGATAATTTTTTTCCTTTTAAATTTTTATGTCAAGTTGTATTAGTTTTGTCATGTCTTTGTACATATTTGTTCTTTGCCAATACTGGCAGCATCAACATTTTGCTTTAAGATTTTTTTTAAGTATTTTGTGTTTATAGCTTGATCTTAGGTAACAACTATTAAACTTTTGATCTTTCCTATCCATATAGCCATCCAACTTTGTTTAAGATATTGTTTTTTCTTTCCATTAATTTTTCAGTTCTGTTGATATTTTATTTTTAATAATGATGTTTGTTTGATGTTGTGTATCCTGTTAGTCTCTGTAGTTGTAAGTTAGTCATACAGTTTTTGGCAAATTTTGATATGGATCTGTGTTTTGGGAGCTCTTGATCAAGTTTGTACATTAATTTTATAAACTTATTTGTTTTATAAATAAATGTTTATATTAATAATAGCGCTTTTAAATGCTGCTTTAATTTGTTGTGAACCTCAACCTCCTTCTTTTTGTGATACCTAAATTCTGTCAGTATCTGCTTTGGGGTGGTGCATCTTGTACATGGTCATTATGGTCATCTGTTATTTTGTACTTCTTAACAAGATCTTTATTTTTTTCATTTTTTAATTAATTACCCCAAAGTTGTATTAAAATGAAAATTGGCATATAGCAAACGTTTTATTTTTACAGCTTGGCTATGTGTTTAATATAGGTCTTGTTCTTTCTCTGTACATCTTTTTTAATTGTCTTTAATTTTTAATAATTTAACCTTTCTCCTTTCTTTATTTCTTAATATTTGTAGGTCTTTTCTTCTTCTATATGTCAAAAACCATATTCACTTGCTCTATTATTTTATCTTTTAAAGATTGCTTTAGCACATTTGTCGAAACCAAATGCATGCATAACTCATCACAATTTTTTTTTAAGTTGCTAGTTGTGCTTTCAATTTGTAATTTTAATATGTTTTATGTTATTAATGAGAGATTTGCGTATTGTTTTTTTTTTTTCAATCTCTTTAATTATGTTTTTACTTAATAATATTGATACGTCAATAATAAATATTGGTTTGATTGTTTATTTGTTTATCAAATATCTGGTCCATTGTAAACAATATGTTTATTGATTTAAATTTATACTTCCCAGACTATTTTATGGTAGTTATTTTTGCCCATTAAACAAAATAACAACCATAAAATAGAAAAAAAATATTTTATTGATCTTAGAGAGACGTGTTTTTAACATTTTATGCTTTTTGTACACTTTATTGGTGCTAGTTTTCCACATTCGGTTATTATATGTGTTATAGTGTTTGATTCTTTTTTGCACATTCTACATTATCGGTATCAATATTATTTTTAAGTATAGATTTGTCCTAGTTTCTTGTTTTTTGAGCTGATCTTGTAGCCTTTAGTAAGCCATAAATTTGATACCACTAGTCAATCCATTTTTTGTGCAGTTGGTAGTAGTATTTTCCATAAATTTCTTTTTGTGATCATTTAGTTTCTTCAGTCTCAATTGTAACAGTATCATACGGTTGTATGTAATTGAATAGATTTAGAGGCGTTAGATCTTTGTCCGGTTCTGTTACAGTTTTGTATAATGTGCTTTTAATTTCTTAAAGTAAGATGTTAAATCTATTCTTTATTTGTCGTAAGATAAGTAATATTGCTAATACCTCTTCCACCTTTAGATCTTGAAAGTGGCATTCTTCTTTTCAAATTCAGTAATTTCTGAGACTTATAAGCCACCAACTTTAAGGGGTGTAATTTTGCTATCAGAAGTTTTTCACACATAGACCGGTCTTAGAGGTGTGTAATACAAAGTATATTAGCAGTAAAGTCATCAAAGTACTGATAGCATGCTTAGAGGGCTAAAAAGATTGTTGTTTCACACACTGGCTGCCAAGGCCTTGAAGTTGTGTGAATAACACTGTATCTGGCAGTAAAGTAACAGCCAAAAGTATGTTGTGCACTGGCAGTTGAGACCTTGAGGTTGCACAATAACTGCAAAAAGTTGTTAAATTTACACAGGCCGGTTAGGCCTAGAGGTTGTATGCAGGGCACATTACAGCGGTAAGAAGCAGTTATAAACACACTGATATTAGATTATACCTTGAAGATGTGTTAATTAGTTAATTGGAAGTATAACTATAGAGATTCTAGCATAACAATTGGTTCTGTGCTAGAGAAATATATATTTATTAATTAGACAGAAAATAATTGAGTGCAGGTTCAATTTATAGAAAAATACACAAAAACATTAGCGAGGTATTGCAAGAATAAATTGCAATGCAGTGAAGTGGGAGTGAATTGTGGGTTAAAGAAAGGAGGATCAGTAACGTCGGCAAAGTGAAAAGATGTGGTCAAATGGTTTGACGGCGATAGCCCTACATTGACTTTTTAAATAAATTAGTGTGGTGGTTGAAAGGAATAGCGTGCGTTGTGTCATTTAAATTAAAAAAATAAATTTGTATAACTGGGCGTAACAATATATACATTTAAAAACATCATTTGTTCTATTCATGACAGTAATACATCGATATATCTTATTAAAATAATAATAATAATATGCAATAAGTAAAAATGTTATTGGCCTATACTAAAATTAAAATTTAAAAAGTCATTTTAACTGTAAAAAGCATTATCAACACATCTTGATAATAAGAAATAAAACATACAAAAAATATATAAAACCCGTAAATGAAAAATTAACTGAGATGGTACAGTCATGTGTACCAAATAAAAGATAATCGAATAACAAAAAGAGTATTTAAAACAAAAACACCGAGAAAAACTTGGAGTGACAATGTAAAAGAAAAAGCACTGAAAAAAATGAGAAGGAATTATTTATATATCTATTTAATAATAACACAGGACAGAAAAAATGGAGAATTTTTTGAAATAAAGTAAAAAGGTTTATAATTAAATCAAATAAATTAGTTTATAAACTGGCTAAAATGAATGGTTACTTTGTTTACTTTTGTTATGGTTAATACATTAACCTTAATTTTTAGCTAGTTTATAAACTAGGCAAGATGACTGGTTATTGTATTTACTTACTATAGCGGTTTATACACACACATCTTAACTTAAAATTTTATTATTTAATGTTTTTTGTAAGTTTGTACTTTCCATATTAAACATTTTAAATTAATAAATTGAGTAAATAGATTTGTATTATTAATGTAAAACATGTTATAAATTATAAAATAGACTTGGAAGTAATATTAAAATTTAATCAAAATGTTTGTTTATTATCTAATCGGATTAGTGAAAGATTCGTAGTTAAACCACTCTTTGAAGACCAAATTAACAAGATCTGGCAAATGTAAGATTTTTTAAAAATAAGAGTCATTTAGTCATTTAGCACCCAAAGTAAAAATCAAACTTCTAACATAGGGCATTAAACCGCTGCATAAACTAGTACTGGCTTACTTATTTAATTAATTACCCTATCTTAAATTAAAATTTAAAAAGTTAACTAAAATGACATAATAATAATGTTAGAAATAAATATGCAATTGAAATGTAATATAAGCAACCACACTAGCAGGCAAGTTTTCAGTTGCACATGTTAATTAATGTTAACATACAGCATTTTTATTTAGTTTTAAATTTTTTATATCAATTTTGCCATTAACAAATGCAACAGTCTGAAGAGTGTAGATTCCCTTATAAATCTTTTTTCTTTAATAGATAATTTTTATCAATCGAATCACAATTTTTACTGATTTTTTAATAAAAGTAGGTTTTGAATGCAACAATTTTGAAAAACCAGTTACTTCAGCAAACGGTTCCGCATTCTAAAATAAATTAAATTATTAAATTATAATTATAAATTTAAAAAAATTTCAATGTATTTTTGTGAAAGAGTAAGTTATAAGTTAATAGATGAAAGAGATTCATTATTATTATGGCCATTAAGTTTTTCTATAGATTTTAATTTCATATAGCATGTATTTCTAAAGTATTTTATTAGGTTAGGAGGCTTAAAGCAAATAAACATGTTCAATTAAGGTTAAATGTTATCTTTCTATTAAGCTATTAGAATTCGGATTATTTGATGTACAGAAATGCATCACTACTTTACATAGTTTTAAAAACTAAAATTGTGTTCTATTATCATATATTATAAGAGTAAGTAGAACGTGGCAAACATAACTATTTTGCCAATTATTTCTATAGCATTAGTAGCTAAGGTATACGTTTTGTGTGTGTTTTAAATATCAATCTATAATAGTTAAAAATTTTGTTCTTAATATATAAAATTTATCAATGTATACTACAGGGTCATTATAAATGTTTGGAATTATGTAACCATCTAATGTACGTTTCTGCTGCTCTAGTGAAATGCGTAAATAAAATTGCCTATTTTAGGATTCAATAATAACAATATTTTCATATGTTTACACGTTTATAATTATCAGTTGTAAACAAAATATTAGTTTGGTGCTACTAAATTATTGAATTAGAAAAGACAAATAAAACAATAAAAAATAATCAAAGGAAATGCTACTGGTATTATTAACTAATGATAAATTTTAATTAAAACTGAACCGATTGTTTTTAGTATCATTTGCATTTTTGAACATTTTTTTCGGATTGTGTTTTGTGGTTCACAATTCCCCATTATCAAATTCTCTTCATTTGTATACATTCTTATAACTTTGCTTGCTTGACAGCTGTCAAAGTTAATCTGTCAAAACAAATAGTATAGTAGACAATTTTAAAAAGACAGCTTTTTTAAATTGATTACATAATCCGATTCATTTATAGAAGTCCTGTATTTCATGTGGTCTTGCTGGTATCGGTGTGAGATTGAATTTGACTTAAATGAGTGACCTTCCATGCTTATCTTGTTCACATATGTTATGTTTGTTTATAAATAATTTTTTTTTTTTAATTTGAAATTTAGAGCATAATGCGTTATTTTATCCTTATACGTTTTGTTTGTTTTACGATGGATTGTTTTAAAATGTGAAATTTTTCTATTATTTCATCAATTTCATCTACCGGTTGAAAAGTTTCAATTTACAACAAAAAAATTTAGCGTTTGAACCAAAATTTTGCTTTGTAATAGCTGTAAATTTTTCATAAATATTGGGCTGTTCAAAATATGTATAATAAGACATTTGAACATAAAAACATTGTTAGTGATCATAAAGTTAATACTTGCAGAAGAGAATTGCACTAACTTAATAATTATTTAAATATTTGAAACATTTAAAGAAAATGCTGTAATACGAAAATGCAAACCAATATTATTTTTGGATAAGTGCTGAGTACTATCATCACTATCAGTAATTAATGGTGTTCTAGGTCTGGATGTACATTTATCAATTCAAATGTTTAAAATTCTTTATTTTTATAATTGTTTATGTAATCTAATAAATATAGAAAAAAAAATTTCAGTCGCATGTATTTTCACACGAGAAATGGCATTTGCGCTATTGTTTTGTAAGCCTTTAATAGAAAATATTTGGTAATCGAACTCTTCTAGTTTAAGTCGTCCACGAATTAATTTCAAATTTGGCTTCTTTAGAAACATTTACTATTAAGAGGACATGTTAGTTATTATATTAAATTTTGTGCCATAAATATAAGGTTAAAAGTATTGCATAAATTATTGACAAGAGTTCTTTTTCGATGGTATTGTAATTTTGTTCAAATTTATTTACGGTTCTTGATGAAAGCTACTGGTAAATTTTAACCAATAGTACAGTACTAATAGCAAAGTTACTTGAATTCGTTGTAACATTAAAAGTTTCTTTTTATTATAAAATTGATTTATTTATTTAAAGATTTTTACAATGGTCAAAAGTGTTAGAGGTAGTTTTTGATAGCATTGCATATAATCATTAATGTACTGTATTCGATGTTTTTTATGTACATGTATTGTCTGAGAACCTGAGAGTTATTCACACATAGATTAAGAGGGTCTTTGAGGTGTAAAAAATACATTGACAAGAAGTCATTGAGGTACTTCACAACTATCTGAAGTTATTCACACATAGGCTGAGAAGTGTCTTGGAGGTGTGTAAAACAAAGTACTTTGGCATTGAAGTCATTGAGGTACTTGGGAAACACGTTTGGAGCACAGGATCGTGGAACCGCAATCCTCGTCAAAAGATCCTTACGCCGCTCATTGTTGAATTGGAGGCTAACTCAATTGCAATAAATGTACCTGGTCTGGGACTGATATAACTCATCTCAGCTTATCAGTCGCCAACTAAACAACTTATAACAGCAGATCTTGATGCGTTATTAAACGGCCAGCTTCCTACAATTCTTGCAGGAGATTTCAACGCAAAGCATCCAGTTTGGCACAGCAGACTAACAAATGCTAAAGGCAAAATACTGTCAGACCACAGCCCAGTAGTCTTAGATCTCTATGGGAGGTGTGAGAATGGAGTCGATTTGGTCTGCAGGACCGACTGGCCTATGTTTTCGCACACCTTAGAAGAGACCATCAGATCACTATCTGACATTCGAACAGCTGAAGGAGTTAATAGCGCGGTCGGTGATTTTATTAGCCTGATTTTGCTAGCAATGGAAAAATCTACCAAGAAAGCTCCAAAAGTTTTATCGAACTGATTGGGCCTTGACAGTGAGACCAGAAAGTTCATCCGTGCTCAAAATCGTGCCAGACATTTATGGCAAAAGTCACACGACCAGACTGATCAAACCGAGCTAAATAGGCTAAATGGTGAGATTAAGAAGGCAATCAGGATGCACAAAAATCAATGCTGGAAATCCCCTCTTGAGTCCACAAACAACGATAAAAGTTTGATGTAGAGGATAGCTACAGCCCTTTGAAATAAGCGTACACTGCTGCCTTTCATTCATGGCAAATGATTTGGACTACGTGGATAGGATTCACAAAAAAGCAAGACAGTGTATACAGCGCACTGACACCGCTTCTATTCTGGAATCGGTTAGGCTGTTTAGGGTGAGAAATACCATTACACATCTCAAACCCAAATTGGCACCTGGTCCAGATTGCATTCCAAACAAAGCTTTCAAGATACTTTCTCACAAGGCTGTAATGTTTATCATAAACAATAGAAATGCAATCCTAAGAACGTCTTATTTTTTGTCGTTTTGGAAAAAGTCATGTTATTCCTATCTCAAAGGTTGGAAAGGATAGACATTTTTTGCAAAACAAGGCCCGATTAATTTGCTAAGTAAGGTGACAGAAACAGTAATCTTGGATAGAATTCGAGATCACACGGCGGCTGAAAACTTGTTGCCAAATCATCAACATGGCTTCAGATTTAGGCTCTCCACAACCCATCAACTTACTAGAGTTACAGACCAAATAAAAACTGGTTTTTGTTTAAAACATGCCACGGGAGTCATATTTTTTGATGTCGAAAAGGCCTGCGATATGGTCTGGCACGAAGGACTACTAGCAAAAATGCATCGGTTTCAGTTTAACCCCAGACTGATTAAACTGATTGCTTCTTATCTGAAAGACAGGTCACTGGCCGTAAAGCTGTTTGGGCATGTGTCTACCCTCGTCCTATTGAGGCAGGGGTTCCTCAAGGTTCAGTTTTATCACCGATGCTTTTCAATCTGTATATGCATGGTATGTTGGCTACCATGCATCACTCAAGGTGTAAAAATCGCTCAGTATGCAGACGACACGGCACTGATGTACACTTCTAGGTGTCTGAAAGTCATTACGCTAAGACTTCAAGCGGCATGTGAGGCTCTTGAAACTTGGCTTCGGTACTGGAGAGTAAAAATCAATCCGGAAAAAAACAAAGCTATTCTTTTTACCAAATGTCAGAAACGAACTCCTCATAAGAACGTTTATCTCCAATTCCATGGACGGATACTGCAAAGTATTTAGGAGTAGAGCTTGATTGTGGACTAACTCTTAGATTACATATTAAGACCATCTTGGAAAAAGCCAGGATGGCAAGTAATATGTTAACACCTCTTCTTCGCAGAGGCAGCAACATGAACTCTACAAACAAGTTGCGATTATTTAAAACAATCATTTGCCCAATACTGACATACGCATGTCCAGCATGGGGAATGGCTGCAGAGTCCTATCTGAAAAAGATAGAGTCATTTCAAAGTAAGATTTTGAGAAGGAGTCTCAAAGCACCTCACTATGTACGGAATACACAACTGAGAACTGATGCGAGAATTGTCCCGATCAAAGATCATATGTTGGTACTAGCGACAAATTTCTTTAAAAAAGTTGCAAATCACTCAGATCCGGAGTTAGCTGGTCTTGCAGAGCAAGACAAACAATTTTTGCAATACAAAAAGCCTATCAATATGCTGGATGTATAAGGAAAACTCGTGGCTCTTCAACCGCCACCCCACTTAATCAACGTCTACAAGGCTGGTGCAGGATGCACACTTTTAAATGACCTCTCAAAAACGTCACTTATAAGGCACAGTCAGAATGGAAAGTTGTACACATTGATGTGTGAAACTTCCTTGTGTGGAATCCGACACATTAAGTATTTAGAAGATTTCCTTCCTCAGACGGACCCACCCACACAGCTGTGACCTAACCGGCTTAAGGTCAGCCATCGACAACCGATAACGTACGACTGCACGTCATCCCCACATGACACCTGGTGCTCCTGGGGCACGCCACCAAACCACCCGCACAACTATAACCAACACAGGAACTGCCAAACAGCAGCGACCAACCTGAAACACTAAGGTCAACCATCCAAAAGGTCAGACATCAACCTCCTGGAATTGTGACAGTCCGAGATCTTCATCCACAAACTCCCGGGTCGGTAACATCCGCCGTCTCATTTTCTTCCTGGTCGCGCACGTCTGGCTGTGACGTAGATTGAGCCAGTGCCATGGTTTCATCATTTGCATGGTATAGTTAACTGCTATGCGATGTTAAAAATGAATCACAATAATAATTACTCATTCATGATATTATTTATATTTATATACTAATATTTATTTAGATTTTTGATAACAAATAATATTAAATTTTAATATATAATAATTTGGATGATAATAAGAGTCATCATAACACTGAAAACCAAAATGGTTAACTATTGTTGTATTTATTTAAAAATTAAATATTGTTAATTTTATAAAAAAAAAATAATTAGATAATTACTCTTTTTTTATTATTTTTCTAAAATAAAACGCAATATTTAAATTAAATTGAAAATTCCAATAAAACATATTATATATTTTCAATTGCCATATTTTTATTTTGTTGTTAATATCAACTATATTTAATTTTGTAAAAAAAAAACACAATTTTTAAACCAGATATTTATTTTGACAATTTTATAAATTTTCTCTTTTTTATTTTAGAATGTTTATTGACATTCTATTTAATAATCTCATTTTAAAATACTGCGTGACTCAGAGTAGATTTCAGTTTTTAACACGTTATAATAACAGTATAAAAAGTGTTGGAATAATTTTAATATTAAATTAAGAAAGTACAGAGATGCGGATTTCATTTTTGAAACAAAATGATAGTAGATAAAGTTGGTGAGGGCACCGAACCTCCCACCACTTTTCTAAAGGTCAAGGTCAATGTGAATAAATTATCGTGGTGCAAATGAAGGTCAAATCTCAAGGTGAATGTGGATCTCAAGGTTTGCCCCACTTTTCTCAAGTGCCTGAAGGTCATTAACTAAAGAATTTATCAATATTACAAGTTCTCACGGTCAGTACCACAATGTCTTCCAAAGAAGTAGCATATTTAGCACGAGTTGATATACATATTATGAACAAACGTGCACAAATCACAAGATGCATGCTACCTCATATCGTTTGGAATTATTTTCAAAAAAAAGCAACAATTCTCCTTGATATGATGAACGCGGATTTACAATCATACGAGGAAGTTATTGTTGAATTTACTGATGAAGACTTGGACAACTTGGAATTAGATCCTGACCTTATTGTGTATAACCACAATTTAAAAATATTACGATTAAAAATGTACGATGAGTGTTATAAATTATATGTAGTAATGATATTAGATAACTTTGAAAAAGGTAAATTGGATGAATATATTTAAGATATAAAATTGAGTTTTCTTTTTTACCTTATTCCAAAATGAATCGGCTCACAATTATGTGCACTAAATGAATTTCTAACTACATCAATTCTGGAAGCGATCCTGTAAATCTTTTAATGGTTATAAAAACGGTTCTTTATTAACGAGCCATTTGTAAATAAAAACAAAATAAATATTTTTGGTGCGCTTTACTGTTTAATTTGTTTCCGGTAAGTAATCTTTTTTAAACCAATTTAATCTTGATTTATTATTTTGTGGTTGATAAAAATATTATATTGTCAAACAATAATTTAAATTTAAATCATGTATTGCCAAATCTAAAGATAAATTTTAGAAATCAGATTTATATTATTATCCAATGAACTCAACAGTTTTCAAACTTAGTATAATTAAAAATTGTTTTTGCATGCATTTTTTATAACGTTATTACTTATTTTCAAATATAATTATTGGCGTTTGTCTTTAATTTTAAGGTCAATTTTGTCAATTGTGTAGATTGAATGAATGATAATTGAATTTAAACAATATAATATTAAGTACGTATGTTTTTTTTTCTCTTAACTAGGTACCAAAGGCCCTTCTAACACATGTTTAGGTTATGTTTCCATTTTCCACATTACATAAATTTGTAACAGGCTATTTTGCTGCAACACCTAAAAACAATTTCTATTAAAGTTTATACTTATATTTTAACTTTCATAGTATACCGTCCTATAGTATCAAGATGGCATCCGGTATAGTTGGCTGACAAAGCTGGAGGTGTCTAAAAATATGCACATTATTATTTTTAATATTTATTTTGATGTTTCTTTTTTGCATGCAAGGAGGGAGGCATGTACATATACAGGACTTATTGATTCGACCCACTTATTGCTCTGGTATCTGAATATCTTATACAAAATGTTTAGTACTTACGATTGTTACAATCCAGTTGATTCTTGTTTGATACGGTTAGCTTTGAAATTTCTTGAATTGCTTCTCTTCCTTAACTTTATTTGTTATTCCACTTTGGATTGGATATTTCTTTCTTCCTGATTGTTTCAATTTCTTATTTCCTTATTAAGTTATAAATAACACATTTGAATTTAATACTTTCATCAACCTAAACTAGTAATATTTGCTTGTAATTGATATTATTAATAATTTTTATTCTTACCTTTTGTTGTTATTTAATTTGGAAGTAACAGCTTTGTCGTTTTTTGAGGAAACGAGTAGTGCCATATTCATTGGTAACTGGATATCTATTAAGATAAAGTTTTGCTACACCTTAGATTGAGCCATAGTAAATTGAGAGCATTAAAAATAATCTGTGGTACCTACTTCAACACGTTATCCACAATATTGATTTTGAAAAGATGCTAACGGGATCGCAAATGTCCAGATCAAAGTCGACTAAAAAAACATACATCTATCTTAAAGTGAAAATAGAAATTTCTTAAACCAAGGTTTTTGGTTTACCACTTGATATAGCTGGTTGAAATAGAAAGTTCTTTTGCTTTGGCAAATGATATAAAAGTGTTTTGCCAATTTAAGATATCTTACAGAAAGCTTGCATAGAAGTCGCTGTAATTGATAGTAATATCATTACATCGCCTCTCTCGTCACATAATCTGCTTGTTTATTTTGACGTTTGCCTTTATGGCTTGGCAACCAACAGAATTGAACCTTTCAGTCAAAAGTCATGTTTAAGAGTCAGAAAATATTATAGTTTTTGCCCAATTATTTGCCGAGATCAAGCACACAGCTTTATAGATATCGTAGAGTTCCGTGGTAAAAACAGATAAGAGGTTAAAAAGTTGTCCTGTTTTTCAACTTCAATGACGGAATCCATACTCCAAACGCTCTTGATCGTGGGTTAACTGAGCCGTATGTTACAATTTAAGTGTAGTTGGGCCAGCGTTGAGAAAAAAACTTTTCAAACGCAACATTGGTCATAGATGGAGATAAGGATTTATGAGGAATGGAATCGTATCTAACTTGTATGGATAAAGATTGGATAAGAGACACAAATAATTTTTAAAATAAACTCAATCAATCGTTCATACAAAGAGATTTGATTAAAAGTCAAAATTATGAGAGGGCAACCTTTTGCTGGTCAAAAAAGATAGTTGCCAAAAATGTTACACGTTTGTTGCATGACATTATTTGCTATGCCAAAGAGTTTGGCAACATAACTTTTGGTAAGTAGCTTCTGTTTTCTTGACTTTATTAGCAGTAAAATTCATAGCTCCTATACAGATTCTTATTGGCCAGTTTTAAATTCTGTCAAAAAAATTAAAGATAAAAAGTGGGAGGCAAAGTCAAGGCGAGATCTTACAAAGGCTTTGTAAAAAAGAAAAAAGACGTCCGGGTATCATCCCCAATAAGTGGTTACAACACATCTCAAAATTTTAATGCCTTGAACACAAGATTTCTAAAGACGTGGTTACTCTAAAACAATTTGTTGTCATATGTGACACTAAAAAATTTATAGAACGGTACTCGGACAATAGGAATATTATTAACACTAGGACAAACATTAGGTATGATATTACGTGACCGGGCTTAGAAAAACACTATAATAATTCTCTCTTTTACATTATTTACCCGAACCACACGTATCCGCGGCCTACGGAAAAGAGCTCAAATTTCTCTTGGTCCGTACGTATTGTAACAATAACAATGGAATTATCACAATTTACACTTAATCTAATTAAATAAAAATGTGAACGTTAAAAACTACAGCCGTTTTTTAGACACTAGCTCAATAATAATGTTCATAAACAAAGGAGACAGTTTTTGATTAACTAGTACAGATTTGAAGTAGGTTATGCACACGTTGTCATAAGCTCCTTTTATATCTAGAAACGTAACCTGTAGACTTTTTTTGAGTCATATCAAAAATTACATCTCCTAATAGAGTAATGACGTTCTAATAAATACTGTGGCCTTTTCTGAAGCATGTGATAGAAATGCAAATAAAAATCATCTTTCCAATTGCACTTTCATAATGTTTTCAAAGGTTTTTTAAACTCAGGAAGAAATGGCATTTAGTTTGAAACTAGCTTCCTTCTTCTTCTTCTTCTTCCTCTTATCGAAAGCCAATTTGGCTTGTTGTAAGAATTTCCATTAGTCTGGTCTGTCCTGGGACACTGAACTCCAGCTGTCTTTCCATCGTTTCGGTGGTCGTCCAGTTGGTCTCTTCGTTTCGGGCTTCTGGTTTCTTTCAGTCGATGGTTCTCCATTCGAGTTATGTGCTCGTTCTAAGCTCTTCTTCTTGCACGCGCCCATCTGACAATGTCTGGCGTGTTGCACTCGTTGCGTATGTTGTCATTGCGTCGTCGATCTCTTAGTGTATTACCAGTTATTGTGTGCAGAATTCTCATTTCCGCAGTTTGCAGTATTCTTTTGGATTCGGAGTTGAGCAAAGGTTTACACTTTGGTTTGGATTTCTTGATAGTTTTCCAACTATCAAGAATTGTTCATGTTCTACGTAGGTAATAAATAATAAAATAATATTATTAAGTGTGTCATTAATATTAACCGTTGTAAATGATAATATCATTGCAAACTAATAATTTATGCACGCAACATAACTGTTGATAAAGTATGCAACTAAATCCATCTGAAAACTGTTATTTTTTTATCAGTAGTTATTATTTCAATTAAATTTAATATTTTTTATTTTAAATAAGTAAAACATTAAAATTACACAATTATAGTAGTACTTGACTTGACTATCTCTAGGTTTGCTTTGTACACTGTACAGTACATCCATTTTCTTAATTAATATTCTAGTCAGTTCCTGAAGAACAATAAATAATTGCATGCCGTAAGGTGGTAATTTTGGTAAATATTCCATGCTTTTACGATTGGAGGTTAAACAACCCAGAAACAATTGTTTCTTATCATCTAATAAAACCTTGAAGAAAGTAACAAGCGCGATTCTGTTAGATTAAGTGTCTTGTTAATTTTGTAAAGACATATTGAATTATTGCGTCCAAAACTGTAATGTTTTTAGATCGATTTCTTGGAAAGTTCTTAATTGCCCCTCCCAAAAATTTCATATATCAATAACAAATAAAAATATCTTTTTGACCTACAAAAAAAATCCAATTTTTTTTTTAAATTTGTTTTTAATAGAATAAAAACATTTAAAAAATTAATAAAACGGAAATGTCTCCAACACATTTATTTAGAATTTTTGATCATTTTTAAGCAATAAATGTTCACATTTTTGAAAGTTGTACCCTAAAATTTTAGGCCCTGGGTAGCACAAAAAATCTAAAAAAAAATCTAGGAACCAGAGTTTATGTCAAAGAACTGATCCCCAAAGCTTGCGAGGTACCAAACGGTATAAGTCGATTTTAAATATATGTACTAAATTTGTTTTTATACGTGCTACTTTTACAACAGCAATATAAGTACAACCACAAAACCATTGAAAATAATTGTTATATTATACACTTATGGGACAAATATACATTAAAATAAGTTTTATGCAATATGTCAAAATTGTGGTTAGTAAAAAAACCAGTTACAATTTATTTAACTAGTAACAGCAACGCCACAAAAAAATATAATAAATCAGTGTATAAAATAAAACAGCTAAAGGAACAAATAAAACAATGTATATACAGATAATAAAAATAATTACAAATTTAAAATAAACTCATATCTAGCGCACATTGTAAATGAATCATTTCTCTAAGCAATTTATAGATAACTTTGGTTATCTTAAAGTCTTAGAACAATGTTTTAATAACAGGATATAACTTTTTTTAGAAAAAAAAAACAATAATTAAATAACAATAAGTAAATTCCAATTTAAATATATACATCAATTATGATAAATATTTTATTTATTAAATTTATTTATTTAATTCTTTTAAGTCTATCTGATTCACTTATTAAAATATTTTTTTGTGGTGAAAATAAAAGTAATAAATCTAAAACGTTAAAACATCATTTTATCTCAATGTGGTTGTTTTTAATTTTAATGTGATTATATAAAACTAATTTTCTAACTATAAAAAAGTGTAAAACAATATGGTGTAATATGGTACAGTTGATATACATTAGAGAGTTGGAAATCCAGTTCCTAAAGTATACTGCAATTTCTTACAGCAACCGGTTTTTAGGACCGTATTCTGATGATGTATAGTTTGTCGAGACCATTATTGTATAAGACAGAAAACGTCGGATGCAAGCGTTTAGCTTTTAATTTCGCGGCGTACCTAACAGTCAAGATTTTACGCCAAAGACTGAGTGATGGTTCAACTGCCTCACAAAAAACACTAGCAATAGGGCTAGTGCGGAATGCGCCAGTTGCTAAACGAATTCCTGTATGGTGAGCAGGATCAACAAAACGTAATGTAGATGGAACGATAATCTAGTTTTAAACTTACCAAAACGCGATGCAAAAGTAGCATTGTTTTTCGATCCGCTCCCCATGTCTTTCCACTCAACGACCTGAGCAAATTTAGTGCCGGAACACATCTTGATCTCAGACTTATCAAATGTGACACCAAGAAATCGAACACAATCCTGTACAGGAATAGGTTCTCTCTCAAGATATAATGAAGGGTCACCGAGTGAGGTTTGTCTTCTACAAAACTGGATAAGCAACATTTTACTAGTAGAAAAAGTGATTCCATTGTTATTAGCCCAGTTTAAAATGTGATTGATAGTTAACTGAAGTTGACGTTCCAATGTTGGCAAGTTTCTCAAGGCACAATAGATAGCTACGTCATCAACATACATACATCTGCTTACCGGATGATTGATAAACTGACTTATGCCGTTAATCGCTATCATAAATAGTGTCACTCTTAAAATGGACTCTTAAGGACTACCATTCTGTTGCAGACGCATGCCCGAGATGCTGTCACCTACACGTACCTAAAATGAACGGAAACTTAAAAAAACTTTGTATAAACAATGCCATGCTTTCGCTACTACCCAACGGATAAAGCGTTTGTAGAACATAGTATTTTCACGTCATGTCATATGTTTTTGCAATGTCAAAGAATACAGGGACAAGATGTTGATTCTGTACAAAAGCATTTTTAATTGCTGTAGAACGATGACGCCTTGAACCACATTGTAATGTCAGCAAGTAAACCTCTTGAATGTAATAACCAAGTAAAACGCTTATTGATTATTCTTTCTAGTAACTTACATAAGCAGCTAGTTAGGGAAATAGGTCTATAGTTTGTCGGAAGCTTTTTATCTTTACTAGATATAAGTACTAGTACTATGATTTTCAAGTTTCCACGACTCAGGGCAATACCCTGCTGACCATATCCGGTTATAGAGTGCCAACAGTTGAAGTTTGGCAAAGCGACATAAATGCTTAAGCATAGCATTGTGTATCAAACACCTAGAGCAGTATTGTGCGTTTCAGATAACGCCGAGTCAAATTCCCAAACACTAAACGGTGCGTTATATAATTCATCTTAATTTTCTTTATGTTAATTTTATTATCTCGAATTTTCATCGTAATTATCATCGTTGGAAGCATATTTTTTTTTAGCTTTTCTGCATGTATTTTGAGCAACAGCTTTGTACTTCAAATAAAATAATAGGTTCTCTTCTGTTGGAGAGTGGTTAAACCTACGAAAATAACGGCGTTTGTTCAGTTTAGCTTGCTCACATTTAAAATTCCACCAAGAATTTTTTGTTACCGCCATCTATTTCATTCCTCTTCTATCTTTTTCCAGTACTTTATTTCTTCCCATTTGCTCTTCTCTGTGTTCTATGCTTTCCCTAACTTCTCCACACATTAAATTTCGTGTTCATCAATCTACAGAGTGCTCGCGACAAAATAAATAAATTAGAAGCATTTCTTATTAAATCCGGAGAAGATACAAATATGCTCTGCATTAGCGAACACTGGTTCAAACGAGATGAAGCTGAAACATATAGCATCAACGATATTAGTACAGCATCCTACTTTGCGCGTGAATTATTCATAAGAGGAGCCGTAATTCAATTATTAAATTCAAATATGAAATATGATAGATTACATCGAATTAATACTATGTCAATAAAAAAGACATGTAAATTATCTGTTGTTTTTTATAAAATTTTAATTTAATTGTTATTTGTCTGTATTGTTCACCGAAAGGTAATTTTAATTTATTTTTGAATGTTTTAAATAATGTTTTAGATAACATAAATTTTCTCAATAGGCGGATGGTCATTGGCGGAGATTTTAATGACTCTAGAGCGTAATTAGTATGCGATTTACTAGGTCATATGGCTTATATTTATTGGTATCAACAAGGTTAGAAAATTGTCTGGATAATATCTTTAGCAATCTACCTAAGGAAATGTTAAGGGTGGTCTTGCTAAGTTTGGATTCTCTGATCATATAGGAATATTCTTAAATGTTGAGATTCTTAAGTTAAATAATAAATTGCAACCATATACTTATACTCCAATAACACAGCAAAGTATTAATATGTTTTATCACTTGCTAGAAAACACTATCTGAAACTTTATTGATGACTTACATTTATCTGCTGAAATTAAATTTACTCAATTTAACGATGTTTTAAAAGTTCAATTTGATGCATCATTTCCTACTAAACTTGGCAAATCTTAGAAAAAAGCATAATTTAGAAGTATGGATCTGACAGCATCATATGTTTATTTTAAGCGCTCTTGCAAACAAGCTTTACAGCTAGCCAAAATCAATGATAATGCTAATTATATTAACTTATCTACAAATAAACAAAAGACTATGTGGTCACTTATTAATAATAATAACAAAACAAGCTGTGATAAAACTTGTGATTTAAACTGTGATATTTTTAATAACTATTTTAATAATATAGCCGAAAATCTAGTCAAAAACTTGCAACCCGCTAACTGCGATCCAATTAATTTTATGCATAAGAATGGTACTATTAACAGTGGTTACTTTCAATTTAGTGAAGTTTCTCCAAATAAAGTGAGAAAAACTATAAACTCACTAAAATGCAGTAAAGCCAAAGGTATATATGGTCTAACAGTAAATTTGCTAAAAAGTATTAAAGATATAATTTTATAACCTCTTACTAAACTTCTAAATAGGTGTATCTTGAAATGTACATCTCCATCTTGTATGAAAATTGCACAAGTTATACCTGTATATAAGAAAGGGGATATAAATAATCCGGGAAATTACAGACCAATCTCGTTGCATCCGATAATATCTAAGGTAATGGAAAAGATATTGCTCAACCAAATAATGGCATTCCTCGATGCAAATAATATATTAAATTTTGTACAAGGTACTCAACCACAGTTGCAATTCTTGCTTTAACTGAGGATGTTCTAGCAGCGTATAAACGCAGTGAATATGCTGCCGCCATGTTTATTGATCTTAGCAAATCTTTTGCCTGTATTCAACACACAACACTAATACGAAAATTACATTATTATAATTTTCATCCAGCAGCTTGTCATTGCATTGCTATTTTTACTATACGTAAATGATCTGCCGCACCAAACAAACCAGGCTACCACAGTGTTGTATGCCGACGACACTACGTTTGCAAATAAATCAAGTAGTTTAGAGGAGGCTATTGGCCAAAATGATGTAACACTTGACAGTGTCTCAATTTGGTTTTTATCAAATTCTCTATGTCTGAACGCTGAATAAACAGTCAATATAGTTGTTTCACTAAGTAATAAAATACCAACAATGTCCATAACATTTCTTGTAGTTCATATCGACTACAAACTTAAGTGGGACATCGACGGCAAAGAGTTGTCTAAATAGATACTTAAAAACAATTACTTACTACGCCATCTAGCACATGCTTTACCAAAGTTTGCATTGAGATCGGCATATTTTTTACTGTGTTCAGCTAACCTAAGTTATAGCTTGCTAATTTGGAGACATTCTCTGATATCTCAGAGATTATTTGGATTACAAAGACGAGCTGTACAAGTCATAACTTATATAGGTTACCAGGAAGACTGAAAAACATCATTTAAATTATTTAAAATTTTAACTCTACCGTGTATGTATATTTTAGAATGCCTGCTTTTTATATTTGACAACATAGATAATTATCTTACTCACAAGAGTTACCATTCCTATGATATCAGAACAAAAAATGCCATTTAACCACACAAAACAAGGCTTTGTAGATCACAAAACAAAGTAAATTTCTATGGAATAAAGTTTTACAATATCATACGAATATCATACGAAACAAATTAAAAAAAAAAATTGCGTATTAAATTTAATAGCACAATTAAGGCCTATTTAATATCAATAGCCTTTAACACTATCGAGAAATTTATGGATCATAAATTTACTAATTTTATTTAATATTTTAATGTGTACATATACTTTTATTATTTTAAAACTGTATTTTTCTATATTTATTATTTTAAAACTTGTGTAAATCAGGTGATAATAGCACGAATAAATTATTTTTATTATTATTATTATTATTATTAAAATCACTCATACGCAGGATTGGGGACGGAAGTTGTTCAAGTCACTGATCAATCAAACGAATATCTAAACTGACATTTGGCAAAAATAGATTAAATTAAAATTAATTTTAAGTTTTAGTTGATGAACATATATGTGATGCTGTAGTTGATGTTGAGAAGATTGAACAGGTATTTATTATTATAAGTTTATATAGATATATTACTAATTGTATTTTAGAAATGGTTCCATATTATGGTGAAATATTTCTACCCAAAATTCCAAACTTAAGAATGAAACAGTTTTACTTCCGAAAGGGAACAACAAATAATGTATTTGAAAAAATGTTGTATGATAATAAAACTGTTGAATGTTTGTTGGTATTAGCAAACTGTCAGCCGATACGACCACTTTCTTATTTGATCAAATGTGTAGAGAGAAAGTTAGTTTTTATTATTATTTATTTATTGAATCTTACACGCTTAGAGATCTTTATTGAATTTTATTAAAAATAATAATAATACAAATAAAAATAATGATTTTTTCACAGCATCTGTAGTTATTGCAGAAGGACACTTTCCAAAGGAAATGTTAAAAGTAATTAATTCTTTATTGCATTTTATCATGAATTTGAATTAATTTTAATTTCAAATTAAAGAAAGAATAGAAACAAGGAAACATTATATTTTATTCAGATTTTGTTGTACTGGAGAAGAGTTTGCTGAAATTGAAGATTTGTTGTTAAGAAAACATTTTCCTGATGCACATTTAGTGCAATTTAATGTTAACGGGAAAATTGGATGTAAAAGATTTCTAACGGTTGATACTGGTAATTACTTTTTTTTTATTTTACTTGTTTGGTTTTAAATTCTACACCCCTTACTCCTTAACTGTCTCATGAGATATTAGTATTTATAAGTTGGGGTAAAATAAAACATTAATATATTAACATTTTTGTTAAATTATTTAATATGATGTTCAGAATGTACGTCAATGACTGCAATATCGCACTCAAGATTCTACAAGTTTGAAATTTATTCTCAACATTGAAATTAAATATAATTAATGTTGTTGGCCGTTCTGATGAGATTATAATATAGTAATTTTATTGTTTATTAATCAAATAATGAAATTAATAATTAATATACATACATAAATGATTATTTAATTTTGAAATACAGAAAAAATATAAAAAAATTATTTAAAATGTTTAATGATACTCCAAACAAAAACACTGCAGTTTTTTATTAAAACAAAATTAGATAAGCTAAGAAAAGTAAAATCAAATTATTTGTATTTTGTCAGACAACGTGTCAACAATTTACAAATAATTAATTTTATAAAACTACTCAGGAACACACACTGTAGATGTATCTATCTAACATAATCGTTGACAAATCTTTCTTACAGTTACTGATCAATAAATTGATATGCCAATTAGTAAATAATGCAAATGTTGTTAGAAAAAATGCACTAATTTTTATCCAATTTTTATAAAAGTAATTAAAAGGTGAATAGAGAAATCGATATAAATCTTTATTCCTTTGAATCAAACTGTAATTTATTTAAATTCTTTTGTCTTAAATAGGTTAACAAATAATATACATCAACCGCAGGGGTGGCCAACCCAAATGATCTTCCGGGCCACTTTAGAAATGCATCACAACTCTGCGGGCCGCATAAAAAATTATATATCCATATATTAGATTTAGACCCACTATAGACATTTTTTTGGAGTAAAAAATTGAAACATATTTACTATTATTCTGAAACTGAAAGTCTGCTCTACTATAAACTGTGCATGCGTATCTAGGGATGGTCACTGCGTCACTAAGGTCACTTAAGAGTAGGGTGTTCATACGTCCTGAATTTGTCCCGGTTTTAATTTTCTAGTCCCGGTACCACCAACAATTTTTTTTGGGATTGTTTATTGTTCCGGTTTAAGATTTAAGTAAACAAAAACTTTTCCACAAAAAATTTAGAAAAATTAAAAAGAAATCACAATTATAGAAGTCAAAGCTTTTATGATTGAAATTATTGGAATGATAGAAAATAGAATTTATGACCAATTTTTACCTATGAAAAACAAATTTTTTTGCGTAATTACAAATTAGAATCGCAAACAATAGATTTAAAAACAAAATTTTCAAATGTTATTTTGTCAAATCTTGATAATGAATATAATTTCTCTCACTGAAGATGGATTCTACAACAACCAATTCTGTCATATTAAAAATATCTTTTTGTCGTTTTTTTTATTGTATGTTCCGGTTGCGTCTTGGAAAAATATGGAGACTTAAGAGTGAAACATGGAACCTGTTATATTAAATTGAATGATCAAAGATGCGCGCGCATTATGAGTTTGCAGAATAATAAATAAAACAGGCAAATCTGTATGCACAAGAATATTATTGGGTTGGCTACCCCTGACCTACTGCATACTAAAAATCGCATAAACTGAAGGATTAATAACATTTTCTAAGCTAAAAACGCATTTTCATTTTCATTTTATTTTTAATGAAACATTGACAAGGTCGATAGATATTATATAACGTATAACCTAATTTGTCCCAAACTTCCAAAAGACAACTAATCACAAATCTTACGTAGCTTTAAATAATCAAACACCTTGTTAACAAAAAGAAACTGCTTTTAGTTTTGCGAAGGAGGAAAAGTATTGTTTAGCTTGGTAGAGTGGGTTGGGAATTTCTACATAGATCAATACAAGCACCCTGTTCTAAGTTTTATTATCAAATAAACCATAGGACAATTATTAGTTTAATATAAATTTGATAAGAAAGATAAATAAAGATATATCCAGATATCTAAGAAACAGTTGAATAAAAAAGTAATGTTTATGTCAGATAATACACACTTTAAAGTAAAGTTGATAAAAAAACACAAAATTACATTGTTGTTTTTAGATGATATTATGTTGAAATATGGTTATGATGATTAAAATGAAATTAAAAAATGCGTAAAGAGCATAAAGTAATGTAGAATTGCTAGTGGTTTGGTCATTTCCAATTCTGCCAGAACATGTAATTTAACAGTCATGACAAGTGAGATAGACGAAACAATTAATGTTTGTTTTGATGATAAAACTAAAGATAATTTTACGCATTTATTACAATTATTCTTTGAACAATCAAGTTGTTAAATATTAAAACTCTGAATAAGGTAAAATTATCATTTTGGCGGCAGCAAAACACGGAAATCATGTTATTTTGGAGCAGTTACTTTTATTTTTTGCTTTTAAGTTTTTTAAAAATCACTAAATTGTTAAAATACTATCAATGTATAATAATTTAGTAAATAAATTAGCGACATAAAAACTTGTGCATATTTTAAAAGATTCTGTGTATAATCGTAAACGTTGTAGAAAATGTATCGTTCAAAAGAGTTTTTAAATAAATAAGTTGTATGATGCAACTCGCCGTTTTGATAACTTCTGACATTCCATAAGAACAGACTAACAGTAACAAAAAAATACATACCACATTAACTGACAATTTTTCAGATGTTAACATATGTCCAAAACAGTGACTGATTTGCAGTTATGCACGATGAATTCAAATTAATTTAAGTTGTTAACCATTTTAATTGAAAGAAAACAATAATAACTGCTACAAAATCTACAAATGGCCTTAATACATGCTTTACAAGTTTGACAGTTTTTTTATTACTTGACTGGAAATTTAGAAAAATCAGAAACTTGAGCATAACAAAAAAATGTCAATAACATAAAATTAATTAATTATTTTATGGGAATTTAGACCGCTTCCAATTGTGAATAAAAATAATGTTCTCTTTGTAATGTTCTATTTGTATTGTTCTATTTGTAATGTTCAATTTGTAAAATAATTTTTTTTGTTAAATTTTCAGATTAACAACAAATTTATTTAAAAAATTAATATGTTTGCGGAATCGTCGTTAAGATCTCAAACTAAAGCCAAGGGCAATAACGTCGTGCTACCTTAACAGGTTACAGATCCTACAATATTAGACAGTGTCGCCGGTTTTATAAGCAACGTAATACCACCCGCTTACACATACCCCGACGACTCAAAGGACCAAATACAGTGGGCCCAGTTCAACCAAGTTCAAACACCTCGATGCCGACAACTACGTCAAAAATTTATTTATTCATTTCATTGTTTTTTTTTTTACCTTTCGATGTAAGGCGACGTCGAGAATTACGATTGTGATCAAATTTTACCACCACCCGTCTTACCCGTACTAAGATACACCACGCATACAAGTAACAGAATGTAGTACTAAAAACAGTGTCGCTGGTTTTATAAGCAATGTGTTACCAGCCGCTTACACATTCCCCAACAACTCAATGGACTAAATACAGTAAGTCCAGTTCGAACACCTTGGTGCCGACAACTACTTTCAGAATTTATTTATTTATTTTATTGCCTTTTTACCTTTTAGTGGAAGGCGACGTCAAGATAAAGTTTTATCACCACCCATCTTACTCATCTTACAATAAACCACAGGCATACAAGAAGAAGAATATAGGCGTAAAATCATTCTAATATTATTTGTTAACTAGAAAATATGACAACATCGTAAAAATATTCATTTTTAATGTTAGAAATTAAAATTTTATATGGCAACATGCATTTTATACAATTTTTTAAAAATGAAGTTAAAATTTAGTATGGCAACTTTGAGAAAATGTATCTACCAATTTTTAATGTTAGAAGTTAAAATTTAAAACTTAAAAGAGGAACACAGTTTCAATTGAGCGGTTGTGGTGGAGGAAGGGGACGGGGTGGTAATATGTTACTATGTTATAAGTTAGGTTAAGACTTATCCTAAGTACTAGACGTAATAACAAACAAAAAATCCGCGGTGGTAACATTCTCAGAACGGATAGCTGCATTTAATGCGTTCACATTGGAAGACAGATTGACAGCTACAACCTGCTATTTAGGTTCCGTGATCTATCCAAGTCCGGTTGTCATTAATACACAAAGTTGTTTTGGCTATTTAAAACAAGTGTTTGAGTGATAACTGCAATAATAACTGTTTTCAAACCAATGTCTTTGAACACATTCCTGAAAAATGCTATGATTTTTGAAGAAAAAGTTAAAGATGTACCTGATTATTTAGTTTACCTTTCGAGCAACTTATTAAAAAAAAAAAACGAATTGTTAATCTTCCGCTTTTATTATCACCCGTTAAAGAAGCATTAGGTTAAAATAAGTTTAAATCAAAACCGATAGATTTTAAACTGGGCAATAATTTCAAAATGAAACCATCGACATTTAAAATTAAGCAAGATAATTTTTTAAATGGATTCAGTATTTTATCGAAAGTACCTGAAAATGCTTTAAAAACTCCCGTTAAAATTAAAACTAAAGATTCAGTAAGGAAAACAAATTTGCATAGTGCCAAACATACTTTGTTGATACAAAGGAATTCACTATATTCTAGAGAAGTTGACTACTACGCAAAAACGTACTCCTAAGAAACGTGAATTGTTGGATGCTTTGAATAAACATCAAGAGAAGATAAAACGTATGAGAACTAGGAATCGCATTGAGGAAGATTTAAGTCGTAGACAGAAACAGATTAATTTTGGCAAGAATACTGTCGATTATGATAGTATTATATTAAGCTTGTTCTAAAAGATAAGCTTGCATTTGAAGATCAGGCCACTTCAAACAATCACCGAATTTACTCGAGGCGTAGATTTGATAGACTGTTAAAAAAGTGGCAACTGCACAAATACTACCCTTAAATGATTTTATTTTTATAAATTCCGTGCTTTGTACAACAAAAATTCCTAATTTTATTTTATATATTAGTTTTAAATTCTATTATACGTATAATTTTTTTTAAATTTTTGAAACATGTTTTTTAGCAAAATGATAAAATACCAATTACATATTTTTATTTACGCAGTTGAATTGGCAAAAAAAAATAAAGGGTGCAGGTACTAAAAAAAACATAAAATTTAGAATTCTAAAAAAAAAAATTACAATTAGAATAGAGACTAATATGTATTAAAAATACAAAAAAATATATTTATTACACACATATATATATATATATATATATATATATATATACACACGGCAGACCGCCCGCCGGGTTTTACGGTCTGTAAATAAGAAAAGGTCTCCATTGTATTGCTTTAATGGCACAAGCTAGACATAATTATTTATTTTTATTATTATTTCGTTTTACAAAATATTATTTCTTCTTTAATCAAATTTGTTTGTGATTGCAGTTAAATTTAAATGTCAAAATATTCATTATCATTTTATAAAGATGAATTTTAAAGATTCTCGTTATTAACTTACGGATATAATTAAAATTAGTAACATCTTTATTTAAAAAAAGTAAAATAACAATTCTGTTTCCAACTTGATTAAATAAATAGATTAATTAAATCAATCAACAACAACTTTATTTGTGTGTTAAATCATTTTTGTATTTAGTGTATTTTTCATTGCATTCTACAGTTTGGTCTATAAATAAGAAAAGGTCTCTATTGTATGCTTTAATAGCACAAGCTAGACAGTGTAGTTGTTCTACAGAATATTATTGCTTGCCTACATTTTTTTTTGTAGTTACACTTAAACTTAGATGCAACATATCATAACAGACTTCTTAAAAACAAATGGATTTTAGAAGCTTGTTTAAAGACTAACAGATGTAATTATTATTTAGTAAAATATTTATTTCAAAACTGAGATATTAATGGGTTTTACAACTTGATTGAATAAATAATCTAATTAATAGACATTAGCAATAACTTCAATTGTGTTTTAATATTATAAGTAATTACGTGAGAATACAATAGTTGTTTAGTAGTTTAGTAGTTGTTTACATGTTTAATTGTTTAATGCACGTACTAATAGTCAGAGTGGATTTATAAATCCGAGATTCATTTTGCTGTTCTTTGATTAGCTCTAAGCCAATACACGGATATTGTGACGGCAACTTTAGTTGAATTGAGCCAATGTATTCCTCACTTAATTCTCGGATCGAGTTGAAAACTATACAACCATCAATATGCAAATAATCTTGGGTGGTCCCAAGATTATTTAAGTCTAGAATTATATTGACGGTTGCATAGTTTTCAACTCGTTCTGCACCGTCACAATATCCGTGAATTACCTTAGAGCCAATCAACGACTATCAAAATAAATTTCGGATTCATAAATCCAGGATCAATCCGAGATTTTTAATCTCTGACTATTAATATGGGCATAAATGTTTAGTTATTTAGTAGTTGTTTAGTTGTTGTTTAGTAGTTGTTCAGTAGTAGTTTAATAGTTGTTTAGAAATTGTTTAGTAGTTTTTCAATAGTTGTTCAGTAGTTGTTTAGTAGTTGTTGAGTAGTTGTTGAGTAATTCTTAACTAGTTGTTTGATAGTTGTTCAGTAGTTGTTTAATAGTTGTTCAGTGGTTGTTGTTCAGTTGTTGTTCAGTAGTTGTTTAGTAGTTGTATAATAGTTGTTTAGTAGTTGCTCAGTAGTTGCTTAGTAATTGTTTAGTTAATATGTAGGAGTTGTTTAGTTAATGTGTAGCAGTTGTTTAGTTTATGTGTAGTAGTTGTTCAGTAGTTGCTCAGTAGTTGTTCAATAGTTATATAGTAGTTGTTTAGTAATTGTGCAATAGTTTTTAGTAGTTGCTCAGTAGTTGTGTAGTAGTAATTCAGAAGTTGTTCAGTAGTTGTTTAGTAGTTGCTCAATAGTTGTTTAGTAGTTGCTCAATAGTTGTTTAGTAGTTGTTTTGTAAATGTTTAATAGTTTTTCAGTAATTGTTTATGAGTTGTTCAATAGCTGTTCAGTAGTTGCTTAGTAGTTGTTGTTCAGTAGCAGTTCAGTAATTGTTTAGTAGTTGTTTAGTACTTGTTATTTAGTAGTTGTTGCTCAATAGTTGTACTGTAATTGCTTAATAGTTGTTTAGTAGATATTTAGAAATTGTTCAGTAGTTTTTCAGTAGTTGTTTAGTAATTGTTCAGTAGTTGTTCAGTAGTTGTTTGGTAGTTGTTTAGTAGTTGTTCACTAATTCTTCAGTAGTTGTTTAGTAGTTGTTGAGTAGTTGTTTAGTAGTTGTTTAGTTGTTGTTTGGTAGTTGTTCAGTAGTTGTTTAATAGTTGTTTAGTAGTTGTTGTTTAGTTGTTGTTCAGTTGTTGTTCAGTAGTTGTTTAGTAGTTGTATTGTAGTTGTTTAGTAGTTGTTGTTTAGTTGTTGTTCAGTTGTTGTTCAGTAGTTGTTTAGTAGTTGTATTGTAGTTGTTTAGTAGTTGCTCAGTAGTTGTTCAGTAGTTGTACAGTAGTTGTTAAGTAGTTGTTGAGTAGTTGTTCAGTATTTGTTTGGAAGTTGTTTAGTGGTTGTTCAGTAGTTGTTCAGTAGTTGCTCAGTAATTGTTAAGTAGTTGTTTAACAGTTGTGTAGTAGTTTTTCAGTAGATGTTCAGTAGTTGTTGTACTCAACAATTGTTGTTTAATAGATGTTTAGTAGTTGTTTAATAGTTGTTCAGTAGTTGTTCAGTAGTTGTTTAGTAGTTTTTAGTAGTTGTTTAGTTAATGTGTAGTAGTTGTTTAGTTTATGTGTTTAATAACTGTTTAGTGTTTGTTTAGTAGTTGTTTAGTATTTGTTTAGTAGTTGTTTAATAGTTTTTTTTTTCATATATAATTAAAAGAAATGTTACGGTTATTTATAAAGCCTGTTTTATTTATCTAACTTTAGAATTTATAGCAATAAATAGTTTTAAAAACATGATATAAAAAATATTGTTTTTGAGTTCTCAAAAACCAAGTACTAAGTAACTAAGATATTAGATTCTGAAAGAAAACCATTTGAACAGGTTTTTGGGGAAATATAATTATTATTTGATAATTTGTATTCTATGGTGAATGTTCAGCCAACCTAATTATTTACATTATAGTAAATGTTTAATAAATATGCAATGTTTTATATTAACTATTGATAAAATATTTCAGAAAAAAAGTTGTCATTTGATAAAGTATAAAAACAAACTAAAAAATGACTAGCCATATGATTGAAGACAAATTATAATTTATAGCTCTACAATAATCTTTTTTTTTTAAAACATTTTATTTTAATCTGATTATGTTTTCCCCACATTTTTTCTACTTCCTTAAGTCGGCTTTTGTTAGTCTAGCCAAATACTTATCGATTACCGTATTAGTAGCGGTTCCAATATTAATACTCAGTAAGGTTTAATAAAATTAATCTTTTTGTATTATATTATTCGGCACCAGCAAAGTAAAACTAGATTATTCAGAAACGTCAGTCGTGTTGCACGTATTTTAGCGTTGAATGCACATTTTGAATTTTTGAGTTCAGATTCTGGTTATTCTTATTGTTATTGTTGTTATTATTGTTATTTTTTTTGTGATAAGTGATATTGTTATTATTGTTTCATGTTTTGCTTTTAAAGTGACATTGTTAAGTGTTATAAAAGTTTTGGACAATGTCATCGAGAACGAAACACCTGTAAAACTGGCACATGCCGTGCAGAAGTAAGTTATTTTAATATTATTTATTTTGATATATTTTCAATTTGTTTTTAATATCATGTTTTTGGATCTGTTTGGGTTAAAATAAATCACTTCATTATGATTTAAAAGTACTTGATTTGCATTTTTGTCATATTATTAATAATGATTCAATTTATATTTATTATTATGGATAATATTACAATGTCTGTATAACCAAGTATAATCATTCATTTATAACTTTTTTGACATTGTTTTTAAAAATCACAGATATTTTAATTTGCTACAATAATATTGCCAATACAAATGTTTTGATTTAAGGTTTTTGTGTAGTTCACGTTATATTAATTGCTCTAAAAATAGCATTAAACCTTAAATATTGTTAATTTATATATTAAAACTGAATTATTTGTATCAATATACATTTGCCATTATAACCTAAAATGTTTATAATATAATTAGGTACTTGATTTATTTATAAATAGTTATAGTTAGGTTTGTTTATTAAAAAATATACAGACCGGTCTGTACATTAAATCAACAATTAGCAGATTACAGTATATTTTTAAAAAACATAATTATTATACTTGTACATCAAATATATGCAGATCATATCAAGCTTATTTTAATTCAGTTTTAATTTGTAAAATAACAATATTGAAGGTTTAAAGCTATTATTCGAGCAATTTATATAACTGAACTACACAAAAACTCTAATTTAAATCATTTGTGATGGCAATATTATTGTAGCAACTTAAAATATCTGTAATTTCTAAAAAAAAGTTATAAATAAATAGTTATATTTGGTTATACAGAAGTTGTAGTATTATTCATAATAATAAATTGAATTTATTAATTACATGACAAAAATGCAAAAGAAGTACTTTTAAATCATATTGAAGTGATTTATTTTAACTTAAACTGATCCAAAACTATGATATTAAAAACAAATACATATATCAAATAATATTAAAGTAACTTACCTCTGCACAGCATGTGCCAGTTTGAACAGGTGTTTCGTTCTCGACGACATTGAATTCCAAAACTTTGCTAACTCTTAACAATATCACTTTAAAAACAAAAAATGTAACAACAATAACAATATCACTTAAAAAAAATGTAACAATAATAATAATAAGAATAACCAAAAACTAAACTCAAAAAGTACATACAGCGCTAAAATACGTACAACACGACTGAATTATCTGAATAATCGAGTTTTAATTTACTGGTGCCCAATAATATAATACAAAAGAATTAATTTTATTAAACATTACTGAGAATACCGCACTAATCCGGTAATCGATAACTATTTGGCTAGACTAACAAAAGCCGACTTAAGAATGTAGAAAAAATGTGGGGAAAACATAATCAGATTAAAATAAAATGTGTTTTTAAAAGAAGTAAAAAAGATTATTGTAGGGCTATAAATTATAATTTGTGTTCAATCGTCAATCAAATGGCTTGTAATTTTTCAGTTTGTTTTTATACTTTATCAAATAACAACATTTTTTCTCGAATCATTATCAATAATTAATATAAACCATTGCATAATTATTAAACATTTACTATACTCTAAATAATTAGGTTGGCTGAACATTCACCTTGGAATACAAATTATCAAATAATAATTATATTTCCCCAGAAACGTATTCAAATTCTTCTCTTTTAAAATCTATTATCTTAAGTTACTTAATTTTTGAGAATTTTAAAAAAGTTATTTTTTATAACATGTTTTTAGAACTAATTAATTCTATAAATTCTATAGTTAGTTAAATAAAACAGGCTTTATAAATAATAGTATCATTTTTTTTAATCTGTATAAAAAAACAACTAAATAAACAATTAATAAAACAACTGAACAGCTACTAAACAACTATTAAACAACTACTAAACAATTACTGAATAACTGCTAAACAACTACTAAACAACTACTGAACAACTACTAAACAACTACTTAACAACTTTTGAACAACAACAACTAAACATCTACTATACAGCTACTAAACAACTACTAAGCAACTATGGAACAACTACAAAACAACTACAAAACAACTACTAAACAACTACTAATTAACTACTAAACAACTACTAAACAACTTCTAATCAACTACTAATCAACTACTAAACAACCACTAAACAACTACTAATTAACTACTACACAACTACTAAACATCTACTAAACAACTACTAATTAACTACTAAACATCTACTAAACAACTACTAAACAACTACTAAACAACTACAAAACAACTACTAAACAACTACTAATTAACTACTAAACTACTACTAAACAACTACAAAACAACTATTAAACAACTACTAAACAACTACTAAACAACTACTAAACAACTACTAAACAACTACTAAACAACTACTAAACAACTACTAAACAACTACTTAACAACAACTAAACAACTACTAAACAACTACTTAACAACTACTAAACAACTACTAAACAACTACTAAACAACTACTAAACAACTACTAAACAACTACTTAACAACTACTAAACAACTACTAAACAACTCTTTAACAACTACTAAACAACTACTAAACAACTACTAAACAACTACTAATTAACTACTACACAACTACTAAACATCTACTAAACAACTACAAAACAACTACTAAACAACTACTAATTAACTACTAAACTACTACTAAACAACTACAAAACAACTAATAAACAACTACTAAACAACTACTAAACAACTACTAAACAACTACTAAACAACTACTAAACAACTACTAAACAACTACTAAACAACTACTTAACAACTACTAAACAACTACTAAACAACTCTTTAACAACTACTAAACAACTACTAAACAACTACAAAACAACTACTAAACAACTACTAAACAACTACAAAACAACTACTAAACAACTACTAAACAACTACTAAACAACTTTTAAATAACTACTTAACAACTCCTAAACAACTACTAAACAATTACTAAACAACTACAAAACAACTGTTGAACAACTTCAAAACAACTTCTAAACAATTGGTAAACAACTACTGATAAGCTTTTGAACAACTATTAAAAAACTACTAAACACTTACTAAACAACTACTAAAAAACTACTAAACAGCTATTGAACAACTACTAAAAAACTACTAAACACATACAAAACAACTACTATACAACTATTAGGCAACTACTAAACAACTATTAAACAACTACTAAATAACTACTGAACAAAAACTACTAAACAACTACTAAACAACTATTAAACAACTACTAAACATCTAATTAACAATTACTAAACAACTACTAAAAAACTACTGCACAACTACTAAACAACTACTAAACAACTACTAAACAATAACTAAACAATTATTTAACTACTACTAAAAAACTATTGAACAATTACTAAACAACTATTAAGCAACTACTAAACAACTATTCAACAACTATTAGACATCTACTGAACAAGAACTACTTAACAACTACTAAAATACTACTGCACAGTTACTAAACAACTACTTAACAACTACTAAACAACTACTAAACAACTACTAAACAATTACTAAACAACTACTAAACAACTACTAAACAACTACTAAACAACTACTAAACAACTACTAAACAACTATTAAACAACTACTGAAATACTACTGAACAATTACTAAACAAATATTAAACAACTACTAAACAATTATTGAACAACTCTTGAACAAGAACTACTAAACAAGAACTACTACATAACTACTGAACAACTACTGAACAACTACTGAACAACTACTGAACAACTACTGAAAAACTACTGCACAGTAACTAAACAACTACTATACAACTATTGAAAATCTACTGAAAAACTACTGAACAATTACTAAACAATTATTAAACAGCTACTTATCAACTATTGAACAACTTTTGGACAACTACTAACCAACTAATAAACAACATTTACTAAACTACTAAACTACTAAACTACTAATCTACTAAACTACTAAACTACTAAACTACTAAACTACTAAACTACTAAACTACTAAACTATTAAACTACTAAACTACTAAACTACTAAACTACTAAACTACTAAACTACTAAACTACTAAACTACTAAACTACTAAACTACTAAACTACTAAACTACTAAACTACTAAACTACTAAACTACTAAACTACTAAACTACTAAACTATTAAACTACTAAACTACTAAACTACTAAACTACTAAACTACTAAACTACTAAACTACTAAACTACTAAACTACTAAACTACTAAACTACTAAACTACTAAACTACTAAACTACTAAACTACTAAACTACTGAACTACTAAACTACTAAACTACTAAATTACTAAACTACTAAACTACTTAACTACTTAACTACTTAACTACTAAACTACTAAACTACTAAACTACTAAACTACTAAACTACTAAACTACTAAACTACTAAACTACTAAACTACTAAACTACTAAACTACTAAACTACTAAACTACTAAACTACTAAACTACTAAACTACTAAACTACTAAACTACTAAACTACTAAACTACTAAACTACTAAACTACTAAACTACTAAACTACTAAACTACTAAACTACTAAACTACTAAACTACTAAACTACTAAACTACTAAACTACTAAACTACTAAACTACTAAACTACTAAACTACTAAACTACTAAACTACTAAACTACTAAACTACTAAACTACCTAGTTATGTTATTAAAATTTTAGGTTATAATGGCAAATGTATATTGATACAAATAGTTTGAAATGTTTAAGCCTACAACATTTAAAATTTTACGTAAATAAATGGTTATTTTTTTATTATTGTACATTTAAATGCACTTTGTAATACAATGTTTAAACAATAAAAGTATACAAAATTCTTTACGTTATAAATTAATTTTTGAGCAACTTTTACTTATTTATTAATTATTATTTAAAACTTAATTATAAATTAAACAAAAATAAAATTGTCATGCATGAGTCAAGTGTATGAAATAAAAAATTTGTTTTGCACAAACTTTTGAATAAATTCTTTACATTAATCCCGATCATGTGAATTTTTTCAAATTTTTTAAGTTAGTTATTTACGAATAATGATAAATTTTATGTGCAAAAGATACTCTAAAAATTTTAGGATGTGCCGTGCACTACGCTCCGAGATATCTTGCAATGTATCCACAGAAATACTTAAAATTTAAGCCTTTTTGGCAACTTTTAAACGTATTTGGCAATTTTGTTGATTGCTGATGTTTTCCAAACTTGACGAACCATAAATTTTATTTTCCTTTTCCAAGTTATAATTTTATTAAGTGCTGATAATTTTTAAACTTAACAAACTACATCTGTTCTATTAAATTTACTTGCAATTGTATTATGAATAGTACGACTACGATTGTTATTAAATTTTCTATGAGTAAAAATATAAACAAAACTTATTTTTATTATTATTACATTTATTTAATTATGTACCGCAAAGTTTTTAAATTAATCAAAATTATTCTACTATAAAAATGGCTTAAGGTCGCATTTATTATAACAAAACATTTGTGGACAAAGAATTCGAATTGAAAAGGCTTTCAACTGAAATAGCAAACACATTTATTATATTACAATAGAGCACGATGACAGATATATTGCAGCGAAACTCAACAAAAAATAATATAGGCAACGCAAACGTGGCCGCGAGATGCTCACTTAGAAGGAGAGTCATATGACGCCGGCCGCGACGTTACCTTTTGGCCGCTACATGCTCCCATCTAAGAGCATATCGGTTGTCATAAGCTCCCATTAATATATATATATATATGTATATATATATGTATTTCGATAACTGCGCATCCCAGAACAAAAACTATGTTATGGTTCTATGGTTATTTATAGTCATGTGTTAACAAAAAAAATTTGTTCTATCTACCATCGTTTTCCTGAACCTGGTCATAGCTACTTACCATGCGATTGCAGTTTTGGAGCGATTAAACGTTTGATGAGGAAACACAACAAAATTTATTTGCCTGAGGAGTATATCCAAATAATTCGCAATTCCGAAAAAAAAAATTATGTTATTAAAGTAGATCAAAATATGTTTCTAAATTTTAAAAAACATTACTCTTCTTTATTTTTGAAAAATCCAAACACCAAACAAAATAAATTCACAATATCCAAGTACAGAACTTATAAATACTATCAGAATGATATGCCAACATTTTCATGCAGCAAATCAGTTTCTATGACAATATTTCAAAAATTTTCATTGCAAGAAAAGATGGCTGTACCTATTTTTTTGCCAAGTGCTGAGCAGGTTTTGTTCAATGGTTCTCGGCTACTTAAAGAAAAAAAGAATGAATACGTAATGAGCCTTGCAACAAATTATGAATCAGCTGTTGATATGTGGTATTACGACAAGATCGCTGATTACCACAAAAATTTTGAAGACAAAAATAAGAAGTTGTAATTACATTTTAATTATACAATTTAATGATAAAATTTCATTATAAAATTTACATTTAAATAATTTTTGTTTGTTTGTTTGCAGCTTTAAGGGTGAACATGGTTGCCTATGAGTTTATAAATAAAAAGTGTCTCAAATAAACCCCCCTAGAAGTTTGTTACCCCTAGAGATGGGGTTGCCGATGTAGAATGGCTGGTACTGAAAGGGACAAATAGAGATTAATTTGGTACATTTACGTTTATTTTTAATTACAGGGATTAGTGGTTATAATTAAAGCTGGGAATTATATGCACTGAAAAGGTTCAAAATATGCGCATATATATGCACGCAATTTTGCTAAAATATGCACTAAATATGCACGCAATTTTACCAGAATATGCACTAAATATGCTAAAATTGGTAAAAAATGCAGATAATAAAAAAATATGCAGACATATGATTAATATAATATACCTATGTAAATATGTGCTGCGTACAGTATAATGTTTTTTTAAATTATTAAGTCATTTCAAAAGCCTTATGTTCCAGAAAAAATCCTTAGAACAAAAAAAAAGTCAAAAAACGCTCAACTAAGTTGTTTACATCAAAAATCATAATATTTTTACAGAAAGTAATCTTGGCGCTTACTTAAAAATAATTTAAAATTATTGCAAATATGCATCAAGTATGCAAATATGCATCAAGTATGCAAATATGTTTTAAATATGCAGATATTCATCAAATAACCACCAAATATGCACTGACATGCAACTTTTATGAAAATATGCTGAGATATTCAAAAATATGCAAAATATGCAACAAAAAAATGGTTTTTTCTAATTGTTTTCTTCTAATTCGTGTAGATGCAAAATTATTTAATTGGCATATAAATATTATAGAATATGCAAATGCATAAAATCCCAGTTTTAGTTATAATAGGAGAATATTTAGCTTGTTAATATCCTATATTCCGATTGTCAGTTTATTCTCCATTTATAAATACTATCCTTGTATGTCGATTGGATTTATTTCCATAACTGTTAAACATAATAATTTTACTAAACTTACCAGTATATGGTATGGGAGTTACTCCTTTCTCTGACTTTCAGATAAATCAAGCCCATTGAAATATCTGTCTTAACAATTAAAATATATTTATAACAACAATGGATGTTGACATTAATTATATAAATAGGCAACTTTCATTACTATTATGTTTAAAACTTAATATAAATTTATACATCTATGTCTATGTTCATACGTATTATGGCCAGTATAATTCACATACTAAAAATATGTGCAAATGTGTTTTAATGATATGATTAATTATATTTTATACATAAAATCAAAAATTAACTCTCTACAAATAGATATTTCTAAGAATATAAAAAAGAAACAACATGTTACATTTAGATATGTAAATAAATATTTGGTATGTAAAAGAAGTAATTAGTAATAAAGAACCATAACCATGTCAATATTTGTAATAAATGAATGATATTATTGCTGAAGTGTAAATAAACTTAAAGTTTTTCTTATAAAAGTGCGGTACGACTTTGAAATACTGCTTAACATGATCAGAATAGTATATTAATGCCCGTATGACACTATCTATATTTCTTTATAGAATTTTATATATATATAATTCATTATTTAATTTTTATTAGTTATTACTAGTTATTTTTCTATCTTCTTTTTGGTTAGAGTGAAACTTTATTTATTATAGATTTATAGAGTAGACTGAGACCAATTATTAAATTCTGAAAACTTTAAGACAACTTACACAAAGTTTAATGAAAACTGCTTTAATGTGACGTCTTGTTTTTACTAAGATTACAATAAAATAAATTTAGTGTTTTGAATTTTCTCTTCTCAATAAGCAAGTAACTTTCTAGTTATGTACCTACCTACAAAAGCTGTGACTATTATATTTGGGAATGATAATAAAATATATTTTAGTAATGTAACTTTAGTTTATACAGAAAAAGAGAACCACCAAAGCAATACTTTTATTATTAATAACTTATATAATTTATATAATTTTTAATTTTTTTTATTTTTTTGGAAAAAGGAAATATCAAAAATGTTAAAGATATTTTGGCAACAAACTTTCCAACAAAGATTAGACCCAAGAAGATCAGCGATATAATTTATATAAAAAATAACTTCAATTCAAAGAAGATTTGATTAATTTGAACCTTTAATCTTTTTTTATTTTTTTTAATTTTTGGTAAGAAATAATCTACTTTAGACGAATCAGAAAATAAATCAGCAAATTCTTCTAAGATGAAAAACCTAAAACTTAAAAGCCTACCTAACAACAACGTTGATACAGATGCACCAGATAGCCACCAACAAACATATAAATTGAATATTGTTTAGATAGTAAAAACAAAAATGAAATCACAAATTTATTTAAAAATAAATTATTAGAAGTGCTTCTTTCTCAATAAAGAAAGGTGGTGTTATAAATGTAGCAGAACAAGATTGTAACAAAAATGACTTAAAAAGAAACATCACTAATGCGCTTTTAATACATAAAATTCTATTGTAGTTGTGATTTATAATTGTTATTTATTAATCAACATGTTGTCAAATGATAATAAATAATAAACCACCAATAAGCTTCCGTCGGCATAGATCGTCAAGAGTACGCAATGAGAAAGTAGCGGCCTCAGCATCATGCCAAAAATACAATTTAAAAAAAAGTATCTCGAATAGCAAGACGAGTGGCAAGTTTCAATGTTCCAAAGGTATCAGATAATCATAATATCAGCCTAAAGAAAGCAGAAAAACAGCAGCAGAAAAAAAACCAAAATTACATTGCCAGTTGCAACAATTTGTCCATATTATGAACGAGGGTAAAGAAAGTATATAATCTCCTACGATGAGCGGAATAACAAACAAGAAAGTAGGAATGAAATTGAAAAAGAAGAAAGAAATCGAATTAAAATAAAAAAATTACAACACCTGCAAATATACAATTACAAAATAACAGAAATATAGGAAGAAGACCTGGTTAAGTAACCTAAGACAGCGTTTTAACAAAAGCTGAATAGGGAGAGGCAAAACATCAAAAATAAATTTGATATTAGCAAACTTTCTCAAAAGAGACGACATATAGAGAAGATATCAACAAACAAACATATATACCCAACAACATAATATATATTCTTTTTAAGTGCAATATATTCCAATTAATTCAAAAAAACCATTTTAATTATTATTTGCAAAATAGCAAATAATGCATTTCATCACATTAACAAATATAAAATATATAAATATTAAATGTGTTTTAGTAGACTGTATTGTTTAAATAAATAATAAATAATACTCTATTAATTAAATTGGCTCCATTTTGCAATTTAATTCAAATTAATTAATTAATGTTTTTTAAATAAATTTAAAATATAATTTGATTTATTATAATTAAATAATTAGCCGATGTTGTTATAGATGATTATTAAAATATTTGAATACAGACGGCGGTTGATAAAAATAAGTGCGTTTGCAACTGAAGATCGACCAAGACTGGCAAGACTGATATATTGTAAAACTTTTGTTTATACTCTTGCAGCTCTGCTGAGTTACAGATAACAAAAAAATGCATTAGTTCTAACGATATCTAGATTTGTTGAATCTACGCACACTGTAAGTTATTACAGCGTACAGTCAAATCAAGATTTTTTAAACGCACGGCCTACTTCTACACACTTCTACACTTTCTATAAATTTTAATTTTAATGTAGAGCAATGAAAAATGTTTATTATAAAATATAATTAATTTGTATTTTTGCAAAATTAAAGTTTTTAAATTATTTATAAATATTACATGTATGCAAACTTTTTAATACAATTACATATGTAAGTATTTAAAATACTATAAACTATAGCAATGAGCTATTTAATTATAAAAGTAATTATAATTTAAAAGATAAATGAGACTTTTACTATGTGGTAAACCATAATATGTGGTAAACCATAATAATAATAAAATAAAACACTTAGTAAGATTTTTAACTACAAATACTTTTTTGATATAAATATATATTACTAAAGAATACATATCAATACAAACAAAAGTTCACGACTCAAGTTTCGACTATTAAAGTTAAAATAAAAGGCAAGTAGTGATGCGGCTCTAGCTTAGCAAGATGACTACACAAAAGTACTTATAGGATAGTGGACGCCTAGATTCAAATTTGGAAGCAGCCTTATTTAGGAAAGCTAGAATCAGGTTGGTTAGGTCGATAAAGTATAGAAACGCTAATTTTATAATGTATTATCCAAGTGTCTTACGGTAGATAAACATTTATTTCCCAAAGTTACATTTAATATTTTTTTGCTTGTCTCAAATTAAAACATTGTTTTCAATAATTGCAAAATTTATTATAATGTGTCAATAATGTCAGATTTAAGATAAGACGTCATCATGTAAAATTGTTTTTACAGCCAATCAAATGCTGTAAACAGTTTATAGGCCCGAGAGTCTCGAAATTGTTGTTTTTGGCTTCCATTTTAGAAGCGAAACTGATAATTTTGTTAAAGGCAGGTAAAAAATGTCATTGAAACTTTATGCCGCCGATTTAAGAAAATATTGTATTGGTTAATTTTTTTCGCTGGTTGGTACTCGCAAAAGTCAATAAAATTTCAGATTTTTTTAATTGATTTTTGGATTTGTCGACGACAAAATGACGATTTTTTTAATTATATAATAAAACAAGGTAATGATAATCAAACGTAACACATTACAAAATTATATTAACGCTATAGAATTGCCGGGTTTAGTCGCCGCGTCCTGATGGGATGTTGCTAGTAGTATTGTTATAGACATACATTATTAGAAAAACAATACATACTGAAATCCTATCAAATCTACGAGAATATCGGTATTTCTTTCTCTTTAAGAAAGTGTTGACACGTACAACGTTGTTCTTAAATTAACATTGGTTCTTATGGGACAAAACGCCAAACCACTTAATATCCAAACAATAAGATTTTAGTGATGTTGAACTACATACAATATTTTAAGCCTTTATTTCTTGGGTTTTGCAGATTTGCAGTTATATTTATCGAGTAAAACAAATGAAGCACTACATTAAAACTACTTTTAAAAAATTAATTGCAAAAAAACAACTACGCATGTTTTTTTTTTGGTTAAAGAGCGCAGATTGGACTTTCTTCTATAATGTGTAAAAGTTTTTTTCAATTATTTTTAGATGTTTTCTTGCTGAGTATGAACCCTTACAATAACGCAACTATTCTCCTTCTTCAAATAACATTATTGAACTAAATAATAAGTAAATCTATTTTTTTGTTAAGTAGCTGCTTTATTAAGTAGCTGCTTTATTACCTATTTAAATTTAAAATGTTTAAGCTTTTTGGTGAAAACTTACACGGTTGGGTTTATAAGTAGTATATATAAGTTTATAATGAATAAAAATAAGAAACAATTAAATTATATTACAAAAAGTTTGCTTTGGCTACATCAACATTAAAGAACACACTAAACATACTAGACACACCGGTAATAACAGAAAAGAGGTCATTCGGAGACCCAAACCAGTACTTACTACAATAGAGGAAGCAAAAATTGTTTTAAAATTTTAGAATTTGAAAAACTGCAAAATAAAATTCTAAAAAAAAATATTGAATAAACTTACTTAGTTTTGATTTTCTTATTAAACTCCAGTAGACAGTATTTAATTAAAAATCAAATTATTAAATTATCTGATTAGTTGCCGTCAATTTCACTACAATTTGTTGCAAATTTGTTTTACTTTACACTCAGCAATTTATTGTTAAATTTTCTATACTGCCAACTATAATAATTGTTTTAAACAACTGATTGTTGATTTTGAAATATAGCCAGTGCCATAAGTTATTATTACACAATCATTTTTTTGCATGTATGAATTTATGTATATGAGTATTAACACAAAACGCAGATCCAGTGTAGTTTACACTGATTGAGGCTTCAAGGTCAGTAAGTTTTTAAAATTTAACAAAAAATGTAAAACAACTTTAAAATATTTAAATATTCAAAAATGTAATTTTTTGAAAACTCTAATACGGTTTCTTTAAAAGCAGGTATTTTGACCGCATAAATATTACGATTGTGTGGCAACAAAAATTGCTGAGGGTAACCTCAGCAAAAATAGGATCGGTTTTAGATGCTGTAAAAGATCAGAATCTATCTACAAAAATTCTTAAAATTGAATATGAAGTACTCTAAGAAATATTTTTTTTTTAATAAAGTTATTTTTATGAACCTGTTCACTTTACTTGCCTTTAACAATACATACAATAAATAATTTTTTTAATTACATAGAAAAAAATAAAAAAACATGTCTGTGTTACATGTTGCAAATAATGTATTATCCAAATTGAAAAGTTAATTAAATTTAAGAAAAATAAATATAATTGAATTCTAAAATGACATATACACTAATAAGTAATAGACAGCAATAATTTACGACAATTTAACAAAAACAATTTATTATTTTAAAGATTGTCGAAAGAAATACAAAAAAACAAATATTAATAAATTAGTCCAAAAGATAGACACAAAAAAAGGAAATTGAAAAACAAATCTGATGTAATTACAACCGATGAAGAAGAAATTTATGAAACAATGAAAAATCAAATAAAAAACATATATTCGATTTTGATGAAATTTCTAATAAAGTTGCTTATTAAAAATGTTAATAAGTCTTAGTTAAAATATAAGATTTCGATTGCATTGAAATTGAGGATGAAGTCAGCAGTACAGCAGATAGGACATGTATGATTAACAGCGCTAATAAAAGTTAAGCAACGGTTGGAGCTAACCCGACTAACCGACTTGGATGGGTGTCTCTAACATGCAGAAAGTAGCATTATTTTTAAATAAATTCGTTACCTCATATAAACATCCAAACATACATACACTTTTTAGCGGCTCGATGTGCCCGACTATTTGATTGCCCCCGAAAGGGAACGGTATGACTAGGTACACAGGTATACATAAATACTAATCGTGAAAATGTAGCCTCAACAAATGGAAATAGATCACCAACAAAAAGAGATAATAACCAAATTTCACTTAAACATAATCAAAAATAAATTAATTTTATGTGATTGGCAATTAGAAAAAACAAACATAAATCAGTTTTATTTGGTTTTTAACACTGATATTTTTGAAATAATAAATGACGTTTGTCCAACAAAAAGAGTCAGTTTAAAAATAATTATATCCATTGATTTAAAAATAAAGTCAAAAGTGCACAAGTTAAAATAAACAAATTTAAAACTCTAATCATGTTTAAATTCTAAGAACTGAAAAGATATAAACACGAGCCCAAAAATATGTTTAAAACTTTGAATTTGTTTTTAAAGCAAAACAATACGCGTAATGAAATATTACTTAAAAATGAAGCAAATAGAGGTAATGCTGAACTGTTTAGTAATTATTTTATTAATAGTATTAACGAGTTAGTTATTATAATAAGTAAACCGGTCCATTTAGTACCAGCAGAAATAATCAGTAACTTAAGTACATTCAAAACGTTAGATTCATCAAAATTTAAAAAAATTGTTTTCAAAATTAAAAATAAACTTGTTGATAATGATTGACTAGCTCTATTAGAATAAAACTTTATTATTTCTATTTTTATTGATTTCCGGCGGATATTTAAAATTATAAATAGGGACGTTTCATTACAAAAACTATAATTGTATGGCATTACGGGTAATGAGTTTGTTTGATTTACTAACTATTTGACTGACAGATATCAAACAACATACTTTAATAACTAAACATCTAGCAAATTAAAAGTTTAGCACGATATTCCTCAAGAAAGCGTACTGAGGCTTTTATTATTTTTAATTTATATTAATGATGTTTGTAACTATCTAAACAATTGTCAAGTAACCAAAACTTAAATAATCTGACATCTGAAAAAATAGGTTTTAACAACTAAGCACTGTGGTTATATTGAATCAGTTTTAAACACGTCTAAAACAAAAAAGATAATTATTTCCAACAAAAAAAAATGCATTGTGACGCAATGCCCCTTATTAGGAGAAACGTTAAACTGTTTGTGTGTAAAAGAAAGCTGTGTCTCTTACTAGATAAAATAGCAATTTACATAAAATACATTATTTATTAATTTTAAACGATAAATCTGATTCGATCATCTGATTCAAATAAAACGCTCAAAAAATGCCGTTGCTTGTCTGTGTAAGATTTAACTGTATTACAGCTTTCCTTCACACACAAACAGTTCAACGTTTTTTCTAATAGAATTGCATTGCGTAACCATCTTTGGCACATTAGTAAACATAAACTGTTTGTTATTTAAGGTTAGGTTAGGTTAGGTTAGGTTAGTAAATTTTTTTATATAGTTTATTGTAATGATTTTAATTTTTTATTTATTTAAGACCGGATTTGGCTTTTAGGCTATTGTCAGTTTTAGAATATTACATTTAAAGAAATATATAAAAGTTACATAATGATCTTGGTAACAAAATCCAAACCTTAAATATTCATAAATTGTGCAATAATCAGATGATAAATAAATACTATAAACTATTTAATAGTTATTGTGATTTTATGTAAATTGTCTCTTTGACCAGTGAGATGCTAGGCACACTAATAATGAGTGCATATCCTGAAACACGAAAGTATGTGTCACTTACTAGATAAAAAAGCAGTATACATAAAATACATTATTTATTAATTTTACATCAACAATTTAGGCAGTTTACTTGACAATAGAGTTTAATTTTCATGGCATTAGAATGCATATGTTAAAAATAAATTTCAAAAATTTTATTGCTCAAAAGTTAAATAACAGTTTATAATTTCACAAACTTAGATTTATATATCAATACTGCTGTATGCTTCTTATATTATTTAATATCAATCAAAGAAAGAAGTTGCAAAGTTTACAAAATAAGACAAAGCAAATTATTTTAAAATGTACACACCACACCAAACTTATGTTAAACGTTTTTGAGTGGCTGTCTGTTAATAAACTCATAGATTTTTATACCTTGATTTGTATATTTAAAATTAAGAAAGGAGAAGCTCTGTCATATTTTATTAACAAAACAAATTAAAAAACAAAAAAAATTAGTGTTAAACAAAGGAGTTAAGTTATTTAATAACCTACCAACAAATATAGAAGACTCGAAACCTATGTACTTTTAAAAAGGCGTTCTTGTTACATGTTAGAAAACTAAAGTATATGCAATAATTTTGATAAAGTAGTATGATTTATTTTAAGATTTTAATCATTTCTTTAAGTATATATTTTATGTGAATAACATTTTTATCTATGTATTTATGTTTGTTGTATTTTTTTTACATTTATATTTTTATGATGTACATTTTTTTGTTATATGTGAGGTAGCTTTGGCTAAGTAGAGACTTTGCTACGCCCAAATTTAGCCCATGATTATTTAAAGGGCTAGCCTGGCTCAGCTTTGGTGGAGATGGGAGAGGTAAAACAAAAGTACCGAAATATTCAGCACAAACAAAATTAAACGACGGCAATGCACAATTAAAAACACCAAATGATATAATAAACTTAAAAGAAAAACTCACCATGTGTTGCAAGGGAATGTATGGGCTCCAATTATTTTTGTGGTGGACACATGTTTGATTGGTAGTCTGTGGTCACTATTGGCTGAAATGCTCTTTCCAGGGAAAAATAATAAAACTGGCTGTATTGGGAGAAAAAAAAAAGTATTGAGGTAGGATAAGGTAAAAGTTTAAACAAATCCCTTGAAACAAGTTTAATACAATAATATTTAAATAGTAAAGCGACAAGGCCAAAACAAATTTGGTGATGATTAATTGAACAAATTCTTACGCACTCACTCACAACTTTCGCACTATAAAATAAAATATTAACAATTATAAAACTAAGTAAAAAAAAGGTAAGAAAAAAATATAATTAAAGTTCTATCAAGTAAGAAATTTGATATTACTACAATAAAACTCCATAGGAAGAAGAAAAAGCAAATAAATAAACTGCAATCTAAGCAGTATAAAATTGAGCAGTATATATCTCAAAACAACCAAAATATTAAAGCTGAATTAATTCTGGATGCATCAGAGAACAAAATTATTAGGGTCAATCCTAAATAAACAACCCGACTAAAGAAACATCAGATAAGTGGTGTTTGGTTCATATGAGATACTTGTTATGAAACTGTTTCAGTACTAAAAAAAGATAACTCTGGTTCTGGATGCATTTTAGCCCATTGTATGGGACTAGGTAAGACTTTTTAGTTGTGCTTTTGATTCATACGTTTTTTAATTATTCAGTTACTAAAACTAAACATATATTAATATTATTTCTTTTTTGACCGTATTAAATTAGAAACAAGAATTTAAAATTAGACTTCATTTAGCAGGTGAAAAAAGACTGCCAAGTTTTAATATTTTGCTGTAAATAATGATAGTTATAAAACCAAAACGCAAAAGCAAGCTTTGTTAAACTATTGGCAAAAAGTTGGTGGGGTTTTAATTATGGCCCAGGTTCTTGTTAAACCAGATTCTGATCTTATTGTCTGTGATAAAAGTAATTTTCTTGAAATTGGCAAAAGTGCTTGTACCGTACACCTAATAAAGATGCGACTTAACAACAAATTATAATGATTGGTAATTTTTTACAAAATAATTTAGATGAAAATTGTCACATGGTACAAAATTGTTGAAAAAACTAAATATTTTTTTAATGGGTCAAAATGACACTCAGAAACAACTCATTATACATTGTTGGAAAGCACTTGATAAATCCTATCTAATAAAAAATAAAAATTTAAAAAAGTTAAACCGCTTAAATATGGCGGCCAATAATGTCAGTTTTAGTTTTTACTCGAAAAATAAAAGTTAACGTTTTATTTTTTAATTTTGAATATTTATTGTAATACTATGCATTATTCTAAAAATAATAAGATTTATCCAAAATCTCTACTACCATCCGATCTCAAGTTGAATTTTTTAGTGCAAAAAGTTAAAAAATTGTTGAAAAAAATTATCGGCAATTTAGAAGTGCATTTTAATTCATAAAAAAAGTTGAGAGCAAGTGTAAATAATTAATGTTCAAAATAAGACATATTTCTAACCTTAAAATTAAATTAAAATGTCAACAAAAAAACGGAAATCTTGGTTAGCGGGAAAAAACAAATTTAAATTTAAAACAGGAAATCTGGGTAGCGGGAAAAAACAAATTTTAAATAATTTATTAATCATATATATGGCATTGAAAATGCAAATAATTTTGTGAAACATGTTTGCCATTAAAAAATAATTATATCGGAGAATATTTTATTATTTATGAATAAATATGTTAAATATAAAAAATTTCTACAAAATAAAAGAAGAAAATATTAATGATTAAAATATTGATAATCAAAAACATTTAATGCACTTAACAAGTCAGTACATATAACATAAAATGTACGTGCACTGAGTTAGATGTAGAAAAGAGCCTGGTATCTAACATACAGTTCTGCAGTATAAACACTGCTAACACTTGGCAAGCCAAATGTAAACTGCATCTCATCTACCAGAAAAACACAACCTACACCGTCGTTACTTTTTAAGCCATCGGTATATATCCAAGTGGCATTTACGTGCCTTGCTTGAATTTTTGCAAATTCAGTTTGATATTCAACTGATAAAGTTGAAGCTTTGCTCATTCTCGATAATGCAGTATTTAACCATAGACGTTAAAAAGTCCAAGGAGAGTCGCGACAGTAAGACAGTTGATATACATCAGGGAGTTAGAAATCCAGTTTCTGAAATATACTGCAATTTCTTACAGCAACCGGTTTTTGGGACCGTATCCTAATGTTGTATAGATTGTCGAGATTATTATTGTACACGACAGAAAACGTCGGATGCAAGCGTTTAGCTTTTAATTTTGCGGCGTACCTAACAGTCAAGATTTTACGCCAAAGACAGAGAGATGGTTTAGCTGCCTCACACAACACACTAGCAATAGGGCTAGTGCGGAAAGCGCCAGTTGCTCAACAAATTCTAGTATAGTGGACAGGATTAACAAAACGTAACGATGATGGTGCTGCAGAGACATAGAATATGAAACCATAATCTAATTTTGAACGCACCAAAGCGCGATGCAAAAGTAGCATTGTTTTCCGATCCGTTCTCCATATCTTTTCACTCAACGATCTAAGCAAGTTTAGTGCCGGAACAAAACTTGATCTCAGATTTATTAAATGGGAACGCCAAGTCAACGCTTGGTCAAATATGACACCAAAGAATCGAACACATTCCTGTACAGAAATGGGTTCTCCCCAAGATACAATAAAGGGTCACCGTGTGGGGTTTGTCTTCTGCAAAAATGAATGAGCAAAGTTTTGCTTGTAAAAAAAGTAAATCTATTGCTATTAGCCCAGTTCAAAATGCGGTTGATAGTTATTTGAAGTTGACGTTTTAATGTAGGCGTGTTTTTCGAAGCGCAAAAGATAGCTACGTCATCAACATACATACATCCGACTTATGCCGTTAATAGCTATCATAAATAGCGTCACGCTTAAAATAAACCCTTGCGGAATACCATTCTGTTGCTGACGTATGCCCGAGATGCTATCACTTACAAGTACATTAAACAAACGGAAAATTTAAAAGCATTGTATGAACAATGCCAAGCTTTCGCAAATACCCCACAAATAAAGCGTTTGTAGAACATTGTATTTCCACGTCATGTCATATGCTTTTGCAATATAAAAAAAAAGCTGCAACAAGATGTTGATTCTGTACAAAAGAATTTTTAATTGCTGTATCCAACCAAACAAAGTGATCAGTCGTAGAACGATGAGTTAATAACCAAGTAAGACGCTTATTAATCATTCTCTCTAATAACTTGCATAAGCAGCTAGTTAGAGAGATAGGCCTATAACTTGTCGGGAGCTTTTTATCTTTACCAGGTTTAAGTACTGGTACAATGATAGCCAGCTTCCATGACTCAGGGCAGTACCCTGCTGACCATGCACGGTTATAAAGAGCCAAAAGCTGAAATTTGGCAGAGCGACTTAAATGCTTAAGCATAGCATTGTGTTGAAACTATGTCATTATTAGTTGGTTTGTATTTACTGCACAAATCTTCTAATAGTTTATTTTTAACACAATATATCTGAAGTCAAATCAGATCCACAACATTTATTATTTATTTTTTTTAATTTAGGTGAATTTAATATTTCTAGAATTCTTTACTCAGTTATTTATCATTAAAAATAACTTACATATGGTTATATTTACAAATAAATAAAATAAAAATGATACTAATTAATTTAAAAAACTAATCGGTATAAAAATCACTTTCATCGCTTGATTCAGCATCTAAGTATATTGGTTAATTTTTGATGTTTTCGGTCAATATGACCGAGTCAGTTTTTTTCTTTTTTGCGTCATACACGCCAGACTCTCGGCATCTAATGGTTTACAAACGCATTTTTTACAAATAATTTTTGCTCTATATGCATCTGCATCTGTTTATCTTAATTAAACTGCTTTATTTATTTATATGTAATATTTTGTATTTTATGTTAGAATAATATATTTATTTTATGTAAATTTGTATAAAACTTTTTTTTTTAAATTATAACATACACATTTTACATCATTATACATACGAGAGAGTAGTCAGTACGGCAGAGAGGGCATGCACGATTACCAGCGCTAACGAAAGTTAAGCAACAGCCGCTTCGGTAACGACTAATTTACTGAATAAAACGATTACAAACGATTAATTTTAGAAAAAAAACCTGTTAACTGGCCACCTTGTTTGTGCAATTTTACGCCAGTTGATTAATTTCACTAAGGATATGTAAAAACCCAAGTCTACACCGATCAACCAAACACAATTGAGCACTTGAAAGCCACCATTGCTATAAAGTAAAGATAATTATTCTCTTAATATTTTTAAGTTATTACTGTACCAAGTTATATTTAGTTTTCTATGTTTTAATGATAATTGTTTCTCTGGAAAAGACGAAAGCATTGATTGTTGCAAAATATTGTACATACGTTCCAATTTCATGTCAACGTTAATATTACTTTCATGTACAAAGGAAAAATCTACTTGCTCTATGCATTTATAAAAATTATATTGACCTGCTTGTGTTATTGGTCTGAAACTATGTTTTAAAATCTTTTCTGTTTGTTTTTTAATTTTTATGTTTGTTGAAATAGTCTTGTAGTCAGAATAATGTGCATCTAATACAAAAGTTTCAAAAATATCATGAAAATTTATTAATATATTATCTATGCAGCGGTCATATCTTGTATTTTCATGTATAGTAACTGACAACTCATTAATATTTACAATTTGATTAAATCTCAAATCAAAGACATAGATAACTAATAGACTAATAAGTTTTTGATGTCAAATGTTTAAAACTTGGAGATGATCGCAAGTTTATTGGCCAAGTACCAAATTGGCAAACGTTAACGTTCACTTTAAAAAAAGCTGGTAACACAAACATTAACATTAACATTTACAATACATTTTTTTTAAGTATAAAAACAATTTTAATAGAAAAATGCTATTATTCTTAAAATCATTTTTTAGAAAAAAGCATCAAGATTTAAATATTAAATTTAACGTTTGTATTTGTTTATTAAGTAATTTTTAATTTTAAAATTGATTTTAAACTGTTATTAATTATTTATATTTTTATATTAATAAGTAAACAACATGGTATTGTATTTGTATTGAGTATTGTTTGATAATTTTATTATAATATGTTAAATTTGATTTATATCAAGATTTATCAGTATTTTATATGTGTTTATTTTTGACAATGCCAATATTTGTATAGATCTAATAGAATAAAAAATATTATTATTTATAAATAGAATAGTTTTTGGTCATATTATTAGCCAGCACTGTCACATAATTGACTAAATTTAAATGTGTGAGTGATAACAGTAAAAATGGCTGTCCCCAAACCAATGTATTTGACAAATGCTATAATTTTTGAAGAAGAAAGTAAAGATGTGGCTGATTATTTACATTTAACTTTTGAGCAACTTAATGAAAAAGATCAAATTGACAGACCCTTCATTTCTACCTGTTAAAGAAGAATAAAATTTAAGTAAGGTTCAATCAGAACCAATAGATTTTGAACTTGTCAATAATTTCAAAATCAAACCATCGACATTTAAAGTTAAGCAAGAGAATGTTTTTGATGAACTGGATTTCATTGAAAGAAGCTAAAATGGTTTTGAAAACTCCCGTTGAAACTGAAGATACAGTAGAAAAGATAAATTTGCGTAGTGCTAAGCATACTTTGTTAAGACAAAAAAATTCGCCATATTTTAAAGAGGAGTTAACTACTTTGCAAAAACGTACTCCTAAGAATCGTCATTTGTGTTGTTTTGGACAAACATCAAGAAAAGATGAAACTAATGAGAACTAGGAGTCGCGTTGAGAAAGATCCAGAAGTTTTGAGTCGTAAACAGATTGATTTTGGCAAGAATACTGTCGTCGGTTATGATAATTATAGTAAGCTTGTTCCAAAAGATAAGCGTACATCTGAAAATTTGGCCAGTTTAAACAAATACCGAATTTACTCAAGGCGTGGATTTGATGGACTGATAAATCAGTAGCGACTTAAACTGCACAAATACAACCCTTAAATGATTTTATTTTTATAAACTCTTTGATTTGTACAATATGAATTCTTAATTTAATTTTAATAAGCAAAACTAATTTCTTTTATTATTGAATCATAATTTTCAGCAAAATGTAAAAACACCAATTACATATTTGTATTTACGTAGTTAAATTGCTAAAATTAAAGAGAACCTTGTTTTTTTTATTTTTAGCAAGGTACCAAAAAAATCATAAATTTTGAAAATCCAAAAAGAGGAGAGTTTTTTAATTAGATCAACGACTAATAAGTAGCGGTTGCCAATTTCATGAGAATTAGACACACAACGTATAAAAAAATGCATTGTTGTAACAGAACAATTACATCTAAAAAAAAAATAAAAATAATAATAATGATTGAATTACGCTATTGGGATTTGAGTTTGGCTGAAAATGTTGTATAATTTGCTTGTAATCTCATAATTGAATGGAATTATTGTTTATAAAATTCTTTAAATAATTATATTAAAGTATTAAAAAAATAAAACATTCAGTTTTAAAATTAACAAGTTCGCTTATAAATAACAAAAATTAATTAACTTATGTTTTAATACTTTCATTTTTTGTTCATTGTTCAAAACGAGTGAGTAATGCCTAAAGAAAGATTATTTAAATATTATATTGATTCATATCCTGCTTGCCAAGAAGTGGAGTGATTTTGCACGGTATGTGCAAAAAGACAATTTAAAGAAGTAGATCTGCAAAATTATAACTGTATTTCCATCCAAGAGATGAATGAATACAAAATAAATAATATGATGGCAGAGTAAATAATAACTTATAACTTTGGGATTCCCTTCAAATCTAGACTCCATTCTGTGTGTAATAACAAATCATAGTGACACATCCACACGTCCACTCAACCTACATACAAACATCAAACCTGCTGTAAAGAGTTAAATTGCAGTTATATGAAAAAATGTAAAAAAAAAATTAAAACATTGAAAATTGTTAAAAGTAAATAAAACTAGTGGATTAGTTAGTGATGACTAAATCTTCAAAAATAATTTTATTAATAAATTAATTGATTATTTAAATTTAGAATTATTAAAATTACTAATTTACTAGCAAACTCATTTTCAAGAGATCAAATAAATGTGTTATTGGCAAAGCATACACACTTGCTTGCATTAAACTATTTACGTAGAACATTTTATTGCACAGAAACTACAAAAGTGGAAAAACTTGTTGCAATGCGCACTTAACTATTAAAAAATTGATGCTGCAGATATAGCAAGTACGCCGATAAAAAAGTAACATACGAGAGATGGTAAGTTTTTTGAGGTACTACAAAAAGAAAGAGAGAAATGTAAGAAGTAAATACTTTAACACAAGATAAAAATAAAGCAAATCATAATATGATGGAAATTTTGAAAAACCTATAGTACCTTATTTCCAATTTTAGACTAATACATGGATCTATTTAGATATCATAAACATTTAAAAAAATAACTAATACTGTTTTAAATTTTTGTTGTTTTCAGAGTATATATGCTGTATGCATAAAATTTACTTTTTTTTATTTTTATGTTATTCTAATTATCATATACTAAAAAATGTAACTTATTTAAAACAAAAATTTATCCTGAAGATGGCATAAGTCGAATCTAGTCAAAATAAAAAAACATACAAGTATACAAGTATATAATATTATTTCCCAACTTTACATAACCTATACTGTTTTAAAACTTATTTTAATGCAGAATAAGATGATGAAAGACATACAAAGTTTATTGAAATATCTTCAATTATAAAGGCATCATATTGGGCGTGTTCTAAATGATATTACAATATAAACTTGACTTAAGTTTGTCTGAAGTTGTTAAGAAAGTATCAAATTACGGTTGAACTTAAATTAAATTAAAAAATATTACTGATGAATATGTTATCAATAGCTTTATCAATGATGTATTTTGTACAATGTACAAATTTTCGATAGTGAATAAAAAATCAATTTTTCTTAGAATTGTTTTACATTAACAAAGACAAATTTAATATGAATTTTAAAATTGATTTTATTGATCTAAATTTTGTGTAAACATTGTTATTAAATAAATAAATTTTAGATTAACTATATATTTTATTAGTAGTATTTGTTTCTGATTATTGCACAGTTTAAAATAATTGAGGTTAGGGTATTTTAATAAAAAAATTTATACTTTATTGTGCTGATTTTACTTTTTTATATATTAAGACCGGTTTCGGCGGTTAGGCGATCATCAGTTCTAAAAATATTACATAAATTATAAATATATATGTGTTACATAGATGATTTTAACAAAACTTACTTTTCTTTTCACAGGTGTTGTTGTGTGTTGCGGGTGGTGTGAATTTGTTGTGGTTACTGTTACATTAATTGGTTATTGTGTATTGTGGTTATTGTTGTCGAGTGATTAACTGTTAATATGTTAGTAAATAATTTATCCACCAACATATAAACTGGATAAATTATTTACTAACTTATTAACAAAAAACTTACAAATTACACCTAAACACACAACGATCAACTCTATAGAACTAGCAAACACTCTAAAAAACATTAAAATAGAACCTAACGATACGATGATCTCCTTCGACATCAACAACTTGTGCACAAACATACCTATACCTGAAACTATTTCTGCATTTCAAAATACATTATCAACACTAAACATAGACACTGAAGAAGTAAAGAACATAATAAAAATTGCAAAATTTCTCACTTCAGAAACAATTTGCACATATAATGAAAAAACATATAGGTTAACCGATGGACTACCAATGGGAGCATCAAGCTCAACTATCCTAGCAAACATTTTTTTCAATACAATCAAAGAAAAAATACTAACTAACAACAACCCACTACACAATAACATAATACTATGGCGTAGATATATAGATGACATATTTTGTATATTTAGAGGGCAACCAAATGACATAAATAATTTACATTCATATATTAATAGTTTAACTAAAAACATACAATTTACAATAGAAATAGAAAGTAACAATCAAATAAATTTTTTTGATCTGACAATAATCAAATACAATTCAAACAAACTAGACTTCAAAATTTACAGAAAACCAACCAATTCAGGCATAATATTCCTTTTCAACTCAAATCACAGTTTCAACAACAAATTAGCAGCTTTTCACTCCCTAATTCATAGAGCACTATCACTTCCACTATCATCTACACATCTACAGCTTGAATATAATACAATAAAACAGCTAGCTATAAATAATCAATTTCCCCTCAGCACAATAGACAAAATAATTAAGAAACATACACAAAAGACACTACTTGACAACATATCACTTTTTACACACAACACCTAAAACACAAACAACCAATACAGAAAGTTAACATATTACAACAACACCAGTAACAAAATACAAAAACTTTTGTACAAATACGATCTTAAAGCTTCACTATCTAACCCTAACACTATCAAAAATAACATCTGCAATCAAAAACATACATCAGACAAACTGACTAAATCAGGAATATACCAAATCAATTGTCAAGATTGCACAGCTTCATATATAGGACAAACTGGTAGAGCACTTAAATACAGACTCAAAGAACACACTCACAAAAATACAACTCCACTTTTTCCAAACACTTACAAATACACAAACACACTTTCAATATCAAAAACAAAAATAATATAAAACTCCTACACCAATGTAAAAAAGGCTTAAAAATGACAATACTAGAATCATATGAAATAGACAAATTAAAAAACAATAAAATCTACAGATGCCTAAACGAACAAATCAATAACCCATACCAACATATCTATACATTTTTAAAAAACAATAACCACACTACAGTTAATCACTCGACAACAATAACCACAATACACAATAACCAATTAATGTAACAGTAACCACAACAAATTCACACCACCCGCAACACACAACAACACCTGTGAAAAGAAAAGTAAGTTTTGTTAAAATCATCAATCTAACACATATATATATATTTATAATTTATGTAATATTTTTAGAACTGATGATGGCCTAACCGCCGAAACCGGTCTTAATATATAAAAAAGTAAAATCGGCACAATTAAGTATAAATTTTTTTATTAAAATACCCTAACCTCAAATATATTTTATTGTTTATGTTCATTAAAATTTTAATAATTTAGTTTTATAAACTATGTCAATTTCAATTAAAATTTTTAAATATTTTATAAATTGTAATTATTTCATCATTTTAATAATAAAATTTTATATTAATTTCATATTTTATTTATTAACCATTACTAAAGTTGGAAATTTATAGATTTCTATATTTTATAATATTTATATAACAATTAAATAATTTCGTATTTACAATTAGATATGCCAAATTCAAAAAGTTGCGGATTATTAGTAAAAAATAGACTGAATTAAGACAAAATAACTATTACAGATACATTGAGTTGTATTAAAGTCGGCAAAAAATTAATTATAATACTAGAAAGAGTATTAAAAAGTCATAAATTATCTAAAAAGATATACATTTTTGCATTAAACACTGCAGAGCCAGTAAATTTCTAATTTGAATAAATTATTGCCAAGAAACAAACAGTTGAATCTGTTAAACGTAAGATTTTATTACAATCTAAGAAACAATACATGGTAGATATACCAATAAATAAGTATAAAATATATAAAGAAGAGACGCAATGTCCTCTAATGAGACAGTTGTAAAGCAATAATTTCGAATAAAGCCTAGTTAAATAGGTAAATTTATACTATTTCGAAATTATTGCTTTACAACTGTCTCATTAGAGGACATTGCGTCTCTTCTTTATATATTTTATATATGTTCTGATATACACAAAATTGTATAATAGTAATTATAATTTTTGTAAAAATTTTATTCTACTTTTAATTTTCAAATTTTCTTTTTAATTCTTTTTTATGTCATTACCATCAGTTAAATATCCCGAAATAATTAGTTTATTTTTTCATTCTCAGAATGCTATTAACCATAGCCATTAAATAAAGTCATTAAGTCAGTTAGTATAAATAGTCAACACCCTTTAAAATATTCACTTTGAATTGTGGTGGTGAACGATGTTGACGATGTAAGTTACAAATCAATTATTAAGTTTAAATCAATAAAGCCATACTGATGAGAGGTAAACCTCGAAATGCGTCTATGGATGTTTTTAGTTTAGAATATTTTTTCATAAATTTAATTTTTTAATGCAATAAATAAGTGTATAATACGTAAAAAAACTTAAAAATAAAATAAATTATCAGAAATTTACTGATAATTTTCGAAATAGTAACAAATTATTTGTACAAGAAGCTTCTGAGAAAGTAAACACGTCTCAATTGTTTATATTTTTGTGGAAGTAGTATTTAACAACACTTCTATTGTCAACTTAATGTGAAATTTTTATTAAAAATCAAACTGTTGATGTTTTAAAGAATGCTATTTCAAAATTTTCAAATAGAGAAATTGAGAAAATAAATTTGAATGGAATCCAGAAGTTAATTTGTTGTAAAATTACCCATAAAGATGGAAGTTATTTTTTTTCTGAGATAAAAGTTACTTTCTTCAGAGCAAGAAATAAGAACAAAAAGAAAAAAAAATTCCAAAGTAAAAATAAAAAGTTAGGACAATTTTGTGAATCCATTTATTTACCACGGAGAGATTGTGGCTTTAAATTTTATGTAGATATCTTGCCTTTTTTTTTAAATAAAATAATAATGTTTATTTTTATTTACCTCCTATAAATAGTAAAATATATTAATAAATATAATTGTTTATGTATTATTATTTTCATGAAAAGAGTGAAGCGTCACATTGTTGCCTCCCTGTCTGCTGGTGTCTAAAGTAATATATTTTTATTTATTTCATAAAAAAAATAAAGAAAAATTCGGTTTAAATCAAGTAAAAAATATTAACAGCGTAAAAGTCAGCAATATTGTAGTCCTGGCTGAAGCTTTGGTGACTTCATTAAAGAAAAGAAAGAAATAGTTGATTGTAACCAATAATATTTTTATTAAAATGATTTTAATTAGACGAAAGTTTTTGGTTCTAACATGAGAAAATCAAATTTTAGTTAAATAAAAAGAATAATAGCGGTCAAAATTTCCATTACCTTTGAATGATGTGATGTTTGAAGAACTTGGTCAAGCGCTTTTACATATACTGCAACTCTGTTGCTACACCTTTATAGAAATATTTATTGAGCAACTTTCAAGTTGAAGTTAAAAAATGCTTTAAAAATTATAATGAAAACTTGGAACTCTGCATTTAAACACGCAAATTACATCCTATTTGTGAATTATGGAGAGGTTTAATTTCAACGTATCGTAAATTCGAATCTCGCAACCAGATTAAGATTTTAGAAACTGGATTTCTACAACTTCTTAATGATATTGAAAGATCTCATACAAAACTAGTACTTAAAGAATCCTCTAGCACAATTGACCGCTTTCCAATAATTAAAAACTAAATTCAAATATTAGCATCTAATGAAAATTTAGATGTTTCTAGATCATCTGATGATGATGATGATTGTGTCAGTAATAAATATTTGCGTCAACCTAGAGTACTAAATAAACAACAAATTAGTTGTAATTATAAATCCGAGGATTTGATGTCGATGTATGTTTTTCAACATTTCGGAAACTTAAAAAAAATTAAAATCATATTATATATGTTTTATGTTTGAACATACTACAATTTTCAGAAACTAATAAAATAATTAAAATTATTTTGTATTTATTTTTTTAAATTAATTTATCTGCTGATTGGAAGTTGTTTACATATTAAAATAGTTATTTTAGATGAGAGTGATAATGTGCTTGTAAAGTTACTCCAAGCATTTAATAAAAACTTAATTTTTTAATATCATAAACATCAAGCGTTATTAGAAAATGTACCTCATGAGGAATTGCAAGAGAATGAAAGAGAAGAATAAATAAACACCAATAACAACATCAACAATGTATGTTTTGCAGATATTATATTTTTACATATTTTATTGTATTATTTTTAATAGAATTGGTGCTGCAAAAATCTGTTAATAATTTATCACTCATTCCAACGTAAAACCAAATCTGATGCCATCACAAAATTATAAACCAATGGGACAAAATTTCACACTAATGGGACACGGTGTATTAGCAACCAACAGATTAGTTCGAAAATTATTTATATTAACCAGTTTTATTCCTTCAATAGCAAACAAAAATTTTAGCATTGTCACATTTATTCATAACATATACAAATTTCATTTTATTAGAAGTTTTTGGAAGCAGTATTTAAAATATTGCAAACCTATTTTGTTACATTACTAATATTAATCAATTGTTTTAAATATATTTAGAATTCTTCAACAACCAATAACTTTTCAAAATATGAATCCAAATCAACCCAAGGTTCAGCCACATTAAAAAAATGCTAAACTATGTGAAACTTCGAACACTATTGATTTGCAGGCTATTTTTAAAGCTAGGTTATAACAGAATCCGCAAACTATAGAGCCGATTCAGCGCAAAATAAGCACAAAACAGCTCAGATTCAGCCCAATACAGCACAGAGTCAGCAGAATACAGTGCAGAATCAGCACAAGGCAGATGCAATGTTAAAAAAATTTAAAACCAGTCTAAATTGTACATATTATTTGACAGTATAGAATACAATTTGACAAATCTGCTATTTATGTTTGACAAAAGTGTTTTACTTACTTATTGACAAATTTTATTACATTTCTTTAAATTATTTGACAGTGTTAGTAGTTTTTTGACAATTTGAGTAACTTTTTAATAATCTAAAAAACCATTCGACAGTTTTTGTAAAATTTTGACAAATTTAGTTATATTTTTGACAATTTAGTAATTTTTTGACATATGTGCTTACAATTTTTAAGTTACTTACATATAATTTTTGATATACAAAGTGCTTCCTAATTGGAGGCAAAAAATGAAATGTAAAAAAACAAAAAACCAAATTATAAACTTTTTTGTCTATCTCGATTCGTTTTAATAAAAATTACAATTTATTTAAAAAAAAAAAAAATAATTAGCAAAAGAAAAATTAAACAAACAAAACAACATTACTTTAACAAGTGTGCTTTGATCCACAAGCTTTTAATACTTTTCAAAATCGTTTTCTTTAGTTTGGTTAGTAAAACTTGATGAAAATTCTGTTCAACAACAAAGAATACGCAGACATTATTTTTGTTTACGGATTCTGTAATGATAATGCCTAGGAAGAGTATCAATTTAAATTTGTTGACAAAAAGCAACCTTCTTGTTGAGTATTTTTGGACGCATATTGATTTTGTAAATTTGGAATTGGAAATCGCCGTAGTAGAGGTTTACAATATCAGCACACCGTGGCAAAAGAAAAACAAATAGTTGAAGCAGTTTTTGATGAACCAGAGGTCAGCGCTAGACTATTTTTTGCCCGTTTACAACTGTCTAACAACTTTGCTTCAAAAACCTTAAATAGAAAAAAAATACCTTTATTATTATCAAAAAGTACATCAGCTACAACCAGGCTACGCAGCACAACGACTTGCAATTTCTCAATCGCTTCTTGAACATCATCAACAAGATCTTAACATATTTAGATTGATAATGTAGAGCAATGAGTCTATGTTTATAAAAAATAGCATTAACAATATACATAACAAGCCTATCTGGTCATTAGGAAACCTGTACGCAGTCAAGATACGAGCTTACTAACAAAGATTTTCAATTAATACATGGTGTGAGGTTTTTAATAAGCAACTTCTACCAATTCAAATTATACCACCTTGTTTAAATACTGGTTTATACGCAAAATTTTATGAAAAATCAAATTAAAAATTTGTTGAATAACTATGTCAATCTTGCCTTACGTAACAGGATGTTGTACCAGCACGATGGAGCACCGTCCCATGTTGGGCAATATGTAGATTGGTAGCTAAACGATTATTTTAATGATTAGTGGACTGGTAGAAGAGGTCCAGTGAACTGGTCTGCAAGATTTTCTGATCTGAATCTACTGGACTATTATGTGTAAAAAATAAAACAATTGGTTTATGTAGAGCCAATATACAACGTGGAGCAGCTACAAGAAAAAACTGAGAATGCAGCATTTCACATTCAAAACACAACAGATTTTGAAGCAGTTTATCATTCTTTATTAGTTCTTTTGTATAGTAAAATATAAAGGTACTACTTTATTCTTCATATTTTTTATAAAATTGCTTATGAAACACTCTGTATTAGTCTAAATCAACTCAATTTTAGTGCCATTCCAAAATTTGAAAATTTTGTGTTTATTATACCTCTTGTTGCATTTATCCTGGGACACACTGTATATTAGAAAAAAAATATAATTTTCAAACTTCATCCTCACTCAAAAGTAACAATTTCATAATCTCCAAGATAAATAGTAAAGAAGCTTAGAAAATTGTCCAAAGTCACAGATGCCAGTATTTTAGACATTAAGTTTATTCCTTCTTCTGCAACAATTATTTTTTTCAATTTTTAAATATGTTTTTTATATAATTTCAAAATTGATATAATTTATTCAATGGCTCTCCTATATCAATTTTCTGATGTCTTGACCTAAATTTACGGTATTTACCCTATAGAGAACACATACAATCTTAATTGTCATTACAACAAAAATAAATCCTACTAAAAAGTTACTCACAATACCATATTTAAAATCTGTGAGACCAATTATTAAAGTCTGAAAACTTTAAAACAACTTACACAAATTTTAATAGAAACTACTTTAACGTGACGTCTTATTCCTACTATGATCACAATCAAATAAAATAAATTTAGTGTTTTAAATTTTCTCTCTTTAATAAGCAAGTAACTTTCTAGTTATGAATCTACAGAAGCTGTGATTATTAATGTGACTTATATGTTTATTATGTATATAACCTGATATAATGTAAATTTTATTGTTTTTATATATTTTTATTCGTTTTGGTTACGCAATATTCTTTAATTTTTTGGAAAAAGGAAATATCGAAAATGTTAAAGATATTCTGGCAACAAACTATCCAACAAAAATAAGTCCCAAGAAGATCAGCGATATTAATTATCTAATAATTAACTTAAATTCAAAGAAGAGTTGATTAATTTAAACCTTTAATCTTTTATTATGTTTTATGTTTTTTGGTAATAAAAATCTACTTCACACAAATCAGAAAATAAATCAGCAAATTCTTCTAAAATGAAAAACCCAAAACTTAAAAACCTTCCTAACAACAACGTTGATACAGATGCACCATAAAGCCACAAACTAACATATAAATTGAAAATAGTTTAGATAGTAAAAACAAAAATTAAAACACAATTAAATTTAAAAATAAATTATTAGAAGTGCTTTTCAATGAAGATAGGTGGTGTTATTTATTAATGTAGCAGAACAAGGTTGTAACAAAAATGACTAAAAAATAAACATCTCAATTGTAAAATAGGCATGTTCGGCTTTTATTACATACAATTCTATTGTAGTTGTAATTTATAATTGCTAAATATCAATCAACATGTTGTCAAATAATAATAAACTACCAATAAGCTTCCGTCGGCTTAGATCGTCAGGAGTTCGCGCAGTGAGCAAGTAGCGGCCATGCCAAAAATACAATTAAAAAAAAAGTATCTCAAGTAGCAACACAGGTGGCAAGTTTTGAATATCTCGAAGGTATCAGATACTGCCTAAGAAAAGCAGAGAAACAGCAGCAGAAAAAAACCAAAATTACATTGCCAGTTGCAACAATTTGTCCATATTATGAACGAAGGGTAAAGAAAATATATAATCTTCTACGATGCGCAAAATGACAAACAAGAAAATAGAAATGAGATTGGAAAAGAAGAAAGAAATCGTAAACACAATTCAAACACCTGCAAATATACAGTTACAAAAAACAGAAATATAGAAAGAAGACCTGGTTAACCTGGTTAAGGCAGTGTTTTTAATAGCAAACTTTCTCAAAAGAGACAACATATAGAGAAGAAATCAACAAACAAACATATACACCTAACAACAAAGTATATCTTCTTTTTAAGTGCAATAATTTTCAATTAATTCAAAAAACTTTTTTTAATTGTTATTTGCAAAATAGCAAATAATGCATTTCATCACATTAATAAATATAAAATATATAAATATTCAATGTGTTTTAGTGGACTGTTTATGTTTTGCAATTTAATTCAAATTATTTAATTAATATTTTTTTAAATAAATTTAAAATTTAATTTGATTTATTATAATTAAATAATTAGCCGTTGTCGTTATAGATAACTGCAACTGAAGAACGAACAAGACTGATATATTGTAAAACTTTTGTTTATACTCTTGCAGCTCTGCGTTGCTGAGTTACAAATAACAAAAAAATGCTTCAGTTCTAACAATATCTTGATTTGTTGAATAAGACATAATTTATTTACAAATATTTTTACTATTTAGTCAATTCACAATTGTTTATATTTATTTGTTTCAAGAGATAGCAAAAATCATTTATAACATTGATGAATTACATCATTTGATGTATCAAAACCGTACATTGATGTATTGCATAGAAAACATTGAAAGATACATATATCGAAAAAAAAATTGAATTATTTATAAGACAAATTATTAAATGATAAGTTATATACGTTCTTCATTCAATTTTTTTAACATTTGCTTTTTAGTATAGGTATTATGTATTATTTATATTTATTATAACAAATACTTATTTTTTTATGAATTTAATTAGTTTACACTGTAAAAACTAGCATTATTGCAATGCTGTAGAAATAAATTGAATAAATAACTTTCATGTGTTCAACAATGTATCAAAACATAAAATCAATATAAAAACATCAATGTATAAGAAACATCAATAAATATTTGCCATCCCTAATTGTGTCATTGTATCTGTATATGTTTAGAAAAATAAAATAACATTTTTTTACGTAATTACTACCAATTCATATTTTACTTCCAATGAAGACCCCAGTTTCAAATTATAAATTAGATAATTTTTTAATAAGTGAGGTTAGGTTAGCCGTCCGTCTGGTGAATTTGCTAAAAAATCTGGTGATTTTTGATTGCTTGCTGCCTGGTGAAATCTGGTGATTTTTTTCGTAGATTTCTGGAGAATTTATTTTGCTTCGAGCGGCAACACTGACACACTGTAAGTTATTACAGTCAAATCAATTTTTTTTAAATACATGGCCTACTTCAGTATTTTTATTGTTAGAATATTTAAATATCCAAAACTGTAATTTTTTTTTAATAAAGTACAATATAAACAATAATTAAGTTTTTTGATCACAAAGAAAAAATAGAAGACATGTTGGTAATAACCAAAGCAAAAAGTTATTTAAATATAAGAAAAATTAATCTATAAATTATAATTTAAATCTAAAATGACATACCAAAAAGACAATTTATTATATTATTTTAAAGATTGTTGAAAAATTAACAACATTAATTTAAAAGAACAAAAAAAGAAAATTGAAACACAAATTTGATGTAATTACAACTGATAAAGAAGAAAATTAGGAATGAATAAAAAAAAACTTAAAATCAAATAAACATAAACTTGGATTCTGATAAAAAAATTAATAAAAATGGTGTGGTTCTAGATAAAATAATAAATTTAGATTGCATTGAAATTGAGGATAAAGTCAGCAGTACGGCAGAGAAGACACGTATGATTAACACCTAGAGCAGTTACGAGTTAGATGGGTGCCTCGAACAAACTCATGCAGATTGTAGCGTTTTTTCTAAATAGATCTGCTATCTTATATGGGCATCCAAACATACATACACATGTCTTCTTTGTGGCTCGGCGTGACTAAATATACATAAATACTAAAATTGAAAATGAACCCATAACTAATGGCAATAGATTGCCAACAATAAGTGATGAGTTAGTTAGCTAAGATAAAATTCTTTCAACATCAAGTATTATTAGTACAGTATTCAAAGACTGAATCAAATTCTTTCAAAATAAATGTTAAACAAAAAGAAATATTTTTTTGCAGCAAATTGAAATCATTTTTCAATTTCCGTGTTAAATCAACAGAAAAACCAAACCTTAGAAATGTTTATTAGAAAGATTTTTTTAAAAAAGTATACGTGCTAATATATTAATAGAAAAATCAAACAGAACAAGTTCCGAAGATTGGAAGAATATGCAAGGCAAACGCAAAAGTTTAGCCAAGCAATTAACAATCAAAAAATCCAACACGACAAAATTAACAGAAGACGTCATCGTATTAACAAGAAATTAAACTAAAGTTGAAGATTAATTGAAATAATTGAAATCTCAATATGACCAACAACGCAATGATATGGATAAATTAACCAAAAATCTTTACACTGCTAAGAATCAATTAACATCGTTAACGCAAGATTTAAATCAAACTAAAAATTCGTTTATTTGCATAACTGAAAAAATCGTGTTTTGATTGAAAGTCTTGCTGGAAAAGATGTTATTTTTACTGATGTTAAAAATAATTTATTGCAGATTTGTAAGATTGCTTAGAAATATAAAAATCAGGCCGAAGAACAAGTTAACAAAATTAAATTGTTGAAACAACAAATCGTTACTAAAGAAGACGCTAAAAATGTGCAAAGCTGTGCTTAATTAGAGGTACGCATTACCAAATTGGAGCAAACGCATACTGATCGTCTTAACAAATTGAATCAACAAATTGTTAGTTCTTTTGAGGAAACTGAAAAGAATAATAGGAAAATATTGAATTTGGGCAATCAATTGAAAGCTAGTTTGGAAAAAGAGAAGCGATTTAATATTCTCTTTAAAAACGCTAAAAAACAAATTATGACATTGACTGAACAGAATAACACGCTCAAAACTCAACAGGATGATAAGTCGATAGATTTGTACTACAATCTTCTGAAATCAAACGATGCAAAAAGGAAAAAAAGAATTATTAGCTGAAAAGCAGCAGAAAAAGGAAAGATTCTTGAAAGAAATCAAAGCGCTTAATCAACGCGTTAATCAATTGCAGCGACAATTGGGATTGCTGCAAGGTAACACACCTAGTATCAGTTCTAAAAAGGAACATCGACAGCCAAGCCAAAAACTGCTAATATTAAACCGATGACCGGGCATTTAACTAACATGCAAACTCAATCAGTTCCTATACAACCTCTAGCCTCTAGCTAGCAACCGCTCAATGTCAATGCAATTACGCAAAATTGCAGTAATAAGCCGGAGCACCGTTATGGTGCCTCCACAGCAACAAGCCTATACAACCGGTAGTAGCAGTGTTGAAGCAATGTCAAGCAGTCCAACAAACTCTTATACTGATAACGTTCTGGCTACAAGTTCCGCTAGCTTGGCTAGGTTAGGTCCTCGACAAGTAGCCGTACCACCGACTTAATCTAATCAAGATAATAAAAATGAAAAAAATGATGTCCAGGTTCAAACACCGCAGCAACAAGCTGTTGCTTTGGTGTTGCCTCGGGTTGAGCCACCATCACCGGCACAGGAACAGGGTACTAGTAGTAGTTTATCTAATAACGTCACGACAACGCAAGCAGGACATAAGAGGCCAAGAAAAGCAGATACTGAGAATCAGCATAAAAAACCTGGAACGACTACATAACAAGTTAAACGAACTCGAGTTTTGCAGGGTGCCAGTAATGGGGCAGAAAGTAGTGTTAGTGAGAGTGGATTAGAATTTGAGTACCAAGTACTTACAAGCAGTCAAAAGAATCATCTAGAGGATGCCGTGACTGTTGTTGAAAGTGATGAAGAAGGTCCTGAAAGTTTATCAAAAATTGAGTTTTTATTTGTCTCCTGTCAACATCTTCTTTATGAACAGATAATTCACACAAAAAGAACTTCTAATATCTCTAACTTTTTACAAAAATGTAATTTTTTTATTTACATTTCATCACAAATTAATAAGTTTTTGTCTCTTTGATCAGCAACATTTGTTTGTTATATTTAAATTTATTTCAATTATGAATGTTTTTAACAGTTTTAGCTTAACTTGTCAATTTATTTTTTTGTGATTAAAAATTTAAAAAAATAAATTTTATTATTTTTCCGTGATTTTCTTAAAAAACTATTGTCATTGTCTAAATTGTAAAATTGATCAATAATTAAAGTAAAGTCAATAAAGTCAATTACAAGATTTAAGTCACTTTCAAAATTAGGAATTGCTTTCAAACATATTGAAATTATTTAATTATTATCGTAATGTGTATTTTAAAACTATTTTTTTATAAATAAAATTTTATTTTTATAACTATATATTGTTAGCAATCATCATTTGCCGTCTCTTGAAGATATATATGAGGCGGGAATCGATGTGGCAGAATTCCCTGAGCTAGGCGAGGCGGAATGGATCGTTGAGTGCTTATTAAGCTGTTATTACTGGATTAGAATTTGTAGTATTACAACGTAGTTGGCGGATGTTAAAAAACAGAAAGATTAACAATATAAAAAATGATATACACGAAATTGTATAATAGTAATTATAATTTATGCAAAAAATTTATTCTATTTTTAATTTTCAATTTTCCTTTTTAATTCTTTCATGTCAATACCATCAGCTAAATATCCCGAAATAATTAGTTTATTTGTTCATTCTCAGAATGCTATTAACCATAGCCATTAAATAAAGTCATTAAGTCAGTTAGTATAAATAGTCAATACACCCTTTAAAATATTCTTTTTGAATTGTGGTGGTGAACAATGTTGACGAAGTAAGTTAAAAATCAATTATTAAGTTTAAATAAATAAAGCCATACTGATGAGAGGTAAACCTCGAAACGCGTCTATGGATGATTTTAGTTTAGAATATTTTTTCATAAATTTAATTTTTTAATGTTAGAAAGATTAACATTGACATGGTAAAAATGGAGAAAATAATGAATCAACGCGTGATACATTTTCACTGTTTCTAATATCAGAAGTGGGATTCGCTCAAGTGCCGGTGACCCGTGGTGTGTTTAAACCTGACTGTAGTGCATTTGTGTTGTAAAAACAGTAAAAATGGTGGACGCACAGCAATCTGTGTTAGTTGATTTAGTGCGAGCATTGCAAAACTCTAGAACGGCTCCCGAACAGGTGGATCTGCCATTGTTCAAACCGGAAAGTGATGATGCTACAAAATGGATTGGTTATGTGGAGATCAAGAACGAATTTAAGTGATCTGATTTACAAATTCTTGTGAGGATTGGTCGGTTTCTAATGCGTAACGCTAAACACTGGTACGAATTATGGTCGCCCGACGATAGATATTAGATGACTTTTTGTCGAGATTTTGTGGAAGCGTTTCCGCCTAAAATTTACGTGCATCTTGGAGTGAAGCTGATGTGGTTGAGCTGGTAGTTCATGGCATATTTGAAATTGATGTGCGTAATTCAGCTGTCAATCGTAACTGTATCGGAGTTGTTGATGCATTTAACTACGTTTATAAAAAGGGTTGCACCTGAATTTGCTGGTTCGTTTTCCACTGAACGTGATAATTCGAACTTGATTTCACGTAAATGTTTTGGTTGTGGCAAGATAAGACACATTCGTGCAAACTGTAATAAAGCGAGAAGACCACCGGAGTCATGCCCTAGTACGTTTTACAGAGACACCAAACAACAAACTGCTGTTTCATCAGGTGTGGGAACTTCTTCTGGGGAAGCGAATTGTACCTTTTGTGGAAAACGAGGACATACGGTTTTGAATTGCTTTACAAAGGCTGCTATCGATAAACGGAAAAGTGTGAACTTTTGTGAGTCTGGTTATCCAATAGGAGCGACAAAAGTTACAATAGATGGTAATCGTTTCCGTGGACTGATTGATACTGGGTCTGACGTATAGCTCATTTCGGATAGACTTGTTTCATTGTTTGAACACAAAATCAAACCATGCAGTATGTCATTGAAGGGAATCGTACCTGGTAGTCTGTTAGCAATGAAAACATTTACTGAATTTACGAAAACTACTGGACAGAGTACGACTATCAACTATTTGATAGTACCTGATTTTGCTCTTGATTACGATGTGTTTATTGAACGAGATCTTTATGAAGATACCTTGCTGGCTACGATAACAGATCATGAAGGTTTGAGGGTGGTTCGACGACAATTGCCTGGAATACGACGAGTAATGAAATCTACTAAAGAACACGATGTGATTGAACCTGAGGAACATCGTTCGATGATACTTGACATATTGCAAAAGTATGCTGGAATAATAACATCGGGTAATAAAGTTGGCACCGTGAAGATTGCAAGTTTTGAAATTTGTTTAGATAAGGACATTATTGTTAATCGTGCTCCTTATCGATTAGCTGCAATTGAGAAAGCTGCTGTACGTGAGATTAAAGAAGATTTACTTAAGAACAACATCATACGAGAAAGCGACTCTCCGTTTGCAAGTCTAGTTATTCTTGTAAAAAAAAAGGAAGGATCTTATCGCATGTGCGTCGATTTTCGTGAATTGAACAGTCATACGGTTAAATTGAAGTACCCTTTACCACTGATTGATGACCAGTTAGATCGGCTAGGAAAAGGCAAATATTTTACGTCTTTCGATATGGCATTGGGGTTTCATCAGATCCCAGTATGTGAGAAGTCTATCTGCAAGACAAGTTTTGTGACGCCTGAAGGACAGTACGAGTACTTAAAAATGCCGCTTGGTTTGACAAATGTGTTTCAGCGAGCAATTAATGATGCTCTTGGAAGTTTAAAGAACAAGATTGCGGTAGTTTACATCGATGACATTCTAATCCCCTCTGAGACTCCGGAGGTTTAGATTTTCTTTGCCAAGTGCTTGATGCAGTGTTTTCTCTCAACATTAATAAGTGCCGATTTCATCAAACATCGATTAAATATTTGGGACAAGAAAGCTCAGCAGAAGGAGTCCGACCAGGGAAAAGGAAGATTGATGCGCTGATAAATTTACCAGTTCCCACAAATGTCAAACAAGTTCGTCAGTTTATGGGATTAGCAGGATATTTTTGAAAATTTATTTCGGAGTTTGCATCTCGTACTGCCAGTATTACAAAACTTACAAAGAAAGATGAAGTGTTTATTTGGGGAGAAAAGCAAACTGCAGCTAGTCATTTCTCACTTGACGTCAAGACCGCTTCTTGCAATTTATAATCCAGAATTGCAAACAGAACTGCATATGGATGCAAGTAGTCTGGGCTATGGCGCCATTCTAATGCAGTACCATGTAGGTGAAAAACGTGTCGTGGCCTACTTCAGTCGGAGACGAGTCGAAATATCACTCTTATGAGTTGGAAACTTTGGCGATAATGAATTCGTTCAAACACTTTCGAATTTACCTCCTGGGCATTAAATTTTCTCTCGTAACAGATTGTAATGCTGTGAAGTCCACTGCTTTAAAAAAAAAAACATTGATCCACGTGTTGCAAGCTGGTGGATTTATATGCAAGACTTTCATTTTGATATCGTGTACAGAAAAGGTAGTGCGTTACCTCATGTGGATTATCTAAGTCGCAACCCTGTCGTGCAACGTGTTACCAACAAGAATTGGCTTTACATCGAGCAAAAAGGGAATGCTGAAGTTTAGGGTATGTTGGAGTCTTTACGCGATGGAACTTTGGACAGTAATTAATATGAGGAAAAGGACGTACTTTTGTATCATAAACGTAACAACGCGAATGGTACTGTCGGTTACCAATGGTTTGAGCCTCGTCAAAGTCGACTGGGAATTTTTTATGATGAGCAATGTCATGTTGGGACAGATAAGACAATTTTTGGTTCCCTTGACTGCGGAACTTTGTGAAGAATTATGTTGGTCATTGTTTGGTGTGTGCTGTGAAGAAAACGAGGACAGGGCCATTGCAAGGTTTTATTTACCCATGGAAAAACCTTCTCAGCCATTCAATACTCTCTATGTGGATTGTCTTGGTCCATTGCCTATTACAGCGGATGGTTACAAGCACATATTGGTGGTTGTAGATGCGCTTACAAAATATTGTTTACTACTTTCGTTGAAGTCTGTAACGACTCAAGAAACAAAAGAGCAATTCCAGGTGATAATTGGTTTAATTGGGACACCGAAAAGAATGGTAATAATTTTAAGAACATTACGTTTCCCAAATACTTGGAATCGTGGCAAATTGAGCACCATTATATTACACCGGATGTGCACCGTGGTAATGGTCAGGTCAAGAGATATATGAGAACCATAATGAATATTATTCGAATTGAAACTAAAGTGATGTCTGAATGGTCGAGCAGTTTGTGGAAAATTCAACTGGTGCTTAATACCACTATGCAGAAGACTATGAAAGCAACACCGCTGCAACTCCTTCTTGGTATAGAAAGTTCTACACCATTAATACAAGGGTTGTTGAATAATATTTCGAGTGATCTGAGACCGATTCGTAATTGACAGCTTGATCGAGCTCAAGTGAGACAGCAGTTAGATACTGTGACAGATTTTAGTGATATAAATCGTAAGCGTCAAAATACGAATAAGAATTCGAAGGGAGACTTTGTGCTTATGCATCGTGATTCCAAGATGCATATCAGTAAGAGCGATTATGAGTTTATGGGTTCTTATGAGATTTTAAGTTGTCTTGATAGTGACCGTTATGAGATCAATAAAGTTGGCACAAATATTGTCAGTAAAGCTGCTGAGCAGTAGTTGAGACTATGGCCTGCAGATTGGTCGTTGAACTGACGAGTTGCCCAATAGAGGTGAGTTGAATTAACTGCCATGTTAGCAAGTTGAATAGTTTTGTGTTTGTTTGCCGATCTCTGTCTCTGAGAGGAAAAGTCGAGGTGATGGCTGGGGTCTCACATGTGTCAAAGGTTGTTTGACGATCTCTGTCCCTGTGAGGAAGAGTCGAGGTGGTGGTTGCGGCCTCACCTGCATTTTATGTTCATTTTCTTGTTTTGGGCGAGTGAGTTGTAATTAATGCTTTAGTATTTTGAAGCAGGATCTAGCCATACGGACGCCTAGTACGGCTTCGAGAGCGAAGCTTCCATCAGGGTTGGCCGTGTTAGCAATCACCATTTGCCGTCCCTTGAAGATATATGTGAGGCGGGAATTGATCTGGCAAAATTCCCTGAGCTAGGCGAGTACGAATGGATCGTTGAGTGCTTATTAAGCTGTTATTACTGGATTACAATTTGTAGTATTACAACGTAGTAGGCGGATGTAAAAAAAAACAGGAAGATTGACATTGACGTGGAAAAAATTTAAAAAATAATGATTCGACGCGTATTACATTTTCACTGTTTCTAATAATATAACAGTTATTTATTTTTATAATATTTATATATATATATATATATAACATCATAAATGTGTTTACCATTCTTTTATGCAATGGCCATCAACCTTAGTCTTTCAACCTTGCTTATTTTGTTTATTTTTTTATACAATACCAAATTTGTAGTAATTCGCATCCTTGAAGATTGAACACTGATTGTTTGCTGATAAATCTGAAACTTTAATTGTAAATTACATAACCAAGAAGTTTGATGTCTTTGGATTCCCTGTTGAATGTTCTTCGTTGATATGTAGTTTCAAATTTTGTTAATCCAATTGGCTATTGATAAACTTTTTCCTTATCTTCTTTCTTTAAACTCTTCTGTTTACTAATTTTTTATTAGTTTTTTTTTAATTTTTTTGATATTTATTTAACAATTTTTTAATTTAATTTGCTTAATTTATTTTAGCTTTTCTGCAAATTTTCTTGGTTTTCTTTTTCAAAAAAATCTGAACGACTGCGCGTTTACTCAAAGAGCAAGTGCAAGTAGGTTAAATGTCGTGGAAACTGACGGCACCGTGGTGATGTAGTGAAGATTAACAAAAATACAGGAATGATTGAATCCATCACTGATCAACTAATAAAGAAATACCCAGTGACAAGAAAGCTGACATAAACCAAGATCTTCCTCTTAAACAAATTACAACTGAACCAGATTTTTTATCTTTCCAAAATTCAGAACATCTGTTGAATAAGCAAGGTGAAAATGTAGAAGAAATGAATGTCAAAACAAAAAAAGCTTTGGATAATCAACCTGTAACTAGTAATACTGAATTTGTTAACAAAATTGATAGGATTGAATTGCAGAAAGATGATGACGAAAAATGGAAGAAAGTAGATAATTGAATTAAATTGATTTATAATTCTTTTTGTATTTGATATAATATCTGAAGTGAAAAATATGAAAAATGATTTAATCAATCAAAGCAATATCATTAATTTAGTTAAAGAGATACCAATTAATAATATAGTTGAACAAATTGAAGCAGCATTTAATGAAACTGATAATATTGTTGATGTTGATTTAATTGACGATGAGAAAATGACTAATGATGCTGTTATTTATTTAATAGAAGATTCAACCAAAATTGTTTATTAAATTAAAAATGCAGTGAAAGATATTGCTACTATTCCAATAATTAATTTAATTGAAGATGAAATAGATAGAGCATTTTTTGTTTTAAATGTAATCGATGATTTTCTTACTGTTAACAAATTAAGAAAGCAATTAAAAATAATGATTTAATTGATTTAATTGAATATTCTTTTACAAAGCCAAATGAAACTATAGTAATTGAAAATTTGATTGAAGATAGAAATCTTATTAAACACATAAAAAATGCTGTGATGCCGTCTACTAGTGCTGATTCAATAATGACAAAACCAGATGTCATTATAATTGAAGAAGCTGATACCATTTTATTATTTGATAATGACGATAATATTTGTTTAGTTGATGAAGAAAGTAAAGATAATAATGATTTTGTCATAATCAAAGACAACGTTTCAGTTTACACAATCAAAAGTGACGTTGATCAACCTGAAGTAAGCGATCCTTCAAACACCTTCAATTTACAAAATGAGATCCAAAATATACAATTGCATATTTGTTCACGATACCATATCAACATTGCAATGAATTACAGACGTCAGAATCAACGTCATTGGTATAACTCACCCTCAAATATGGCCGTACAAACCGATCCTCCAATAGACGAGTCCCAACAACAACAAAAAAACATTCCAATTAAAATCAAAAGAGTTTTACCAAGTATTGAAGACAATAAAAATCAGATTTAAGCCAAAATTCAATACAACTTGTTTAAATTCAATGAAAAATTAAAACAGAAATTAAGACAAAGCGTTTCTGACTTACCAGTTGATGTAAAGGTAAAAACTGAAACAACTCCAGCTGTTCCTTTAAATGATAGCGGTTTAACAAATGCAATATGGAAAACTGAACCTGCTAGTAACAAATATATCATTAAAAGAAAGTCTGATACATCACTTCTATCATTTCAGGAGAAATTGAGAAAGTCTGAAATTGCTACAAATCCAGAAAATATACAATAAACTTTTGATAAATTATCTTATAGTAAGAACACAAATTATTTTGTTTAAATCTCATTAAGATATAAGTTATGAATGTATACTACATAGTATTGTAGTATGATTTATTTATTTTATGTTTAATAAAATATATATTTTGTTATATTTTTATTCCATATGTATCTTATTGGTTTTTCTAACATTCATTCAGGATGAAGGCATTTTCATCCAGGTTAATGTAGCCTACATCATTTGTTAGATTCAATTAGTTGAAGCCGAATTGGTGACGTTTTTGAATATGTTTTTTTTTGTAAATTCTTCTCAGATATGAGTGGCACTAAGGAAATAATCAAATACCCCGAGAGGCTGCAAAAAGCGTCTGTTTCCAAAATGGGCGGCTAAACTACTCTTTGGAAACATGCTTGGAAAGCGTGGGGTTCAAATGCCTCTTTTCACAACCATCATAAAACCTATATAAAATTCAAAACAAAAATACCCCAGGCGAGTACTGCTAAGAGCTCAGAATCTTGCGTTTATTTTTCAGCCTTAAAGATTTTGGGGGAGGAAAAATGTCTACACTAACAGATAAAAAACGGGAAACAAACATCTCAGTCTTAACATACATTTGCACAATGAGACTTAAGCACTTATTAAGTCAAATAAACTGCAAACCATCATGCTAGGAACTAACAAGACCCGACAAAAAGGCGAGGCCAACATAATTCTGAAATAAAAACGAATGCTTTTTCAGAAATTAAATAAATCTAAAGTTAATGAGCGATCACATTCATCTCTCTCTTTGCTAGTGGGAATTAAAAAAAGTTATAAACATGACCAGCGCTAGTCTGCTTAAAATAACTTAATCATTAATAAAGTAAATTAATTAATTTGGTTTGGCCGAACCAAATATAATTAAAACCGCTTGTCGATACAACAAACTGCTTACTTAATAAATTTTAGGCTGTAATAATTAATATTTAATTAGTTTAATCAATTACTAATTAGTCCAATTATTTCCTCTTTTTTTTTGTTGTTTAATTTAGATGTTGCTGTCCCACGGAGCAGAAGATTTTCGAATGCTACAAAGTGAGCATTGATAAAACAACTTCATCAGTACAAGAATCGACTGTACCATCAATTAATATTAAATCAACTCATCATTTGCCTATAATATCGGTTCAAAAAGAACCTTACTTTACAAAATAATCACTATTAACAGTACCGGCAGTTTATATTTGTAAACTAATAATACATGCAAGAAACCATTTTTCTACTTACACCAAAAATGATGAAATTCACTCTTATAATACCAGAAATAAACAGGCATTTCGAGCAGATCCACATAAATCTTCTCTTTACAAAAAATCACCTCATTACAATGCTATTATATTTTATAACAAATTGCCAAACAATATCAAAGAAATATGAAACCAAAAAGTATTCAAGGTTACATTAAAAACCTATCTCGTCAAAAAATGCCTGTATGATATACGTAAATTTTAGCAACATTTATGTTTTTGTGTTAAACCTATGTTTGTTTACAATTAGAATTTCTGTGAACGTTTTTTATATTTTATTTAAATGTTTGTAAATTTATTGTACTTAGTGTTAATCACAATTTTATTGTAATTTATTATGACGTTTCATATCCATTTTTGGCAATTGTAATAAAGCTTTATTATTATTATTATTATTAATTAAATGTGACTTCAATAGATTGCAGCTTAGAAATAAAAGTTGGTAATAAACGAAAACAGCGTAAATCATTAAACCTTGCATTTGATAATTATGCAGAAATAATATATAAAGTAAATAATAAAACTATAATTAGTAGCACACCAAATGTACATCAAATCAGAAATAAATTAATAAACGAATCCGTAATATCACCAATTTAATTAAAAAATGTTCACAAATCCTTATTGGAAGACAGTGCCGTAACTAAGGCGGTGCCGTCGGTGCACCCGCACCGGGCGCAAGCCGGTTGGGCCCGCAAATAACATCTCAATGACAAGATTTTGAAAATTTTAAATAACAACAAAAAAAATTAAGAATTTGCTAGCAATAAAATTAAAGGATAGCGCAAATCTCTATGAACAGAGACCGTGGAAAAAATCTAAGTTTTTTTTCAATGTGACACATTACATAATGTATATTTTTTAATTTACAAAAAAATTATAACGGGCAATATTTGGACCAAACATGGTTATTTATAGTAGAAAACGGAAAGCAATATTTTGCTTTCTCTGCCTTCTTTTTAAAAAAGATCAAAAAAAGCATTGAGTAACTCAGCTGTATTATCTTTAGCCAATACAAAAAAAGGTTCTGCAAGAAACTGGCGACATTTAAGTCCGCGATGAAAAATCAGCTTTTTACCTATAAAACGTCATAAAGTGAAAAGTTTTAGAAGTTTTTTTGCATAAGAAGTGTTCAATTGACGTATTTACCTAAAGTGCAATAGACCATAAGAAAGCCTCATTTTGGCATATTTTTAGGCGCAACTGATATGATATCTAAGTATAATCCAGAATTAAGGTCACACATCAAATCTCATAAAAACTGCAAGTTTTGTATTTTCTTCAGTTATACAATATGAAATAATTGAGTTAATGTTATGTATTAAGCAAATGTCTCAAATTTTAAAATTTGTCAAAGTAACGGACAGGTTATTGTTGACAAACATTTTATTGACTTTAATTACTCACACAAAAAAAACTGGTAAAATATTAGCCAAAAAAACTATAAATAAATTGGAGAAAGATGGATTGAGTATAATCGATATTAGAAGACAAGGATTTGACAACGGAAGTAACATGAGTTGAAAGTACAGTGATGTTTAAGCAAAAACAAAAGGTCAAAAACACAAAGACCAATTTGTACTATGTACCGCATATAGTCTTAATTTAGTACCCTTTCATGCGTCAGTTTTACGACAGATATAGTAACTCTTTTGAAACTGTTCAAAAAGTATTTTTATGTTATTTGGGATCTACTATTTGTTGGTAAATATTTATAAAGCACCCTAAGATTAGTTTCAAATGCCATTCAGATACCCGATGGTTATCAAAAGAAAAAGCAGTTGTTTATTTTCAAACAATGTTTAAAACTGAGACAGTGATAAAAAAAGTATTAAAAACCATTTTTTTTACAAAAAGAAATTGACTAAAAAACAAGATATGGAAAGTTCAATGCAAGTTAAAGGTTGAAGTTAAAAGATTTTTAATGTTGCCGGTTACAACTGCATCATGCAAAACAAGTTTTAGCAAAATAAACTTATTAAAACAAATTTAAGGTCAAATATGAGTCTAGAAAAATTGTCAAAACTAGCTATATTATTTATAAAAAAATCCGTAGCAAGACAACTTGATTTTAATAACATGGTTGACAAGTTTGTCTCAACCAAGGGTTAAGAGTTATTGTTGCAAATGTTCTTAAATTTGTATTTATTGTAGTTTAATATCATTACATAAATAAATAAATAAACTTTTAATAAGAAAGGGGGAAGGGGCGCAAAACAATGCGCTCGCACCGGGCGCATCAGAAGCTAGTTACGGCACTGTTGGAAGAATTCATGCATGAAATCAGAAGTGGTCAATAATTCTACCCAACTTTCAAATAAAAAATAAGCTTTGGATAAATTTAAAATGCACACTCAGGTTCAACTTACTCCGATCAATAAAAAAAAAAGCTTTAGTTGGATTAGATTAGTGTTGTGTTAATATGACAAAAATGTCCGAGAAATCTGTTAATGCAGATGATTTTGAAAACTTTGTTAGTAATAAGATTAAAAATATTATACAAAACATTACTTCACGTCGCATAACAAGGAGCTCAAAACGAGTCATTACTACTAAAATGATGATTTAGATAAAAGTTTGGCCAAAATTGGGCAAGCTAAACGGAAGACAATTCATGCAATAACAAATCAAAAAGTCAAAAATCAATTTTGAGTAGAAATAAATCAAGAGAGAGATTAAGAGTAGATTAAAATCTAATATAAATAAACTTCAAACACAATTTCAGATAAAAATTAGAAATTGTGAGAAATTATCCGTTTTAAAATTAAAAAAAAAACAAACTGTGGCTGAATTAAGCTATGATAATATTAGAAGTTGATAAATTAATTTAGGGAAAATCTAGAACTTCATCAAGAAGTAGGATAATAACCAAGAACCAGTCAAAATGTAAAGTAAAAGGTTGCCAATTACTATAAAAACTAGAAGTCAATCAATTTAGATGAGAGTAGTTTTTAACAAAGCAAATCTAATAAGCAAACTTCATAATTTTTTTTTTATTACAATTGCACATCTAACTATGACTCATGTCACTTTTTAACAAAATAATTAAATAAAAAGTGCAACCAAATTGAATAAAATCAAAAATGATTCGAATTCGTTTGTTAGACTGAGAGTACAGAGTAGTACTGAGAAATTTGTAAACATATAAAAGCACTAACAACAGCACAGATCTATTCAGTTCATATAAAAGCAAAACTCGACTAATTAATGTTAAAAGAAAAGCCAGTAACAATAGCATCGTTCAATTAGATTATATTAACAGCACGGATCTATTTGATAAATCAAGCCAAATCACAATCAATGATATAACAAATGTACCTAAATTTACTAACATTAGTACAAACCAAACTACTAATTTAGTCTCAAAAAAATTTGATGATGCAACAAATGAATTGAGCGACATTAGTTCGACCAATAGTTTAATCCTAAAACATTCAACATTACCTAAGTTAAAGAACATTGAAGCCACTAAACGACTATCAAAATTTGAGTTGAGCTACATTAGTACGAATGAAACTACTAATCTAGTCTCAAAATTATTACTAATATCAAGTACTTAATTAAAAACTAATATTAAACAGGAAATTGATGTTGATATTGAAGTTTCAAAATATACAAGAACCGAATTGATTAATAGTCAAAGTACAACTATCAATAGTAGTTTTGGTTCATATACTGATAAATTGATTGACTGTAATTTGCTTAGCGTTTTCAGTTTACTGCCTCATAATATTATTTGTAGAGATAATCAGACGAATTCTATTATTACAATGCGTAATGGGTTTGATTAAGAATTAAAAGTTTATAATGTTAATATTTATATTGAAGGCAATAGTCAATGCAAGAACAGAATAAGTAAACAAGTTTTTAAATTTGATCAGGATGATAAGGTTGTAGAAGAAATTAGTGTTCATTGTGATGGTGATTATGTTACACCGCAATTACCTAGACAAAATGTTAGTAACTTTAGGAATAAGTTTAGAAAGACGTTGGTGACTATGAGAAGGTCTTTATATTTTGATGTTCTTTCAAAAGATGACACCTCATCAAAGTGCAACGATAGTCAAATCTTAAATATTTCAACAACATGCAGGTAGTCGATTAAATTTGTACCGAATCCGCAAATGAGCAAAAAATAAATACGACATTCGGTCATTAAGTCATACGTAAATTTTACTAATATTGGTTATGTGCCTAACAGCGTCCGAGGATCTGGTGCTTTGGAGAACCTTTTTGACGATTTTTTGCTGGATGTAAAGTTGAGGCAAAAGATATTGTTTTATTGAAATGCGGTCAAGAGGAACCAAAGCCTTTTTCAGAATGCTACCCCAACTCTGTATTGAAGAACTGTTTGAAGATTGGAGAAAGAGTTTATAGCAAAGTGTTTCTGTTTAAAAACACCAAAGGAAGCACCTCAACCATGAAGGTCATTCCAATAAAAAGAGACCTGATAGTTAATGGTAAACAGCAAAAAAAATATTTCAGATTAGTTTTATATATTATTGTTTATGTTCATTAAAATGTTAATAAACTAGTTTTATAACGTATGTCAATTTCAATTAAAAATTTTACATTGAGTTGTATTAAAATATATCACAATCTAAAAAACAATACCTGGTAGATATACCAATAAATAAGTGTATAATACGTAAAAAAAAATTAAATTTATCAAGAATATTTACGAATGATCAGAAAGTGATGATATTCAAAATAGTAACAAATTATTTGTACAAGAAGCTTCTGAAAAGAAAAACACGTTTTAATTGTTTATACTTTTGTAGAAGTAGTACTCAACAACACTTCTATTGTCAAAACTTTCAAATAAAGAGATAGAGACAATAAATTAGAATAGAATCCAGAGGTTGATTTCTTGTAAAGTTACTCATAATGATGAGTAATTTTAGTCCATAAGAATAAAAAAACACGTGTCGCACTGCCTCTCCCACAAAAAACAAAAAAATAAAAAGATTTTGTACTATAGAAATTATACAAATAATAATTCAATAAAAAAAAATGTTGATTACAAGCTATAATCTATTTACACATATTAAACAAGGTGGCTGGTCATAAACATTTCAAATATTTTAACGTTTTCAAAAACCATTACCTAATCTACTAGATAGTTGATCTACAATTGGTACAAATAATTTAAAACAACAGGGTAATTATGTAAAGATAAACGTCCAGAAAAACATTATGTGCCAGAAGAAACAGTAATCAATGCTTCAACTGCATATGTACTGATACTGTGTAGTTAGAAATTATCTGAACAAAGTACTTCCACAGTGCTAGATAGACCATGTGTTTTTTACAGCAGCCACCAAATAGCCCCGAGCAGATTGCTCTTACACTAAACGTAAGTCACAACGTTTGAAAAATTAAAAAAAAAAACAACTAATGTATCCTATTACTTTCAGCGCGTGTCAGTACTATTAACAAAAGACTTTCTGCAAATAGTTTTTGTGTCATTGATTTTTACAGAAGATTGCTAACTAACTCATATTAATATCATCATTATCTTTGTAGCTGAGTACGTCTGTTTCTGTCCTTCTCTAATAAATAAATTATTGTAACAATATTAGCAGTTGTAAAATGTTTTCTTTTTAAACATACTTTACTTTTGACCAGAAACCCTGTACTCAAGTCCATGTCTGTTTTATAAACATTTTGACAAAACATGTGTTGAAAGTTTTATTCTTGAAGCAGAATTTTATAAATAACAACAAAAATTCAAATAAATATAAAGTAAACTTAATTAAAACTACCTCTAAATTTTATGTTCTTTTATTGTTTGCATATTTCTTTGAAGTATAAAAAACCCGTTTGTGGAAGACAAAATAAAAATATAATAATGTTGACTGGGAAATTGTTTTATTGTGACAATTTAACATTTATTTCCTGTAAGAAAACATTTTTCTAACCAATGCGACCGTAGTTTTGGAAAATAAACAAAAATCACAACTATTGAAACTGTCAAAAAATCCAAGTCTATTTCATGTCATCATGGCGACTGATACAAGATTGGAAATCTGCATAGTGTATTTTTTTTCTAAGCTAACTGTAAAAGGTTTTTAATTTAATATTCGACAATATTTTAAAATACAATATCAATCTAATGAATATTACTCTATCAAAAATTTACAAAAATTCTAAAAACGTTTATTTTATCGTTAAAAAAAAATCAATTTAAATTACACCAAGTTCCTTTTGCAAGCCCAACAGAAGAGATCAAAATAAGAAATGCAGCTTAGCTGAAAAGTGTTGTCTCGTATTAACTGGTAGCTTCACATAACAGTAATGTCTCAGAGCTGGATTATTCAAGCCAGGAAGAAGAATATTAATGTAAAATCTTCTTTTTATTGTTCTGACGTATTTAAATAAAATATTTTTTTTATTGATAAATATTTAATATGTTTACAATGGGTGGAAATACAGTGTTATAAATATTCTTTTATAACGATTTTAATGAGTTTCTCTAGCATCCGTTACATCTTTAGTATTAAATTTTTTATATGTTTTTGTTTATATTTTATTATTTTATAATCTTTTTGCTTGATTATCTCAAAACTTGATGTTTTGTATAACGCTGTTTTTCCACCCAACGTTTCAATTAGCTTTATTTGTTTATATTATTTTTTAAAAGGATTTTGCAAATGGGTAATAAATATCCCTTCAAAAATAAATTAATAATTTATTTAATCAGTGATAAAGAAGTCTACTTCAGACAAATCAGTAAACAAATCAGCAAATTCTTCTAAAATAAAACAAATAAAAAATAAACAAAACTAAAAGAACCTTCTTAACAACAACGTTGATATTACTGAACCAGATAGACACAATCCAACATAAAAATTTAATATCTCTTTGTTGAATTGAGTTGAAGAAAACAAACCACTTAACAATGTAGACACCGAAATTTTTTATAAAAATCCACTGTTTTTACTGTTAAAAAAAAAGAAATAAAAGAAAGTTTAGATAATATAAACAAGAATAAAAACACAAATAAATCTAAAAATAGATTAGTAGAAGTGCTTCTCAATCAAAAAGGATGCGTTAATTATAAATGTAGCAAGAAAAGATAATACAAAATGCCTAAAAAAAACAGTTTATCTAAATTTCCAATCAGCCATGTTGCGTTTTTAATAGTTAAAAAGCTATTTAGTTGTAATTTATAATAGCTATTCATCAATCAACATGTCGCCAAATGATAGTAAACCACCAATATACCGCCGTCGGCTTAGATCGTCAAGAGTACGCAGTTAGCCAGTAGCGGCCTCAGCGGTCATGCCAAAATAAGAACTTGGAAAAAAATATGGCTAAGTTTCAATGTACCGAAAGTATAAAATAACAGCCTCAGAGAAACAGCAGAAGAAAAAGCCAAAGTTGCATTGCCTGTTCCAACAATTCGTACATATTATGAACTAGGAGTAAAGAAAGAATACAATCTCCTACAGTAAATGACAAATAACAAACAAGAAAGTAGGAAAAAAATATCAAATAATGCGTTTTGTCACATTAATAAATATAAAATATATAAATATTAAATGTGTTTTTTTTAATAGCGGCGATGTTAAATTTATGGAATGAATCCATAGCCGCTTATAAAAATTTCACAACGTTGATAGATGTTGGTAAAATTAAATTAACCACGACTACTAAATAGTGCATATGAAAATAAACCTGGAACAAATTACCATCGACAACGAGCGTGCATCACGACGTCTTTCAGCAACCACAGCTCAGTCTAAGAAACCAAATTATTCACAACAACTGCCTAGTGAATATGCAAAAAAACTTGGCTTTACCGGAACATTAACAGACAGGTCAGTTGTACTACTAGCGACAACAAGCGTGCATTACTATGTTCTAGAAGTACCATGGACTAACACCAAATCTCATAGTGTTACATGTTTGGCACCACCAAAAGTAAATTAAAGCCAAAATCTACCCTAACAAAAAAGTTTGCTTATTAGTTTCTTATTTGCTTTATTTGTTGATAGTGTATTGTAACATCATTTTGAATCTATGTATTGATCTTTAAAACAATATTTTTTAAATTTAAATTAATAACATTTATTTTTAACAAATGAGAACTGTGCAATGTCCGCCAGGACTATCAGAAACCTGCGGGCAACTGTGGTGTCTTATTCCAAATGAGACAATAAATTTTATACTACCTATAAAAATGTATTTTGTGTTTATCACGGTTGAGGTTACAATAATATAGCACAACTACCACAAACTTCAAATCAGTTCATCACTGAACATATAAATGTTTATTTTACCTCTTAAGTATTTTTTACAAAATTTGTTTTAATGGTTTCCAAGTGAGTAAAGGTTTAATACATAAAAATGCTGTTTTATTAAGGTTATTGTTGATTATATCAAATATTTAAAAAAAATAGTGAAACACATTGATTATACCAACAGCTTTGTTAATAGTTGCGCTGTCAATTCCGAGCATGATCTTTTGCGTCAGATCGGTATTTAATTTTTTTTAGTAAAAATCAAACTTTTACTTGAACTAATATTATTGTTATTGGGATTAACATTTTAGTTATATTGTTTCCATTATTATTATGAAATTGTATAGCATGGGGTGCCCATAGCACTAAATCTAATGATTTTGTTAGTTTTAAGGTTTTATTATTAATGCAATGTTACGTTTAGATATTATGTATAATGTTTGGATTTTTTATATACTATTTATTTATTTGTTTTTTTACGCCATTTAAACAAACATTTATTGAGTGAAAATATGTTTTTGTTGTAAAAAAATGAAAGAATAACACAAACTCTAAAAGTTGATACAATTAATACCTTTAAATTATATAGCATAATCTTCATTAAATTGTTGTTTTATTTTTTATAGTATTTTTAATTTTGAGGACGCAAAATAATGCAAAAATGAATAAAATAAATAATAATTTAGTAAAAACAAAGCTAAAAACATGATTGAGAGAAAAATGGTTAGCGCCATTTTAACCTTAAAATTTGGTTTAAGAAGACAAATGTGGCTGCATAGTTTACCAGTGGTAAATAAAACAAACAACACGTATGCAAAGATTAGGTTAATTTATTTATTTTAAGTTCGTTTATTTCTGCTTCTTGAGCTAATCACCGACGCCAATCGTTAAGACTACCACATCTAAAACTGTTTGCCGTAAATTCAGGAATTTAAACCTAAATTATAAGTCAGTTCACGGGACCTACTAAAGTTTTTCTTTATATTCGAAAGAAGGCGTACTTATCACAATCCATTTCTTAACCAGAAAAGCTGACCCTTTAGATAGAAGACTCAAATTCGAGACTTCTAGTGTAACAGTTGAGTACGGCGGTCAAACTTATGCACATGTTGATATTGAAAATGTATCAATATTCGATATAATTAAATTTGAATTAAATAAGTTTTTTTTGTTGTCTGCTTTAAGTATTTATATAGTTTTTAACAAAACTTTATAAGCAATTTTTTTTTGTACAATTTATTGTAATAAAATATGTTGAATAAGATTTTTTAGTAAAATATTATGTTATATTGATAAAAATTGGTCCTGTTCGACAATCTGGTATATTTTGCTATATCTGGTGTAAGTTGGTTACCACCACTTGGCAACACTGGTTATCAGAAACAAAAAGAGTATTCTAACGATAATAAAATTTAAAGTATTAATACAAGCAATTGAAATCTTCAAAATAGAACATTAAACTAATACAATTTTTTTAATAATAAACCAAGATTTTTAATGTCATACGAAGTTACACAAAATATAAGATGCTTTGGTTGTAGTAGTCAATTTTTTTGAGAACCAAGTAATTGATTGTACCAATTGCTTTGTTAGTATTTTAAGCGCTATCAACCCTATTAACTTGGTGAATGCGGTGTATAATATTTTTTTCTGTTTTAAGGTAATATGTATATATCATGTTTGAATACTATGTGTAATGTTTGCTTCTATTATATATTAGGTATATTTCTTGCGTTTCTCGTGGCGTAAAAGCGCAAACATTCTCGGTTGTTTTGTTATTTGTTTTTTAGGTCATTTAATGTTTAAGTAATTTAAATAAAAATATGTTTTTAGATTTAAATAAATAAAAGAATAACACAAAGTCTAAAAAATTATTTAATTATAACCTTTAATTTATATAGCATGTATCTTTATTGAATTGTATTTTTGTGTTTGTGTGAATAATTTTATATATTTTCTTTATTTTGATTTTAAACCCAATTACCTTACTTACTATAGATAATTTTAGTTTTAAAGTTTTTCAACTTTATAAAAAATGCGTAAGCGAATAAAATCATTTCCACGTGTGTGCCATCTCTACCGATCTCTTTAGTGATTGACCCCGATCCCCAAAGAAAGCATCATCGCTATAAAGTGCTAGTGACCACCAATAATCCAGACATTGTGACAGATTTATTAATTCAACGTAACCGTTGGCTAGTCATAAAAAGAATTACACAACAACATCAGATAAGAGAAAAGATTTGAGATATCTACAAGTCCAACGCAGAACAACACCACGGAATTTGTTAGAAGTTATTATTTGAATAATGTAAAACATAAACTCACAAATAGTTTTGGCTTGTCCCGGACAAACTCTAGGTTTATAATAAGGTTCTTTTCTTGTCTATTGGTCGCATTATACAACTAGCAAAAAGGCTATTATAAATATGATTTACAGCACCCATATCTTAGATGGTTTTAGGGTAAAATTAGCTTCCATCTTGAGTGGTTTTAGTCCCATTCGTTGTTCAGATTAGAACATATATATTTTATTTTAAAGTAAAATTTTATTGTAAAATTAAAAAGGTTAAGTCTAAGAACAATTATATGTTAAACTTTATGTTTTTATATAATGCACAATAACAGTATGTAAGTAACGATTAGATAAATAAAGAAATAAATAATCCTACTCCAAGAAGGATTTCTACAAATACTAATTTTTAAAGTAATCAAAAACAAAATCAAAATTCTCAAGAAAAACAGAACAATAGAATCAATATTAAGTTAATATTGAAACAGAAAAACTATATCCTGCAGTTTCATAATAATAATAATAATCATTACAAATTGTATACAAACATATCGCAATGAATTTGCAGTAAAGATTTTCTGTTTATCTATTTTTATTAATAAGATTTTCATTAATATTTACAGAATCAAAAACAAAAAAATGATTGTACCAAATCAAAGAATAATTCCAGAATGTATGTATATCATTAGCAAAAAATGAAAAAACTATAGCATCAATCAAAATATTGTTCAAATTTGAAGAATATTTAATTTAAAAGGCTTCTTTTATTAAAATTTTATTAACCTATTATAATATAAAACTAAATGTACAAATTTGTATAAAAATGTTGTGAAGTCAATAACTATAAAGTTCACAATTCTCTTATTTTTAATTTAATAATAACAAACCATATAATTGATAAAGAAAAATTTTCAATAAAAATCTTCAAAGTTTTAATAACTGACCACATGTTCATTAATGTCTTTAAAAAACCAACTTTGGTTACTAAATATTTTATAACAAAAAATATTCAAATCTGTAACGCAGATGCCTATTTGCTTGTGGAAATACATGTGAATAAAATCTTGTTACATTTATTAGATAACAATTTTAATAAAAACTAACTTTTAAAATCAAAACTAGCAGAAGTTTATCCAGACCTAGATATATTACTAATGACTGATAATAATAATAGTACGTACTCATCAGTCAACTAAAGATAATATTGGTTTACAAAATCCTATTACAGCATCTCTTCTAAATGTCTCAAATAACCAAATAATTAATGAGATAGTGCAATACTCCCCTGCAGATATCAAGATGATTTAACCTTATAATCACAATTAATATTTTTATAGGGTTTTCCAATAAGAGGTTTCATTTTAATATTAAAAAAAACGGGTATTTTTTAAGAGAAATCAATAAATGTTTATTTCATTGTAAAAAGAAAGGTATGCCATTAACATTTAAAAACGAAATCAGTCAAATGGCCGCCACGGTTACGGTTGCAGTACCACATTCTTTTCATGAAATTTCCCATGACCAATTTGCTCGTTTGCGGCTGTATGTCCTTGATAACTTCACAAATTCGATCTTTAAGGTCTTGAGTTGATTGTGGAGCATTGGCATAAACCTTATCTTTCAAGTGGCCCCAAAGAAAAAAGTCTAAAGGTGTTAAATCACAGGATCTCGGTGGCCAATTGTGAGAAATCGAGAAATAACACGGTCAGAAAGTTTTTCTTGCAAATTTACGATTGTTTCGTTGCTTGTGTGGCATGTAGCGTCGTCTTGCTAAAAATAAACGTCGACCACATCAATATTCCGGCCATAAAAAACCATTAATCATAGCTTGGTAGCGCCAATCATTCACCGTAACAATTGCATTAGTCTTATTTTTGAAAAAGTAGGGTCTAATCACACCGCTAGCCCAAAAACAGCACAAAAAAAGTTTATTAAAATGTTTAAAGTTGTTAAGAAAGCATCAAAATACGGTTAAACTTAAATAAATTTATAGCAACAATAAAACAATACCTAAGAATATCATTAATATGTTTCCAATAGCTTTATCAATAATGTAATTTATAGTTTATGTGCTTTTAATCTCAATTATTTATTATTTAGTTAAAAAATGCATCATATTGGATTTAATAATGTACAAATTTTAGATAATGAAAAATAAATCATTTTAGAACAATGTCAGCAAATGCTAGAAAATGTACGTGTGCTAAACTTACTTCAAAATGATAAAAATACACCTGGTGATGCAACGGGACTCCTGAACGTAGTAGACAGTTGTCATATTTGCAAATCCACGCCAAAAAAGCCAAGAAAAAGAATGAACAGATGAATCAACGGTAATAAACTAGTTTGTAACAAATAGAAAAATATACAATATGTTTATCTATAAAGTTAATATTATTAAATATATTTTTCTTTATTTTGGTTTTGTTTTATTCTTATCAATACAACTCTTAATATTTTTTATGTTGACATTATATAAATAATAATAGTAGATAATATGCAACGATTGTACTTAGGTACCTACATCGTGGATAAAGGATAAACACATTTAATAACAAACACATCAAAATTTAATATATATTTTTTATTTTATTATACTTTAAACATAAATAGATTTTTAATTAAGGTTTTTTAAAATGTCTCGATCAACTAACTAAAAACATGAGTTTTGTACTAGTAAAAACGTCTTTTGAAAATCGTTAAGGTGCTCAGGTATCTTCTTATAGAAATTATCACAATTTAATTAAATTATACTTAACACCTTATAAATTATTATTAACATTTTTTACTTGCGTGAATGAACATGTTGCCGCAAATTTATGAAATCGTCACCGTTCTAAACATTTTACATTAGAAGAAGTTTTTTGCAACAAATATTACCAAAAAATCTCGCTCTACACACAAATAAAATTTAACCGTCCCAAAAAAGACCATAAGTTTTGTCGTAAGTTGATCAACAAAATTTGTAAATGATTAACAAACGAGCTCAGGAAATAATTTAGAAAAATATTGTTTTCTTTTAAAGATCCAAAAAATCACTTAACCATCAGTTTGTGCATTTTTAAGAATAAATCCGAAACTAAAAATTACCGTAACGCATACATATACGATATTATGTTAGTTTTTTTTTCTGTGGTATTTCTTTTAAAGTTTAACCTACACGAAACAAAAATAAATCAAATAATTAATAGCTTAAAAAACAAACCTCTAAGTTTCTGTTAAAACGCTATTTTTCTTTATTTTTAATAAATATGATGAAAAAATGCAGCACCAAAAAGCCACTAATTTTTTTTTAGAATACATAAAAAAATATATAACATAATTTTTTAAATTAAAACGACTACCTTAATTGACAGTTTTAAAAAAAATATGGCTTTCTTTTAATGATCCAAAAAATCACACAACCATCACTTGTGCATTTTTAAACAGCAATTCAGTACAAAAAACTAGTGTAAAATAGTGGTCAATTGCTATTTATAGCAATTACAGTTAAACTAAACAACAATCATAACCGTAAAATCTAAAAATATTGACCCTTGGAACAAACAAAATATAAGCTAAATTGAGCAAAAGTGATTCTGAGCCACCTAGGTTTGTGGAAAACATTCACAGGTTAAGAAAAGTACATAAACCGATTATACACCGTTATTTAACTCCAAATTAACTTTATTTTATTTTCATATTATATTTTTGGATATCTACTAGCAAACAAGGTACTCATTTAAATAGCAAAAAAACTTTAGTAGTTTTGGAGTGTGTAATTTTAATCGATCATTTTGCAATAACTATGCTACAACTTCAACACCGCTTAATGCAACAAACTTATAAACTAGCTAAGTTGTTTAGTTTTAATATTAAAAATTTTATTTATTGTGCCACGTCAACAACTTTAGTATTTTGAATGTTATCCTTTGTTGTTAATTTTATCTAAATTTTTAAAAGAGTGGAAAAGATCTAGCACCTGAAGTTGGAGTTGATGTCACCACATTATCGGAACGGTAAATTTATTATATAAAATAAATTTTGTTGTATCTATAACATATATACAACATTCTCTATGATTTATTTAGCTTGCCAGCCAACAAACTTGAAAGCACCAAAACTCTATTCCGTGCGCAAATAGTGCTAGTAATTTTTCTTAGCTACACCCAAGGTTTTCCAAGCTGATCACGAGCTGTAGTGGCACATGGATGGTTATTTAATATTTTAATTTTGAAACAAAGAAAGAATATAAAATAAAATCATCTAAAATGTTTAATAATACTTCAAACAAAAACACTGCATTTTTTTATTAAAAAAAATAGATAAGCTGTAGAAAGTAAAATCAAATTATTTGTATTTTGTCAGACAACATGTCAATAAATTTAGAAAACATTTAAGATTTTATAAAACGACTTAGGAACACACACTGTGGATGTACCTATCTAACATAATCGTTGACAAATCTTAGAATTATTTTTTTACAGTTACAGTTCAATAAATTGATATGCCAATTAGTAAATAATACAAATGTTGTTAGAAAAAATGCACTAATTTTTATTCAGTTTTTATATCAGTAATTAAAAGGTGAATAGAGAAATCGATATAAACCAAAATTTTTATTCCTTTGAATCAAACTGTAATTTATTTAAATTCTTTTGTCTTAAATAGGTTAACAAATAATATACACTTAGCCGCTCGTCGTAGTCATTTTGTACTCACGTACGCGGCAATGCGAGCAAAAAGGGGTCACAACAACCGACTCATATTTACCGCCAACGAAACTCAGCAACGCAAATACAGACTCAGGCCTACCGTCAGTAGGCCGGTGTGCATCCGAGCGCAGGAGCTAGAGGAGAGTCTCAACGTTAATTATCCGATGGTATTCAAGGTCGGTTCTGGCGAGTTTCCACCCTGGCTGTTGCCGAGGGTAAGAGCTCGCCTTGATCTGACCTCCCAGAGCAAACGAGAAACTTGCCCCTATGTCTTGAGGAGCAAGTTTCTTAAAATTGTTGCCGAATACCTAGACTCTCCTCGGTTGTATACGGACGGTTCGAAAACGGATGGGGGGGTGGGAAGTGCTTTCGTTTTAAACGGTGCGGCCCATTCATGGTCTCTCCCTAAAGAGGCCTCCGTATACACCGCAGAAATGCTAAACTGTGAGACGTCATCTCACAGTTCGTTCCTCCTTTGTTCCGACTTGCTGAGTGCAATCCTGAGTATACAGTCTAATGTACTCGGTCGATCCGCTAGTCCAGCTCGAACAAACTTCGATATTCCGCCTGGCCGGGTTTGGACAGAGAGTTATTTTTGTCTAGACACCGGGTCATGTGGGTGTCAAGGGCAACAAGCTGGCCAATAAAGTCGCCCGTCAGGCGGCTGACGTGGATCCTACGGACAACATTCCCGTAAGACCCGATGACTTCAAAGGATACGTATGGAACGGTTTCGAGAGGAAATTAAAGGAAATCAAGCTCTCCGTGACGGCATGGAAGTCGCCGGTAGATCTCAACAGGAGAGAAGAGGTCGCCCTATGTCGCTTGCGCATAGATCATGCCAACTTAACCTCTTCCCTACCGTAATCAGATCGAGCTCCCTAACAACGTGGCGTCTATTTTATCAAATAGAGAGGAGACCATGGGAAGGTGCGTCCAGTTTTTGAAAGACGCTGGACTCCTCAAACAGGTGTAACCATGTTTTTGTGTTGTCTTATAATGATTTTGGTGTTAATTTAATAAATTATTTTTATTGATCAGTTTGTGTTGTTAAGTTGTTTAAGGCATCGTAGTCTTTTACAACTTTGGTGCAATCTGTGATATTAGGTATAGTTAGTTTTTAGGGTCTGGCATCGAAGCATTTTACAGCTTCGATGTCATCTGTGATATTAAGTTAGGTTGTGATATTAGGTTAAGTTGTAATATTAGGTTTAGTTACTTTAGTTTTTAGGGTCTGGCATCGAAGCCTTTTACAGCTTTGGTATCATCTGTGATATTAGGTTAGGTTAATGGATAGGTACTGGCATCAAAGTCTTTTACAACTTTGTTGTCATTTGTGATAGTTGGTTCTGTGATATTAGTTTTAAATTTAGTTTTAAGTTTTAGCAACTGTGATATTAGATGTAGTATTTATTTATTTATTTATTTATTTAACCATTTTAATGTGTTGTTTTGTTTATCTCAGGTCTATAACCTGAGGTTATTATTATTAAAGCAAAATAAATAACCAATGACCTTAGTAGTCGACGCTAAAATACAAGTAAAAAAAATATATATATATATACACCTATCGCATACTAAAAATCGCATGAACTGAAAGATTAATAACATTTTCTAAGCTAAAACCGCAATTTTTAACATTTTTATTTTATTTTTAATTAAACATTGACAAGGTTCATAGATATTATATAACGTTTAACCTAATTTGTAAGAAGACTTATCCCAAACTTTTAAAAGACAACACAGACATCACAAATTTTACGTAACTTTAAATAATTAATAAAGTAATAATTGTCTTATGGTTTATTTGATAATGAAACTTAGAACAAGGTGCTTATATTGATCTATGTAGAAATTCCCGACCCACTCTACCAAGCTAAACAATACTTTCCCTTATTTGCAAAAAGACATCGCAAAACTGAAAACAGTTTTTTTATCAACAAGGTGTCATTGTAACAAAAAAGGAGTTGTTTCAAATTGTAAGTGGGGGTTGAGAACACTGTCAAAACAGATTTAACAATACGCTCTTTGCAATAAAGATTTCTAAACCAAAAAAAGTGATATGAAACAAAACCTAATAAACTAAGTCCCAACAATGTACATCAAATTATAAAATATCTTGGTAAAGAAAAATTGCTTGATTCCAAACTGTCATTTTATCTTCATTTAGATTTTGTTATTAATAAAGCTAACAAGATGCTCGGCTTTCTTAAAAAAGCTACTGCTGATTTTAGTAACATGCGGGCTCTTCTTATCTTGTACAATTCTCTGGTGAGATCACATCTAGAGTATTGTAGCGTAATATGGTCCCCATCCTACCAAACTTCTATTGACAGATTGGAGTCAGTTCAAAATAAATTTTACAAACTAGTATCATATAAACTCAGTCTTACTGGTGTGTATTTATCACCTGAAAATATCTGAATTTATTTGGGATTGTCTGCGTTGAAAAAACGAAGAAATGAAATGGACATGAAATTTTTGTTCAAAGTTCTGAGCGGGCTAATCTGCTGTCAGCAGATCCTGAATATGATAGATATTCATGTTCCCTAACGTGCGGTTAGGAATTGCCCTTTTTTGCATATGTCCTTTAGTAGGACTAACTATGGTCGGCACAGCTCACTGTCTCGTATTGCACGACACGCTAACTATGTATCAAATGACGTTGACTTTGTTGGTATTTCATACGAGAAGTTCATTGCTAACTTAAAGAGATTATCGTAACACCTTAGCCAATGTGTAGGAATGTATGTATGTATTTATTCGTTTGTTTGTCATACTTGTAATCACTGTTTGTAAACAATTTTTATGTAACTTAACATGTAAATGCAGATGCGTTAATAAATTATTATTATTATTATTAATTAGAAATTTTTGCATGGGAATGCTCAAGGCTACATCAGTGGGACACATGCAAAAAATAAAATAAAAAAATAGAATGTATATTTTTTACTGTAACCATTATTTATTTAACACCTTAAACCGGCATTACTTAATTCAGGGACCGGGTGTTTTTTCTTATTTACGTTCTATAAATAGTAACATTATTTTTATATCTTACTTATTATCTTCATTATTATTATCATAAAAATATTTTGTTTTTGTATTATTATTCACATTGTTGCCTCCCTGTCTGCTGACTTAAACTAAAATAATAGATTTTTATTTATTTCATAAAAAGAGTGAAGAAAAATTCAAGTAAGAAATATCATCAAGTCTGCAGTAATGTAGTCCTAACTAAACCTAGTGGTGACTTTATTAAAGAAAAGAAAAAAATAGTTGATTGTAACCAAATGATATCCACACTGCTAACACAATTGCGTTTAAACATCTATAATAATAATGATAATAATAATAATAATAATAATAATAATTTTTATTCGCTTTAGCCAACTACATAGTTCGATGTAAAAAGTCAATGTTAATATAATATACACACAAATTTACGTACATTAAAATAATAATAATAAACAATACATTTAATACAATTTAAAATAAACTAAAGACTAAGATTATAATAAAAAAATAATGACTACATGTATATTTTATTTAAAATCATTTTCAAGTTTATGAAAAGAATAATAGGCTATTAAGTAAAAGTTTCTTTATATTTATCTTAAAAAGTGCGGTTGGTTGAGTCTTCAGTTCAATTGGTAGTAAGTTAAAAGCCTTTATTCCCATGTACCTAGTTCCATTTTCAAAGAATGTGAGCTTATGTTTGGGAACTTCCAGTAGTGTGGCTTTTATTTATTTATTTATTTTATTAAAAGACATTATATTACGTTTTACATAAAGCAACAATTTATATAAATATAAACTATAAATTGTTAAAATTTGCATTTCTTTAAACAGTTCTTTGCCTGGTGTTGTTGATGTTTTCCCAAGCATGATACGTAGCATTCTTTTTTGCAATACAAATATTCGGTCAATGTGACTTGAGCTTCCTCAGACTATAATACCATATGATATTAACGACTGGCAATGACCAAAGTAAAATAACTTAAGTGAAGGTAAATCTAAAAAGTTTTTAAGTTGTTTTAATGCAAAACACATAGGCGCAGCTTTTTTACAAATACAATCTATTTGAATATACCAATTACAAGATTTGTCAATATATATTCCTAAAAATTTACTTGCGGTATTGAAACTCCCCTACTTTTTATAAAAACGACTTGTCGGCCTGTATAGTGTGTGCTGTAAATTTGATTGTGACGGTTTTACTAGCATTTAAAAATAACTGATTGTCTTCAAACCAACTATTTGCAATGAAAATAGTTGAATTTGCATCTATTACAAGTTGATACTGATGAACTGATGAAGCTAATACAGAGCCAAATGTAACTAAAAGTGATGTATCATTGGCAAATAATACTGATTGTGAAATTTGTAAGTCGTTTATATATATAATAAACAGAACGGGCGCAAGAACAGAACCTTGAGGAAAACCCTGCTTAATTTCTAACGTTGAAAAATTTGAGTTTTGAATTTGAACAATTTGTTTGCGATTATTTAAGAAACCAGTCATTTGAAAATCCTCTTATTCCATAACAATTAAGATTGGCTAACAAAACATTATGGTTGACTAAATCAAAAGCCTTGCATAAATCAAGAAATATCCCAAGACATTGCTCCCTTTTATCAAGGTTATTTAAAAGGTATTCCATGTATATTTGAATAGCACAAGAAGTAGATCGATCTTTTTGAAATCCATATAAAAAGTTGTTAAATAAGTTATATTTATTAAAAAATATACAATTCCTTCAAATATCTTTGCAAAAGTACTTAATATTAAGATTGGTCTATAGTTTTCCACGTCTTGTTTATCGCCTTTTTTAAAAATTGGTATTATTTTTGCTATTTTTAAAGTATCTGGAAATATTCCTTGATTTAACGAAGAATTTATCAAATTTACTAGAGGTTTAGATATTAAATGTTTGTTTTTCTTAATTAGATTTGAGGAAATTCCATCTACTTACTCCTGCAGAATTAGATCCCTTTAATTTTTGAACATACAGTAAAAGCTCTTTTTTTGTTACCGAAAAAAAATACAATGACGTAGAATTTTTACTAATGTTTTTCGGTTCACAATAATGACTATTTGTTATAATAAATTCTGCAACTGTATTAAAATAACAATTAAAAAGATTTGCAATATCTTCAGGGATAATATTTAAAACAGTATTTATTTTAATAGTTTCTGCAACTGATGACTTGCAGTTTTTTCCAAAAGTCTATATATTTAATTTTATTTCAATATATATATATATAATATATAATATGTATTATTATATAAAATTAATTAATGAACTTGAAAAGAAAGAGAGTGAAGAAAAATTCAATTTGAATCAAATAAAAAATTTCTTCAGTGTAAATGTCTGCAATAATGTAGTCTTGACTGAAGCTATTGGTGACTTTGTTATAGAAAAGAAAGAAAAAAGTGCACTTACCATTCCAACAAAATGGAGTAGATAAAATGATTTTAATTGAACGATTTTCTACATGAAATTTGAAACGCTCAAATACCGAACGATGGGAAAAAGTTTTAACTAAGCTGATTGAAAACATATTTACAGAAGAATCCTAAAATATGCGATGCCCGTAATGGTGGCTTACATATTTATGTTTTTCAAATGTAGCTGCAATGCGGAAAGATTCCAATACTAAACATAACTGGCGTAGTATTATAATGCAAGCTGTAAAATCGTGCATTAAATATAATTCAAATTAAACAATTCCAAACCAATAATAAAAGAAGATAAATATTTCAAGCACAATATGAATAGTATCACTCGTAAAAAGAGCGCAATGCGTTTGTTAAAATTTAATAATAAAAAACTAAGAATGAAGGAATCGTTTAACGATATTATTAATAATATTATGAATGATAAAACTAATAATGATGATAAATCTAAAATTGACTTCGATTGAATTTCCAGTACAAGGTATATTGAATGATATGTTGCCGATAATCAAACTAAGTAATATTTTAAAAATTAAACCCGAAAAACCTTGACAGAAAACAGACTTTTATGGATTTTCTTCCACAAAACCAACAATTCCAATTGAAGACATGACCATTTTGACAATGCCATTATCTTCAAATATTTGCAGAATTTTTATTATTAACTATATTATTGTAAACAGAAACGACTTGAATACTACCTGAAGCAGCAAGCTGTGATAATTGAGAAGACTTATAATTAAAGCTGGGATTTTATGCACTTGCATATTCTTTAATTTTTTTGCATATTTTGTATATTTTTGAGTTTCTGTGCATATTTTAATAACAACTGCATATCGGTGCATATTTCGTGCGTATTTGGTGCCTATTTGCATATTTGGTGGGTATTTGCATATTTCGTGCATATTTGTATAATTTTAAATTATTTTTAAGTGAAATTGCTTTTTGTAAATTTATATTGGTTTAAAAAAAAATAAGCTTTTAAACAATTGCAAAAATCTAATGTTTGCATATTTTTATGTTTCGTGCATATTTTTACCAAATATAGCATATTTAGTGCATATTTTGGCAAAATTGCGTGCATATATATGCGCATATGTTTAACTTTTTAAGTGCATATAATTCCCAGCTTTACTGATAATGTGTTATAAAAAAAAATTCACAAAGACAAGAATTAAAGTATTTAAAAAATAAAAGGCATTATGCAAACCAGATAGTGTACAACTAGAGAAAAGACAATTTTGATTATGTAAATAGGAATATATAGTTCTTTCTATTGTATGGAAAAACTTTTTAAATTTTTGCTATATTTTTAGTTAATTTTTTACGTTATGTAAATATAGTTTTACATATCATTTATTGTAATTTAATCAAAAAAGAGAGTAGGTTTGGCACCTACCATATTCCATGCAAAAATTACATATTCATATAATTTATTGTACATTATTTGTATTAAAAAATAAAAATATATTTATACGTGGAATTTACGTAAACTGTTAAAAAAGTTGTTTCTGAATCAAAAGATTTATAATTTTATATAATAATATAATTTAATATTCTATAAAAGAAATAAGTTGAGAAAACGTATGTTAAAATAAATATAAATAATGTAAATACGCCAACTACCTCTGCAAACATTACAAATGTTACAATACATGAAAGACAACAACAATTACAACAGCAATAACAACAGGATCAGAAAAAAAACACAAACAGAACAAATAGCATGTAGGTTTACATTATAAAATAATAACTACAAACAAGATTTCTATCTTCAAACGTCACAGCAGCTTTCACGTACACATTTATCGGACATATGGTGCCATCAATACTAGTGATATAATCATGTCTGCTAAAAGGAGTTTTAGTATTTAGTCTAATAATAACAAAACAACTACATGGGACATGTTATAAGAACTAAAACGTTTGACAATTATAAAATTGTTAAAAAAAAAACGATTAATACAAAGCCAAAACAAACACAACTCCATCAGCATTGTATTTGGGTGTTATTACCTCAGTCGACCAGGAAATTCTACTTAAAAGTTAAGCACTAGTTTAATAGCTAAGCTCTGGTTGCACCGTCCGTTTAAACGCAATCTTAACCCGTAACTAATAGTTAAATATAAGTCGTCAATATCGAGGGTTTCCGTGTACTTAACCCCAACTTTGTGGTTTCTATAGTGTCAAGTAAAAGATATAAGATGGAAAATATAATAATTTCCCAGGATATTTCATTTGAAATAAATATAATTAATAATTGCTTTTCAAGACAAGTTTACGATAATAATTCTAAATAATTTATTACTGCAAAAACAAGCTTTATTTTTATTTATTACAATATGAAACCATGATTTCAATTTTAATAAAAATGAAGTTTGTTTTTCCAGTAACTTAATAAATAAATTTATTTTGATTTTAATTTTTAATTCAGTTATTACATTTTTATCTGTAATTTATAATTTTTTTTTTCAGCAGATTTTTCTTATTTAAACTCAATGTTTCAATTTTTGTTACATTCAGAAACCAATAAGCAACCTCAAATGTCAACAAACACATTTAATTTTATGGATATATTAAAATTAAGTTGTACACACAAAACAACGAAAGCGCACGCCAAGTTTAAGGTCAATATAATGTATATTGGCTGATATTTAGTGTGCCGCTTGATAAGCAGAAACTGTTAAAAATTCTACTATACTTAGCGTAAGTATCTGTTTCAAATGACTAGTGAGTCGCATGTAAAGTTTAAGTAAGAGTTACATAAGGAGGGGAAGAGAGGCGCACAAGTAGAGAGGAAAAGGGGGAGAGAGAGGGGGGGGGGGGAATTAAAAAAAAAGTTTTAATGCGAAGAAGTAAAACAGTTAAAAGTTAAAAAAACAAAGGGAAAATACAGAGAAAACAAAATAAAAACTAAAAAACGACAAATAATCTTAAAAAAAGCAATTAGAGATATCAGACAAAAATGTTGAAAAAAAAAACAATTTCACTGAAAAAAGCCGTACAAAATAGTGATCAACAATTTTAAAAAAAGAACAAAAGGAGTCTACCTAAAATAAGACAAAGCAGAAATAGTCATAATTAAGAAACTGTTTCCCAAGGGAAAACCGGTAAAAAAATCAGACAAAGAAGAAAAAAAAAAAAAAATAAAACAGTTATAGCAACAGTGGAAGAGGTAAAGAAAGGAAATTATAAAAAAAATTGCCTAACAACAAAGCACCAAGTTCGGACAGAATAACAACAGAGATTGTTAAAGCAGCTCTAGACAGGAACTAAGTAGAAATAACTTAAATAATCAACAAATGTCTGAATAAAGATTTTTTAAGAATGTTGGAAAGAGGCCACCCTAGTACTGATTGAGAAGAAGAAAAAAGTAGGAAAAATAACGTTATACAGGCCAATATGCTTAATAAACACACTAGCTAAAATAATGGAAAATATCATTGTACGGAAAATAGAACAAAAGATTAAAAAAAAGAAGGATGGAAAAAGAAACAATACAAATTTACCAAGGAAAGAACAAAATTATAAGCTACAGAAAAAGAGAAAGCAATAGCAAAAGAAGCAAACAGCAGAACGCAGAATAAAAGACTATACTGTAGATGATAACGGACATACAGAACGCGTTTAACAGCGTGTTATAGGAAGCAATTATAGAGACAGCAAAAAAAAGAAAACTGAACAGGAAAACGATCAGGATCATATGAAGCTACTTACAAGGTAAAAACTTAGTGACCAAGAAAGGTAAATTCAAACTTACCAGAATAGTACCACAGAGCTAAGCACTAAGACCAAAACTATAAAACATTGTTTATAAAGAGTTACTTTGAATAAGGTTGCCGAAAAGCGTGACAATGACGGCATTTGCGGACAACGTAGCACTAGTATGCAAAGACGTAGAAATAAAAGTACTAAAATCAATACAAGAGCTGGCAATAGATATGATACAGTTATAAATAAAATATAAAGGTTTCAAATTAACAACACAGAAAACAGAAGCAGCATAGCTATCGACTTAGGGCCGGTATTATAAACCATTAAAATCTGTAGATTTTATTTACTAACCAAGCAAATTATTTTAATTGGCTGATTTCGGTATTATAAACGTCAAATAATAAAAGTAGGTAACTAAATCTATGGAAAATTAATCATCCAAAATCTAGGGATTAAAATTTATTCAATGAATAACTAGACATATGTCATGTTTCTTAGGTTATTTTTAATGTGGAGCAATTTCTGTTGAAAATCAGCTTTTGTTTGCTCTACGATGTTATGCAACTGACTTTCAATATGTTGTAGGGGATTATTGTAATATAACAAAGGCTACAATATAACACATCAATAATTACAATATTAAAATAACATATAAATGCGGCGTTGCAATTTCTTATTTTACGAATAGTTAATTTAGATTTATAATACCGAAATACGTTTATTCGTCGAATATATTTAATTTGAGATTTGTTATTCGGTGATTTATTTTGTCTTTATAATACCGGCCCTAAGACTACTAATAGAAGAACAGCTAATATACCGGTAGGAGACTAAGTGATAAGTATAGAGAAAACAAATACCTTGTAATGACACTTGACGCAAAAAGATGGACTAATCAGGTGAAAGAAGCGGTCACGAGAACAAAGGAAATATAAACGGAGTCACAAGAAGCAGTAGAGGTAATTGCGGCAACACCGCTCGCGGGTATAATGGTAAAAGAAAGGAAAGAAATAAAAAAACTAATAAAAGAAAAAACTAGTAAATAAAAAGCTATGTTAAAAGCAAGAGAGAAGACAATGGAAAAATGGCTGAAAATGGACAAAAAAACTAATCCCGGAAATGAAAGTGTGAGTAGAAAACAAATTTGAGACATGCAATTATATAAAACATGAAGCCTTTTCTGTCAAGAAAAAACACGATAATACAGAACATATTCTAGTAGAATGCAAAGCGCAAGAGAAAGATAGAAAAAATTTACAAAATATACTGAAAAACAAAGTGGATAAAACACAACAATAATTAAAAAATGCCTAAGAGATGAAAATAAATGAAAAGCGCTAAACATTTTTGCAACCAGAGTACTAAGAAAAAAAAATGAGAGTTTGACAATGGAAGAATATAAAAAAAGCAAACAATAGAAACAAACACACAAAATAAAAATCATATTCTTTTCTATGAAGAGAAAAAAGACAAGCAGAATAGAAAAAAAAAAAAGAAAACAAGATAAAAAAAAAAATAAGAAAAGACAGGACTATATTAGTTCTTAAGGTATACTAATTTTTAAACAAATCTAAAAGCTGCTTTAGAAGTTACACAAACTAATTAAGGGCAAGTTTGTTAGTTTATTTGTAAAAAATATGTAAATTTATATAATTGCAGCAAAGAGTTGAGCGTACCGATATAGTTCATAATTTCACATTAATTAATACTATAATAGTATCTAACGTGTATTAAATATGAAACAAACTCAATAGTTACTTTAAGATTTACACAGCTTTAACCAACGATCAATTCTTATTTTTATTTGTTATTTATAAAAATTACGTAAATTAATGTAATTACAGAAAAAAAATTGAGCATAACAATATAATTTATAGTTTTAATTTTGGCAGTATTACATTAGTACTTAACGAGTATTAAATTTCAAACAAATCCAATGGCCGCTTCATAAGTTACACAGTTCTAACTAAAGACTACTTACAAATTTTTGTCTTATTGAAATTTATAAAATACCTAAATTGTAATAATTGCAGCAAATAGTTAAGCATACCGGTATAGTTCATAATTTTATATTAATATATTAGTACGAAACGTTTTTTTAAATTTTATACAAATCTAATGGCTGCTTTAGAAGTTACACAGTTTTTACTAAGAACCATTTTTTTTGTTATTTGTAAAAAAAATAAGTATATTGTTAAAATCGCAGCAAAAAATTGAAGATATCGATACAGTTCATAACTTTACATTATGTAACATGTACTTAACCTGTACTAAATAATAAACAAATCCAATGGCTACTTTAATTTCACAGTTTTAAACAAAGACCAATTCTTATTTTTATTTTGTTAATTGTAAAAAAATATATTAATTTATACAATCGCAGCAAAGATTTGAGCGTATCGATATAGTTTATAAATATAAATTTAGTAGTACTACATTAGCACTTAACGTGTACTAAATATGAAACAAATCCAATGGCTGCTTTAGAAGTTACACAGTATCAATCAAGGACTAGTTACTAATTTGTTTTTGGTAATTAAAAGAAAATGTAAATTGTAATAATCGCAGCAAATAGTTCTTAAATTTAAATTTATAAATTTATTAGTACTAAATATTCGGAAGTTGCAACTAAAAAAAGAAAATACGAAATTAAACATACTACAAAATGTGTATGAGCAATGTTATAAACTTACAATTTTCCAATTTAAATTTAACAAACCATATGAATGATAAAGAGAAAAAGATAAATCGAAGAGACAATAGAGAAATTTCACCAAGACTAACCATCGTAGAACAAACGAAACGAATAAAAAGATCAAAAGAAGACAATATTTTTCAAACTGAACTAATAAATACAGTTGTGTATTAAATTAAATTACAATATTAAATTATAAAAGCGTTTAAAATAACATTTTCTATTTATAAAACAATTAAGCGTAAGTCTTAATTTGTAAGACGCGCGTGGCGGCTAAGGTAAAACTAAATTTGATGATCCACCCGAGCACAAAAAGAAAAGAGAGTTCTTTGTGTTCATTGGCTGTCCATGACGAATGTTTACCGCGCACCAATCAGAATTTCCAATTCCAGTTTACATATATTTATTGTATACATTGGCTTGACATCATTTCTTTTATAGATATATATATATAGACAAGTTTTATTAACTTAAAATGCATATGAATGCATCATATATTGCATTTTAAGTCTTTAAAATCGACGGCGTTGTAGCAAGCGTGCGACACCCTGCTTTTTAAAACGTTGCACCCGTGTATGAACAAGTACTGTTTTCATTTTCGCCCACTGCTCTACAATTAAACGCAGGAAATGACAAAAAATCCCAAAACCTGGGAACGACCAAAAGTTTCTCTAAAACTACCAGCCGATGTGCCTATAAAACCTAAAATTTCTTTATAAAAAATACACATTTTTAATAATAAAAGTCTTTGCTGATTTTAGTAGTTTGCTATATAACAATTAACTCTAACAGTAAAAACTGGTTGAATGAATAAGATTTATTGGCTTTGAAAGATCAAACTAATTTTTATTTTTTACATAATAATAATTATGAAAATTGCAAAACTCCAAAAAATGTTTAAGATTAAAGAATTTTAAAATACTAAAGGTGTCTTTTTGGAATACTGATTAAATAATATAATATTATATAATGTTATAAATTTAAAGTTTTGTATTTTATGTAGTTATTTATAATGATTCAGATGCAGTTTTTTCTAGTAACTTTTTCTTCAGAATACTTATGTTTAAATTATATTGTGCATAATTGCACAATTTTAAAATATTATAAGCTGCTTATTGTCCCAAAAATATAAAAATTAATTTAGTAATTATTAAATTTATTTAATTTGTTAATTTAATCCAAAGTCTAATAATAACAGTGTTCTTAAAATGTCCAAGTTAAATTTAACATGAAGTTGATTATCAACAATAACAACAAAATATAAGAAATTTGTAATAAATAAACTTTGTATTCTAAGCTAAATACCACGAAAACATTTGCTTTTAAGTAAGAATAATAAAATACTATAAAACAATATTTTAAAATGTTAATTAGTTTACTTAAAACTTAATTTCCTATTATGTCAAAAATGACGTTATGTACATCATTGTATTATTATTATATATTTACCGATAACATTTTATTCACTGGTTTCTGTAAACATATATATATATATAATAATCGGTTTAGAACGTCTTTTGACGTTGTCCGATGCCCGTTTGCCACTCTTTTTTATTATCCCACTGTCCTTCTACTAGGTTTTTTGCAGTCATTGCCGTTTTAATTCCCTGAATCCACCTTTTCTTTGGCCTTCCTTTTTTTCTTCTTTGTAGTGGCACCCATTCCATTGCTTGCCTAGGAAGTCTATTTAAGTTCATTCTTTTAACATGTCCGTACCATATTAATTGTCGTTTTTCTAAATCATCATAGACACTCCCTTCTATTCCCATACGCTGTTTAATAATTTCATTCCTAATTCTCTCTATTCTTGATATTCTTGTCGATCTTCTTAAGGCGTCCATCTCTACGGCTTCTATTTTCTTTTTATATCTATCTGTAACTCTCCATGTTTCTGATCCATATAGTAGCTGGTTTTTTATCATGGTATCATATATGTTGTATTTGTTTTTATTTGTGATATCTTCACTCCAGAGAATTCCGTTCAGACATCCTCTTGTTTTTTTTTGGCTTGTGTTATTTTAGCTTTTATGTCCTTTTCGTCAGATCCGGTATTGTCAATATTGTGCCCAGGTATTTATATTCATTACATGCCGCTATCTCTTCGTTATTTTCTAAGATTAAATTCCCCGAATTTCCTCCCACGCATAAATATTTTGTTTTCTGTGTATTCATTGTTAGTCCCCATTTTTCGTATTCTTCTTTCAGTTTTCTAGTCATATATTCTGCATCATCTTTATCATTTGCTAGTAAAACTTGATCGTCAGCAAATTGAAGTGTGTACAGGCAAGTGTTGTTTAGTTCTATACCCATGCCTCTACATTTTTTTTTTCAGTTGGTAAGCGCCTTTCCTACAAACATTTTAAATAATGTAAGGGAAATACAACAACCCTGCCGTAATCCTTTATTTGTTTCAAATTCTTTTGATAATCTATTTCCAGTTTTTACTTTTGATTTTGTGTCATCGTAAAGATTTTTTAGGGCATTAATTATAGTATGGTTAAGGTTGGATTCTGTAAACATATATATTTGAAATCAAATAAACCAATTATTATTAAACTAAATGATGTTTTTTTCTAACCGACTAACGGACATTCATCTTCTAAAACGGTTATAGTAGCAGTAGTAGTAGTAATTATTGCTGATAAACATACATTTTAATATATAATTTTCTTTTTAGATTTAGACAATTTAACTATGTATTTATTATTTTAAAAATAAAAATAAAAAATGTAGAAAGCACTTTAAAAGGTTTTTTGATATTTAAGAAAAGTATTTAAATTATTAAATTTATTTTAGTCATTTGATTTATCTAATTTATTATTTTATTTTAAAATAAGACAAATCAAAAGTTTTTTTTTGGCGGAGTCTCATGGCAAAAAAAAAACTAGTATGAAAAGGAAACAAAATACAACCTTCAAATTTAAATTTATATCAAAGTTTTTCGTAAGTTAGTTTAAATAAGTCAAAGTTTTTCTTATCTAACTATAGACAAAATGAATGTAAATCTAAAAGCGCAAACTATACCACAATAAAATAAACTATGTACTAAAAACAACGAATACAGTTAGTACATCAAAGAACCTCCAGCAAAATACCAATGAATTAATTGCTTAAAATAAAAAGAATTAAAAATATATTGATTCATTTAATTAAAGTCATCAAAAAGATCTATAAACACAAAAAGTAGTGAGTTCATCAAAAACCATCTTAAAGAAGCAATGATCTATTACATGTATTAAACATGTAGATATTAAAGAAGAACTTGGCATCCAAATAGACTAAACAAACGATAGAAAAAGTTGGTATAAATGGCTACTACTAATTATTCCAATTGTCGTATAAGTATGTGTATAATATTTATTTACATACATAAATAATTAATCATTTAACCTGTATAATTGATCAGCACAACTTGTTATACCTTAATAATGTAATCTTACAATAAGTTGTAGTCGCATTGTCGCAAAAGAATAAATAAATCATTTTTAAAAACTCTTCTTTCGCAAATCAAAAGTTAAATTATAATTATTGTATTTCATTTTTTAATTCTTTTATAATGTAAATCTGCATTCTATTTTATTTCTTTTAAAGGCCCAAGAAGACGCTTATATGATAAAGCAAAACTAATTTTTTGATATCTCTTTTATCTCTTGTTACATTTTTTTATAAATATATACTATAAGTCAATTAAAATAAAATATAAATTATTAATAATTATGTGCTTTGACACATAAACATTTAATAGTTTTTAATTTTATTATTTGATTAAACTTTTCATTGTTTACTATTTTTTTAAATTATTATTGTTTCATATATTAGTTCAATAATTAATTTTTGTTAATTTATATTATTTTCACAACGAGTTTCATTATTTTAAACAACATTTTTAATTATTATATTATAATAATAAATAGTATATTTGATTGATAAATATAAAATTAAATTATTGTTTTTTTTGCATCAATCCAATAACAGACAATATAATTATATTAGTGAAGCAGTACCATTGGACATGTTTAGTAGAATTTGTGATTCAATCTTGCATATTTCTCCAGAATAAACTGGATCTGCCATAAATAATTTTCCGATATCAGTTGGTATGTTTAGGAACATAGCGCAATACAAGCGCGACTAGCTTAAGTTTACAACCGGAACCGGCGCAAACCACCAACCAACAATAAAAGAAAAACAAGGTTTTGAGTCAAGAATAAACACAGCTATTCAGCTAAAGTGTACAATTAACCGAAGCAATGTCTTAACCGAGATTATCCCAAGCTGCTTCAGTTATTACAGCCTGAATTATACTAAGCCAAGATCCTTACATGGCTAAATACCAATCTCAAATGGATAGTCTACTATCACAAGAAAGACATACATACCAAGGTGATAAATGTGCATTTTATCAACCTAATGTACAGTTCATGCAACCTTATTAAATACAAGCGGCGGCACATAAAAATTCTTAAATCACGGCAAAAAAATGACAAAAACCGCCGACAAGATGTCTTTTGAGCATTGTCCAAAAAATATAAAAATATATTTAGTAATTATTAAATTTATTTAATTTGTTAACTTAATCCAAAGTCTAATAATGACAGTTTGCTTGAAATGTCCAAATTGAATTTAACATGACGTTGATTAACGACAATACAATACTAAAAAACAATAATTTAAAATGTTTATTAATTTACTTAAAGTTATTATTATTATATATTTACTAATAGCATTTTATTCACTGCTTTCTGTAAACATATATATTTGAAATCAAACAAACCAATTATTATTAAACTATATGATGTTTTTTTTTTCTAACTGACTAACGGACATTCATTTTCTGAAACGGTTATAGTAGCAGTAGTAGTAAATATTGCTGATAAAAATAATTTTTATTATATGGTTTTCTTTTTAGATTTAGACATTTTAACTTTGTATTTATTATTTATTTTAAAAATAAAGATAAAAGTTGCAGAAAGAATTTAAAATTTTTTTTTTTTACATTTAAAAAAAATATTTAAATTATTAAATTTATTTTAGTCATTTGATTTATCTAATTTATTATTTTATTTTAAGATAAGACAACTCAAAGGTTTTTTGTTTGGCAGAGTCCCATGGCGAAAAAAGGAATACCAGTATAAAAAGAAAGCAAAATAAAAACGCAAACTTTTAAATTTAAATTTATATCAAATTTTTTTGTAAGTTAGTTTAAATAAGTCAAAGTTTTTCGTATCTAACTATAGACAATATAACAAATATACTATGTATACACTAAAAATAACAAATACAGTTAGTATAACAAAGAACCTCCAGCAAAATATCAACCAATTAGTTGCTTAAAATAAAAAAAAAAAAAAAGATTTATTTAATTAAAGTCATCAAAAAGATCTAAAAACACAAAAAGTGATGGATTCATCAAATACCATCTTAAAGAAGTAATTATCTATTACATGTATTAAAAATGTAGATAATAAAGAAAAACCCCCTCGTGGGTACTACCTTGTCGTGGTGAGGGGGCTGAGTAACTTTTGCTCGAGCTATGCCGGCGGGAGATTAAACTCCTGGCAGGGCCTCTCATGCCGGATGGGTCAATGAGCAGAATCTACCTAAAGAAATGTTAAGAGTGAGTCCTGCTAAGTTTGGATTCTCTGATCATATAGGAATAGTCTTAAATGTTGAGATTCTTAAGTCAAATAATAAAATGCAACCATATACTTATACTCCAATAACACAGCAAAGTATTAATATGTTTAATCACTTGCTAGAAAACACCATTTGGAACTTTATTGATGACTTAGATTTATCTGCAGAAATTAAATTTACTCAATTTAATAATGTTTTAAAAGCTCAATTTGATGCATCATTTCCTACTAAACTTGGCAACAACTAAATTAAATTCAAAAAAACCACTAACAGCTTCTTTACCAACATCAACTAATTTAAATACAGCACCCAAGTCACAACCAGTTCCTTTACAAGTTTTGACTGTAGAAAGATCAATTAATCGACCAACAACCAGAAGTCAAACAAAGAAATTTTACACTCAATAATGTTTCTTGTAAGTCAGCTTTGACAACAAAATTAGTTTCAAATATTGATATATAATATATATTATTTTAATAATAAATATAATTCACTCCAGATGATGGCAGATGGGATTCTGCCGAAACGTCGAGTCCAACTCAATAAAACAACGCGAGATAATCCGAAAATAAATTTAAATAAAAATAATTATATCCTCGAAAATTTAAAAAATAACATATATATATATATATAGTCTAACAGTAAACTTGCTGAAAAGTATTAAAGATATAATCTTATATCCTCTTACTAAACTTATAAATAGGTTTATCTTGGAACGCCAAATTAATCCACAAAGTTGAAGAGGAAGGTGAGATACGCGATAAACAACTACAGAAAGATAAGCAAGCAAATTAAGGTGCTGCTATGAAACTGAAGCAACAAGAAAAGAAAAATAAGAAGAAAGATAAGCCTAAAAAGGTTCAGAAACCCGTTAAAACATTGAAGGATGAACCGATTGAAACAGTTGAACCAATAATTGTCCGTAAAGAACCGAAACGGTCGAGTTTTGTACCGTTAGTATTTACATTATTCGTACTGGCTGCATTGTCGTTATTTATATTAACATCTGTTAAATTTGAAAAAACAATTTTCATTGAAGAAACTGTCGTCGGTTATTGGTCTGCGCTTACGGAGAAAGCGCCGCCTGCTGTACAAGATTTTGGTAATAAGTCTGGTGTAATTATTAAAAACATTTATGAACAGATAGGAAATATTTATTAGATCTTGAAAAGAGTGAACATGTTGCGTATGTTGTTAACAAAATCAAACTGTAATGTCAAAATATTTTAAGAAATGAATTGTATGACTGGTTATTTTTTAAAGCAATTTTTTATTGTAAATAAAATATAATATGTAATATTATTAATTTAATTTATTTATTTTATTGATGTAACGCTACTTGTGGATTTTTCCTTTTCTTATTTTATAGCGCTACTAAAAAAAATTATCTACGCCACGGATGGTTGTCCGAGTAGCGACAACGTCAAAGCTTTGACTGTTGACATTTATTTTAATACTGAAGTTACGATTCTGACGTTGCTATTGCTAATTGACAGTTCAATTAGCTTATTTAAACTTTGAACACAGTTATTGTCAGTATGTTGACAGTTTATATTAATTTTAATGTTCAACGTTACTATTTTGACAGTAAGTTGGCGTCGATACTTATTATTTTGACAGTTTACGTCAATAGTGTGACAGTGTGACAAAATGTTAATTGTCAGTTTGTATATTAGTTGAAATTACGATATGGTAAATATAATTGATGTTGTTGGCCGTTCTGATGTGATAATTCATTGTTAAATATAGTATTTTGTTGTTTATTAATCAAATAAATAATATTAAAAATATAGAATGATATAGTATTTTAATAAATGTAAAAAAATTAAAACAACGTGAAACTTGTTTAGATTTCTACTAATGAATTTATTAATTATAAATATTTTTTTACACAATTATAAAAATAGTTACATTGTAAATCTGTAAACTGTATCACAAATGCTGGCTGCCATTTTAGCGCACGCGCAATCACCACCTAATTTAATTTAATAAATTTATTAAATGTACCATTTCCAATATTTATTATCAAACTGTAGAACAGGATATGTTTGATGTTTTTTTTTTTTATAAAATTTTGAAATGTACTATGTGAAATTTTTAACATTTTTTCAGTATGAACAGTGTGTATGAGCTTAATGTAACTTTCAATGTAAATGAACAATTAGTTGATTTCCACCATGATGGAATTTTTCATATTCCGAGACCAGATGGAATTTGATTGGCTAAATCGCAGAGTAAAAGGTATAGTAAAGTAAATTTTATAGCCGTATTCTAAACATTTTTTATAGCGATGTTAATTTTACTTGTTGCTAGGTACTATTTTGAAAGCTTGATTAGATAAAAAGTAATTTTAACAGCGATGTTAGCTAACATCGATGTTAAAATAAGTTCAGAATAGGCCCATTAAACAAATTTTGGACATAGAACTACAAATTGTAACTTACATTTTTTTGTAGAACTTGTTTCATCTATATGTTAAAATTGTTGACAATTCTGTAATATTTTTAAACTTGATTTAATTCTTAAACTGGGTTGATATTTGAAAATTACATTAAAATATCAAAATCTGTCAAAAACAAACGAGTTTATTAAAGCATGTAGTTGCACATTATCCAAACCTATTTTCGATATTTTTAAGCAGTCTATTAAACAGGGATTTTTTCCAGATTTCTGGAAAAAAACATATATCAAACCAATTCATAAATCTGGTAGCCGCAATGAAATTAAAAATTATAGGGAAATTTGCAATCAATCATGTATTTCAAAAATGCTTGATTCTATTGTTGCTTCACAGTTGAAATGGATGTGTAAAGAAACTATAACGGATAATCAGCATGGATTTATAAGTAGTAGATCCACACTAACAAACTTACTTTCATTACAATCAGAAATATTGGAGTAATTTGAAAATAAGTTTCAAGTAGATGCTGTACACACAGACTTGGAAAAAGCATTTGATAGAGTTAATCATAAAATTTTAATTGCCAAATTAAACCATCTAGGTTTTATTCAAAATGTAGTAAATTGGATCAAAAGTTTTCTGGCGGGCAGAACGCAATGTGTTAAAATAAATAACCACTTATCTAAACCAATCAACGTAGTTTCTGGTGTGCCTCAAGGAACTTATTGCGGACCGCAAGTCCAATTTTGTTTTTGTTGTTCATAAATAATCTTCCAAATGCATTAAAAAAACAGCAAGTGTTTGATGTTTGCAGACGATTTAAAAGTATTTTGGCCTATTAGAAGCAAAACGGATTGCATTCTTCTACAAGATGATATAATCCGTATACATGAATGGTGTTTGTCCAATAATTTGGCTTTAAATGCGTCAAAATGTTTTTCAGTGTCGTTTCATAGAATTAGTTCTGTTTTGCAATACAACTACAAAATTGTTGATGATCATTTGAAACGAGTCAAGAAATAAAAGATTTGGAAATCATTATGGACACAAAACTAAATTTTAATAAACACATTTTAGAAATTTGCATTAGAGCTAAGAAAATGTTAGGTTTTGTTAATAGAATAACATGTGATCTTGGTCCAAATGCATATCTTGTTCTATACAGATCATTAATTCAACTAATTTTACAAGTACAATTTATCGGTTTGGTCACCTTACCAAATAGACAGCATAAATAAGATCGGAAATATTCAATCAAAATTTATTAAATTATTTATTTTAAATTAAATACTACTGGCATTTACATTGCTCAAGAAAATGTTGCTACAAAATTAATTTATTACATCTAAAAAACCGGTGATCTGTAAACGATTTGAGTTTTATTTATAAATTAATTCATGGCTACACTAACTGCTCTTTTATATTAAGTAAGATAAGTTTTAACTTTTACCAACAAAGATATACAAAACAGTCTAATGTATTTAAATGTTAATTGTGTAAATCAAATTATAGTTTGTATGCACCTATGTGTCGTTGTATGTCTCTGTGTAATACTCATCAGAATAATGTTAATTTTGATTTATTTATGTATAATTTTGGTAAATTTAAAAAGATATAAATGACATTAAACTGTTTTTATTTATGTATTTTTTAATAATTTTTTGTGGGTTTTTATTTAATAATCTGTATAAACTTATTATTATAAAATTACATGTATACACTTTATTATAACTAAATATTATTTCATTTTGTAAAGGCGGATGCCGTAAATAAAGATTATTATTATAATTATTATTATTATAGTGCATATGCAAAAAAAACTTGACTTAAACATAACATTAACAGACAGGTCAGTTGCACTACCACCTACAACAAGAGTGCATTCCAATGTCCTAGAACTACCATGAACTAACACAAAATCCCATAGTGTCGCATGTAATCATCTTTGACACCATCAATAGAAATCATAAATTAAAGCCTCTAACTTTGAAATAATATATAATCTTGCTTATTATTTACTCAAGAAGTGATTTTTATTTTTAGTTTATTTTACCGTACATGTATACTTATTTATTTCCTTATAATGTAGTTAGTATATTATAACATCATTTTAAATATATGCATTGATCCCTAAAAAAAAATATTTTTATTAAATTATAAAAAAATATTTTTACCAAACAAGAACTGTGTACTATCCGCCACGACTATCAGAGACAACTGTGGTATCTATTTTAAAGTGAGACGAGAAAACCCATTTTGAAGCAATAAACTATACCGTAAATAACCCACAAAACTTTATAAATGGTAATAATTAAACTAGCATGTTGACATCTATTAAAAAATTATAGTTTTCTTCACACTACCCTTAAAAAAGTATTTCGTGCTTATCACGGTTGAGGTTACAATAATATAGCACAACTAGCACAAACTTCAAGTCAGTTTATCACTGAAATTATAAATGTTTATTTTACCTTCTGAAGTATTGTTTACATAAAAATGCTGTTTTATTAAGGTTTTTGTTGATTAAATTAAATATTTTCAAAAATAGCTTTAAATATATTTTATATAGAATTAAATTTTCAACAAAATTTGAATTACTGGTGTTTCTTTTTTTTTAATATTGAAATCATTAATGTGTTAAAAAAATATATAATTTAATTATGTAGAACATATATAGTTTTTTAATATTTTTAAAAACAAGTGAGTAGTGAGTACGTTTTAATCTTAAAAATGCTGCCGTATTAAGGTTTTTGTTGATTATATCAAACATTTAAAAAAATATAGAATTATATTTTCTACTAAATGTTTTCGAAAACAAGTGAATTACATCGAATGTACCAACAGCTTTGTTAATGGTATGAATTAGGCAGCGCTGTCAATCCCGAGCATGATCTTTTGAGTCAGATCGGTATTTAAAATTAATTATTACTAAAAATTAAAACTTTTAGTTGAACTAATATTTTTGCTATTGTGATTAACATTATGGTTATATTGTTTCCATTATTATTATGTAATTGTGTGGCGTGGGGTGCCTATAGCACTAAATCTAATAATTTTGTAAGTTTTAAGGTTTTTTTATTAATGCAATGTTACGTTTAGATACTATGTATAATGTTTGGTTCTTCTATAAATTAGGTTTATTTCTTTGTAAATTGTGTTTCTTGTGGAGTAAGCGCGCAGTCATCTTTTGTTGCTTAGTTATTTATTTTTTTTACGCTATTTAAATGTTTGAGTGAAAATATGTTTAAAGTTGTAAAAAAAATGAAAGAATATCACAAACTCTAAAAGTTTATACACTATAATACAAAACCTTTAAATTATATAGCATGTATCTTTATGACTTTGTTTTTTTTTTAAATTTTATAATATTTTTAATTTTAAGTTTTTTTTTTGTTGAAGTGGACGCAAGATATAATAATTTAGTAAAAACAAAGCTAAGAAACAGGATTGAGAAAGAAATTTGGTTTAAAATGATTTGACAAATGTGGCTGCATAGTTAACCTAAAGAAGCGGTAAATAAAATAAACAAAACTTATGCAAAGGCTAGGTTAATTTATTTATTATTTGGTTTATTTCTGCTGCCAGAGCTAATCACCAACGCCAGAGGTTAAAACTACCACATCTGAAAATTTTTGCCTTAAATTCAGGAATTTTAAAATTTTAACCTAAATTATAAAGTTCTTTTGCGTGCACGCAACATCGAGGCAGTACACGGGACTACTACTATTACTAAAGTTGTTCTTCATATCCGAAAGAAGGCGTATTTATTACAACCCATTTTTTCTTAACCAGAAAAGCTGACCGTTCAGATAGAGGACTCAAACTCAAAACCCCGAGTGTAGCAGTCGGGTACGGCGGTCAAACTTATGCACATGTTGATATTAAAGATGTATCAATATTCGATATAATTAATTTTGAATTAAGTAAGTATTTTTTGTTGTCTGCTTTAATTATTTTAATAGTTTATCAGTTTATAGTTTTAGTCTAACTTTTAACAAAACATTTTAAGCAACTTATAGAGGCTTATAACGTTTTATGGCTACTTACATTTTCTAATGCTCGTGCTGTAATTGTTAATTACTGTGCAGTATTTATTTCTGATCAGTATATGTACTGTCTATGTAATATTTTTATTAGTTAAAATTTGTTTTATTGAAATAGTATTTTTTTTTTAATTTTGTTCTTTTTTCTAGAATTAATTGTAGTAAAATATGTTGAATAAGATTTTTTAGTAAAATATTATGATTCGACAATCAGGTATAGTAGTAGTAAGTAGTTTATTATTAGTGCTATATAAATTATTACAAATTTTTTACACAAGTCCAGTAAAATATTAAATCTAGATATTACAATAGTAACATAAGCACACATATACACAATTATAAAATACACATTAAAATTTGTTCTGATAAAATAGTATAAGTGTAAATAAAATTGTCAAATATATAAAAATAAAATTAAAAAAAAAACAAAAAACATACATTCTAATACATATTAAAATATTTGCTAAGCGAGTAATAACATTTATCAATTAAGAATTCTCTTAATGTGTTCCTAAACACATTTTTTGATGCACTTAATGTCATAATATCTGAAGGCAGATGATTGTATATTTTAATACATAAATAATAGGGGCCCTTCTTACATAGTGATAATTTATGTTTAGGGTACAAATAATAATGTTTCCTGTTGGGATACTTATGATGCATATCATGATTGGAGGTAAAAAGATTAGGATTAGATTTAATATACATTCCACATTCATAAATAAGGATAGAGTAAAGAGACATAACATTTAGACGTTGAAATAAAGGTTTGCAATGAGTATTAAATTTAGCTCCACAGATATTGCGGATATTACGTTTTTGAATAGTAAAAATGCGTAAAGACTGAGAAGCATTTCCCCAGAATATTGTCCCATATCGCAATCTTGATTCTATATTTGCATAATAAAATAATTTTAAATTACTTATATTGGTAAACGAACGCAGTTTAAACACAAGGTAACCACTAATTTTTTTTGCCAGATAATCTATGTGTTCGTTGAACTTTAAGTGTCAATATTATTATAAATATCATTTAAAAATTTAAATATAACCATGTTTGTCGATTTGTTTGGTAAAAAACCAAATTGGCTTATTGACAAGATGTTAAAACAGAATAAAAAATCAAGAAGTTTATCACAGTAACATTTTTCAAAAGTTTTTGAAAAAACCGAAAAGAGTGATATCGGTCTGTAGTTTTCAGTAAAAAATCTATCACCTTTTTTGAAAACAACAATTAATTTTGCAACATTTAGTCTTGAGGAAAAAATCCTATTTTCAAATGAGTTATTGACTAACAGTGTCAGCGGAGGAGTAATTAAATCAGCAACATCTAAAAGCAAAGAACCAGGAATATCATCTATACCGGTAGATCCTTTGGCGCTAAATTTTACAATGCAATTGAATACTTCGGATTCGGTCACGTCTGATAGAAACATGGTATAAGGTGATTGAGTAATAATAGAGGCCGTTTTTCTATTACTAGTATTTGTAGTAAAATGTTCTTTGTTAAACAATCTATGATGTGTTTACATCACAAATTAAATTAGGATCATCAATAAGTGAACCTTCAGTGTCCTAGAGAATAATATTTTTATTTGGTGCATTTTTTGACTCTTGATTTATGACTGACCAAGCAGTCTTTATCATATTATTTGATGAGTTTATAATATTGCCATAATACTTGCTTATTGTTTCTGCGATTAAGTGCTTGTGATATTTTTTATAATTTTTGTAATTATAATCATCAAATTGGTTTTTAAATGGTCTTTTAGTTTTGCAATGAAGTAATGATAAATGATTAAAACTTAATTTAACTTTGCTAGTTAAAAAATGGCTGTATGATATACGTGAATTTTAGCAACATTTATGTTTTTGTGTTAAACCTATGTTTGTTTACAATTAGAATTTCTGTGTACGTTTTTTATATTTTATTTAAATGTTTGTAAAATTATTGTACTTAGTGTTAATCACAATTTTATTGTAATTTATTATGACGTTTCATATCCATTTTTTGGCAATTGAAATAAAGCTTTATTATTATTATTATTATTATTATTATTATTAATTAAATGCGACTTCAATAGATTGCAGCTTAGAAATAAAAGTTGGTAATAAACGAAAACAGCGTAAATCATTAAACCTTGCATATGATAAATATGCAGGAATAATATATAAGCCATTATTAAATCAAAGTAATTTGGTAAATAATAAAAGTATAATTAGAAGCACACCAAATGTACATCAAATCAGAAATAAGTTAATAAACGAATCCGTAATATCACCAATTCAATTAAAAAATGTCCACAAATCCTTATTGGAAGAATCCATGCATGAAATCAGAAGTGGTCAATAATTCCACCCGATTTTTCAAATAATAGACAAAGACTTCTAAATACAAATAAATTTTGAAATAAAAAAAAGATTCAGATAAATTTAAAATGAACACTCAGGTTCGACTTACTCCGATCAATTTTAAAAATGCTTTAGTTGGGTTAGATCGGTGTTGTGTTAAAATAACAAAAATGCTTGAGCATTCTGTTAATGCTGGTGATTTTGAAAACTTTGTTAGTAAAAAAATTAAGGATACAAAACATTACTTTAGATTCAGTACAACAGTCTGATTCTGTGGAAGAGATAAAACCACGTCGCATAACGAGAAGCTCGATACGGTCATTACAACTACAAATAATGATTTCGATAAAAGTTTGGCCAAAATTAGGCGAGTTAAACGGAAGACAAATGATTCAAGCAATAACAAATCAACAAGTCAAGAATTTTGAGTAATAGAAGTAAATCAAGTATTAATGTTTATAGTTTAATTAATGATAACAGTTGTATGCAAATCAAGAGTAGATTAGGATCTAAAGTAAATACTTCAAACACAATTTTAGATAAAAATGAGGAAATGTGTTTCATATAAATTAATTGTTCTAAAACAAATAGAAGACAAACTGTGGCCGGATTAAGTTATGATGATAATAGAAGTCTATCAAAAAATTATGAAACAAAAAGTAAGAGTCAATCAAGAAATGATAAATCAATTAAGAGAAAAACTAGGAGTCTATCAAGAATATCCAGGAACCAGTCAAGATGTAATTTAGATGAAACAATACCAAATGACTCAATCAGTCATCAAATCTAATATAGGTGAAAAGTTGCCAATTACTATGAAAACTAGAAGTCAATCAAAGTTTAATTTAGATAAGAGTAGTTTTAAACAATGCAAACCTAATAAGCAAACTTCATAAATTTTTTTTTTTTATTACAATTGCACACCTAACTATAACTCATTTGAAAAAACAATTTTAAACGACTCGTTATTTTTTAACAAAATATCCATAAAGTATGTAAAAAGGCATTGATGGCAGTCCATGGAGTATCAAAAGGTCGATTAAACAGGATTGTGCACCACCGACAAGGAAATGTCACACCTCCTCTAAACAAACGCGGCAAGCATACTAATAGATCAAACAAAATCTCCTCGGAGACTCTATCTAAAATAAGAAAGCACAATTTATTATTCCCACTATATAAATCACACTACAGTAGGAAAGATAATATCGCAAGATATTACTTGTCACCACAATTTTATTATACGAGTAAAATTCATAAACTATATTTTGAAAAGCACGACCCAGAACAATATCTATTATTGAGAGAAAATAAAAAAATTGAACTCGAAGTTAAATACAAAATGTTTAGAAAATATTTTGTAGAAATCTTTAATATGTCTTTCGGTAAGCCTAAATCCGAAACGTGTCAAAAATGTGATAAATTGACAAAGAAGATAGAAAGTACAAGTACGGAAGAAGAAAAAAATAGCCTATCTATAGAAAAAGAAATGCACATGGACAAAGCGGAGACTTTTTATGATGATCTAAAAGAGAAAACACTGTTGGCTAAGTCTCAAAATCATGTTGAAGTGATTACGTTTGATTTCCAACAAAATTTTTGCTTACCAGTTTGCACTAGTGGTGAAGAACAGGCAAAAGTTATTTTTTTCGTTTTTGATAAAACACAAGGTGCAAAGGGTCTAAATGATGTTGTAAGCATTCTTTGTGTTTTTTTTGCAAAATTGCAGATATTTATATGTATTTCGATAACTGCGCATCCCAGAACAAAAACTATGTTATGGTTCTATAGTTCTTTATAATCTTGTGTTAACAAAAAAAAATTGTTGTATCTACCATCGTTTTCCTGAACCTGGTCATAGCTACTTACCATGCAATCGCAGTTTTGGAGCGATTGAACGTTTGATGAGGAAACACAACAAAATTTATTTGCCTGAGGAGTATATCCAAATAATTCGCAATTCCGGAAAAAAAATTATGTTATTAAAGTAGATCAAAATATGTTTCTAAATTTTAAAGAACATTACTCTTCTTTATTTTTGTAAAATCCAAAAACCAAACAAAATAAATTCACAATATCCAAGTACAGAACTTATAAATACCATCAGAATGATATGCCAACATTTTCATGCAGCAAATCAGTTTCTATGACAATATTTTAAAAAAATTTATTGCAAAAAAAGATAGCTGTACCTATTTTTTTGCCAAGTGCTGAGCAGGTTTTGTTCAATGGTCCTCCTCTACTTAAAGAAAAAATGAATGAATACGTAATGAGCCTTGCAACAAATTATGTACCAGCTGTTGGTATGTGGTATTACGACAAGATCGCTGATTACCACAAAAATTTTGAAAACAAAAATAAGAACATGTCATGTTCTGAGTATAAATCTGATGAGTAGCTTCCGTATTCATATGTTAAATTTAGTTTAGTCGAAGAAACAATTCTTATGAGTAGAGAGCGGATTCCTAGGTACTATGCTTACGCTAAATAGTTAAAGCATCGAAAATATTTCTAAATATATGCACAAATTGTGAAGAATGTAATCATTTGAAACTAAGTTTTTTAAGCTTTTTTGCATTTTTGGTACTTTTCTAAAATTTGGTGCTTATATTAAGATTTTGTGCTTATTTTTAAGCTTTTTCTTCAGTTTTGGTGCATTTTTGTTTTTGTTAAATTAGTCTTTGTGTAAATCAGTAAAATGTAGTGGATTGAAATGTACATAAAAAAACGTAAATTATTTCTTCTTTAGAAAACGTAAAGCAAAATTTACGTATCGAGATCTTGGATATTTTTTATAATATTATTTAGACAAGTTTAATATAATTCTGTAAATCCCGGTAGAGCTCCTAGCGTATTTTAATGCCACCTCTTGAAGCTAGTCAAAAAACTGTATATTATAATTCCTAAAATAGTCGGTAGGTCGGGGATTCTCTCAATGTCAAAAAATTTAAAAACGTTTAAACGCAATTTTTGGATCTTGCAAGTAAGTTCTAAAAAATAAAAAGAATTTCAAAATGATTTAGCTTTCTTAAAAGCTAATTACGGTTTTGTAAGTCATTTCTAGAAAAACAGGAAAATACGTTGAATGAAAGTCTAAGTATAATTAGAGATTTTAAAGATGCAATTTAGCAAATGCTATATTAGGCAAACAGTGAAATCAAAATCTGAAGAATTTTTTGAAAAATAGAAGTTTATGTACATTAAATAATAAAATAATAAAACTGTGTTTTGAGTAGAGAGAATGTTCCAGATTTCGATATAAATCCTGATTTTAAAACATAGTTTAAACATGCACCAATAACAAGTGTGCATGTCAAAAGAAGTCTTTTTCACTTCAAAAACGTTTTAAGTGATCAAATGCAGAATTTTACAGTTGAACACTTAGAGCAACATTTAATTTTTTTTGTGTTATTTAAAATGTGTGAGAAAAATATCATCACTCAAACTGTTGTAATTATAAATGTTATAAAAATTTTTAGTTTTTTTTTTCAATTGTTTTATGCCTTTTTACATGTTTGGTGCTTTTTTAATGTTTTCTTAGTAACATTTTATGCTTTTTTAATGCCTTTTTACGTTTGGTGCTTTTTTAATGTTTTTTTAGTAAAATTTTTATGCTTTTTATAGCGCTTATTTTCGTTTTTTAATGCCTTTTTATCCGCTCTCTACTTATGAGTGTACTAAAAATTGTATTAGATTCTATTAGAAATAAACATATTCAAAATAATGGGTCTTTTATTATCAACAAAATATAATCCATATTTTTGTTATTACAATATATTATAATCAAATATATAACTCGACTATAAAACTTTGGGACAACAAGTGAACATAATGGAAGCAGAAAAATTAATTTTTCCAAACATATACGCCAGTAAAACATTTTTCCTATCTCCTCAAAAATGTGCATAACTGGACTTGTGTAAATATAAATAATTTTGTATAGGAAACTTAAACGTATTTATTTTAAATAAACAATTAACATTAACATTTTCTTAAATTTAGATTAGGGTATGTAGGTAAATATGTAGATTTGTAGAAATATATTACATTATGCATAGAAACATAATTTTAATACTATTTAATAATAACCGACAATAAAAAAAAACAATTAAAAAATGCGATTTCATGTTTAATTATTTATTTTCTTTAGAACCTGCATCTATGTATGTATATTAAACCAATTTCAATAAGCACTTTAATGTTACTATATTTAGAGACTTAATATTAAAGAACTAGTTGAATTTATTTGTTAGCTATATAACATTCAATTTTATAATTATTGGCATTTTGCAGTATATTATTGTGTATTAGATTGTATTATCATTGATTTATAGAATATTGAAATGATACACAATCAAAGTTATAATCGTTATTGAAACGAAAGTGGATAAAACCGCATGTTTCTGTTTGTGCATTCCAGTTACAGAAACCATAGCAACCGAATAAACATAAATTCACACAATAGAAATTGTAACGACGGCCAACTAAGATATATTATACATATATGATTTATTTTGTAGAATAATTTAAGACTACTTTTAATTATTTTATTGCAAATAATAATTTATTATTTACAAGCATATTTGTTTTTCGTTTTTCTTTTATATGCTTTTGTCAATGTATATTATATTAATGCTCCATATTTTATTTAAAATAATTAATATTATATATTAATACACGACGTTGTACGATCAATTTAAAAAAATATGCATTCATGTCATGTCTCAATTATTGTTTAGAATCTGCATTTTTATTTAACAGGCATTTCTTGCAAACTTTAGTGTCCAATAAGCACCATGTTCATATTTTTACAGATACATTTTTAGAATATATTTAGACACAATTAATTAATTACATAATTATGGCTGTAACTGGTTATTATTGAGTTGTAAATTATATTATTGTTGCAAAATAATATAGAGATGGTACACAATCGATGTCTCTGATGCCGTTGTTGAAGCGAAATCAACAAATACCGCATCTTTATGCATTTCTTTGCAGAACCATAGCAACCGTGTAATCATAAATTTACACAGTAAAAAATGCAAAGACGACCAACTAATTTAGTTTGTAGAATAATATTATTTTATTTCAAATAATTTATTATTTACAAACATATTAGTTTTTACCATTTATATAATTTTATTAATATATATTAGCCGATAACGCTGGCAGTCGATGTGCCATATTTTATATAATAAAATATGCAATCATATTCTTAATTATTGTTTAGAACCTGCATTTGAATTGAAACAGGCTTTTCTTGCTAACTTAATTTTATAATTATTTTTTAACTGTAATTGTATATTATTGTGTTTTGGATATAATATTGTCGAATGTAATTTGTGGAGAATATATGATACACAACCAACGAATACAACCGCTATATGCTACTAATGAAACGAAATGGATGAACACATTGAACACCGCATCTGTATGCATTCGTTGTTATCATTGTTATAGAAACTATAGCAACCGTATAGAAATTCGAAAGACGGCCAACTAAGATAATAAAAAAGCATCCCAACCGCTACCTTGATTTCTAGTATTGTAACGATAACAGCAACTTTTGTGACGTTCGTATTTCTACATATAATTTGATAATTTATTTATTTTTACCAGTACATTCAGAAAATATCAAATTATATTTTGTAATGGATGTTGACATTAATTATGTAATTAGGCAACTTTCATTACTATTATGTTTAAAACTTAATATAAATTCATACATCTATGCCTATGTTCATACGTATTTTGGCCAGTATCATTCACATACTAAAAATATGCATGCAAATGTGTTTTAATGATATGATTAATTATATTTTATACATAAAATCAAAAATTAACACTCTACAAATAGATATTTCTAAGAATATAAAACGAAACAACATGTTACATTTACATATGTAAATAAATATTTGGTATGTAAAAGAAGTAATTAGTAATAAAGAACCATAACCATGTCAATATTTGTAATAAATTAAAGATATTATTGCTGAAGTGTAATTAAACTTAAAGTTTTTCTTATAAAAGTGCGGCTCGACTTTGAAATACTGCTTAACATGATCAGAATAGTATATTAATGCCCGTATGACACTATCTATAATTCTTTATAGAATTATATATATATATATATATATATATATATATAATTACATAATAATATATAAATAGTATATTTAAAATTGCACTTTTTTTGATTTTTTTATCGCAAATTCTTCGATCAGGTTTTTCATTGGTAAATGAATATCCAATATTTGATTATCAATTGTTATTATTGATAATGAACTCAACCTGTCTTGTGACAATGTTGACCTTAAGAAATTATTAATAATTTTTAGTTTAGAAAAGCTCTTCTTGTTGCTACCGACACTGGTAAAGTTAGATATATTTTAATAGCTATTGATAAACTTGAAAAATAGACAATCAACTTATTTTAATATAGATATTGAATAATGCTCTGGGTTCAAATTTAATGTCGTGCTTCTCTGATAAAATTGATTGTAAATGTAATTTTATAGCTTATAACTTATTAAAAAGATCAATACTATGAATATCAGCTTCTCCTAAGCTATCGTCTTTTAATTTCATATGCAAATCTTTGCAGCATTTCAGAAGTTTATCTTCTGTTATAGAGCAATTAAAAAAATTATCTAAAAAGCTAAAAACATTATCAAACGTGGTTTACCAAATTTATTTTGCAAAGATGTTAATGGTTGGTCCTAAATTAAATAGAAAAAATTAACTTTATAATGTGTTTTTGGGTCTAGTAAAGTGCCTTCATCACTATGTTCATATGCAAAAATTTTAAGTTTTTTTTGTGGGCAAATTTACTGAATTGGTAAAAAATCACAATCAACATTAACATTATTAGCAATTTGTTTTGCTTGTTCTAACATTTCTTCAAAATATTCATCGAAACAGTAATTTTGAAACTAGGTAATTATATTTTTAAGATTATTTACACAAAACTTAATGTTAATAGTTGGTTTTTGCACCATTTTACTCAATGTGTTAATTTTGTTTAAAGATTCAAAAAAAAAATAGTAGAGATAAATTTATAATTTTGAATGCCAATGAATTAACTTTGTGAGTTGTTGTTATATCCAAAGCTAAAGAATTGTTAGCAGTTTCCAGAAGGGCATCAAAGATTTTGCCCATATTATATCTTAACGGTTTTACAGCATCAACTCTGCTAGACCAGCGAGTGTCACTAAGGCTTTAAATTAAGATTAAGTACATGTTTTTTTATAAATTGCCTATCTTTTGGTAGATCCCGAAAAAAATATAAACTTCCTGAACCATATTAAAAAAATTGGCTGTTTTATGGCTGATATTGGCGGCATCATTAACGATCAAATTCAAGGTATGAGCGGAACATGGGAAAAAAAATGCACAAAAATTAAGTTCTAATTTTTTTTTTCAAACCATTACGTTTTATATTAATTTGCGCCCCCCTGCCATAGCGCCGTCGTGCAACGCACGCCTTGCACACCCGCTTACGGCGGCCTTGGGTATACTGGCCTACAAGGCAAAAGTCGCTAATATTATTAGTGATGCTGGCTTAATTAGAATAGTGCAAGCTTGCTCAATAGAATAGGAATGAACAATGATTGCTAAATAGGCCAACATTTGACGGAATTTGAACCTTTGTCGTCAGCAGATAAAATCTGTGTAGAAACGGGTACAGTCAAGTTAACCTTGTTCTGCTTTATCAGTTGTTACAACAAAAAATACAGCAACAGCCTGGGATAGCCGATGCAATGGTGAGCAGCTGAGGCTAAAATTTCAGGACCCATCTGATAACGACTTGGCAAAGACATAGACTATTGATACGGTTAAAGTGACAAAACAAGGCTTTGCCTGTTTTGCTAACCAATTTAATGAACCAAATATTGACATTGACTTAGTTTGTAGCTTAAAAATTAATTTCTCTAATATTTGTGGTCTATAAAATAATTTAAATTCAGTTCATCAACATCTTGAGCATAGGAAACCTCATATCCTCGTTTTGACGAAAATTAAAGTAAGAATAAAGATCCAGATCGTTTTAATCTAGTAGATTCCGATTATCATCTTAAACATTTATTTGCTGACATGTGCCTACATCCACACACAACAAGCAAATTCTAGACTGGCGACATACAAAATTTATAGCTTTGGTAATCGTAGCATGTTTCTTAAACGAAATCTTCTCAATAAGACTATTTTTGTAAATGGTATGTAGCGTTCTCCAAATTAAACAACGCCAAACTTTTTTGATAACTTTTCTGAAAGTATTGACAGGCTTTTTTAAGATAATAATAGAAAAGCTAAAATAATTTTGTTAAGAGATTTTAACTAAATGGTTTAGTCATTCATCTTCTACAACACTATCCGGATAACAAGCTATGATTTCTGCCGCTTCTCATAATCTTTATCAACTTATTCAACAACCCACATATTTTTCTTGGTAAACCAAGATTATTAAATTTGTATAAATCAATTATTCCAAAGATTACAACAACTAATGTTGAGCCTGCTTTAGGAAATTCTGATCATTCACTTATTACTTCTGTTGTTAAAACTTCTTTTTCTATTAGTAACAAACTAAACCGCGCCTTACCTATCATTATTCTAAAATGAACATTAAAAAAAATATACATTTTTTAAAAATTTTAATTTGATAATCATTGTTTATATTCTAATAATCTACACATTGCAGCAAAATATTTCACAAAAACTTTTGAAAATGTTATCAAAAAATTTGTTCCGTTCACTGTTATGAAACCAAAACAAAAATACTTGTTGTATAATAAATTCAATGTAAATTAGTACAAAATTTTAAATTCAAAATGATCAAAACAATCTAGTTATTAATCCACTTCATACAATTACAAAATGCAAAGAAAAACACTGTAATTTTGAAAAACTTTATTACTTTTAAACCAAATACAAATTCCAAAAAAGTATGCAAGGCTAATAACAGATCTTATAAAATTTGTGATATTTTTAATTATTATTTACCTCGTACTAGTCTTTTTGTTAAATAACGGCTTTTTGCTATTATAATTAAACAATTTCAGCTAACTTTTTTGACACCATATATCAATATACCATCATATATCTTGTGTATGTTTGTTATAATATAATCAGAATTCAATTTATCATTTTAATTTAGTACAAAATAGTAACTTCGTTTGAACAATTTTATTTAATATTTTTATTTTTGTGTTTTATGTTGTTTTTTGTGATCAAATGTTTAAGTTTTTGTTTTCTTTATTTAAGTAATGTAAACAAAACACTGCATTATTTTATTTTAATAATTTAAATAAAGTAACGTGTATTTATTTATAGGGATTTTTATTAGTGAAAATAAAAAGAAGGAAAAATGAATGTGATCAAAATAGCGCTTTTCTTGGCGCAACGCCCAGGGTCGTTAGGCGACTGCTTGCAAACTTATTGTTTACACCAAGGAGCCAAGAGATGGTTTTATTAATTATTTTAATAATTTAAATAAATCTAAACTTGCATATCTTTTCTTTTACCGTGAACATTATTTTTAGATAGGTAATATACATGTTATGTTTGGATATTATGTATAATCTTTAGGCGTAAGCGCGCAGACATTTTTTGTTGTTTGGTTATTTGTTTCATAGCATAAGCCATTTAAATGTTTTAATGCAAATATATTTTTACTTGTATAAAAATGAAAGATTAGCACAAAGTCTAAAAGTTTATACAATTATTAGCTTTCATTTATATAGCACGTAAATTCATTGAATTATTTTTTTATTTTTTCAATTTCCTATTGTCCATTAAACTTACTTATGATATTTTTATTTTTTTAGGTTAATTTTATAGCAACTGAGAAACAATGCTATTTTATTACATTTGAAAAAATCCGTTGAACGTTTTTTTAATATTTACTATTTATCATTTTTTTGAGTTATTTAAACTAGGTTAACATATTTGTAAATAATTATATGTACTTATTTAAATTTTAAAATACAAATTGTTGTTGCTGACGTACAGTATAATCTCAAAAAGCTTGGATATATAACTAACTTATGCAATTTTTGGTAATTTTGATAAGCTTTAATATTAGTAAACAAATTAAAGTGGCAAGTAACCCATATAAATGAACTCAAATAAGCACATTTCTATAAAACATTAATATTTAATTAACTAACAATCAATATTGTTTTTGCTTTAAAACATTTGAAATAATTGTTTATTATTTTCCTCCAATTTTAGCGAAAAACGTACGGCTGAATAACTCCATTATTTTTTAACTGATTTGAATGATTCACAAACCATTTTAAATGGTTTTTTAAATTTATAAAGACAGGTACACACACGCATGTTTTTATTTTTAACATAGTTGCTGTACGTTTCGGTAGCTCTTCTGCTTCCTTCCTCAGTGTTAAAAACGTTTTCGAACAAATATGAAAAAATTTAAAAAAACTTGTATAAAATTGATTACTAATATTGGAAGTCGCGTCTCGACCAATTTTATTGACATATGAATGAATTGTTTACATAACATTTAATATAACTTAATGTTAATAACAAAAAATTAGGTAAAATACAGAACACTAGCATATAAATGACGTTGCCGCACATACAATAGTTATCATTACAGTGACACTAACAAAATAAAATCTCAATATTTTAAATGTTATATATTTCAAAACGGCTACCAGTTGTTTTCGGAAGTGAACTATTTAAATAGATTTAAACTGCCGTAGAAATTAGAAAAAAAAAACATTACAAAACATAATAAAAAATTAAATGTAAGATAATAAGTGTAAATTCTAATATATTTTAATGTGTGCATTTATTCTTAACAGAAAATCGATGATTATAAAAGTTAAATAGAAAATGATGTAAATTAGAAGAATATCTAGAGTGATGCATATATGTTTAGAGTTGGCGACGTTTATTTTGTCTTGCTAACTAGTTAAGGACGTCGACGCGAAAGGTTTTGTTATAATTATTCGTCTCGTTCCAGTCTTCGTTTGTTCTCAGCTTTGATGATTTGATTGTAATTTAATACAAATTATTTTTGAGAGTTAGAATTTGGTTACGAGATATATTATAATATTGTATGTTTGTGAGTATATAAAATAGTTTATGAATAATTAGATATATTCAAATCAAATTGAAAAATTAACGGATAAATCTTACAATAATCAATAAATTACTGCAACAAGTGCAACAGTAAAATTATACATTATTGTTAGGTAGAAATGATTCTAATATATTTATATCAATGCAGACAATGTTTGTTTTAAAAATTGAAGAAATGATTTAATTTTTAGAGCTGTTTATGTTTACTAAAGTACTTGGATCTAACAGTTAAGCGTAAGTGGGTAAAAGATTTCCACATGTGTGGGATAATTTAAAGTGTAAAGTGTTATATGTACTAGAGGTCGGCGTTTTAAATTTTGTTAAAACCCGGCCCGGCCAAAAATCTAAGCCCAAAACCCGGCACGGTCCGGCCCGGCCCAACCCGGCCCGGCCCAAAGCCCAGCCCGGTACAACGCGGCCCGGCCCGGCCCAAAGCCTAACACGGTCTGTTTTAAACGTGATATTGTTTGTTGTTAGAAACAATTCCATTCACAATAATATTCCTTATTTGTCTAAACTCCAGTTATTTTACTCGGCTTTAAATAATTTTATTTTTAGTTACATTTGTATGTACTGTATGAAGTCTCAATGTAAAAATTATGGAGTATCAATTATTCATAACAAAACATAAAACAATTAATTATTAAAAAAAATATATATAACATTCACATATTTATAATTTAAATAAATGAACAGAATGTAATTGTTTTTATACTAAAAAACTGCTGGATTGTAAGCATTAAATTAAATTAAATTTTATCTTACTTTTAAATAATAATTTATAGTGTGAAAATTAAGTATTAATAACGTAGTTTATGTAATAAAATACGTTTAATATCTGGCCCGGCTTGGCCCGGAATGTAAAAGCCCAACCCAGCCCGGCCTAAAATACAAAAACTTGGGCCGGCCCGAAGCACGACCGGCCTAAAATGCAAAAGCCCGGCCCGGCCCAAGACCTTCTAGCACCTAGAGTTGGATTTGGTGATGTCATCACTTACCGGAACAGTAAGTTTATCAATTCAAATAAATTTTGTTGTATCTATAACATATAGTGTACAACTTCTTCTATGATTGATTTAGATTGCCATCCGACAAACTTGGAAGCACCTTATTCCGTGCACAAAAAGTGCTAGTAATTCTTCTCAGCTACGCCTAAAGTTTTTCAAGCTAATTGTGAGTTGTAGTTGCACATGGATGGTTATTTAATATTTTAATTTTGAGACACAAAAAAATGAAAAAATTCTCATTTAAAATATTTATTAATACTCTAACCAAAAACAAGGCATTTCTTTATTAAAAAAAATAGATAAGCTAAGAAAGATAAAATAAAATTATTTGTTTTTTGTCAGACATTTCAACAAATTCACAAACATTTAAGATTTTATACAATTATTCAGAAACACACACTGTAGGTGTATCTATCTACATCACAAATAGAAAGAATCAAGATTAAAAAAACAAGTTTCTAACATAATCGTTGACAAATCTTACATTTTTTTACAGTTCATTAAACTGATATGCCAATTAAAAAATAATACAAAAGTTGTTAGAAAAAGTGCACTCATTTTTATCCAGTTTTTATAACGGTAATTAAAAGTTAAATAGAGAAATCGATTAAAACCAAAATCTTTATTCTTCTGAATCAAATTGAAATTTATTTACATTCTTTTGCATACTAAAAGCTGCATAGAGTGAAAAATAAATAACATTATCTAAACTAAAAACGCAATCTTTAACATTTTCATTTTATTTTTATTTTTAATTAAAAATTGACAAGGTCGATAGATATTATACAACGTTTAACCTAATTTTTAAGACAACTTAATGACAAATCTTACGTAACTTTAAATAATCAATTTTATATTAAAATAATAATAGTTTATTTGATAATGAATCTTAGAATAAGGTGCTTGTATTGATCTATGTAGAAACACCCGACCCACTCAACCAAGCTAAACAATACTTTCTCTCCTTTGCAAAAAGACGTCACAATAATAAAACTACATAACCAACAATTCCAATTGAAGACATAACTTCCCGTAAATACTCTTTGACGATGCCATTCTCTTCAAATAAAGACAGAATTTTTATGCGTCGCAATAGATACAATTTTTTTACAACTATAACATCGTCAAGTTTTAGTGACTTTATTGAAAAAAAAAAATTGTTACAGAAGAATCCAAAAGTATGCGATGCCCCTAATGGTTGCCTACAAATTTGTTTTTTGAAATGTAGCTGCAATGCAAAAAGATTCCAATGCTAAACATAAGTGGCATAGTATTATAATGCACACAGTCAAATTGGGCATTATATATTATAAGAAACGTTCAAGATTTGTTGCCGATAATCAAAAGTGACATTTTAAAAATTAAACTCAAAAAAGTTGTACAGAAAGCAGATTTTTATGAATTTCTTAAAACTGGTACCAACTTCTACGGAACCAACAATTCCAATTAAAGACATACTACCTGAAGGAGTGAAACTGTGATAATTTATAAAAAAACTTATAAATTAGTTATAATAAAAAAACAAAGTTAGTTAGTTTAGATTGTTGGCGTATCAGCCTAATAAGACTATTAACGCCGATTCTTTTCTCTAACTATAAAAAAATGTAAAATAATATGCTGTAAAATGGCATATTAAAGAATAAAATTAAATAAATAAATAAATAAATAAATAAACAACAAAGATAAAATAAACGTTCACAAACTTTAATGACTATAGCAATAATGACTAGATAGTTCCAACAGTGTCTAGGGTGTAAAAAGTCCTAAACACTGCTGGATTTTACGATACACAAACATTAATCATAATAAATTAACAATTATATCCATACACCCAATTTGCTCTGTCGAATAAATTCGAACAGACGATCGACTTCAACGATCTGATCGCCCAAGACAATCGACAAACTGGGTGATAATTCAGACGTAACTCTTTGTTCCGAAAACTGCCGACAATCCAATAAGATATGACGAACAGTCAATGGGACATTACAAGTATCACAAACTGGCGGCACCTCAGATGCCAACAAATGCCTGTGAGTCCATCGACAGTGACCGATGCGAAGTCGCGTGAGGATAACCTCTTCCCTACGCTTCGGCCTGCATGACGAACTCCACGGTGTAATAACGCTTTTAGTGCATCGCAGCTTGTTGTCTTGAATAGCAAACCACTCAGTTTGCCAGCTAGACAGCAGCTTTTGATGTAGAAAATTACAAATATCCCTAACGCAAACTTTAAATGAAACATATTCAGCGCTAGTTATTGCCAATTTGGCAAGCGCATCAGCTTTTTCATTGCCACTGATACCTACGTGACTGGGGATCCAGACAAAGTTAACAGTGACATTTATCTGAGACACCTGAAGCAAAATTGAATGAATTTGCCTCAGCAAGTAATGATCAGGATATTGGTCATCTATGGCGTTTAATGCACTCAACGAGTCTGTACATATAACATAATTTATACCTGCGCTTAGTTGGATGTAGAGAAAAGCCTGATAGATAGCATACAGTTCTGCAGTATACACGCTGCTAACACTTGGCAAGCCAAATGTAAATTGCAGCTCATCTACCAGAAAAGCACAACCCACACCGTCGTTACTTTTTGAGCCATCGGTATAAATCCAAGTGGCATTTACATTCATTGCTTGAATTTTTGCAAATTCAGTTCGATATTCAACTGGTAAAGTTGAAGCTTTGCTCATTCTCGATAATGCAGTATTTAACCTTGGACGTTGAAAAGTCCAAGGAGGATCGCGACAGTAAGACAGTTGATATACATCAGGGAGTTGGAAATCCAGTTCCCGAAGTATACTGCAATTTCTTATAGCAACCGGTTTTTAGGACCGTATCCTGATGTTGTATAGATCGTCGAGACCATTATTGTACACGACAGGAAACGTCGGATGCAAGCGTTTAGCTTTTAGTTTCGCGGCGTACCTAATTGTCAAAATTTTACGCCGAAGATAGAGTGATGGTTCAGCTGCCTCACACAAAACACTAGCAATAGGGCTAGTGCGAAATGCGCCAGTTGCTAAACGAATTCCAGTATGGTGAGCAGGATCAACAATACGTAATGTGGATGGAGCTGCGGAAGCATAGATTATGGAACCATAATCTAGTTTTGAGCGCACCAAAGCGCGATGCAGAAGTAGCATTGTTTTCCGATCCGCTCCCCATGACTTTCCACTCAACGACCTGAGCAAGTTTAGTGCCGGGACACATCTTGATCTCAGATTTATTAAATGAGGACGCCAAGTCAGCGCACGGTCAAATGTGACACCGAGAAATCGAACACTATCCTGTACAGGAATAGGTTCTCCCCCAAGATATAATAAAGGGTCACCGTGTGGGGTTCGCCTTCTACAAAAATGGATAAGCAACGTTTTACTAGTAGAAAAAGTGAATCCATTCTTATTAGCCCAGTTCAAAATGTGATTGATTGTTAACTGAAGTTGACGTTCCAATGTTGCCATGTTTCTCGAGGCACAATAGATAGCTACGTCGTCAACATACATACATCCGCTTACCGGATGCTTGATGAACTGACTTATGCCGTTAATCGCTATCATAAATAGTGTCACGCTTAGAATAGACCCCTGAGGAATACCATTCTGTTGCTGACGTATGCCCGAGATGTTGTCACCTACACGTACCTTAAATGAACGGGAAGTTAAAAAGCTTTGTATAAACAATGCCATGCTTCCGCGAATACCCCATGAATGAAGCGTTCGTAGAACATTGTACTTCCACGTCATGTCATATGCTTTCGCAATGTCAAAGAATACAGCGACAAGATGTTGATTCTGTACAAAAGCATTTTTAATTGCTGTATCCAACCGAACAAGGTGATCAGTCGTAGAACGGTGACGCCTTGAACCACATTGTATGTCAGCAATTAAACCTCTTGAATCTAATAACCAAGTAAGACGCTTATTGATCATTCTTTCTAGTAACTTGCATAAACAGCTAGTTAGAGAGATAGGCCTATAACTTGTCGGGAGCTTTTTATCTTTACCAGGTTTAAGTACTGGTACTATGATAGCAAGTTTCCACGACTTAGGACAATACCCTGCTGACCATATCCGGTTATAGAGTGCCAACAATTGAAGTTTGGCAGAGCGACTTAATTGCTTAAGCATAGCATTGTGTATCAAATCGACACCTGGAGCAGTATTGTGTGCTTCAGATAATGCCGAGTCAAATTCCCAAACACTAAACGGTGCGTTATATAATTCATTTTCAGCAGAGACAAATGACAGAACGTTTTTCTCCATGTTAATTTTAATATCTCGGAAATTTGCAGCGTAATTATTATCGCTGGAAGCGTCAAAATAAACATCGGCCAGGATATTCGAAATGTCAATGGGATTGGTAATAATTTGATCACCCGACAATAACCCACTAATAGGTAATGATGCGGTTCGGCCAGAAATTTTTCTGGCTTTTTCCCACACCTTCCCGACGGGGGTTCTCGAATTAATTGAAGTGACATATTCTGACCATGATTCTCTTTTAGCTTTTCTGCATGTTCTTCGAGCAACAGCTTTGTACCTCAAATAAAGTAATAGGTTTTCTTCTGTTGGAGAGTGGTTGAATCTACGAAAAGAACGGCGTTTGTTGAGTTTGGCTTGCTCACAATCAAAATTCCACCAAGGAACGGGCTCTCTGCGAGGTTTTCCGGAAGATAACGGTATACTCGCATGTGCTGCCTGTATGATAGAATCGGTATAAGTTTCAATATCTTTGTCGATAGTGGCTTGGACACTGTCATCGTAATCAAACACTTGAACAAACGTATTCCAATCGGCATCTTTTATTCTCCAATTTCGATGACGGTTTTCATTAATTGCATGACCAAGCACGCGAATGAATATGGGAAAGTGGTCACTATCATAAAGATATTCCGAGACTTCCCAATCCAGCAATGCTGCGATACTTGGAGAACAAATGGTAAGGTCAATAGCCGAGAACGATCTATTGGCCACGGAAAAGTAGGTATTGTTACCTTTATTTAAGATAACTAAATCCGTTTCTGAAAAAAGGTTGGCCAAGTTACGACCTCGCACATCAGTTCGATTTGAGCCCCACATAGTGTTATGAGCATTAAAATCGCCCATTAGCAAAAATGGGGACGGAAGTTGTTCAAGTAATTGATCAATCAAACGAATGTCCAAACTGACATTTGGCGGAATATAAATTGAGCAAATGGTCAGTGCAAAAGGGATATGAAGTTGAACGGCTACTGCTTCTAATGCAGTGTTGACACGGAATTCTTTACTGAAAACCGTATCACGAACCAATAAAGCCGTTCCACCCTGAGCACGATCAACATTTGCACGATCTTTTCTATAAATAGTATAACCACGAAGATTAACACAACAGTCAATCTTAAAATTTGTTTCCTGTAAGGAAACGCAGATAGGTGAATTTTCGGCTAATAATATTTTAAAGGATTCGTAGTGTGAATTATATCCGTTGCAGTTCCATTGTATAATGGTTGAAACCATTTTTAGTGTTATGTTGCGAACGTAATTTTAACTCTTTGTTTATTAGCGTTTTTATTTTTAACTTCTGAATTATCTTCTAGGGGAGTAGAACTCCCACTAATTGGCATAATTTCATCTGTCAGAGTAGATGGCGCGGAAAGAACTTCCACATCCATTGACTCTAACGACACGTCAATATTGGGGTCTGTGGGCGCAGGATCGCTAGAAACCTGCACCTCAGGTGGCGGTAGCCTAGATTGGGCTGCCGTCTTTGCAGGCTTTGACTCGGACTGAGCCTTTGCCTGTTTAGGCTTTGACTTGGAAGTCGCAACCTTAGTTGGTTTTGGCCCGATACGAGCCAATACCTTAGATGGTTTAGGCTTTAAATAAGCCCCCATCTTGAGTGGTTTTGCTTGAAGTCCCACTCGTTGTGACCTTGGACCGGATTGGGCCGTAGTCAGTTTTGGTTTTGAACCTGATGGGCCCGCAACCGGTTTTTGACCCTTCACATTAGAGTCCATGTCTTTATTTAAAGTTTCTGCAATAGCAGTAAATTTCATAATTGGTGGTTGTTGAACGATAGGCGTTTCAACAACTGCAGCAAACGATCTAGAAAAGGTAGGAGCCGTAATTGCTCTATACCTCTTTTGAGCATCAAAGTAAGAGAGTTTGTCTGTTACTCTGATCTCAGCTATCTTCCTTTCCTCTTTCATTTTTGGACAATCTCGGGAATAGACAGGATGCTTACCACCACAATTCACACATAAAGGTGAACTTTTGCATGGATCAGGGTCATGTTTTTCCTTACTGCATTTTGCACATGTTGCAACACCTGGACACCTAACTGCAGTGTGTCCAAAACGTTGGCATTGGAAACACCTCATTGGGTTAGGAATAAACGGGCGAACCGGGCGAGTAACATATGCCACCTTAACTTCATTTGGGAGCCGTTCAGAATCGAATGTTAAAATCATAGATGTTGTATCTCTGACTTCACCATCCTTTCTACGGGTTAGTTTTTTAATATCGATAACGCCTTGCGACGCCAGTTCCTGTTTGCATTCGTCTACAGTTGTGTATAACAACTCATACCATGAAATTACTCCCTTCGAAATATTTAAGGATTTATGCGGTTCAACTGTCACCGCAATGTTACCTAACGACGTGCATTCCTGCATTTTACTGCTCTGCAATTTATCTTTTACTTCAATAAGCAAAGTACCGTCTCTTAACTTCTTACATGAATTTAAAGTTCCATTAATAATATTGGAAATGGTCCTATGAATTAAGAAGGGAGAAACCTCCTTTAGACTCTGGCCATTTTCAGAACATTTAACAATCAAATATCTAACAAACTTTCTGCTTGTACTATTTCTATCTTCATTAGCTCTCTCGTCCGTAAACGGGCGAGATCGTTTGGTTGGAGGTTTAGAATCTACCATAATAAACTCCGTCAACTTCATCGCTCAATCTCCCCACCCACCACGGAGCCACATATGGGACGCTACATCACAAACTAATGCAGTCGCCAGGGCTAATCAAGCGATATAGGTTTCATAGATGTAAATGAAAGACTTCCGTGAACACAAAGAATACTATCGGGAACCAACCGTAGCACATTGTGAACCTTTCATCGATCACCACATAAATAATTCCTCACCCTTAAGTTAGATAACGAGCCGATTGGTTAAAACTGGGTTAGGTTTAACCTCCCGTTTTACCAGAAGCTAGGGCCAAAGCAGTGTGTTGGAACTAATACTCTTTTAAACCTGAGTATTAGCCCCTCAACTACCAGGATCCCCTTTTCCTGACTTTCGGGTCACCGCGCACGGCAAACACGCAGGTGAGTTACACAAGGTGTTATGTGAAAATTGTCAAAAATAAACTCACAAATAAGTTTGACTTGTCCCAGACGAACTGTGGGTTTTTTAACGAGGATATCTCCTCGCCTATTGGTCGCCTTTTACGACCAGCAAAGGGGCTAGCGGAAGTATTCTTTTGCACCACCCCCCCCCTTAAAATTATTATTTTTAAGCTCGTTTATAATTATTTTTTTTATACTGAATAAATATATTGTTCTTTTTATTTTATGGAAAAGCTTAGTTAATTTTTTTATTATTTTGGCTATAATCCTAGAGTAATTTTTGTACGGTATGTAAATATTGTTTTACAAACAATGTATTGTTATTTAATCAAAAAAGAGAGTAGGTGTAGGAGATACCATATCTCATGCAAAAATTACATATTCATATAATTTATTGTACATTATTTGTATTAAAATATAAAAATATATTAAAAAAATATAAATTAAATTTTATAATGAAGTGTAGTTGTTGACGAATCTTTAATGTATATAATTGTGGTCTCAAACAATAAATGTAAGTAGTATTATATTATTAGTGATAATTAGATAACAGAACAATTTACCAATTGGAAATAACTGATTGGTGGACACAAAACAAACAAGATTTAAAAAAAAAATCAAAATTGTTCTAATTCTCTTACGATTTGCTAATTTTGGCGGGGCATCGGTTGAAAAACTATTTGTTTCAAATTCCTGAAATCTATATTCATACATAATAATGACTAATAGACTAAAGTATCATTATCATGCTCAAGTGTCAAAAACTATTAATCAAATAGAAAATTAAGTTATAGACAATAATAAATAATAAAAATTAATAAGAATTTAATTTTGTTAAATAAGCTGAACAATTTAAGGGTTTCTCAAAATAAACAAAAAGTCAAAAGCAACCGGCGGGCTCTAGACATTAAAAAATGTTAGGCAAAGTGTCTACTGATACCTAAAGTACAATGCATTTTAAATCTACTGAATTACAAAGTTTGCTGTTTAAGTTGAATTTATACTTTAAAAAAGAAACTTTTTTCTAAAAATAAAAATTTTGAGAATCAATTCTAAAGTTATTTGGAGTAATTTGACAAAGCATAAAACCTAATGCAATTCCAAATTCTTATCAATTTGTAAGTAACTTAAAATATTAAATAGTTTAGTAACACAAAATAGTCGTGTTTAATATCAAAATGATGGTCAACACAGTACAAAATATAAACATCAAAATACCATATATACGTAATTATGTAGAAGAACTAATTAAGGTACTGTTGTTGACCATCTTAATGAGCAATAATTGGGTTGTACTAAGCTTATTTTATTATGTGTAATGAAATTACTTTGCAATATCTTCCTTAACACCTCTGTTTGTATATAGCTGTAAATAGTTTAGTTTGTAAGTAATGTATTATAAATTATCTTAAAGTATATTATTTTATACCGTAAGATAAAAGTTATATAACATTATTTTCAATTGATGTGTTGATCTTTAAAACATTTTTTTTTTTAAATTTAAATTAATAAAGTTTATTTTGACCAAATGAGAACTGTGCACCATCCGCCTGGACTATCAGAAACCTGCTGGCAACTGTGGTGTCTATTTCCAAGTGAGACAAGAAAAGTCATTTTGAGAATAAACTAATACTATAAATGACCAACAAAACTTTATAAACGGTATTAATTAAAATATATATATTGGCATCTATTCAAAAATCATAGTTTTTTTCATACTACCCTTAAAAAAGTATTTTGTGTTTATCACGGTTGAGATTTTACTAAACTACTCTGACCCAAAATAGTGTTTAATCTTTTCTAAACCGGTAAAAAATAACCCAATAAACAAATTACATATAAAAATAAAAGTAACGCCGAAACTGTTGTTTTTAATATCAATTGATGGTTGGTTCTAATACGTGTTAATTCAACTTTATGAAATAATAAAACAATTACTATGTTTTTTTATCACAAATATATTTTTACGAACAGATTACTAGTTTTGGCAGTAGAAGACTCTAGTAGAGCCAAAACTAGTAATGTATTTGTAAAAATAAATTTGTGATAAGTTTTAATATTGTATAAAGTTGTTTTTGTTAATATTAGAATTCAAGGTATCACCTGTCGTAATTGTTTTAACGCGAGTCATGATAAAATCAATTAATTTTAACATAGCAAAACTATTTTACTATGCCAACGTTCACTAGATATGGTCTCATATTAGGAAAGTAGTGTTACAGTAGAAAGAGCTTTTGGAATGCAAAAAAAGCTCTTAGAATATTATTTAAATTAGGATAAAAAGAAAAATGTAGAAGAAAATTTAAAAAGGTAACATACTAACTGTTTGTGATATGAATATATACAAGTGTATTAAATTTCTTTTAAAACAGAAAGAAAAATTTGACAACAATTTAATGATGTCAAATCATAATGCAAGGCATGGTCAAGTATATACCTTATCCAAACCCCGGTTAAGCAAATTTGAAAAAGGATGATATTATTCAATATTAAAAATATAAAATCATCTTAATGACGGAATTAAAATTATTAATGATTACAATAAACTGAAAAGAAATCTATTTAGCTTGATTTGTGACTCGGAGCCGTACAATTTATCTGAATCTTATACATGTGTTACGTGGTCAAAACTCGCGTGGTCAAAATGAAATTTAGAGGCCGGTAACCACAGTGGGATAGGGGTGGGTAAAATGAAATTATTTAAAGGGCGCTACGTAATTTTCACCAAACTCCGTACTCGCGATACTGTTTTCAAATTACGAGTAAAACAAATCAAATCGAACCAAAATGACGAGAAATTATGATAGTGGTTAAGTATTATAAACAGGTATAAAAAATACAATTGTAGAATTTTATAAATTAAATCAATATATTGAAAAGGAAATGCATAAAATAAATAATAATATAAAATCAACAAAGAAAATAAAACAAATAAATTGATCATTCAAATTTTGAGGACATACAAAATCTCGATTATTAATGGAATTCCCAATGAAATGTCCTTACAACCCGAATAAAATTATAACTATATGCGACATAAATTAATAATGCATAACTAATCGCAAACGAAAAACGTTCATATTCCAAATTGATAAGCGTATGCGATTTAGTAAAATTAGATGGTTCGCAAATCAATATTGCGTAATTAATAGCAAACCCCAAAATATTCATAGGTAAAATCAATTGTGTAAACAATATAATAATGGTAGCGTAAGTTGCAATAATAATAATGATCAATGTGTAGACTTAACTTATTTACTGACTAGGTTGATCATGGGGTGGTGCCGACGATGATATTGCGGGGCTCCTTTATCCGCGTGGATGGTACTGGGGGAATTTCCTCCAAAAGACAAGATCATGCGGTCATGATAATGTTTTTCCCGGATCCTTCCGGATGATTCTGTATGCGGACGCGGCCTCGCTAGATCATTCCTCTACGTCGGTTATTGTTTATTAATCATATTTTGTTCGGATGGAATAAAATATGTAACGAGCAAAAGAAAGAAACAAAAAGGCCAAGGATAAAAGAAATAAAGCTGTTACGCATTTCTAACTCTCAACACTCTTATTAAATACCGCATAAAATGGGGAAGGTTTAAAAAATTAATTAATTAACAATACCTTGGTTGTTGTGTGGCCTTATAGATTAAATTGATTTTCAAAAAATCTTCGGTTCCATAAATTATCCGGCTCAACGCCGTTTGTGTTGAAACTATTATTCGCACACGTATTAAACGCACTGTGGTAAAATAATCCAATTAAGGAATCACTAACGATTTACCACTATGTACGTCTATGGACCGATTTTTCAAAAGAGGCTGAAGCCATTTTACTTCCCAGTTTTATGCGACAATAAATTGCAAAAAGTGTTGAATGATTAAGATCGAGATGCGCAGAAAGGCATTCTTGATCCAATAAGAACGTTGCCAGTTCTACTTACTTATATCCCGGATCTATTTCACTTAAGCAAAACGTGTGTACGGGAAACAGCGATGATTCCGTAAAATTTACATTAGCGGCAACCGAGTTTATAAAATGTTTTAAGAATGAATGGTTGTCTACCTTAAAATGTATTTTTATGTTTATGTGTATATTTTTAAATTTTTATTGTATTATTTTATTCTATTTTACTATTGCTATACGATTTTGACGTGTTTTACATGTACAAGTTTATATTTCTGTAAAGTTTGTCATTGTAAAATAAAGTTGAATAGCAGACTATGTCATCACTTCACTTATTTATCGGTTTTTCTATTAATGTAATAACTATCTATGTAGGTAAATAAGCAGAAAATTTGTGTTGTCGATCCATATAATGATGATATGGAATCATTATGAATTAGCAGCTAATGCCAATAAAAACAAGGAATTGAATAATTAATTGATTAATAACAACAACAAAATTGATGATAAACATTGTTTTATTGTTTATACTGAGGTATGTTACATTGTTTTTTATTTATAATATTTTTTGATTCTGTACTAAATTTGTATGTCATTTGTCTAGATAGAGATATGTTTTGGCTTAATTTTTGTTTTTGTAATATAATTTTTATTTTAGTTTGAAGTTGTACTTTTGAATTTCAAGTGTACTTAGAATGTCCATATTATGCTGTACTATTATTTTTAAGTTAATAGACCTTATATTTTTATTTTTTATTTACTTTGCAAAAATTAATTTTTATTTAAAATAAAATCTTGTTTCAAAGTACTGGCACACAAATTTCTTAGCGGATTAAGCGGTTAGCAGTTGTGTGCATCATTAATTTTTGGAACCTTCGAATGAGTAAAATTATTAATTTACAGATTTGTTGAAGTATTGCTATGTTATGAAATATAATTTGTCTTCACTTCTAGCGACTGCTGACTGATAGGGTCCCAACAAATATGTGTCTGGTTGTTAGTTTTATAATTTTTATACTTTGAATTAATGTTTTGGCAACTCCACACGTCCCGTTATTTTGCTGTCTGACTGTAGGATTTGTGTTTTAGACTAGATTTACTTATAATATACAAATTTTGAGTTTTCCGAAAACAATTTGGAGGTGTTAATTAATTTTACTTCTTTGCGAGCGTCTCAGCGCCAGGTGTCCCTACGGCAGACCTGCTGACTCTATGCTAGCTTTTCGTGATTTAAATGGAACCCAATCTCAAAATATCAAACTTCCAAAAACTATATATATATATAATGGCCTCTGAGTTCCTGTTAAACAAGCTATTGAGAATCTGTATAGTTGATAATTGTCAATTGATGTTCAAGAAGCTTCTGGACTTCAAAAAAATTAAAAAAGTTGCAAACAGAAGTTTATGGGACTGTTGTATTATGAGTTTTTTTGTATCATATTATTATTATTTTTTTTTTTGGTCAAGCAGGTTCAAGGACGTACCAAAGTCAGGAAAGCCGTGTTAGCAATTACTAAAGCGTTGCCCTTGTTGCTGATTGCCGTTTTCATCCGATGATAATAAGCTTAGGTCAGGAAAGAAGAGAGGCATCGGCCGCCGGCAACAGCAGCAGCGGCAGTACATGTTAGAACGTTAAGATGTATAAATAGCTGATATTACCGAAAAGAAAAATTAGGATAATAAAGTACAATCCGAAACTGATTCTACTGTTAGTAAAAAGAAATCTGGAAAGCAAAAAAAGAATGTTGTCAAACAGGAAGAAATTACTGAAGTTGTAGTTACAAGGAGAAGACTTAGATCTAAAGCTCCTATTGTGACAACAACAAAAATGGTTACAAAAAAGAATTTGAAAGATGAAGAAAAGACAGATAATGAATTAAAGACTGAAATTAAATTGGAGAAAGAATTCAAAACCTAATTTAGTTACAAATATAGAAACAGATGCTACAGTATCCACGGTTAAAACTGAAAAGAAAATTGATATGGATAAATAAAATGAAGTAAAACAAATAACAAATATACCTGAAGATGAGCAAAAACCTATAGTTAAACAATTAGGCGTTGCCAAAAAAATTACACCTTGTAAAGTTGCTGATACGTCAAGTGCACCACAATTGAGCAAATACTGCTCAGCTGATAAAACATCAGAATCAGAATCAAAAGGAGCCACAAAACTAATTTTAAATGTATAATCATTCGACTACATAGCACCAAGTCCTTAAATAGTTAAACTAAACACAGGTAAAAAAAGCCATGTTAGTCTTAAACCTGAACTAATTGAAGATGGAAGCGGAGGTAAACGTAGAAAAACAAGCGGCAGAAGAGCAGTCGATGTAGAACTCCAAAGAAGCATTAAAAACAAAAAAAGAAAGATGCCAACAATAGTATGAAAAATAAATCAGAATTTCAATATAAAACACCTTCTAAAAAAATGAAAAGTCGATTAAAGCAGCCAGACATTGTTGATATAACTGATGATAACGCCGTTCCCAAATCACCAGCACCTAATAAAAACATAAAAAAACGTTAGTTGTTACTTGGTTTAGACATATCTGATGCATCAACCATCGATACTCCAACAGGAGTTCGTGCTTTATGACGTATCAAAGATAAAGATTTTAAAGCAGAAAAACGAAAACAAAACAAAATGGTCATATCAGAAGATTATACAACAACATTAAAAAACAAATCTGAAGAGAAAAAGAAACGTAAGCGGAATCAAAAACATATGAATCCAAAATTCAATGAATTAAAACCATGGCAATCAAGTTCCGACTTGAGCAGTAATTCACACGCCATAAAAATGAAGAAAAATACGAAGAAGAACATGATGATGCCCTATTAGTATTTAAATCTGATCATGAATTCTCACTAGAAAGTGATTTAGAAAATGATTTTAAAATAATGATATAATATAAATAAAGTACGTACTGTTAAAAAAAAAAGCAAGCTCTCGTGAGACGACCGCCTGAAAAAAGAACGAAGGAACGATGGGAGGAGTTCTAGAGTAGACAGAAGTGATCGCATTGGCATAATCCGATGTTACATTTGGATGCGTGTTTTGTAGTGTTTGTTCCGTTTCTGTTACTACTACTTAATTTAACATTATTATTCAAGTATGCAATAAAAATAAGTATTAATTTTAATAAAGATTAAGTATGTATAATGGATATAATTCATACATTTATAATTTGATAATTTAATTTATTAGATATTCTGTCTATTTCTCTATGGATATTGAACGGTAAGATAGCTTAGTTATAAATCGTTAGCGTAACACGCAAACAGTCCGGGGTTCGATCCCCAAATATGACTAAATAATAACTTGCTTTTTATCCACCGGTGTGATGCGGAAGTCACCTAGTAAGTCGTTGCTTCCATGAACCCTCCTCGTCTTAAGTCTTCTGGGGCAATGTAAAATAGCTGTAAAACGCACAATAAAGAAGATATTGCTAGATAGTAATTTTGTTATTATGTAACAAAAACTTCAATTGTTTGTAGAAATTTTTTCTTGTTTTTTTTTTCAACCAAACAAAACTAAAAATCATTATTTAAAATTTTGATTTTTTTTACAATTTTCAATTTTTTTTTTGGTTTTTTGTCAATCAAACAAAAGTAGAAAAAATGTTAAAAAATTTGACTTTTATAACTTATTTTTATATTAAAATTTTATTTTTTTTAATTGTTTTGAAAATTAAAAAAAATATAAAAGAATATTTTTTTAATAAAATTAAATTTTTTTTAGATGCAATAGATTTTCGGCTCTTGCTTGCTTGTAACGTAAAGTAACACAAAAATCTTTAGCTAGCAGTATATACCTTGCCTCTAACAATGTGCATAGAGAATAGCCTCGTATAATATTATTATTGACTAAAATATTATCGTCGTCTTCTATAGGGGATTCGCTGAAATTTGTCGGAGAGCTACATGCGAACAACGCGTTGAACTAAATTTCGATGCGCGCATCCAATTATTATTAATATTTAACTTTGCAAATAACTTCAATCATTATCAATATATAGATTTGAATTTTGGAATTGATACTCAAGTAATTGTTTTATAGAGCTTAAAAACCAAAATAAATTTGTATAGTAAATTTATTCATTTAGAAACAATAATCAAATTTTAAATTTTTTTTTTAAATTTTTTAAGTAATATATTCATGTCTTTCATTGTTTATTTATTTCTTCATATAAATTTTGTTTTTTGAATTTGTTATGAATAATACTTTTTAAGAAATTTGCGAATTATGAACTAGTGTGAAAATTCCCTGCTCTTAAAAGTTCAAAATTAATTTGAAAATTATGTACATTAAAAGTATTTTATGGCAGTTCAAAAGTATTTTATAATTTTTATAACTCATTAATGTAAAATTAAATATAAAAATTTAGTCTTAATTTTAATCTTTCTTATTTCATCTTTTTTATTATGTTTCTAGTTATGAAAGTTTTTGTAAAAACTTATTTTAAGTTTTTGTTTTTGCTTACATCTTTTTATTTATATAAATAATATCAATTATTTTCAAAACACCAACGTTTAATTGAAATTTTTTAATGCAAATGAGTCAGACAAAGAGTATTCAATCTGATAATCAACGAAGTTATAATCTTGATGTTAGCTACTCTAGAAAAATTCAAAAATTAATAAATATAACTCAAAACATAACAAAAAATAATTAGAAAACTGACTTTAAAAAAAATTTGTATTTATATTTATTTAACTTTAAAACAGTGTAAAATACCATACGCAAGTTCAACGGCAAATTGAAAACTGCTCTAATCTAAACATTTTGAATACCAAATAAAAAATTTCCTAATCTATTCATTCATTCAACAGACATGTCAAGTTGTATTTTAATTAACAATTTCTTTTAAATGTATATGATGTTTTTATGGTTTTGTGTATGACAAATTAAATTAGAATTCATAAACATAAATGTAAGACAAAAACAGTGATTTGAAGGTGTGCCATAAATATCTAAAACTAACATTAGACAATGTATATGGGTACGTGGCTTAGTGTATACTAAACTGTATTACAATTCAAAAACATTAATATAAAAGTCAATAATAGTGATGTAGAAACAATTCACAATAAACAACTAAAAACAACAGTACATAAACATAAGTTGATTAAAGTAACGTGCCGAAGTTGGTGCAAAACTCGCAGATGTTAAAGAAGTTTAGCGGAGTCCTATGGCAAAAAAAAATTGTGTTTTTTATTTAATTATTATTAAAATATTTTTAATATTAAAAGAAGTGATAAAAAACATTACAGTTGACCAGAATTGATTGATGAAAAAATATGATTTTTTTAAAATAAAAATTCTAATTATTTAACTATTTTTAAAACAGTTTAGTTTAATTTTCATAGAGCTATAAAAATTTTTACAAAACACAGTACGATTTGCCGACTTTGAAGGCAGTTGATAAACTAGTTACGGTACTGAAGATAATCATAAGTTTGAATCCAGGGCAAAGCATAAATATATGTATGGCAAAAAAAAGATGTACCAGTATAGAAAAGGGGTAAAATAAATATATATCAGAAAATACAAAATTTTTACAAATACATTACCCACTCTATGTAACTGTATAATTTTTAATTTGCACACCCTGCACACTTAGTTCTTGTTTGGGGTTTTAAACTGCATTTAATCTATGACCATTTCAAATAGTAAAGTTGTATTTTTAAATTTATGTTTTACTAATGATTGTAATAATATCACTGTGATAAATGCTGTAGATGTTTTATTAGATAAATGTTAACATCGTAATTCTTATGTGATAGATGTAAAATGTGATACTTCTTGTGATATTTTAAATTGTAACTACGTGTTTAATAATTTTAAATGTGTCACCTTTAGTGCAATCAATGATTTTTTGTTGAACGTCGATTGGTTTGTTCATTTTAACAACTGCGATATTAATAAATGTGTTGATTTATTTTATTTTGTTTTCTATTATACAATTGATTGTTATGTACCTAAAAGAGTGTGGCATGATAACAACTTTCCGATTTGGTTTAGCAAGAAATTAATTTCAGTTACTAAATTTTAAATAATAGCACATAAACGATTTAAATCTTCAGAACATCTTTCTGATTGCAATAAATTTTATTTTATTCAAGCAGTACACTTTATGCACCAAGAATAACATTCGGTCTAATCCAAAACATTTTTGTAGATTTGTAAACAAATCTAAAAAAAAACTAATGCTGTTCCAGCTACAATGTAATATGGTAATCAGCTTTAAATCTAATCTTAGCACTAAACCTGAGAGTATTCATTTTATGTTCTTAAAAAATTTATTTATTTAATTTCAAAATCATTACTTTAACTTTTCAATGTTTTGTTAACTGAAACTAAATTTCTTGAGGTATAGAAACAATCTTATAGTATGCCATTGCATAAATTTGATGCTAAAAAAAAATATTACAAACTATAGAAACATTTCCATTCAATCTGCTATTCCAAAATTACTTGATCAAATTATAACTGTCCAAATACATTAGATGTGCAAAGCTATTTTAGTAAATGAACAGCATGGGTTTTGTGAGAGTCAATCTACACTCCAATCTATATAAATTAAAGGTAATAATTATATAAACCTTTAGTCTTTGTGTTATTTTTTCATTTTTTTAAATCTAAAATATTGTCCATTAAACCAAACTGTTTTGATACTTTTTATTATATATTTTTTTAATTTTAGTTCTAAACTCAACTATTTTACTTACTAATGATAATTTTAGTTTTAAGGTTTTTTAAATTACTAAAGTAAACGCTAAATTTCCACGTGAGTAGAAAGTGTTCTTTGTAAATGTTTAATAAAATGTTAACTAAAAGAATGAGAAAACCAATATATTAAAACTGTCCCTACCGATCTCTTCAGTGATTGACCTTTGGATAGGATCCCCCTTTTCCAACAAAAGCAGCACCGCTATAAACTGCTATTGACCACTAATAACCGGACTTTGTGACAGATTTGGCAAACTAACGTGGCCGTCAGCTAGTCATAAAAAGAGTTACATAACACCATCATATAAGAAAAAAAATTAGAGAAATCTACAAACACAACGCAGAATATCACCACGGAACTTGTGAGAAGTTGTTATGTGAATAATATCAAAGATAAACAGAAATAAATTTGACTTGTTCCGGACAAACACTAGGTTTTTTAACAAAGTTATTTTCTTGTCTATTGGTCGCATTTTACAACTAGCAAAAAAGTTATCAGAAATATTTTTGCACCACCCACACCTTAGATGGTTTTGGTCTCATCTTAAATAGTTTTGGTTCCACTTGTTGTGACCTTGCTCCAGATTAGACCGTAGTCACTTTGGTTTTGAGTCTGATGAGACAGCAAACAATTTACATTAGAGTTGCTGCAATACAAAAAGAAGCATTTTCAACAAAAGTCTCCTTACAAAAAATGCCTGTAATTTCAATACACATCAAATAAACGCTTGAGAGCTAAATAGTGTACTGGATGCAAGATTATATATATTTATATTTTATTTTAAAGTTTTTTTTTTGTAATATTAAAAAAGGTCAAGTAGAAAAACAACTCTAAGTTAAACTTCATTTTTTTTATATTATGCACAATAACAGTATGTAAATAAAGATTAAATAACTAACCCTACTCCAAGGAGTATTTCTACAATAAATAGTTTTTAAATTCTCAAAAAGTATATAACAATGTGGCGTTAAGGACATGGGGATAATAAGTTAGTCAGTCGACTGTTCCCGTGTAAGTTTATTTATTGAATGCCCCAAATATGAATATACTAAAAATAGATTACAAAACATTTCTTCTATGACATTGTCAATAACATACATATGATATTAATATAAAATAAATATAAATATAATTCACAACATATGACAAACAATAAAATCAATATTATTGAAACAGAAGAACAGTATCCTGTAGAAATAATAATATTAAATTGTATACAAACATATTGCAATGAATTTGCAACATACCCTGTTTATCTATTTTTAATAAGGTTTTTATTAAATTTTCAATTATTTAGTTTTCACAACAAAATTACAGGATTACCAGGTATCGACACATTATTATTTTATATAATAACCATAATTATTTATAAAGAATACAGAGATCTGCAATATTAAGTTAACGAGCTAATAAGCAAACTTTTACCGCCTCTTATTGCTGCACTAAGCGGACAGATTCAGCTTCCTGCAGCAAAGACATTACCAATACCGGTCATTAAGACCAACATGCTTCCACCAAATCCTCTGGGGCAACAACGGTTGAGGAGAAATGTAGTCTCCTTAACCAAAAACGTTGGAGAAGCACCTCCCACACATTCTCAGGTTGGTCTTAAAACCGATCTAACTAAACTTGTTTTGGCAGATACGCCAAAACAAATAGATAAGGATCAGTCTGATCCGGGTAAACGGAAGAGGGATGGACCCTCTTCCAGCAACGGTGACGACGAATCCAGTTTGGCATCAGAACTTTCTGTTGTCGACAGTGGAAGTAATAGAGGTAGAAGAAGAAGGAAACCTGGCTGGATAAATGGCAGATCACGCTTCCAGTTGTAGGCCTTCTATTATGTTTTTTAATTAAGTGTTGTTTTGTACCGGCACTACAGTCATTACAACTGCGGTGTCATTTGTGTATTTGTATAGTTCTTTCTATTTTAAGGTTCTGGCATTAAAGAATTTTTTGTCATTGATGTCATCTGTGATATTAGTTTTAAGTTTTATTGATTGTATGGTTCTGCATTTTTGCATTTTTTTTTTGAGTTTTAGACTCCTAAAACCCAAATACACAAAACAAATTTATATTTTCCAATTAATTTGCATGAAAATACGTTTCCGGTTTAAAAGAATTTAAAAAATGCTCCTTTTTGCCCAGCTCCTTAGTACAAAAACATAATTTTATGACTTTTGCGGCTTATAGAATGGGTATAGACTAAATGGTGCCAGATTTAGATTCAACGCAAAATTTCTAATTGATTTCACTAATGAATGTATTTTTTTTTAGTTAAATTTGCAATTTTTAAACAAAAAGTGCGATTAAGTTAAAAAACAACAAAAAACCTAAATATATCGTATTTTTTAAGGGATTTATACCCTGAACCGATCAAAAGACTACTAATAAGTTATAGAAACTGCAAAAAAATACTAAAGCAAATTTCTCAATGCACCCCCCCTCTCTAGTCCGTTTGAATTGGAATTGCCCAAATATTATCAAAGATTAATTAATTAAATTTAAAATTATTAAAATCACAATTTTTCCAGTAAGCTAATCTTCAAGATCAAATGTCTCACTGGCAAAGCATACACACTTGCTTGCTTTAAACTATTTACGTAGAACACGTTATTGCACAGAAAGTTCAACAGTGGAAAAATCTTAATTGTTTGCGTTTAAACGCATTATAAATGGCATTTTAAAATGCGCACTTTCTTACATACCTAATAAAAAATTGACGCTGCAGATATAGCAAGTACGCCGATAAAAAAAGTAACACTCGCAAGATGGTAAGTTTTTTGACGTACTGCAAAAAGAAAGATTAAAAAAAAAGAAATTTAAGAAGTAAATATAAAAATAAAACATACCATACTGTGATAATAATTTTGAAGAACTTATAGTACCTTATCTTCAATTTTAGATTTATACATGGATCTATTTAGATATCATAGACACTTTAAAAAAATAACCAATCCAGTTTTAAAAGTTATTTTAATGCAGAATTAGTTGCTAAAAGACATACAAAGTTCATTGAAATATCTTCAACTGTAAGGGCATAAATGATTTTGGGCATGATCTAATGATATTAATATATAAACTTAAATTAAGTTTGTCTGAAGTTGTTAAGTAAATATCAAAAAACGGTTAAACTTGCAATAATTTCATTGATGAATATGTTACCAATGGCTTTATAAATAACGTAATTTATATAATATGAGTTTTTTTAATAAAGAACACTAAATTAATTTTAATAATGTACAAATTTTAGATAATGAATCAAAAATCATTTTAGGACATTGTCAATGTACTTGTGCAAAACCCACTTCATAATAATGAAAATAGTTATAGACAGTTATACAATTTGCAAAACCAAACTAAAAAAGGCAAGAATAACAATAAAAAGATATATCATATGTAATAAATTAGTTTGTGACAAACGGAAAATATAAAAATTGTTTATTTATAAATATAATATTATATTTTATTACACTTTAAACATAAATAAATGTTCAATAAAGGTTTTTTAAAATGTCACAAACAACTATTTAAAATTTTGGGTATCTTCCCCTGGAAAAAAGGGTTAAAGAACAATAATTAAGTTGTCACAATATAATTAAATTATACTTTACACATTATAAATTATTTTTAACATTTTTTAGTGGCGTAAATTAACAACAAGTTGCCGCAAACTTAAGAAACCGACATTAAAAAAAAGTTTTTTGCAACAAATATTACTAAGATATCTCGGTCTACACGCAAATAAAAATTACACAACCCAAAAAATACCACATGCTCTGTCGTAAGTTGATAAACAAAATTTCTAAATTATTAACCAACTTGCTCAGGTAATAATTTTAGATAAATATCGTTTGTTTTTAAAGATCCAAAAGGTCACATAACTATCGGTTTGTGCATTGTTAAAAAATAGTTCTAAACTAAAAGTTAGCGTAACGCATACATATACGTTATTACGCCGTTAGTTTTTTCTGTGAGACTTTTCTAATACCCACACTAATAGTCAGAGTGAATTCATGAATTTGAGATTCATTTTGCTATTTGTTGATTGGCTCTAAGCCAATTCACGGATATTGTGACGGTAACTTTAGTTGCATTTGGTCAATGTATTCCTTGCTTAATTCTCGGATTGAGTTAAAAACTATGCAACCATCAATATACCAATAATCTTGGGTGGTCCCAAAACTATTTGAATATAGGATTATATTGACGGTTGCATAGTTTTCAACTCGTTTCGCACCGTCACAATATCCGTGAATTAACTTAGAGCCAATCAACGACTTTCAAAATGAATCTCGGATTCATAAATCCAGGTTCAATCCAAGATTTAATCTCTGACTATTAGTACGGGCATTAGAGTTTAACCTACACAATTCAAATAATTGATAGCTCTTCCTGTTAAAACAATATTTCATATGACTGCCTCAATTGACAGTTTAAGAAAAATATCGCTTTCTTTTAAAGATCCAAAAAATCACACAACCATCAGTTTGTGCTTTCTTAAATACTAGCGCAGTATAAAAAGCTAGAGTAAAGTAGTGGCCAATTGCCATTTATAACAATCTAAAAAATTTTTATTATTTTTAATTTAAAATGTGTAATGATACTCTAAACAAGTTTGAACTTTCAATATTTATAAAAATTGCCAATCTAGCTTTCATTGTTAATATTTTATTTTTATATTTAAGTTAAAAACATCGGAAAACGAAAATATATGACAAATAAAAGTTTATCTATCTACGTATAAATTAACAAAATTTATTATAAATCGTTGTTATATAATTAAGAGTCCAACTGAACACTTAAATATTCTTTACTAATTCAAGTTTTCTCGCAGGGATTGAGATGTAAACAAATTGCATCTTGTCCACTTAAAAACAAAAACAATTATCATATAATAAACCTTCAAAACACAAAACACTTTTGGGGGTACATTTGAATTACTGAGTTTTACTATGACACTCGCTAAAAAAAAACTTAAATTAAACATCCTCAGCAACTAATCATTACAAACAATAATTTTATCTGATTTAATTTTATCTTTAGTAAATATCGGGGCTATTCTCTATGCACATTGCTAGAAGTAACAAATCTTGTTATTTACTATACGAACGGTCACTTTAACAAAATAATTTTATTTTATATATTATTATTATTTTATCTAGAGATTTGCCACGCCTTCTGATATGATGACAAACAAGGATTGTTAAAATGACAGTTCATATTGTTAGCTAGCAATATATATTTTGCTTATTTTTAGCAATATGCATGTGTTACTACTGATCGAGTTATCGTATAACCGAGTGGAAATGTGATTTTGAATTAAACCGACATCAAATACTAGTAAAATAATTATTCGCAAAAGAAATAATTTTATTGATAGAGTTTACACAGACAACTTTACATTCAACAAAAAACTAAACTAAAAAATTGTTATCAACTGAATGTTTATATAAAGTGAAAAAAAAATTTAATATTATAAAAATACGGATCCATAAATTAAAAAAATCAGTTTAACAGTTTTTAGAAAAATCAATGTTCTTAGTTTAGTGATTTTTTAATGTTTACTGAATTTTGAAAATAAATTTCTCAATTTTGTTATAGTAGTCAGCTTGACAGTGCAAAATTTGTTATGCATTATGCAAAATTTTGTTATTTTGATACACTTAATGTTAATTGTTTTTGGAGGTTCTGCGGGGGTTTTACAATCTAGTGGATTTTGCTGGAATGTCTCGTCGCTGGTGAAACCTTAGTTTGTTGTAGGTCAGTCAAAAGTTAAAGTCAATGTTTTTTGTTTGTCTGTTAACAAAGTAAGCAAGTTGAGCAGCTTCTTCTCAACGTATAATAGTTGATGGCTTGAATTACCGGATTGATTGTTAGATTAGAAGCATGTTGTTGGTGTATAGGCGATAAGCTTTTGGTTAGTGAACTGAAATTGGTGATTATGATCCTGGAAGTCAAAGTCTTCTACAGTCAAAGTTATTTGTTTTTAAAAAGTTCTTCAGTTGTTGGTAGTGCTCTTGGTAAGGTTTGAAATGTTGTCTGAATTGATTGTTTGTGGTGATTAGCTTTTGAATAAATGCCTTTCGTTGGGCATGCGCCTGCAGCGTTTTACTAATGTGCAAAGCGTTTAGATTGTTTACTCAAGGTGAATTATATGTTTGAATAGGTCCGGATTTTTGAAATTTCAAGTTTAAATTTTTTGAAAACTTAAATTGTTAAATGTGCACTTGGTAGCGTTTAGAAAGTTATTTGAGTTAGTGGTTTACTTTTGCTCCCTTATAGCACATATACCACATACACAAGGATAGAATATGTGCGTATTAGTTTGGGTGATAGGGCGCTGTGCTTGATTTTACGTAAAAACAAAAACAATTTCCAAAAAATAAAAATATATTTGTAAAAGCAACAAATTTATTTAAATAATCAATATGTCGCGGACTTGCCAATAATATCTCAAACTAAAGCCAATGGCAGTAACAACGTCGTGCTACTTTAACTGGTTACAGATCTAACAGTATTAGACAGTGTCGCCAGCTTTATAAGCAACGTGGTACCAGCCGCTTACACAATCTTCAACGACTCAAATGACCAAATACATAAGCCCGGTTTGAACACTTTGACGCCGACAACTTTGTCAAAAATTACGATTGTGATAAAATTTTACTACCGTCTATTTTATTTGTTCTAGGTTACAACACAGGCATACAAGTAAGACAATGTAGAATTAAGAACAATCTAGTAATATTTGTTAGTTAACAAATATGACAACATTGAAATATTATCAATTTTTAAAATTCAAAATTTTATCTATCAACACTGTAAAAATGCATTTTCTACCTATTATTAATGTGACAAAATTTAATATAGCAACACTAGAAGTATGCATTTTATACTAATTTTATTGTTAAAATTTAATATGGCAACACTGTAACAATGTATCTACCGATTTTTAATGTAAAAAGTTAAAAATTGTAAAAATGCATTTTATACTAATTTTTAATGTTAAAAGTCAAAAGGTAATATTATATAATATAAAATTGCAATTTTTATTAATTGTTTTGCTATAGTAATAATGCTTTGAGTTCTGCCGGTTCCAAACAGTCAGTAACAATACTTAAGACTTATGAAAATAAAAGGTCTTTAATTGTTCGATGTTATAATGTCACTATCGGTCCTGATTACTGCTCGTTGAGATTTTACTCTTTAGGAACCCGGAACAGGTAAGCAATCAAAGCAACCTAAACCGTTTATTTCTTCTATAAGTTTAAATGAAGCGGGAGGTAATATGCACACTAGTTTAATTTGTTTTAATATGTTCATTGTTTAAAAGAGGGGAGTTATTAGTGCACTAAGTCCAAATGAGGAGTTGTGATCTAAAAGAGAGCCCGCAAGAAGGATGATAACTACAATATTCACAAAGTCACAGAAGGGTACGGAGAGGGGGTGTAAGTTTCAAAATAGAGGGAAAAAGATGGTTGGTTTATTCTGAGAACAAATTGTTACCATTGAGGAGAAGTGTTAGGGTACTGGTAAAAGTATCACCCCAAAATACCTTAACCCACAATCTAACCTTATTGTAACTTAGTTATTGCTAAAAATGTAAGTTTTCTATCAGAGCTACACAGCGACCGTACTCCATGCGGCTTATTGGAGAAAGAATTAGGACAAACTGTAGCCAGCAGTTTCACAGAAAACGATTTGTATAAACCGAAAATGTCTGTTGATAATGCACAAACGACAGAAACAGAAAGGCGTTATTACTGTTTTGGATATTGAAGTAAATTTAGTTTATTAAATTTGTTAAATTTATCATAAAACGGTGAGCATAAGGATATAAATTTTATTTTGCCTGCAGAAAGAAAGCTAATAAAATTGAAGTGTTATTGAGGAGGGAGGAGTTCATTCAGTTTATTTTGAAGTAGGAACTATTCCTACGTCAAAATAAACTGAATTAATAAAATTTTTATGAATTGTTTAAAAGCGTTGAGTTTTTCAACTATTAAAGAGTTGCTTGATCCGTGACGATACACCAAAAATTATAGCTGAAAATTTATATATAAAAATTGATAAATTTTTGAATGAAAATAGAAGTCTGATACTACCGAAAGTGATTCCAGTAAAGTGCTGCCTGTTGTTTAGATACTATAGATGATCTGCATATAGAAGCATTTAAACATCTTTAGTAATGAAAAAAAAAACTAAAAAGAAGCGTCTATAGGATTGAAAAGCGTTTGCGTAAGCTAAAATTTTACAAAATAAATTTAATCGGCAGTTTTGCGATCTAATGACAGTTGAGAAAATAGTTAAAAAAGTTTGTAAAAAAAAACTGAGAGCCAGTTCTTTTATCTATTTTGAGATAGATCATAATTTTGGCAAACAGCAATAAATTCAATTTTGTGTTAAAACCATCCGATTTTTTGCTGTTTGAATATTGTTAATTAGAGAAGAAACAAGTTAGTAAAGTTTTACAACCTGTTGCTTACAATCTGTTGTTAAAGATGCAAATGTTGTTGTTATTAACATACATCACATTGTAGTAAATTTAAAATGCAAGTGAGTTTTATGGACTAATAAAAAAGTAAAATTTTGACTGATGTCAGTCGGCGCAGTAGTTGAATAGCTAAAAATGAAGAGTAAGTTAGTAACAAATTATAAATTTTGAAACTACAAAAAAGGAGAATGTTTCAATTAAAAAAAATACTATAAATACAAAAAAAAAATTATTATATTCATATATTTCAATTACTTATCCATATTTCTATTATATTGCTTCAATTTAGATTTATATTGTAAACAAATTATTTAGCGTTACGGATTTTATTACATTATTAATTATTATATTACATTTTTTTAACCTTTAAACCACACTTGTTCAAACTATCTCATTAAAGACTAGACATTACACGCAAGAATTGACTAATGTTGCTATTAATTTCCAAATCATTAGATATCCGTGCTGGGATGTACAAAAAGAAGGTTTTTAGTTTTAGATTTATTTCAATTGATTTGATTGTCAGATGCACAAAATGGTTATTATGAGTGTGATGAAGGCAGTTGCAAATTTCATAAAAATTGGATCGACACAACGTATCAAAAAACTGCATAGTTTTAGTAGGAAACTTACATCTAAAAAAATGACTGAATTACGTCAATAAAATTTAAGTTTGGCTGAGACAATTTGGTGGTATGTTATTATCACATAATTTAATGAAAATATTGTTTAAATTTTTTTTAAATAATTTTATTAAGGTATTTAGAAATAAAAGATATATTCAGTTTTAAAATTCAACGAGTTTATAAATAACAAAATTTTATTAATTTCTTTTTCAATACTTTTATTTTTTGTTCATTTATATAAAACGAGTATTGCTTATAGAAACATTATTTGGTGGAAATAATGTTGATTTATATTCTGCTTGCCAATAAGTGGATTGGTCTTGCACAATATGTGAAGAAGTAGCACTGCAAAATTATTACTGTGTATTTTCTTCATGGTATAAGCAATCTGCTTCTCGTTGGTGCAGATGTTAAAGAAAAATTCGCTGGAATATAAGAGATTAATAAAAACGAAATAAAATATATGATGGCAGAGTAAATACTAATTTACAATTTTTGGATTCTATAGTACCTTTAAATCTAAACTCGATTCTGTGTGTATTAACCAATTATCGTTACATATCCACACGTCCACTCAACATATACAAACATCAAACCTGCTGTAAAAAGTTAAATTGCAATATGCAAAATGTTTTTATTAAAATAGTAACATTAAAAAATGTTAAAAGTAAATCAAACTAGTTAGTTAGTGATGACTATTCAACGAAATCTTCAAAAAACAATTTTATTATGAAACATTTATGCAAAATTTTAAAATTGTTATTAGTATCAAAGATATAATATATAAGATTTTTTAATTGTTAATAAAAATAAATTTAGATTTCTTATAATCACAAATTTACTAGTAAGCTAATCTTTAGGATCAAATGTGTCAGGCAAATCATTCAAACACATGCGAGATGGTAGGTTTTTGACGTACTACAAAAAGAAATTTAAAAGAAAAGAAATGTAAGAAGTCAATACTTTAGCAAAAGATAAAAATAAAGCAAATTATAGTATGATGACAATTTTGAAGAACCTATAGTACCTTTTCTTAAATTGTAGATGTTTACAGATTTTTTTAGATCTAAAAAAATAACCAATACTGTTTCAAAAGTTATTTTAATGCAGAATTGGATGATAAAAAACATACAAAGTTCATTAAAATATCTTCAACTATGTGAACATGATAAATGATATTAAGCATGTTCTAAATGTTATTAAAATATAAACTAAACTTAAGTTTGTCTAAAGTTGTTAGGAAAGTATCAAAATACTGTTGAACTTAAATAAATTTAAAGCAACAATAAAACAATACTTTACAAAAATATTATTGATGAAAAACGTTATCAATAGTTTTATCAATGATGTAACTTACAGTTTTTAATTTTTTAATTTAAATTATTTATTATTTATTTAAAAAAATCACCAAATTAATTTTAATGATTTTACATAATAAATCAGAAACCATTTATTTTTAGAAACTTTAGTGTGCATTGCTCTAGGTGATAACATAGGTTTGCTATTGACGTCCAGTTCTAATTCATCAGGTGAACATATGGCTTCATCATCAAAAATATCTGACGATTACAGGCGATTAATTGCTTATTATGATAATTATAAACTACAAGACAAAATCAATTGGGATAATGACAAACCAATCAGCTTCTGTAAAAGTACTGAAAAGAGCTTCAAAGTATTAGTAAAAAAAATGAATTAAGACATAGAATAGCCATCACTTACAAATACATTGAGTTGTATTAAAGTTGGCTAAAAATAGTTTATAAATTTAAAAAGAGTATTAAAAAATTTGAATGAATTATTGCAAAGAAACAAACAGTTGAATCTGTTAAACGTGAGATTTTATTACAATCTATGAAACAATAATAAGTGTATACATAATACGTCAAAAATTTTAAAAATCCATCAAGGATATTTATGAATGATTAGAATTTTAGTGATATTATAATTAGTAACAAATTATTTATTTGTTAGTTTACACGGTTGGGTTTATAAGTAGTATATATTAACATATCAAACAGGACTATTTGTTTATCAATTTTAGATACTAGTACTTGGATCAAAGGATTCTAATAAACTAATAAAGGATAAACTTATTTTGAAAGAATGCAAAATGGTTTGTGAAGAAACCACATGTACGTTGAACAAGAGGAGATTTAAAGTTGAAACTGCTAAATATTGTTAGGTTGTTCTGCAGATTATGCAAAAAGATGCCATAACATCAAATTTGCTTACAAAGTTAATCTACAAAATTATAAAAGCCTTGATTTACTCCTCGTCCTAAAAATATTATAGAAGTTGGTGAAAAGACATCTTATGGTATTGTTGCTATGGTCCAATATGTCTACAAATTTTATGATAAAATGAAAAGGAAAAAATGTAACAACGCAAAAAATTGTTGGAATTAATTTTATTTGAATAAAATTTTTTTCAGTTTTTTTTTCTGTTTTTACTAATAAAATTACATTACTACGCTTTATTTTATAAATGTTTTAACCATTTAATAATTATGTATTTTTAAAATTAATCTATTCAATATCTATATTCTTTTTTGGCCAAAATAATTGTTTCTATTATCCAAAAACTACTATTGTTATCAATCTTTAAAAATAGACAAACATTGTTGTTTTTAGATGATATTATGTTGAAATATGGTTATGATGATTAAAATGAAATTAAAAAATGCGTAAAGAGCATAAAGTAATGTAGAATTGCTAGTGGTTTGGTCATTTCCAATTTTGCCAGAGATCATGTAATTTAACAGTCATGACAAGTGAGATAGACGAAACAATTAATGTTTGTTTTGATGATAAAACTAAAGATAATTTTACGCATTTATTACAATTATTCTTTGAACAATCAAGTTGTTAAATATTAAAACTCTGAATAAGGTAAAATTATCATTTTGGCGGCAGCAAAACACGGAAATCATGTTATTTTGGAGCAGTTACTTTTATTTTTTGCTTTTAAGTTTTTTAAAAATCACTAAATTGTTAAAATACTATCAATGTATAATAATTTAGTAAATAAATTATCGACATAAGAACTTGTGCGTATTTTAAAAGATTCTGTGTATAATCGTTGACGTTTTAGAAAATGTATCGTTCAAAAGAGTTTTTAGATAAATAAGTTGTATGATGCAACTCGCCGTTTTGATAACTTCTGTCATTCCATAAGAACAGACAAACAGTAACAAAAAAATACATACCACATTAACTGACAATTTTTCAGATGACAACATATGTCCAAAACAGTGACTGATTTGCAGTTATGCACGATAAATTCAAATTAATTTAAGTTGTTAACCATTTTAATTGAAAGAAAACAATAATAACTGCTACAAAATCTACAAATGGCCTTAAAACACGCTTTACAAGTTTGACAGTTTTTTTATTACTTGACTGGAAATTTAGAAAAATCAGAAACTTGAGCATAACAAAAAAATGTCAATAACATAAAATAAATTAATTATTTTATGGCAATTTAGACCGCTTCCAATTGTAAATAAAAATAATGTTCTCTTTGTAATGTTCTATTTGTATTGTTCTATTTGTAATGTTCAATTTGTAAAATAAATTTTTTTGTTAAATTTCCAGATTAACAACAAATTTATTTAAAAAATTAATATGTTTGCGGAATCGTCGTTAAGATCTCAAACTAAAGCCAACGGCAATAACGTCGTGCTACCTTAACAGGTTACAGATCCTACAATATTAGACAGTGTCGCCGGTTTTATAAGCAACGTAATACCAGCCACTTACACATACCCCGACGACTCAAAGGACCAAATACAGTGGGCCCAGTTCAACCAAGTTCAAACACCTCGATGCCGACAACTACGTCAAAAATTTATTTATTCATTTCATTGTTTTTTTTTTACCTTTCGATGTAAGGCGACGTCGAGAATTACGGTTGTGATCAAATTTTACCACCACCCGTCTTACCCGTACTAAGATACACCACGCATACAAGTAACAGAATGTAGAACTAAAAACAGTTGTCACGGCCGCCAGGCGGCGCCACGTGACACAGCAACAAGCGAAGCCACGCCCCGTGGGTGGAGCCTAACAGCGGATATAGTCTCGCCGAATTCCCGCATTCAGCAGTGAGACACCGATCTTCGAGACCGACACATCGCTACTGGAAACTTCAAACTCCGTCTACGATGCCAAGCTCCAGGCTTCGGACCCCGCTGACCCCAATTGCCAACGCGACGCCGACCCCTGCCTTCAACCCGGACTACCCCCAGGACAACACGCAAACACTACGACCACCGGGAGCCTCTACACCGCTCCCGGCCCCAAATCACCCCAGCGTGTTTTACCACACGCTGGACGAAACGTGGCCTTGCACCCCAGGTGCTCGGGACCGCTTCCCCGAGTACCATTGCACTGGGATGCCACACCAACCAAACAATATCAACTGCAAGGCAGATAACTCTGCTTTAGAGACGGCCTGCCACCTAGCCGTCGCCGAGGGGCTCCACAACCCCCTCGGACCGATGACGCCGCCCCCACGACCACCTACGGGCCCGGCGCCGGTAACACAGTGTCGCTGGTTTTATAAGCAATGTGTTACCAGCCGCTTACACATTCCCCAACAACTCAATGGACTAAATACAGTAAGCCCAGTTCGAACACCTTGGTGCCGACAACTACGTTCAGAATTTATTTATTTATTTTATTGCCTTTTTACCTTTTAGTGGAAGGCGACGTCAAGAATTACGACTGCAATAAAGTTTTTTCACCACCCATCTTACTCATCTTACAATACACTACAGGCATACAAAAAAATAATATAGGCGTAAAATCATTCTAATATTATTTGTTAACTAAAAAATATGACAAAATCGTAAAAATATTCATTTTTAATGTTAGAAGTTAAAATTTTATATGGCATTTTATAAATTTTTTTTTTAAATGAAATTAAAATTTAGTATGGCGACATTGAGAAAATGTATCTACCAATTTTTAATGGTAGAAGTTAAAATTTAAAACTTAAAAGAGCAACAGTTTCAATTGAGCGATTGTGGTGGAGGAAGGGGACGGGGTGGTAATATGTTACTATGTTATAAGTTAGGTTAAGACTTACCCTAAGTACTAGACGTAATAACAAAATCCGCTGTGGTGACATTCTCAGAACGGATAGCTGTATTTAATGCGTTCACATTGGAAAACAGATTGACAGCTACAACCTGCTATTTAAGTCCCGTGATCTATCCGAGTCCGGTTGTCATTAATACACAAAGTTGTTTTGGCTATTTAAAACAAGTGTTTGAGTGATAACTGTAATAATAACTGTTTTCAAACCAATGTCTTTGAACACATTCCTGAAAAATGCTATGATTTTTGAAGAAGAAGTTAAAGATGTACCTGATTATTTAGTTTACCTTTCGAACAACTTATTAAAAAAAAAACGAATTGTTAATCTTTCGCTTTTATTATCATCCGTTAAAGAAGCATTAGGTTAAAATAAGTTTAAATCAAAACCGATAAATTTTAAACTGGACAATAATTTCAAAATCAAACCATCGACATTTAAAATTAAGCAAGATAATTTATTAGATGGATTCAGTATTTTATCGACAGTACCTAAAAAGGCTTTAAAAACTTCCGTTAAAATTAAAACTAAAGATGCAGTAAGAAAAACAAATTTGCATAGTGCCAAACATACTTTGTTGATACAAAGGAATTCACTATATTCTAGAGAAGTTGACTACTACGCAAAAACGTACTCCTAAGAAACGTGAATTGTTGGATGCTTTGAATAAACATCAAGAAAAGATAAAACGCATGAGAACTAGGAAACGCATTGAGGAAGATCCAGAAGTTTTAAGTGGTAGACAGAAACAGATTAATTTTGGCATGAATACTGTCGATTATGATTGTATTATATTAAGCTTGTTCTAAAAGATAAGCGTGCATCTGAAGATCCGGCCACTCCAAACAATTACCGAATTTACTCAAGGCGTGGATTTGATAGACTGATAATGCAGTGGCGACTGCACAAATACTACCCTTAAATGATTTTATTTTTATAAATTCCCTGCTTTGTACAACAAAAATTCCTAATTTTATTTTATATATTAGTTTTAAATTCTATTATACGTATAATTTTTTTTTAATTCTTGAAACATGTTTTTTAGCAAAATGTTAAAATACCAATTATATATTTTTATTTACGTAGGTGAATTGGCTTAAAAAAGAAAATAAAGGGTGCAGGTACTACAAAAACCATAAATTTTAGAATTCTAAAAAAAAAATTACAGTTAGAATAAATACTAATATGTATTAAAAATACAAAAAAATATATTTATTACATATATATATATATATATATATGCATAGCTATCTTATTCGCCTCCGTACACACATAAGACGACCTAGCCTCCACCCTAAATCTAATAGTTTTAACTGTGTATTTTTTTGCATTTAGTTATTTAAAATTTTCTTTATTAAGACGCACAAAGAGGGGTAAAAAAATATAACATTAATTATATACAAAAAAAATGGTATATTAATAGTAGCAATAGAACTCCAAATGCCAAAGCATCGTTTTAGGCTCCAGTTGTATAAAATATATATGTGAAAATGTCGAATACGCCTCTGCCAATGTTGCCACTATCAATATACAGTATTTTGTAAATTTCTATTATTAGTAGGCATTTATACGATTTATTCAGGAGGTGGTTTAATTTAGTTGTTTTTTGTGTGTATAAGATTATAAAAATATTAAAACCGTGACACAATAAATAGTTATTTTTAAAAATTATCGAATGTAGGTACGAACAGTTATTTGAAGTTGTTTTGATTTTAATTATTTATGTGGTGTACATTACAATAACTATAGTATGCTACCGGTTATTAATTGTTACTACATTATAGCGTTTTTTAAGCGGTGCTAAGGTATTATAACTCTCATTATAAAAAAAATATGTTGCAAAATAATTAACCATTAATAATAAATACTACACTGTACTGTTTGTTACCGGTTTATGAATGGATTCCCTGCCTTATTTAAATAGATAGTTATTTTATTTTAATCTATTTAATTTATTTTGTTATTATTTATTAATTAATATACGTTTAAAACTCAATAAAATTAAGGGCTAGAATAGAAAAATAAAAAAATTTCAAATCAAAAAAACATAAAAACTTTTCAGAAACCAAACTATGAAATGTTAAACAACGGATATTAATAGATTATTACAAACATGTAATAAACTCAAAAACAAGAGTACACCACCAAAAGAACTACTTAATTACATCAAACCTCCACCGATATACATCCCAGCAGTAGCAAACATTAAATAATTTACTGATATACTAAACAACAATCAGGATAATAAATAAAAATTTAATCTTAAAATAAATAATAAAAATAAAACCAAATTGTCGACAACAGAAGTGCTAAAACATCAAGCAGTTACTCAAGAACCAAAAAATCGTAATGTGCAATACCACACCTTTTATTTAACCCAAGAACGCAGTTTTTATGTAATGTTAAAAAACGTTCTTTCTATTATTAAAACCACAAATTAACAACAAGTTAATCATCTATGAATTGCAATAACTTTAACACTACAAATACATATCATAATCAGTTAACATAACAAAAGTCATGCCTCAATGTGCTAACTGCCTTCAACTGGGACTTACCAAAAATTACTGCATTCATGATCAGAGTCAACAAGAAAGTGCAGCAAACATAATTTCCAGCGCTGAGACCTAGAACTTGGCCAGCCCAACGCAATTACACACTGGCCATGTGACATAAAAAAACAAATGTCTTCGATTTTTTTGTATACAAAAATTATCCTTTAAACTATATGCAAGTAAAAAAAAAAATTAATACCTTTTCAGACTATTTCCCTGTCCTAATCTACTTAAGCTCACACATACACCATAAACAAAAACCAGATTTTTTAACCATTAAAATAACTGGAACCAGTTTTAAAGCATATTAGAAAAAGAAATACACCCAAATATCTTGCTTAAAACAACATTTAAGCATTAAGTAGTTTTAGAACCCACAAACACTACAAACAAGCTACACAATTATTTAAAAGTAGGTATAAAAGCACTACTAATAAATAGAAAGTTGAGAAGAATATGGAATTCTACTAGAAATCCACAAAACAAAACTAAATACAACAACCCGCTAAAAGCCTACTCATAGAAAAAAAAACTAAAAAATTTAAGTTAAAAAAAAACTACCACTACTACAAGCAGACAAATAAGCAGTCATCAGTCTTGAAATACCTTTATCAATCACATTGTTTATTAACGTCATCATACCATGTGAGTCAAACACGTGATTAAAACATGGCTATGATCACCATATTTTTATGAAAAAAGTTACAGCAATTAAAATTAGTTTCTAACAAATGTGCAAAAAGCACTCACACATATTTTCAATGCTATACTACTTAGATCTGGACATTTTCAATCTCAATGAAAAGTGGAACAAATCATTCTGATAAACCTGTACCAGAAACATTTTTCTATTGCTATATAAGTTTATTTAAAATGTATCTTTGAAAATATGTTTCTCAAAAGGCTGAAATTAAAAGCATTTCATTTAATTCTAAATTACCAATTTGGTTTTTTAAATTAACACACAGCTACAGAGCAGGTTTACAGAGTAATAAAGCAAATTAACAACACTAAAAAAAAAGAAATATTGTTTGGCTGCTTTTCTGGACAACACCCAAGCCTTTTATAAAAGTCTGACACCGGAGATTTTTAAGCAAATTAAAAACGCAATTACCCATTACACATTTCGTGTACTATAATCATACCTAACCAAAACATTTTTTATGGTTAAACACCAAGAAAAAGTAAATAACTTACACCTTATCAAATCAGCGGTACTACAGGAAGGTATTCTTAGACCGGTGCTATATTTACTTTTTACAGAAAACCTTTAAGAGTTACGTTTACCATTGGCACAGTCATTCTAACAGTTAGTAAAATTCCAAGATTTGACTCTGAGAAACTTCAGACTTTTTTTAAAAACATCCAAAAATAGCTTAAAACATTAAAAATTAAGGCCAATCAAAGTAAATTTCAGCATGTCACTGTCACTCTCCGGCAAACAATTATTACAATCTACCAATGCAAAGTACCTTGAAATAAATTTTAAAACCTGTATGAGCCAACTGTTCTTAACTATGGGACAGTAAGTTTCTAACATTTTAAAGCTGTAGGTATATCAATTACAAACAGTTCGATATTTATCACCAATAAATCTCTCTACAAAAATTTGAACATCTCTAATGTGCTACAAGACGCCAAGAACGCTAGTAGCAAATACTTATCTTGGTTTGAACATCATACCAACACGTACGCTGTCAACCTTTTCCAACCTTTTCCAACATTTCACTACTAGCAATCAATGAGTTACCTAATTAAGTTAGTTAGAATCTTATTGTAAATCTTCAACCGCACGCTATTAAGTTTATATTAAAAAAAAACTTTACTGTCTTTTGTAAAAGAAAAATTATGGCATTTTTTGTGTTCAAGTGTTAATCAGTTGAAACTAAACTTGAAGATGACACAATAAATTTTTGTTTGCAATAGTATATTATTGTTATAGCTAATTAGATAACATAAAAAACTTCTTTTGTACTATAATTTTAATTATGTAAATATGGGATTGTTATATTTATCTCCGTAATTAATGATCTAACAATTTATTCAAATTGATAGAAAAATAATGATAACTTTAATTAAGGGGGGAGAATAGTTGCGCTATTATAAGGTTTCATAGAATCAAACTCAGCAAGAAAACGCATGAATATAATTGAATAAAATGTTCACACATTGTAGAAGAGTCCAATCTGTGTCATTAAAATTGTAGAAATTTTATGCAATAAGTTGTTTCTCCGCAAATTTTTTTTAAAAAAATGGTGTTTTTAATTAGTTTTTAATTAATTTTTTACTCGTTAATTATAACTTCAAATCTTGAAACAAAAACATGAATACATCGAATATTGTATGTAGTTCAACATATAAAATGAGTGATGATTAAAATCTTATCGTTTGGATATTGAGTTGAATGGCGTTTTGTCCCAAAAGAACCAATTTTAATTTAAAAACGGCGCTGTACGTGTCAATATTTTTCTAGAGAGATAAGTTCGCCGATATTCTCGTAGATGTGATAGGATTTAATATTTTTCTATAACAATACTACTAGTAGCACCCCAACAGGACGGTGCGACTAAACCCGGCAATTCTCTAGCGATAAACTGAAAAGAATTAATTTAAATTTAACATACAAATGATGTCAAGTTTACCAAACAAGACTAAAATTAGAATTATTTATAAAATTTAAAACTGATATAAACAATATTATTGTTATTTAATTTATTTAAATTAATTTTTTTTAAATAATTTATTTTTTTTTTGTTTGCACATTTTAAAAATTTATTATTAAATAAATATTAATTAGTATTATATCTGCAATTTTATAATATTTTTAAAATCCATTCTACATAGCACAATACCTCAATAGAATAATTTAAAAAATATTTATATTATATTATAAAAAATGTTTTTTATTTGTTTCATTGGACGTAAAGTTGAGTAATATTTTCTGTTTTATTTTTACATATTTTCTATACAAAACTAATAAACAACGTGAACCGTTTAGATATATTAAAAGTATACAATTATTTTTATAAATTGTATTTGCTATGTTGCCAATTGTAAGAGGCGTATTAGAACGTTAACTTATGAGGAGGCCTATTCAACTGGCCCGCAACAAAATATGTATATCAGTATAAAAGCTTAGCGCCACGTAGTGTTGACTTTAATGCACTACAATGTATAACTGTATATGTGTATGAGTCGAAATGGTCACCGAACAAAATTTTGTAGAATGACTTCTAGTAAAGTATTATGTTGAAATAAATTGATATACACATCAAAACGTATTTGCCTCCAGTTTTTCGTAGCTGCCTCCGTTTTGGAGGCCAGTACTACCAGCGTGTATATATTTTGGAGGAGTATTAGTTGTTTTACATCTATATATATATATATGTATATATATATATATATATATTAGACTGGTTCTTAAATTTTTTTTTGCGGAATTTTTTTCAGAAATTGATCTATATGCAAAAAAGGTAACCTATGTTAAATTTCAGCCTTTAAGAATCAAAAGAACAGGTGTCGCACTGTCTTTGAAGTTTCAAAAGTAAACCCTTTACCTTATTTAAAAAAACATAAATAGAATGTTACAAATTAAAACAGATTAAAAAAATACGTACTAAAGGTCATTTTAACGGTTTTCTAAATAAATTAAAAAAAAAAATTTTAATTATAATAAAAATTTGTTAATTTAAAAAAAAGAAAACGAAATATATTGATGTAAAGTTTTATGTGGAACCTAATTAGCAAGTACTCAATTGTTTTTTTGGGGACTCAGAGTATGCATCTGACTCAAATCTGGAAGCTATGATAGTATATTAATTTTGAAAATTCAAAGGTAGTGCACGTGTTCTTTTGAATATTTAGAGCTAAAATTTGGCATGGCTTCTCACTTTTTTGCATCAAGATCACTTTCTGAAGGTGCCCACACAACAATTACACACATCATTTTTTAAGAACCAGTCTAATATACAGGGTGTTTCAAAACTTGTACGAAAAAAAAAAGGTGAGATTGGTTGACTAATTATAAGAAAAAAAGTTCCCATTAACATGGTTCCGCATACGCACCGTTTTCAAGATACAAGGTGTAAAAAAAATATTTTTTTTAAATTTTTTGACAATTACTCAGGAATCGTTTGAGATACAAAACTCAATTTTTAATCGCTTACTCAATTTTTTTCATGTGCCATTGACGGAGAGGTTTTTATGGCTCTAATTTATATGACACTTGGGAATATGGCATTCTGAAAGCACTTTGTGAACCACCAATATTTTCTACACAAGAAAGATACTTCTTGTCAAAAGCTCTAACGTAAACCGTTTTAAAAAAATACGGCATTTTATGATGGAAAACATCAAAAAAAGTAGCAACATGTTTTGTTGTTGATAAAATCATTTGTTTTTGATTTAGTCGTCAGCGTTCATGCATTTGTTTCATGCATTTAAGTTATTGACAATTGTCGTTTAGTTGTTAAATAACCTTTTTTCAAAAAGAGTCAATATCGGGGGAATTTATTATCTTTATTACACAATTAATTTACCCATTCGTACTATTTTGCTTGCACTGATAGCAAAATGAATAATTACAATGATAGCGAAATGTGCGATATACATTTTGTTTATGGCGTTGCCGATGGAAATGCAGCAAAAGCTTGTCAAATTTTTCAAAAAAAGTTTCCAAACCGACAGGTACCAAATGTAAAAACATTCATTCGTGTTCACAAACATCTACATCAAACTGAAAGTGTACATAAAAGAACTGCAGGAAATGGGAGACCTTGCCTGCTACCTCCGCAAATTAAAGAAGATGTTCTTCAAGAAATCGAAGACAATCCATCAAGTAGCACTAAAGGAATAGCTTTAAACCTAAACCTAAGTCACGTTAGTGTGGAGGATAATAAAAAGCCAGATGTTATATTCTTATCACTAGACACCGGATTATATGCAACTTAAAAACGCTAAAATATGCATGCAAATATGCAATAAAGAAGCCCAAAATATGCATAAAAATAGAAAAAATTTGTCAAAATATGCAACTATATGCAACATAATGTAAACAAATATAGTTTAATCATTTTATCAAAAAAACAATTTATATAACAAATTCTTTTTTTTTTAATTTTTAATAAAGTTATATAGGTAACAAGAGTCACAACACACAACTTTATATATACAGGGTGTTAAGCAAAAAACGTTTGGTTAAATAACTCCATTTTAAATGGTTTTTTGAGTACCATAAAAACAGGTACATGTATGTATTAATTTTTAGTATACTTGCTATAACAACCAATTTTAGTTTTTTAAAGAGCAACATGTGTTTTTTTTTTTAATCTTTAAGATATTTTAAATATAACCTAGTAAATTAAAAAAAAACTTTTTATTTAAAATTATTGTAATTGAATAGTTGGCAGTAAAAATAAATAATATTTAATTTTTGGGATATTTTTATGTTAATATGAATAATATAGTAACTTAAAAAATGACGTTTTTTAATATTTTTTTAGAATCTGGTGAAATATGCATAAAAACCGATTTTGGATGAAATATGCAACAAAGCCTAAATATGGTCAAAATATGCAAATGCATATGCAAATATGCATTTGCATATAATCCGGTCCCTACTTATAACGTACAGCGTACAAGCCCTTTTACCAGTGGATTTTCCGCAAAGATTGGTTATGTGTCAATGGTTTTAAGAAAGAATTGCGCAAAATACTCGATTCTTAGATCAAGTTTTATTTACAAACAAAGCAAATTTTTCTCGGGATGCGATTATGAATTTCCATAATAATCATGTATGGGCCGACAAAAATCCACATGCCATAATGGAAAGCCATCATCAGCAAACATTTTCCGTTATTGTTTGGGCAGGTGTTGTAGGAGACCATTTCATAGGTTTATATTTTTTGCCGTTTAGGCTAAATAGTCAATCATATTGTAATTTTCTTGAAAAAGAGCTGCGAGGACTTTTTGAGGACAAAATGTGATTCATGCACGATGGTGTTCCTGCACATTTTAGTTTAGTTGCGCGTCAATTCTTAAATGAACAGTATAGGAACCGTTGGATAGGTTGAGGAGGCCCACAGGCTTGGTCTCCTTGGTCTCCAGATCTAAATGTTTTAGATTTTTTTTGTGGAGTCACTTAAAAGGTGTAGTTTACACTACATCAGTTAATACTTATGAAGTTCTAAAAAATCGCATTATTCCATCTTGCAATACGATACAAAACAATCCAGGCATTTTCGAACGGGTACGTCAGACACTAAGACGTAGGTTGGAAGCCAGCTTTACCGTAGGAGGTAATTTTCAACAAATTTTGTAATTTTTCTTGATTTTTATGTTATTGCTTAGTTTTGTAAAATAAAGGTTTTGTGATCATGTTGCAACTTTTTCTTTCCGTTCCTGAGATATTGTCAAAAAAATTTAAAAAAAATATTTTTTTACACACTGTATCTCAAAATCTGTGCGTTTGCAAAACCATGTTCCTATTAGGAACTGTTTTTCTTATAATTAGCCAAAAAATCTTACTCTTTATTTCCCGACACATGTTTTGAAACACCCTGTATATATTTTAATTAAATATTTCATAATTCTATTGTATTGTTTCAAACTAGACTAATATTGGAAACAAATTATTTAGCGGGACAGATTAAACTTTTTTTTTTTAATTTTAAATTCTAATATGTAAGAATTACTATGTTTAAATCTTGAAAGTGAAACCACACTCGCTAAAACTATCTCATTGAAGACTAGACATTACACGCAAGAATTAATCAACGTTGCTTGCTTTTTAGTTCTAGAAGAATTATGTCAATCAATTTAATTGTTAGATGCACAAAAAGGGTTAATCTGAGTTCTTGACAATAAGACCAACACAACTAAAAAAAAATTGGATGATTTTAGCAAAACACATCTAAAAATAAAATAATAATTGAATTACGCCAATGAGATTTAAATTTGGCTGAAAATGTTGTACAATTTGCTGGTTATCACCTAATTGAATTGAATTATTGTTTATAAAAATCTTTAAATAATTTTCTGTTTCAAAATCAACAAGTTTGTTTATAAATAACAAAATGTAATTAATCTATTTTTTAATACTTTTATTTTTGAGAGACAAGTATTACTTAAAAAAAATTATTTAAAAAATATATTGATTCATATCCTGCTTGCCAAGAAGTAGATTGATTTTGCACAGTATGTGCAAAGAGACAATATAAAATAGAAGCACTGCAAAATTATAACTGTATTTCCATCATGGTATAAGCAATCCGCTTACTCGTTTGTGCAGGTTTTAATCAAAATACCTAAAATTTAAGAGATGAATGAAAACAAAATAAAATATCCGATGGCAGAGTAAATACTAATTTAAAATGTTTGGATTCCGTAGCACCTTCAAATCTAGACTCAATTCCGTGTGTAAAAACAAATCATTGTTACACATCCAAACGTCCACTGTTATATAAAAAATGTTTTTAATAAAGTAGTAACATTTAAAAATGTTAAAAGTAAGCAAAACTAGTTGATTAGTCAATGATAACTATTCAACCAAATCATCAAAATTAATTTTATTATTAAACATTTATGCAAAATTTTAAAATTTTAAATATTATCAAAGATTAATTATTTAAATTTAGAATGATTAAAATCACTTATTTACCAGTAAGTTATCTTCAAAATCAAATGTGTCACTGGCAAAGCACACACAGTTGCTTGCATTAAAGTATTTACGCAGAGCACGTTATTGCACAAAAACTACAACACTAGAAAAAATTGTTTGCGTTTTAACGCATTATAAATGGTTTTTTATAATGCGCACTTTCTTATAAAACTTTTAAAAAATTTATGCTGTAGATATAGCAAAAAGAAAGGTTATTAAAAAAATATGTAAGAAGTAAATTCTTTAGCACAAGATAAAAATAAAACCCACCATAGTATGATAATAATTTTAAAGAACCTATAGTACTTTATTATCTTTTAATTTTAGATCTATTTCGATATCACGGACACTTTGAAAAAATAACTAATACTGTTTCAAAAGTTATTTTAATGCAGAATTAGATAATGAAAGACATACAAAGTTTATTAAAATATCTTCAACTACAGGGAGTTTATAAATGAATGGGATTATGTAATCACTTTAAGTATGCCGCCTTTTTAAAATTGTCCACAAATTCTCTAAAATTTAATTTTAATTATTTGTTATTCAGTTAAAAAAAACACCAAATTTATTTTGATAATGTACAAATATTAGATAATGAATCAAAAATGCCAAAATTGTCAGCAAATGCTAGGAAATGTACTTATGTTAAACTTATTCTAAAATAATAAAAATACACTTAGTGATGCAACGGGACGCCTGAAAATAGTAGACAGTTGTCATATTTGCAAATCCACACAATCAAATGTAGCAAACTAGTTTGTGACAAACAAAAAATTATACAAAATATTTATCTATAAATTTAATATTAATAAATAAATTTTATCTTCATTTTGGTTTTGTTTTATATTTATTATTACAACTACTAATATCTTTTACGCTAACATTATGCAACAAATGATTGTACCTAGGTACTTACATTGTGGATAGAGGAGCTACTCTAGTTCTAACCGATACAATTCCACTAGATGCAGTTACTCTGCCAAAAGAGTGAAAACGGGCAACTACTTTCCCACTAAAATAAAATCACGCCTGTCAGATTGTGTCTAAATAACTAATCTATAGACAGAAGAATCACTAAACCAACAAATCAAGAAGCTTTTTAGCGAGAGTCTAAAAGCAAACAAGGATGCGGCTCTGGCTGAGCAAAATGGCTACACAAATGTACTTATGGGATAGTGGTCGCCTGAATTCAGATTTGAAAGCAGCCTTATTTAAAAAAGCAATGCTCTTCAAATCAAAGGGAAAACAGCGTACCTCAACTACAATAAACAAGTAGCAACCACGGACGCTTGTGCATCAACTTTCTTGTGGTCAAGCAAAGAAGAAAACTAATAAATTAATTTTTGCGACATAAAATGTTTGCACCCTACAGGGCAAGGTAACAAACATATGCTCAGCAATTGTAGCATGCAAACTAAATAGATACGGCATAAATGTGACTAGGCTAGGCGAGACAAGGTTTGCAGAAAGGCAACTCAGAAGAAAAGCAGATAAACTTTCTTCTGGAAAAGTCGCTCTGATGAAAAAACTAGAAAAACAGTTTTTGCAATAAGATCTACACTCGTGAAAAGGCTGTAAAACTTACCTACTGGCATACCCAACCAACTGATCAGTATGCGTCTTGAACAGCAACGCGTGGGTCACCTAACAGTCAACTAAACAACTTTAGCACTAATGCAATAAACATCAAATTTTAGTAAAGACATTTGAAGGGTACATTGTCATTTTTTTAAACATATTTTAAATTTTGGGCATTACACACTATAATTTGTAAGTGTGCCGTAACTTGCAACAAATTCACAAGTTTTACATTAGGTTGCAAGTACATATTTTAATTAATGCATATATAACAACAAGATATTTTTTATTATTATAAAATTTTATTAGAACTCAAATATGCAAATATATATGTTGAAAATAAGTAAAACATAATTTAATTATTTTAGAACTTAAATTGGAAGCTTCTGCTTTCAGTTTTACAAAAGAAACCGAAATATTACAAAGTGAACTAGATACTTTACTTGGTAAGTATATCAAAATTCAAATTGTATCTAGACAATATATAAAGCTGCTTTTGAGTAAACAGTTAATAAAAGAATAGTTGAAATATTAATAAATTAATTTAGTCCTTATTAGAATAGTTAAAATGATTTTAGAAAAACTTATCCTATCTCCAATTCAAATCAAAACAATATGTTTGTACTAATAATATTAAATTAAATTAGCAAATATAGGAGGATTGTACATTGTAAGCATCCACTTGTTTTGAAATTACAATTGATCGCCCGGATACACTTCATAAAAATGGTATTAATTTATTATATAAAATTCAATAAAAATAATATTTATATTTTTTTATAGAATTACAAAATCTAGAAAAAGTTAAAAATAAATGTAGTAGTGTTGACAGTAAAACAACCATTGTTGATATGCCAGCTAATATTGTTAAAGGCACCTTACACGATCAATAATACTGACATTACAAAATACTGACAGTATTACAAAATACTGAATCAGTATTTTGTTCACCTTACACGGTCATTCCACACCAGTATTTTCCTCAGTATCATAAGATACACCGGCTAGTATAGAAGTATTTTAGTATGGATAATCGAAAAAAAAAAAGTGCCTGCAATAATTCTTGCTTTTTGTACAAAAAGCAAGGTAGTGCTCAAACGATGGATGAAAGATTGGTTGAAGAAGCTTGACACTTGCACGCTAAAGTTGCAGAATATTATATTAAACGCTATATAAAATAATTTTAGATAACAATTTTGAATTCTCAAAAACAAAGATTTATAATTTATTTCAAATGCTGGATATATATAGTTAATATTAAAAATAAGAACTGCTCATATATTCTTACACGCATTGATGTAGCTTATTTTGTTACTTTTTTTTCTGAATTTAAGATTATTTGAACAAACGTTACTAAAATTCAGCAACATTTGCATCGGAATTGAAGCCCTGTACTGAAGTAATGATGTAAAATAACTTTACACTATCAGTATTACTGTCAGTATTTCCACCACTTCGTGGGCGTGGCCATGATAATGAAATACTGATGCTTGGATTACGGATTATCCGAAAATACTTTAGTATTTTCATCATTTCATCAGTACTAGACCTTACACGAACAATAATACTGTCAATATTTTAGAATATTGACAGTATTATAGATCGTGTAAGGTGCCTTTTAATGATATATATTTAGGGTAAAGAGTGGTGCAATAGTATAGGCAGTTAGTTAATTAACATACTATTTGGTTTTATAAAACTAAACCCTAATTTAACTGATAAATTTATTCGTCAATTAGTAAATTGAAGAATATATTTTTGTTTATAATACAGAAGTTTGCAATAATTTGCTACACCGCTTAATGTAACAAATTTATGAAAAGGTAAAGTTGGTTTGGTTTTAATATATATGTATATATATATCAAAATTTAATTTATTGTGCCACGTCAACAACTCATCAAGTTTTAGGTATAAGCTAGTGCTTTCAATGTAGGATTCAAAACAACCTTCATATTTTAGTTAATGATTGAAATCTTTTGTTGTTAGTTAATCTTATCTTATCTTAATTTTTAAAAATAAAAAAAATCTAGCATCTGGAATTAGAGTTGGTGATGTTGTCACAATACCGGAACAGTAAGTTAATCATTTAAAATAAATTTTGTTGTATCTATTACCATCGTACAACTTTCTATATGATTTATTTAGATTACTAGCCGACAAACTTGAGAGAACTGAGACCCTATTACGGACACAAATAGCGCTAGTGATTCTTCTCAGCTACACCTAAGGTTTTCCCAACCGATTGTGAGTTGTTGTTGTAAATATATGGTTATTAAATATTTTAAATTAGAAACACAAAAAGAATATTTTTTTTAAATTTAAAACGTTTAATGATATCCTAAACAAAAACAATGCATTTTTTTATTAAAAAAAGATAGATTAGCTAAAGAAGGTAAAATCAAATTATTTGTTTCTTGTCAGACAACATGTCAACAAATTTACAAAACATTTAAGATTTTATATTACAATTCAGGAACACACACTGTAGTTGTATCTATCTACTTCACAAGTAGAAAGAATTAAGACTAAAAAACTTTCAAATTTCTAACATAATTGTTGACAAATCTTAGATGTTTTTCTTAAAGTTACAGTTCAATAAACTAATATGTTATTAGAAAAAAGGCACTCATTTTTATCCAATTTTTATAACAGTAATTAATAGATGAATAGAAAAATCAATATAAACCAAAATCTTTATTCCTCTGAATCAAACTGTAATTGAATTAAATTTTTTTTTAAGAGAGTTAACAAATAATTTGCGCCTACCGCATACTAAAAGCCGCATAGACTAAGGAAATAAAATAATTTTCTAAACTAAAAACGCAATGTTCAACGTTTTTATTATATTTTTAATTCAAAATTGTCATGGCCGTTAGATATTATATAACGTTTAACCTAATTTGTAAAACTTATCCCAAACTTCCAAAAGACATTTTAATCATATCTTACGTTACTTTAAATAATCAAATATATATTAAACTAATAATTTTCTTATAGTTTATTTGATAATGAAACTTATAGAACAGGGTGCTTGTATTGATCTATTTAGACATTCCCGACCCACTCTACCAAGCTAAACAATACTTTTCTTTCTTTGCAAAAAGTCGTCGCAAAACTCGAAGAAACAATGTTTTTTAATCAACAAGGTGTTGTCATTATAAAGAAACAGGAGTTGTTACAAATCGTAAGTAGGAGTTGAGAAAAAAAAAATTTCAACATTATAATTTAAGTATTATTATTAATATTGACTAATGTAATATTTTTATTATTAATTATTGATATTATTGTATTATATTTATTTTTATTATTATTATTTTTATTTTTTATTATTTTTTTATTTATATTTTAATAATAAATTTTAGTTGTTTTTTTTTACATTTTTGATAGTTTCAATTATTTAAAAAAAAAAATCGGATCCGATCGAATCTGGTCAAAACTTTTTGAATGTTATGTAATTTTGCAGCGCTTATTTATATTTTTTATAGAATCAAGAAATCTGGAGAAAGCTAAATAAAAATAAATGTAGTAGTGCAGACAGTGAAACAACCATTGTTGATATGCCAGCTAATATTGTAAATGATGATCATTCAAATGCTACTGAATGTTTGAATCAGGTCAATGAAGATTTGGAAATTGGTAAGTGAATTATTTTATCAATTTGCATTTGCATTTCTTTCTGTTTATTGTTAAAAGTAAAGAAGGTTTTTATTTTAAGATTTTAGTAATCCATTTTTTAGTTATCATTCTTTAGAATATTGTTTTACTTAAACAACTATATCTTAATTTTATGTTTTTTTATTGTTTGCATTTTTTTTAAGTATAAATAATCTGTTTGAATGTAAACTGCTTCTACAAAACAAATTAAGTAACTTAGGTGCAAATAAAAGTTTGCTTAATCAAGTATTTTAACTTTTAACTAACAAATATTTGCAAACCTTAACATAGGCTGCTTAACTTAATTTTTAATAATACTAACTTTAAAATCTAATTATTTTATTTCAATATATTATTAAAATATGAAATTCAAAAAGTTAAATAAAACTATCACCACGACAAAAACCATCACCTCGACCAGTAATTCCGCCAGAACAAATTCAACCGTTCTATTTTAATAATACCTTTATTGATGGTCAGTTATCCTATCAGTTAAAGGAAACATGGATATTACAAACAATTTCTATGTTTGATATGGATGTTTGTAAATATGCATTGTATTTGAAAAATGCATCAATTACTGTAAGTATTTTTTTAGAACCGAGGACCTCAACAGCATCTGCTGCGTCTATTGATAAATCCAAAAAATATAAAAAACGTATAAATTATAAAAACAAAACTAATTCCAAATTTACTTAAAAAGTTGTGTTATGTAAAAATGTTATAATTTCTTGCATTTAGTTTTTTTTTTAAATAATAATAATTTTTTTAAATTAATTTTGAATTATTTATTTATAGACTTGTTACATTTTAAAATTTTGCTTTTGTTATAAGAGTTTTATTTAAAATTCATTACTTATATAATTCCTTACACGACTTATTTATTAAATTAATACTATGAGCTGGTATAATTATACAAATCCAAAAAGCTTTTGTTTTGCTATAAGTGCAGTTGAGACAGTTTTCAGTTGATCAACATGAATATTATTGTTTAGAATAGGAATTTGAAAATTAACAAAAAAATGATTTTTATAATAAAATTTGAGTTTTTATTTAAGTCCTTATTTTTTAATTAATGTCTATATCTATATGTATAAAATAAATAATAAATTTATATCTTTTTTGGATAATTAATTCAAATGTTATAGATTTTATATTTATTATGACACGTTAAACCAAAGATCTGTAAACTTTTCTCATGAATCGAGAAACAGACAATGCACAGCCTGTTCGATCATGAGCGTTGTTTTTGTTCAACTTTACGAATTACCATCTACATCTGCCGTCATAGACGACATTGTAGATCTGGGTGATCAACTTTATCGTCGCGCAATAGTAACACTGCCTTCCTTTGTACCTTAAGGTAATGCATCTACAGACTTCTTAAATGTAGCAGAAGTGCACAACCACAACCCAGAAAGAAAAGACTTACAAATTTTTTTGATAAATCACGACAAAGCTGTGTTAACGTGTAATTCGCTTTTATTAGCGATTTTTAGTGCAGCAGCCCGATACTATCTGTCCTGCATGATAAGTTTTCAAAATTTAGAATACATGATCAAGCACGTGGTGGCTTGTGTAAGGCACGATGAAAGCGGACCGAAAAACACACAACCCTCCAGAATGTCCGCTTTTGTCGTAAAGCAATTAAGACCGCGAACCGAGATTAGATCCGGTCGACTATTTTTGCCAACGCTCTAATCGAGTGCATCCCTCCGTAGACGTGGAAGAAGGTCTATCCAGAACCGAGGAAAGCAATCAAAGAGCGACGATTAGAAACGAAAATTATTTGTTGTATGCGGCTTGCTCGACGTAGCCAATGTGAACGACAATTGTCAACATTGCCGTGCATTGAAATATAGAAGAAGTGCTGTAGAGGAAATACACTAAAGGTTCCCAAGTGGGCGTAAACTACCCAACAAGGTTAATCGATCTGCTGTTGGATTCTACAGCTCAAGGCAAAAATTTTCGTGACAATGTTTATTTTCTTTTGTAAGTATACGCGCCGACGTACACGCTCCGACCAAAAACAGCAACTGGCCGATGGTCATTATCGGAGGCAAGGTGTACCACAGCGTGACGGAAACATGTGCTGAAATGTATGATACACGGGCCGTGCGGCAATCGATTTCCGGAATGCGTTTGCATGAAAAACAACAAATGCGGTCTTAATCGACACATAGACTTTCATTATTATAGTCAATATATTGCACAATAATTGATATACAATAATATTGATAGCCTGTAGATAATATTGAAAGATTGTACAATATATTGAGTTTGATTTTTATTGTACAATCTAACCTAAATGTATTTATTTCTATTTTTTAAACATTTTTTCATCCATCTGCGCCTAATTTCTCCTTCTTTTTTAAAGATATAATTAAAGCAATGGTCACAAAACTTGCATTGTTTTATTCCACATATTATATTGCAACGTCTAGGTCAGGGGTGGCCAACCTAAATGATCTTGCGGGCCACTTTGGAAATGCATCATAACTCCGCGGGCCGCATATAAAATTATATATAAATATATTAAATTTAGACTCCCTATAAATATTTTTTGAAGTGAAAAATTAAAACATAGAATATAATTTAATTATTCTGCAAACTTTTATGCCTTATACTCTTTGCAACATTAATAACGAGGCTATAAAGAAAACTCAAAAAAGAACCTAAGAGACAAGGATAGGATACAGAAAAATGGAACAAATTAGTATTCAAATCTTAATATATGACATGATATTAATAGCAGACAAAGAAGAAAAACAACAACAAAACAAAAGAATATACAAAGAAAAACTAAAGAAGATAAGCATGGACAAAAAAACACAAGTAAAAGAAAGACAATGGTAGTAGCGACAAAACCTAAGAGGCAAAAGATAGAATTGGATCAACAAATAATTGAAAAAGTAAAATATTACAACTACCTTGGCATAATAATAGAAGAAACAGAGAATATAGACATGCAAATAGATGCAAGAATTGGAAAAGAAGGAAGAGTATCCAATGCGCTCAAAAGACAAATCTTGGTTACGAAAGAAATAACAAAGACAATAAAAACAGAAATACAAAACGCAGTAAGACCAGCCCGCCCTAATATACTCGAGCGAATCTTAGACAACAACAGAAAGAAATAAAAGAAAAAGAAAATTAATGCAATGAAGATAAGATTTCTAATGAAAATTAAAGGAATAACAAGAAAAGATAAAGTGAAGAACTCGGAAGTAAGAAATCTAAAAATTAAACTTATAGAAACAGTAATAGAGGAGAGACAGCTAGAAAGGCTAGGACACATACACAGACTGGATAGAACCAGAATAACAAAGAAAATACATAAATTGAGAATAAAAGGGATAAACAAAGAGCTGGTCCGAACAGACCCACAAAGCAGCAGAAAATAGAGGAATAGAGTGGAGCAACATAGCAAAAATTGCCAAAATAGACAAACTTGAAAAAAAAAGAATAAAAAGTTATGAAATAATACAGTCCAACATCCAAAAAGGGCATTAAGAACTTAGGATAAATAATAATAATATTCTGCAAATTAATAACAGTAAACTCATAAATAAAACAGGCAATATCTGTCATATATATGCGCAAGAATATTATTTTGATATCAAAGTTAATTTTTTCTCATAGTTTTTGAATATATGGATGCACAAATAATATTTTTTTAAATAAATTGGTTTTCACTATAATTTATATCATTATAAAATGAATATACTTTGTAAAAGTGTAAATCTTGCGGGCCACAAAAATGTTCTAGGCGGGCCGCATGCGGCCCGCGGGCCGCGGGTTGGCCACCCCCGGTCTAGGTGGTCCTATATATGATGCAATAGATTGTTCAATAATATTGATAGTATAGGGGCACTTTTACCCCAAAGATTACGCTGAGAAAGCTGCTTTTTGAAAGGACAACTTTGTAACGTATTGCAGACGCAAAAACCGCAGCTTAAATGTCGAAGCTCTGGCAACAATAAAACCGATCAAGTACCTTTACAAGTACATAACTAAAGGTCCCGATTCGGCACTAATCAGTTTCGACGAAGAAGGAGAAGCGATGTACTACAATGAGGCAAAAGAATTTCTTGACAAGAGATATTAATTTTTGGGCAAGGCAGCATGGAAACTTCAAAAACAAAATAGTTTACAAGTTGCATAAAGTGGTACGGCTGCAGGTTTACATGCCCGACGAGAGAAACGTCCTGTTCGAAAAAGACGATCGAGGAGTAAATCGTACGGATAATGATTCTTTAATGTTAAAGTGCTTATTTCGCACTTAATGCTGTCGACTCGAATGCCCGCAAACTTTACTACGTGGATATTCCGCTATGGTACAGGTTTGAAAAGGGCAAGTGGATCAGACAAATATACGACAAGAAAGAAAAAAAAATTGTTTGCAGAATACACATCATCAACGCAAGTTAGACCAAAAAGTTTCACCTGTGCATTCTCTTGTTGAGAGTGAGAGGCGCAAAATCTTCTGAAGAATTGAAAACCGTGAACGGTTTGCTATGCCAATCATTTTTTGAAGCGGCCAGTCGCAGAAACCTGCTGCCGACGACAAAGAACGACACGCGGCCAAAATTCAAGTACCTGGCAGATTACAAAACATTTGTGCATACTTTTTATGCTACTATCAAGTGACCAACGTGCAAAGCTTGTGGGACGCATTCAAAAAACAAATAATATAAGATTACAAAAAAAATTCGACAACAACATCACCGGAATTAAAGGCATTACGCCGCGTCGCCGCTTGTTTATCAGCACCAAAACATAGGCGAAATTAGCAGGAAATCACGAAGAAAACCTTAGAAAATCAAGACAAAATGTCAGTGATTTTAAAGTGGACAAAAATGTAACAAAAAAAAAAGTTTAAATGAATTGCACCAAAAATAAAAACAAACAACATTGAAATGGTGACAATAAAGTAATACATGTTAAAATTGATGAACAAGTTATTATAATAACGGCGGCACACGTTTAAAATAATTTTACCATGGGAGACAATTTAAAATGTCAATGTCGTGAAGACAAACACAATAGGAAAAAAAATATTTCTAAAACAATTTGCTACAAATATGTAACAAGGATAAGTGTATAAAAAAAAAGGTGAAAAAGGTAAATCATTTTAATTGATTAATTTTTTTTAAATAATGCATATTTAATCAAATAACACAACACAACACAAAATTCAAAAATGCATAATTCATCAAATGATTAATATAATATTTATATAATATGCATGCAAAAAAATTACTATTATTAAGTTTATTATCAAATGCAAAAAATACACACACACACACACACACCCGCACTGTGTAAATAATAATACAATCAATTGAAATGTCGCCAATCAATCTTGTATTTATAATTTTACAATTTTACACTGATAAAACAAAACAAACAACAAATTGTCATACTTGTATAAATGTATTTTTGTGTTAAAAACTATAATATGTAATATAATAAATTTCCTTTAAAACATTTTTTTGGAAAAAAATACAAATAAGTATATATAAATTTTTTATCCTGGTTGGATATAGGCCTCCAACTCTGCACGTAATGCTGGCAACTTACATTACAAAGGACCTATAGTTTTAAGTGGATTCCGAACCACTGGAGAGATTTCATCACTCCATCAGAGAGGGTTATTAGCCGTAAAACCCCACGCTGGCAAGGCGGGTTAGGGAGTGGGAGAGCGTACAAACATGTGAAAAGTGTGTCACGGTATGTGGAAATTGAACCCACGATCTTCGGTGCAGCGATCGGATGCCTAGACCACTGCGCCACGCTCTCCTGATACTTTAATTATATTATTCAATTTAAAGTTTAACATTCTACTAAATTCCATTGAGAAATTTTCAGCATTGAACATTCCATCAAACTATAAAAAACTCTTCTGAAATATTTAAACAGCAAACAGGAGAGATGTCGAATGTAGTCAAGAAACGCAGTGAATTTAACGAATTTTATAGAAATAAGGATTGATACAAAAAACTAATAATTGTCTATGTCGCTGTGATTCGTTAGACTGATTTTGAATAAATTAATATCTCATTTCATAATTTACTGACAATTCAAAATCGTATAAAAGCCGCGAAATAACTGCCAATTGCATAAATACTAAATGATACCGATTAATGCGGACATTTTAATATTAAATCGCATCTAGATGGCAATGCTAGTCTTTTGTTTCATTATTAAAAATGTTGTTTCTTGTAGTACAAAATAAGTTTTGTTCTATATGTAAGCATGCGGAATTAAATAGAAATGAACCAAGAGATCACAAATGCTACAAAAACTACTCAGCATCATCCTCTAGCATGGAAGCAAATATACTTTTTGAAGGGTTTGCAAAAAGCGTTTTAATGCACGGTTTAATTTTCAACACATTAATTGCTGATAGAGATAGGAGTACCTACAAAAAAAAAATCCATACGCAGAGTATGGAGTAAAAGTTCAAAAAGTAGAATGCAGAAAACACCTATTGCGTAATCATATTAATAAACTAAGAGACCTTGCAAAGAACACGGCAGCTAGACCTTTAATATTAAGAAAAAAAATCGTCAATACTTATTAAAATTTTGAGGAGCTATCACCAAAGCAATTTCTTGTTTATTGCGCGTTTTACAGCTGTTTTACATCTCCCCAGAAGTCTTACGACTTGTTTGAAGGGGGTTGATGGAACCAACGGCTTATTAGGTGATTTCCAAATTTCATTCAGAAAAAATGAGGAATACTATGAAAAACAATAAACAGAGCTACTTAAAGCAGACATTAAAATTAGTTGCTGTCATATTTTTGGAAAACATCTAAATGTAACGATTTGCAATACTTTTGCAAAGTATACAAATGGTAGTGTTTATGCCGATATAAAATTGACAAAATTATATGACTATTTACTTAATGCTACTAACTATAGAACTAATAATGCAAACAGTTTGATATGCGATGTAGATAATAATGCTGTTGAACAGTTTAATTCTGTTATTGCAAAATTTATTGGTGGCAAAAAAATAAATTTTACAAAATGTAGATCGTATGAAAGCCGTTGCTTTGAAGAAGTTGTAACATATAACACTAAAAGAAGTATGTATTACGCACATAAAAATATAAACAAAAATAATAAAAGTCCTAGAAAGTATGTTGAAAATTAGAACTAAGAAATATAGAAAAAACAAATAAAACTAATCTTTTACGAAAAAAAAAAACACACATGCAACCCAACAATTTAATTATTAAAGAAAAATTGCAACAGAATAAAGATTACTGGCCAAATTGCAACAAACCGGACTTGCATACTGATAGACATCAAATTAAGGACATAGAACAACAAACAAAACAGCAAAATAAGTGTCCGGAGTGGTTTATTCATAGAAGAAATAGACTAACATCCTCACGTTTTGAAAAATTTTGTAATAGAAGAAGTTACACAAATTGTAAAAATTTTAACTAAATTCAAATCCAAAAACATAAAGTACACATGCAATACAACATGGTAATAAATACGAGACGTTGGCAATTCAAGCTGTATCTTCACAAATTGAAAAAGAATTAACAGCAAGTGGATTGTTTAAAGATTGAAAGTTACCGTAAAAAATCTAGAGAAATGATTTATTTTGAAACAAAAAAAAATGGAAAATAAGTTAACATCTTTTTTTATGGATTGTTTGTTACCAGAAATTGTAGATAGCTGAACAGAAAAAAGTATGGAGATGAGAGATCCAGATTATATAATAATAGCACAAATGGACCGAAATACAAAACAAAAAACATAATTAAATAAATGGATTGATTGATAAACGTCTTTTAATAAAATATTTTATAATGATTTATTGTGGTATTATTTTATTTTATTGAAATATTAAAGTAAGAAAACAAATACCATAAACGTCATTAAATATTTAATTGTTTTTTATTGCGCAAATATTTTTATAAAATAATAATTATACATATTTGTAAATAATAAATGCGAATTATATTTACTATTTTATTATTATATTAATATATTATTATATTAAATAAAATATACTTTAATCAAAATACTATGTTTTTGTTACCGTTGTAAAAAATGAATTAAAAAAAATCTGGGGGAAGGTGTATGAGAGCGGCATACACAAATACGCACGCATGTAAAGGGTGGTCCATCTAGTGGTATCTTTTTAATCATTTGTTGTTTTGACAGTGACAGGTCTTTCCCGTAGGAAATCTTGACAGAAAGTCAGTATCATATCTCCGCGGAGCAAAATGAATCGCTTTACGCTTGAACAACGTTGAGAAATATTATATAGGGTTTTCCAATAAAAGGTTTCATTTTGATATAAAAAAACGGGTATTTTCTAAGAGAAACCAATAAATGTTTATTTCATTGTAAAGATGAAAGTATGCCATTAACATTTGAAATCGATATCAGTCAAATGGCCGCCACGGTTACGGTTGCAGTACCACATTCTTTTCATGAAATTTTCCATGACCAATTTGCACATTTGCGGCTGTATGTATTCGATAACTTCACGAATTCCATCTTTTAGAACTTGAATTGATTGAGGAGCATTGGCATAGACCTAATCTTTCACGTGACCTCAAAGAAAAGAGTCTAAATGTGTTAAATCACAAAATCTCGGTGGCCAAGTGTGATCACCTCTTTGAGAAATAAGACGTTGCTTGCATAGCTCAGTAGCGCCATCCATTCACCGTAACAGTTGCATCAGCCTCATTTTCAAAAAAAGTAGGGTCCAATCACACCGCCAGCCCAAAAACCGCACCAAACAGTGACACGTTGAGGATGCAAAGACATTTCAACAATCATTCTTGGATTTTCTGAACCCCAAACGCGACATTTCTGCTTATTAACGTAGCCTCCGAGGTGAAAATGGGCCTCATCACTGAAGATGATTTTTCAACGAAATTCCGGATCATTTTGATGCATTTGAAAGGCCCAATCAGCAAAGATACGACGTTTATGGTGATCGACCGGCTTGAGTTCTTGTGTTAACTAAACTTGAAAAGCTTTAAGACTTAAGTCTTTATGCAAAATACGGTGTAATGCCGTTTGTAGAAAGACTAATTTCAAAGATCGGCGAGGAATCGACAAACCTGGGTTTTTTTCAACACTACAGGATACATTAGCAATATTCTCATGTGTTCTTAAGCGATGCACATAGTTTTGGTTCTTCCAACAGGTTTACTATTGCTGGCCGAGAAAGTGCTTTATGACGACCAAAAAGGGCTTTATTTTTGCGAACTCTGACTGAAAAATTTTCACCAATTTTGTAGTGAATTTTAATAATTTCAATGCGTTGTTGAAGCATGTATCGTTCTATTTATGGCGTAGTTTTTACTTGTCAAATGTCAAAAGATAATAGCTTCAAAGTTGACAGCTGCCCCAATAGCCTGCTATTCAAAATGAAACTACTTATTGGAAAACCTTTTATATAACTTATTTTCAAAGTCAATGTTGTGTAGCCCAAACAGTGCGCGTTCTGTACGCAAGCTTGTGCAAAAAGTTTGTCAGACTGGCATGCTAGTGGCCAACACACACGGTCATCGCCGTTGTACGGTGCGCACTGACGAAAATGTGGCTGCCGTAGCCAAGAGTGTGCAACTCAGTCCTGGAACATCGACTCGCCATCGATCTCAACATTTCACGCACCAGCCTGATGCGAATTTTGCACAAAGACTTCGCATCATTTGCTGGTAAGGTCCAAATAACTCAGCAATTGAAGGGACACGATCATCCGGTTCGATATCACTTCTCAGTTTGAGCCTTAGTGCAGCTCGAAATGGACTTTGATCATCTAAACGCCATTTCGGTCAACGGTGAGCGCTACATAGGGATGATAAACGATTATTTGTGGCCGTAAATTGAAGACATGGACTTGGACGATCTTTGGTTTTAGCAGGATGGCGAGCCATGCCACATAGCCCATGCAACAATCGATCTTTTGCGCGCCAAGTTCGGTATCATGTTATCAGCCGTTTAGGCAATGTCAGTTGGCCACCTCGGAGCTACGATTTGACGCCTTTAGACTTTTTTTTGTAGAGTGCCGTGAAGGACCGATGTTATGCAAACAATCCATTAACGGTTCCTTTAAGAGGGAACCACTAAATGGACCACTTTTTATATTTGCCTTGCGCCTCATTGTACTCAACGCTGCTACTTATCGCCATGCCATTAAATAAATGCATGCGCGCCAGGTGAATTGTGCGAGAGGCGTTCACTCAAACTCTGTTTCTTTTTGGTATTGTCTCGCTGAGTTGTCAGTAGAGTGAAGCACATTTTTATATATATTTTATAAATAATTTGCAAAGTTCTCTCGCGAAATTTTACAATGTTTACATAATTTTAAAATTATAAGACATTCAATAATTAGCAATATAGATTTAACATGTGTGTGCGAAGTTAAATTAACAAAATATCATATCAAAATAGCTTTAATTAATTAATTCATTAAAAATAAAATTAAAAATACTCAAAAACTTTTATTTTTCACCGTATAAAAATAAAACAAAATTTTATTAATTTGAAGAAAAAAAATCATTGCGAATCAATGTAAATTAACGTCACAGTCATACACAAATTGTTGATGAAAATTTCACGGTCCGTCATTCCCCTTAATATTAAAGAATTAGTTGTATTTATTTGTAGCTATACAACTTTGAATTTTATAGTTATTTGTAAACTGTAGTTGTATATTATTGTGTATAAGATTGTATTATCATTGATTTAAATAATATTAAAATGATACACAATCATAGTTATAATCGTTATTGAAACGAAGTAAATAAATCCGCATTGTTTGTGCATTCCAGTTACAGAAACCATAGCAAACGTGTAATCAAAAATTCACACAATAGAAACTGTATGGACGGCCAACTAAGATACTATACTATATATGATTTATTTTGTAGAATATTTAAGACTGCGTTTAATTATTTTATTGCAAATTAATTTATTATTATAAACAAGCATATTCGTTTTTCCATTTATATGATTTTGTCAACGTATATTATATTAATGCTTCATATTTTATTTAAAATAATTAATAGTATATATTAATACACAACGTTTTACGAACAATTAAAAAAAAATGCATTCATATCATGTCTCAATTATTGTTTAGGATCTGCATTATTTTTAAAACAGGCCTTTCTTGCAAACTCTAGAGTCCAATAAGCACCATGTTAATATTTTTACAGATACATTTTTAGAATATATTTATACAGAACTACGAATTTGTAGCTGTGTGACTTCTAATTATATAATTATTGGTGTAGCTGTGTATTATCGAGTTTTAAATTATATTATTGTTGCGAAATAATATTGAGATAATACACATTCAATGTAATAAAATCGATGTCTCTGATGCTGTTGTTGAAGCGAAATCAACAAACACCGCATCTTTATGCATTTCTTTGCAGAACCATAGCAACCGTGTAATCATAAATTTTCACAATAGTAAATGCAGACGGACAACTAATTTATTTTGTAGAATAATATTATTTTATTTCAAATAATTTATTATTTACAAACATATTAGTTTTTACCATTTATATTATTTTGTTAATATATATTAGCCGATAACGCTGGCAGTCGATGTGCCATATTTTATTTAATAAAATATGCAATCATATTCTTAATTATTGTATTACAGGCCTTTCTCGCTAACTTAATTTTATAATTATTTTTCAACTGTATATTCAGTATATTATTGTGTTTTGGATATATTATTGTCGATTGTAATTTGTGGAGAATTACGATACACAACCAACGTATACAACCGCTATGCTACTAATGAATCGAAATGGATGAACACCGCATCTGGTATGCATTCGTTGTTATCGTTGTTATAGAAACTATAGCAACCGTATAGAAGTTAGAAAGGCGGCCAACTAAGATAATAAAAAGAGCATCTAAACAGCTACCTTGATATCTAGTATTATTACGAAAACAGCATCTTCGGTGACGTTCGTATTTGTACATATATAATTTGATAATTTATTTATTTTTTTACTAGTACATTCAGAAATAATCAAATTATATTTTATCATTGTATTTTAGTTAAATTATAATTGGAAATAGCCGGAAAATATCAAAATATAGAAATAAATCCATTTTTAGATAATTTTAAATACGTTTTTGCGAATACAATTTATAAAGTGACTTTAACAAAACATAGATTGATTTTTTCTAATAGAACTTATAAAAAACAAATTAATTATCAAATTATTTGTAGAACTAGGAATGTCGCCAAAGTTGGCCGGTATGAAACTGATCATAAAACTTAGCTAAGTTTCCTATAACAATACATACAGGAGAAGTTTTTAGTTTAGATAGCACATATGCAATCAATATTTTGTAATTTCTTGCGCTCGTAAATGGCACGTGCTACTACAAAATGCAAATATGTATTATGCAAAAAAATAGAAATAATTAATTAGTATTTTAATAAATAGATTATTATTAATACATTTATTAATATTAAAATTCCATTTGTATATTACCAACATAAATGTCATAACATTTTAATTATAAAAATTTACATTTAAATAATTTTTTAGTTAAATAAGGTGGGTGTTAGACAATAAACGTACGACTGAATAACTTTGTTATTTTTAAACCGATTTGAATAATCCAAAAACTATTTCAAATGGTTTTTAAAATACTATAAAAGCAAAAAGCAACAAGTATATTAGCTTTATTTTTATTTAGGTCATTTTTTACATAAACTAAAAATGCAGCCAATAATCGAGTGTTCCAACCCTGTGTATTTGTTTACAATTTATTGTGTATTTTAATAATATAGATTATGTTAAACTGCTAAAACTGCTTTACACCAAAAATGTCTTAAAATATCTACACAAAAATAATATACAACATTTATTAGTTTTTATTTTTAACTTTCTATTTGTTAAACTCTATTAAGTAAAAGCCGTTTGAGACAAGATTGAGTTCGGAACTGAATTTAGAACAACTGTTTGCGCTTAATTTTTCTAAATTTTAATCCAGTGTTAAAAAAATTGAATATTTGTATCCAAGAAATTAGAACCTATAGGATAGAAAAACCTCGGTCGGTAGCCCTTTTCATATTCAAACCAACCATTGTCATAATGTAATATATATAATCATTTGTTTGCATAATATCGATGAAATTCTGACGAAAAGACGTAAACGCCAAAATATTCATTTTTGCATTATTGGTGTTATTGAAAGGTATTTTCAAAGTGAATTGATTCGCGCTAAGCTCTTAACTGCCAAAAATATAGTTTTAGTGTTAGTTATAGTGAAATGGTTCAGTTCATTTTGTGCAAAATTTGTGTGTAAAAAGGTACGATTATATTTGTTATATTTTTTTATATAGTTATAATCTTTTAAAAGACATGATTCATTATTAAATCAATATTATTTATTCAGTGTATATACAAAATAAACCTGTTTTAATGTGACGACGCTTTATATTGTAAAACTGATTACTTTTTTGTTTTGTTTGATGCTATAAAGTAATTTTATGAATTAATAATAACATGTTTAAATATTTAATTCTTAAAAATTTGAATCAAATAAGCGACTTTTGTTTTATTATTCAATTTGTTTTAGATTGACATGTCATCACGATCTAAGAAAATCCTTCATCTTGTAATAAAGATATAATTTTTCTAGAACATGTTGATAAAGAAAATTTTGAAAATATCCAGCAATTAATTACTAGCGCTGCGGAAGGAGAAGATATGCAAATTATCACATCTATTAACGACATAACTTATTATTCTCAATTCAATAACAACAACGAAGTTGAAACCTGTAATATATGTAGTATTCGGGTCAATGTGAATCAAGATACCGAACAGCGAAAAAACAATATATGTTAATTTTGTGTATATGTCAACAGAGTAAATAAAATGAGTTCAGACATTTTTGTGTGTATACTAGACATTACATTGGCGACGAGATATAAGAACCTGCGTGCGTGTCTTTAAATAATTCTGATAAGACACGAGGAATAATTGCAAAAATGGCAGAACAAAAATTTGCGTTAGGAATACGTATAGAATTTAATCCAACCATGTGTGATTGGAAAATTCACAAAAATAGAATGGAGCAATTTTTTATTGCAAATGGCATCGCAACTAATGAAATTAAAAAGGCGATAATGTTGAATAGTCTCTCACAAGAAGCTTATAAACTTCTTGACGATTTAACATTGCCCAAACAAGCACATGAATGTGAGTACGAATTGATCATCAAATGTTTGGATGAGTTTTATGCGGAAAGAAAAGCAATTTTTCCTGAGCGTTATAAATTTTACGCCGCGAATAAAAAATCTGAAGAATCTTTGCAAGAATGGGCCGTGCGAATTAAGAATCTAGCAGGAGATTGTCAGTTTGGACAGTTCCTGGAAGTGGCGCTTCGTGATAAATTCATTGTCGGTTTAGAAGCTGGTAAAATTAGGGACAGAATGTTTTCAGAAAACAATGAACTGACATTTAATAAAGCTATTGAATTGGCTAAGATTACACATTCAGCAAGTGTGGGCTACGGGGTAAATAATTTGGAGGAAGAAGAAATGCAACGAAGAATTAAAACGGAACATCTGGACATACATCGAATGGGTCAGCGAGGTGCACAATTTTCGTCAAGTTTTTCAGGGACGCGGCATGATGACAGCGGTAGAACAAGAGGAGCGTGGGCACATAATCTAGGATCACGGAAAGTGAGCAGCAGCAGTAACATATTATGTACGAGATGCGGGCGCAGCGATCACTTATCGAATCAATGTTGGTATAAAAATTATATCTGCAACAGCTGTGGCGGTAAAGGGCATCTTAGCAACGTATGTAAAAGGAATCAAAACAATCAGGTTAAATATTTAAATACTAAAACATCCGAAATGACACTTTTCTCTTTGACAAGTAAATTTGGTCGGCCTATTTTAGTCGACGTTATGGTTAATAATGTTTCATTACGGATGGAGTTAGATTCTGGGTCAGCAGCGTCAGTAATATCATATAATTTATATATAAATAAATTTAATAATTGCAAAATATCGTCAACCAATTTAACCTTAATTAATTATACAGGCGAGACAATTTCTCCCTTTGGAATGATGTCGGTTAAATTAAATTACAATAATAGTATTAAAATAATTGATATTTATGTAATTAAAGGGGGAGGACCACCATTATTAGGTCGTGATTTTTTAAATCAATTTAATTTAGGATTTAAGGAACTTAAATACATAGATCAAACATGCTCAACGAGCGAAGCTTTGATTAAACAATTTCCTAAAGTTTTTTCAGACAAGTTAGGTACATTTAATAAATTTAAAATTAATTTAAAGATTAAATCTACCACAATACCGAAGTATTTTAAACCTAGGGCATTGCCTTTTGCTCTTAAGGGTAAAGTTGACGATGAGTTAGATAGATTAATTGAGGCAGGTGTATTATCACCAATAGAAAATAGTGCATGGGGTACTCCTATTGTGCCAATATTAAAACCTGATAACACGGTGCGCATTTGTGGTGATTTCAAGGTAACACTAAATCCTTTTTTGGAAATGGACCGCTACCCGCTTCCTCGCATTGAGGATTTGTTCAATAAATTGCAAGGTGGTAAAACATTTTCAAAAATTGATTTGACACATGCCTATCAACAAGTTTTATTGGATGAGGAATCATTTAAATTTACTGCAATTTCCACACATCGTGGTACATTTGCATATAATAGATTGCCTTTTGGTATCAGTTCAGCACCTGCACTATTTCAAAGGTTAATGGAAAACCTTCTAGGTAAATTAGAGGGAATTTGCATTTTTCTCGATGACATTTTAATAACCGGAAAAAATACCGAACAACATTTAAAAAGATTAAAAACTGTTTTAAACATTTTAGAGCAATCGGGTCTAACAGTAAGAAAAAATAAATGTTCATTTTTTCAAACTTCAATTGGTTATCTGGGTCATATTATTGACAAAGATGGGTTGCATAAATCTCCAAGTTTATTAAAAGCAATAGCAGAAATGCCAGTACCGGAAAATGTACCGCAATTGCAATCTTTTCTTGGTATGATAAACTATTATCATAGATTTATACCCAATATGCCTGATGTGGTACATTCCTTAAACAAATTAATTAAAAAAGATGTTCCCTGGAATTGGAACAATGAGTGCCAATTAGCGTATGAAAAAATTCGAGAAATATTAATGTCAGATGATTTTCTGGTACATTATAATCCAGAATTAGGAATTAATTTAACAGTAGGTGCTTCACAGCATGGATTGGGAGCTATTATCTCACATATTTACGATTCGGGAATTGAAAGGCCAATAGCGTATGCTTCTCGTACGCTTAATAATGCAGAGAGTAAATACTCACAGATTGACAAAGAAGCTTTGGCAATTGTATTTGGTATTAAAAAGTTTTATCAATACTTATATGGTAGAAAATTTAATTTAATTACGGACCATAAACCGTTGGTTTCAATATTTGGATCAAAACATGGAATTCCTATAATGGCAGCAAATCGATTACAGCGTTATGCTTTATTTTTGAGCGCATTTGATTTTAACATTAAATATATTAAATCAAATAGTAACAGTGCTGACTGTCTGTCAAGATTGCCAGTTAAGGATTATGTTGTTGAAGATACAGAGGAATATAACCATTTTAATTATATTTCAGAAACCGAATTAAAAATAGATATTAATCAAATTAAAAAGGAATATCAAAATGATAAAATATTAGTAGAAATTATAGATTTCATTAAAAACGGTTGGCCTAAAAGTTCGTCCGACCCGATTAAACCATATTTTCGACGTAAAGATGATATTAATACAGAAAATGATATTTTAGTGTGGGGGTATAGAGTTATCATACCGGAAAATTTAAGAAATATCATTTTAAATGAACTGCATTCAACACATATGGGAATGGTTAAAACAAAATCACTAGCTCGTTCGTATGTTTGGTGGCCTTCTCTAAATGCGGATATTGAAAAATTATGCAGCAATTGTAAATTATGTCAGGAAACAAGAACTAATCCACCTAAAACACCTCTACAATGTTGGCCTATTCCAGGGGGAGTGTGGGATAGAGTGCATATTGATTTTTTAGGTCCATTACACGGCAATAATTATTTAGTAGTCACTGATGCATTATCAAAATGGTTGGAAGTTTTTCCAATGAAAAACATTACCAGCACGCAGACTATTGTAAAGTTAAGGGAACTGTTTGCTAGATTTGGCATTCCTAAGGTGCTAGTTTCGGACAATGGTACACAGTTCACTTCTCACGAATTTCGAGAGTTTTTAAAAATAAATAAAATTAAGTTCGTAAATTCACCACCTTATCATCCCGCCTCAAATGGAGCCGCGGAAAACTCAGTTAAAACAGTCAAATCTTGTTTGAATAAAGCGCATTCAATAAATAAAATATTTGATGTTGAAGCAACTTTGAGCAGATTTTTAATTGTTTATCGAAATACTGAGCATTGTGCTACAGGTGAATCACCTGCTCGCATAATGCTGGGTAGGCCATTGCGAACGCGACTAGACTGCATTAAACCAAATGATAAGGTGAGAGAAACTAAATCAGTTAAAGTTGTTAAAGATAATCTAAATAACAGTCATTCCCGAAACAAACATTATTTTAAGGGTAATAGAATAGTAAAATTTGAATTGGGTGACGATGTTTTAGCAAAAGATTACCGATTGCAAAAAGCAAGCTGGACCCCAGCAAGAATTGCAAAGCGTTTAGGACTAAATACTTATCTGGTAAAAATAGATAATAGCGTGTGGAAACGACATGCCAATCAAATTTTACCAATACATAACAATGAACAATGTGAACAAGGTGAATGCGAGTCAGTGCAGTGCAACTAAAATGTTAGTAATATATCCTGTAATACCGCAACAGATCCGGTTCCAGAATTTATAACGGATAATGATCCATTAAATTCTGGAGCTATTGTCGAAGAAAAACTTGAAACTCCTCTTGTACGTCCTCAACGTAAACGAGCACCTCCAGATAGGTTAAAGTATTAAAAAAATTCTGTAATTAAGTGGAAGGAGTTGTAAATGTAATTGTATTTTAGTTCTAATGTTTATAATTAATTTAATTATGCATCTTTAATTAAGTGGAGAGGAATGTAATATATGTAGTATTCGGGTCAATGTGAATCAAGATACCGAACAGCGAAAAAACAATATATGTTAATTTTGTGTATATGTCAACAGAGTAAATAAAATGAGTTCAGACATTTTTGTGTGTATACTAGACATTACAAAACCCAACAAGTTCTTAAATATAACAACAGTAGTAATAGTTTTGTTCAAACTAATGTTGTGGAAGATGAGGAAATGCAATATATTCCGATGGAGACTTCTATTAACGACATTTATTCTGATTACAATGTCATCGAAGAATTTAAAACTCAGAACTATGTTGACATTAACAGTAGCAATAATATTGGTCCAAATACTGTTGTGGAAGAGAAATATTTAGAAAATTCTTCCATTCTTATTCCGAGCGAAGAGTCTGTTGATCTGTTTCAATCTAATATTATAAACAAAAGTCAAACAGTCTTGTTGATTATAGTAGTAGCAGTAGTAATAATACTAAATCAGATTATGATACACTATCTTTAAGTTCAAACTCAAGATTAAGTGGCTAAAATAAATATAATTAAAGTATTTAAAAAGATTGAATCAAGATCTTATAGTGATAAAGACTCCGATTCCAAAAAATCTACCTCTGGTACTGTGGTATCTACAAAACAATGCAATTTAAGATAGGGGGCATCAAAATTATCAAAACCATTTAAAGAAAGCAAACATTAAATAACTGATATTGCAAAAAAAATCAGGATAATGAACTACAATCCAAAACTGATGCTACTGTTAGTAAAAAGAAACCTGGAAAACAAAAAAAAAATGTTGTCAAACAAGAAGAATTCACTGAAGTTGTAGTTACAACGAGAAAACTTAGATCTAAAGCTCCTAATGTGACAACAACGACAAAGGTTACAAAAAAAAAATTAAAAGATAAAAAGATAGATGATGAATTAAAGACTAAAATTAAATTGGAAAATAAATCAAAAACTAATTTAGTTACAAATATAGATACAGATGCTGCAGTATCCACGGTTAAAACTAAAGAAAAAATTGATATACATTTGTTTAAAAAACTAATAGAAGAAGTTAAAGAAAATAAATCAGAAATTGATACTAATGAAATACTAATGGTCGACAAGTTAAATGAAGTAAAACAAATATTAAATTTACCTAAAGATAAGCAAAAACCTATAGTTGAACCATTATGCGTTGCCAAGAAAATTACACCTTGTGAAGATGCTGATACGTCAAATGCACCACAATCGGGCAAAGACAGCTCCGCTGATAAAGCATCAGAATCAGAAGAAACCACAAAATTAATTCGAAATGTATTATTATTTGATTACATAGCACCAAGTTCTCAATCAGTTAAACGAGGCACACGTAAAAGAAGCTATGTTAGTCTTGTACCTAAAGCAATTGAAGATGAAAGCGGCGGTATAAGTAAAAAACGCGTGGCAAAAGAGCAATCAATGTAAAACAAAAAAAAAGATGCCAACAATAGTAAGGAAAATAAATCAGGTCCTCAACATAAAACACCTCTTAAAAAATAAAAGGTCAAAATAAGCAGATTTTTTTTAATTATGTGATGATAACGCCGTTCCCGTATCACCAGCACCTAAAAAATACATAAAAGCAATCGATACTCCAACATGAGTACGTGCTGTAAGACGTATAGCTCAAATAAAAATAAAAGAAAAAGCTGAAAGACAAAAACTGGATGATATTACAATGGACGATATAAAAGAATAAAACGCAGTAAAAAGAACGATGATAAAAAATTTAAAGCAGTAAATCAAAATGGTATATTAAAAGATGATACAACAGCAATATTAAAAAATGAATCTGAAGAGAAAAAGAAACGTAAGCAGAAACAAAAACAAATGAATCCGAAATTCTATAAATTAAAACTATGCAGTCTAGTTCAAACTTGAGCTGATAATCACACGCCAAAAAAGATGAAGAAAAATACGAGGAAGAACATAATGATGCCCCATTAGTATTTAAATCTGATCATGAATTATTACCGGAAAGTGATTTAGAAAATGATACTGAAATACAACCATTAAAACGAGCACGTACGGTTAAAAAAAGAAGGTAAAATTGAAAAAAAAAAACTCAAAACAGTTAAAAGTTATAAAATTAGTTTAAAAATTATGTCATTAAAATTATTAGTATTTTATGGCAGATAAAGAGTATTTTATGATTTTTATGAACACATTAATGTATATTCAAACATAAAAACAGCAAATATTTTTATGTTTCTTATTTTATCTGTATATTATGTTTCTAATTAAGAAAGTTTTTTCAATTAAAAAATTTAAAGCAAATAAGTCAGACAAAAAAATATTTAATCTGATAAGTTTTAATCTAGATGTTAGCTACTCTAGAAAAGTTTTTAAATTAATAATTTTAGTTTTGTAACAAAAATTAATTAAGAAACTGACTCAGTAAACGTCTATTTGAAAAAATTATGACATAGATTTTTTTTCTAGCTTTAAATCAGTGTAAAATACCATCTAACATCTTGAATACCAAATAAAAAATTTCCTAATCCATTCATTCATTCAGCAGACATGTCAAATTGTATTTTAAATAACAAATTCTTTTAAATGTATATAATGTATTTATGGTTTTGTGTATGACAAACTAAATTAGAATTTATGAACATAGATGTAAGAGACGGTAACAGTGGTTTGAAGGTGTTGTTGTCATAAATATCCAAAGTTAACACTACACACCGTATATGTGTACGTGGCTTAGTGTATAGTAAACTGAATTACAATTCAAGAACAATAATATAAAAGACAATAATAGTGGTGTAAAAAGAATAAACAACAATACATAAACATAAGAAGATAAAAATAACTTGCAGAAAATGGTGCAAACTCACAGATGCTAAAGCAGTTTGGCAGAGTCCTATGACAAAAAAAAGAATTACCAGTATGAAAAGCGAGTAAAGTAAAATTATATTAAATAATAAAATGTAAAAATATATAATTGTGGTCTCAAACAGTAAAATAAAATTATAATTAATATTAAAAAAAGTGATAAAAAGCAAAGCAATTGACCAATTGGAAACAATCTATCAAGTAGTGTAGAGACAATTATTTGAATTGATTGGTGAAAAACATTGACAAAAAATTAAAATTCTAATTATTCAACAATTTTTAAAACAATTCAGTATATATTTCACAAAGCTTTAAAAACTTTTACAAAACACTGTACGAATTGCCGACTTTGAAGGTGCGGTTGAAAAACTAGTGCAAAGCATAGATATTTGTTTCAAATTTTTAAAATTAATATACATACATGGTTGTGATTAATGAGTATCCTGCTCAAGTGTAAAAAACAATATTATTCAAACGGCAAATTAAAGAGTAGACATTAAATAAACAATTTAAATATTTTTCAAACTAAGGTTATTTTGTACAATTTCTGGCTGTCTTGCCAATCAAGAGAAAATGATGGCAAAATTACTAATTTTATAACAAGTAAAAAAACGACTTAATAACTTGACTCACAACAACAAAAAAATGTTGTTAGGTTAACTTGATTTTTGCTAACAAGATTTGTGATAGAAAATTATAATTTTATTCAGCACATATGTTCAAATTGTATTTTAAACAACAAAATCTTTAAAAAGTATATGATGTGTTTTTGGCTTTGTGTATGACAAACCAAAAAAAATATTTAAAAACATAAATTTAAGAGACGATAGCATTGATTTGGAGCTGTCGCCATACATATTCAAAAGTAACTTTATATAAAGAATATGTGTACGTGGCTTAGTGTATGATAAACTGAATTACAATTAAAGATCAATAGAATAAAAGACAATAACAGTGATGTAGAGGCAATAAACAATAAACAACAGTACATAAACATAAGTTGATAAAAATAACGTGCCAAAGTTTGTGCAAAACTAGCAGATGCTAAAAAAGTTTGACAGAGTACTATGGCAAAAAAAGAAATACTAGTATAGAAAGAGAATGAAATAAATATGTATCAGAAAATATATCATTTTCACAAATACATAACCCACTTCATATTACTGTATATTGTAAAATTATTTCTTTTTATATTTTCAATTTTTAATATTTAATTATTAAGTTATCAGTGGTAAAATCTTTTATTAACATCTTTTTTACTATAATTCTAAAAAAAATAAAAACGGTTATTAAAAATAATATAAAAGTTTATATTCTCTATCTATTCCTAGTGTAGCTACATTAATTAATTGGCAAAAACAGTATAATTATTGACCAAAAAGTAAAAGAAGTTGATTTTCAATTATTTTGCAATAAAGAATAAATTTACGGAAAGCTTTTAAAGTAGCGATACTCTCGATGTCTCAAACTAAATAGATTATTTAATTTTTAATTAATTTATTTAATTTGTTAACTTAATCCAAAATCTAATAATTACTTAAAATTCAAATAAAGTTAATTAACAACAATAACAACAAAATATAAGAAAATTGTTATAAACTTTGTATCATAAACTAAATACAACAAAAACATTTGCTTTAAATAAGATCAATATAAAACAATAATTTAAAATGAACGGTTATAGTAGTATTAGTAGTAAGATTTAGACAATATAACTATTAGTTATTTTAAAAATAAAGATAGTAGATGTAGAAAGCACTTTAAGCAGCGACACTATTATTTTTTGACATTTAATAAAAATATTTAATTTATCAAGTTTGTTTATTTTATTCAATTGATTTATAGTAGTAGTAGTTGTTTATTTAGCATTTATGCTACATGCGAATATCGCCAATGAGTGTACATGAGTATACATACAGGATAAAAAATATAAAACGGTAAAATTTAAAATTTTAAAACTAATAAAATTAAAATTAAAACTAAATCTAAAATTACAATAATGGGACATGAAATATAGTGGTAATTAATTATAATGTAAAATGTTTAATCCCTTTTTGTTGCTAGGTGTTTTAAATATAAGCATTTAAACTGCCTAACGGTTGTTGCTGATTTTACAATTTCCGGAATATCATTAATTTTTTTAACTCCATCAGATAAAATAGATATATTAGTTTGTGATTTATTAGTTCTGCGTGTTCTAAAGTTATTGTTTTGTCTGGTAGAGTATGAATGATATTCCTTGTTGGTATAAAGACGGAAATAAGTAGGCATCATGTTATTTTTAATTTTGAATATAAATATCATCGTGTAAAAGTCAAATAACTCCACTATGGACAACCAATCCAAAATTCTCAACATTGTTTTAATAGGTGTATACCGATTGCCTTTTAAAATAATTCGCATGGCTTTGTTTTGAAGGATTTGTAGTTTCTGTTTCTGCAATTGATTAAACATATACATGATTGTACATCAGTACTGATAATTGGTTCTTATTATAGTATTATAAATGACAACACGGTTATAAACGCTTATGTTGCAAGAAATTTGTTTCAAAAATCCAATTTTCTTGCTAATTTTATTTATTAGTACGTCAAAATGTTTATTAAAATTTAACTTGTTATCTAGGGTTACACCTAAATATTTAATGTCTTCAACCCATTCAATCGCTTCACCTTTTATAGTTATTGATTCTAAGTTATCTATTTTGCATGCTTTATTCGAAATTATCATTGCTTTTGTTTTGTGTATATTAAGAGTTAGCTGATTGCTTTTTAACCACGGCTCCAATAACCTAATGGCCCCAAAGAAAAAAGTCTAAAGGTGTTAAATCACAGGATCTCGGTGGCCAATTGTGAGAAATCGAGAAATAACTCGGTCAGAAAGTGTGTGATTGTTTCGTTGCTTAATTGATTAATCATAGCTCGGTAGCGCCATTCATTCACCGTAACAGTTGCATTAGTCTTATTTTTGAAAAAGTAGGGTCTAATCACACCGCTAGCCCAAAAACAGCACAAAAAAAGTTTATTAAAATGTTTAAAGTTGTTAAGAAAGCATCAAAATACGGTTAAACTTAAATAAATTTATAGCAACAATAAAACAATACCTAAGAATATCATTAATATGTTACCAATAGCTTTATCAATAATGTAATTTATAGTTTATGTGCTTTTAATCTCAATTATTTATTATTCAGTTAAAAAATGCACCATATTGGATTTAATAATGTACAAATTTTAGATAATGAAAAATAAATCATTTTAGAATAATGTCAGCAAATGCTAGAAAATGTACGTGTGCTAAACTTACTTCAAAATGATAAAAATACTCCTGGTGATGCAACGGGACTCTTGAACGTAGTAGACAGTTGTCATATTTGCAAATCCACACCAAAATAGCCAAGAAAAAGAATGAAAATATGAATCAACGGTAATAAACTAGTAACTAGTAACAAATAGAAAAAAATACAAAATGTTTATCTATAAAGTTAATATTAATAAATAAATTTTTCTCTATTTTTTGGTTTTGTTTTATTCTTATCAATACAATTCCTAATATTTTTTATGTTGACATTATATAAATAATAATAGTAGATAATATGCAACAAATGATTGTACTTAGGTACCTACATGGTGGATAAAGGATAAACACTTTTAATAACAAACACATCAAAATTTAATATATATTTTTTATTTTATTATACTTTAAACATAAATAGATTTTTAATAAAGGTTTTTTAAAATGTCTCGAACAACTAATTAAAAACATGAGTTTTGTACTAGTAAAAACGTCTTTTGAAAATCGATAAGGTGCTTAGGTATCTTCTTATAGAAATTATCACTATTTAATTAAATTATACTTAACACCTTATAAATTATTATTAACATTTTTTACTTGCGTGAATGAACATGTTTCCGCAAATTTAAGAAACCGTCACCGTTCTAAACAGTTTACATTAGATGAAGTTTTTTGCAACAAATATTACCAAAAAATCTCGCTCTACACACAAATAAAATTTAACCGTCCCAAAAAAGACCATAAGTTTTGTCGTAAGTTGATAAACAAAATTTGTAAATTATTAACAAACGAGCTCAGGAAATAAATTAGAAAAATATTGTTTTCTTTTAAAGATCCAAAAAATCACTTAACCATCAGTTTGTGCATTTTTAAGAATAAATCCGAAACTAAAAATTAGCGTAACGCATACATATACGATATTATGTTAGTTTTTTTCTGTGGTATTTCTTTTAAAGTTTAACCTACACCAAACCAAAATAAATCAAATAATTAATAGCTTAAAAAACGAACCTCTAAGTTTCTGTTAAAACACTATTTTTCTTTATTTTTAATAAATATGATAAAAAAATGAAGCACCAAAAAGCCACTAAATTTTTTTAGAATACATAAAAAAATATATAAATAATAATTTAAAAAAAATATCGCTTTCTTTTAAAGATCCAAAAAATCACACAACCATCAGTTGTGCATTTTTAAACAGCGATTCAGTACAAAAAACTAGCGTAAAATAGTGGTCAATTGCTATTTATAGCAATTACAGTTAAACCAAACAACAATCATAACCGTAAAACCTAAAAATATTGACCCTTGGAACACACAAAATATAAGCTAAATTGAGCAAAAGGGATTCTGAGCCACCTAGGTTTGTGGAAAACATTCACAAGTTAAGAAAAGTACATAAACCGATTATACACCGTTATTTAACTCCAAATTAAATTTATTTTATTTACATTATTTAATTTTTGGATATCTACTAGCAAACAAGGTACTCATTTAAAAAACAAAGAAACTTTAGTAGTTTTGGAGTGTGTAATTTTAATCGATCATTTTGCAATAACTATGCTACAACTTCAACACCGCTTAATGCAACAAACTTATAAAAAAGCTAAGTTGTTTAGTTTTATTATTCAAAATTTAATTTATTGTGCCACGTCAACAACTTTAGTATTTTGAATGTTATCCTTTGTTGTTAATTTTATCTAAATTTTTAAAAGTGTGGAAAAGATCTAGCACCTGAAGTTGGAGTTGATATCACCACATAATCGGAACGGTAAATTTATTATATAAAATAGATTTTGTTGTATCTATAACATATATACAACATTCTCTATGATATATTTGGCTTGCCAGCCAACAAACTTGAAAGCACTAAGACTCTATTTCGTGCGCAAATAGTGCTAGTAATTTTTCTTAGCTACACCCAAGGTTTTCCAAGCTGATCACGAGCTGTAGTGGCACATGGATGGTTATTTAATATTTTAATTTTGAGACAAAGTAAGAATATAAAAAAAATCATCTAAAATGTTTAATAATACTCCAAACAAAAACACTGCATTTTTTTATTAAAAAAAATAGATAAGCTGTAGAAAGTAAAATCAAATTATTTGTATTTTGTCAGACAACATGTCAATAAATTTAGAAAACATTTAAGATTTTATAAAACGACTTAGGAACACACACTGTGAATGTACCTATCTAACATAATCGTTGACAAATCTTAGAATTATTTTTTTACAGTTACAGTTCAATAAATTGATGTGCCAATTAGTAAATAATACAAATGTTGTTAGAAAAAATGCACTCATTTTTATTCAGTTTTTATATCAGTAATTAAAAGGTGAATAGAGAAATCGATATAAACCAAAATTTTTATTCCCCTGAATCAAACTGTAATTTATTTAAATTCTTTTGTCTTTAATAGGTTAACAAATAATATACAGTTAGCCGCTCGTCGTAGTCACTTTGTACTCACGTACGCCGCGGCAATGCAAGCAAAGAGGGGTCACAACAACCGACTCATATTTACCACCAACAAAACTCAGCAACGCAAATACAGACTCAGGCCTACCGTCAGTAGGCCGGTGTGCATCCGAGCGCAGGAGCTAGAGGAGAATCTCAACGTTAATTATCCGATGGTATTCGAGGTCGGTTCTGGCGAGTTTCCACCCTGGCTGTTGCCGAGGGTAAGAGCTCGCCTTGATTTGACCTCCCAGAGCAAACGAGAAACTTGCACCGATGTTTTGAGGAGCAAGTTTCTTAAAATTGTTGCCTAAGACCCAGACTCTCCTCGGTTGTATACGGACGGTTCGAAAACGGATCGGAGGGTGGGAAGTGCCTTCGTTTTAAACGGTACGGCCCAGTCATGGTCTCTCCCTAAAGAGGCCTCCGTATACTCCGCAGAATTATATGCATTACATAAAGCCCTGCAAAACTGTGAGACGTCATCTCAGAGTTCGTTCCTCCTTTGTTCTGACTTGCTGAGTGCTATTCTGAGTATACAGTCTATGTACTCGGTCCATCCGCTAGTCCAGCTCGAACAAACTTCGATATTCCGCCTGGCCGGGTTTGGACAGAGAGTTATCTTTGTCTGGACACCGGGTCATGTGGGTGTCAAGAGCAACAAGCTGGCCATTAAAGCCGCCCGTTAGGCGGCTGACGCGGATCCTACGGACAACATTCCCGTAAGACCCGATGATCTCAAAGGATACGTCATATCAAAAGTCATCGAGGATTGGCAAAGAGTAAGGAACGGTTTCGAGAGCAAATTAAAGGAAATCAAGCTCTCCGTGACGGCATGGAAGTCGCCGGTAGATCTCAACAGGAGAGAAGAGGTCGCCCTATGTCGCTTGCGCATAGATCATACCAACTTGACCTCTTCGTATCTCCTGACCGGCGACGAACAACCAGCATGCCAAACATGTCACGACCCTCTAACGGTGAAGCACATTTTGGAGGAATGCCGAGCCTACCTTTCCTACCGTAATTGGCTCGAGCTCCCTAACAACGTGGCGTCTATTTTATCAAATAGAGGGGAGTCCATAGGAAGGTGCGTCCAGTTTTTGAATGACGCTGGATTTCGCAAACAGGTGTAACCATGTTTTTGTGTTGTCTTATATTGATTTTGGTGGTAATTTATTAATTTATTTTTATTGATCAGTTTGTGTTGTTAAGTTGTTTAAAGCATCGTAGTCTTTCACAACTTCGGTGCAATCTGTGATATTAGGTTTAGTTAGTTTTTATGGTCTGGCATCGAAGCATTTTACAGCTTCGAAGTCATCTGTGATATTAAGTTTGGTTGTGATATTAGGTTAAGTTGTGATATTAGGTTTAGTTACTTTAGTTTTTAGGGTCTGGCATCGAAGCCTTTTACAGCTTCGGTGTTATCTGTGATATTAGGTAAGGTTAATGGATAGGTACTGGCATCAAAGTCTTTTACAACTTTGTTGTCATTTGTGATAGTTAGTTCTGTGATATTAGTTTTGAATTTAGATTTAAGTTTTAGCAACTGTGATATTAGATTTAGTATTTATTTATGTATTTATGTATTTATGTATTTATGTATTTATTTATTTATTTATTTAACCATTTTAATGTGTTGTTTTGTTCTCCTCAGGTCTATAACCTGAGGTTATTATTATTGAAGCAAAATAAATAGCCAATGACCTTAGTAGTCGATGCTAAAATACAAGTAAAAAATATATATATATATATATATATATATATATATATATATATATATATATACACTTACCGCATACTAAAAATCGCATGAACTGAAGGATTAATAACATTTTCTAAGCTAAAACCGCAATTTTTAACATTTTTATTTTATTTTTAATTAAACATTGACAAGGTTTATAGATATTATATAGCGTTTAACCTAATTTGTAAGAAGACTTATCCCAAACTTCTAAAAGACAACTAATCACAAATTTTCCGTAACTTTAAATAATTAATAAATTAATAATTTTCCTATGGTTTATTTGATAATGAAACTTAGATCAGGGTGCTTATATTGATCTATGTAGAAATTCCCGACCCACTCTATCAAGCACAATACAACAACAATACTTTCCCTTATTTGCAAAAAGACATCGCAAAACTAAAAACAGTTTTTTTATCAACAAGGTGTCATTGTAACAAAAAAGGAGTTGTTTCAAATTGTAAGTGGGGGTTGAGAACACTGTCAAAACAGATTTATTAATACGCTCGTTGCAATAAAGATTTCTAAACCAAAAAAAGTGATATGAAACAAAACTTAATAAACTTAGTCCCAACAATGTACAGTGGGTACATTAAATTATAAAATATCTTGGTAAAGACATTTTTGCATGGGAATGCTCAATGCTGCATCTGTGGGATACATGCAAATACTAAAATAAAAAAATAGAATGTATATTTTTTACTGTAACTATTATTTATTTAACACCTTAAACCGGCATTACTTAATTCAGGCTTCGGGTGTTTTTTCTTATTTACGTTCTATAAATAGTAACATTATTTTTATATCTTACTTATTATCTTCATTATTATTATCATAAAAATATTTTGTTTTTGTATTATTATTTACATAAATAGAGTAAAGCGTCACAATGTTGCCTCCCTGTCTGCTGACTAAAACTAAAATAATAGATTTTTATTTATTTCATAAAAAGAGTGAATAAAAATTCAAGTGAGAAATATCATCAAGTCTGCCGTAATGTAGTCCTAACTAAACCTAGTGGTGACTTTATTAAAGAAATGAAAAAAATAGTTGATTTTAACCAAATGATATCCACACTGCTAACACAATTGCGTTTAAACATCTATAATAATAATAATAATAATTTTTATTCGCTTTAGCCAACTACATAGTTCGATGTAAAAAGTCAATGTTAATATAATATACACACAAATTTACGTACATTAAAATAATAATAATAAACAGTACATTTAATACAATTTAAAATAAACTAAAGACTAAGATTATAATAAAAAAATAATGACTACATGTATATTTTATTTAAAATCATTTTCAAGTTCATGAAAAGAATAATAGGCTGTGTATCAAGTAAAAGTTTCTTTATATTTATTTTAAAAAGTGCGGTTGGTTGAGTCTTCAGTTCAATTGGTAGTAAGTTAAAAGCCTTTATTCCCATGTACCTAGTTCCTTTTTCAAAGAATGTGAGCTTATGTTTGGGAACTTCCAGTAGTGTGGCTTTTATTTATTTATTTATTTTATTAAAAGACATTATATTATGTTTTACATAAAGCAACAATTTATATAAATATAAACTATAAATTGTTAAAATTTGCATTTCTTTAAACAGTTCTTTGCCTGGTGTTGTTGATGTTTTCCCAAGCATGATACGTAGCATTCTTTTTTGCAATACAAGAATTCGGTCAATGTGACTTGAGCTTCCCCAGACTATAATACCATATGATATCAACGACTGGCAATGACCAAAGTAAAATTACTAGAAAATGCCGCCGGATCCACTTTTTGGCCGGAACCGAATACCGGAACCATCACCTACAAAATAAACCGGAACCGAATCCAAGACCGGATCCAACCAAATCCGGCCGGATCCATAATAACATAAAAAAATAATAAATATTTATCAGCGCCGACATCCAGCGTCTTCAGCGAAAGACTATTTTCTCAAGCTCGCCAGCTTTTTTTTTATAGACATCGCCATGTCTATAAAAAAAAAACAAATTATATATGATAATATTCTTACAATATAATTTAAATATTATTGATAATATTGATTAGTATAATATTTTAATTATTATTTATTAATATTATTATATTATTATATTATATTTATTTTCATTATTATGATTTTTATATTTTATAATTTTTTTGTTTACATTTTATTTAAAATTTTTATTCTACTTTCATTAGTTTTATATATTTAAAAAAAATTGGATCCGGCCGGATCTGGCCGAATCCGACCGGATAGTTATCAAGATCCGGCCGGAACCGAATCTTTGAAATATTGGCCAAATCCGCCGGATACCGGATCTGGATCCGGTTCCGGCGGCATCACTAAAAATAACTTTAGTGAAGGTACATCTAAAAAGTTTTTAAGTTGTTTTAATGCAAAACACATAGGCGCAGCTTTTTTACAAATACAATCTATTTGAATATACCAATTACAAGATTTGTCAATATATATTCCTAAAAAATTACTTGCGGTATTGAAATTTCCCTACTTTTTATAAAAACGACTTGTCGGCCTGTATAGTGTTTGTTGTAAATTTGATTGTGACGGTTTTACTAGCATTTAAAAATAACTGATTGTCTTTAAACCAACTATTTGCAATAAAAATAGTTGAATTTGCATCTATTACAAGTTGATACTGATGAACTGATGAAGCTAATACAGAGCCAAATGTAACTAAAAGTGATGTATCATCGGCAAATAATACTGATTGTGAAATTTGTAAGTCGTTTATATATATGCTTTATGCTTTGCTTTGCTTTTTACGGCTATTTCACATCGCCACAGTAAGTCTACGACTTGTTTAAAGTGGTTTGATGGGACCAACAGCTTAATAAACAGAACGGGCTCAAAAACAGAACCTTGAGGAACACCCTGCTTAATTTCTAACGTTGAAAAATTTGAGTTTGGAATTTGAACAAATTGTTTGCGATTATTTAAGAAACCAGTCATTTGAAAATCCTCTTATTCCATAACAATCAAGATTGGCTAACAAAATATTATGGTTGACTAAATCAAAAACATTGCTTAAATCAAGAAATATCCCAAGACATTGCTCCTTTTTATCAAGGTTATTTAAATGGAATTCCATGTATTTTTGAATAGCAAAAGAAGTACATCTATTTTTTTGAAATCCATATTGAAAGTTGTTAAATAAGTTATATTTATTAAAAAATATACAATTCCTTCAAATATCTTTGCAAAAGTACTTAATATTAAGATTGGTCTATAGTTTTCCAAGTCTTGTTTATCGCCTTTTTTAAAAATTGGTATTATTTTTGCTATTTTTAAAGAATCTGGAAATATTCCTTGATTTAACGAAGAATTTATCATATTTACTAGAGGTTTAGATATTAAATGTATGTTTTTCTTAATTAGATTTGAGGAAATTTCATCTACTTACTCCTGCAGAATTGGATCCCTATAATTTTTGAACATACAGTAAAAGCTCCTTTTTTGTTACCGAAAAAAAATACAATGACGTAGAATTTTTACTAAGGTTTTTCGGTTCACAATAATGACTATTTGTTATAATAAATTCTGCAACTGTATTAAAATAACAATTAAAAAGATTTGCAATATCTTCAGGGATAATATTTAAAACAGTATTTATTTTAATAGTTTCTGCAACTGATGACTTGCAGTTTTTTCCAAAATTCTATATATTTTATTTTATTTCAATATAATATGTATTATTATATAAAATTAATTAATGAACTTGAAAAGAAAAAGAGTGAAGAAAAATTCGATTTGAATCATGTAAAAAATCTTCAGTGTAAATGTCTGCAATAATGTAGTCTTGACTGAAGCTATTGGTGACTTTGTTAAAGAAAAGAAAGAAAAATGTGCACTTACCATTCCAACAAAATGGAGTAGATAAAATGATTTTAATTGAACGATTTTCTACATGAAATTTGAAACGTTCAAATACCGAACGATTGGAAAAAGTTTTAACTAAGCTGATTGAAAACTTATTTACAGAAGAATCCTAAAATATGCGATGCCCGTAATGGTGGCTTACATATTTATGTTTTTCAAATGTAGCTGCAATGCGGAAAGATTCCAATACTAAACATAACTGGCGTAGTATTATAATGCAAGCTGTAAAATCGTGCATTAAATATAATTCAAATTAAACAATTCCAAACCAATAATAAAAGAAGATAAATATTTCAAGCACAATATGAACAGTATCACCCGTAAAAAGAGCGCAATGCGTTTGTTAAAATTTAATAATAAAAAACTAAGAATGAAGGAATCGTTTAACGATATTATTAATAATATTATGAATGATAAAAGTAATAATGATTATAAATCTAAAATTCGATTGAATTTCCAGTACAAGGTATATTGAATGATATGTTGCCGATAATCAAACTAAGTGATATTTTAAAAATTAAACCCGAAAAACCTTGACAGAAAACAGACTTTTATGGATTTTTTTCCACAAAACCAACAATTCTAATTGAAGACATAATCTTTTTGACGATGCCATTATCTTCAGATATATCCAGAATTTTTATTATTAACTATATCATTGTAAAGAGAAACGACTTGAATACTACCTGAAGCAGCAAGCTGTGATAATTGAGAAGACTTATAATTAAAGCTGGGATTTTATGCATTTGAATATTCTTTAATACTTATATGTCAATTAAATAATTTTGTATCTACATAAATTAGAAAAAAACAAGTGTTAAAAACCAATAATTTTTTTGCATATTTTGCATATTTTTGAGTTTCTGTGCATATTTTAATAACAGCTGCATATCGGTGCATATTTTGTGCGTATTTGGTGCCTATTTGCATATTTGGTGCGTATTTGCATATTTCGTGCATATTTGTATAATTTTAAATTATTTTTAAGTAAAATTGCTTTTTGTAAATTTATATTTAAAAAAAAAAAAAAAGTTTTTAAATAATTGCAAAAAATTAATGTTTACATATTTTTATGTTTTGTGCATATTTTTACCAAATTTAGCATATTTAGTGCATATTTTGGCAAAATTGTGTGCATATTTATTATATATATATATTTTTAAGTGCATATAATTCCCAGCTTTACTTATAATGTGTTATAAAAAAAAAATTCACAAAGACAAGAATTAAAGTATTTAAAAAATAAAGGCATTATGCAAACCAGTTAAAGTACAACTAGAGAAAAGACAATTCTGATTATGTAAATAGGAATATATAGTTCTTTCTATTGTATGGAAAAACTTTTTTTAAATTTTTGCTATATTTTTAGTTAATTTTTTACGTTATGTAAATATTGTTTTACATATAATTTATTGTAATTTAATCAAAAAAGAGAGTAGGTTGTTTGGCACCTACCATATTCCATGCAAAAAATTACATATTCATATAATTTATTGTACATTATTTGTATTTTTTTTTTGTTTTGTTGTTATATCCTTTTTTTATTGATTTAAAAGTTAATTATTTTGGAGATAGGATACAATAATAATTAAACTATTTGCTTATAGCATTTGGTTTTTTTAATAGCTAACGTTTCGGCAGCGTTGCGAAATTTTTATATATGACAATTTTAGCAAATAGTTTTAAAGCTCTGAGGAAGGCAGCAACGCTGCCGAAACGTTAGCTATTAAAAAAACCAAATGCTATAAGCAAATAGTTTAATTATTATTGTATCCTATCTCCAAAATAATTAACTTTTAAAAAAATAAAAAAATTATTTGTATTAAAAAATAAAAATATATTTCTACGTGGAATTTACGTAAACTGTTAAAAAAGTTGTTTCTGAATCAAAAGATTTATAATTTTATATAATAATATAATTTAATATTCCGAGACGATCTACAGTGTAGTATACTAGCAAATAAGTCGACTCCGTCAAAACCAGCAATTGATTAATGTTATTTGTTAAATGTTTGTGTATCTGTGCCAGTTCATAAAGTGAAGTTTGAGTTTAAGAGCACAAACACAAAATATAGCCTTGACTGGGTTGTAACTATAATTAATATAACAATGAGGCTGATAAAACACCACCAGCGACTCGGAGAGCCAAGCCAGTTCCAGATGGATATTCATCACAATACGGACAGCGATTTCCAACGGCTTTCCAATACAAAAAAAGGGCGACCTAAGAAAAATACAAAGCCGAATAAAAAAGAAAAAAGTGGAGAAAACGTTTGTTAAAATAAATATAAATAATGTAAATACGCCAACTACCTCTGCAAACATTACAAATGTTACAATACATGAAAGACATTAACAAATACAACAGCAATAACAGCAGGATAAAAAAAAAAAACACAAACAGAACAAATAGCATGTAGGTTTACATTATTAAATAATAACTACAAACAAGAATTCTATCTTCAGACGTCACAGCAGCTTTCACGTACACATTTATCGGACATATGGTGCCATCAATACTAGTAATATTGCACAATTTTAAAATATTATAAGCTGCTTATTGTCCCAAAAATATAAAAATTAGTTTAGTAATTATTAAATTTATTTACTTTGTTAATATAATCCAAAGTCTAATAATAACAGTGTTCTTAAAATGTCCAAGTTAAATTTATCATGAAGTTGATTAACAACAATAACAACAAAATATAAAAAATTTGTAATAAATAAACTTTGTATTCTAAGCTAAATACCACGAAAACATTTGCTTTTAAGTAAGAATAATAAAATACTATAAAACAATAATTTAAAATGTTTATTAGTTTACTTAAAACTTAATTTCTTATTATGTCAAAAATGACGTTATGTACATCATTGTATTATTATTATATATTTACCGATAACATTTTATTCACTGGTTTCTGTAAACATATATATTTGAAATCAAATAAACCAATTATTATTAAACTAAATGATGTTTTTTTCTAACCGACTAACGGACATTCATCTTCTAAAACGGTTATTGTAGCAGTAGTGGTAGTAATTATTGCTGATAAACATAAATTTTAATATAAAATTTTCTTTTTAGATTTAAACTTATATCAAAGTTTTTCGTAAGTTAGTTTAAATAAGTCAAAGTTTTTCTTATCTAACTATAGACAAAATGAATGTAAATCTAAAAGCGCAAACTATACCACAATAATATAAACTATGTACTAAAAACAACGAATACAGTTAGTACATCAAAGAACCTCCTGCAAAATACCAATGAATTAATTGCTTAAAATAAAAAGAATTAAAAAAATATTGATTCATTTAATTAAAGTCATCAAAAAGATCTAAAAACACAAAAAGTATACCTTAATAATGTAATCTTACAATAAGTTGTAGTCGCATTGTCGCAAAAGAATAAATAAATCATTTTTAAAAACTCTTTTTTCGCAAATCAAAAGTTAAATTATAATTATTGTATTTCATTTTTTAATTCTTTTATAATGTAAATCTGCATTCTATTTTATTTCTTTTAAAGACCCAAGAAGACGCTTTTATGATAAAACAAAACTAATTTTTTGATATCTCTTTTATCCCTTGTTACATTTTTTTATAAATATATACTATAAGTCAATTAAAATAAAATATAAATTATTAATAATTATGTGCTTTGACACATAATCATTTAATAGTTTTTTATTTAATTATTTGATTAAACTTTTCATTGTTTACTATTTTTTTAAATTATTATTGTTTCATATATTAGTTCAATAATTAATTTTTGTTAATTTATATTATTTTCACAACGAGTTTCATTATTTTAAACAACATTTTTAATTATTATATTATAATAATAAATAGTATATTTGATTGATAAATATAAAATTAAATTATTGTTTTTTTTGCATCAATCCAATAACAGACAATATAATTATATTAGTGAAGCAGTACCATTGGACATGTTTAGTAGAATTTGTGATTCAATCTTGCATATTTCTCCAGAATAAACTGGATCTGCCATAAATAATTTTCCGATATCAGTTGGTATGTTTAGGAACATAGCACATAATCTACCAAAATTCTAAAACCAATACTAACAAGCAATACAAGCGCGACAAGCTTAAGTTTACAACCGGAACCGGCGTAAACCACCAAACAAAAATAAAAGAAAAACAAGGTTTTGAGTCAAGAATAAACACAGCTATTCAGCTAAAGTGTACAATTAACCGAAGCAATGTCTTAACCGAGATTATCCCAACCTGCTTCAGTTATTACAGCCTGAATTATACTAAGCCAAGATCCTTACATGGCTAAATACCAATCTCAAATGGATAGTCTACTATCACAAGAAAGACATACATACCAAGGTGATAAATGTGCATTTTATCAACCTAATGTACAGTTCATGCAACCTTATTAAATACAAGCGGCGGCACATAAAAATTCTTAAATCACGGCAAAAAAATGACAAAAACCGCCTACAAGATATCTTTCGAGCATTGTCCAAAAAATATAAAAATATATTTAGTAATTATTAAATTTATTTAATTTGTTAACTTAATCCAAAGTCTAATAACGACAGTTTGCTTGAAATGTCCAAATTGAATTTAACATGACGTTGATTAACAACAATACAATACTAAAAAACAATAATTTAAAATGTTTATTAATTTACTTAAAATTATTATTATTATATATTTACTAATAGCATTTTATTCACTGCTTTCTGTAAACATATATATTTGAAATCAAACAAACCAATTATTATTAAACTATATGATGTTTTTTTTTTCTAACTGACTAACGGACATTCATTTTCTGAAACGGTTATAGTAGCAGTAGTAGTAAATATTGCTGATGAAAATAATTTTTATTATATGGTTTTCTTTTTAGATTTAAACAATTTAAGTTTGTATTTATTATTTATTTTAAAAATAAAGATAAAAGATGCAGAAAGCATTTTAAATTTTTTTTTTTACATTTAAAAAAAATATTTAAATTATTAAATTTATTTTAGTCATTTGATTTATCTAATTTATTATTTTATTTTAAGATAAGACAACTCAAAGGTTTCTTGTTTGGCTGAGTTCCATGGCAAAAAAGGAATAACAGTATAAAAAGGAAGCAAAATAAAAACGCAAACTTTTAAATTTAAATTTATATCAAATTTTTTTGTAAGTTAGTTTAAATAAGTCAAAGTTTTTCGTATCTAACTATAGACAATATAACAAATATACTATGTATACACTAAAAATAACAAATACAGTTAGTATAACAAAGAACCTCCAGCAAAATATCAACCAATTAGTTGCTTAAAATAAAAAAAAATAAAAAGATTTATTTAATTAAAGTCATCAAAAAGATCTAAAAACACAAAAAGTGATGGATTCATCAAATACCATCTTAAAGAAGTAATTATCTATTACATGTATTAAAAATGTAGATAATAAAGAAAAACCCCCTCGTGGGTACTACCTTGTCGTGGTGAGGGGGCTGAGTAACTTTTGCTCGAGCTATGCCGGCGGGAGATTAAACTCCTGGCAGGGCCTCTCATGCCGGATGGGTCAATGAGCAGAATCTACCTAAAGAAATGTTAAGAGTGAGTCCTGCTAAGTTTGGATTCTCTGATCATATAGGAATAGTCTTAAATGTTGAGATTCTTAAGTCAAATAATAAAATGCAACCATATACTTATACTCCAATAACACAGCAAAGTATTAATATGTTTAATCACTTGCTAGAAAACACCATTTGGAACTTTATTGATGACTTAGATTTATCTGCAGAAATTAAATTTACTCAATTTAATAATGTTTTAAAAGCTCAATTTGATGCATCATTTCCTACTAAACATGTCAAATCTCAGAACAATTACAAAGCAAAAATTTATTGGTTTAACAATGATTTAAGAAATATGGGGAAAACGGTTCATTTGCTTAAAGAAGCATCACATAAAAGTGGAAAACAGCATTGGCAACAACTAAATTAAATTCAAAAAAACCACTAACAGCTTCTTTACCAACATCAACTAATTTAAATACAGCACCCAAGTCACAACCAGTTCCTTTACAAGTTTTGACTGTAGAAAGATCAATTAATCGACCAACAACCAGAAGTCAAACAAAGAAACTTTACACTCAATAAAGTTTCTTGTAAGTCAGCTTTGACAACAAAATTAGTTTCAAATATTGATATATAATATATATTATTTTAATAATAAATATAATTCACTCCAGATGATGGCAGATGGGACGTCGAGTCCAACTCAATAAAACAACGCGAGATAATCCGAAAATAAATTTAAATAAAAATAATTATATCAGCGAAAATTTAAAAAATAACATATATATATATATATATATATATATAGTCTAACAGTAAACTTGCTGAAAAGTATTAAAGATATAATCTTATATCCTCTTACTAAACTTATAAATAGGTTTATCTTGGAACGCCAAATTAATCCACAAAGTTGAAGAGGAGGGTGAGATACGCGATAAACAACTACAGAAAGATAAGCAAGCAAATTAAGGTGCTGCTATGAAACTGAAGCAACAAGAAAAGAAAAATAAGAAAAAAGATAAGCCCAAAAAGGTTGAGAAACCCGTTAAAACATTGAAGGATGAACCGATTGAAACAGTTGAACCAATAATTGTCCGTAAAGAACCGAAACAGTCGAGTTTTGTACCGTTAGTATTTACATTATTCGTACTGGCTGCATTGTCGTTATTTATATTAACATCTGTTAAATTTGAAAAAACAATTTTCATTGAAGAAACTGTCGTCGGTTATTGGTCTGCGCTTATGCAGAAAGCGCCGCCTGCTGTACAAGATTTTGGTAATAAGTCTGGTGTAATTATTAAAAACATTTATGAACAGATAGGAAATATTTATTAGATCTTGAAAAGGGTGAACATGTTGCGTATGTTGTTAACAAAATCAAAACGTATTAAGGGTCTGTAATGTCAAAATATTTTAAGAAATGAATTGTATGACTGGTTATTTTTTAAAGCAATTTTTTATTGTAAATAAAATATAGTATGTAATATTATTAATTTAATTTATTTATTTTATTGATGTAACGCTACTTGTGGATTTTTCCTTTTCTTATTTTATAGCGCTACTAAAAAAAATTATCTACGCCACTGATGGTTGTCCGAGTAGCGACAACGTCAAAGCTTTGACTGTTGACATTTATTTTAATACTGAAGTTACGATTCTGACGTTGCTATTGCTAATTGACAGTTCAATTAACTTATTTAAACTTTGAACACAGTTATTGTCAGTATGTTGACAGTTTATATTAATTTTAATGTTCAACGTTACTATTTTGACAGTAAGTTGGCGTCGATACTTATTATTTTGACAGTTTACGTCAATAGTGTGACAGTGTGACAAAATGTTAATTGTCAGTTTGTATATTAGTTGAAATAACGATATGGTAAATATAATTGATGTTGTTGGCCGTTCTGATGTGATAATTCATTGTTAAATATAGTATTTTGTTGTTTATTAATCAAATAAATAATATTAAAAATATAGAATGATATAGTATTTTAATAAATGTAAAAAAATTAAAACAACGTGAAACTTGTTTAGATTTCTACTAATGAATTTATTAATTATAAATATTTATTTACACAATTATAAAAATAGTTACATTGTAAATCTGTATCTGTATCACAAATGCTGGCTGCCATTTTAGCGCACGCGCAATCACCACCTAATTTAATTTAATAAATTTATTAAATGTACCATTTCCAATATTTATTATCAAACTGTAGAACAGGATATGTTTGATGTTTTTTTTTTTTATAAAATTTTGAAATGTACTATGTGAAATTTTTAACATTTTTTCAGTATGAACAGTGTTTATGAGCTTAATGTAACTTTCAATGTAAATGAACAATTAGTTGATTTCCACCATGATGGAATTTTTCATATTCCGAGACCAGATGGAATTTGATTGGCTAAATCGCAGAGTAAAAGGTATAGTAAAGTAAATTTTATAGCCGTATTCTAAACATTTTTTACAGCGATGTTAATTTTACTTGTTGCTAGGTACTATTTTGAAAGCTTGATTAGATAAAAAGTAATTTTAACAGCGATGTTAGCTAACATCGATGTTAAAATAAGTTCAGAATAGGCCCATTAAACAAATTTTGGACATAGAACTACAAATTGTAACTTACATTTTTTTGTAGAACTTGTTTGTTTGTTTGACAATTCTGTAATACTTTTAAACTTGATTTAATTCTTAAACTGGGTTGATATTTGAAAATTACATTAAAATATCAAAATCTGTCAAAAACAAACGAGTTTATTAAAGCATGTAGTTGCACATTATCCAAACCTATTTTCGATATTTTTAAGCAGTCTATTAAACAGGAATTTTTTCCAGATTTCTGGAAAAAAACATATATCAAACCAATTCATAAATCTGGTAGCCGCAATGAAATTAAAAATTATAGGGAAATTTGCAATCAATCATGTATTTCAAAAATGCTTGATTCTATTGTTGCTTCACAGTTGAAATGGATGTGTAAAAAAACTATAACGGATAATCAGCATGGATTTATAAGTAGTAGATCCACACTAACAAACTTACTTTCATTACAAACAGAAATATTGGAGTAATTTGAAAATAAGTTTCAAGTAGATGCTGTACACACAGACTTGGAAAAGGCATTTGATAGAGTTAATCATAAAATTTTAATTGCCAAATTAAACCATCTAGGTTTTAATCAAAATGTAGTAAATTGGATCAAAAGTTTTCTGGCGGGCAGAACGCAATGTGTTAAAATAAATAACCACTTATCTAAACCAATCTACGTAGTTTCTGGTGTGCCTCAAGGAACTTATTGCGGACCGCAAGTCCAATTTTGTTTTTGTTGTTCATAAATAATCTTCCAAATGTATTAAAAAACAGCAAGTGTTTGATGTTTGCAGACGATTTAAAAGTATTTTGGCCTATTAAAAGCAAAACGGATTGCATTCTTCTACAAGATGATATAATCCGTATACATGAATGGTGTTTGTCCAATAATTTGGCTTTAAATGCGTCAAAATGTTTTTCAGTGTCGTTTCATAGAATTAGTTCTGTTTTGCAATACAACTACAAAATTGTTGATGATCATTTGAAACGAGTCAAGAAATAAAAGATTTGGAAATCATTATGGATGTAACGAACCCCGTGATCATTTATTAAAATAATGCCCAAACCGTTCGTCTGTTTATGGCGGATAGTATTACGAACGCGCGCTTGTTATGCAGCGTTATTCATAGACATTCTTTCCGAACGCACTCATAACAAGCCGCGTGAAGTATACCACATATACTAGGCAACCTTGGTTGCAACTAGCTGTATTTCGGGTGGCCTGCTTTGCTGCCATTAATTAAACATCGTAATTAGCCGGCTACCGACACTTTTTATGTCCGCGACATGATGTTTAATTGATGGCGCAACAAACCTGCGTGTTTGTCGGCTTGCCACTCCGTTGTTTGAGGATGCACGCGGATCTAACCTATCAAACCACGTGCAATCTCATGTAATCAATAAGGCCCCTAGGCGTCCCATGTGGGGTTCGCCATGGGTGAGACAAACCTCCGCCGGAAGTAAGAAGTATCCAGGAGCTTCTGTGTGCAGTAATTAGTGATTTGCCATTAATAGGTAGATCACTAATTACTATATGCAACCGTCCGAACCCGGCGGACGTTTGTTTATTTTGTAAATATCTTTGTAGTTAAGGGGAATGGGATTTTAAGTTTTTGTGAAATTGTTTATGTATCGTCAGGGGTTATTTTGTTTAATTTAGTTTTAGTTAATTAGTTTGGGGTGTATAGCCCACCCCCTATGCACTCTTCATATATGTTGGTATCCCTGTTCCCGCTCTTTCCCTTTCCACCAAATTTTGCAAAGTTTATCCCCTCTCTTTTCTTTCCCTTTATATACCGCCGTCCAGTCCTCATCAATTCAATTGAGTCCGAGCCGAATTAACCATAGTGAAAACCAAAGTCCGAAAACCGAAGAGTACAAAACCGTAAGTCGAGCCGACAATCTCCCAAGCCCAATTGAAATTCCTTTTTTTTTTTTTCTTTCCTTTCTCCCTAAAACCCAGCGTGTGCGGTAGCCGGAAGGCAAGCCACCTCCAGATTCCCGACCCAGTCTCAAATTCTTACCAACGTCCCCCGATCCATCCATCCATCCATCCATGCTTAATAATTACTTTTATTTTTTTTATATTATCTTTCGATTTTTTTTGTTTCAAATAAAATAAATGTTTATCTGATTACCCTATATATTTTATTTAATTTGTGTCCACACTCCGGTGTGGTGGCGCCCGAGCACCTTCAGTCTCTGGCCAATTAAGCGAGGGGACCCTGTCGATCACGACTGCAGATACCCCCGCACAGGTGACGCCTCAAAGAGTAGAGACGTCACAAAATTGGCGCCCGAGCAGGGACCCGATAAAAAAAATATATATATAAAAAAAAAAAAAAAAAATATATAATTGATTAAAAAAAAAAAAAAAAAAAAATTTTTTTCAAATTAAAAAAAAAAAAAAAAAAATTCAAATTAAAAAAAAAAAAAAAAAAAATTTAATTAAAAAAAAAATTTAAACTAAAAAAAAAAAAAAAAATTTTTTTTTTTCTCTCCCCGATATAACCACCGATAATCAACTACATTATGGGCAAAGGGAAAAAGAAGGCCTTAAAAAGGGACGACTGGCATTTCACTACCGCCAGTCTAGCAACGGAAACCACTGACTACTTTGACTGGGTCAACTCCGCTCCCCCACCCGTGATACAGGGCCAATTAGAAGTATTTGGTCTATCTACCGAAGGTACGCTGGCCGCACGCCGTCTTCGGCTGTACGTGTTTCTTGTGACCGGGGAAAAATCTACGTCAGCAGACCTGACTGTGCCGGACCCGCCTGCCCCACCATCAACTAGTTCGCCCGTACCACCCGCCACTACCTGCCGCCCACTAGGCAACGCGCCTGTTCGTCCTACCGCCAGCCCAATGACACACACGCCACCCCCCCACACCGGTATCAATTTTGCTAGTCCGGAGGCCACAATGTGCTCGTTAGTTCGGAAATGGAACGTTAGTTACGACGGAACAAAATGTCCATTCGCTTTTTTGGAAAGGCTAGAGGAACTCATGCGGTCTTACTCGGTATCGGAAGACCAATTGTTAGTGGCCTTGCCAGAACTTCTCAAGGGCGAAGCATTGTTGTGGTACCGGAATAACCACGAGGATTGGAAAAGCGGCCGCGATTTCCTGGACAATTTTCGAGCCTTCTTCATGCCCGCTCGTCTTGTGCAGAATCTGGAAGACGAAATTCGCAACCAAAAGCAGCGACCCCACGAAGCCGTAAAAGCTTATGTCGTGGAAATCCAGACCCTAATCCGCCGACACGAAGGTTTCTCACGTCCACAAACTCTTCGTCGGATCTATGAAAACCTACAGCCCGCATACCGGACATACATCCGACCGAGCGATTTTTCTTCGGTGGCGGAACTTGTGGAGGTGGCATTAGTGTACGAGGAACTGCAGCAAGAGATTGCTAAAGGTAAACCTTCAACGTCCACGTCCACCGAAACAAATACCCCCCGCATACCCGCTGCCCACCACGCGTCGCCAGAAACCCGCCGTCCTGATACTCGCCCGCAAACGTTGACCATCCACGACCGCCTTCCAGCGTACAACCGCGAGACTTGCTGTTTTAGATGCGGCCAAGAAGGCCACAACCGCCGGACGTGTTACAACCGACCTGTGCAGTTTTGTTCCTTCTGCGGTTTGATGGGCACTTGGTCCCGAACCTGCCAGTGCAAGAAGCCGTCGGGAAATGCAAACCTGACCGGGCCCAGGGGGTAAACCGGTCAGATTTGACTCCCCCCACCCCCTTTACCGACGATGGACGGGCAGTAGCCTATCTTCAGGTCTTTGGAAAACATTGCTGTGCCCTGATCGACACTGGCTCCCAAAGATCGTATGTGAACACCAAGTTTAGCCAGTGGCTTGAGAGTCAGGGAGTGCCGTCCCTTCCGATCCAGGAAACCATCCTTGTCGCCACCGGCCAATCCACAGATCTGACCACAGCCTACAACCTGCCAGTGACTCTACCAGGAGGCAGAGCCGACCAGATCCCGGTCCGACAACTAGCAGGTATGATGCCGTCCCTCCTACTAGGTTGCGATGTCTTGAACCGATGGGGCGTAGTCGTAAACTTCGCAAATCGGTCAGTGCGCTATCAAGAAATTCCCGCCAACAACACCGTCCATCTGATTACTCCGGCTCCCAACCTTACCCTTGACGCAGTGCTCGCCGAGCACGAACGCCTGGCGGAGGCCACTCCTCCCACGACACCATTGGTGTCTCATCAAATTCGTCTGGCCGTTAAAACCCCAATTAAACAGCGACACCGGCCCCAAAACCCCCGGATGCAGGCCATCGTTAACGAAGAAGTGGACAAAATGTTGTCCGAAGGGGTCATTGAACCGTCCCAGAGTCCGTGGAGTTCGCCGATTGTAGTCGTAAAAAAAAGAGATGGGCAAGCAAGGTTTTGCATCGACTTCCGGAAGGTGAACGAGGTCTCGGTAAAAGATGCGTATCCGTTGCCATTCATTAACGGGATCTTGGAGAAACTGCGCAACTCCCAGTACTTTTCAACACTAGATCTGAAGAATGGATATTGGCAGATCCCGTTGACACCGGATAGCAAGGCCATCACCGCCTTCACCGTACCCGGCCGGGGGCTGTTCCAATTCAAAGTAATGCCCTTCGGGTTACACTCCGCCCCCGCTACGTTTCAAAGATTCCTGGATACGGTCATTGGCCCAGATATGGAACCCCGGGCTTTTGCTTATCTCGACGACATTATAGTCCTGGGCCGAGACCAGCAAGACCACCTCCAGAACCTACAGGAAGTACTAAGTCGCATTCGTAACGCGGGTTTACGGCTGAATAAAAAAAAATGCGAATTCCTCCGACAGGAATTAAAATATCTTGGTCATGTCGTTACGGGACGGGGAATACACACCGATCCCGATAAGGTCGCCGCGATTGTGCAATTCCAAGCACCAAAAAATATTAAGGAATTACGTCGCTTTCTGGGTATAGCGTCCTGGTACCGACGTTTTATCCCAGAATACTCAACCATCACCGCCCCATTGACCAACTTGCTCAAGAAAAATACCCGATGGTCCTGGGCTCCGCCGCAAGAAAAGCAGTTTAACTGTGTGAAGCACCTCCTCACCCAGGCCCCTATCCTAACTAGTCCTGATTTCAATTCCCCATTTTTCCTACAAACTGACGCATCGGACTATGGAATTGGTGCCGCCCTTTTGCAGAGAGCAAACGGTCACGATCAGATAATAGCGTACGCCAGCCGGACCCTCAACCCGGCAGAACGCAATTACTCGACCACGGAAAAGGAATGCTTGGCCATCGTCTGGGTCATTCAAAAAATGAAACCCTACCTCGAGGGCTACAAATTTACCGTTATTACCGATCACCAATCGCTCCGTTGGCTTCATTCCTTAAAAAGCCCCTCTGGAAGGATAGCACGCTGGGCCATCTTACTCCAACAGTTTGACTTCGATATCGAGTACCGCAAAGGCGTTTTAAATCAGGTCGCCGATGCCCTCTCCCGTCAACCCACCGAAAAGGCTCCTCTCACCGAAGTCCTAGCTGTTACCGGACCTTTGGCAGATACCTGGTATTCTCGGCTCCTCAAAGAAGTAAAAGAACGCCCTGCTTCTCACCCCGACTTTGCCATCCGTAACGACAAGGTCTATAAGCACCTGTGGGACCAGGACGTCTACCATGACCACCCTACCACCACACCTTGGAAATTATGTGTGGATAAACCCCTTCGGGCAAGAGTTTTAATGGAAAATCACGACGACCCCACCGCCGGTCACCGAGGGGTCGCCAAGACCATCAGCCGGATTGCCCGTACCTATTACTGGCCTGGCATGTACCGGGACATTAAAAAATACGTCCGCTCCTGCCCTACGTGTCAAAGGTTCAAACCCCTCCAACAGATGACACCAGGAAAAACTAACGGTTCCCGAGTCACTGAGCCATGGGAGACTCTGAGCGTTGATTTGATAGGCCCGTTACCTCGATCCAGTAAAGGTAATACCTACCTGTTGGTGATGCAGGACCGGTTTACCAAATGGGTGGAATACCACCCCTTGCGAACCGCCACTGGAATGAACGTCCGCCGAGTCCTACAAGACAAAATATTTTACCGTTTTGGGTGTCCGCGTCGCATTATCACGGATAACGAGAGGCAGTTTGACAACCGAGAATTCCGCACCTTTCTAGAAGACTTTGGTATTCAGTGGGTTGAGATACCACCGTACACCCCGCAAGCCAACCCCGTCGAGCGGGCCAATCGCACCATAAAGACCATGATTGCTCAATACTGCGAAGCAAACCATCGACTGTGGGATCAGCACCTACCCGAGTTGAGTTTTGCCTTAAACTCAGAAAAACATGATTCAACTGGCTTTTCCCCCGCTTACCTAAACTATGGCCGCCCTATGTCGTTTCCAAGTTTCTCCCCCGACCTCCGTCCCGACCTTTCCGCTACTCCCCGGACCGGCCGCCCGTCTTTTACCGCCCGTTTTAAGAAATTTGAGGAGATACTGGAGCTGGTACGAGTTAACCTAGCCGCCGCCCGGGAGCAGCAAGGCCATCATTACAACCTTCGGAGACGTACTTGGGTTCTAAAAGAAGGCGATCAAGTAATGAAGAAGGCCCACCATTTGTCCTCCGCCGTCCGTGGGTTTGCCGCCAAGTTAGCTCCAAAGTTTGAAGGCCCTTTCGTCGTCAGCAAAGTCCTGTCCACCGTTCGCTATCAAATCCGCCGGCCTGACGGGCGGAAACTGCTTCATGTCCACATCAAGGACCTAAAACCCGCCCACTGAGTGAACGTTTCCTTGTAAATAGTGTACATAATATATGTGTTTGTCTGTGCATGTCCAAATAATTATAAGCCTGTAATAGATAAAAAAACCTGAAAAGCCGAGAAGTTTGGAATAGATGATCCGTCTCCGCTTCAGGGAGAAGCCGAGGAGTTTGGAGCAGCGTTCCATCTCCGCTTCAGTGAAAAAACTTACCAGTCCCGTGGGAACCGACCAGTACCAGTTAGGGTTTCGTCCTGAGAAACCGACCAGTACCAGTTAAGTTCCGTCCTGCCGTCCAGTACCAGTTATGTTTCGTCCTGCCGTCCGAGTGCAGTGAGAAACCAGCTAGTACCAGTTATGTGCCGTCTTCGTCTCCAGTAAGGAACCGACCAGCACTTGTTAAGTTTCGTCCGGAGAAACTTACCAGTGCCAGTTAAGTTCCGTGCTGCCGTCCAGTACCAGTTATGTTCCGTCCTGCCGTCCGAGTGCAGTAAGAAACCAGCCAGTACCAGTAAAGCTTCGTTTACCGCCGTCAATATCACCGGAGAAGATACCAGTGAGTCCGTGTGATTGTACCGTTTTTCCCCTAGTTCGTGCGCGTGCGTGTTTGATTGTGTCGTCTTTTGGTGTGCCAGCCCGCGTTCCCCGAAACCGAGGGATTTTGCCTAAAAAAAAAAAAAAAAAAAAAATGTTTTTTTTTTTTTTTTGGTGAAGAAAGAGGGGTGTAACGAACCCCGTGATCATTTATTAAAATAATGGCCAAACCGTTCGTCTGTTTATGGCGGATAGTATTACGAACGCGCGCTTGTTATGCAGCGTTATTCATAGACATTCTTTCCGAACGCACTCATAACAAGCCGCGTGAAGTATACCACATATACTAGGCAACCTTGGTTGCAACTAGCTGTATTTCGGGTGGCCTGCTTTGCTGCCATTAATTAAACATCGTAATTAGCCGGCTACCGACACTTTTTATGTCCGCGACATGATGTTTAATTGATGGCGCAACAAACCTGCGTGTTTGTCGGCTTGCCACTCCGTTGTTTGAGGATGCACGCGGATCTAACCTATCAAACCACGTGCAATCTCATGTAATCAATAAGGCCCCTAGGCGTCCCATGTGGGGTTCGCCATGGGTGAGACAAACCTCCGCCGGAAGTAAGAAGTATCCAGGAGCTTCTGTGTGCAGTAATTAGTGATTTGCCATTAATAGGTAGATCACTAATTACTATATGCAACCGTCCGAACCCGGCGGACGTTTGTTTATTTTGTAAATATCTTTGTAGTTAAGGGGAATGGGATTTTAAGTTTTTGTGAAATTGTTTATGTATCGTCAGGGGTTATTTTGTTTAATTTAGTTTTAGTTAATTAGTTTGGGGTGTATAGCTCACCCCCTATGCACTCCCCATATATGTTGGTATCCCTGTTCCCGCTCTTTCCCTTTCCACCAAATTTTGCAAAGTTTATCCCCTCTTTTTTCTTTCCCTTTATATACCGCCGTCCAGTCCTCATCAATTCAATTGAGTCCGAGCCGAATTAACCATAGTGAAAACCAAAGTCCGAGTCCGAAAACCGAAGAGTACGAAACCGTAAGTCGAGCCGACAATCTCCCAAGCCCAATTGAAATTCCTTTTTTTTTTTTTCTTTCCTTTCTCCCTAAAACCCAGCGTGTGCGGTAGCCGGAAGGCAAGCCACCTCCAGATTCCCGACCCAGTCTCAAATTCTTACCAACGTCCCCCGATCCATCCATCCATCCATCCATGCTTAATAATTACTTTTATTTTTTTTATATTATCTTTCGATTTTTTTTGTTTCAAATAAAATAAATGTTTATCTGATTACCCTATATATTTTATTTTATTTGTGTCCACACTCCGGTGTGGTGGCGCCCGAGAACCTTCAGTCTCTGGCCAATTAAGCGAGGGGACCCTGTCGATCACGACTGCAGATACCCCCGCACAGGTGACGCCTCAAAGAGTAGAGACGTCACATGGACACAAAACTAAATTTTAATAAACACATTTTAGAAATTTGCATTAGAGCTAAGAAAATGTTAGGTTTTGTTAATAGAATAACATGTGATCTTGGTCCAAATGCATATCTTGTTCTATACAGATCATTAATTCAATTAATTTTACAAGTACAATTTATCGGTTTGGTCATCTTACCAAATAGACAGCATAAATAAGATCGGAAATATTCAATCAAAATTTATTAAATTATTTATTTTAAATTAAATACTACTGGCATTTACATTGCTCAAGAAAATGTTGCTACAAAATTAATTTATTACATCTAAAAAACCGGTGATCTGTAAACGATTTGAGTTTTATTTATAAATTAATTCATGGCTACACTAACTGCTCTGTTATATTAAGTAAGATAAGTTTTAACTTTTACCAACAAAGATATACAAGACAGTCTAATGTATTTAAATGTTAATTGTGTAAATCAAATTATAGTTTGTATGCACCTATGTGTCGTTGTATGTCTCTGTGTAATACTCATCAGAATAATGTTAATTTTGATTTATTTATGTATAATTTTGGTAAATTTAAAAAGATATAAATGACATTAAACTGTTTTTATTTATGTATTTTTTAATAATTTTTTGTGGGTTTTTATTTAATAATCTGTATAAACTTATTATTATAAAATTACATGTATACACTTTATTATAACTAAATATTATTTCATTTTGTAAAGGCGGATGCCGTAAATAAAGATTATTATTATAATTATTATTATTATAGTGCATATGCAAAAAAAACTTGACTTAAACATAACATTAACAGACAGGTCAGTTGCACTACCACCTACAACAAGAGTGCATTACAATGTCCTAGAACTACCATGAACTAACACCAAATCCCATAGTGTCGCATGTAATCATCTTTGACACCATCAATAGAAATCATAAATTAAAGCCTCTAACTTTGAAATAATATATAATCTTGCTTATTATTTACTCAAGAAGTGATTTTTATTTTTAGTTTATTTTACCGTACATGTATACTTATTTATTTCCTTATAATGTAGTTAGTATATTATAACATCATTTTAAATATATGCATTGATCCCTAAAAAAAAATATTTTTATTAAATTATAAAAAAATATTTTTACCAAACAAGAACTGTGTACTATCCGCCACGACTATCAGAGACAACTGTGGTATCTATTTTAAAGTGAGACGAGAAAACCCATTTTGAAGCAATAAACTATACCGTAAATAACCCACAAAACTTTATAAATGGTAATAATTAAACTAGCATGTTGACATCTATTAAAAAATTATAGTTTTCTTCACACTACCCTTAAAAAAGTATTTCGTGCTTATCACGGTTGAGGTTACAATAATATAGCACAACTAGCACAAACTTCAAGTCAGTTTATCACTGAAATTATAAATGTTTATTTTACCTTCTGAAGTATTGTTTACATAAAAATGCTGTTTTATTAAGGTTTTTGTTGATTAAATTAAATATTTTCAAAAATAGCTTTAAATATATTTTATATAGAATTAAATTTTCAACAAAATTTGAATTACTGGTGTTTCTTTTTTTTTAATATTGAAATCATTAATGTGTTAAAAAAATATATAATTTAATTATGTAGAACATATATAGTTTTTTAATATTTTTAAAAACAAGTGAGTAGTGAGTACGTTTTAATCTTAAAAATGCTGCCGTATTAAGGTTTTTGTTGATTATATCAAACATTTAAAAAAATATAGAATTATATTTTCTACTAAACGTTTTCGAAAACAAGTGAATTACATCGAATGTACCAACAGCTTTGTTAATGGTATGAATTAGGCAGCGCTGTCAATCCCGAGCATGATCTTTTGAGTCAGATCGGTATTTAAAATTAATTATTACTAAAAATTAAAACTTTTAGTTGAACTAATATTTTTGCTATTGTGATTAACATTATGGTTATATTGTTTCCATTATTATTATGTAATTGTGTGGCGTGGGGTGCCTATAGCACTAAATCTAATAATTTTGTAAGTTTTAAGGTTTTTTTATTAATGCAATGTTACGTTTAGATACTATGTATAATGTTTGGTTCTTCTATAAATTAGGTTTATTTCTTTGTAAATTGTGTTTCTTGTGGCGTAAGCGCGCAGTCATCTTTTGTTGCTTAGTTATTTATTTTTTTTACGCTATTTAAATGTTTGAGTGAAAATATGTTTAAAGTTGTAAAAAAAATGAAAGAATATCACAAACTCTAAAAGTTTATACACTATAATACAAAACTTTTAAATTATATAGCATGTATCTTTATGACTTTGTTTTTTTAAAAAAATTTATAATATTTTTAATTTTAAGTTTTTTTTTTGTTGAAGTGGACGCAAGATATAATAATTTAGTAAAAACAAAGCTAAGAAACAGGATTGAGAAAGAAATTTGGTTTAAAATGATTTGACAAATGTGGCTGCATAGTTAACCCAAAGAAGCGGTAAATAAAATAAACAAAACTTATGCAAAGGCTAGGTTAATTTATTTATTATTTGGTTTATTTCTGCTGCCAGAGCTAATCACCGACGCCAGAGGTTAAAACTACCACATCTGAAAAATTTTGCCTTAAATTCAGGAATTTTAACCTAAATTATAAAGTTCTTTTGCGTGCACGCAACATCGAGGCAGTACACGGGACTACTACTATTACTAAAGTTGTTCTTCATATCCGAAAGAAGGCGTATTTATTACAACCCATTTTTTCTTAACCAGAAAAGCTGACCGTTCAGATAGAGGACTCAAACTCAAAACCCCTAGTGTAGCAGTCGGGTACGGCGGTCAAACTTATGCACATGTTGATATTAAAGATGTATCAATATTCGATATAATTAATTTTGAATTAAGTAAGTATTTTTTGTTGTCTGCTTTAATTATTTTAATAGTTTATCAGTTTATAGTTTTAGTATAACTTTTAACAAAACATTTTAAGCAACTTATAGAGGCTTATAACGTTTTATGGCTACTTACATTTTCTAATGCTCGTGCTGTAATTGTTAATTGCTGTGCAGTATTTATTTCTGATCAGTATATGTACTGTCTATGTAATATTTTTATTAGTTAAAATTTGTTTTATTGAAATAGTATTTTTTTTTTTAATTTTGTTCTTTTTTCTAGAATTAATTGTAGTAAAATATGTTGAATAAGATTTTTTAGTAAAATATTATGATTCGACAATCAGGTATAGTAGTAGTAAGTAGTTTATTATTAGTGCTATATAAATTATTACAAATTTTTGTAAAATATTAAATCTAGATATTACAATAGTAACATAAGCACACATATACACAATTATAAAATACACATTAAAATTTGTTCTGATAAAATAGTATAAGTGTAAATAAAATTGTCAAATATATAAAAATAAAATTAAAAAAAAAACAAAAAACATACATTCTAATACATATTAAAATATTTGCTAAGCGAGTAATAACATTTATCAATTAAGAATTCTCTTAATGTGTTCCTAAACACATTTTTTGATGCACTTAATGTCATAATATCTGAAGGCAGATGATTGTATATTTTAATACATAAATAATAGGGGCCCTTCTTACATAGTGATAATTTATGTTTAGGGTACAAATAATAATGTTTCCTGTTGGGATACTTATGATGCATATCATGATTGGAGGTAAAAAGATTAGGATTAGATTTAATATACATTCCACATTCATAATTAAGGATAGAGTAAAGAGACATAACATTTAGACGTTGAAATAAAGGTTTGCAATGAGTATTAAATTTAGCTCCACAGATATTGCGGATATTACGTTTTTGAATAGTAAAAATGCGTAAAGACTGAGAACCATTTCCCCAGAATATTGTCCCATATCGCAATCTTGATTCTATATTTGCATAATAAAATAATTTTAAATTACTTATATTGGTAAACGAACGCAGTTTAAACACAAGGTAACCAAGTGCACTAATTTTTTTTGCCAGATAATCTATGTGTTCGTTGAACTTTAAGTGTCAATATTATTATAAATATCATTTAAAAATTTAAATATAGCCATGTTTGTCGATTTGTTTGGTAAAAAACCAAATTGGCTTATTGACAAGATGTTAAAACAGAATAAAAAATCAAGAAGTTTATCACAGTAACATTTTTCAAAAGTTTTTGAAAAAACCGAAAAGAGTGATATCGGTCTGTAGTTTTCAGCAAACAATCTATCACCTTTTTTGAAAACAACAATTAATTTTGCAACATTTAGTCTTGAGGAAAAAATCCTATTTTCAAATGAGTTATTGACTAACAGTGTCAGCGGAGGAGTAATTAAATCAGCAACATCTAAAAGCAAAGAACCAGGAATATCATCTATACCGGTAGATCCTTTGGCGCTAAATTTTACAATGCAATTGAATACTTCGGATTCGGTCACGTCTGATAGAAACATGGTATAAGGTGATTGAGTAATAATAGAGGCCGTTTTTCTATTACTAGTATTTGTAGTAAAATGTTCTTTGTTAAACAATCTATGATGTGTTTACATCACAAATTAAATTAGGATCATCAATAAGTGAACCTTCAGTGTCCTAGAGAATAATGTTTTTATTTGGTGCATTTTTTGACTCTTGATTTATGACTGACCAAGCAGTCTTTATCATATTATTTGATGAGTTTATAATATTGCCATAATACTTGCTTATTGTTTCTGCGATTAAGTGCTTGTGATATTTTTTATAATTTTTGTAATTATAATCATCAAATTGGTTTATAAATGGTCTTTTAGTTTTGCAATGAAGTAATGATAAATGATTAAAACTTAATTTAACTTTGCTAGTTAAAAAATGGCTGTATGATATACGTGAATTTTAGCAACATTTATGTTTTTGTGTTAAACCTATGTTTGTTTACAATTAGAATTTCTGTGTACGTTTTTTATATTTTATTTAAATGTTTGTAAAATTATTGTACTTAGTGTTAATCACAATTTTATTGTAATTTATTATGACGTTTCATATCCATTTTTTGGCAATTGAAATAAAGTTTTATTATTATTATTATTATTATTATTATTAATTAAATGCGACTTCAATAGATTGCAGCTTAGAAATAAAAGTTGGTAATAAACGAAAACAGCGTAAATCATTAAACCTTGCATATGATAAATATGCAGGAATAATATATAAGCCATTATTAAATCAAAGTAATTTGGTAAATAATAAAAGTATAATTAGTAGCACACCAAATGTACATCAAATCAGAAATAAGTTAATAAACGAATCCGTAATATCACCAATTCAATTAAAAAATGTCCACAAATCCTTATTGGAAGAATCCATGCATGAAATCAGAAGTGGTCAATAATTCCACCCGATTTTTCAAATAATAGACAAAGACTTCTAAATACAAATAAATTTTGAAATAAAAAAAAGATTCAGATAAATTTAAAATGAACACTCAGGTTCGACTTACTCCGATCAATTTTAAAAATGCTTTAGTTGGGTTAGATCGGTGTTGTGTTAAAATAACAAAAATGCTTGAGCTTTCTGTTAATGCTGGTGATTTTGAAAACTTTGTTAGTAAAAAAATTAAGGATACAAAACATTACTTAAGATTCAGTACAACAGTCTGATTCTGTGGAAGAGATAAAACCACGTCGCATAACGAGAAGCTCGATACGGTTATTACAACTACAAATAATGATTTCGATAAAAGTTTGGCCAAAATTAGGCGAGTTAAACGGAAGACAAATGATTCAAGCAATAACAAATCAACAAGTCAAGAATTTTGAGAAATAGAAGTAAATCAAGTATTAATGTTTATAGTTTAATTAATGATAACAGTTGTATGCAAATCAAGAGTAGATTAGGATCTAAAGTAATTACTTCAAACACAATTTTAGATAAAAATGAGGAAATGTGTTTCATAGAAATTAATTGTTCTAAAACAAATAGAAGACAAACTGTGGCCGGATTAGGTTATGATGATAATAGAAGTCTATCAAAAAATTATGAAACAAAAAGTAAGAGTCAATCAAGAAATGATAAATCAATTAAGAGAAAAACTAGGAGTCTATCAAGAATATCCAGGAATCAGTCAAGATGTAATTTAGATGAAACAATACCAAATGACTCAATCAGTCATCAAATCTAATATAGGTGAAAAGTTGCCAATTACTATGAAAACTAGAAGTCAATCAAAGTTTAATTTAGATAAGAGTAGTTTTGAACAATGCAAACCTAATAAGCAAACTTCATAAAAATTTTTTTTTTATTACAATTGCACACCTAACTATAACTCATTTGAAAAAACAATTTTAAACGACTCGTTATTTTTTAACAAAATATCCATAAAGTATGTAAAAAGGCATTGATGGCAGTCCATGGAGTATCAAAAGGTCGATTAAACAGGATTGTGCACCACCGACAAGGAAATGTCACACCTCCTCTAAACAAACGCGGCAAGCATACTAATAGATCAAACAAAATCTCCTCGGAGACTCTATCTAAAATAAGAAAGCACAATTTATTATTCCCACAATATATATCACACTACAGTAGGAAAGATAATATCGCAAGATATTACTTGTCACCACAATTTTATTATACGAGTAAAATTCATAATCTATATTTTGAAAAGCACGACCCAGAACAATATCTATTATTGAGAGAAAATAAAAAAATTGAACTCGAAGTTAAATACAAAATGTTTAGAAAATATTTTGTAGAAATCTTTAATATGTCTTTCGGTAAGCCTAAATCCGAAACGTGTCAAAAATGTGATAAATTGACGAAGAAGATAGAAAGTACAAGTACGGAAGAAGAAAAAAATAGCCTATCTATAGAAAAAGAAATGCACATGGACAAAGCGGAGACATTTTATGATGATCTAAAAGAGAAAACACTGTTGGCTAAGTCTCAAAATCATGTTGAAGTGATTACGTTTGATTTCCAACAGAATTTTTGCTTACCAGTTTGCACTAGTGGTGAAGAACAGGCAAAAGTTATTTTTTTCGTTTTTGATAAAACACAAGGTGCAAAGGGTCTAAATGATGTTGTAAGCATTCTTTGTGTTTTTTTTGCAAAATTGCAGATATTTATATGTATTTCGATAACTGCGCATCCCAGAACAAAAACTATGTTATGGTTCTATAGTTCTTTATAATCTTGTGTTAACAAAAAAAAAATTGTTCTATCTACCATCGTTTTCCTGAACCTGGTCATAGCTACTTACCATGCAATCGCAGTTTTGGAGCGATTGAACGTTTGATGAGGAAACACAACAAAATTTATTTGCCTGAGGAGTATATCCAAATAATTCGCAATTCCGGAAAAAAAATTATGTTATTAAAGTAGATCAAAATATGTTTCTAAATTTTAAAGAACATTACTCTTCTTTATTTTTGAAACATCCAAAAACCAAACAAAATAAATTCACAATATCTAAGTACAGAACTTATTAATACCATCAGAAAGATATGCCAACATTTTCATGCAGCAAATCAGTTTCTATGACAATATTTTAAAAATTTTTATTGCAAAAAAAGATAGCTGTACCTATTTCTTTGCCAAGTGCTGAGCAGGTTTTGTTCAATGGTCCTCCTCTACTTAAAGAAAAAAAGAATGAATACGTAATGAGCCTTGCAACAAATTATGTACCAGCTGTTGGTATGTGGTATTACGACAAGATCGCTGATTACCACAAAAATTTTGAAAACAAAAATAAGAACACGTCATGTTCTGAGTATAAATCTGATGAGTAGCTTCCGTATTCATATGTTAAATTTAGTTTAGTCGAAGAAACAATTCTTATGAGTAGAGAGCGGATTCCTAGGTTCTATGCTTACGCTAAATAGTTAAAGCATCGAAAATATTTCTAAATATATGCACAAATTGTGAAGAATGTAATCATTTGAAACTAAGTTTTTTAAGCTTTTTTGCATTTTTGGTACTTTTCTAAAATTTGGTGCTTATATTAAGATTTTGTGCTTATTTTTAAGCTTTTTCTTCAGTTTTGGTGCATTTTTGTTTTTGTTAAATTAGTCTTTGTGTAAATCAGTAAAATGTAGTGGATTGAAATGTACATAAAAAAACGTAAATTATTTCTTCTTTAGAAAACGTAAAGCAAAATTTACGTATCGAGATCTTGGATATTTTTTATAATATTATTTAGACAAGTTTAATATAATTCTGTAAATCCCGGTAGAGCTCCTAGCGTATTTTAATGCCACCTCTTGAAGCTAGTCAAAAAACTGTATATTATAATTCCTAAAATAGTCGGTAGGTCGGGGATTCTCTCAATGTCAAAAAATTTAAAAACGTTTAAACACAATTTTTGGATCTTGCAAGTAAGTTCTAAAAAATAAAAAGAATTTCAAAATAATTTAGCTTTCTTAAAAGCTAATTACGGTTTTGTAAGTCATTTCTAGAAAAACAGGAAAATACGTTGAGTGAACGTCTAAGTATAATTAGAGATTTTAAAAATGCAATTTAGCAAATGCTATATTAGACAAACAGTGAAATCAAAATCTGAAGAATTTTTTGAAAAATAGAAGTTTATCTACATTAAATAATAAAATAATAAAACTGTGTTTTGAGTAGAGAGAATGTTCCAGATTTCGATATAAATCCTGATTTTAAAACATAGTTTAAACATGCACCAATAACAAGTGTGCATGTCAAAAGAAGTCTTTTTCACTTCAAAAACGTTTTAAGTGATCAAATGCAGAATTTTACAGTTGAACACTTAGAGCAACATTTAATTTTTAACTGTTTTTGTGGATTATTCTTTTTTAGTTATTTAAAAGTTTTTTTGTGTTATTTAAAATGTGTGAGAAAAATATCATCACTCAAACTGTTGTAATTATAAATGTTATAAAAAATTTTAGTTTTTTTTTCAATTGTTTTATGCCTTTTTACATGTTTGGTGCTTTTTTAATGTTTTCTTAGTAACATTTTATGCTTTTTTAATGCCTTTTTACGTTTGGTGCTTTTTTAATGCTTTTTTAGTAAAATTTTTATGCTTTTTATAGCGCTTATTTTCGTATTTTTAATGTCTTTTTATCCGCTCTCTACTTATGAGTGTACTAAAAATTGTATTAGATTCTATTAGAAATAAACATATTCAAAATAATGGGTCTTTTATTATCAACAAAATATAATCCATATTTTTGTTATTACAATATATTATAATCAAATATATAACTCGACTATAAAACTTTGGGACAACAAGTGAACATAATGGAAGCAGAAAAATTAATTTTTCCAAACATATACGCCAGTAAAACATTTTTCCTATCTCCTCAAAAATTTGCATAACTGGACTTGTGTAAATATAAATAATTTTGTATAGGAAACTTAAACGTTTTTATTTTAAATAAACAATTAACATTAACATTTTCTTAAATTTAGATTAGGGTATGTAGGTAAATATGTAGATTTGTAGAAATATATTACATTATGCATAGAAACATAATTTTAATACTATTTAATAATAACCGACAATAAAAAAAAACAATTAAAAAATGCGATTTCATGTTTAATTATTTATTTTCTTTAGAACCTGCATCTATGTATATTAAACCAATTTCAATAAGCACTTTAATGTTACTATATTTAGAGACTTAATATTAAAGAACTAGTTGAATTTATTTGTTAGCTATATAACATTCAATTTTATAATTATTGGCATTTTGCAGTATATTATTGTGTATTAGATTGTATTATCATTGATTTATAGAATATTGAAATGATACACAATCAAAGTTATAATCGTTATTGAAACGAAAGTGGATAAATCCGCATGTTTCTGTTTGTGCATTCCAGTTACAGAAACCATAGCAACCGAATAAACATAAATTCACACAATAGAAATTGTAACGACGGCCAACTAAGATATATTATACATATATGATTTATTTTGTAGAATAATTTAAGACTACTTTTAATTATTTTATTGCAAATAATAATTTATTATTTACAAGCATATTTGTTTTTCGTTTTTCATTTATATGCTTTTGTCAATGTATATTATATTAATGCTCCATATTTTATTTAAAACAATTAATATTATATATTAATACACGACGTTGTACGATCAATTTAAAAAAATATGCATTCATGTCATGTCTCAATTATTGTTTAGAATCTGCATTTTTATTTAACAGGCCTTTCTTGCAAACTTTAGTGTCCAATAAGCACCATGTTCATATTTTTACAGATACATTTTTAGAATATATTTAGACACAATTAATTAATTACATAATTATGGCTGTAACTGGTTATTATTGAGTTGTAAATTATATTATTGTTGCGAAATAATATAGAGATGGTACACAATCGATGTCTCTGATGCCGTTGTTGAAGCGAAATCAACAAATACCGCATCTTTATGCATTTCTTTGCAGAACCATAGCAACCGTGTAATCATAAATTTACACAGTAAAAAATGCAAAGACGACCAACTAATTTAGTTTGTAGAATAATATTATTTTATTTCAAATAATTTATTATTTACAAACATATTAGTTTTTACCATTTATATAATTTTATTAATATATATTAGCCGATAACGCTGGCAGTCGACTATGTGCCATATTTTATATAATAAAATATGCAATCATATTCTTAATTATTGTTTAGAACCTGCATTTGAATTGAAACAGGCTTTTCTTGCCAACTTAATTTTATAATTATTTTTCAACTGTAATTGTATATTATTGTGTTTTGGATATAATATTGTCGAATGTAATTTGTGGAGAGTATATGATACACAACCAACGAATACAACCACTATGCTACTAATGAAACGAAATGGATGAACACATTGAACACCGCATCTGTATGCATTCGTTGTTATCATTGTTATAGAAACTATAGCAACCGTATAGAAATTCGAAAGACGGCCAACTAAGATAATAAAAAAGCATCCCAACCGCTACCTTGATTTCTAGTATTGTAACGATAACAGCAACTTTTGTGACGTTCGTATTTCTACATATAATTTGATAATTTATTTATTTTTACCAGTACATTCAGAAAATATCAAATTATATTTTGTCATTGTATTTTAGTCGAATTATAATTGGAAATAGCCGAAAAATATCAAAATATAGAACTAAATCCATGTTTAGATATGTTTGAATATATTTTTGCGAATACAATTGATTAAATGACTAACAATTTATTTTTAATAGAGCATTTGTAGAACTAGCGTCGAAAGTTGACCGGTAAGAAACTGACCATAAAACTTAGCTAAGATTTCCTATAATAATACAAAAGAGCAGTTTTTAGTTTACATAGCACATATGCAATCAATATTTTGAAGTTTTAATTATTGATTATAATTCAGTGGACCTTCTTCCAGTTATGATGTATTTGATATTCCAAAAATTCTTATAGCTTCCATGCAATTTTAATATTAGTTAGTAATCGCAATAACCATATTTACATTTCTAATGCATGTAATTCCGTTGCGCTCGTAAATGTCACGTGCTACTACAAAATGCAAATATTTACACAACCAATTATGCAAAATAATAAAAATGATTAGTTAGTATTTTAATAAACGGATTAATATTAACATATTTATTAATATTAAAATTCCATTTGTATATTACCAACATAATTGAAATTACATTTTAATTATACAATTTAATGATAAAATTTCATTATAAAATTTACATTTAAATAATTTTTGTTTACGTGCGGCTTCTAGGGAGAACATGGTTGCTTATGAGTTTATTAATAAAAAGTGTCTCAAATGAACCCCCCTGCCCACCCTGGAAGTTTGTTACCCTTAGAAATGGGGTTGCCGATGTAGAATGGTTGGTTGAGTTGGCTGGCACTGAAAGGGACAAATAGAGATTAATTTGGTACATTTACTTTTATTTTTAATTACAGGGATTAGTGGTTATAATAGAAGAATATTGATACTTAGCTTGTTAATATCTTATATTCCGATTGTCAGTTTATTCTCCATTTATAAATACTATCCTTGTATGTCGATTGGATTTATTTCCATAACTGTTAAACATAATAATTTTACTAAACTTACCAGTATATGGAATGGGAGTTACTCGTTTCTCTGACTTTCAGATAATTCAAGCTCATTAAAATATCTGTCTTGACAATTAAAATATATTTATAACAATAATGGATGTTGACATTAATTATGTAATTAGGCAACTTTCATTACTATTATGTTTAAAACTTAATATAAATTCATACATCTATGCCTATGTTCATACGTATTTTGGCCAGTATCATTCACATACTAAAAATATGCATGCAAATGTGTTTTAATGATATGATTAATTATATTTTATACATAAAATCAAAAATTAACACAAATAGATATTTCTAAGAATATAAAACGAAACAACATGTTACATTTACATATGTAAATAAATATTTGGTATGTAAAAGAAGTAATTAGTAATAAAGAACCATAACCATGTCAATATTTGTAATAAATTAAAGATATTATTGCTGAAGTGTAATTAAACTTAAAGTTTTTCTTATAAAAGTGCGGCTCGACTTTGAAATACTGCTTAACATGATCAGAATAGTATATTAATGCCCGTATGACACTATCTATAATTCTTTATAGAATTATATATATATATATATATATATATATATATATATATATATATATATATATATATATATATATATATATATATATAATTACATAATAATAAATAAATAGTATATTTAAAATTGCACTTTTTTTGATTTTTTTATCGCAAATGTTTCGATCAGGTTTTTCATTGGTAAATGAATATCCAATATTTGATTTTCAATTGTTATTATTGATAATGAACTCAACCTGTCTTGTGACAATGTTGACCTTAGGTAATTATTAATAATTTTTAGTTTAGAAAAGCTCTTCCTGTTGCTACCGACACTGGTAAAGTTAGATATATTTTAATAGCTATTGATAAACTTGAAAAATAGACAATCAACTTATTTTAATATAGATATTGAATAATGCTCTGGGTTCAAATTTAATGTCGTGCTTCTCTGATAAAATTGATTGTAAATGTAATTTTATAGCTTATAACTTATTAAAAAGATCAATACTATGAATATCAGCTTCTCCTAAGCTATCGTCTTTTAATTTCATATGCAAATCTTTGCAGCATTTCAGAAGTTTATCTTCTGTTATAGAGCAATTAAAAAAATTATCTAAAAAGCTAAAAACATTATCAAACGTGGTTTACCAAATTTATTTTGCAAAGATGTTAATGGTTGGTCCTAAATTAAATAGAAAAAATTAACTTTATAATGTGTTTTTGGGTCTAGTAAAGTGCCTTCATCACTATGTTCATATGCAAAATTTTTAAGTTTGTTTTGTGGTCAAATTTACTGAATTGGTAAACAATCACAATCAACATTAACATTATTAGCAATTTGTTTTGCTTGTTCTAACATTTCTTCAAAATATTCATCGAAACAGTAATTTTGAAACTAGGTAATTAAATTTTTAAAATTATTTACACAAAACTTAATGTTAATAGTTGGTTTTTGCACCATTTTACTCAATGTGTTAATTTTGTTTAAAGATTAAAAAAAAAATAGTAGAGGTAAATTTATAATTTTGAATGCCAATGAATTAACTTTGTGAGTTGTTGTTATATCCAAAGCTAAAGAATTGTTAGCAGTTTCCAGAAGGGCATCAAAGATTTTGCCCATATTATATCTTAACGGTTTTACAGCATCAACTCTGCTAGACCAGCGAGTGTCACTAAGGCTTTAAATTAAGATTAAGTACATGTTTTTTTTATAAATTGCCTATCTTTTGGTAGATCCCCAAAAAAATATAAACTTCCTGAACCATATTAAAAAAATTGGCTGTTTTATGGCTGATATTGGCGGCATCATTATCGATCAAATTTAAGCTATGAGCGGAACATGGGACAAAAAATGCACAGAAATTAAGTTCTAATTTTTTTTTCAAACCATTACGTTTTAGATTAATTTGCGCCCCCCTGCCATAGCGCCGTCGTGCAACGCACGCCTTGCACACCCGCTTACGGCGGCCTTGGGTATACTGGCCCACAAGGCAAAAGTCGCTAATATTATTAGTGATGCTGGCTTAATTAGAATAGTGCAAACTTGCTCAATAGAATAGGATTGAACAATGATTGCTAAATAGGCCAACATTGGACGGAATTTGAACATTTGTCGTCAGCAGATAAAAACTGTGTAGAAACGGGTACAGTCAAGTTAACCTTGTTCTGCTTTATCAGTTGTTACAACAAAAAATACAGCAACAGCCTGGGATAGCCGATGCGATGGTGAGCAGCTGAGGCTAAAATTTCAGGACCCATCTGATAACGACTTGGCAAAGACATAGACTATTGATACGGTTAAAGTGACAAAACAAGGCTTTGCCTGTTCCGCTAACCAATTTAATGAACCAAATATTGACATTGACTTAGTTTGTAGCTTAAAAATTAATTTCTCTAATATTTGCGGTCTAAAAAATAATTTAAATTCAGTTCATCAACATCTTGAGCATAGGAAACCTCATATCCTCTTTTTGACGAAAATTAAAGTAAGAATAAAGATCCAGATCGTTTTAATCTAGTAGATTCCGATTATCATCTTAAACATTTATTTGCTGACATGTGCCTACATCCACACACAACAAGCAAATTCTAGACTGGCGACATACAAAATTTATAGCTTTGGTAATCGTAGCATGTTTCTTAAACTAAATCTTCTCAATAAGACTATTTTTGTAAATGGTATGTAGCGTTCTCCAAATTAAACAACGCCAAACTTTTTTGATGACTTATCTGAAAGTATTGACAGGCTTTTTTAAGATAATAATAGAAATGCTAAAATAATTTTGTTAAGAGATTTTAACTAAATGGTTTAGTCATTCATCTTCTACAACACTATCCGGACAACAAGCTATGATTTCTGCCGCTTCTCATAATCTTTATCAAGTTATTCAACAACCCACATATTTTTCTTGGTAAACCAAGATTATTAAATTTGTATAAATCAATTATTCCAAAGATTACAACAACTAATGTTGAGCCTGCTTTAGGAAATTCTGATCATTCACTTATTACTTCTGTTGTTAAAACTTCTTTTTCTATTAGTAACAAACTAAACCGCGCCTCACCTATCATTATTCTAAAATGAACATAATATACATTTTTTTTAAATTTTAATTTGATAATCATTGTTTATATTCTAATAATCTACACATTGCAGCAAAATATTTCACAAAAACTTTTGAAAATGTTATCAAAAAATTTGTTCCGTTCACTGTTATGAAACCAAAACAAAAATACTTGTTGTATAATAAATTCAATGCAAATTAGTACAAAATTTTAAATTCAAAATGATCAAAACATTCTAGTTATTAATCCACTTCATACAATTACAAAATGCAAAGAAAAACACTGTAATTTTGAAAATCTTTATTACTTTTAAACCAAATACAAATTCCAAAAAAGTATGCAAGGCTAATAACAGATCATATAAAATTTGTGATATTTTTAATTATTATTTACCTCGTACTAGTCTTTTTGTTAAATAACGGCTTTTTGCTATTATAATTAAACAATTTCAGCTAACTTTTTTGACACCATATATCAATATACCATCATATATCTTGTGTATGTTTGTTATAATATAATCAGAATTCAATTTATCATTTTAATTTAGTACAAAATAGTAACTTCGTTTGAACAATTTTATTTAATATTTTTATTTTTGTGTTTTAAGTTGTTTTTTGTGATCAAATGTTTAAGTTTTTGTTTTTTTTATTTAAGTAATGTAAACAAAACACTGCATTATTTTATTTTAATAATTTAAATAAAGTAACGTGTATTTATTTATAGGGATTTTTATTAATGAAAATAAAAAGAAGGAAAAATGAATGTGATCAAAATAGCGCTTTTCTTGGCGCAACGCCCAGGGTCGTTAGGCGACTGCTTGCAAACTTATTGTTTACACCAAGGAGCCAAGAGATGGTATTATAAATTATTTTAATAATTTAAATAAATCTAAACTTGCATATCTTTTCTTTTACCGTGAACATTATTTTTAGATAGGTAATATACATGTTATGTTTGGATATTATGTATAATCTTTTGGCGTAAGCGCGCAGACATTCTTTGTTGTTTGGTTATTTGTTTCATAGCATAAGCCATTTAAATGTTTTATTGCAAATATATTTTTACTTGTATAAAAATGAAAGAATAGCACATTGTCTAAAAGTTTATACAATTATTAGCTTTCATTTATATAGCATGTAAATTCATTGAATTAATTTTTCAATTTCCTATTGTCCATTAAACTTACTTATGATATTTTTATTTTTTAAGGTTAATTTTATAGCAACTGAGAAACAATGCTATTTTATTACATTTGAAAAAATCCGTTGAACGTTTTTTTAATATTTACTATTTATCATTTTTTTGAGTTATTTAAACTAGGTTAACATATTTGTAAATAATTATATGTACTTATTTAAATTTTAAAATACAAATTGTTGTTGCTGACGTACAGTATAATCTCAAAAAGCTTGGATATATAACTAACTTATGCAATTCTTGGTAATTTTGATAAGCTTTAATATTAGTAAACAAATTAAAGTGGCAAGTAACCCATATAAATGAACTCAAATACGCACATTTCTTTGAAACATTAATATTTAATTAACTTAACAATCAATATTGTTTTTGCTTTAAAACATTTGAAATAATTGTTTATTATTTTCCTCCAATTTTAGAAAAAAACGTACGGCTGAATACTCCATTATTTTTTAACTGATTTGAATGATTCACAAACCATTTTAAATGGTTTTTTAAATTTATAAAGACAGGTACACACACGCATGTTTTTATTTTTAACATAGTTGCTGTACGTTTCGGTAGCTCTTCTGCTTCCTTCCTCAGTGTTAAAAACGTTTTCGAACAAATATGAAAAAATTTAAAAAAACTTGTATAAAATTGATTACTAATATTGGAAGTCGCGTCTCGACCAATTTTATTGACATATGAATGAATTGTTTACATAACATTTAATATAACTTAATGTTAATAACAAAAAATTAGGTAAAATACAGAACACTAGCATATAAATGACGTTGCTGCACATACAATAGTTATCATTACAGTGACACTAACAAAATAAAATCTCAATATTTTAAATGTTATATATTTCAAAAAGGCTACCAGTTGTTTTCGGAAGTGAACTATTTAAATAGATTTAAACTGCCGTAGAAATTAGAAAAAAAAAACATTACAAAACATAATAAAAAATTAAATGTAAGATAATAAGTGTAAATTCTAATATATTTTAATGTGTGCATTTATTCTTAACAGAAAATCGATGATTATAAAAGTTAAATAGAAAATGATGTAAATTAGAAGAATATCTAGAGTGATGCATATATGTTTAGAGTTGGCGACGTTTATTTTGTCTTGCTAACTAGTTAAGGACGTCCACGCGAAAGGTTTTGTTATAATTATTCGTCTCGTTCCAGTCTTCGTTTGTTCTCAGCTTTGATGATTTGATTGTAATTTAATACAAATTATTTTTGAGAGTTAGAATTTGGTTACGAGATATATTATAATATTGTATGTTTGTGAGTATATAAAATAGTTTATGAATAATTAGATATATTCAAATCAAATTGAAAAATTAACGGATAAATCTTACAATAATCAATAAATTACTGCAACAAGTGCAACAGTAAAATTATACATTATTGTTAGGTAGAAATGATTCTAATATATTTATATCAATGCAGACAATGTATGTTTTAAAAATTGAAGAAATGAATTAATTTTTAGAGCTGTTTATGTTTACTAAAGTACTTGGATCTAACAGTTAAGCGTAAGTGGGTAAAAGATTTCCACATGTGTGGGATAATTTAAAGTGTAAAGTGTTATATGTACTAGAGGTCGGCGTTTTAAATTTTGTTAAAACCCGGCCCGGCCCAAAATCTAAGCCCAAAACCCGGCACGGACCGGCCCGGCCCAACCCGGCCCGGCCCAAAGCCCAGCCCGGTACAACGCGGCCCGGCCCGGCCCAAAGCCCAACACGGTCTGTTTTAAACGTGATATTGTTTGTTGTTAGAAACAATTCCATTCACAATAATATTCCTTATTTGTCTAAACTCCAGTTATTTTACTCGGCTTTTAATAAACAACTCCTGATGAAATGCACTAAAACAACTGGAAAATTAGAAGATGATAACCAGCCATCAGAAAACCAGGAAGTACCCGTTTGTTATTTTTTTTTATATGTTTTAAATTAAATGTTGAAATTAGGTTAAGTGGAAGATCATCATTATGATGAACTTCGCCTTTTTTTGTAAAATTACAAAAATAAAGACGATTATTATTATTATTATTATTATTATTATTATAATTTTATTTTTAGTTACATTTGTATGTACTGTATGAAGTCTCAATGTGAAAATTATGGAGTATCAATTATTCATAACAAAACATAAAACAATTAATTATTTAAAAAAAAAATATAACATTCACATATTTATAATTTAAATAAATGAACAGAATGTAATTGTTTTTATACTAAAAAATTGCTGGATTGTAAGCATTAAATTAAATTAAATTTTATCTTACTTTTAAATAATAATTTATAGTGTGAAAATTAAGTATTAATAACGTAGTTTATGTAATAAAATACGTTTAATATCTGGCCCGGCTTGGCCCGGAATGTAAAAGCCCAACCCAGCCCGGCCCAAAATACAAAAGCCCAGCCCGGCCCGGCCCAGCCTAAAATACAAAAACTCGGGCCGGCCCGAAGCACGACCCGGCCTAAAATGCAAAAGCCCGACCCGGACCAAGACCTTCTAGCACCTAGAGTTGGATTTGGTGATGTCATCACTTACCGGAACAGTAAGTTTATCAATTCAAATAAATTTTGTTGTATCTATAACATATAGTGTACAACTTCTTCTATGATTGATTTAGATTGCCATCCGACAAACTTGGAAGCACCTTATTCCGTGCACAAAAAGTGCTAGTAATTCTTCTCAGCTACGCCTAAAGTTTTCCAAGCTAATTGTGAGTTGTAGTTGCACATGGATGGTTATTTAATATTTTAATTTTGAGACACAAAAAAATGAAAAAATTCTCATTTAAAATATTTATTAATACTCTAACCAAAAACAAGGCATTTCTTTATTAAAAAAAAATAGATAAGCTAAGAAAGATAAAATAAAATTATTTGTTTTTTGTCAGACATTTCAACAAATTCACAAACATTTAAGATTTTATACAATTATTCAGAAACACACACTGTAGATGTATCTATCTACATCACAAATAGAAAGAATCAAGATTAAAAAAACAAGTTTCTAACATAATCGTTGACAAATCTTACATTTTTTTACAGTTCATTAAACTGATATGCCAATTAGAAAATAATACAAAAGTTGTTAGAAAAAGTGCACTCATTTTTAACCAGTTTTTATAACGGTAATTAAAAGTTAAATAGAGAAATCGATTAAAACCAAAATCTTTATTCTTCTGAATCAAATTGAAATTTATTTACATTCTTTTGCATACTAAAAGCTGCATAGAGTGAAAAATAAATAACATTTTCTAAACTAAAAACGCAATCTTTAACATTTTCATTTTATTTTTATTTTTAATTAAAAATTGACAAGGTCGATAGATATTATACAACGTTTAACCTAATATTTAAGACTTACCTACTTCCAAAAGACAACTTAATGACAAATCTTACGTAACATTAAATAATCAATTTTATATTAAAATAATAATAGTTTATTTGATAATGAATCTTAGAATAGGGTGCTTGTATTGATCTATGTAGAAACACCCGACCCACTGAACCAAGCTAAACAATACTTTCTCTCCTTTGCAAAAAGACGTCACAATACTAAAACTACGGAACCAACAATTCCAATTGACGACATAACTTCCCGTAAATACTCTTTGACGATGCCATTCTCTTCAGATAAAGACAGAATTTTTATGCGTCGCAATAGATACAATTTTTTTACAAATATAACATCGTCAAGTTTTAGTGACTTTATTGAAAAAAAAAAAAATTGTTACAGAAGAATCCAAAAGTATGCGATGCCCCTAATGGATGTCTACAAATTTGTTTTTTGAAATGAAGCTGCAATGCAAAAAGATTCCAATGCTAAACATAAGTGGCGTAGTATTATAATGCACACAGTCAAATTGTGCATTATATATTATAAGAAACGTTCAAGATTTGTTGTCGATACTCAAAAGTGACATTTTAAAAATTAAACTCAAAAAAGTTGTACAGAAAGCAGATTTTTATGAATTTCTTAAAACTGGTACCAACTTCTACGGAACCAACAATTCCAATTAAAGACATACTACCTGAAGGAGTGAAACTGTGATAATTTATGAAAAAACTTATAAATTAGTTATAATAAAAAAACAAATGTGTGGCAACAACGACAAGAGTGAATTATTTGAAAAAAACTTAAAAAGGCAGTATGCAAACCAGTAAGTGTACAATTAGAAAAAAAAAACAGACATGTCTGACTATGTGAATAAGACTAGTTTGCATAAGCAATGTAGAGTTATGATAGAAAAAATAATAATTAAAAATTAAATTTATTATTTTTAAACTCGTTTATAATTATTTTTTTTATACTGAATAAATATATTGTTCTTTTTATTTTATGGAAAAGCTTAGTTAATTTTTTTATTATTTTGGCTATAATCCTAGAGTAATTTTTGTACGGTATGTAAATATTGTTTTACAAACAATGTATTGTTATTTAATCAAAAAAGAGAGTAGGTGTAGGAGATACCATATCTCATGCAAAAATTACATATTCATATAATTTATTGTACATTATTTGTATTAAAATATAAAAATATATTAAAAAAATATAAATTAAATTTTATAATGAAGTGTAGTTGTTGACGAATGTTTAATGTATATAATTGTGGTCTCAAACAATAAATGTAAGTAGTATTATATTATTAGTGATAATTAGATAACAGAACAATTTACCAATTGGAAATAACTGATTGGTGGACACAAAACAAACAAGATTTAAAAAAAAAATCAAAATTGTTCTAATTCTCCTACGATTTGCTAATTTTGGCGGGGCATCGGTTGAAAAACTATTTGTTTCAAATTCCTGAAATCTATATTCATACATAATAATGACTAATAGACTAAAGTATCATTATCATGCTCAAGTGTCAAAAACTATTAATCAAATAGAAAATTAAGTTATAGACAATAATAAATAATAAAAATTAATAAGAATTTAATTTTGTTAAATAAGCTGAACAATTTAAGGGTTTCTCAAAATAAACAAAAAGTCAAAAGCAACCGGCCGGCTCTAGACATTAAAAAATGTTAGGCAAAGTGTCTACTGATACCTAAAGTCCAATGCATTTTAAATCTACTGAATTACAAAGTTTGCTGTTTAAGTTGATTTTATACTTTAAAAAAGAAACTTTTTTCTAAAAATAAAAATTTTGAGAATCAATTCAAAAGTTATTTGGAGTAATTTGACAAAGCATAAAACCTAATGCAATTCCAAATTCTTATCAATTTGTAAGTAACTTGAAATATTATATAGTTTAGTAACACAAAATAGTCGTGTTTAATATCAAAATGATGGTCAACACAGTACAAAATATAAACATCAAAATACCATATATACGTAATTATGTAGAAGAACTAATTAAGGTACTGTTGTTGACCATCTTAATGAGCAATAATTGGGTTGTACTAAGCTTATTTTATTATGTGTAATGAAATTACTTTGCAATATCTTCCTTAACACCTCTGTTTGTATATAGCTGTAAATAGTTTAGTTTGTAAGTAATGTATTATAAATTATCTTAAAGTATATTATTTTATACCGTAAGATAAAAGTTATATAACATTATTTTCAATTGATGTGTTGATCTTTAAAACAATTTTTTTTTTAAATTTAAATTAATAAAGTTTATTTTGACCAAATGAGAACTGTGCACCATCCGCCTGGACTATCAGAAACCTGCTGGCAACTGTGGTGTCTATTTCCAAGTGAGACAAGAAAAGTCATTTTGAGAATAAACTAATACTATAAATGACCAACAAAACTTTATAAACGGTATTAATTAAAATATATATATTGGCATCTATTCAAAAATCATAGTTTTTTTCATACTACCCTTAAAAAAGTATTTTGTGTTTATCACGGTTGAGATTTTACTAAACTACTCTGACCCAAAATAGTGTTTAATCTTTTCTAAACCGGTAAAAAATAACCCAATAAACAAATTACATATAAAAATAAAAGTAACGCCGAAACTGTTGTTTTTAATATCAATTGATGGTTGGTTCTAATACGTGTTAATTCAACTTTATGAAATAATAAAACAATTACTATGTTTTTTTATCACAAATATATTTTTACGAACAGATTACTAGTTTTGGCAGTAGAAGACTCTAGTAGAGCCAAAACTAGTAATGTATTTGTAAAAATAAATTTGTGATAAGTTTTAATATTTTATAAAGTTGTTGTTTTTGTTAATATTAGAATTCAAGGTATCACCGGTCGTAATTGTTTTAACGCGAGTCTTGATAAAATCAACTAATTTTAACATAGCAAAACTATTTTACTATGCCAACGTTCACTAGATATGGTCTCATATTAGGAAAGTAGTGTTACAGTAGAAAGAGCTTTTGGAAAGCAAAAAAGCTCTTAGAATATTATTTAAATTAGGATAAAAAGAAAAATGTAGAAGAAAATTTAAAAAGGTAACATACTAACTGTTTGTGATATGAATATATACAAGTGTATTAAATTTCTTTTAAAACACAAAGAAAAATTTGACAACAATTTAATGATGTCAAATCATAATGCAAGGCATGGTCAAGTATATACCTTATCCAAACCCCGGTTAAGCAAATTTGAAAAAGGATGATATTATTCAATATTAAAAATATAAAATCATCTTCCTGACGGAATTAAAATTATTAATGATTACAATAAACTGAAAAGAAATCTATTTAGCTTGCTTTGTGACTCGGAGCCGTACAATTTATCTGAATTTTATACATGTGTTACGTGGTCAAAACTCGCGTGGTCAAAATGAAATTTAGTGGCCGGTAACCACAGTGGGATAGGGGTGGGTAAAATGAAATTATTTAAAGGGCGCCACGTAATTTTCACCAAACTCCGTACTCGCGATACTGTTTTCAAATTACGAATAAAACAAATCAAATCGAACCAAAATGACGAGAAATTATGATAGTGGTTAAATATTATAAACAGGTATGAAATAATTATATTATAATTTTATAAATTAAATCAATATATTAAAAAGGAAATGCATAAAATAAATAATAATATAAAATCAACAAGGAAAATAAAACAAATAAATTGATCATTCAAATTTTGAGGACATACAAAATCTACGATTATTAATGGAATTCCCAATGAAATGTCCTTACAACCCGAATAAAATTATAACTATATGCGACATAAATTAATAATGCATAACTAATCGCAAACGAAAAACGTTCATATTCCAAATTGATAAGCGTATGCGATTTAGTAAAATTAGATGGTTTGCAAATCAATATTGCGTAATTAATAGCAAACCCCAAAATATTCAAAGGTAAAATCAACAACACTCTTATTAAATACCGCATAAAATGGGGAAGGTTTAAAAAATTAATTAATTAACAATACCTTGGTTGTTGTGTGGCCTTATAGATTAAATTGATTTTCAAAAAATCTTCGGTTCCATAAATTATCCGGCTCAACGCCGTTTGTGTTGAAACTATTATTTGCACACGTATTAAACGCACTGTGGTAAAATAATCCAATTAAGGAATCACTAACGATTTACCACTATGTACGTCTATGGACCGATTTTTCAAAAGAGGCTGAAGCCATTTTACTTCCCAGTTTTATGCGACAATAAATTGCTAAAAGTGTTGAATGATTAAGATCGAGATGCGCATAAAGGCATTCTTGATCCAATAAGAACGTTGCCAGTTCTACTTACTTATATCCCGGATCTATTTCACTTAAGCAAAACGTGTGTACGGGGAACAGCGATGATTCCGTAAAATTTACATTAGCGGCAACCGAGTTTGTATAATGTTTTAAGAATGAATGGTTGTCTACCTTAAAATGTATTTTTATGTTTATGTGTATTTTTTTAAATTTTTATTGTATTATTTTATTCTATTTTACTATTGCTATACGATTTTGACGTGTTTTACATGTACAAGTTTTTATTTCTGTAAAGTTTGTCATTGTAAAATAAAGTTGAATAGCAGACTATGTCATCACTTCACTTATTTATCGGTTTTTCTATTAATGTAATAATTATCTATGTAGGTAAAATAAGCAAAAAAATTGTGTTGTCGATCCATATAATGATGATATGGAATCATTATGAATTAGCAGCTAATGCCAATAAAAACAAGGAATTGAATAATTAATTGATTAATAACAACAACAAAAATGATGATAAACATTGTTTTATTGTTTATACTGAGGTATGTTACATTGTTTTTTATTTATAATATTTTTTGATTCTGTAATAAATTTGTATGTCATTTGTCTAGATAGAGATATGTTTTGGCTTAATTTTTGTTTTTGTATTATAATTTTTATTTTAGTTTGAAGTTGTACTTTTGAATTTCAAGTGTACTTAGAATGTCGATATTATGCTGTACTATTATTTTTAAGTTATAGACCTTATATTTTTATTTTTTATTTACTTTGCAAAAATTTATTTTTACTTAAAATAAAATCTTGTTTCATAGTACTGGCACACGGATTAAGCGGTTAGCAGTTGTATGCGTCATTAATTTTTGGAACCTTCGAATGAGTAAAATTATTATTTTACAGATTTGTTGAAGTATTGCTATGTTATGAAATATAATTTGTCTTCACTTCTAGCGACTGCTGACTGATAGGGTTCCAACAAATATGTGTCTGGTTGTTAGTTTTATAATTTTTATACTTTGAATTAATGTTTTGGCAACTCCACACGTCCCGTTATTTTGCTGTCTGACTGTAGGATTTGTATTTTAGACTAGATTTACTTATAATATACAAATTTTGAGTTTTCCGAAAACAATTAGGAGGTGTTAATTAATTTTACTTCTTTGCGAGCATCTCAGCGCCAGGTGTCCCGACGGCAGACCTGCTGACTCTATGCTAGCTTTTCGTGATTGAAATGGAACCCAATCTCAAAATATCAAATTTCCAAAAACTCTTGCATTTTTTTGAGGCGACCTCTTGGACTATATTGGAATCTGAGTTCCTGTTAAACAAGCTATTGAGAATCTGTATAGTTGATAATTGTCAATTGATGTTTAAGAAGCTTCTGGACTTCAAAAAAATTTAAAAAGTTGCAAGCAGAAGTTATGGGACTGTTGTATTATGAGTTTTTTTGTATCATATTATTTTTTTTTTTTTTTGGTCAAGCAGGTTCAAGGACGTACCAAGGTCAGGAAAGCCGTGTTAGCAATTACTAGAGCGTTGCCCTTGTAGCTGATTGCCGTACTCATCCGATGAAAATAAGCTTAAGTCAGGAAAGGAGAGAGGCATCGGCCGCCGGCAACAGCAGCAGCGGCAGTATATGTTAGAACGTTAAGACGTAGTTTTGAAGCAAAATGTAGTAAAATAATAATAAATAAGTTACATTTAGATGTTGTGTTTTAATTTAACTAGTTAGTTAACATATATATTATATTACAATTTTTTTTACTTTATTTTACAAAGCAAGTTAAGAAGAAGGGCAGCAAAAACATCAAAATCAGTGAAAGCAAACCTGAAATAGCTAATATTACCAAAAAGAAAAATTAGGATAATAGAGTACAATCCGAAACTGATTCTACTGTTAGTAAAAAGAAATCTGGAAAGCAAAAAAAGAATGTTGTCAAACAGGAAGAAATTACTGAAGTTGTAGTTACAAGGAGAAGACTTAGATCTAAAGCTCCTATTGTGACAACAACAAAAAAGGTTACAAAAAAGAATTTGAAAGATGAAGAAAAGATAGATAATGAATTAAAGACTGAAATTAAATTGGAGAAAGAATTCAAAACCTAATTTAGTTTCAAATATAGAAACAGATGCTACAGTATCCACGGTTAAAACTGAAAAGAAAATTGATATGGATAAATAAAATGAAGTAAAACAAATAACAAATAACAAATATACCTGAAGATGAGCAAAAACCTATAGTTAAACAATTAGGCGTTGCCAAAAAAATTACACCTTGTAAAGTTGCTGATACGTCAAGTGCACCACAATTGAGCAAAAACTGCTCAGCTGATGAAGCATCAGAATCACAATCAAAAGGAGCCACAAAACTAATTTTAAATGTATAATCATTCGATTACATAGCACCAAGTCCTTAAATAGTTAAACTAAACACAGGTAAAAGAAGCCATGTTAGTCTTAAACCTGAACCAATTGAAGATGGAAGCGGAGGTAAACGTAGAAAAACAAGCGGTAGAAGAGCAGTCAATGTAGAACTCCAAAGAAGCATTAAAAACAAAAAAAGAAAGATGTAAACAATAGTATGAAAAATAAATCAAAATTTCAGTATAAAACACCTTCTAAAAAAATGAAAAGTCGATTAAAGCAGCCAGACATTGTTGATATAACTGATGATAACGCCGTTCCCAAATCACCAGCACCTAATAAAGACATAAAAAAACGTTAGTTGTTACTTGGTTTAGACATATCTGATGCATCAACCATCGATACTCCAACAGGAGTTCGTGCTTTATGACGTATAGCTCAAATCAAAATAAAAGAAAAAACTGAAAGACGTTAACTGGATGATATTACAATAAACACTATAAAAAAAAACGCAGTAGAAAAATCAAAAATAAAAATTTTAAAGCAGAAAAACGAAAACAAAACAAATTGGTCATATCAGAAAATTATACAACAACATTAAAAAAACAAATCTGAAGAGAAAAAGAAACGTAAGCGGAATCAAAAACATATGAATCCAAAATTCAATGAATTATAACCATGGCAATCAAGTTCCGACTTGAGCAGTAATTCACACGCCAAAAAAATGAAGAAAAATACGAAGAAGAACATGATGATGCTCTATTAGTATTTAAATCTGATTATGAATTTTCACTAGAAAGTGATTTAGAAAATGATTTTAAAATAAAGATATTAAAATAAGCACGTACTGTTAAAAAAAAGCAAGCGCTCGTGAGACGACCGCCTGAAAAAAGAACGAAGGAACGATGGGAGGAGTTCTAGAGTAGACAGAAGTGATCATTGGCATGATCCGATGTTATATTTGGATGCGTGTTTTGTAGTGTTTGTTCCGTTTCTGTTACTACTACTTAAATTAACATTATTATTCAAGTGTACAATAAAAATAAGTATTAATTTTAATAAAGAATAAGTATGTATAATGGATATAATTCATACATTTATAATTTGATAATTTAATTTATTAGATATTCTATTTTTCTATGGATATTGAACGTTAAGATAGCTTAGTTATAAAACGTTAGCGTAACACGCAAACAGTCCGGGGTTCGATCCCCAAATATGACTAAATAATAACTTGCTTTTTATCCACCGGTGTGATGCGGAAGTCACCTAGTAAGTCGTTGCTTCCATGAACCCTCCTCGTCTTAAGTCTTCTGGGGCAATGTAAAATAGCTGTAAAACGCACAATAAAGAAGATATTGCTAGATAGTAATTTTGTTATTATGTAACAAAAACTTCAATTGTTTGTAAAAATTTTTTCTTGTTTTTTTTTTCAACTAAACAAAACTAAAAATCATTCTTTGAAATTTTGATTTTTTTTACAATTTTCAAATTTTTTTTTGGTTTTTTGTCAATCAAACAAAAGTAGAAAAAAGTTAAAAATTTTGACTTTTATAACTTATTTTTATTTTAAAATTTTATTTTTTTTTATTTGTTTTGAAAATTAAAAAAAATATAAAAGAATATTTTTTTAATAAAATTATATTTTTTTTAGATGCAATAGATTTTGGGCCCTTGCTTGCTTGTAATGTAAAGTAACACAAAAATCTTTAGCTAGCAGTATAAACCTTGCTTCTAACAATGTGCATAGAGAATAGCCCCGTATAATATTATTATTGACAATAATATTATCGTCGTCTTCTATAGGATTCGCTGAAATTTGTCGGAGAGCTACATGCGAACAACGCGTTGAACTAAATTTCGATGCGCGCATCCAATTATTATTAATATTTAACTTTGCAAATAACTTCAATCATTATCAATATATAGATTTGAATTTTGGAATTGATACTCAAGTAATTGTTTTCTAGAGCTTAAAAACCAAAATAAATTTGTATAGTAAATTTATTCATTTAGAAACAATAATCAAATTTTAAATTTTTTTTAAATTTTTTTAAATAATATATTTATGTCTTACATTGTTTATTTATTTCTACATATAAATTTTGTTTTTTGAATTTGTTATGAATAATACTTTTTAAGAAATTTGCGAATTATGAACTAGTGTGAAAATTCCCTGCTCTTAAAAGTTCAAAATTAATTTGAAAATTATGTACATTAAAAGTATTTTATGGCAGTTCAAAAGTATTTTATAATTTTTATAACTTATTAATGTAAAATTAAATATAAAAATTTAGTCTTAATTTTTATCTTTCTTATTTTATCTTTTTTATTATGTTTCTAGTTATGAAAGTTTTTGTAAAAACTTATTTTAAGTTTTTGTTTTTGCTTACATCTTTTTATTTATATAAATAATATCAATTATTTTCAAAACACCAACGTTTAATTGAAATTTTTTAATGCAAATGAGTCAGACAAAGAGTATTCAATCTGATAATCAACGAAGTTATAATCTTGATGTTTGCTTCTCTAGAAAAATTCAAAAATTAATAAATATAACTCAAAACATAACAAAAAATAATTAGAAAACGGACTTTTAAAAAAATTTGTATTTATATTTATTTAACTTTAAAACAGTGTAAAACACCATACGCAAGTTCAACGGCAAATTGAAAACTGCTGTAATCTAAACATTTTGAATACCAAATAAAAAAATTCCTAATCTATTCATTCATTCAACAGTCATGACAAGTTGTATTTTAATTAACAATTTCTTTTAAATGTATATGATGTTTTTATGGTTTTGTGTATGACAAATTAAATTAGAATTCATAAACGGTAAGAGACGGTAACAGTGATTTGAAAGTGTGCCATAAATATCTAAAACTAACACTAGACAATGTATATGTGTACGTGGCTTAGTGTATAGTAAACTGTATTACAATTCAAAATCATTAATATAAAAGACAATAATAGTGATGTAGAAGCAATTCACAATAAACAACTAAAAACAACAGTACATAAACATAAGTTGATTAAAGTAACGTGCCGAGGTTGGTGCAAAACTCGCAGATGCTAAAGAAGTTTAGCGGAGTCCTATGGCAAAAAAAAATATTGTTTTTTATTTAATTATTATTAAATTATTTTTAATATTAAAAGTAGTTATAAAAAACATTACAGTTGACCAGAATTGATTGATGAAAAAAATTGATTTTTTTAAAATAAAAATTCTAATTATTTAACTATTTTTAAAACAGTTTAGATTAATTTTCATAGAGCTATAAAATTTTTTTACAAAACACAGTACGATTTGCCGACTTTGAAGGCAGTTGATAAACTAGTTACGTTACTGAATCGTAATTTTTATGTGATAGATGTAAAATGTGATACTTCTTGTGATATTTTAAATTGTAACTACGTGTTTAATAATTTTAAATGTGTCACCTTCAGCGCAATAAATGATTTTTTGTTGAACGTCGATTGGTTTGTTCATTTTAACAACTGTGATATTAATAAATGTGTTGATTTATTTTATTTTGTTTTCTATTATACAATTGATTGTTATGTACCTAAAAGAGTGTGGCATGATAACAACTTTCCGATTTGGTTTAGCAAGAAATTAATTTCAGTTACTAAATTTTAAATAATAGCACCTAAACGATTTAAATCTTCAGAACATCTTTCTGATTGCAATAAATTTTATTTTATTCAAGCAGTACACTTTATGCACCAAGAATAACATTCGGTCTAATCCAAAACATTTTTGTAGATTTGTAAACAAATCTAAAAAAAACTAATGCTTTTCCAGCTACAATGTAATATGGTAATCAGCTTTAAATCTAATCTTAGCACTAAACCTGAGAGTATTCATTTTATGTTCTTAAAAAATGTATTTATTTAATTTCAAAATCATTACTTTAACTTTTCAATGTTTTGTTAACTGAAACTAAATTTCTTGAGGTATAGAAACAATCTTATAGAATGCCATTGCATAAATTTGATGCTAAAAAAAAAATATTTCAAACTATAAAAACATTTCCATTCAATCTGCTATTCCAAAATTACTTGATCAAATTATAACTGTCCAAATACATTAGATGTGCAAAGCTATTTTAATAAATGAACAGCATGGGTTTTGTGAGAGTCAATCTACACTCCAATCTATATAAATTAAAGGTAATAATTATATAAACCTTTAGTCTTTGTGTTATTCTTTTATTTTTTTAAATCTAAAATGTTGTCCATTAAACCAAACTGTTTTGATACTTTTTATTATATATTTTTTTAATTTTAGTTCTAAACTCAACTATTTTACTTACTAATGATAATTTTAGTTTTAAGGTTTATTAAATTACTAAAGTAAACGCTAAATTTCCACGTGAGTAGAAAGTGTTCTTTGTAAATGTTTAATAAAATGTTAACTAAAAGAATGAGAAAACCAATATATTAAAACTGTCCCTACCGATCTCTTCAGTGATTGACCTTTGGATAGGATCCCCCTTTTCCAACAAAAGCAGCACCGCTATAAACTGCTATTGACCACTAATAACCGGACATTGTGACAGATTTGGCAAACTAACGTGGCCGTCAGCTAGTCATAAAAAGAGTTACATAACACCATTGGATAAGAAAAAAAATTAGAGAAATCTACAAACACAACGCAGAATATCACCACGGAACTTGTGAGAAGTTGTTATGTGAATAATATCAAAGATAAACAGAAATAAATTTGACTTGTTCCGGACAAACACTAGGTTTTTTAACAAAGTTATTTTCTTGTCTATTGGTCGCATTTTACAACTAGCAAAAAAGTTATCAGAAATATTTTTGCACCACCCACACCTTAGATGGTTTTGGTCTAAAATTAACCCCCATCTTAAATAGTTTTGGTCCCACTTGTTGTGACCTTGCTCCAGATTAGACCGTAGTCACTTTGGTTTTGAGTCTGATGAGACCGCAAACAATTTACATTAGAGTTGCTGCAATACAAAAAGAAGCATTTTCAACAAAAGTCTCCTTACAAAAAATGCCTGTAATTTCAATACACATCAAATAAACGCTTGAGAGCTAAATAGTGTACTGGATGCAAGATTATATATATTTATATTTTATTTTAAAGTTTTTTTTTTGTAATATTAAAAAAGTCAAGTAGAAAAACAACTCTAAGTTAAACTTCATTTTTTTTATATTATGCACAATAACAGTATGTAAATAAAGATTAAATAACTAACCCTACTCCAAGGAGTATTTCTACAATAAATAGTTTTTAAATTCTCAAAAAGTATATAACAATGAGGCGTTAAGGACATGGGGATAATAAGTTAGTCAGTCGACTGTTCCCGTGTAAGTTTATTTATTGAATGCCCCAAATATGAATATACTAAAAATAGATAACAAAACATTTCTTCTATGACATTGTCAATAACATACATATGATATTAATATAAAATAAATATAAATATAATTCACAACATATGACAAACAATAAAATCAATATTATTGAAACAGAAGAACAGTATCCTGTAGAAATAATAATATAAAATTGTATACAATAATAAGCAAACTTTTACCGCCTCTTATTGCTGCACTAAGCGGACAGATTCAGCTTCCTGCAGCAAAGACATTACCAATACCGGTCATTAAGACCAACATGCTTCCACCAAATCCTCTGGGGCAACAACGGTTGAGGAGAAATGTAGTCTCCTTAACCAAAAACGTTGGAGAAGCACCTCCCACACATTCTCAGGTTGGTCTTAAAACCGATCTAACTAAACTTGTTTTGGCAGATACGCCAAAACAAATAGATAAGGATCAGTCTGATCCGGGTAAACGGAAGAGGGATGGACCCTCTTCCAGCAACGGTGACGACGAATCCAGTTTAGCATCAGAACTTTCTGTTGTCGACAGTGGAAGTAATAGAGGTAGAAGAAGAAGGAAACCTGGCTGGATAAATGGCAGATCACGCTTCCAGTTGTAGGCCTTCTATTATGTTTTTTAATTAAGTGTTGTTTTGTACCGGCACTACAGTCCTTTACAACTGCGGTGTCATTTGTGTATTTGTATAGTTGTTTCTATTTTAAGGTTCTGGCATTAAAGAATTTTTTGTCATTGATGTCATCTGTGATATTAGTTTTAAGTTTTATTGATTGTATGGTTCTGCATTTTTGCAATTTTTTTTTGAGTTTTAGACTCCTAAAACCCAAATACACAAAACAAATTTATATTTTCCAATTAATTTACATGAAAATACGTTTCCGGTTTAAAAGAATTTAACAAATGCTCCTTTTTGCCCAGCTCCTTAGTACAAAAACATAATTTTATGACTTTTGCGGCTTATACCCAGTAAACACAGTTACGTTTAAGATACGTTTATTTTTGGTATTACACCTAAGTGTAATATTTGTTTATTTGTTCAGTATATTATTCGGAAAAATGTCCGGCGACTAAACGGATATATCTCGTATATTTAGTGTGTAATATACGTATAGGTTATATGTATTTTAAACGTGTAATTTACACGTGTTATCAACGTAAAAAATGCGTTAAAATATAATAAATATAATTGTATATTTTTTCAATTGAAATACACGTGTATTATAGGTTAAACTTTATCCGGCGAGTAGACATGTGTATGTTTGGATGCTTATACGAGATAACTGACTCATATTGGGAAGAATTGGGTCACCCATCCAAGTCGTGACCGGAGCGGACGTTGCTTAACTTTTGTTAACGCTGGTATTTGTACATGCCCTCTCTGCCGTACTGCCTACTTTCTCGGATATATAATAATATAAAATATGTATATCATTTTAACATAAAATACAAAGTATTACATATAAATAAATAAAACATTATAATATTTAACATAGATATTAAAGAACATTACAATTAAATTAAAGATTCATTTTGATTTTTCAACCAGTTTTTTGGTGACATCTGAAAAATATATTGTGTGTATTTCCACAACCTCATATGTCACACATATGGTAATCTTTATTTTAAATAACTTGACTAGTTTGCTATTTGTATTTATAATACTATATATAACAATAGCAATTAATAATATTAAATTTAAATTAAAAAAAAAAAAAAAATTGATGAATTGATATTAATGTTACTGTAATGGCTATAAAAACAAGTTATTTGAACCAAAAATGTCATTGCATATTTTCAAACTTAGCACAAATTAGGTATTTCATATCAGTACTCCTAAACCTGCGCTTCCAGTTCAATTAAACAACACTTTAGCACTGTTGTGTAACAACAAACAACTTAAAACTGTATCGGATATTGCAACTAATAGCAAGTGCACATTATGGTTGATAAAAAATTTAAAAAAAAGATGAATCATGCATCTCAACATACACTTTGCAAACTATATTCACGCGCTCGGGTAGCCTCGGACGTACGAATATCCAAGACAACATTGATTGGCAAACTAAACCCAGAAATAATAAACGTTAAATATACGTAGATATATTATGCAGGTTATTTATAGATATATTCTAATGGATAATATACGTATATTAATCAACGGTAGAAAAAAAGAAAAATATTAACGTATAATATACAGATATACATATCTTACGTGTACAAGAAATGTATATTATACAAATACACATATACCATATACGCTTTTTACACCATATATACGTGTAATAAACTTATATTATCTAAACTTGTGTTTACTGGGTAGAATGGGTATAGACTTAAAATGGTGCCAGATTTAGATTCTACGCAAAATTTCTAATTGATTTCACTAATGAATGTATTTTTTTTAGTTAAATTTGCAATTTTTAAACAAAAAGTGCGATTAAGTTAAAAAACAACAAAAAACCTAAATAAATCGTATTTTTTTAAGGGATTTATATCCTGAACCGATCAAAAGACTACTAATAAGTGATAGAAACTAATACTAAAGCAAATTTCTCAATGCACCCCCCCCCCCCGCTCTAGTCCGTTTGAATTGGAATTGCCCAAATATTATCAAAGATTAATTAATTAAATTTAGAATTATTAAAATCACAATTTTTCCAGTAAGCTAATCTTCAAGATCAAATGTCTCACTGGCAAAGCATACACACTTGCTTGCTTTAAACTATTTACGTAGAACTCGTTATTGCACAGAAAGTTCAACAGTGGAAAAATCTTAATTGTTTGCGTTTAAACGCATTATAAATGGCATTTTAAAATGCGCACTTTCTTACATACCTAATAAAAAATTGACGCTGCAGATATAGCAAGTACGCCGATAAAAAAAGTAACACTCGCAAGATGGTAAGTTTTTTGACGTACTGCAAAAAGAAAGATTAAAAAAAAAGAAATGTAAGAAGTAAATATAAAAATAAAACATACCATACTGTGATAATAATTTTGAAGAACTTATAGTACCTTATCTTCAATTTTAGATTTATACATGGATCTATTTAGATATCATAGACACTTTAAAAAAATAACCAATCCAGTTTTAAAAGTAATTTTAATGCAGAATTAGTTGCTAAAAGACATACAAAGTTCATTGAAATATCTTCAACTATAAGGGCATAAATGATTTTGGGCATGATCTAATGATATTAATATATAAACTTAAATTAAGTTTGTCTGAAGTTGTTAAGTAAATATCAAAAAACGGTTAAACTTGCAATAATTTCATTGATGAATATGTTACCAATGGCTTTATAAATAACGTAATTTATATAATATGAGTTTTTATAATAAAGAACACTAAATTAATTTTAATAATGTACAAATTTTAGATAATGAATCAAAAATCATTTTAGGACATTGTCAATGTACTTGTGCAAAACCCACTTCATAATAATGAAAATAGTAATAGACAGTTATACAATTTGCAAAACCAAACTAAAAAAGGCAAGAATAACAATAAAAAGATATATCATATGTAATAAATTAGTTTGTGACAAACGGAAAAATATAAAAATTGTTTATTTATAAATATAATATTATATTTTATTACACTTTAAACATAAATAAATGTTCAATAAAGGTTTTTTAAAATGTCACAAACAACTATTTAAAATTTTGGGTATCTTCCCCTGGAGAAAAGGGTTAAAGACAATAATTAAGTTGTCACAATATAATTAAATTATACTTTACACATTATAAATTATTTTTAACATTTTTTACTGGCGTAAATGAACAAGTTGCTTAAGAAAGCGACATTAAAAAAAGTTTTTTGCAACAAATATTACTAAGATATCTCGGTCTACACGCAAATAAAAATTACACAACCCAAAAAATACCACATGCTCTGTCGTAAGTTGATAAACAAAATTTCTAAATTATTAACCAACTTGCCCAGGTAATAATTTTAGATAAATATTGTTTGTTTTTAAAGATCCAAAAGGTCACATAACTATCGGTTTGTGCATTGTTAAGAAATAGTTCTAAACTAAAAGTTAGCGTAACGCATACATATACGTTATTACGCCGTTAGTTTTTTCTGTGAGACTTTTCTAATGCCCACACTAATAGTCAGAGTGAATTCATGAATTTGAGATTCATTTTGCTATTTGTTGATTGGCTCTAAGCCAATTCACGGATATTGTGACGGTAACTTTAGTTGCATTTGGTCAATGTATTCCTTGCTTAATTCTCGGATTGAGTTGCAAACTATGCAACCATCAATATACAAATAATCTTGGGTGGTCCCAAAACTATTTGAATATAACATTAAAAAAATTTTAGAATATTTTTTCATAAATTTAATTTTTTAATGTTATTATTGGGTTGTCCGATTGAACAAATAGTAACGAGCGCTACATATGTCGTTGTGGCATTCGTATAAATTTACCTATTTAACTAGGCTTTATTCGAAATTATTGCTTTTACAACTGTCTCATTTGAGGACATTACGTCTCTTCTTTATATATTTTATATTTGAATATAGGATTATATTGACGGTTACATAGTTTTCAACTCGTTTCGCACCGTCACAATATCCGAGAATTAACTTAGAGCCATTCAACGACTTTCAAAATGAATCTCGGATTCATAAATCCAGGTTCAATCCAAGATTTAATCTCTGACTATTAGTACGGGCATTAGAGTTTAACCTACACAATTCAAATAATTGATAGCTCTTCCTGTTAAAACAATATTTCATATGACTGCCTCAATTGACAGTTTAAGAAAAATATCGCTTTCTTTTAAAGATCCAAAAAATCACACAACCATCAGTTTGTGCTTTCTTAAATAGTAGCACAGTATAAAAAGCTAGAGTAAAGTAGTGGCCAATTGCCATTTATAACAATCTAAAAAATATTTATTATTTTTAATTTAAAATGTGTAATGATACTCTAAACAAAAAGAATGCATTTCTTTATTTAAAGAAGATAGATAAGCTAAAAAAAATAAAATCAACTTATTTGATTTTTGCCAGAAAACATGTCAACAAATTCACAAAACACTTAAGATTTTATAAAACGATTCAGAAACACACACTGTGGATGTATCTATCTACATCACAAATAGAATGAATCAAGATTAAAAACTTATCAAGTTTCTAACATAATTGTTGACAAGTCTTAATTTTGTTTTCTTAAAGTTACAATTTGATAAACTGATATGCCAATTACAAATGTTGTTAGAAAAAGTGCGTTCAGTTTAATCCAGCTTTTATAACAGTAATTGGGGTAAATAGAGCAATCAATATAAACCAAAATCATTATTCTTTTGAATCAAGCTGTAAATTATTTAATTTTTTTCTACTCTACCAAGCTAAACAAAACTTTTTTAGTTGTTAGAAATATACTACAATTTTCTGAATAATAATGAAACATGTTTGAAAAAAATAAGTTACCAAATACAATGCTTCCATTGAAGTTTGAAGAAAACTTGACTAAATACAAACCTAACGATTAAACACTAACAAAGTGTGTTAATAATAAAGAAGATCAGAATAATTTATTTCAACAAATTTGTGTTTATATTCGATGAAAAAATTATGTTAGATTTTAATAAAAATGCCCCGAAGTTCATGTTAAGTTTTTCTGATTTATCAATAATTGACCACCATATATGCAATAAATGCACAAGTCATTTACATGAATTATTGGACAAACAAACTAAACTTCTAATAAATGATCATTATAATTGCAAATACTTAAAAAACATTAAAAACAAACTACACAAATATCTATTGGCAAATTAAAAACAGAACTTGAGTTATTAAATAAAGAAAAGCAACAATTAATAGGTGAGCTGGTTAATATTGATATTTAAAGTACATTCACCATAAAAGCTACAAATGATATGAAAAATAAAACCAATTCGATAGATATTGACAAAAAAACGAAAACGTTTTATGATACAATATGTATTGATGACGATCTAAAAGTGTAGAATGCCAGTTAGCTTATAATGAATCTAAATTAAAAACAATCAAGGTAGATGTTTTCAACACAATATTCCATATTTTCATTACGAACCATTTTGGTATTAAAAATAATTTCAGGCTTGGACGTTTATCAACAGAACGTGTAGATTGGTCAGAAATAAATTCAGATTGGAGACAAACAGTGTTGCTATTAAGTTTGCTAGCAAAAAAAGTTAACTTAGGTTTCAATAAATTCAAATTAATTCTATATGGAACCCGTTTATACATTGAAGAGATAGATGGAGGAAATATACATTTATATCGAAATGAAGGCTTCAGAATGGTTGCAACAATTTAAGAATAAAGTTCAAATGATTGATAGACAGCTTTCTCTACCCTTTAAAATAAATAATGCATGTATTGATAAATATTGTATTAAGATATAATTTAATATAGAAAAATATGGACTAAGGCATTAAAATGTGTGCTTTCTAATTTGAATTGGTGTTTAGCATGGATTGCTTCGCAAAGTGATAATAAATCAATTTTATAATTAATTGTATCATACGTATTTTGGTATTTGTTTTGTTTATTTTATATTATTTATTTTAACAGAAATCTGAATTAAAAACTTTTTGTTATAAATGTAAGTTCATAGAACTCGTGATTTTTAACTTATTATATACAATCCTTGTTACATTATATAAAATAGCTGAGAGATATGGAAATTACAAAAAAAACTTGCTTCTCCAGTCATACTGACTCGGAAACGTATCAGCAGATAATGGCTATACATTATTTACTCCGTTAGTGTTGCCTTACTTCGTGTGCAAATATTAGTTTGCTGATTACGATAGGTATTCTGTAAACTCTATTTACTAGATGAATACCACAAGTTGTTAATACTCAACCAAGACAACATCCACTTTTTAGAGTTTTTTTTTAAATTATAAAGTAAATTGAGTTGTTAATTACTTGTATATTGTTTAACGCTTTCAAACATGCCTAAATTGCATTCAATATAACAATATTTATAGCCAGAATATTATGTGTGATGTGGTACAGTACAAATAAAAAACCTTTAATATAATAAATTTTTTATTAATAAAGATTGTAATGTCATTACGATTAAAACAGTATTATACTTTTGTTGACTCGTTTCTGTCAGTAGAAAAGAAAACCAAAAAAAAGAAAAAACTCAGATCTGTACTTGACTAAATGTCGAGGAAGAACCTGACAAACATAATAAACTTAACAGGATACATCTAAAGCTAAATGTTTACAAAATACACTTTTTTTACTTAGTAAATTTGCCTAATAAATTACTTATTTATTTATCATTAAACAAGTTTGAACTTTCAATATTTACAAAAATTGCCAATCTAGCTTTCATTGTTATTTTTTTTTTTATATTTAAGTTAAAAACATCGGAAAACGAAAATATATGACAAATAAAAGTTTATCTATCTACGTATAAGTTAAAAAAAATTATTATATTCATATATTTCAATTAATTATCCATATTTCTATTATATTGCTTCAATTTAGATTTATATTGTAAACAAATTATTTAGCGTTACGGATTTTATTACATTATTAATTATTATATTACATTTTTTTTAACCTTTAAACCACACTTGTTGAAACTATCTCATTAAAGACTAGACATTACACGCAAGAATTGACTAATGTTGCTATTAATTTCCAAATCATTAGAAATCCGTGCTGGGATGTACAAAAAGAAGGTTTTTAGTTTTAGATTTATTTCAATTGATTTGATTGTCAGATGCACAAAATGGTTATTATGAGTGTGATGTGATGAAGGCAGTTGCAAATTTCATAAAAATTGGATCGACACAACGTATCAAAAAACTGCATGGTTTTAGTAGGAAACTTACATCTAAAAAAATGACTGAATTACGTCAATAAAATTTAAGTTTGGCTGAGACAATTTGGTGGTAAGATATTATCACATAATTTAATGAAAATATTGTTTAAATTTTTTTTAAATAATTTTATTAAGGTATTTAGAAATAAAAGATATATTCAGTTTTAAAATTCAACGAGTTTATAAATAACAAAATTTTATTAATTTCTTTTTCAATACTTTTATTTTTTGTTCATTTATATAAAACGAGTATTGCTTATAGAAACATTATTTGGTGGAAATAAAAATTTTAAAATTTTAAAATTGTTATTAGTATCAAAGATATAATATATAAGATTTTTTAATTGTTAATAAAAATAAATTTAGATTTCTTCTAATCACAAATTTACTAGTAAGCTAATCTTTAGGATCAAATGTGTCAGGCAAATCATTCAAACACATGCGAGATGGTAGGTTTTTGACGTACTACAAAAAGAAATTTAAAAGAAAAGAAATGTCAATGCTTTAGCAAAAGATAAAAATAAAGCAAATTTTAGTATGATGACAATTTTGAAGAACCTATAGTACCTTTTCTTAAATTGTAGATATATACAGATTTTTTTAGATCTAAAAAAATAACCAATACTGTTTCAAAAGTTATTTTAATGCAGAATTGGATGATAAAAAACATACAAAGTTCATTAAAATATCTTCAACTATGTGAACATGATAAATGATATTAAGCATGTTCTAAATGTTATTAAAATATAAACTAAACTTAAGTTTGTCTAAAGTTGTTAGGAAAGCATCAAAATACTGTTGAACTTAAATAAATTTAAAGCAACAATAAAACAATACTTTACAAAAATATTATTGATGAAAAACGTTATCAATAGTTTTATCAATGATGTAACTTACAGTTTTTAATTTTTTTATTTTAATTATTTATTATTTATTTAAAAAAATCACCAAATTAATTTTAATGATGTTAAAATTTTACATAATAAATCAAAAACCATTTATTTTTAGAAACTTTAGTGTGCATTGCTCTAGGTGATAACATAGGTTTGCTATTGACGTCCAGTTCTAATTCATCAGGTGAACATATGGCTTCATCATCAAAAATATCTGACGATTACAGGCGATTAATTGCTTATTATGATAATTATAAACTACAAGACAAAATCAATTGGGATAATGACAAACCAATCAGCTTCTGTAAAAGTACTGAAAAGAGCTTCAAAGTATTAGTAAAAAAAATGAATTAAGACATAGAATAGCCATCACTTACAAATACATTGAGTTGTATTAAAGTTGGCTAAAAATAGTTTATAAATTTAAAAAGAGTATTAAAAAATTTGAATGAATTATTGCAAAGAAACAAACAGTTGAATCTGTTAAACGTGAGATTTTATTACAATCTATGAAACAATAATAAGTGTATACATAATACGTCAAAAATTTTAAAAATCCATCAAGGATATTTATGAATGATTAGAATTTTAGTGATATTATAATTAGTAACAAATTATTTATTTGTTAGTTTACACGGTTGGGTTTATAAGTAGTATATATAAGTTTATAATGAATCTAAATAAAAAACAATCAAATTATACTACTAGTAAAATAATTTAATATAAATAAATTAATATAATCTTAACTATTTTGTTACAAAAACGTCTCAAATGCTCAATATATATGCAGTTTTATAAAAATGTCACATTTCTGTTACACTAAATTTTAAAAAGTTTGCTACATCAACATTAAAGATCACACCAATCATACTAGACACACCAGTAATAACAGAAAAGAAGCTTTTTGTAGGAGACTCAAACTAGTACTTATAACAATAAAGAAAGCAAAAATTAAAGTTTTAAAATTTTTGAAGAAGGCTGTTGACAAGGAGAAAAAAAAACAAATTTTGAATTAAAAAAACTACAAATTAAATTTCTAAAAAAAATTATTAATTGAGCTTACTTAGTATTGATTTTCTTATTAAACTGCAGTAGAAAGTATTTAATTGAAAAACAAAATCAAATTTGTAATTTTTTTCAAAATTAAATGTTTGGTGTATATTGATTTTACCAAAATTATCTCATGAATATAAAACAGCTTTAGAATAATTATATGTTTAAAAATATAATTTTTTTAAAACTTTTTTTATTATATAATTAGGATTGATTTCCTAGAAAGATTGCAAAAACAAATTCGGTTTTAGATGCTGTAAAAGATTGGAATAAGAACTCTCAGAATCCATCTACAAAAAATCCTAAAACTTTAGCAAATGATTCTGAATATAAAATAATGCAAGAAATAAAAATTCTTTTTATATAATTATTTTTATGCACCTGTCAACTTTACATGCCTTCAACAATATATACAATAAAAAAGTTTTTTGACTTTATAGAAAAAATAAAGGATATGCTGCAAATAATGTAATAACCAAAGATAAAAATTAATTAAATTTAAGAAAAATAAATCAATAACTTATAATTTAATTCTAAAATGACACAATTATTATTTGTAATTTTTATGTATTTTATTGTAATGTAATCATATTCGCAATAAATATATTATTATTATTATTATTATTATTATTATTATTATTATTATTATTATTATTATATACTCTAATAAGTAATATGTGGTAAAACATTCCATTTTACTACAAACTAACAAAAACAAATTAATATTTTAAAGAAAAAAGAACAAATAAAATAACAAAATTAGTCCAAAAGATAGACACACAAAAAAATAATTAGAAAACAAATCTGATGTAATTACAACCAATGAAGAGAAAAATTATGAAGCAATAAAAAACTCAAAACCAAATAAAAAACATAAACTTGGGTTCTGATGAAAATTCTAATAAAGTTGCAACTGTTAAAAATAATAATAAGTTCTAGATAGATAATTAAAGATTTAGATTGTATTGAAATTGAGAAGACATATTTACTTAAAAAAAAGCGTTTTTGTTACATATTAAAAAGCTAAAATCTAAGCAAAAATTATAATAAAGTAGTATGATTTATTTTAAGATTTTATTAGTTACTTTATGTATGAATGTTTGTTGTATTTTATGACATTTATGTTTTTATGATGTACACTTTTTTGTTATATGTGAAGTATCTTTGGCAAAATAGAGACTTATTATAACTTAGTAAGCACGGATGAAATACCTTCAACATCAAGTATTATCAGTTCAGTATTCAAAGATTAACTCAAACTGTTCCAAAATAAATGGTAAACAAAAAAAATCCTTGCAAAAATTTGCATTCATTCTCTAATTTTCGTGTTATTTAACAGAAAAACCAAATTATAGAAAATATATATTAGAAAAAAAATTAGGTTTAAAATTAATTGAAGAATTGTCAAAGAAATTAAAAAGTAATCTTGGTAAGTCAATTGTCTTTAGATAAATAAACTGCCAAATCGTTTGCAGATTTTTATTTGAAAAAATAATATAACAGAAAACATATAATAATTGTTTTAGCAACCGTTTCGTTGTGTCTTTTCTTTCATTTTAAAATAAATGAAAGATACAGTAAACAGGATAAAAAACTACAAGTTTAAACAATTTTTTTTAAATTTAGTTATTAATTATTTTCAATTTTGATATATTAGCCTAAATAATGCTAATTGAAGGCACTACATATAAAATACTAGAATATGGAAAATACTCACGCTTAAATTTTGCGTTTGTATTTATATTTAATGAAAAATGTTGAATAAAAAAAATTCACAAGATGAGACAATTTCAAAAACAAGCAAGATTGAAAATTATTTTTAACATATCAAACAGGACTATTTGTTTATCAATTTTAGATACTAGTACTTGGACCAAAGGATTCTCTTAATGTTTATAGTTTTATTTTATTTTTCTAATAATATTTATTGTAATTCTAATAATGTAATCTGACATCTTTTACGTGTATTGTTTATTAGTTATTATATTATTAATCTTCTAAAACTTATTTTAATTTGTGCTGTAGCTTACAATTTAATAATTCTGACAAATTTAAAACTTTTGTCATTTTATAGTTAAAACAAAAGAGGGAACAGTAATATATTAAGTAATATATTTTAGTACACTGTTTTAAAAATGTTATCATGTATCCGTGGGCATTTACTAAGGAACTAATAAAGGATAAACTTATTTTGAAAGAATGCAAAATGGTTTGTGAAGAAACCACATGTACGTAAAACAAGAGGAGATTTAAAGTTGAAACTGCTAAATATTGTTAGGTTGTTCTGCAGATTATGCAAAAAGATGCCATAACATCAAATTTGCTTACACAATTAATCTACAAAATTATAGAAGCCTGGATTTACTCCTCGTCCTAAAAATATTATAGAAGTTGGTGAAAAGACATCTTATGGTATTGTTGCTATGGTCCAATAAGTCTACAAATTTTATGATAAAATGAAAAGGAAAAAATGTAACAACGCAAAAAATTGTTGGAATTAATTTTATTTGAATAAATTTTTTTTCAGTTTTTTTTTCTGTTTTTACTAATAAAATTTCATTACTACGCTTTATTTTATATATGTTTTAACCATTTAATAATCATGTATTTTTAAAATTAATCTATGCAATATCTATATTCTTTTTTGGCCAAAATAATTGTTTCTATTATCCAAAAACTACTATTGTTATCAATCTTTAAAAATAGACAAAAGATATTTAACGCATAATACTACTTGCAGGTTTGCAACATTTTTTTAACTAATTTGATTGGTTTAATTGTTATTTTCCGTTTTTGTATAAATGAATAATTTAAATGATTATTGCATTTATCATTTTTTATTTTTAATATTTTGTAGTCAATAACTTTAGTTCTTTGGTAAACAAAACCATTTAAACAAAACAGTTTGTAATATCTAAATCTACCAGTGTACTAATAATTTGTCAAAGTGACATTTTTATTGTCATAAATTTGAAAAACTGTTCAAAGCAAAATTCTAGTTAATTGGAATTATTAATTAAAAAAATGTTTGCAACGTTATTACGAAATTTGTCAAGAAATATACAAATCTTGAATTGGGAAAAATGTGTTAGCAGCAATATTATAACCAAAGTACAACATAATAATGGGTTTATAAATACGGAGAAACACAACATCTACAACCCAACGTTTTTCATAAAAAACAACCAACAAGAAAACCTATTAAAAATTCTACAGTTTGTTAATACAATTCCAAAAAAATATAATTTACTAAATGAGGTTAAATTAGAAAATAATAATGTGGCAACAGAAAATAAGGTAGACATAAATAAAATAAAAAAGGCGATATTGCCCGCTTCGGATATAACTGAAAAAGTAAATTTAATTACACTTATTGAAAACAGTAAGGAACAATTAAATAAAAATGAAGCAGTTAATTGCAACTTAGAAAATCGAAAAGTAATTCTACAAGATGTAAAAAAATCCGAAGCACAACAAATGATTAAATTGCAAAAATTAACTAAAGTTAAACATCAATACTTACAAAAGCCTACAAGTTTAACTTCAATATTATCGAGTAGTAACAAAGACGCTCCTATATGCAAACAAGCTTTAAAGCATACACAAAGTCAGCTAGTTTTCAAAACGCAGCCTTATATATCAGGTAATTATTTGGATAAACCGGGTAGTATGGATTGGATTTGGATGAAAAAAAAAAAAAAAAAAAAAAAAAAAAAAAATTGAAAGTATCAATTTATTATTAAGAAAGATAAATAAAGAAGAAATATTCATAGCGTTACTAACTTATCGCAACACTTATAAGACCATCAAAGATATATACAGATATCTAAGAAACAGTTGAAAAAAAAAGTAATGCTTATGTCAGATACAATAGACATCGAGTGTTTGTTATTTATTTTAATAATACACACTTTAATGTAAAGTTGATAAAAAAACACAAAATGACATTGTTGTTTTTAGATGATATTATGTTGAAATATGGTTATGATGATTAAAATGAAATTAAAAAATGCGTAAAGAGCATAAAGTAATGTAGAATTGCTAGTGGTTTGGTCATTTCCAATTTTGCCAGAGAACATGTAATTTAACAGTCATGACATGTGAGATAGACGAAACAATTAATGTTTGTTTTGATGATAAAACTAAAGATAATTTTACGCATTTATTACAATTATTCTTTGAACAATCAAGTTGTTAAATATTAAAACTCTGAATAAGGTAAAATTATCATTTTGGCGGCAGCAAAACACAAAAATCATGTTATTTTGGAGCAGTTACTTTTATTTTTTGCTTTTAAGTTTTTTAAAAATCACTAAATTGTTAAAATACTATCAATGTATAATAATTTAGTAAATAAATTATCGACATAAGAACTTGTGCGTATTTTAAAAGATTCTGTGTATAATCGTAGACGTTGTAGAAGATGTATCGTTCAAAAGAGTTTTTAGATAAATAAGTTGTATGATGCAACTCGCCGTTTTGATAACTTCTGACATTCCATAAGAACAGACAAACAGTAACAAAAAAATACATACCACATTAACTGACAATTTTTCAGATGACAACATATGTCCAAAACAGTGACTGATTTGCAGTTATGCACGATAAATTCAAATTAATTTAAGTTGTTAACCATTTTAATTGAAAAGAAAACAAAAATAACTGCTACAAAATCTACAAATGGCCTTAATACATGCTTTACAAGTTTGACAGTTTTTTTATTACTTGACTGAAAATTAAAAAAAATCAGAAACTTGAACATTACAAAAAAATGTCAATAACATAAAATAAATTATTTATTTTATGGGAATTTAGACCACTTCCAATTGTGAATAAAAGTCATGTTCTATTTGTAATGTTCTATTTGTAAAATAACATTTTTTGTTAAATTTCCAGATTAACAACAAATTTATTTAAAAAATTAATATGTATGCGAAATCGTTGATAAGATCTCAAACTAAAGCCAACGGCAGTAACGTCGTGCTACCTTAACAGGTTACAGATCCTACAATATATTTATAAACAACGTAATACCAACCGCTTACACATACCCCGACGACTCAAAGGACCAAATACAGTGGGCCCAGTTCAACCAAGTTCAAACACCTCGATGCCGACAACTACATCAAAAATTTATTTATTCATTTCATTGTTTTTTTTACCTTTCGATGTAAGGCGACGTCGAGAATTACGATTGTGATCAAATTTTACCACCACCCGTCTTACCCGTACTAAGATACACCACGCATACAAGTAACAGAATGTAGAACTAAAAACAGTGTCGCTGGTTTTATAAGCAATGTGTTACCAGCCGCTTACACATTCCCCAACAACTCAATGGACTAAATACAGTAAGCCCAGTTCAAACACCTTGGTGCCGACAACTACGTTCAGAATTTATTTATTTATTTTATTGCCTTTTTACCTTTTAGAGGAAGGCGACGTCAAGAATTACGACTGCAATAAAGTTTTATCACCAAACATCTTACTCATCTCACAATACACTACAGGCATACAAGAAAAATAATATAGGCGTAAAATCATTCTAATATTATTTGTTAACTAAAAAATATGACAACATCGTAAAAATATTCATTTTTAATGTTAGAAGTTAAAATTTTATATGGCATTTTATACATTTTTTTTTTAAATGAAGTTAAAATTTAGTATGGCGACATTGAGAAAATGTATCTACCAATTTTTAATGTTAGAAGTTAAAATTTAAAACTTATAAGAGCAACACAGTTTCAATTGAGCGGTTGTGGTGGAGGAAGGGGACGGGGTGGTAATATGTTACTATGTTATAAGTTAGGTTAAGACTTACCCTAAGTACTAGACGTAATAACAAAATCCGCGGTGGTGACATTCTCAGAACGGATAGCTGTATTTAATGCGTTCACATTGGAAAACAGATTGACAGCTACAACCTGCTATTTAAGTCCCGTGATCTATCCAAGTCCGGTTGTCATTAATACACAAAGTTGTTTTGGCTATTTAAAACAAGTGTTTGAGTGATAACTGTAATAATAACTGTTTTCAAACCAATGTCTTTGAACACATTCCTGAAAAATGCTATGATTTTTGAAGAAGAAGTTAAAGATGTACCTGATTATTTAGTTTACCTTTCGAACAACTTATTAAAAAAAACGAATTGTTAATCTTCCGCTTTTATTATCATCCGTTAAAGAAGCATTAGGTTAAAATAAGTTTAAATCAAAACCGATAGATTCTAAACTGGGCAATAATTTCAAAATCAAACCATCAACATTTAAAATTAAGCAAGATAATTTTTTAGATGGATTCAGTAATTTATCGAAAGTACCTAAAAAGGCTTTAAAAACTCCCGTTAAAATTAAAACTAAAGATGCAGTAAGGAAAACAAATTTGCATAGTGCCAAACATACTTTGTTGATACAAAGGAATTCACTATATTCTAGAGAAGTTGACTACTACGCGAAAACGTACTCTTAAGAAACGTGAATTGTTGGATGCTTTGAATAAACATCAAGAGAAGATAAAACGCATAAGAACTAGGAGTCGCATTGAGGAAGATTTAAGTCGTAGACAGAAACAGATTAATTTTGGCAAGAATACTGTCGATTATGATAATATTATATTAAGCTTGTTCTAAAAGATAAGCTTGCATTTAAAGATCCGTCCACTTCAAACAATTACCGAATTTACTCAAGGCGTAGATTTGATAGACTGATAAAAAAGTGGCAACTGCACAAATTCTACCCATAAATGATTTTATTTTTATAAATTCCTTGCTTTGTACAACAAAAATTCCTAATTTTATTTTATATATTAGTTTTAAATTCTATTATACGTATAATTTTTTTTTAATTCTTGAAACATGTTTTTTAGCAAAATGTTAAAACACCAATTACATATTTTTATTTACGTAGGTGAATTGGCAAAAAAAAGAAAATAAAGGGTGCAGGTACTAAAAAAACATAAATTTTAGAATTCTAAAAAAAAAAATTACAGTTTTTTTTTTTTTTAGAATTCTAAAATTTATGTTTTTTAGTACCTGCACCCTTTATTTTCTTTTTTTTGCCAATTCACCTACGTAAATATATATATATGTATGTATATACAGGGTGTAGATTAATTGGCGGATAAACGCCAAGTAACTTTGTAGATCGTGCCAAAAGAAAACGAAAATCTTAATTCCAAAATGCTGAGAAACTCTTTGTTTGGCCTCACGAGGTCATCAAAGTTTCAATGTTGTCAATACAAATATTGTTTTAATTGCGTATTTTATGTACCAAGTACCTTCTTTTTTAGTATAATAAAAGTTACGAGGTTTATTAAAAATTAATAATAAAAAAATATTGAAAAATGTGCAAATTACTTTTCAAGAATAAATCAAATTTAAACTAAAAATACACTTGGCAACGTAGCAAATTTTTTAATAAAATTCAAATTATAACGTAGGCTATGCAATAAATGTCAGTTGATATTTCTATTTTATTATGACTTTTACTTTGAATGAATATGCAAATTACGCCGGTGATGCTTGAGAATGTCATGAATTCGATACCATATAGTGTTTAGAAGTAAACGGTGGCCAATATGAACAGTTGTAGTTTAAAATAAATAATAACATTTGATGTGTGTATTAAGTTGCCTACATCATAGGTTTGAATAGAGAAATAGAAATTTTGCTACGTTGCCAAGCGTAACAAAACTTTGAGGATCTCGTGAGGCCAAACGAAGAGTTTCTCAGCATTTTGGAATTAAAATTTTCGTTTTCTTTTGGCACGGTCTACAAAGTTACCTGGCGTTTGTCAGCCAATTAATCTACACCCTGTATATATTAGACTGGTTCTTAAATATTTTTTTGCGGAATTTTTTTCAGAAAGTGATCTATATGCAAAAAAGTAACCTATGTTAAATCAAAAGAACAGGTGTCGCACTGTCTTTGAAGTTTCAAAAGTAAACCCTTTACCTTATTTAAAAAAACATAAATAGAATGTTACAAATTAAAACAGATTAAAAAAATACGTACTAAAGGTCATTTTAACGGTTTTCTAAATAAATTAAAAAAAAAAATTTAATTATAATAAAAATTTGTTAATTTAAAAAAAAAGAAAACGAAATATATTGATGTAAAGTTTTATGTGGAACCTAATTAGCAAGTACTCAATTGTTTTTTTGGGGACTCAGAGTATGCATCTGACTCAAATCTGGAAACTATGATAGTATATTAATTTTGAAAATTCAAAGGTAGTGCAAGTGTTCTTTTGAATATTTAGAGCTAAAAAAGCATGGCTTCTCACTTTTTTGCATCAAGATCACTTTCTGAAGGTGCCCACTCAAAAATTACACACATCAATTTTTAAGAGCCAGTCTAATATATAGGGTGTTTCAAAACATGTATCGGAAAATAAAAGGTGAGATTGGTTGACTAATTATAAGAAAAAAAGTTCCCATTATCATGGTTCCGCAAACGCACCGTTTTCAAGATACAAGGTGTAAAAAAAATATTTTTTTTTAATTTTTTGACAATTACTCAGGAACCGTTTGAGATACAAAACTCAATTTTAAAGCGCTTATTCAATTTTTTTCATGTGCCATTGACGGAGAGGTTTTTATTGCTCTAATTTCTATGACACTTGGGAATATGGCATTCTGAAAGCATTTTGTGAACCACCAATATTTTCTACACAAGAAAGATACTTCTTGTCAAAAGTTCTAACGTAAACCGTTTAAAAAAAATACGGCATTTTATGATGGAAAACATCAAAAAAAGTAGCAACATGTTTTGTTGTTGATAAAATCTTTTGTTTTTGATTTAGTCGTCAGCGTTCATGCATTTGTTTCATGCATTTAAGCTAATGACAATTGATGTTTAGTTGTTAAATAACCTTTTTTCAAAAAGAGTCAATATCGGGGGAATTTATTATCTTTATTACCCAATTAATTTACCCATTCGTACTATTTTGCTTGCACTGATAGCAAAATGAATAATTACAATGATAGCGAAATGTGCGATATACATTTTGTTTATGGCGTTGCCGATGGAAATGCAGCAAAAGCTTGTCAAATTTTTCAAAAAAAGTTTCCAAACCGACAGGTACCAAATGAAAAAACATTAATTCGTATTCACGAACATCTACATCAAACTGGAAGTGTACATAAAAGAACTGCAGGAAATGGGAGACCTTGCCTGCTACCTCCGCAAATTAAAAAAGATGTTCTTCAAGAAATCGAAGACAATCCATCAAGTAGCACTAAAGGAATAGCTTTAAACCTAAACCTAAGTCACGTTAGTGTGGAGGATAATAAAAAGCCAGATGTTATATCCTTATCACTAGACACCGGATTATATGCAACTTAAAAACGCTAAAATATGCATGCAAATATGCAATAAAGAAGCCCAAAATATGCATAAAAATAGGAAAAATTTGTCAAACTATGCAACTATATGCAACATAATGTAAACAAATATAGTTTAATCATTTTATCAAAAAAACAATTTATATAACAAATTCTTTTTTTTTAATTTTTAATAAAGTTATATAGGTCAAAAGAGTCACAACATACAACTTTATATATACAGGGTGTTAGGCAAAAAACGTTCGGTTAAATAACTCCATTTTGAATGGTTTTTTGAGTACCATAAATACAGGTACATGTATGTATTAATTTTTAGTATACTTGCAATAACAACCAATTTTAGTTTTTTAAAGAGCAACATGTGTTTTTTTTTTAATCTTTAAGATATTTTAAATATAACCTAGTAAATAAAAAAAAACCTTTTATTTAAAATTATTGTAATTGAATAGTTGGCAGTAAAAATAAATAATATTTAATTTTTGGGATATTTTTATGTTAATATGAATAATATAGTATCTTAAAAAATGACGTTTTTTAATATTTTTTTTAGAAACTGGTGAAATATGCATAAAAACCGATTTAAAATAAAGGTTTTGTGATCATGTTGCAACTTTTTCTTCAAAATCTGTGCGTTTGCGAAACCATGTTCCTATTAGGAACTGTTTTTCTTATAATTAGCCAAAATATCTTACTCTTTATTTCCCGACACATGTTTTGAAACACCCTGTATATATTTTAATTAAATATTTTATAATTCTATTGTATTGTTTTAAACTAGACTAATATTGGAAACAAATTATTTAGCGGGACAGATTAAACTTTTTTTTTAAATTTTAAATACTAATATGTAGGGCTGGTTGCCCTATGCAAATGCATATTTTTTTTTAAGCATTTGATAGAGTAGTGAAGTAGACAGAAATTTGTTTCAGATTAAATTGTGACATTTAAGCCCTATTTGTTAGGGCATATTTTTGCATATTTCATCTATAAAGGCATATTTTTGCATATTTTATCTATAAAAGCATATATTGCATATTAAAAAGTTATATGGCATTTTTGAAAAAAAACTGCATATTTTTAATGCATATTTTCGATATTTTTGTTTTTTATAATTTTAATGGTTTGGTAAAATTTTGAAATAAATAAATAATTGTTTAGGAAATAGTTATATTTGATTATTTAAAAAATAAAAAGGAGTATGTAGTGCTAATAAAGAAAAACAAAAAGTGAATATGACAATTGCGGCAGTAAGAGAGGAAAAAAGGAGAGTTTACGACGTGCGTACCGTTTTGTCACCAGACTCGCCAGGTGATTCCCCGATTTCTATTTGCCGGCCAATTTTCCGTTCCGTTAATCACGCGTAACAATTCTCTATACATAGTTGCAATACAAATATTTTACCTAAAAATAACACATCTAATTTGTCTTGCACATGGACTTCATCGAGTATGTGAACAAATTTGTAACATCGCCTTATAGCAAACCTTTGAAAAAATTGTGAGAGTATTTGATTCACTGGACAAAGAGGATGCCGCGTCAGTTAAGATTTCAAAGGACTTCAAGTTATGGATTTTTAAGCGCATCAATAAAAATATGAGAATCGTCTGGGCTGCCACTTTCTGTACAGTTTGGGGTAGTAACACATGTTCAGAATGTAATTAACAGCAATAACGCAAATAGTGAAGCAGCTAACATGGTAAAAAAAAACTTGTCACAATATTCAAGAAATCATGTTTTTTTTTTAATTTTGAAGGAAATATCGGCATTCTTGGCTGAAGAATCTACAACAACAAATCAAAAATACAGTGTTAGAGAAAAACAATGTCATTTAAATTTTTACCCATTACATCGGTTGATATGAAGAGAAGTTTTTTGATTTATAAAAATGCACAAACAAAGTTTCCTTTTTGACAGTTTAAGTGAGATATTTGTCATTTATTGTAATCAAAACTTAAATTAAATCTATTTATGTTTTATAGTTTTTATTCTAAATAAAAATATTACCTATACATTTAAAATGATTAGCATTTTTAAATGCTTATTTTAATTTTTTATAGAGCATATTTTTATTTTTATAAAGCATATTTTTACTTTTATAGAGCATATTTTCATTTTTATAGAGCATTTTTTAAGCGCTTAAAGTAGTTTTATTAGAGCATATTTTTGGTTGCCCTACTAATATGTAAGAATTACTACCTTTAAATCTTGAAAGTGAAACCACACTCGCTAAAACTATCTCATTGAAGACTAGACATTACACGCAAGAATTAATCAACGTTGCTTGCTTTTTAGTTCTAGAAGAATTATGTCAATCAATTTATTTGTTAGATGCACAGAAAGGGTTAATCTGAGTTGTTGACAATAAGACCAACACAACTAAAAAAAATTGCATGATTTTAGCAAAACACATCTAAAAATAAAATAATAATTGAATTACGCTAATGAGATTTAAATTTAGCTGAAAATGTTGTACAATTTGCTGGTTATCACATAATTGAATTGAATTATTGTTTATAAAAATCTTTAAATAATTTGATTTAAAAATAAATGAAATTTTTTGTTTCAAAATCAACAAGTTTGTTTATAAATAACAAAATGTAATTAATCTATTTTTTAATACTTTTATTTTTGAGAGACAAGTATTACTTAAAAAAAATTATTTAAAAAATATATTGATTCATATCCTGCTTGCCAAGAAGTAGATTGATTTTGCACAGTATGTGCAAAGAGACAATATAAAATAGAAGCACTGCAAAATTATAACTGTATTTCCATCATGGTATAAGCAATCCGCTTACTCGTTTGTGCAGGTTTTAATCAAAATACACTAAAATTTAAGAGATGAATGAAAACAAAATAAAATATCCGATGGCAGAGTAAATACTAATTTAAAATTTTTGGATTCCGTAGCACCTTCAAATCTAGACTCAATTCCGTGTGTAAAAACAAATCATTGTTACACATCCAAACGTCCACTCAACCTATACAAACATAAACCTGCTGTAAGGAGTTAAATTGCTGTTATATAAAAAATGTTTTTAATAAAGTAGTAACATTTAAAAATGTTAAAAGTAAGCAAAACTAGTTGATTAGTCCATGATAACTATTCAACCAAATCATCAAAATTAATTTTATTATTAAACATTTATGCAAAATTTTAAAATTTTAAATATTATCAAAGATTAATTATTTAAATTTAGAATGATTAAAATCACTTATTTACCAGTAAGTTATCTTCAAAATCAAATGTGTCACTGGCAAAGCACACACAGTTGCTTGCATTAAAGTATTTACGCAGAGCACGTTATAGCACAAAAACTACAACACTAGAAAATATTGTTTGCGTTTTAACGCATTATCAATGGTTTTTTTATAATGCGCACTTTCTTATAAAACTATTAAAAAATTTATGCTGTAGATATAGCAAAAAGAAAGGTTATTAAAAAAATATGTAAGAAGTAAATTCTTTAGCACAAGATAAAAATAAAACCCACCATAGTATGATAATAATTTTAAAGAACCTATAGTACTTTATTATCTTTTAATTTTAGATCTATTTCGATATCACGGACACTTTGAAAAAATAACTAGTACTGTTTCAAAAGTTATTTTAATGCAGAATTAGATAATGAAAGACATACAAAGTTTATTAAAATATCTTCAACTACAGGGAGTTTATAAATGAATGGGATTATGTAATCACTTTAAGTATGCCGCCTTTTTAAAATTGTCCACAAATTCTCTAAAATTTAATTTTAATTATTTGTTATTTAGTTAAAAAAACACCAAATTTATTTTGATATTGTACAAATATTAGATAATGAATCAAAAATGCCAAAATTGTCAGCAAATGCTAGGAAATGTACTTATGTTAAACTCATTTTAAAATAATAAAAATACACTTAGTGATGCAACGGGACGCCTAAAAATAGTAGACAGTTGTCATATTTGCAAATCCACACAATCAAATGTAGCAAACTAGTTTGTGACAAACAAAAAATTATACAAAATATTTATCTATAAATTTAATATTAATAAATAAATTTTATCTTCATTTTGGTTTTGTTTTATATTTATTATTACAACTTCTAATATCTTTTACGCTAACATTATGCAACAAATGATTGTACCTAGGTACTTACATTGTGGATAGAGGAGCTACTCTAGTTCTAACCGATACAATTCCACTAGATGCAGTTACTCTGCCAAAAGAGTGAAAACGGGCAACTACTTTCCCACTAAAATAGAATCACGCCTGTCAGATTGTGTCTAAATAACTAATCTATAGGGAGAAGAATCACTAAACCAACAAATCAAGAAGCTTTTTAGCGAGAGTCTAAAGGCAAGCAGTGATGCGGCTCTGGCTTTAGCAAAATGGCTACACAATCGTACTTATGGGATAGTGGTCGCCTGAATTCAGATTTGGAAGCAGCCTTATTTAAAAAAGCAATGCTCTTCAAATCAAAGGAAAAACAGCGTACCTCAACTACAATAAACAAGTAGCAACCACGGACGCTTGTGCATCAACTTTCTTGTGGTCAAGCAAAGAAGAAAACTAATAAATTAATTTTTGCGACATAAAATGTTTGCACCCTACAGGGCAAGGTAACAAACATATGCTCAGCAATTGTAGCATGCAAACTAAATAGATACGGCATAAATGTGACTAGGCTAGGCGAGACAAGGTTTGCAGAAAGGCAACTCAGAAGAAAAGCAGATAAACTTTCTTCTGGAAAGGTCGCTCTGATGAAAAAACTAGAAAAACAGTTTTTGCAATAAGATCTACACTCGTGAAAAGGCTGTAAAACTTACCTACTGGCATGCCCAACCAACTGATCAGTATGCGTCTTGAGCAGCAACGCGTGGGTCACCTAACAGTCAACTAAACAACTTTAGCACTAATGCAATAAACATCTAATTTTAGTAATGACATTTGAAGGGTACATTGTCATTTTTTTAAACATATTTTAAATTTTGGGCATTACACACTATAATTTGTAAGTGTGCCGTAACTTGCAACAAATTCACAAGTTTTACATTAGGTTGCAAGTACATATTTTAATTAATGCAATCAATAACAACAAGATATTTTTTATTATTATAAAATTTTATTAGAACTCAAATATGCAAATACATATATATGGTGAAAATAAGTAAAACATAATTTAATTATTTTAGAACTTAAATCGGAAGCTCCTGCTTTCAGTTTTACAAAAGAAACCGAAATATTACAAAGTGAACTAGATACTTTACTTGGTAAGTATATCAAAATTCAAATTGTATCTAGACAATATATAAAGCTGCTTTTGAGTAAACAGTTAATAAAAGAATAGTTGAAATATTAATAAATTAATTTAGTCCTTAGAATAGTTAAAATGATTTTAGAAAAACTTATCCTATCTCTGATTCAAATCAAAACAATATGTTTGTACTAATAATATTAATTTAAATTAGCAAATAATGGAGGATTGTACATTGTAAGCATCCATTTGTTTTGAAATTACAATTGATCGCCCGGATACACTTCATAAAAATGGTATTAATTTATTATATAAAATTCAATAAAAATAATATTTATATTTTTTTATAGAATTACAAAATCTAGAAAAAGTTAAAAATAAATGTAGTAGTGTTGACAGTAAAACAACCATTGTTGATATGCCAGCTAATATTGTTAAAGGCACCTTACACGATCAATAATACTGACATTACAAAATACTGACAGTATTACAAAATACTGAATCAGTATTTTGTTCACATTACACGGTCATTCCACACCGCCAGTATTTTCCTCAGTATCATAAGATACACCGGCTAGTATAGAAGTATTTTAGTATGGATAAACGAAAAAAAAAACGTGCCTGCAATAATTCTTGCTTTTTGTACAAAAAGCAAGGTAGTGCTCAAACGATGGATGAAAGATTGGTTGAAGAAGCTTGACACTTGCACACTAAAGTTGCAGAATATTATATTAAACGCTATATAAAATAATTTTAGATAACAATTTTGAATTCTCAAAAACAAAGATTTATAATTTATTTCAAATGCTGGATAAATATAGTTAATATTAAAAATAAGAACTGCTCATATATTCTTACACGCATTGATGTAGCTTATTTTGTTACTTTTTTTTCTGAATTTAAGATTATTTGAACAAACGTTACTAAAACTCAGCAACATTTGCATCGGAATTGAAGCCCTGTACTGAAGTAATGATGTAAAATAACTTTACACTATTAGAATTACTGTCAGTATTTCCACCACTTCGTGGGCGTGGCCATGATAATGAAATACTGATGCTTGGATTACGGATTATCCGAAAATACTTCAGTATTTATCATTTCATCAGTACTAGACCTTACACGAACAATAATACTGTCAATATTTTAGAATATTGACAGTATTATTGATCGTGTAAGGTGCCTTTTAATGATATATATTTAGGGTAAAGAGTGGTGCAATAGTATAGGCAGTTAGTTAATTAACATACTATTTGGTTTTATAAAACTAAACCCTAATTTAACTGATAAATTTATTCGTCAATTAGTAAATTGAAGATTATATTTTTGTTTATAATACAGAAGTTTGCAATAATTTGCTACACCGCTTAATGTAACAAATTTATAAAAAGGTAAAGTTGGTTTGGTTTTAATATATATATATATATATATCAAAATTTAATTTATTGTGCCACGTCAACAACTCATCAAGTTTTAGGTATAAGCTAGTGCTTTCAATGTAGGATTCAAAACAACCTTCATATTTTAGTTAATGATTGAAATCTTTTGTTGTTAGTTAATCTTATCTTATCTTAATTTTTAAAGATAAAATCTAGCATCTGGAATTAGAGTTGGTGATGTTGTCACAATACCGGAACAGTAAGTTAATCAATTAAAATAAATTTTGTTGTATCTATTACCATCGTACAACTTTCTAAATGATTTATTTAGATTACTAGCCGACAAACTTGAGAGAACTGAGACCCTATTACGGACACAAATAGCGCTAGTGATTCTTCTCAGCTACACCTAAGGTTTTCCAAACCGATTGTGAGTTGTTGTTGTAAATATATGGTTATTAAATATTTTAAATTAGAAACACAAAAAGAATATTTTTTTTTAAATTGAAAACGTTTAATGATATCCTAAACAAAAACAATGCATTTTTTTATTAAAAAAAGATAGATTAGCTAAAAAAGGTAAAATCAAATTATTTGTTTCTTGTCAGACAACATGTCAACAAATTTACAAAACATTTAAGATTTTATATTACAATTCAGGAACACACACTGTAGTTGTATCTATCTACTTCACAAGTAGAAAAAATTTAGACTAAAAAACTTTCAAATTTCTAACATAATTGTTGACAAATCTTAGATGTTTTTCTTAAAGTTACAGTTCAATAAACTAATATGTTATTAGAAAAAAGGCACTCATTTTTATCCAATTTTTATAACAGTAATTAATAGGTGAATAGAAAAATCAATATAAACCAAAATCTTTATTCCTCTGAATCAAACTGTAATTGAATTAAATTTTTTTTAAGAGAGTTAACAAATAATTTGCGCCTACCGCATACTAAAAGCCGCATAGACTAAGGAAATAAAATAATTTTCTAAACTAAAAACGCAATGTTCAACGTTTTTATTATATTTTTAATTCAAAATTGTCATGGTCGTTAGATATTATATAACGTTTAACCTAATTTGTAAAACTTATCCCAAACTTCCAAAAGACAATTTAATCACATCTTACGTTACTTTAAATAATCAAATATATATTAAACTAATAATTTTCTTATAGTTTATTTGATAATGAAACTTATAGAACAGGGTGCTTGTATTGATCTATTTAGACATTCCCGACCCACTCTACCAAGCTAAACAATACTTTTCTTTCTTTATAAAGAAACAGGAGTTGTTACAAATCGTAAGTAGGAGTTGAGAAAAAAAAAATTTCAACATTATAATTTAAGTATTATTATTAATATTGACTAATGTAATATTTTTATTATTAATTATTGATATTATTGTATTATATTTATTTTTATTATTATTATTTTTATTTTTTATTATTTTTTTATTTATATTTTAATAATAAATTTTACTTGTTTTTTTTACATTTTTGATAGTTTCAATTATTTAAAAAAAAAATCGGATCCGATCGAATCTGGTCAAAACTTTTTGAATGTTATGTAATTTTGCAGCGCTTATTTATATTTTTTATAGAATCAAGAAATCTGGAGAAAGCTAAATAAAAATAAATGTAGTAGTGCAGACAGTGAAACAACCATTGTTGATATGCCAGCTAATATTGTAAATGATAATCATTCAAATGCTACTGAATGTTTGAATCAGGTCAATGAAGATTTGGAAATTGGTAAGTGAATTATTTTATCAATTTGCATTTGCATTTTTTTCTGTTTATTGTTAAAAGTAAAGAAGGTTTTTAGTTTAAGATTTTAGTAATCCATTTTTTAGTTATCATTCTTTAGAATATTGTTTTACTTAAACAACTATATCTAAATTTTATGTTTTTTTATTGTTTGCATTTTTTTTTTAAGTATAAATAATCTGTTTGAATGTAAACTGCTTCTACAAAACAAATTAAGTAACTTAGGTGCAAATAAAAGTTAGCTTAATCAAATATTTTAACTTTTAACTAGCAAATATTTGCAAACCTTAACATAGGCTGCTTAACTTAATTTTTAATAATACTAACTTTAAAATCTAATTATTTTATTTCAATATATTATTAAAATATGAAATTCAAAAAGTTAAATAAAACTATCACCACGACAAAAACCATCACCTCGACCAGTAATTCCGCCAGAACAAATTCAACCGTTCTATTTTAATAATACCTTTATTGATGGTCCGTTATCCTATCAGTTAAAGGATACATGGATATTACAAACAATTTCTATGTTTGATATGGATGTTGGTAAATATGCATTGTATTTGAAAAATGCATTAATTATTGTAAGTATTTTTTTAGAACCGAGGACCTCAACTGCGTCTATTGATAAATCCAAAAAATATAAAAAACGTATAAATTATAAAAACAAAACTAATTCCAAATTTACTTAAAAAGTTTGTTATGTAAAAATGTTATAATTGCTTGCATTTAGTTTTTTTTAATTAATAATAATTTTTTTAAATTAATTTTGAATTATTTATTTATAGACTTGTTACATTTTAAAATTTTGCTTTTGTTATAGGAGTTTTATTTAAAATTCATTACTTATATAATTCCTTACACGACTTATTTATTAAATTAATACTATGAGCTGGTATAAGTATACAAATCCAAAAAGCTTTTGTTTTGGTATAAGTGCAGTTGAGACAGTTTTCAGTTGATCAACATGAATATTATTGTTTAGAATAGGAATTTGAAAATTAACAAAAAAATTAGTTTTATAATAAAATTTGAGTTTTTATTTAAGTCCTTATTTTTTAATTAATGTCTATATCTATATGTATAAAATAAATAATAAATTTATATCTTTTTTGGATAATTAATTCAAATGTTATAGATTTTATATTTATTATGACACGTTAAACCAAAGATCTGTAAACTTTTCTCATGAATCGAGAAACAGACAATGCACAGCCTGTTTGATCATGAGCGTGGTTTTTGTTCAACTCTACGAATTACCATCTACATCTGCCGTCATAGACGACATTGTAGACCTGGGTGATCAACTTTATCGTTGCGCAATAGTAACACTGCCTTCCTTTGTACCTTAAGGTAATGCATCTACAGACTTCTTAAATGTAGCAGAAGTGCACAACCTGTTTTGATAAATGCTAGGAAGATGCAAATAGTGTTAAGAGAGGAGGTAGATAAACACGGTAACCCAGAAAGAAAAGACTTACAAATTTTTTTTATAAATCACGACAAAGCTGCGTTAACGTGTAATTCGCTTTCATTAGCGATTTTTAGTGCAGCTGCCCGATACTATCTGTCCTGCATGATAAGTTTTCAAAATTTAGAAAACATGATCAAGCACGTGGTGGCTTGTGTAAGGCACGATGAAAGCGGACCGAAAAACACACAACCTTCCAGAATGTCCGCTTTTGTCGTAAAGCAATTAAGACCGCGAACCGAGATTAGATCCGGTCGACTATTTTTGCCAACGCTCTAATCGAGTGCATCCCTCCGTAGACGTGGAAGAAGGTCCATCCAGAACCGAGGGAAGCAATCAAAGAGCGACGATTAGAAACGAAAATTATTTGTTGCATGCGGCTTGCTCGACGTAGCCAATGTGAACGACAATTGTCAACATTGCCGTGCATAGAAATATAGAAGAAGTGCTGTAGAGGAAATACACTAAAGGTTCCTAAGTGGGCGTAAACTACCCAACAAGGTTAATCGATCTGCTGTTGGATTCTACAGCTCAAGGCAAAAATTTTCTTGACAATGTTTATTTTCTTTTGTAAGTATACGCGCCGACGTACACGCTCCGACCAAAAACAGCAACTGGCCGATGGTCATTATCGGAGGCAAGGTGTACCACAGCGTGACGGAAACATGTGCTGAAATGTATGATACACGGGCCGTACGGCAATCGATTTCCGGAATGCGTTTGCGTGAAAAACAACAAATGCGGTCTTAATCGACACATAGACTTTCATTATTATAGTCAATATATTGCACAATAATTGATATACAATAATATTGATAGCCTGTAGATAATATTGAAAGATTGCACAATATATTGAGTTTGATTTTTATTGTACAATCTAACCTAAAAGTATTTATTTCTATTTTTTAACCATTCTTTCATCCATCTGCGCCTAATTTCTCCTTCTTTTTTAAAGATATAATTAAAGCAATGGTCACAAAACTTGCATTGTTTTATTCCACATATTATAAAATTCTACAAAAAAACACAAGTAAAAGAAAGACAATGGTAGTAGCGACAAAACCTAAGAGGCAAAAGATAGAATTGGATCAACAAATAATTGAAAAAGTAAAATATTACAACTACCTTGGCATAATAATAGAAGAAACTGGAAATATAGACATGCAAATAGATGCAAGAATTGGAAAAGAAGGAAGAGTATTCAATGCGCTCAAAAGACAAATCTTGGTTACGAAAGAAATAACAAAGACAATAAAAACAGAAATACAAAAGGTAGTAAGACCAGCCCGCCCTAATATACTCGAGCGAATCTTAGACAACAACAAAAAGAAATAATAGAAAAAGAAAATTAATGCAATGAAGATAAGATTTCTAATAAAAATTAAAGGAGTAACAAGAAAAGATAAAGTGAAGAGCTCGGAAGTAAGAAATCTTAAAATTAAACCTATGAAAACAGTAATAAAGGAGAGACAGCTAGAAAGGCTAGGACACATACACAGACTGAATAGAACCAGAATAACAAAGAAAATACAAGAATTGAGAATACAAAGGATAAACAAAGAGCTGGTCCGAACAGACCCACAAAGCAGCAGAAAATAGAGGAATAGAGTGAAGCAACATAGCAAAAATGGCCAAAATAGACAAACTTGAAAAAGAAAAAAGTAAAATGTTATAAAATAATACAGTCCAACATCCAAAAAGGGTATTAAGAACTTAGGATAAATAATAATAATATTCTGCAAATTAATAACTGTGAACTCATAAATAAAACAGGCAATATCTGTCATATATATGCGCAAGAATATTATTTTGATATCAAAGTTAATTTTTTCTCATAATTTTTGAATATATGGATGCACAAATAATATTTTTTTTAAATAAATTGGTTTTCACTATAATTTATATCATTATAAAATGAATATACTTTGTAAAAGTGTAAATGTTCTAGGCGGGCCGCATGCGGCCCGCGGGCCGCGGGTTGGCCACCCCCGGTCTAGGTGGTCCTATATATGATGCAATAGATTGTTCAATAATATTGATAGTATAAGGGCACTTTTACCCCAAAGATTACGCTGAGAGAGCTGCTTTTTGAAAGGACAACTTTGTAACGTATTGCAGACGCAAAAACCGCAGCTTAAATGTCGAAGCTGTGGCAACAATAGAACCGATCAAGTACCTTTACAAGTACATAACTAAAGGTCCCAATTCGGCACTAATCAGTTTTGACGAAGAAGGAGAAGCGATGTACTACAATGAGGCAAAAGAATTTCTTGACAAGAGATATTAATTTTTGGGCAAGGCAGCATGGAAACTTCAAAAACAAAATAGTTTACAAGTTGCATAAAGTGGTACGGCTGCAGGTTTACATGCCTGACGAGAGAAACGTCCTGTTCGAGCGAGAGAAACGTCCTGTTCGAGAAAGACGATCGAGGAGTAAACCGTACGGATAATGATTCTTTAATGTTAAAGTGCTTATTTCGCACTTAATGCTGTCGACTCGAATGCCCGTAAACTTTACTACGTGGATATTCCGCTATGGTACAGGTTCGAAAAGGGCAAGTGGATCAGACAAATATACGACAAGAAAGAAAAAAAAATTGTTTGCAGAATACACATCATCAACGCAAGTTAGACAAAAAAGTTTCACCTGCACATTCTCTTGTTGAGAGTGAGAGGCGCAAAATCTTCTGAAGAATTGAAAACCGTGGACGGTTTGCTATGCCAATCATTTTTTGAAGCGGCCAGTCGCAGAAACCTGTTGCCGACGACAAAGAATGACACGCGGCCAAAATTCAAGTACCTGGCAGATTACAAAACATTTGTGCATACTTTTTATGCTACTATCAAGTGACCAACGTGCAAAGCTTGTGGGACGCATTCAAAAAACAAATAATATAAGATTACAAAAAAAATTCACCGAATTAAAGGCATAACGCCGCGTCGCCGCTTGTTTATCAGCACCAAAACATAGGCGAAATTTGCAGGAAATTACGAGGAAAACCTTAGAAAATCAAGACAAAATGTCAGTGATTTTAAAGTGGACAAAAATGTAAAAAAAAAAAAGTTTAAATGAATTGCACCAAAAATAAAAACAAACAACATTGAAATGGTGACAATAAAGTAATACATGTTAAAATTGATGAACAAGTTATTATAATAACGGCGTACACGTTTAAAATAATTTTAACATGGGAGACAATTTAAAATGTCAATGTCGTGAAGACGAACACAATAGGAAAAAAAATATTTTGTAAACAATTTGCTACAAATATGTAACAAGGATAAGTGTATAAAAAAAAAGGTGAAAAAGGTAATTCATTTTAATTGATTAATTTCTTTTAAATAATGCATATTTAATCAAATAACACAACACAAAATTCAAAAATGCATAATTCATCAAATGATTAATATAATATTTATATAATATGCATGCAAAAAAATTACTATTATTAAGTTTATTATCAAATGCAAAAAATACACACAGACACACACGCACTGTGTAAATAATAATAAAATCAATTGAAATGTCGCCAATCAATCTTGTATTTATAATTTTACAATTTTACACTGATAAAACAAAACAAACAAAAAATTGTCATACTTGTATAAATGTATTTTTGTGTTAAAAACTATAATATGTAATATAATAAATCTCCTTTAAAACATTTTTTTGGAAAAAAATACAAATATATAAATTTTCTATCCTGGTTGGATATAGGCCTCCAACTCTGCACGTAATGCTGGCAACTTACATTACAAAGGACCTATAGTTTTAAGTGGATTCCGAACCACTGGAGAGATTTCATCACTCCATCAGAGAGGGTTATTAGCCGTAAAACCCCACGCTGGCAAGGCGGGTTAGGGAGTGGGAGAGCGTACAAACATGTGAAAAGTGTGTCACGGTATGTGGGAATCAAACCCACGATCTTCGGTGCAGCGATCGGATGCCTAGACCACTGCGCCACGCTCTCCTAATACTTTAATTATATTATTCAATTTAAAGTTTAACATTCTACTAAATTCCATTGAGAAATTTTCAGCTTTGAACATTCCATCAAACTATAAAGAACTCTTCTGAAATATTTAAACAGCAAACAGGAGAGATGTCGAATGTAGTCAAGAAACGCAGTGAATTTAACGAATTTTATAGAAATAAGGATTGATACAAAAAACTAATAATTGTCTATGTCGCTGTGATTCGTTAGACTGATTTTGAATAAATTAATATCTCATTTCATAATTTACTGACAATTCAAAATCGTATAAAAGCCGCGAAATAACTGCCAATTGCATAAATACTAAATGATACCGATTAATGCGGACATTTTAATATTAAATCGCATCTAGATGGCAATACTAGTCTTTTGTTTCATTATTAAAAGTGTTGTTTCTTGTAGTACAAAATAAGTTTTGTTCTATATGTAAGCATGCGGAATTAAATAGAAATGAACCAAGAGATCACAAATGCTACAAAAACTACTCAGCATCATCCTCTAGCATGGAAGCAAATATACTTTTTGAAGGGTTTGCAAAAAGCGTTTTAATGCACGGTTTAATTTTCAACACATTAATTGCTGATAGAGATAGGAGTACCTACAAAAAAAAATCCATACGCAGAGTATGGAGTAAAAGTTCAAAAAGTAGAATGCAGAAAACACCTATTGCGTAATCATATTAATAAACTAAGAGACCTTGCAAAGATCACGGCAGCTAGACCTTTAATATTAAGAAAAAAAATCGTCAAAACTTATTAAAATTTTGAGGAGCTATCACCAAAGCAATTTCTTGTTTATTGCGCGTTTTACAGCTATTTTACATCTCCCCAAAAGTCTTACGACTTGTTTGAAGGGGGTTGATGGAACCAACGGCTTATTAGGTGATTTCCAAATTTCATTCAGAAAAAATGAGGAATACTATGAAAAACAATAAACAGAGCTACTTGAAGCAGACATTAAAATTAGTTGCTGTCATATTTTTGGAAAACATCTAAATGTAACGATTTGCAATACTTTTGCAAAGTATACAAATGGTAGTGTTTATGCCGATATAAAATTGACAAAATTATATGACTATTTACTTAATGCTACTAACTATAGAACTAATAATGCAAACAGTTTGATATGCGATGTAGATAATAATGCTGTTGAACAGTTTAATTCTGTTATTGCAAAATTTATTTGTGGCAAAAGAATAAATTTTACAAAAAGTAGATCGTATGAAAGCCGTTGCTTTGAAGAAGTTGTTACATATAACACTAAAAGAAGTATGTATCTCGCACATAAAAATATAAACAAAAATAATAAAAGTCCTAGAAAGTATGTTGAAAATTAGATCTAAGAAATATAGAAAAAACAAATAAAACTAATCTTTTACGAAAAAAAAAAAACACACATGCAACCCAACAATTTAATTATTAAAGAAAAATTGCAACAGAATAAAGATTACTGGCCAAATTGCAACAAACCGGACTTGCATACTGATAGACATCAAATTAAGGACATAGAACAACAAACAAAACAGCAAAATAAGTGTCCGGAGTGGTTTATTCATAGAAGAAATAGACTAACATCCTCACGTTTTGAAAAATTTTGTAATAGAAGAAGTTACACAAATTGTAAAATTTTTAACTAAATTCAAATCCAAAAATATAAAGTACACATGCAATACAACATGGTAATAAATACGAGGCGTTGGCAATTCAAGCTTTATCTTCACAAATTGAAAAAGAATTAACAGCAAGTGGATTGTTTAAAGATTGAAATTTACCGTAAAAAATCTAGAGAAATGATTTATTTTGAAAAAAAAAAAAATGGAAAACAAGTTAACATTTTTTTGTATGGATTGTTTGTTACCAGAAATTGTAGATAGCTGAACAGAAAGAAGTATGGAGATGAGAGATCCAGATTATATAATAATAGCACAAATGGACCGAAATACAAAACAAAAAACATAATTAAATAAATGGATTGAATGATAAACGTCTTTTAATAAAATATTTTATAATGATTTATTGTGGTATTATTTTATTTTATTGAAATATTAAATTAAGAAAACAAATACCATAAACGTCATTAAATATTTAATATTGTTTTTTATTGCGCAAATATTTTTATAAAATAATAATTATACATATTTGTAAATAATAAATGCGAATTATATTTACTATTTTATTATTATATTAATATATTATTATATTAAATAAAATATACTTTAATCAAAGTACTATGTTTTTGTTACCGTTGTAAAAAATGAATTAAAAAAAATCTGGGGGAAGGTGTATGAGAGCGGCATACACAAATACGCACGCATGTAAAGGGTGGTCCATCTAGTGGTATCTTTTTAATCATTTGTTATTTTGACAGTGACAGGTCTTTCCCGTAGGAAATCTTGACAGAAAGTCAGTATCATATCTCCGCGGAGCAAAATGAATCGCTTTACGCTTGAACAACGTTGAGAAATATTATATAGGGTTTTCCAATAAAAGGTTTCATTTTGATATAAAAAAAACGGGTATTTTCTAACAGAAACCAATAAATGTTTATTTCATTGTAAAGATGAAAGTATGCCATTAACATTTGAAATCAATATCAGTCAAATGGCCGCCACGGTTACGGTTGCAGTACCACATTCTTTTCATGAAATTTTCCATGACCAATTTGCACATTTGCGGCTGTATGTATTCGATAACTTCACGAATTCCATCTTTAAGAACTTGAATTGATTGAGGAGCATTGGCATAGACCTAATCTTTCACGTGACCTCAAAGAAAAGAGTCTAAATGTGTTAAATCACAAAATCTCGGTGGCCAAGTGTGATCACCTCTTTGAGAAATAAGACGTTGCTTGCATAGCTCAGTAGCGCCATCCATTCACCGTAACAGTTGCATCAGCCTCATTTTCAAAAAAAGTAGGGTCCAATCACACCGCCAGCCCAAAAACCGCACCAAACAGTGACACGTTGAGGATGCAAAGACATTTCAACAATCATTCTTGGATTTTCTGAGCCCCAAACGCGACAATTCTGCTTAATAACGTAGCCTCCAAGGTGAAAATGGGCCTCATCACTGAAGATGATTTTTCAACGAAATTCCGGATCATTTTGATGCATTTGAAGGGCCCAATCAGCAAAGATACGACGTTTATGGTGATCGACCGGCTTGAGTTTTTGTGTTAACTGAACTTGAAAAGCTTTAAGACTTAAGTCTTTATGCAAAATACGGTGTAATGCCGTTTGTAGAAAGACTAATTTCAAAGATCGACGAGGAATCGACAAACCTGGGTTTTCTTCAACACTACGGGATACATTAGCAATATTCTCATGTGATCTTAAGCGATGCACATAGTTTTGGTTCTTCTAACAGGTTTACTATTGCTGGCCGAGAAAGTGCTTTATGACGACCAAAAAGGGCTTTATTTTTGCGAACTGTGACTGAAAAATTTTCACCAGTTTTGTAGTAAATTTTAATAATTTCAATGCGTTGTTGAAGCATGTATCGGTCGATTTATGGCGTAGTTTTTACTTGTCAAATGTCAAAAGATAATAGCTTCAAAGTTGACAGCTGCCCCAATAGCCTGCTATTCAAAATGAAACTACTTATTGGAAAACTTTTTATATAACTTATTTTCAAAGTCAATGTTGTGTAGCCCAAACAGTGCGCGTTCTGTACGCAAGCTTGTGCAAAAAGTTTGTCAGACTGGCATGCTAGTGGCCAACACACACGGTCATCGCCGTTGTACGGTGCGCACTGACGAAAATGTGGCTGCCGTAGCCAAGAGTGTGCGACTCAGTCCTGGAACACCGACTCGCCATCGATCTCAACATTTCACGCACCAGCCTGATGCGAATTTTGCACAAAGACTTCGCATCATTTGCTGGTAAGGTCCAAATAACTCAGCAATTGAAGGGACACGATCATCCGGTTCGATATCACTTCTCAGTTTGAGCCTTAGTGCAGCTCGAAATGGACTTTGATCATCTAAACGCCATTTCGGTCAACGGTGAGCGCTACATAGGTATGATAAACGATTATTTGTGGCCGTAAATTGAAGACATGGACTTGGACGATCTTTGGTTTTAGCAGGATGACGCGCCATGCCACATAGCCCATGCAACAATCGATCTTTTGCGCGCCAAGTTCGGTATCATGTTATCAGCCGTTTAGGCAATGTCAGTTGGCCACCTCGGAGCTACGATTTGACGCCTTTAGACTTTTTTTGTAGAGTGCCGTGAAGGACCGATGTTATGCAAACAATCCATTAACGGTTCCTTTAAGAGGGAACCACTAAATGGACCACCTTTTATATTTGCCTTGCGCCTCATTGTACTCAACGCTGCTACTTATCGCCATGCCATTAAATAAAGGCATGCGCGCCAGGTGAATTGTGCGAGAGGCGTTCACTCAAACTCTGTTTCTTTTTGGTATTGTCTCGCTGAGTTGTCAGTAGAGTGAAGCACATTTTTATATATATTTTATAAATAATTTGCAAAGTTCTCTCGCAAAATTTTACAATGTTTACATAATTTTAAAATTATAAGACATTCAATAATTAGCAATATAGATTTAACATGTGTGTGCGAAGTTAAATTAACAAAATATCATATCAAAATAGCTTTAATTAATTAATTAATTTAGAATAAAATTAAAAATACTCAAAAACTTTTATTTTTCACCGTATAAAAATAAAACAAAATTTTATTAATTTGAAGAAAAAAAATCATTGCGAATCAATGTAAATTAACGTCACAGTCATACACAAATTGTTGATGAAAATTTCACGGTCCGTCATTCCCCTTAATATTAAAGAATTAGTTGTATTTATTTGTAGCTATACAACTTTGAATTTTATAGTTATTTGTAAACTGTAGTTGTATATTATTGTGTATTAGATTGTATTATCATTGATTTAAATAATATTAAAATGATACACAATCATAGTTATAATCGTTATTGAAACGAAGTAAATAAATCCGCATTGTTTGTGCATTCCAGTTACAGAAACCATAGCAAACGTGTAAACAAAAATTCACACAATAGAAACTGTATCGACGGCCAACTAAGATACTATACTATATATGATTTATTTTGTAGAATATTTAAGACTGCGTTTAATTATTTTATTGCAAATTAATTTATTATTATAAACAAGCATATTCGTTTTTCCATTTATATGATTTTGTCAACGTATATTATATTAATGCTTCATATTTTATTTAAAATAATTAATAGTATATATTAATACACAACGTTTTACGAACAATTTAAAAAAAATGCATTCATATCATGTCTCAATTATTGTTTAGGATCTGCATTATTTTTAAAACAGGCCTTTCTTGCAAACTCTAGAGTCCAATAAGCACCATGTTAATATTTTTACAGATACATTTTTAGAATATATTTATAAAGAACTACGAATTTGTAGCTGTGTGACTTCTAATTATATAATTATTGGTGTAGCTGTATATTATCGAGTTTTAAATTATATTATTGTTGCGAAATAATATTGAGATAATACACATTCAATGTAATAAAATCGATGTCTCTGATGCTGTTGTTGACGCGAAATCAACAAACACCGCATCTTTATGCATTTCTTTGCAGAACCATAGCAACCGTGTAATCATAAATTTACACAATAGAAAATGCAGACGGACAACTAATTTATTTTGTAGAATAATATTATTTTATTTCAAATAATTTATTATTTACAAACATATTAGTTTTTACCATTTATATTATTTTGTTAATATATATTAGCCGATAACGCTGGCAGTCGATGTGCCATATTTTATTTAATAAAATATGCAATCATATTCTTAATTATTGTATTACAGGCCTTTCTCGCCAACTTAATTTTATAATTATTTTTCAACTGTATATTATTGTGTTTTGGATATATTATTGTCGATTGTAATTTGTGGAGAATTACGATACACAACCAACGTATACAACCGCTATGCTACTAATGAATCGAAATGGATGAACACCGCATCTGGTATGCATTCGTTGTTATCGTTGTTATAGAAACTATAGCAACCGTATAGAAGTTAGAAAGGCGGCCAACTAAGATAATAAAAAGAGCATCTAAACAGCTACCTTGATATCTAGTATTATTACGAAAACAGCATCTTTGGTGACGTTCGTATTTGTACATATATAATTTAATAATTTATTTATTTTTTTACTAGTACATTCAGAAATAATCAAATTATATTTTATCATTGTATTTTAGTTAAATTATAATTGGAAATAGCCGGAAAATATCAAAATATAGAAATAAATCCATTTTTAGATAATTTTAAATACGTTTTTGCGAATACAATTTATTAAGTGACTTTAACAAAACATAGATTGATTTTTTCTAATAGAACTTATAAAAAACAAATTAATTATCAAATTATTTGTGGAACTAGGAATGTCGCCAAAGTTGGCCGGTATGAAACTGATCATAAAACTTAGCTAAGTTTCCTATAACAATACATACAGGAGAAGTTTTTAGTTTAGATAGCACATATGCAATCAATATTTTGTAATTTCTTGCGCTCGTAAATGGCACGTGCTACTATAAAATGCAAATATGTATTATGCAAAAAAATAGAAATAATTAATTAGTATTTTAATAAATAGATTAATATTAATACATTTATTAATATTAAAATTCCATTTGTATATTACCAACATAAATGTCATAACATTTTAATTATAAAAATTTACATTTAAATAAAATTACAATAAACGTACGACTGAATAACTTTGTCATTTTTAAACCGATTTGAATAATCCAAAAACTATTTCAAATGGTTTTTAAAATACTATAAAGGCAAAAAGCAACAAGTATATTAGCTTTATTTTTATTAAGGTAAATTTTTACTTAAACTAAAAATGCAGCCAATAATCGAGTGTTCCAACCCTGTGTATTTGTTTACAATTTATTGTGTATTTTAATAATATAGATTATGTTAAACTGCTAAAACTGCTTCACACCGAAAATGTCTTAAAATATCTACACAAAAATAATATACAACATTTATTAGTTTTTATTTTTAACTTTCTATTTGTTAAACTCTATTAAGTAAAAGCCGTTTGAGACAAGATTGAGTTCGGAACTGAATTTAGAACAACTGTTTGCTCTTAATTTTTCTAAATTTTAATCCAGTGTTAAAAAAATTGAATATTTGTATCCAAGAAATTAGAACCTATAGGATAGAAAAACCTCGGTCGGTAGCCCTTTTCATATTCAAACCAACCATTGTCATAATGTAATATAGTATATAATCATTTGTTTGCATAATATCGATGAAAGTCTGACGAAAAGACGTAAACGCCAAAATATTCATTTTTGCATTATTGGTGTCATTGAAAAGTATTTTCAAAGTGAATTGATTCGCGCTAAGCTCTTAACTGCCAAAAATATAGTTTTAGTGTTAGTTATAGTGAAATGGTTCAGTTCATTTTGTGCAAAATTTGTGTGTAAAAAGGTACGATTATATTTGTTATATTTTTTTATATAGTTATAATCTTTTAAAAGACATGATTCATTATTAAATCAATATTATTTATTCAGTGTATATACAAAATAAACCTGTTTTAATGTGACGACGCTTTATTTTGTAAAACTGATTACTTTTTTGACTTGTTTGATGCTATAAAGTAATTTTATGAATTAATAATAACATGTTTAAATATTTAATTCTTAAAAATTTGAATCAAATAAGCGACTTTTGTTTTATTATTCAATTTGTTTTAGATTGACATGTCATCACAATCTAAGAAAATCCTTCATCTTGTAATAAAGATATAATTTTTCTAGAACATGTTGATAAAGAAAATTTTGAAAATATCCAGCAATTAATTACTAGCGCTGCGGAAAGAGAAGAAATGCAAATTATCACATCTATTAACGACATAACTTATTATTCTCAATTCAATAACAACAACGAAGTTGAAACCCAAAAAGTTCTTAAATATAACAACAGTAGTAATAGTTTTGTTCAAACTAATGTTGTGGAAGATGAGGAAATGCAATATATTCCGATGGAGACTTCTATTAACGACATTTATTCTGATTACAATGTCATCAAAGAATTTGAAACTCAGAACTATGTTGACATTAACAGTAGCAATAATATCGGTCCAAATACTGTTGTGGTAGAGAAATATTTAGAAAATTCTTCCATTCTTATTCCGAGCGAAGAGTCTGTTGATCTGTTTCAATCTAATATTATAAACAAAAGTCAAACAGTCTTGTTGATTATAGTAGTAGCAGTAGTAATAATACTAAATCAGATTATTATACACTATCTTTAAGTTCAAACTCAAGATTAAGTGGCTAAAATAAATATAATTAAAGTATTTAAAAAAATTCAATCAAGATCTTATAGTGATAAAGACTCCGATTCCAAAAAATCTACCTCTGGTACTGTAGTATCTACAAAACAATGCAATTTAAGATAGGGGGCATCAAAATGATCAAAACCATTTAAAGAAAGCAAACATTAAATAACTGATATTGCAAAAAAAATCAGGATAATGAACTACAATCCAAAACTGATGCTACTGTTAGTAAAAAGAAACCTGGAAAACAAAAAAAAAATGTTGTCAAACAAGAAGAATTCACTGAAGTTGTAGTTACAACGAGAAGACTTAGATCTAAAGCTCCTAATGTGACAACAACGACAAAGGTTGCAAAAAAAAAAATTAAAAGATAAAAAGATAGATGATGAATTAAAGACTAAAATTAAATTGGAAAATAAATCAAAAACTAATTTAGTTACAAATATAGATACAGATGCTGCAGTATCCACGGTTAAAACTAAAAAAAAAATTGATATACATTTGTTTAAAAAACTAATAGAAGAAGTTAAAGAAAATAAATCAGAAATTGATACTAATGGAATACTAATGGTCGACAAGTTAAATGAAGTAAAACAAATATTAAATTTACCTAAAGATAAGCAAAAACCTATAGTTGAACCATTATGCGTTGCCAAGAAAATTACACCTTGTGAAGATGCTGATACGTCAAATGCACCACAATCGGGCAAAGACAGCTCCGCTGATAAAGCATCAGAATCAGAAGTAACCACAAAATTAATTTGAAATGTATTATTATTTGAGTACATAGCACCAAGTTCTCAATCAGTTAAACGAGGCACACGTACAAGAAGCTATGTTAGTCTTGTACCTAAAGCAATTGAAGATGAAAGCGGCGGTATAAGTAAAAAAACGCGTGGCAAAAGAGCAATGGACGATATAAAAGAATAAAACGCAGTAAAAAGAACGATGATAAAAAATTTAAAGCAGTAAATCAAAATGGTATATTAAAAGATGATACAACAGCAATATTAAAAAATGAATCTGAAGAGAAAAAGAAACGTAAGCAGAAACAAAAACAAATGAATCGGAAATTCTATAAATTAAAACTATGGCAGTCTAGTTCAAACTTGAGCTGATTAGTTTAAAAATTATGTCATTAAAATTATTAGTATTTTATGGCAGATAAAGAGTATTTTATGATTTTTATGAACACATTAATGTATATTCAAACATAAAAACAGCAAATATTTTTATGTTTCTTATTTTATCTGTATATTATGTTTCTAATTAAGAAAGTTTTTTCAATTAAAAAATTTAAAGCAAATAAGTCAGACAAAAAAATATTTAATCTGATAAGTTTTAATCTAGATGTTAGCTACTCTAGAAAAGTTCTTAAATTAATAATTTTAGTTTTGTAACAAAAATTAATTAGGAAACTGACTCGGTAAACGTCTATTTGAAAAAATTATGACATAGATTTTTTTTCTAGCTTTAAAACAGTGTAAAATAACATCTAACATCTTGAATACCAAATAAAAAAGTCCTAATCCATTCATTCATTCAGCAGACATGTCAAATTGTATTTTAAATAACAAATTCTTTTAAATGTATATAATGTATTTATGGTTTTGTGTATGACAAACTAAATTAGAATTTATGAACATAGATGTAAGAGACGGTAACAGTGGTTTGAAGGTGTTGTTGTCATAAATATCCAAAGTTAACACTACACACCGTATATGTGTACGTGGCTTAGTGTATAGTAAACTGAATTACAATTCAAGAACAATAATATAAAAGACAATAATAGTGGTGTAAAAGCAATACAGAATAAACAACAATACATAAACATAAGAAGATAAAAATAACTTGCAGAAAATGGTGCAAACTCACAGATGCTAAAGCAGTTTGGCAGAGTCCTATTACAAAAAAAAAGAATTACCAGTATGAAAAGCGAGTAAAGTAAAATTATATTAAATAATAAAATGTAAAAATATATAATTGTGGTCTCAAACAGTAAAATAAAATTATAATTAATATTAAAAAAAGTGATAAAAAGCAAAGCAATTGACCAATTGGAAACAATCTATCAAGTAGTGTAGAGACAATTATTTGAATTGATTGGTGAAAAACATTGACAAAAAATTAAAATTCTAATTATTCAACAATTTTTAAAACAATTCAGTATATATTTCACAGAGCTATAAAAACTTTTACAAAACACTGTACGAATTGCCGACTTTAAAGGCGCGGTTGAAAAACTAGTGCAAAGCATAGATATTTGTTTCAAATTTTTAAAATTAATATACATACATGGTTGTGATTAATGAGTATAACGGCAAATTAAAGAGTAGACATTAAATAAACAATTTAAATATTTTTCAAATTAAGGTTATTTTGTACAATTTCTGGCTGTCTTGCCAATCAAGAGAAAATTATGGCAAAATTACTAATTTTATAACAAGTAAAAAAACGACTTAATAACTTGACTTACAACAACAAAAAAATGTTGTTAGGTTAACTTGATTTTTGCTAACAAGATTTGTGATAGAAAATTATAATTTTATTTAGCACATATGTTCAAATTGTATTTTAAACAACAAAATCTTTAAAAAGTATATGATGTGTTTTTGGCTTTGTGTATGACAAACCAAAAAAGAATTTAAAAACATAAATTTAAGAGACGATAGCATTGATTTGGAGCTGTCGTCATACATATTCAAAAGTAACTTTATATAAAGAATATGTGTACGTGGCTTAGTGTATGATAAACTGAATTACAATTAAAGATCAATAGAATAAAAGACAATAACAGTGATGTAGAGGCAATAAACAATAAACAACAGTACATAAACATAAGTTAATAAAAATAACGTGCCAAAGTTTGTGCAAAACTAGCAGATGCTTAAAAAGTTTGACAGAGTACTATGGCAAAAAAAGAAATACTAAAATAGAAAGAGAATGAAATAAATATGTATCAGAAAATATATCATTTTCACAAATACATTACCCACTCCATATTACTGTATATTGTAAAATTATTTCTTTTTATATTTTCAATTTTTAATATTTAATTATTAAGTTATCAGTGGTAAAATCTTTTATTAACATCTTTTTTACTATAATTCTAAAAAAAATAAAATCGGTTATTAAAAATAATATAAAAGTTTATATTCTCTATCTATTCCTAGTGTAGCTACATTAATTAATTAGCAAAAACAGTATAATTATTGACCTAAAAGTAAAAGAAGTTGATTTTTAATTATTTATAGAATAAAGAATAAACTTACGCAAAGCTTTTAAAGTAGCAATACTCTGGATGTCTCAAACTAAATAGATTATTTAATTTTTAATTAATTTATTTAATTTGTTAACTTAATCCAAAATCTAATAATTACTTAAAATTCAAGTTAATTAGCAACAATAACAACAAAATATAAGAAAATTGTTATAAACTTTGTATCATAAACTAAATACAACAAAAACATTTGCTTTAAATAAGATCAATATAAAACAATAATTTAAAATGAACGGTTATAGTAGTATTAGTAGTAAGATTTAGACAATACAATTATTTATTATTTTAAAAATAAAGATAGTAGATGTAGAAAGCACTTTAAGCAGCGACACTATTATTTTTTGACATTTAATTTATCAAGTTTGTTTATTTTATTCAATTGATTTATAGTAGTAGTAGTTGTTTATTTAGCATTTATGCTACATGCGAATATCGCCAATGAGTGTACATGAGTATACATACAGGATAAAAAATATAAAACGGTAAAATTTAAAATTTTAAAACTAATAAAATTAAAATTAAAACTAAATCTAAAATTACAATAATGGGACATGAAATATAGTGGTAATTAATTATAATGTAAAATGTTTAATCCCTTTTTGTTGCTAGGTGTTTTAAATATAAGCATTTAAACTGCCTAACGGTTGTTGCTGATTTTACAATTTCCGAAATATCATTAATTTTTTTAACTCCATCAGATAAAATAGATATATTAGTTTGTGATTTATTAGTTCTGCGTGTTCTAAAGTTATTGTTTTGTCTGGTAGAGTATGAATGATATTCCTTGTTGGTATAAAGACGGAAATAAGTAGGCATCATGTTATTTTTAATTTTGAATATAAATATCATCGTGTAAAAGTCAATTAACTCCACTATGGACAACCAATCCAAAATTCTCAACATTGTTTTAATAGGTGTATACCGATTGCCTTTTAAAATAATTCGCATGGCTTTGTTTTGAAGGATTTGTAGTTTCTGTTTCTGCGATTGATTAAACATATACATGATTGTACAGCAGTACTGATAATTGGTTCTTATTATAGTATTATAAATGACAATACGGTTATAAACGCTTATGTTGCAAGAAATTTGTTTCAAAAATCCAATTTTCTTGCTAATTTTATTTATTAGTACGTCAAAATGTTTATTAAAATTTAACTTGTTATCTAGGGTTACACCTAAATATTTAATGTCTTCAACCCATTCAATCGCTTCACCTTTTATAGTTATTGATTCTAAGTTATCTATTTTGCATGCTTTATTCGAAATTATCATTGCTTTAGTTTTGTGTATATTAAGAGTTAGCTGATTGCTTTTTAACCACGGCTCCAATAACCTAATATCCCCAAAGAAAAAAGTCTAAAGGTGTTAAATCACAGGATCTCGGTGGCCAATTGTGAGAAATCGGGAAAATAACACGGTCAGAAAGTGTGTGATTGTTTAGTTGCTTGTGTGGCATGTAGCGCCGTCTTGCTAAAAATAAACGTCGACCACATCAATATCCCGGCCATAAAAAACGATTAATCATAGCTCGGTAGCGCCATTCATTCACCGTAACAGTTGCATTAGTCTTATTTTTGAAAAAGTAGGGTCTAATCACACCGCTAGCCCAAAAACAGCACAAAAAAAGTTTATTAAAATGTTTAAAGTTGTTAAGAAAGCATCAAAATACGGTTAAACTTAAATAAATTTATAGCAACAATAAAACAATACCTAAGAATATCATTAATATGTTTCCAATAGCTTTATCAATAATGTAATTTATAGTTTATGTGCTTTTAATCTCAATTATTTATTATTCAGTTAAAAAATGCACCATATTGGATTTAATAATGTACAAATTTTAGATAATGAAAAATAAATCATTTTAGAATAATGTCAGCAAATGCTAGAAAATGTACGTGTGCTAAACTTACTTCAAAATGATAAAAATACTCCTGGTGATGCAACGGGACTCTTGAACGTAGTAGACAGTTGTCATATTTGCAAATCCACACCAAAATAGCCAAGAAAAAGAATGAAAATATGAATCAACGGTAATAAACTAGTAACTAGTAACAAATAGAAAAAAATACAAAATGTTTATCTATAAAGTTAATATTAATAAATAAATTTTTCTTTATTTTTTGGTTTTGTTTTATTCTTATCAATACAACTCCTAATATTTTTTATGTTGACATTATATAAATAATAATAGTAGATAATATGCAACAAATGATTGTACTTAGGTACCTACATGGTGGATAAAGGATAAACACTTTTAATAACAAACACATCAAAATTTAATATATATTTTTTATTTTATTATACTTTAAACATAAATAGATTTTTAATAAAGGTTTTTTAAAATGTCTCGAACAACTAATTAAAAACATGAGTTTTGTACTAGTAAAAACGTTTTTTGAAAATCGATAAGGTGCTTAGGTATCTTCTTATAGAAATTATCACTATTTAATTAAATTATACTTAACACCTTATACATTATTATTAACATTTTTTACTTGCGTGAATGAACATTTTTTCCGCAAATTTAAGAAACCGTCACCGTTCTAAACAGTTTACATTAGATAAAGTTTTTTGCAACAAATATTACTAAAAAATCTCGCTCTACACACAAATAAAACCGTCCCAAAAAAGACCATAAGTTTTGTCGTAAGTTGATAAACAAAATTTGTAAATTATTAACAAACGAGCTCAGGAAATAATTTAGAAAAATATTGTTTTCTTTTAAAGATTCAAAAAATCACTTAACCATCAGTTTGTGCATTTTTAAGAATAAATCCGAAACTAAAAATTAGCGTAACGCATACATATACGATATTATGTTAGTTTTTTTCTGTAGTATTTCTTTTAAAGTTTATCCTACACGAAACAAAAATAAATCAAATAATTAATAGCTTAAAAAACAAACCTCTAAGTTTCTGTTTAAACACTATTTTTCTTTATTTTTAATAAATATGATGAAAAAATGAAGCACCAAAAAGCCACTAAATTTTTTTAGAATACATAAAAAAATATATAAATAATAATTTTAAAAAAATATCGCTTTCTTTTAAAGATCCAAAAAATCACACAACCATCAGTTGTGCATTTTTAAACAGCGATTCAGTACAAAAAACTAGCGTAAAATAGTGGTCAATTGCTATTTATAGCAATTACAGTTAAACCAAACAACAATCATAACCGTAAAACCTAAAAATATTGACCCTTGGAACACACAAAATATAAGCTAAATTGAGCAAAAGGGATTCTGAGCCACTTAGGTTTGTGGAAAACAAGTTAAGAAAAGTACATAAACCGATTATACACCGTTATTTAACTCCAAATTAAATTTATTTTATTTACATATTTAATTTTTGGATATCTACTAGCAAACAAGGTACTCATTTAAAAAACAAAGAAACTTTAGTAGTTTTGGAGTGTGTAATTTTAATCGATCATTTTGCAATAACTATGCTACAACTTCAACACCGCTTAATGCAACAAACTTATAAAAAAGCTAAGTTGTTTAGTTTTATTATTCAAAATTTAATTTATTGTGCCACGTCAACAACTTTAGTATTTTGAATGTTATCCTTTGTTGTTAATTTTATCTAAATTTTTAAAAGAGTGGAAAAGATCTAGCACCTAAAGTTGGAGTTGATGTCACCACATTATGATATGAAACAAAACTTAATAAACTTAGTCCCAACAATTTACAGTGGGTACATCAAATTATAAAATATCTTGGTAAAGACATTTTTGCATGGGAATGCTCAATGCTGCATCTGTGGGATACATGCAAATACTAAAATAAAAAAATAGAATGTATATTTTTTACTGTAACTATTATTTATTTAACACCTTAAACCGGCATTACTTAATTCAGGCTTCGGGTGTTTTTTCTTATTTACGTTCTATAAATAGTAACATTATTTTTATATCTTACTTATTATCTTCATTATTATTATCATAAAAATATTTTGTTTTTGTATTATTATTTACATAAATAGAGTAAAGCGTCACATTGTTGCCTCCCTGTCTGCTGACTAAAACTAAAATAATAGATTTTTATTTATTTCATAAAAAGAGTGAAGAAAAATTCAAGTAAGAAATATCATCAAGTCTGCCGTAATGTAGTCCTAACTAAACCTAGTGGTGACTTTATTAAAGAAAAGAAAAAAATAGTTGATTTTAACCAAATGATATCCACACTGCTAACACAATTGCGTTTAAACATCTATAATAATAATAATAATAATTTTTATTCGCTTTAGCCAACTATTGTACATAGTTCGATGTAAAAAGTCAATGTAAATATAATATACACATTAATTTACGTACATTAAAATAATAATAATAATAAACAGTACATTTAATACAATTTAAAATAAACTAAAGACTAAGATTATAATAAAAAAATAATGACTACATGTATATTTTATTTAAAATCATTTTCAAGTTCATGAAAAGAATAATAGGCTGTGTATCAAGTAAAAGTTTCTTTATATTTATCTTAAAAAGTGCGGTTGGTTGAGTCTTCAGTTCAATTGGTAGTAAGTTAAAAGCCTATAATCCCATGTACCTAGTTCCTTTTTCAAAGAATGTGAGCTTATGTTTGGGAACTTCCAGTAGTGTGGCTTTTATTTATTTATTTATTTTATTAAAAGACATTATATTATGTTTTACATAAAGCAACAATTTATATAATTATAAACTATAAATTGTTAAAATTTGCATTTCTTTAAACAGTTCTTTGCCTGGTGTTGTTGATGTTTTCCCAAGCATGATACGTAGCATTCTTTTTTGCAATACAAGTATTCGGTCAATATGACTTGAGCTTCCCCAGACTATAATACCATATGATATCAACGACTAGCAATGACCAAAGTAAAATTACTAGTAATGCCGCCGGATCCACTTTTTGGCCGGAACCGAATACCGGAACCATCACCTACAAAATAAACCGGAACCGAATCCAAGACCGGATCCAACCAAATCCGGCCGGATCCATAAGAACATAAAAAACTAATAAATATTTATCAGCGCCGACATCCAGCGTCTTCAGCGAAAGACTATTTTCTCAAGCTGGCGATGTCTATAAAAAAAAAACAAATTATATATGATAATATTCTTACAATATAATTTAAATATTATTGATAATATTGATTAATATAATATTTTAATTATTATTTATTAATTTTATTATATTATTATATTATATTTATTTTCATTATTATGATTTTTATATTTTATAATTTTTTTGTTTACATTTTATTAATAAATTTTTATTCTACTTTCATTAGTTTTATATATTTAAAAAAAATTGGATCCAGCCGGATCTGGCCGAATCCGACCGGATAGTTATCAAGATCCGGCCGGAACCGAATCTTTGAAATATTGGCCAAATCCGCCGGATACCGGATCTGGATCCGGTTCCGGCGGCATCACTAAAAATAACTTTAGTGAAGGTACATCTAAAAAGTTTTTAAGTTGTTTTAATGCAAAACACATAGGCGCAGCTTTTTTACAAATACAATTTATTTGAATATACCAATTACAAGATTTGTCAATATATATTCCTAAAAAATTACTTGCGGTATTGAAATTTCCCTACTTTTTATAAAAACGACTTGTCAGCCTGTATAGTGTTTGTTGTAAATTTGATTGTGACGGTTTTACTAGCATTTAAAAATAACTGATTGTCTTTAAACCAACTATTTGCAATGAAAATAGTTGAATTTGCATCTATTACAAGTTGATACTGATGAACTGATGAAGCTAATACAGAGCCAAATGTAACTAAAAGTGATGTATCATCGGCAAATAATACTGATTGTGAAATTTGTAAGTCGTTTATATATATGCTTTATGCTTTGCTTTGCTTTTTACGGCTATTTCACATCGCCACAGTAAGTCTACGACTTGTTTAAAGTGGTTTGATGGGACCAACAGCTTAATAAACAGAACGGGCTCAAAAACAGAACCTTGAGGAACACCCTGCTTAATTTCTAACGTTGAAAAATTTGAGTTTTGAATTTGAACAAATTGTTTGCGATTATTTAAGAAACCAGTCATTTGAAAATCCTCTTATTCCATAACAATCAAGATTAGCTAACAAAATATTATGGTTGACTAAATCAAAAACATTGCTTAAATCAAGAAATATCCCAAGACATTGCTCCTTTTTATCAAGGTAATTTAAATGGAATTCCATGTATTTTTGAATAGCACAAAAAGTAGATCTATTTTTTTGAAATCCATATTGAAAGTTGTTAAATAAGTTATATTTATTAAAAAATATACAATTCCTTCAAATATCTTTGCAAAAGTACTTAATATTAAGATTGGTCTATAGATTTCCAAGTCTTGTTTATCGCCTTTTTTAAAAATTGGTATTATTTTTGCTATTTTTAAAGTATCTGGAAATATTCCTTGATTTAACGAAGAATTTATCATATTTACTAGAGGTTTAGATATTAAATGTATGTTTTTCTTAATTAGATTTGAGGAAATTCCATCTACTTACTCCTGCAGAATTGGATCCCTATAATTTTTGAACATACAGTAAAAGTTCCATTTTTGTTACCGAAAAAAAATACAATGACGTAGAATTTTTACTAAGGTTTTTCGGTTCACAATAATGACTATTTGTTATAATAAATTCTGCAACTGTATTAAAATAACAATTAAAAAGATTTGCAATATCTTCAGGGATAATATTTAAAACAGTATTTATTTTAATAGTTTCTGCAACTGATGACTTGCAGTTTTTTCCAAAATTCTATATATTTTATTTTATTTCAATATAATATGTATTATTATATAAAATTAATTAATTAATGAACTTGAAAAGAAAAAGAGTGAAGAAAAATTCGATTTGAATCATGTAAAAAATCTTCAGTGTAAATTTCTGCAATAATGTAGTCTTGACTGAAGCTATTGGTGACTTTGTTAAAGAAAATAAAGAAAAATGTGCACTTACCATTCCAACAAAATGGAGTAGATAAAATGATTTTAATTGAACGATTTTCTACATGAAATTTGAAACGTTCAAATACCGAACGATTGGAAAAAGTTTTAACTAAGCTGATTGAAAACATATTTACAGAAGAATCCTAAAATATGCGATGCCCGTAATGGTGGCTTACATATTTATGTTTTTCAAATGTAGCTGCAATGCGGAAAGATTCCAATACTAAACATAACTGGCGTAGTATTATAATGCAAGCTGTAAAATCGTGCATTAAATATAATTCAAATTAAACAATTCCAAACCAATAATAAAAGAAGATAAATATTTCAAGCACAATATGAACAGTATCACTCGTAAAAAGAGTGCAATGCGTTTGTTAAAATTTAATAATAAAAAACTAAGAATGAAGGAATCGTTTAACGATATTATTAATAATATTATGAATGATAAAACTAATAATGATTATAAATTTAAAATTGACTTCGATTGAATTTCCAGTACAAGGTATATTGAATGATATGTTGCCGATAATCAAACTAAGTGATATTTTAAAAATTAAACCCGAAAAACCTTGACAGAAAACAGACTTTTATGAATTTTCTTCCACAAAACCAACAATTCTAATTGAAGACATAATCTTTTTGACGATGCCATTATCTTCAGATATATCCAGAATTTTTATTATTAACTATATCATTGTAAAGAGAAACGACTTGAATACTACCTGAAGCAGCAAGCTGTGATAATTGAGAAGACTTATAATTAAAGCTGGGATTTTATGCATTTGAATATTCTTTAATACTTATATGTCAATTAAATAATTTTGTATCTACATAAATTAGAAAAAAACAAGTGTTAAAAACCAATAATTTTTTTGCATATTTTGTATATTTTTGAGTTTCTGTGCATATTTTAATAACAGCTGCATATCGGTGCATATTTCGTGCGTATTTGGTGCCTATTTGCATATTTGGTGGGTATTTGCATATTTCGTGCATATTTGTATAATTTTAAATTATTTTTAAGTGAAATTGCTTTTTGTAAATTTATATTGGTTTAAAAAAAAATAAGCTTTTATATAATTGCAAAAAATTAATGTTTGAATATTTTTATGTTTTGTGCATATTTTTACCAAATTTAGCATATTTAGTGCATATTTTGGCAAAATTGTGTGCATATTTAGTGCATATTTTGGCAAAATTGCGTGCATATATATGCGCATATGTTTAACTTTTTAAGTGCATATAATTCCCAGCTTTACTTATAATGTGTTATAAAAAAAATATTCACAAAGACAAGAATTAAAGTATTTAAAAAATAAAGGCATTATGCAAACCAGTTAAAGTACAACTAGAGAAAAGACAATTCTGATTATGTAAATAGGAATATATAGTTCTTTCTATTGTATGGAAAAACTTTTTTTAAATTTATGCTATATTTTTAGTTAATTTTTTACGTTATGTAAATATTGTTTTACATATAATTTATTGTAATTTAATCAAAAAAGAGAGTAGGTTGTTTGGCACCTACCATATTTCATGCGAAAAATTACATATTCATATAATTTATTGTACATTATTTGTATTAAAAAATAAATATATATTTCTACGTGGAATTTACGTAAACTGTTAAAAAAGTTGTTTCTGAATCAAAAGATTTATAATTTTATATAATAATATAATTTAATATTCCAAGACAATCTACAGTGTAGTATACTAGCAAATAAGTCGACTCCGTCAAAACCAGCAATTGATTAATGTTGTTTGTTAAATGTTTGTGTATCTGTGCCAGTTCATAAAGTGAAGTTTGAGTTTAAGAGCACAAACACAAAATATAGCCTTGACTGGGTTGTAACTATAATTAATATAACAATGAGGCTGATAAAACACCACCAGCGACGCGGAGAGCCAAGCCAGTTCCCAGATGGATATTCATAACAATACGGACAGCGATTTCCAACGGCCTTCCAATACAAAAAAAGGGCGACCTAAGAAAAATACAAAGCCGAATAAAAAAGAAAAAAGTGGAGAAAAAGTTTGTTAAAATAAATATAAATAATGTAAATACGCCAACTACCTCTGCAAACATTACAATTGTTACAATACATGAAAGACAACAACAAAAACAACAGCAATAACAGCAGGATAAAAAAAAAAAACACAAACAGATCAAATAGCATGTAGGTTTACATTATTAAATAATAACTACAAACAAGAGTTCTATCTTCAGACGTCACAGCAGCTTTCACGTACACATTTATCGGACATATGGTGCCATCAATACTAGTAATATTGCACAATTTTAAAATATTATAAGCTGCTTATTGTCCCAAAAATATAAAAATTAATTTAGTAATTATTAAATTTATTTACTTTGTTAATATAATCCAAAGTCTAATAATAACAGTGTTCTTAAAATGTCCAAGTAATATTTATCATGAAGTTGATTAACAACAATAACAACAAAATATAAAAAACTTGTAATAAATAAACTTTGTATTCTAAGCTATATACCACGAAAACCTTTGCTTTTAAGTAAGAATAATAAAATACTATAAAACAATAATTTAAAATGTTTATTAGTTTACTTAGAACTTAATTTCTTATTATGTCAAAAATGACGTTATGTACATCATTGTATTATTATTATATATTTACCGATAACATTTTATTCACTGGTTTCTGTAAACATATATATTTGAAATCAAATAAACCAATTATTATTAAACTAAATGATGTTTTTTTCTAACCGACTAACGGACATTCATCTTCTAAAACGGTTATTGTAGCAGTAGTGGTAGTAATTATTGCTGATAAACATAAATTTTAATATATAATTTTCTTTTTAGATTTAAATTTATATCAAAGTTTTTCGTAAGTTAGTTTAAATAAGTCAAAGTTTTTCTTATCTAACTATAGACAAAATGAATGTAAATCTAAAAGCGCAAACTATACCACAATAATATAAACTATGTACTAAAAACAACGAATACAGTTAGTACATCAAAGAACCTCCAGCAAAATACTAATGAATTAATTGCTTAAAATAAAAAGAATTAAAAAAATATTGATTCATTTAATTAAAGTCATCAAAAAGATCTAAAAACACAAAAAGTATACCTTAATAATGTAATCTTACAATAAGTTGTAGTCGCATTGTCGCAAAAGAATAAATAAATCATTTTTAAAAACTCTTTTTTCGCAAATCAAAAGTTAAATTATAATTATTGTATTTCATTTTTTAATTTTTTTATAATGTAAATCTGCATTCTATTTTATTTCTTTTAAAGGCCCAAGAAGACGCTTATATGATAAAACAAAACTAATTTTTTGATATCTCTTTTATCCCTTGTTACATTTTTTATAAATATATACTATAAGTCAATTAAAATAAAATATAAATTATTAATAATTATGTGCTTTGACACATAATCATTTAATAGTTTATTATTTTATTATTTGATTAAACTTTTCATTGTTTACTATTTTTTTAAATTATTATTGTTTCATATATTAGTTCAATAATTAATTTTTGTTAATTTATATTATTTTCACAACGAGTTTCATTATTTTAAACAACATTTTTAATTATTATATTATAATAATAAATAGTATATTTGATTGATAAATATAAAATTAAATTATTGTTCTTTTGCATCAATTTAATAACAGACAATATAATTATATTAGTGAAGCAGTACCATTGGACATGTTTAGTAGAATTTGTGATTCAATCTTGCATATTTCTCCAGAATAAACTGGATCTGCCATAAATAATTTTCCGATATCAGTTGGTATGTTTAGGAACATAGCACATAATCTACCAAAATTCTAAAACCAATACTAACAAGCAATACAAGCGCGACAAGCTTAAGTTTACAACCGGAACCGGCGTAAACCACCAAACAAAAATAAAAGAAAAACAAGGTTTTGAGTCAAGAATAAACACAGCTATTCAGCTAAAGTGTACAATTAACCGAAGCAATGTCTTAACCGAGATTATCCCAACCTGCTTCAGTTATTTCAGCCTGAATTATACTAAGCCAAGATCCTTACATGGCTAAATACCAATCTCAAATGGATAGTCTACTATCACAAGAAAGACATATATACCAAGGTGATAAATGTGCATTTTATCAACCTAATGTACAGTTCATGCAACCTTATTAAATACAAGCGGCGGCACATAAAAATTCTTAAATCACGGCAAAAAAATGACAAAAACCGCCGACAAGATGTCTTTTGAGCATTGTCCAAAATATATAAAAATATATTTAGTAATTATTAAATTTATTTAATTTGTTAACTTAATCCAAAGTCTAATAACGACAGTTTGCTTGAAATGTCCAAATTGAATTTAACATGACGTTGATTAACAACAATACAATACTAAAAAACAATAATTTAAAATGTTTATTAATTTACTTAAAATTATTATTATTATATATTTACTAATAGCATTTTATTCACTGCTTTCTGTAAACATATATATTTGAAATCAAACAAACCAATTATTATTAAACTATATGATGTTTTTTTTTCTAACTGACTAACGGACATTCATTTTCTGAAACGGTTATAGTAGCAGTAGTAGTAAATATTGCTGATAAAAATAATTTTTATTATATGGTTTTCTATTTAGATTTAGACAATTTAAGTTTGTATTTATTATTTATTTTAAAAATAAAGATAAAAGTTGCAGAAAGCATTTAAATTTTTTTTTTTTTTACATTTAAAAAAAATATTTAAATTATTAAATTTATTTTAGTCATTTGATTTATCTAATTTATTATTTTATTTTAAGATAAGACAACTCAAAGGTTTTTTGTTTGGCAGAGTCCCATGTCAAAAAAGAAATACCAGTATAAATAGGAAGCAAAATAAAAACGCAAACTTTTAAATTTAAATTTATATCAAATTTTTTTGTTAGTTAGTTTAAATAAGTCAAAGTTTTTCGTATCTAACTATAGACAATATAACAAATATACTATGTATACACTAAAAATAACAAATACAGTTAGTATAACAAAGAACCTCCAGCAAAATATCAACCAATTAGTTGCTTAAAATAAAAAAAAATAAAAGATTTATTTAATTAAAGTCATCAAAAAGATCTAAAAACACAAAAAGTGATGGATTCATCAAATACCATCTTAAAGAAGTAATTATCTATTACATGTATTAAAAATGTAGATAATAAAGAAAAACCCCCTCGTGGGTACTACCTTGTCGTGGTGAGGGGGCTGAGTAACTTTTGCTCGAGCTATGCCGGCGGGAGATTAAACTCCTGGCAGGGCCACTCATGCCGGATGGGTCAATGAGCAGAATCTACCTAAAGAAATGTTAAGAGTGAGTCCTGCTAAGTTTGGATTCTCTGATCATATAGGAATAGTCTAAAATGTTGAGATTCTTAAGTCAAATAATAAATTGCAACCATATACTTGTACTCCAATAACACAGCAAAGTATTAATATGTTTAATCACTTGCTAGAAAACACCATCTGGAACTTTATTGATGATTTAGATTTATGTGCAGAAATTAAATTTACTCAATTTAATAATGTTTTAAAAGCTCAATTTGATGCATCATTTCCTACTAAACTTGTCAAATCTCAGAACAATTATAAAGCAAAAATCTATTGGTTTAACAATGATTTAAGAAATATGGGGAAAACGGTTCATTTGCTTAAAGAAGCATCACATAAAAGTGGAAAACAGCATTGGCAACAACTAAATTAAATTCAAAAAAACCACTAACAGCTTCTTTTCCAACAACAACTAATTTAAATACAGCACCCAAGTCACAACCAGTTCCTTTACAAGTTGTGACTGTAGAAAGATCAATTAATCGACCAACAACCAGAAGTCAAACAAAGAAACTTTACACTCAATAAAGTTTCTTGTAAGTCAGCTTTGACAACAAAATTAGTTTCAAATATTGATATATAATATATATATTATTTTAATAATAAATATAATTCACTCCAGATGATGGCAGATGGGATTCTGCCGAAACGTCGAGTCCAACTCAATAAAACAACGCGAGATAATCCGAAAATAAATTTAAATAAAAATAATTATATCCGCAAAAATTTAAAAAATAACATATATATATATATATATAGTCTAACAGTAAACTTGCTAAAAAATATTAAAGATATAATCTTATATCCTCTTACTAAACTTATAAATAGGTTTATCTTGGAACGCCAAATTAATCCACAAAGTTGAAGAGGAGGGTGAGATACGCGATAAACAACTACAGAAAGATAAGCAAGCAAATTAAGGTGCTGCTATGAAACTGAAGCAACAAGACAAGAAAAATAAGAAGAAAGATAAGCCTAAAAAGGTTGAGAAACCCGTTAAAACATTGAAGGATGAACCGATTAAAACAGTTGAACCAATAATTGTCCGTAAAGAACCGAAACGGTCGAGTTTTGTACCGTTAGTATTTACATTATTCGTACTGGCTGCATTGTCGTTATTTATATTAACATCTGTTAAATTTGAAAAAACAATTTTTATTGAAGAAACTGTCGTCGGTTATTGGTCTGCGCTTACGCAGAAAGCGTCGCCTGCTGTACGAGATTTTGGTAATAAGTCTGGTGTAATTATTAAAAACATTTATGAACAGATAGGAAATATTTATTAGATCTTGAAAAGAGTGAACATGTTGCGTATGTTGTTAACAAAATCAAAACGTATTAAGGGTCTGTAATGTCAAAATATTTTAAGAAATGAATTGTATGACTGGTTATTTTTTAAAGCAATTTTTTATTGTAAATAAAATATAATATGTAATATTATTAATTTAATTTATTTATTTTATTGATGTAACGCTACTTGTGGATTTTTCCTTTTCTTATTTTATAGCGCTACTAAAAAAAATTATCTACGCCACTGATGGTTGTCCGAGTAGCGACAACGTCAAAGCTTTGACTGTTGACATTTATTTTAATACTGATGTTACGATTCTGACGTTGCTATTGCTAATTGACAGTTCAATTAGCTTATTTAAACTTTGAACACAGTTATTGTCAGTATGTTGACAGTTTATATTAATTTTAATGTTCAACGTTACTATTTTGACAGTAAGTTGGCGTCGATACTTATTATTTTGACAGTTTACGTCAATAGTGTGACAGTGTGGCAAAATGTTAATTGTCAGTTTGTATATTAGTTGAAATTACGATATGGTAAATATAATTGATGTTGTTGGCCGTTCTGATGTGATAATTTATTGTTAAATATAGTATTTTGTTGTTTATTAATCAAATAAATAATATTAAAAATATAGAATGATATAGTATTTTAATAAATGTAAAAAAATTAAAACAACGTGAAACTTGTTTAGATTTCTACTAATGAATTTATTAATTATATATATTTATTTACACAATTATAAAAATAGTTACATTGTAAATCTGTAAACTGTATCACAAATGCTGGCTGCCATTTTAGCGCACGCGCAATCACTACCTAATTTAATTTAATGAATTTATTAAATGTACCATTTCCAATATTTATTATCAAACTGTAGAACAGGATATGTTTGATGTTTTTTTTTTTTATAAAATTTTGAAATGTACTATGTGAAATTTTTAACATTTTTTTCAGTATGAACAGTGTGTATGAGCTTAATGTAACTTTCAATGTAAATGAACAATTAGTTGATTTCCACCTTGATGGAATTTTTCATATTCCGAGACCAGATGGAATTTGATTGGCTAAATCGCAGAGTAAAAGGTATAGTAAAGTAAATTTTATAGCCGTATTCTAAACATTTTTTACAGCGATGTTAATTTTACTTGTTGCTAGGTACTATTTTGAAAGCTTGATTAGATAAAAAGTAATTTTAACAGCGATGTTAAAATAAGTTCAGAATAGGCCCATTAAACAAATTTTGGACATAGAACACCAAATTGTAACTTACATTTTTTTGTAGAACTTGTTTCATCTATATGTTAAAATTGTTGACAATTCTGTAATACTTTTAAACTTGATTTAATTCTTAAACTGGGTTGATATTTGAAAATTACATTAAAATATCAAAATCTGTCAAAAACAAACGAGTTTATTAAAGCATGTAGTTGCACATTATCCAAACCTATTTTCGATATTTTTAAGCAGTCTATTAAACAGGGATTTTTTCCAGATTTCTGGAAAAAATCATATATCAAACCAATTCATAAATCTGGTAGCCGCAATGAAATTAAAAATTATAGGGAAATTTGCAATCAATCATGTATTTCAAAAATGCTTGATTCTATTGTTGCTTCACAGTTGAAATGGATGTGTAAAGAAACTATAACGGATAATCAGCATGGATTTATAAGTAGTAGATCCACACTAACAAACTTACTTTCATTACAATCAGAAATATTGGAGTAATTTGAAAATAAGTTTCAAGTAGATGCTGTACACACAGACTTGGAAAAAGCATTTGATAGAGTTAATCATAAAATTTTAATTGCCAAACTAAACCATCTAGGTTTTAATCAAAATGTAGTAAATTGGATCAAAAGTTTTCTAGCGGGCAGAAGAACGCAATGTGTTAAAATAAATAACCACTTATCTAAACCAATCAACGTAGTTTCTGGTGTGCCTCAAGGAACTTATTGCGGACCGCAAGTCCAATTTTGTTTTTGTTGTTCATAAATAATCTTCCAAATGTATTAAAAAACAGCAAGTGTTTGATGTTTGCAGACGATTTAAAAGTATTTTGGCCTATTAGAAGCAAAACGGATTGCATTCTTCTACAAGATGATATAATCCGTATACATGAATGGTGTTTGTCCAATAATTTGGCTTTAAATGCGTCAAAATGTTTTTCAGTGTCGTTTCATAGAATTAGTTCTGTTTTGCAATACAACTACAAAATTGTTGATGATCATTTGAAACGAGTCAAGAAATAAAAGATTTGGGGATCATTATGGACACAAAACTAAATTTTAATAAACACATTTTGGAAATTTGCATTAGAGCTAAGAAAATGTTAGGTTTTGTTAATAGAATAACATGTGATCTTGGTCCAAATGCAAATCTTGTTCTATACAGATCATTAATTCAACTAATTTTACAAGTACAATTCATCGGTTTGGTCACCTTACCAAATATACAGCATAAATAAGATCGGAAATATTCAATCAAAATTTATTAAATTATTTATTTTAAATTAAATACTACTGGCATTTACATTACTCAAGAAAATGTTGCTACAAAATTAATTTATTACATCTAAAAAACCGGTGATCTGTAAACGATTTGAGTTTTATTTATAAATTAATTCATGGCTACACTAACTGCTCTGTTATATTAAGTAAGATAAGTTTTAACTTTTACCAACAAAGATATACAAGACAGTCTAATGTATTTAAATGTAAATTGTGTAAATCAAATTATAGTTTGTATGCACCTATGTGTCGTTGTAAGTCTCTGTGTAATACTCATCAGAATAATGTTAATTTTGATTCATTTATGTATAATTTTGATATAAATGACATTAAACTGTTTTTATTTATGTATTTTTTAATAATTTTTTGTGGGTTTTTATTTAATAAACTGTATAAACTTATTATTATAAAATTACATGTATACACTTTATTATAACTAAATAGTATTTCATTTTGTAAAGGCGGATGCCGTAAATAAAGATTATTATTATAATTATTATTATTATAGTGCATATGCAAAAAAAACTTGACTTAAACATAACATTAACAGACAGGTCAGTTGCACTACCACCTACAACAAGAGTGCATTACAATGTCCTAGAACTACCATGAACTAACACCAAATCCCATAGTGTCGCATGTAATCATCTTTGACACCATCAATAGAAATCATAAATTAAAGCCTCTAACTTTGAAATAATATATAATCTTGCTTATTATTTACTCAAGAAGTGATTTTTATTTTTAGTTTATTTTACCGTGCATGTATACTTATTTATTTCCTTATAATGTAGTTAGTATATTATAACATCATTTTAAATATATACATTGATCTTTAAAAAAAAATTTTTTTATTAAATTATAAAAAAATATTTTTACCAAACAAGAACTGTGTACTATCCGCCACGACTATCAGAGACAACTGTGGTATCTATTTTAAAGTGAGACGAGAAAACCCATTTTGAAGCAATAAACTATACCGTAAATAACCCACAGAACTTTATAAATGGTAATAATTAAACTAGCATGTTGACATCTATTAAAAAATTATAGATTTCTTCACACTACCCTTAAAAAAGTATTTCGTGCTTATCACGGTTGAGGTTACAATAATATAGCACAACTAGCACAAACTTCAAGTCAGTTTATCACTGAAATTATAAATGTTTATTTTACCTTCTGAAGTATTGTTTACATAAAAATGCTGTTTTATTAAGGTTTTTGTTGATTAAATTAAATATTTTCAAAAATTGCTTTAAATATATTTTATATAGAATTAAATTTTCAACAAAATTTGAATTACTGGTGTTTCTTTTTTTTTAATATAGAAATCATTAATGTGTTAAAAAAATATATAATTTAATTATGTAGAACATATATAGTTTTTTAATATTTTTAAAAACAAGTGAGTAGTGAGTACGTTTTAATCTTAAAAATGTTGCCGTATTAAGGTTTTTGTTGATTATATCAAACATTTAAAAAAATATAGAATTATATTTTCTACTAAATGTTTTCGAAAACAAGTGAATTACATCGAATGTACCAACAGCTTTGATAATGGTATGAATTAGGCAGCGCTGTCAATCCCGAGCATGATCTTTTGAGTCAGATCGGTATTTAAAATTAATTATTACTAAAAATTAAAACTTTTAGTTGAACTAATATTTTTGCTATTGTGATTAACATTATGGTTATATTGTTTCCATTATTATTATGTCATTGTGTGGCGTGGGGTGCCTATAGCACTAAATCTAATAATTTTGTTTTAAGTTTTAAGGTTTTTTTATTAATGCAATGTTACGTTTAGATACTATGTATAATGTTTGGTTCTTCTATAAATTAGGTTTATTTCTTTGTAAATTGTGTTTCTTGTGGCGTAAGCGCGCAGTCATCTTTTGTTGCTTAGTTATTTATTTTTTTCACGCTATTTAAATGTTTGAGTGAAAATATGTTTAAAGTTGTAAAAAAAATGAAAGAATAACACAAACTCTAAAAGTTTATACACTATTATACAAAACCTTTAAATTATATAGCATGTATCTTTATGACTTTGTTTTTTTTTTTAATTTTTTATAACATTTTTAATTTTAAGTTTTTTTTTTGTTGAAGTGGATGCAAGATATAATAAATTAGTAAAAACAAAGCTAAGAAACAGGATTGAGAAAGAAATTTGGTTTAAAATGATTTGACAAATGTGGCTGCATAGTTTACCCAAAGAAGCGGTAAATAAAATAAACAAAACTTATTCAAAGGCTAGGTTAATTTATTTATTATTTGGTTTATTTCTGCTGCCAGAGCTAATCACCGACGCCAGAGGTTAAAACTACCACATCTGAAAATTTTTGCCTTAAATTCAGGAATTTTAACCTAAATTATAAAGTTCTTTTGCGTGCACGCAACATCGAGGCAGTACACGGGACTACTACTATTACTAAAGTTGTTCTTCATATCCGAAAGAAGGCGTATTTATTACAACCCATTTTTTCTTAACCAGAAAAGCTGACCGTTCAGATAGAGGACTCAAACTCAAAACCCCTAGTGTAGCAGTCGGGTACGGCGGTCAAACTTATGCACATGTTGATATTAAAGATGTATCAATATTCGATATAATTAATTTTGAATTAAGTAAGTTTTTTTTGTTGTCTGCATTAATTATTTTAATAGTTTATCAGTTTATAGTTTTAGTCTAACTTTTAACAAAACATTTTAAGCAACTTATAGAGGCTTATAACGTTTTATGGCTACTTACATTTTCTAATGCTCGTGCTGTAATTGTTAATTGCTGTGCAGTATTTATTTCTGATCAGTATATGTACTGTCTATGTAATATTTTTATTACTTAAAATTTGTTTTATTGAAATAGTTTTTTTTTTTTAATTTTGTTCTTTTTTCTAGAATTAATTGTAGTAAAATATGTTGAAGAAGATTTTTTAGTAAAATATTATGATTCGACAATCTGGTATAGTAGTAGTAAGTAGTTTATTATTAGTGCTATATAAATTATTACAAATTTTTTACACAAGTCCAGTAAAATATTAAATCTAGATATTACAATAGTAACATAAGCACACATATACACAATTATAAAATACACATTAAAATTTGTTCTGATAAAATAGTATAAGTGTAAATAAAATTGTCAAATATATAAAAATAAAATTTAAAAAAAAAACAAAAAACATACATTCTGATACATATTAAAATATTTGCTAAGCGAGTAAAAACATTTATTAATTAAGAATTCTCTTAATGTGTTCCTAAACACATTTTTTGATGCACTTAATGTCATAATATCTGAAGGCAGATGATTGTATATTTTAATACATAAATAATAGGGGCCCTTCTCACATAGTGATAATTTATGTTTAGGGTACAAATAATAATGTTTCCTGTTGGGATACTTATGATGCATATCATGATTGGAGGTAAAAAGATTAGGATTAGATTTAATATACATTACACATTCATAAATAAGGATAGAGTAAAGAGACATAACATTTAGACGTTGAAATAAAGGTTTGAAATGAGTATTAAATTTAGCTCCACAGATATTGCGGATATTACGTTTTTGAATAGTAAAAATGCGTAAAGACTGAGAAGCAATTCCCCAGAATATTGTCCCATATCGCAATCTTGATTCTATATTTGCATAATAAAATAATTTTAAATTACTTATATTGGTAAACGAACGCAGTTTAATCACAAGGTAACCAAGTGCACTAATTTTTTTTGCCAGATAATCTATGTGTTCGTTGAACTTTAAGTGTCAATATTATTATAAATATCATTTAAAAATTTAAATATAGCCATGTTTGTCGATTTGTTTGGTAAAAAACTAAATTGGCTTATTGACAAGATGTTAAAACAGAATAAAAAATCAAGAAGTTTATCACAGTAACATTTTTCAAAAGTTTTTGAAAAAACCGACAAGAGTGATATCGGTCTGTAGTTTTCAGCAAAAAATCTATCACCTTTTTTGAAAACAACAATTAATTTTGCAACATTTAGTCTTGAGGAAAAAATCTTATTTTCAAATGAGTTATTGACTAACAGTGTCAGCGGAGGAGTAATTAAATCAGCAACATCTAAAAGCAAAGAACCAGGAATATCATCTATACCGGTAGATCCTTTGGCGCTAAATTTTACAATGCAATTGAATACTTCGGATTCGGTCACGTCTGATAGAAACATGGTACAAGGTGATTGAGTAATAATAGAGGTCGTTTTTCTATTACTAGTATTTGTAGTAAAATGTTCTTTGTTAAACAATCTTTGATGTGTTTACATCACAAATTAAATTAGGATCATCAATAAGTGAACCTTCAGTGTCCTAGAGAATAATATTTTTATTTGATGCATTTTTTGACTCTTGATTTTTGACTGACCAAGCAGTCTTTATCATATTATTTGATGAGTTTATAATATTGCCATAATAATAATAATTTTTTATAATTTTTGTAATTATAATCATCAAATTGGTTTTTAAATGGTTTTGCAATGAAGTAATGATAAATGATTAAAACTTAATTTAACTTTGCTAGTTAAAAAATGCCTGTATGATATACGTGAATTTTAGCAACATTTATGTTTTTGTGTTAAACCTATGTTTGTTTACAATTAGAATTTCTGTGTACGTTTTTTATATTTTATTTAAATGTTTGTAAAATTATTGTACTTAGTGTTAATCACAATTTTATTGTAATTTATTATGACGTTTCATATCCATTTTTTGGCAATTGAAATAAAGCTTTATTATTATTATTATTATTATTATTATTATTAATTAAATGCGACTTCAATAGATTGCAGCTTAGAAATAAAAGTTGGTAATAAACGAAAACAGCGTAAATCATTAAACCTTGCATATGATAAATATGCAGGAATAATATATAAGCCATTATTAAATCAAAGTAATTTGGTAAATAATAAAAGTATAATTAGTAGCACACCAAATGTACATCAAATCAGAAATAAGTTAATAAACGAATCCGTAATTAATATCGCCAATTCAATTAAAAAATGTCCACAAATCCTTATTGGAAGAATCCATGCATGAAATCAGAAGTGGTCAATAATTTCACCCGATTTTTCAAATAATAGACAAAGACTTCTAAATACAAATAAATTTTGAAATAATAAAAAGATTCAGATAAATTTAAAATGAACACTCAGGTTCGACTTACTAGGATCAATTTTAAAAATGCATTAGTTGGGTTAGATCGGTGTTGTGTTAAAACAACAAAAATGCTTGAGCATTCTGTTAATGCAGGTGATTTTGAAAACTTTGTTAGTAAAAAAATTAAGGATACAAAACATTACTTTAGATTCAGTACAACAGTCTGATTCTGTGGAAGAGATAAAACCACGTCGCATAACGAGAAGCTCGATACGGTCATTACAACTACAAATAATGATTTCGATAAAAGTTTGGCCAAAATTAGGCGAATTAAACGGAAGACAAATGATTCAAGCAATAACAAATCAACAAGTCAAGAATCGATTTTGAGTAATAGAAGTAAATCAAGTATTAATGTTTATAGTTTAATTAATGATAACAGTTGTATGCAAATCAAGAGTAGATTAGGATCTAAAGTAAATACTTCAATCACAATTTTAAATAAAAATGAGGAATTGTGTTTCATAGAAATTAATTGTTCTTAAACAAATAGAAGACAAACTGTGGCCGGATTAGGTTATGATGATAATAGAAGTCTATCAAAAAATTATGAAACAAAAAGTAAGAGTCAATCAAGAAATGATAAATCAATTAAGAGAAAAACTAGGAGTCTATCAAGAATATCCAGGAACCAGTCAAGATGTAATTTAGATGAAACAATACCAAATGACTCAATCAGTCATCAAATCTAATATAGGTGAAAAGTTGCCAATTACTATGAAAATTAGAAGTCAATCAAAGTTTAATTTAGATAAGAGTAGTTTTGAACAATGCAAACCTAATAAGCAAACTTCATAAAATTTTCTTTTTGATTACAATTGCACACCTAACTATAACTCATTTGAAAAAACAATTTTAAACAACTCGTTATTTTTTAACAAAATATCCATAAAGTATGCAGAAAGGCAATGATAGCAGTCCATGGAGTATCAAAAGGTCGATTAAACAGGATTGTGCACCACCGACAAAGAAATGTCACACCTCCTCTAAACAAACGCGGCAAGCATACTAATAGATCAAACAAAATCTCCTCGGAGACTTTATCTAAAATAAGAAAGCACAATTTATTTTTCCCACAATATAAATCACACTACAGTAGGAAAGATAATATCGCAAGATATTACTTGTCACCACAATTAAATACGAGTAAAAGTCATGAACTATATTTTGAAAAGCACGACCCAGAACAATATCTATTACTGAGTTAAATACAAAATGTTTAGAAAATATTTTGTAGAAATCTTTAATATGTCTTTCGGTAAGCCTAAATCCGAAACGTGTCAAAAATGTGATAAATTGACGAAGAAGATAGAAAGTACAAGTACGGAAGAAGAAAAAACAGCCTATCTATAGAAAAAGAAATGCACATGGACAAAGCGAAGACATTTTATAATGATCTAAAAGAGAAAACACTGTTGGCTAAGTCTCAAAATCATGTTGAAGTGATTACGTTTGATTTCCAACAGAATTTTTGCTTACCAGTTTGCACTAGTGGTGAAGAACAGGCAAAAGTTATTTTTTTCGTTTTTGATAAAACTCAAGGTGCAAAGGGTCTAAATGATGTTGTAAGCATTCTTTGTGTTTTTTTTTGCAAAATTGCAGATATTTATATGTATTTCGATAAGTGCGCATCCCAGAACAAAAACTATGTTATGGTTCTATAGTTCTTTATAATCTTGTGTTAACAAAAAAAAATTGTTCTATCTACCATCGTTTTCCTGAACCTGGTCATAGCTACTTACCATGCAATCGCAGTTTTGGAGCGATTGAACGTTTGATGAGGAAACACAACAAAATTTATTTGCCTGAGGAGTATATCCAAATAATTCGCAATTCCGGAAAAAAAATTATGTTATTAAAGTAGATCAAAATATGTTTCTAAATTTTAAAGAACATTACTCTTCTTTATTTTTGAAAAATCCAAAAACCAAACAAAATAAATTCACAATATCCAAGTACAGAACTTATAGTGATTACGTTTGATTTCCAACAGAATTTTTGCTTACCAGTTTGCACTAGTGGTGAAGAACAGGCAAAAGTTATTTTTTTTTTTTTGATAAAACAAAATAAATTCACAATATCCAAGTACAGAACTTATAAATACCATCAGAATAATATGCCAACATTTTCATGCAGCAAATCAGTTTCTATGACAATATTTCAAAAATTTTCATTGCAAGAAAAGATAGCAGTACCTATTTCTTTGCCAAGTGCTGAGCAGGTTTTGTTCAATGGTCCTCGGCTACTTAAAGAAAAAAAGAATGAATACGTAATGAGCCTTGCAACAAATTATGTACCAGCTGTTGGTATGTGGTATTACGACAAGATCGCTGATAACCACAAACATTTTGAAAACAAAAATAAGAACACGTCATGTTCTGAGTATGATTCTGATGAGTAGCTTCCGTATTCATATGTTAAATTTAATTTAGTCGAAGAAACAATACTTGAGTGTACTAAAAATTGTATTAGATTCTATTAGAAATAAACATATTTAAAATAATGGGTCTTTTATTATCAACAAAATATAATCTATATTTTTGATATTACAATATATTATAAACAAATATATAACACGTCTATAAAACTTTGGGACAACAAATGAACATAATGGAAGCAGAAATATTAATTTTTCCAAACATATACGCCAGTAAAACATTATTCCTATCTTCTCAAAAATTTGCATAACTGGACTTGTGTAAATATAAATAATTTTGTATAGGAAAATTAATCGTTTTTATTTTAATTAAACAATTAACATTAACATTTCCTTAAATTTAGATTTGGGTATGTAGATAGATTTGTAGATTTGTAGAAATATATTACATTATGCATAGAAACATAATTTTAATACTATTTAATAATAACCAACAATAAAAAGAACAATTAAAAAATGCGATTTCATGTTTAATTATTTATTTTCTTTAGAACCTGCATCTATGTATATTATACCAATTTCAATAAGCACTTTAATGTTACTATGTTTAGAGACTTAATATTAAAGAACTAGTTGAATTTATTTGTTAGCTATATAACTTTCAATTTTATAATTATTGGTATATTGCAGTATATTATTGTGTATTAGATTGTATTATCATTGATTTAAAGAATATTGAAATGATACACAATCAAAGTTATAATCGTTATTGAAACGGAAGTGGATAAATCTGCATGTTTCTGTTTGTGCATTCCAGTTACAGAAACCATAGCAACCGTGTAAACATAAATTCACACAATAGAAATTGTAACGACGGCCAACTAAGATATATTATACATATATGATTTATTTTGTAGAATAATTTAAGACTACTTTTTATTATTTTATTGCAAATAATAATTTATTATTTACAAGCATATTCGTTTTTCATTTATATGCTTTTGTCAATGTATATTATATTAATGCTCCATATTTTATTTAAAATAATTAATATTATATATTAATACACGACGTTGTACGAACAATTAAAAAAAATATGCATTCATGTCATGTCTCAATTATTGTTTAGAATCTGCATTTTTATTAAAACAGGCCTTTCTTGCAAACTTTAGTGTCCAATAAGCACCATGTTCATATTTTTACAGATACATTTTTAGAATATATTTAGACACAATTAATTAATTACATAATTATGGCTGTAACTGGTTATTATCAAGTTGTAAATTATATTATTGTTGCGAAATAATATAGAGATGGTACACAATCGATGTCTCTGATGCCGTTGTTGAAGCGAAATCAACAATCACCGCATCTTTATGCATTTTGTTGCAGAACCATAGCAACCGTGTAAACATAAATTTACACAGTAAAAAATGCAAAGACGACCAACTAATTTAGTTTGTAGAATAATATTATTTTATTTCAAATAATTTATTATTTACAAACATATTAGTTTTTACCATTTATATGATTTTATTAATATATATTAGCCGATAACGCTGGCAGTCGATGTGCCATATTTTATTTAATAAAATATGCAATCATATTCTTAATTATTGTTTAGAACCTGCATTTGCATTGAAACAGGCTTTTCTTGCCAACTTAATTTTATAATTATTTTTAAACTGTAATTGTATATTATTGTGTTTTGGATATAATATTGTCGATTGTAATTTGTGGAGAATATATGATACACAACCAACGAATACAACCGCTATGCTACTAATGAAACGAAATGGATGAACACCGCATCTGTATGAATTCGTTGTTATCATTGTTATAGAAACTATAGCAACCGTATAGAAATTAGAAAGACGGCCAACTAAGATAATAAAAAAAGCATCCCAACCGCTACCTTGATTTCTAGTATTGTAACGAAAACAGCAACTTTTGTGACGTTCGTATTTCTACATATAATTTGATAATTTATTTATTTTTACCAGTACATTCAGAAAAGATTAAATTATATTTTGTTATTGTATTTTAGTCAAATTATAATTGGAAATAGCCGAAAAATATCAAAATATAGAAATAAAACCATTTTTATATATGTTTGAATACATTTTTGCGAATACAATGACTAACAATTTTTTTTTATAGAGCATTTGTAGAACTAGCGTCAAAAGTTGACCGGTAAGAAACTGACCATAAAACTTAGCTAAGATTTTCTATAATAATACAAAGGAGCAGTTTTTAGTTTACATAGCACATATGCAATCAATATTTTGAAGTTTTAATTATTGATTATAATTAAGCGAACCTTCCTCCACTCCAGTTATGATGTATTCGATATTCCAAAATTTCTTATAGCTTCCATAGAATTTTAATATAAGTTAGTAATCGCAATAACCATATTTACATTTCTAATGCATGTAATTCCGTTGCGCTCGTAAATGTCACGTGCTACTACAAAATGCAAATATTTACACAACCAATTATGCAAATAAATAAAAATGATCAATTAGTATTTTAATAAACGGATTAATATTAACATATTTATTAATATTAAAATTCCATTTGAATATTACCAACGTAATTGTAATTACATTGTAATTATACAATTTAATGATAAAATTTTATTATAAAATTTACATTTAAATAATTTTGGTTACGTGCAGCTTCAAGGGTGAACATAGTTGCCTATGAGTTTATAAATAAAAAGTGTCTCAAATAAACCCCCCTAAACACCCTAGAAGTTTGTTACCCCTAGAGATGGGGTTGCCGATGTAGAATGGTTGGTTGAGTTGGCTGGCACTGAAAGGGACAAATAGAGATTAAATTGGTACATTTACTTTTATTTTTTATTACAGGGATTAGTGGTTATAATTAAAGCTGGAAATTATATGCACTGAAAAGGTTCAAAATATGCGCATATATATGCACGCAATTTTGCTAAAATATGCACTAAATATGCACGCAATTTTACCAGAATATGCACTAAATATGCTAAAATTGGTAAAAAATGCACATAATAAAAAAATATGCAGACATATGATTAATATAATATACCTATGTAAATATGTACTGCGTACAGTAAAATGTTTTTTAAATTATTAAATCATTTCAAAAGCCTTATGTTCCAGAAAAAATCCTTAGAACAAACAAAAAAAAGTTAAAAAACGCTCAACTAAGTTGTTTACATATAAAATCATAATATTTTTACAGAAAGTAATCTTGGCGCTTAATTAAAAATAATTTAATATGATTGCAAATATGCATCAAGTATGCAAATATGCATCAAGTATGCAAATATGTTTTAAATATGCAGATATTCACCAAATAACCACCAAATATGCAGTGATATGCAACTTTTATGAAAATATGCTGAGATATTCAAAAATATGCAGAATATGCAAAAAAAATATTGGTTTTTTCTAATTGTTTTCTTCTACTTCGTGTAGATACAAAATTATTTAATTGGCATATAAATATTATAGAATATGCAAATGCATAAAATCCCAGCTTTAGTTATAATAAGAGAATATTGATACTTAGCTTGTTAATATCCTATATTCCGATTTTCAGTTTATTCTCCATTTATAAATAGTATCCTTGTATGACGATTGGATTTATTTCCATAACTGTTAAACATAATAATTTTACTAAACTTACCAGTATATGGTATGGGAGTTACTCTTTTCTCTGACTTTCAGATAATTCAAGCCCATTGAAATATCTGTTTTGACAATTAAAATATATTTATAACAACAATGGATGTTGACATTAATTATATAAATAGGCAACTTTCGTTACTATTATGTTTAAAACTTAATATAAATTCATACATCTATGGCTATGTTCATACGTATTTTAGCCAGTATCATTCACATACTAAAAATATGTGCAAATGCAAATGTGTTTTAATGATATGATTAATTATATTTTATACATAAAATCAAAAATTAACTCTCTACAAATAGATATTTATAAGAATATAAAAAGAAACAACATGTTACATTTACATATGTAAATAAATATTTGGTATGTAAAAGAAGTAATTAGTAATAAAGAACCAAAACCATGTCAATATTTGTAATAAATTAAAGATATTATTGCTGAAGTGTAAATAAACTTAAAGTTTTTCTTATAAAAGTGCGGTACGACTTTGAAATACTGCTTAACATGATCAGAATAGTATATTAATGCCCGTATGACACTATCTATAATTCTTTATAGAATTTTATATATGTATATATATATTTAAAACTACATAATAAAAAATAAAAAGTATATTTAAAATTGCACTTTTTTTGCTTTTTTTATCGCAAATTCTTCGATCAGGTTTTTCATTGGTAAATGAATATGCAATATTTGATTTTCAATTAATATTATTGATAATGAACTCAACCTGTCTTGTGACATTGTTGACCTGAGGTAATTTTTAATAATTTTTAGTTTTGAAAAAGACCTTCTTCCTGTTGCTACTGACACTGGTAAAGTTAGATATATTTTAATAGCTATTGATAAACTTGAAAAATAGACAATCAACTCATTTTCATATAGATATTGAATAATGCTCTGGGTTCAAATTTAATGTCGGGCTTCTCTGATAAAATTGATTGTAAATGTAATTTTATAGCTTTTAATTTATTAAAAAAATATTATAAATATCAGCTTCTCCTAAGCTATAGTCTTTTAATTTCATATGCAAATCTTTGCAGCATTTCAGAAGTTTATCTTCTGTTTTAGAGCAATTAAAAATTTTATCTAACAACCTAAAAACATTATCAAACGAGGTTCACCAAATTTATTTTGCAAAGAAGTTAATGTTTGATTCAAAATTAAATAGAAAAAATTAACTTTATATTGTGTTTTTGGGTCTAGTAAAGCGTCTTCATCACTATGTTCATATGCAAAAATTTTAAGTTTTTTTTGTGGGCAAATTTACTGAATTGGTAAAAAATCACAATCAACATTAACATTATTAGCAATTTGTTTTGCTTGTTCTAACATTTCTTCAAAATATTCATCGTAACAGTAATTTTGAAATTTGGTAATTAAATTTATAAGATTATTTACACAAAACTTAACGTTAATAGTTGGTTTTTGCACCATTTTACTCAATGTGTTAATTTTGTTTAAAATTTCAAACCAAAAAATAGTAGAAATAAATTTATAATTTTGAATGTTTAATGCCAATGAATTAACTTTGTAAGTTGTTGTTATATCCAAAGCTAAAAAAATTTTAGCTGTTTCAAGAAGGGCATCAAAGATTTTGCCCATATTATATCTTAACGGTTTCACAGCATCAACTCTGCTAGACTAAGGCTTTAAAATAGGATTAAGTACGTTTAAGTATGTTTTTTTATAAATTGCCTATTTTTTGGTAGATCCCGAAAAAAATATAAACTTCCTGAACCATATTAAAAAAATTGGCTGTTTTATGGCTGATAATGGAGGCATCATTAACGATCAAATTCAAGCTATGAGCGGAACATGGGACAAAAAATGCACAGAAATTAAGTTCTAATTTTTTTTTTTAAACCATTAAGTTTTAGATTAATTTGCGCCTCCCTGCCATAGCGCCGTCGTGCAACGCACGCCTAGCACACCCGCTTACGGCGGCCCTGCCTATCTCAGTGAAATTAATAAATCTAAACTAAAGATGATAGATTGTCCAACAACAATCTGTCTAAACTTTGACTTAAAAATAAGTGCAGGTATTGCATTAGAGTTTAAAATTAGATTTGTTTAAGTCAAGTAACTAAAAACTCAAAAACCAAATACATTCACTTTGTTATCTAAAAATATTTTTTTTAATCTACTTAATTACAAAAAATAAATTCAATAATAATAAACCAACCTAGTTAAATCTGTTTAAAAGATTAGTTAACCTTAAAGAATTTTTCCTTTTAAAAAATATTACAAAATTTGTAATTCTCCGGTTAGGTTGTCTCTAGACCGGTTAAATTATGCAAAAGTAAAAATACATGTTTAAAGCATAACGATACATGTATATTAAAATATATATAATATCGACGATTTAATTCAATCAGCCGTCTTTGTCGCGATGAGTCTTTTCAAACACAGCGCTTGTTTGCAAACACATTGCCATAGTTTTGTTAAACGTATTTTACGAAGTCGATTTAAAATTTCATCCGTTTTTAAGAATCATGGCGGCTCACACAGCAAGCAAGGGCTTCAATGAGAGTTTTTAGTAAAAAATTTTAGAAACATATTATTTAACGTTTTAGCAATGTGCCTTTTCCATCTTGTTTTTCTGAACTAACGGCTTATACTTCTTTTTATAAAGTTTTCTAAAATCTCATTTCTATGAAGATAAACCCCAAACATTGAAAGAATGGAAGAATGCCGTTTGCCGTAAATTTCAAAAAATTGATCAGCAAATTTAAGCTTGAAATTTGCATTTGAGAAAAGAGGTTGCCATTTAAATGATGTTATTTTTTGCAACAAAATAGCTGTAGCGTTCTGCAACGAAAAAGTTTAATGTTATAAAAGTTATGTAAAATTAATAGAGTAGTCATTATTTCAAATCCATGCGGTTCTTCTGAATCTCCATGTATTTTAATTAAAATAACTTTTATCATTCTGCAAAATATTTTAAGAAATTATAACTTTTATTAATTTATGGCATTGGTCTAAACATGATTAGTGTCTTGTAAATATAACTACATTTAATGTGTGTGGGTGGACCAGAAACAATGCTGCCTTTTTTTTTAGATTAGATTTTTTGCATACAAAGGCAGCTTTTAGTTGATAACACAAGCGTAAGACCTAATCTTTTATTTAATCTAGGAGTTAAAAAAAGTTATGTTATTATGTAAAATAAATCTATAAAAAAATACAATCCGGCTTATTAATTTAGTTAAAATATGAATCAGCAGATAAAAAACCTAAAAAACCATAAAAGCACCATTACAAGATACAATTTCTAAACGAAACTGGCACTAAAGTAAACACGTTGTTATTTAATATTAACTATTTTATAAATAACGAACATTAAACTGAATTTTACACCTGTATAAACTTCACATTAATATTCAGATAGCTACACTTTCTTTAATTAATTATCGAGTATTTCACTCTTATATTCAATTTTTATCCTTATCTGTGGCTTATGCACTTAATAATAATAAAATAAATTCATAAAAATAATTAAACATTTATCAAAGCAAATATTGTTTTTCTCATCATTTAATTTTTAATATTACAATTTCTAGTAAGTACTTGCTTATACTAGTTTTTAACTTTTAAATGTTTTGTTTGAACGTTTTTAAATATTATTTCATATTTTATTGTATCGTTTTAAGCTAATTTATTATTGCATAATTTTATAATTTAAATATTGTCACGTTAAAGCTGATACCTTTTAAATTGTATTAGGAAAATTTCTGAAAACTTAAGAGTACCGGAAATAGAAGAAGTACCTAAAACAAAACCGAAAACAGAATCTGTCTTAAAAACCACTAAGAATTGTTGAAGATGTTTTATTAGCAGCTATAAAGAGTTTTCCCATATCATGTACTTTTACTGTCGCAAAATACAAACAATTTGCTCAAAACTATCTGAAATTTTGGATTTATTAAAACCAATAAAACGGCATTACTGAAATAAATTAGTATTTTTAAAAACAGTTTAGGAAATTGCATATAATAATTAAAGTCACAATCTGTAATTGAAGAGAAAGCGAAAGCGTAGCGGCGACAAAGAGCCGTTGGCTACACCAACACTTGACTGTCCGCCATTCCACCACAAGACCATCAACAGCATGACGACAAATTTTAATTGTTTTTTCAATCCACCCAAGTCAATTAACCCAACCCACAACCGACTGGCTACCGGAAACCCAGGTTCAAATTTTTTTTTTCAAATTTAAAAATTATTTATTTATCGTCATAATAGTTACATAGTATACAAAGGTTAGGAAATGCGGTGGTTGTAGACACATGTCTTTTCCACCATAGTCGGAAAATTATATATAAAAAAAAAAGAAAAAATTACAGTAAAGTATAAAATAAGTGATACAAAAAAAAAAGAAAAATTGTGAACATTATAGAAAAAAGTATATCGTAATAAAAAAAAAGGAAAATAGTAAGAGAGCATATAATACATAGAAAAAAAAAATAGGGTAATAAAACTACATTAAGTTAAAATATTTATTACATAGCATACAAAAAACAAAATATAACATACTTATCTGAAAATAAAAAGAGAGTTATCGAGGAGGTTTTGGAGTTCTACGGGAAGGTTATCTACGTCGGTGTGTTGGAGTACAACAGCGGGAAGGTAAGGGATTTTCTTAGCTGGGTGGCAAACATGCTTAATTGGTTTAGAAATGTAAGGATAGCAAGGTGATATTTGAGAGCTAGAAGAGCTGGCAAATTTGCCTTGGAGATGCTGAAGGCGTAATTTAATAGGGGGTATGTTTGAAAGTGCAGGAAATTCTACTGAAGGATGACTAGAATGAAGAAGAAGAATTCTTCTGATGATGTTCCTTTCAAGGCTGGCTATCGGATTTAAATGAATTTGACGAGATAAAGTTAGTGTAATTGACTGATAGTCAATTAGCGGGCGAATAAACATTTTATAAGTGTGAAGCAGGGTTTTTGGGTGGTACTTAAATGTACCACGGAGCGCCTTGAGGAGGTTAAATCTTTTTCGAACTTGGGAGCAAATTTGAGAAGTGATGACTGAAGGGTTAAGAGTAGAAGGAAGGGTGATGCCCAGATAAGTTATTTTATCAACGGGAAAGTTATTTTTGTTCCAGAGTGAAACATGAACATGGCAATTTTTATGTCGGATATGATAATGGGGATGGTGGAATAGGATGAGTTGGGTTTTAGTAGGGTTTGCGATTAGCTTCCATTTCTGGAGCCAACGTTGTACTGAATTAAGGTAGGTTTGGAGGTATTTACATGCGATATCGGGAGAGTAATGGGAAACCCATGCCGCGGTGTCATCCGCATACTGCTGTAGCTTTGTCACAGGGTTTTTGGGTTGAGGGATATCCATGACATACAAATTGAAGAGAGTAGGAGAAAGAACTGAGCCTTGAGGCACCCCTGCGGAGGGCGTAAAAGGATTTGAAAGAGATTTGCCGCAGCGGGTTTGAATGGATCTATCTGATAGAAAAGATTTAATTGATGCTACTACAAAATTTGGAAGGTTAAGGGAGTAAAGTTTGTGGATCAGTCCGTCATGCCACAGGTGGTCGTAAGCCCGGGTGATGTCCAGAAAGATGGCAAGGGTACATTTGTTAGTGTTTATGGATGAAGAAAGATCAGTTAAAAGGTTAAAGATAGCGTGGCGAGTCAAGATGCCCTTTCTGAATCCAAACTGGGAGTCAGGAAGAGCACCTCGGTCGTCACAGAAGGATTGAAGACGGGTTAGTAGAAGGCGTTCCAAAAGTTTTGACGTAGTGTCAATTAGAGAGATGGGGCGGTATGAATCCGGGTTGTCATGCGGTTTATGGGGTTTGGGAATACGTACTGTGTGGGCTTGCTTAAGGCGGGGAAGAAAGTATCCAGAAAACATGCAGGCGTTAAAAATGGGGGTGATGTAGGAAACAGCAGAAGGGGGAACATATTTATAAATTAATTTTGTTATACCGTCAGGTCCTGGAGCGGTGCTCTTCTTGTAGGTGTTGATCAGCGTCTGGACTTCTTCTTCAGATGCCGGTGGAAAGTGGTCGTTCGGCGTGGGCGGCATCAGTCTGAATGAGGGTCTCAGCGAAGGGAGGTTGGCGGTCGTGGAGCAGGTCTTCGTTATGCTCTTCTGGAATAGTGGATCCTGTGGGGTGGTGAAGGTGGCTCTCAGGTGGTCTGCAAAGATGTCTGCCTTGTCCTGGGGGGTCGAGTAGATGACGTCGTCCTTCTTGAGTGGGTAGGTTGGAACGGAGGAACGTCCTGTCAGCTGGTTGAACTTCTTCCAAAACTTCCCTCCATCATTGTAGTCCAGTTTGGCTGTTGTCTCCATCCATTGTCGTTCTCTAAAAAAAGTAATATCACGGCGAATTTTAGCATTGAGTTTATTCCAAGCGGTTTTTATGAACGGGTCACGGGTGCGGAGGAATTGTTTGTAGATTCGGTGTTTCTCCCGAATCAGGGCAAGTATTGCTGGAGGAAGGAGAGGGGAGAGGTGTCAATAGTTTTATTAGGAATGTGAGTCTCTGAGGCGACCTCGACAGCGTCAATAAAATTATTTATTGAGCTGTCGATGTCGTCCAGTGATCGGAGGGTGGGAGGTTCATGCAATCGAGTATTAATGTAATTTTTAAAAGCAGGCCAGTTAGCGTTACGGTAGTTACGGAAGGTGTGCAGGTTAGATACGGGAGGAGAGGGATTTAGTATTGATGAATAACCTAGAAGAGGCATGTGATCGCTAGTCACACAGTTAGGGGACACTTTAGCGGAAAGGTTAAAATAAGGAATTAAATCTAGTGTGACCACAATGTGATCGATGATGGAATGACCGTGATGGTTTGAGTAGGTAGGGTCAGTGCAATTTAACCGGAAAAGAGGGTGATTTATAAGGATATCCGCTAATATGTTGCCTTTCAGGTTCGATGAATGGTCACCGAACGATGTATGTCGGGCATTCATATCCCCAAGGATGATAGACTTTCCTTGGGACGCAACATATTGAAAGAAATCGGAAGGGAATTGATGTGGCGGTGGGATGTATATGTAGTACATCGATATCTTACCAATTAAGGATTGGATATCAATTGCTACCACATGCAAATCCGACCAAGAGGGATGGGAAACAGTAATAGGAGAGATTGGGAGTAAGGGGTCGAAAGCGAGAGCCACGCCACCTGAATGGTCGACCGCGTGTTTTTTGTGGAAAATAAATTTTCCGAGTTTTAAGGGTGGAGAGCGAGGAGTAGTTTTAGTTTCTTGCAACGCAAGAATGGAAATTTTATCGGATTTCAAGAGGTTTTCTACGAGTGGACGCTTGCGCGACCACCCGCATGTATTAAGAGACGAAATTACTAAAGGATGTGCAGCCATTATGACTTCACTTCACATGTGATGTGCACAGAGTTACCTGTGTAGTGAATGCTGGCGTGAAAACCGAAACACTGAGACGCATAGCGACTCACGGCACTGGCGACGCGGGAACGTTCGTTTGGGAACATTTCCAGCATCGTCAATGTCATAAATCGCGTGACGTTAATTTCAGTTGATTCGGTCGGCTTGTCAACTGTCTTTAATGGTGCAATTACGTTGTCGGAAAGTGGGATTTTGGGGCGGTTAGGACATTTATGGGAGAATGCGGAATGATCGTTGGAGTTACAGAGGGGGCATTTTATAGTAGTGGATTTGCATGCGTGAGTAGGATGAGGACCGGCACAAGTGCCGCACACAATTGGGTTGTGGCAAGGTTCGCGTGTGTCGTGAAACTTTAGGCAACGACTGCACTGAAGCGGTTGAGGGAGAGACGGAAGTGAAGCTTCGGCACGGTGGAGAGATTTAAATATGATGAGACCAGACGAAAGCAGGTAGTCAATGGTTTTGGGATCTGTCGATATAACGCGTACAAGTAACGTGAGGCGTTCTGTCGCGCGTGATTTGATACGGATTGCTTTCGTGAAGTTTAACCCCGCATCCGCTAGGGCATCACATACGTCGGCGTCGGTAATGTTTAAAGATACGTGTTTTAATACACAGGAGAGGGTAGAGGGACGGGTTTGTTGAGTTTGTCTAGGTTGTAAATTTGACGGAGCAAGATTGATAGGTTCCCCTATGCAAGTTTGGATTTGCGTCTTGAACGCGTCAAGGTTTGAGATAGATGAGACGATGTAGCATGTGTTACGAAAAAAGCGGGTTGTAATTATGACTGTGTTTAGGTTAGTAGGTTTAAGGGCGTTGTAAAGGGATTTTGGATCTTGGCAACGTGCAGGGAGGTTGGATAAGGTGAAGTGATACTTAGCGGCGGCAGACGGTCCTTCCGGTCGCTTCGATTGGTTGTGAGCTGGAGACATGGATGCTTGGCGTTTTCTTTCGTGGCGTTGAATTTAGAACCCGTCGGCGTCTGATGCGTTTGTGTCCATGATGTCAGGTACGTTGTCGCGGGATTCATCAGATGCGGAAACGGAAGCGGAGTTAGCGTGGGGCTGGAACACAGATGAGTTTGAATTAGAGTCGAACGGCGCGGTAAGTAGAAACGTAGAAGTGTGCGTAAGTGTATTCGTATTTGTCAGATTCGAGGCAGTATTCGTAGCGGTGGTCGGCGTAAAGAGCAATGGATTGTTCGGGACATGCCCGGCGACGGAATCGTGAGTACTCATATTATGTGCGTTCTCTAAGAGAGTCGGCACAAGAGTGCTGAACCCAGGTTGGTAGAGTATTATGTATATAGAAGGTTGCCTGGTTTCAGCAAGAAGGCGGAGCAAAGCACACCGGCTGTACGTGTGACGTATGCGGAGACCCACCCGGCAATATTTATGAGAAAAATAATAAGAAAAAATAAATAACGATACACTAGTTGCCGCCTAGCCCTGCGATAAACGCATGGATGGCGGTGATCCGGGTGCAGGGGACGGTGTTAGACCCTGAAGATGGTTATTTGTAGGTTTGTTTTGGTGGTTGATAGTTTTTTCTCCTTGGGGAATACGTCCAGGTGATGCTTTGGGGTCCAAGTCGAGCCCGCAATGGTAATCGCAAGATAGTAGAACGATGTTGTTCGTGTCAACGCTCAGAGAAGACTGCCGGAGCGCCGAGATTCGGCGGGGTTTTGTCTGTGTTTAGGCCACGCCCCTTTGCGCCGCGCGCCTGCAACAATCTCCCCCACTTTCTCGACATCGTTCACGTCGGCGGGGTCGTGCGGGTCCTCCAGGCTCGTACTCCATCCGCCTGTCGGTCGCACTAATGTTCGGGTTTATGTAACGGACTGGGAGTCATGTGGATTCGACACTCGCGCACTAAAGTTTAGCACGAAGGACGTGCGGCGTGCCGGTCTCATTTGAGTTTGGTTACACTTCACTATGTCTTATCCGGTTTTACTGTTGCGGTATATATATATGACTTTGCGGGCCTCTCGCCCAAAGTGGACAATGTGCCGCACGTAGTTGAGGGTGGCTTGGTGCTGTAAGAACCACGGGTGACCCAGGATAACTTCTTCGCCAAGGTTCGGCGCGTGCAAGAAGGTGACTTGTTGTTGTTGTGTGCCGGCCTGGATGGTGACGGTCGCCTCTCCGGTCACGGGTAGGTTATTGTTTGGGTTAGCCTGGTGGACGACAAAGTCAGTCCGGTGTAGTCCAGGTAATGTCAGCCTAGTGAAGTTTTGGCTGGCCCCGCTATCGATTAGTGCGAGGGCTTTCTTCCCTTGGTAGGTGATGTAAATTTTCGGCAGGTGGTGGTAGTCGCCGACTACTCCTATTTGAGCAGGGATCGATGGTCGCGTCGTGCTATCGCTTAATCGACCCGTTGCTCGTTTTCCGACTGGGAGGAGGTTGCCCGGGTGTCTTTGGCTGGTTGGGTTCGTCGTTCGTTTGTGCGGTTGGCCCGGAATCTAGCCAACTTGGTTTCGATCCGGGTGGCCGTGTCTTGCAGATGCTGAAGGTTCTGGAATTCAGTAATTCCTACCATTCGCTGAAAATGGTGGTTCACTAGGTTGATTAGCCGGTTGGCCATTGCCTTTTCCGAAGCTTCCGGTGCCACACGCTTGTATAGCGCGATCTTGCGGCGCAAGAAGGTGGCAACCGGCTCCTTCGCCTGGTGCTTCTCGGTCCACAGCTGCTGACTCAGGTCGACTATTAGATCGGGGTCTGCGTATTTCTGCGGAAGGGCCCGTTTTGTCTCGTTGTAAACGGGTTCGAGATCTCCATCGGCCTGTTCTTGCCATGTCTTGGCTTTGCCCTTTAAGGCTTTCGTTAAACAGCTGTGGTGGATCAGTTCAGGTACTCGGAAAACCCGGAAGTGGTCCTCGAGTTTTGTGAAAAACTGGTGGGGATCTTCATGTCCAAGCTCTTGAAAGGTCGGCGAATGGTCCTCATGTCAAATCTTGGTGTGGAACTGGGTGTTCTCGGGTTCCTTGGCCTTAGTGTATGACACCACCAGCTTGGCGATGTCATCGGCCATTGTGGCCTCCTGGGCCAGGTCGCGCAGCGGCGTGGACTAGTGGGTGTTTTGCCACCCAAGCCAGGTGGCGGCCGGGTCGGTCTCCCTTGAAGGAGAGGGTCCGGTCCGGTCTGGCGGCATCCCCGTCGGCCACATATTTGAGTTCCTCCCGTGTTGTGGTTCGGGGGGAAACCCAGACGGAGGGTTGCAAGTCCGTGTGCCTTCGGCCGGCCAAGCATCGAAGGTAATTAACCCTTTGCCGTGGGGAGTCCAGGTGGCGGACGGTCCAGGTTGCTGGTAGGCCTGATATTCTGGCCTGGCCTGCATAACCGGAGACGACTCCGTTGGTGCCGGGAACTTCCCGGATTTGTTAAACATTTTTTTTTTCTACCTGATCGAACGTAACACAATGTATGTGTAGGGCTAGATTTTTTTTCGCTACGGGGGTACCCGTTTACAGTTTGCAAAGTCTACGTGGTTTTTTTCAACGTCGATCAGGTTCTACTATAATTTACTACTAGGTGATTTGGGAACGTCCGATTTGAGGTTCAAATCGGAAGTTCGCTGAAAAAGTTCCCCCAGGTCTGGGGGTCCTCGGTGTCGGGTCGGTGGTGTTGGGGCGCTTTGACCCAAGTTGCCCCACGTTGGGCGCCAATTGTTGCCGCCAAGCCCTGCGATAAACGCATGGATGGCGGTGATCCAGGTGCAGGGGACGGTGTTAGCCCCTGAAGATGGTTATTTGTAGGTTTGTTTTGGTGGTTGGTAGTTTTTTTCTCCCTAGGGAATACGTCCAGGTGATGCTTTGGGGTCCAAGTCGAAGGATGTCAAGCCCGCAATGGTAATCGCAAGAGTCGGCGATATTGCGGGGGCGGTAAAACAAATAATGTTTTTATTATAAAATAACGTAACAATACGTAGGTTATTGTACAGTAAATAATTTAATATATTTATAAAAGAAAAATATATTTTTGATAAAATTTTAAATGAAATAAACAAAATTCATTGTAATATAAATATAAATATAAAAATTAAAAAAAACATGATTTTTATTGATTATTTTTGTATCATCAGTATTTATATATTATTATAATTTATTCTATAAAATTAAATTGTTTCAGAAAAACATTTAAAAAAATTATGTTAAACATAAATATTAGTAAAAATAAGATTTCATAAAACATAGGCATTTAAATGCATCATATAAGTATATAAGTGTTTCATTAAGTTATTATCTTTCTTAGTTTTTTTTATTTTGTTTGATTGAATTTGAATCTTGTAGCATCGGACATTTTTTATTTTCAACTATTTTATTTTGCTGACGTATATAATTTAAATAATTACGGCAAATATAAATTATTTGTCTAGCAAATGCCTCAACTATAGATTTGTCAATGTACACGTTCTGTTCTATTTGTGAATTTAAGACTTTATTTATGTTTTCATATTTTTTATATACTTTTTAAAATATTTTACTATTTTGTATTTTTATTTGTTTTTATTAGACTATTATTACAAAATGCAACAATTGTACGAGTACCAGGCATCTAGAATATGTATCCTATATAATATTTTGTTATTGATATATGTAAATCATAATGATACAATAAAATAACTATTGTAATATATTTTTTGTGAATTGGAGTATCTTAATATTTAATCAATGCATAATCAACAATTTTTCAGATAATTTAATATAGTAACTTATTAAGTCATTAAATAACAAAACAATTATTGTTTGAGTATATTTATTATAGTTGAAATCATCGTTGACATTATGTTTATGTTTAATCCGCTTGTAGAAAACTTACAAGACTGTAGATTGTATTTTTAGCTTACGGTGATAAAATAATAATAATAATAAATTCAATAATTCAAATACTTGAAAGAATGATCGGAACGACGCAGTTTGCAATATTTTTTATATTATAATAACGAGCGGCAGTATACAACGTAAGTCTCGCTAGGCTCCGCATTCGTCACGAATCAATTTTGCCCCGCACCACTACCCGCACCAATACTCGTTTCCGGAAAAACCAGGCAACTTTCTACTCTACCAACCTTGACCGGAAACTGCATCTGCATGCTACATTTTACAATCCTCAGCAGCAGGTAACTCCAAAACCTAAGTAAAGGTTACAAGTTTAGAATACAATTTGTCAAACCTGGTAAGTTGTTTATAACTTGCTGTACATTTACACATTGCTGTAAACTGTTTAGTAGTTTAAGTAACTTTTTGATTTTTTTTTTGACAAATTGCAATACAATTTAACCTATCTGACAGATTGTATACGTTTTATTATCTAAAACTATTTGATAGGTTTATTACTTTATTATTTTATTTGACAGTGTTAGTAGTTTGTTGACGATTTGAGTAACTTTTTAATAAAGCTATTTAATAATCTGAAAAACAATCTGACAGTTTTCATAAAATTTTAACGGATGTAGTAATATTTATGACAATTAAGTATTTTTTTGACATATGGGCCTAAAATTGTTAACAGGAAAAAAATCAATTTCTTATATACAGGGTGCTTTCTAACTGGAGGCAAAAAATAAAACGTTTTCTATTTTCAAAGAGAAAATTTAATAATTTTTTTTGTTTATCTCGCTTTGTTTTGATAAATAAAAACTACACATTATATAAAAAACTTTTTATTCAGCAAATTCTGTTTAACAACGGAGAATATGCAGATATTATTTTTGTTTACGGATTCTGTAATGGTAATGATTAGGGAAAGTATCAACTAAGATTTTCCGACAGAAAGCAACCTTTATGTCGCGTATTTTTGGACGCTTTTTAAAGGCTGCGTGATTTGGAATTAGAAATTGCCGTAGTGGAAGTCTACATCAACATCACACCGTAGCAGAAGAGAAAGAAATAGTTGACGCAATTATTGATAAACCAGGGGTTAACTCTTCGCTTCTTTACAATTATTTAAAAATTTTGTTTCAAAAATTTAAAATAGAAAAATTCTTCACCTATATCATTATCAAGTACAACCAGGCGACGCCGCACAACGGCATCAACAAGATCCTAAGATCTTTAGTTTAATATTGTGGAGCAATAAATCTATGTTCACAAAAGATGACATTAGGAAATCAGTACAAAGTTAGGAATCAAGCTTACCAACAAAGATTTTTAATTAATACATGGTGTGAGGTTTTTAATGGGCAACTACTGCCAATTCAAATCTTACCACCTTGTTTAAATACTAATTTATACGCAAAATTTCTCAAAAATTAGATGAAAAATTTTCTAGATAACAATGTCCCTCTTGCCTTAGGTAACAGAATGTGGTACCAGCACAATGGAGCACCGCCCCATGTTGGGCAATATCTAGAATGGTGGCTCAACAATTATTTTAATGATAAATGGATTGGTAAAAGTACTTCAGTAAATTGGCCTGCAAGATATCCTGATCTTAATCTATTGGCCTTTTATGTGTAGGAACATATAAAACAATTGGTTTATGCAAAGCCAATATACAACGTATAGCAGCTACAAGAAAAAATTGCAAATGTTGCATTGCACATTCAAAACACAACATATTTTAAAGCAGTTTATCATTCTCTAATTATAATTATAATTAGCTTTATATGTTTATATTATTTTTCTAAAGGACTTTTGTAATTGGGTAATAAATATACTGTCAAAATTTAAACTAAGTATGTATTCAATTATTGATAGTTAGTTTAGAGTTATGACATATCAACCAAAAAAGACTATTAATGCTAAAATTGTTCAAATTTATTTTGGAAAACATGGTTCAGTTCAAATAACTTATCGGGCATTACGTGCATTGTATGGTGGTTATAATTGTCAATCAGAACATTTAATTTGAGAAATTGTGCATTTTTTTGCAATACGTTTAATCTGAACGAGAATAAGCATCCAGTACAACGTCTTAAAATTTTCACACAAGAAGCAATTGATAGTGTGCAGCGTAGTATTAATGATGATCCAAACGTGACAATTTGGCATTGTGCTCAACAGTTAAACTTGTGCCCGTCTACTTAAAAAAAATTGCAACAAAATCTTGGTTTACAAGCTTACAAGATTCAACTTGTACAGGAATTGAAGGCACATGATTATTGTTTGCAAAGTACATTTGGTAAATGGGTTAAGGAAAACATTGATATAGATCCACAAATTCATTTGAAAATTTTGTTTAGTGATGAAGCACACTTCTGGAGCAATAATAATCTACAAACTATTGTCGAAATACCATTACATGCAGAAAAAATTACCGTTTGGTACGTTTTATGAGCCGGTATTGGTCGGAATGTTACAGTCAACGGTGAACGGTAGAGAGACATAATTGCCTTTGTGCCTCAATTGGACAGCATTAAGCATTAATGTTTCAGACATGTGGTATTAGCAGGACGACGCCCCATGTCACACAGCGCGTAATACAATTAATTTCCTGAAAGAAACAATTTGTAGACAAATAATTTCCCAAATAGGACCTGTTAACTGGCCATCTCGTTTGTGCAATTTTACGCCATTAGAATTATTTCTCGAGGGATATATCTACTTCAATCAACCAAAAACAATTGAGCAACATTCGACGCATTATTGCCGAAATAAAGCCTGCAAACAGTGTGTGAAAATTGGACCTTCAGATTACGCCTTCTACACTCCAGCCGCGGCAGTCATATGCCCAAAATCATATTCAAACATTAATGCAAAAAAATTATGTAACAAATTTTGCTAATTTCATGGATATAAAAGATTAAGATTTTTTTTGTGATTTATACTAAGTTCTCCGCCTCTAAAGAAAACACTCTTTACAATTCAGACAAATTAAAACACAAATCATCAATTTTTTTTAAGATAGAAGAATCCAATGAAAAAAACAAAACTTAAAAAACCTTACTGACTACAAGGTCGATAGCATTGAACCAGATAGCTACAAACCAATATATAAAATAAATAATCTTTTGTTGAATTGAGTTGAAGAAATCAAACAACTTGACAATGAACACAACAAAAAAATAACTTAAAAAAAAACTAAATTTTTTTTTTATTTGAAAATCGATTATTAGAAGTGCTTTTTATTAAAGAGAGGTGGCATTAGTTATAAATGTGGCAAAACAAAATTATAAAAAAATCCGGTTGTCATTTATAACTGCTATTCATCAATTAACATGTTGTCAAATGATAATAAATCACCAATAAGCTCCCGTCGGCTTAGATCAAGAGTACGCTGCGAGTAGTGGCAGGAGCAGCAGCAGCGACCATGCCAAAAAAAGAACTTGAAAAATAGTATCTTGTGAAACAACACAAGTGGGGAGTTCCAATAACCCGAAGATATAAAAAAAGCTGAAAAACAGCAGCAGAAAAAAGCCAAAATTGCGTTGTCAGTTCCAACAATTCGTTCATATCATAAACAAAGGAGAAAAAAGAATACTAGTTAATTTTCTACGAGAGATGTGCAGAATAACAAACAAGAAAGTAGAAAAAAGATTTAAAGAAAAATAAAATCAGAAAACTATAAAATACCTAAAAATAATTACCGTTATAAACCATTATACCAAGAAAACAAATGAATAGGATGAATCCGTTTTTCCTGATTAAATAACCTTAAGCAGAGTATCAACAAGAAAACATCAAAATTAAAATTGATGATAACTCAAAGGAGACGACACATAGAGAAGAAGTCAACCCAAACATACACCCAACAACAAACTATATCTTTTTAAACACAATTATTTTCAATTAATTCGATTAAACTTATAAACTTATTTTAATTATTATTTGCAAAATAACAAATAATGCGTTTTGTCACATTAATAAATATAAAATATATAAATATTAAATGTGTTTTTTATGTGGACCGTATCGTTTAAAAATCGACTAAGAGAAATAATAGAGGAACAGGTAAGATACAGGTGGGAGATCAAGAGATAACCATAGGAAAAAAAAATCAAATACCTTGGAGTGACACTCGAAGCAAAGGGATGGAATGAACAGGTTAAGGAAGCGGTCATTGGAACAAAGGAAATTGAGAGAAAGCTTGGTAGACTTATGCCAAACAACGGAGGTCCAGGAGAAGAAAGCAGAAGGCTAATAGCAACGGCAGCAAGAAGCAAATTGCTGTACGCCGCAGAAATATGGGGAGAAGCCATGAAAACAAAGAAAAACAGAAAGGAAGTAAGAGGAGCCACAAGAGCAAGCTCGCTAAGGATTTGTAGAGCTTACAGAACAGTGTCACAAGAGGCAGTAGAGGTAATTGCGGCAACACCTCCCGCGGATATGATGGTGGAGGAAAGAATAGAAATAAAAAACTGGTAAAAGAAGGAACGAGTAAAAAAGAAGCATAGATAAGAGCAAGAGAGAAGACTATGGAAAGATGGCAGAGAAAATGGGATACAGGAGAAAAGGGAAAATGGACAAGAGAATTAATCCCAGACATAAAAGAATGGGTAGAGAAGAAACCCGAGACGTGTTATTATACAACACAAATACTAACCAGGCACGGAGCATTTGGAAAATTCTTGCAAAAAAAAAATAAATGAAGAAGAAAGGTGTACATTTTGTCAGGAAGAAACACACGATAACGCAGAACACACTCTAGTAGAATTCGAGGCGTGGGAGGAAGATAGAAAAAAACTAGAATATATACTAGAAAGCAAAGTGGATAAAAGAACAATAATTAACAAATGCTTAAAAGATGAAAATAAATGGAGGGCGTTAAAAAACTTTGCAACAAGTGTACAAAAAAAAAATTGAAGAGTTTGACAATAGAAGAATATAGAAAAACAAACAATGGAAACAAACACACAAACTGAAAGCCATAGAAGAGAAAGGAAAGAGATGAGAGAAGCTAAATGGAAACAAGAAAACAGAGAAAAATATCAAAAAGAAAAAAATAAGAAAGGATATGACAATTGTGCATACCAAGAAACAGAAGAAAAAAGAAGAACATTTACAGAGACTACGATACCAAACGAAATTGCAGAGATAAGGAGAAGGAGAAAAGAAATATTGAAGGAAAGCAGAATAACAGAAATAACAAGGCATATACCAAATGGTAGATATGCTATCTCGAGGATGACTGAGAACGCAACCTTTCAGATAGTCAGAATATACCTGGCAACGAGAGGACATGAAGAAGTAATTCCTGATGGAGATACAAGGATATCACTGGAGGTAAAACTTACAAATCTAGGACTGCCAAAAGGAATACAACTGATGGAACTGCATAAATTATTCATGAAGGAGAGGGGATATGATAAAGAAGAAGTGAACGAAGACCTTAGTAAGCTAAGAGCACATCTGAGAACAAATTATATAATTAGAGTAAATAACACAAAGATGGGAGAAAGAAGAGAATGCAGAGGTAGATGCCAGTGCAGATAAGAAAAGGCAAAATGACAAAAGAGACAGACAAAGGTAGGGGCTATAGGGAAAGAGGGGCCGGGGACAGCATGCGTGCCGCAGATGATGCGTGAAAATCCGCGAAGCAAAAACCAGCCCGCCTCAAACTAGCACCAAATGTAGGTTAGTTTAGACAGGGACATTAAAACAATAGGATTTGCGCAGAGAAGAAAACCGGAAGGTATTACCATGCGTAAGTTATTCTTAAGGGCCACTTGTTGAGAGCCAAACAACTCACTACGTCCTAAAAAAAAAAAAAAAAAAAAAAAAAAAAAAAAAATCGTTTAAAAATAAAATTAACAGCGGCGAGGTTAAATTTATGGAATGAATCCATAGCCGCTTATAAAAATATTGAATTAATAATTCAGTATTTATAAAATTGCAATTAATGCAATAATTAATATTTTTTTTATAAATTTTAATTATTATTTAATTTATAATTATTAAATAATTAGCCATTGTCGTTATAGATAATTATTTAAAATATTTGAATACAGACGACGGTTGATAAAAATACGTGCTTTTGATACTAAACATTAAGCAAGACTGAGCGCTTATAGAATGCGAGTATGAGAAGCGTAAACAAGATGCTTAGCAATACAAAACAAATGTATCGGTTCTAACAATATCATCCTAGTGTTTTTGTTTTTACACTCCGCCTTGCTTAGTCACGCATGAAACAAACACAAAACTTGTCTTGTCAACATACAAAAACGATAACAATGTACAGTCAAATCAAGATTTTTCAAATGCACGGCCTACTTCAGAAATTAAAGTTCTTAAAACATTTATTATTATCTTATATTTTATAAAAGTATTTAAAATATAATATTATAAATTATAACAATTACATATAAAATTAATATTAATAAACAAAATATTGAATCGTATTTTTAGTATTTAATTATAAAGTTAATTATAATTGTTTTAATACTAATTTATGAATAGTTACTGTATTAATTGTATTATTATAAATAGATTAATTGTATTAAATGTTTATTTCACAATATTTAAAATAATGTACCTACTATTCATGGTAAATATTAATGTTCTGATAAGGGCTTTGATTTTCATATCAGTTGTTGATTTTTCTAAAGTATAATTATTTGATTTTCAGGTATTGTTTATTGGTATAAATAACAAATTCATCAAATGGCATGAGTTTTAAATAATGTAAACGCGTCAAGGAAATTTATGCATCCAAAAATGCGAAACCTTTTGGTTCTTAGTTAATTTGGGTTTTATTTTTATCGGTATTTTTAACAATTTTCTAGCTTCTGCTGGCCAACTATCTGTTTTCCTTTTATTAAGTACTTGAAAACGTCGTGGTCTTAAATTTGTAAATAATATTTATTGCCAATATCTGCTTCTATCTCACTCATCACGTTTGGTAGTAAAAATTTGTATTGTCATCCAGATCTTATTTGTTAGAGATATTATTTGGTTCTAATCTTTATAAAAGGGTTTTATTAGTTTTATCAGACTTTTTTCTTTTACTACATTTAGCTATTTGCTCATTTGATACAATGTCATTATTAATTCGTTTGTATTTACTGCATGAATCTTCTGATAGTTCATTTTCAAGACTATATCTGAAGTCAAATCAATCCCACAACATTTATTATTTGTTTTTTTATTATTTAGGTGGTTTTAATATTTCTAGAATCTTTTAATCAGTTATATGTTTTTTTAATATTTCTTTCTCATTTTGAAAATGAGTTATAAATACATTGAACTATAAAGTCTTAAATATTATAGTCTTACAGCACTACGCAACACGTGTCAACCATATATGGAAATGATAAAACTATTGCAAAGCGTAGGTTTATGGGCCGTGCGTATATAAAATGTTGACACAATTTGTAATAGCGTTCGTTAAATTTACGAATATTTATCTTTCTAGGATGCAAAATTTGTTAAATTTTTGTAAAATCAGACTCAATTGATCAAAAACAGTTTGCATGCTTCAAAAATTTTTGTACGACTTTCAACTATACTCTTTCCACCTCTATATTTATTTCAATATTCACCATATTCTTACCATAAAATATATCGTATTAATGAAGTTGATGCGTGTGATTTACTTCAATTGCACAAATAGAAAAAAACTACCACACTCTACCCAGTAAACACAGTTACGTTTAAGATACGTTTATTTTTGGTATTACACCTAAGTGTAATATTTGTTTATTTGTTAAGTATATTATACGGAAAAATGTCCGGCGACTAAACGGATATATCTCGTATATTTAGTGTGTAATATACGTACCGGTTATATGTATTTTAAACGTGTAATTTACACGTATTGTCAACGTAAAAAATGCGTTAACATATAATAAAAATATTTGTATATTCTTTAATTATAGTACACGTGTATTATAGGTTAAACTTTATCCAGCGAGAAGACATGTGTATGTTTGGATGCCTATACGAGGTAACGGACTTACCGGAGCGGACGTTGCTTAACTTTTGTTAACGCTGGTAATCGTACATGCCCACTCTGCCGTACTGCCTACTCTCTTGTATATATAATAATGTAAAATATGTATATCATTCTAACATAAAATACAAAGTATTACATATAAATAAATAAAACATTATATTATTTAACATAAGTATTTAAGAAAATAACAATTAAATTGAAAATCCATTTTGCTTTTTCAACCAGTCTTTTGGTGACATCTGAAAAATATACTGTGTAAATTTCCACAGCCTCATATGGGACACATATGGTAATTATTATTTCAAATAACTTGAATAGTTTGCTATTTGTATTTATAATACTATGTATAACAACAGCAATCAATAATATTAAATTTAAATTTTAAAATAATAAATCGACAAATTGATATTAATGTTACTGTAATGGTTATAATTGCATTGTACAAGAAAAAATGGTGCTCCTGACAAGTTATTTGAAACAAAGATGTCATTGCTTATTTTCAGACTTTCCACAAATTAGGTATTTGATCTTAGTACTTCTAAACCCACGCTTCCAGTTCAATTAAACAACACTTCAACACTGTTGTGTAACAACAAACAACTTAAAACTGTATCGGATATTACAACTATTAACATTATGGTTGATAAAAAATAAATAAAATGATGAATCATGCATCTCAACATACACTTTGCAAACTATATTCACAAGTTCGGGTAGCCTTGGAACATTGAAGACAAAATTGATCGGCAAACTAAACCCAGAAATAATAAACGTTAAATATACGTAGATATATTATGCAGGTTATTTATACGAGTATTCTGATGGTTAATATACGTATATTAATCAACAGTAGAAATAAAAGAAAAAATTAACGTATAATATACAAATATACATATCTTACGTGTACAAGAAATGTATATTATACGAATACACATATACCATATACGCTTTTTACACCATATATACGTGTAATAAACTTATATTATCTAAACCTGTGTTTACTGGGTATCCTTTCTTATAAGATGAAAAAAGAAAATTCTTTGTTTTCTGATGAGTTAAAATTTTCCTGGACAAAATTTTCTTTTCTATCAGAACATACATACAGGTAAATGGAACCTAAAATCCATTTTGTAGCCAGCTTTAATACTTCTGTTTTGACTAACAGGGATTTAAATATTCAGATCAGCCAAATTCTTTAGTATCAAATTATCTAAAAATATCTTACTAGGGTCATTGTTAGCTTTATATTGTATCTTTTTTATCAACAACCTAAGAAAATTGATAAGTAAAGATTACATAATTTTATTCTTGTAGATGATACTATTGTCTTGATCGCAAACAGTCAAAACGCTTTTACTTATAAAATTATTAATGAAGAAATATTTGTCTGATGCAGAAAGAATAACCTTAAATAAACGCCAACAGATAATTACTGCTATCCAAGCTTATGAGAACAGGAAATCATTTTTTTATTTAATAATTAATTTAGTTTTGAAACGTTTTAGAAAATATTTCATTTCTTCATCATTAATAAATATAACACTGTTTTGTTGTCTTCATATGCCATTCAACAGCAATTATTACAATTATCTAAATAAAACTGTTACAATGCCAAAAAAAGATCAACTTTAATACTACCAGATACCTTTAAGAAAATCATAACAAACAAAACAAATAAAATACTTCTGACAATGAGACTTAGTAACAATTGATGTTAAGAATGCGTTTAATTTAGCTGTATGAGATATAACGTTAAAGTCAATAAAAAAACAAAAATTTATAAATAATGGTAGATAAGAAAAGATAGAGATATGCACAAAATTACAGGAAAATTACCACAGGGGTCAGAGCTGTTGAACTGCTAAAGTTAAATTCTTAAATAAAAACGTTACTAGCATGCGTGGATGACATAGTTAAGGTGGTAGTTTAAAAATAGCAAGGAAAAAAGATGACACAGCAAACAGAACTCTCAAACAAATTAGTAAGTCTACAAAAAAACAAAAACTGCATCAGTAATGTTTATTAGAAGAAATAAATGCAATGATATCAATTAATCAATTAAGTATCAAGACAATAAACCATAAAGCCAAAAAAGATTTTTAGGTGCCTAGGAGTAGCCATAAAACAAAATTTATTTTTGAAAACTATGTGAAATTGGTAGCATCAAAAACAAAAAAAATAGCAGCTATTGTTAGATAAATAATGCACAAGATGAGTACCCCCCCAAAAGTAACAAAAAACTTTTGGCAATACAATACATACATACCTTGGCACGCCGTTTCCGTTTGGAGTAAGCAGTAACACTACAATAGTCTACTTTGGTTTTTAAACATTACTTCAAATAATTTGTCTCTACGTTTTTCTGTCACTTTTTTTTTCTTTAACAATATTTATACATCTGGTCATGCATGCTTTCTTATTCTTACAACTTTTCTATTTTTTTGCACGCATTTATCTTCAACATTTAACTTTTACGTTGTTTTTCTTGGTATTTAGATGCAAATACAATCCCATTATAGATTAGTTTTGTTATTCAATCTTCACTTATTCTTTTGACATGGCTAAACCATCGTAGAATACTACGGTCCTACTGGTCTATCGGAGTTATTTTCAAACCACATTTCTTTATTACTAAGTCATTTCTAACTTTGTTTATACAATTTTTTTCACAAACACTTCTTAAGTACTCTATTTATTTTAGTTTTGAGTTTTTCTTGACATTTCCATGTTTCAGAGCTATACAGCGGAGTTGGTGTCAACACACTTTTATAATTTGCTACTTTTGTCTCCTTGGATAATACTTTATTTTTTGCAATTATACACATACTTCCGACTACTTTTCGTAATTCATTTACTCGTCTCTCAATTTCTCTACCTAAATTACCATTCTTATTCAACATTCTTCCCAGATACACAAAAGCATCAACCTGTTCTTCAATATGCGATTAATTTTACTGTGCTTAATAGATTTTTTAATTATTAACGGAAATCTTTCTATATCTATAAAACAGAACTTTAATTTACTGTGAGAAGTCTGCAAAATCTCAGCAATCATGACTATATAAATTTTAAACTTAATCTTTTTATTAGTTTTTAGAAGATCAAAAATACTGACAAATTTTATAAAATATTGCAAAAATAATCGTCATCATTGCATATTTTAATAAAATTATTTTAATTTAATTTTTTTATATAAATAATACACATTTTATTTTATTTTTATTTTATCAAATGTAAACAAAACAAACCATATATGTAGTCATCGTAAATGTTCATTTTAAAGTGTTTGTGCGTGTTATGAACTATTTTATTAATCTTATAACAATGAAGTTAAAGTTACGATTTTAAGCGCTGATAAAGATAGCAAAGCTGTTGAAACCTTAGTAATAATGAATTTATAAGCATACTCTTACTTTTTTATTAAACTTTCTTGTCTAACTATTCAATCTCAAACCGTAAAAAAGGTTATAATTTAATAAACAAAAAATTTATTTACATTTACATATTTATTTAGACTGTTTAGGTTTTTAAGCTTTTTTTAGTTAATAGTTCATTTATACATAGATTTTTTTAGCTTATACATTTTAGAAAGAAATATTATAACTTTCAAACTCCATCCTTACTCAAAAGTAACAATTTTCTAATCTTAAAGATAAATAGTAAAGAAGCATAGAAAATTGTCCAAAGTCACAGATGCCAGTATGTTAGACATAAAGTTAATTCCTTTTTCTACAACAATTGTTTTTCCAATTTTTAAAAAAGTTTCTTATGAATTTTCAGAAATGATGTGATTTTTTAATGGCTTTCCAATATTAATTTTTCGATATCTTTACCTAAATTTACAGTATTTACCCTATATACAAACTTAACTGTCATTACAGCAATAACAAATCTTTTCAAATAGTTACTCCCAATACCATATAAAATCAGTTTTTTTTTAATATTCATATATACATATATATATTTCATTATTTAATTTTTAATAGTTATTACTAGTTATTTTTCTATTTTCTTTTTGGTTAGAGTGAAACTTTATTTATTATAGATTTATAGAGTAGACTGAGACCAATTATTAAAGTCTGAAAACTTTAAGACAACTTACACAAAGTTTAATGAAAACTGCTTTAAAGTGACGTCTTGTTTTTACTATGATTAGAATAAAATAAAATAAATTTAGTGTTTTGAATTTTCACTTCACAATAAGCAAGTAACTTTCTAGTTATGAACCTACAAAAGCTGTGATTATTATATTTGGAAATGATAATAAAATATATTTTAGTAATGTAACTTTAGTTTATACAGAAAAAGAGAACCACCAAAGCAATACTTTTATTATTAATCTAACTTATATAATTTTGCAATTTTTTTTATTTTTTTGGAAAATAGGAAATATCAAAAATGTTAAAAATATTTTGGCAACAAACTTTCCAACAAAGATTAGACCCAAGAAGATCAGCGATATAATTTATATAAAAAATAACTTCAATTCAAAGAAGATTTGATTAATTTGAACCTTTTTTTCTTTTTTTTATTTTTGGTAAGAAAAAATCTACTTTGGACAAATCAGAAAATAAATCAGCAAATTCTTTAAAGAAGAAAAACCTAAAACTTAAAAACCTACCTAACAACAACGTTGATACAGATGCACCAGAAAGCCACCAACAAACATATAAATTGAATATAGTTTAGATAGTAAAAACAAAAATGAAATCACAAATTTATTTAAAAATAAATTATTAGAAGTGCTTCTTTCTCAATGAAGAATGGTGGTGTTATTTATAAATGTAGCAGAACAAGATTGTAACAAAAATGACTCAAAAAGAAACATCACAATTGCGCTTTTAATACATAAAATTCTATTGTAGTTGTAATTTATAATTGTTATTTATTAATCAACATGTTGTCAAATGATAATAAATAATAAACCACCAATTAGCTTCCGTCGGCATAGATCATCAAGAGTACGCAATTAGAAAGTAGCGGCCTTAGCATCATGCCAAAAATACAATTTAAAAAAAAGTATCTTGAGTAGCAATACGAGAGGCAAGTTTCAATGTTTCGAAGGTATCAGATAACTGCCTAAAGAAAGCAGGAAAATAGCAGCAGAAAAAAACCAAAGTTACATTGCCAGTTGCAACAATTTGTTCATATTCTGAACGAGGGGTAAAGAAATAATCTCCTACGATGAGCGGAATAACAAACAAGAAAGTAAGAATGAGATTGAAAAAGAAGAAAGAAATCGAATTAAAATCAAAAAATTACAACACCTGCAAATATACAGTTACAAAAAAACAGAAATATAGAAAGAAGACCTGGTTAAGTAACCTAAGGCAGCGTTTTAACAAAAGCTCAATAGGGAGAGGCAAAACATCAAAAATAAATTTGATATTAGCAAACTTTCTCAAAAGAGACGACATATAGAGAAGAAATCAACAAACAAACATATACACCTAACAACAAAGTATATCTTCTTTTTAAGTGCATTTTATTCCAATTAATTCAAAAAACCCATTTTAATTATTATTTGCAAAATAGCAAATAATGCATTTCATCACATTAACAAATATAAAATATATAAATATTAAATGTGTTTTAGTAGACTGTATTGTTTAAATAAATAATAAATAATACTGTATTAATTAAATTGACTCCATTTTGCAATTTAATTCAAATTAATTAATTAATGCTTTTTAAATAAATTTAAAATATAATTTGATTTATTATTATTAAATAATTAGCCGTTGTTGTTATAGATGATTATTAAAATATTTTAATACAGACGGCGGTTGATAAAAATAAGTGCGTTTGCAACTGAAGATCGACCAAGACTGGCAAGACTGATATATTGTAAAACTTTTGTTTATACTCTTGCAGCTCTGCTGAGTTACAGATAACAAAAAAATGCATTAGATCTAACGATATCTAGATTTGTTGAATCTACGCACACTGTAAGTTATTACAGCGTACAGTCAAATCAAGATTTTTTAAACGCACGGCCTACTTCAGTAAATAAAACTTTAATATTATCAAACACTTTCTATAAATTTTAATTTTAATGTAGTGCAATGAAAAATGTTTATTATAATATATAATTAATTTGTATTTTTGCAAAATTAAAGTTTTTAAATTATTTATAAATATTACATGTATGCAAACTTTTTAATACAATTATGTAAGTATTTAAAATACTATAAACTATAGCAATGAGCTATTTAATTATAAAAGTAATTATAATTTAAAAGATAATTGAGACTTTTACTATGTGGTAAACCATAATAATAATAAAATAAAACACTTACTAAGATTTTTAACTACAAATACTTTTTTGATATAAATATATATTACTAAAGAATACATATCAATACAAACAAAAGTTCACGACTCAAGTTTCGACTATTAAAGTTAAAATAAAAGGCAAGTAGTGATGCGGCTCTGGCTTAGCAAGATGACTACACAAAAGTACTTATAGGATAGTGGACGCCTAGATTCAAATTTGGAAGCAGCCTTATTTAGGAAAGCTAGAATCAGGTTGGTTAGGTCGATAAAGTATAGAAACGCTAATTTTATAATGTATTATCCAAGTGTCTTACGGTAGATAAACATTTATTTCCCAAAGTTACATTTAATATTTTTTTGCTTGTCTCAAATTAAAACATTGTTTTCAATAATTGCAAAATTTATTATAATGTGTCAATAATGTCAGATTTAAGATAAGACGTCATCATGTAAAATTGTTTTTACAGCCAATCAAATGCTGTAAACAGTTTATAGGCCCGATAGTCTCGAAATTGTTGTTTTTGGCCTCCATTTTAGAAGCAAAACTGATAATTTTGTTAAAGGCAGGTAAAAAATGTCATTGAAACTTTATGCCGCCGATTTAAGAAAATATTGTATTGGTTATTTTTTTTTACATTATCATTTGTGCGTTTGTTGATATAAAAACTGTCGCTGGTTGGTACTCGCAAAAGTCAATAAAATTTCAGATTTTTTTAATTGATTTTTGGATTTGTCGACGACAAAATAACGATTTTTTTAATTATATAATAAAACAAGGTAATGATAATCAAACGTAACACATTACAAAATTATATTAACGCTATAGAATTGCCGGGTTTAGTCGCCGCGTCCTGATGGGATGTTGCTAGTAGTATTGTTATAGACATATATTATTAGAAAAACAATACATACTGAAATCCTATCAAATCTACGAGAATATCGGTATTTCTTTCTCTTTAAGAAAGTGTTGACATGTACAACGTTGTTCTTAAATTAACATTGGTTCTTATGGGACAAAACGCCAAACCACTTAATATCCAAACAATAAGATTTTAGTGATGTTGAACTACATACAATATTTTAAGCCTTTATTTCTTGGGTTTTGCAGATTTGCAGTTATATTTATCGAGTAAAACAAATGAAGCACTACATTAAAACTACTTTTAAAAAATTAATTGCGAAAAAACAACTACGCATGTTTTTTTTTAGGTTAAAGGGCGCAGATTGGACTTTCTTCTATAATGTGTAAAAGTTTTTTTCAATTATTTTTAGATGTTTTCTTGCTGAGTATGAACCCTTACAATAACGCAACTATTCTCCTTCTTCAAATAACATTATTGAACTAAATAATAAGTAAATCTATTTTTTTGTTAAGTAGCTGCTTTATTAAGTAGCTGCTTTATTACCTATTTAAATTTAAAATGTTTAAGCTTTTTGGTGAAAACTTACACGGTTGGGTTTATAAGTAGTATATATAAGTTTATAATGAATAAAAATAAGAAACAATTAAATTATATTACAAAAAGTTTGCTTTGGCTACATCAACATTAAAGAACACACTAAACATACTAGACACACCGGTAATAACAGAAAAGAGGTCATTCGGAGACCCAAACCAGTACTTACTACAATAGAGGAAGCAAAAATTGTTTTAAAATTTTAGATTTTGAAAAACTGCAAAATAAAATTCTAAAAAAAATTATTGAATAAACTTACTTAGTTTTGATTTTCTTATTAAACTCCAGTAGACAGTATTTAATTAAAAATCAAATTATTAAATTATCTGATTAGTTGCCGTCAATTTCACTACAATTTGTTGCAAATTTGTTTTACTTTACACTCAGCAATTTATTGTTAAATTTTCTATACTGCCAACTATAATAATTGTTTTAAACAACTGATTGTTGATTTTGAAATATAGCCATTGCCATAAGTTATTATTACACAATCATTTTTTTGCATGTATGAATTTATATATATGAGTATTAACACAAAACGCAGATCCAGTGTAGTTTACACTGATTGAGGCTTCAAGGTCAGTAAGTTTTTAAAATTTAACAAAAAATGTAAAACAACTTTAAAATATTTAAATATTCAAAAATGTAATTTTTTGAAAACTCTAATACGGTTTCTTTAAAAGCAGGTATTTTGACCGCATAAATATTACGATTGTGTGGCAACAAAAATAGGATCGGTTTTAGATGCTGTAAAAGATCAGAATCTATCTACAAAAATTCTTAAAATTGAATATGAAGTACTCTAAGAAATATTTTTTTTTTAATAAAGTTATTTTTATGAACCTGTTCACTTTACTTGCCTTTAACAATACATACAATAAATAATTTTTTTAATTACATAGAAAAAAATAAAAAAACATGTCTGTGTTACATGTTGCAAATAATGTATTATCCAAATTGAAAAGTTAATTAAATTTAAGAAAAATAAATATAATTGAATTCTAAAATGACATATACACTAATAAGTAATAGACAGCAATAATTTACGACAATTTAACAAAAACAATTTATTATTTTAAAGATTGTCAAAAGAAATACAAAAAAACAAATATTAATAAATTAGTCCAAAAGATAGACACAAAAAAAGGAAATTGGAAAACAAATCTGATGTAATTACAACCGATGAAGAAGAAATTTATGAAACAATGGAAAATCAAATAAAAAACATATATTCGATTTTGATGAAATTTCTAATAAAGTTGCTTGTTAAAAATGTTAATAAGTCTTAGTTAAAATATAAGATTTCGATTGCATTGAAATTGAGGATGAAGTCAGCAGTACGGCAGATAGGACATGTATGATTAACAGCGCTAATAAAAGTTAAGCAACGGTTGGAGCTAACCCGACTAACCGACTTGGATGGGTGTCTCTAACATGCAGAAAGTAGCATTATTTTTAAATAAATTCGTTACCTCATATAAACATCCAAACATACATACACTTTTTAGCGGCTCGATGTGCCCGACTATTTGATTGCCCCCGAAAGGGAACGGTGTGACTAGGTACACAGGTATACATAAATACTAATCGTGAAAATGTAGCCTCAACAAATGGAAATAGATCACCAACAAAAAGAGATAATAACCAAATTTCACTTAAACATAATCAAAAATAAATTAATTTTATGTGATTGGCAATTAGAAAAAACAAACATAAATCAGTTTTATTTGGTTTTTAACACTAATATTTTTGAAATAATAAATGACGTTTGTCCAACAAAAAGAGTCAGTTTAAAAATAATTATATCCATTGATTTAAAAATAAAGTCAAAAGTGCACAAGTTAAAATAAACAAATTTAAAACTCTAATCATGTTTTTGATTGGAATGCATATAAAATAAAAAAAAATATGCCGTTTAAATTCTAAGAACTGAAAAGATATAAACACGAGCCCAAAAATATGTTTAAAACTTTGAATTTGTTTTTAAAACAAAACAATACGCGTAATGAAATATTACTTAAAAATGAAGCAAATAGAGGTAATGCTGAACTGTTTAGTAATTATTTTATTAATAGTATTAACGAGTTAGTTATTATAATAAGTAAACCGGTCCATTTAGTACCAGCAGAAATAATCAGTAACTTAAGTACATTCAAAACGTTAGATTCGTCTAAATTTAAAAAAATTGTTTTCAAAATTAAAAATAAACTTGTTGATAATGATTGACTAGCTCTATTACAATAAAACTTTATTATTTCTATTTTTATTGATTTCCGGCGGATATTTAAAATTATAAATAGGGACGTTTCATTACAAAAACTATAATTGTATGGCATTACGGGTAATGAGTTTGTTTGATTTACTAACTATTTGACTGACAGATATCAAACAACATACTTTAATAACTAAACATCTAGCAAATTAAAAGTTTAGCACGATATTCCTCAAGAAAGCGTACTGAGGCTTTTATTATTTTTAATTTATATTAATGATGTTTGTAACTATCTAAACAATTGTCAAGTAACCAAAACTTAAATAATCTGACATCTGAAAAAATAGGTTTTAACAACTAAGCACTGTGGTTATATTGAATCAGTTTTAAACACGTCTAAAACAAAAAAATAATTATTTCCAACAAAAAAAAAATGCATTGTGAGCAGATCATGGGTTTAAGATCAACAATTCATTGAAGGTGGTAACGCAATGCCCCTTATTAGGAGAAACGTTAAACTGTTTGTGTGTAAAAGAAAGCTGTGTCTCTTACTAGATAAAATAGCAATTTACATAAAATACATTATTTATTAATTTTAAACGATAAATCTGATTCGATCATCTCATTCAAATAAAACGCTCAAAAAATGCCGTTGCTTGTCTGTGTAAGATTTAACTGTATTACAGCTTTCCTTCACACACAAACAGTTCAACGTTTTTTCTAATAGAATTGCATTGCGTAACCATCTTTGACACATTAGTAAACATAAACTGTTTGTTATTTAAGGTTAGGTTAGGTTAGGTTAGGTTAGTAAAATTTTTTATATAGTTTATTGTAATGATTTTAATTTTTTATTTATTTAAGACCGGATTTGGCTTTTAGGCTATTGTCAGTTTTAGAATATTACATTAAAAGAAATATATAAAAGTTACATAATGATCTTGGTAACAAAATCCAAACCTTAAATATTCATAAATTGTGCAATAATCAGATGATAAATAAATACTATAAACTATTTAATAGTTATTGTGATTTTATGTAAATTGTCTCTTTGACCAGTGAGATGCTAGGCACACTAATAATGAGTGCATATCCTGAAACACGAAAGTATGTGTCTCTTACTAGATAAAAAAGCAATATACATAAAATACATTATTTATTAATTTTACATCAACAATTTAGGCATTTTACTTGACAATAGAGTTTAATTTTCATTGTATTAGAATGCATATGTTAAAAATAAATTTCAAAAATTTTATTGCTCAAAAGTTAAATAACATGTTGGGAAGGTAATAATGTAATTTAAATACTTGTATGCTTGAGATCTTTATTTTCGACTAGTTTCGACTTATTTAGTCATCTTCAGGTATAATTTTTTGTTTTAATGTAGATGTATGGTGGTCTACATTAAAACAAAAAATTATACCTGAAGATGACTAAATAAGTCGAAACTAGTCGAAAATAAAGATCTCAAGCATACAAGTATTTAAATTACATTATTACCTTCCCAACATAACCTCAATGTATGCATCTCTGAATAACAACAATATAACAACAATATATAGTTAAATAACAGTTTATAATTTCACAAACTTAGATTTATATATCAATACTGCTGTATGCTTCTTATTTTATTTAATATCAATCAAAGAAAGAAGTTGCAAAGTTTACAAAATAAGACAAAGCAAATTATTTTAAAATGTACACACCACACCAAACTTATGTTAAACGTTTTTGAGTGGCTGTCTGTTAATAAACTCATAGATTTTTATACCTTGATTTGTATATTTAAAATTAAGAAAGGAGAAGCTCTGTCATATTTTATTAACAAAACAAATTAAAAAACAAAAAAATTAGTGTTAAACAAAGGAGTTAAGTTATTTAATAACCTACCAACAAATATAGAAGACTCGAAACCTATGTACTTTTAAAAAGGCGTTCTTGTTACATGTTAGAAAACTAAAGTATATGCAATAATTTTGATAAAGTAGTATGATTTATTTTAAGATTTTAATAATTTCTTTAAGTATATATTTTATGTGAATAACATTTTTATCTATGTATTTATGTTTGTTGTATTTTTTTTACATTTATATTTTTATGATGTACATTTTTTTTGTTATATGTGAGGTAGCTTTGGCTAAGTAGAGACTTTGCTACGCCCAAATTTAGCCCTTGATTATTTAAAGGGCTAGCCTGGCTCAGCTTCGGTGGAGATGGGAGGGGTAAAACAAAAGTACCGAAATATTCAGCACAAACAAAATTAAACGACGGCAATGCACAATTAAAAACACCAAATGATATAATAAACTTAAAAGAAAAACTCACCATGTGTTGCAAGGGAATGTATGGGCTCCAATTATTTTTGTGGTGGACACACGTTTGATTGGTAGTCTGTGGTCACTATTGGCTGAAATGCTCCTTCCAGGGAAAAATAATAAAACTGGCTGTATTGGGAGAAAAAAAAAGTATTGAGGTAGGATAAGGTAAAAGTTTAAACAAATCCCTTGAAACAAGTTTAATACAATAATATTTAAATAGTAAAGCGACAAGGCCAAAACAAATTTGGTGATGATTAATTGAACAAATTCTTACGCACTCACTCACAACTTTCGCACTATAAAATAAAATATTAACAATTATAAAACTAAGTAATTTCAAATTGATAAATTAAAAATTAAAAATACCAAGAAAAAGAATTCTTGTAGACTATTAATAAGTCGGGAATACTCAAGGGCTCCCTCGATGGGGGGAATTCGGCTGACCCCACGTCTCAAATTAATTTCTTGCCTATCGGCGTACACGTGGCGATAAGTTTTTGGCTTTCTTTAGATATAATATTAATTCTAGATTTTAATAGAATTAGCAATTCCCCTTGTACAGTTTGCAAAGGGTATTTGAAAAAGGTAGTGACTTGAAACAGGGTCTAACACCCGTAGGTCATAAAAACCTAGAATAAACGGAAAAATAGGAAATTAACAAAAAGGATAAAATTAAATAAACTAGACTCACCTGATTCCGGAATTGCGACAAAGAGAGGTTTAAATTATACTCCATATAACTTTGCGATCAATTATCCGCAACATGCGTTTAACTATAAATTAATAATCGCAAGTACTTGTTACACTAATCCGACTATGTCGATGTTATCAAGTTTAGTACAAGTTTGTCAGTAAAAAGACTCGATTACTCAAGCTGCAGGAAGATCTGCAGGAATGGTTCTCTCTTTGCGCAAGACCGTCTTCAGATTAAGTCAAGTTAAGAATAATGAATAGATCGGGAATTGGAAATTAGGAATCAATCTAAGAACTGCGGGAAAGGCTGGTTTGCAATTCAGATTCAGATTCTGAATGCAAAGTAGTTATTAAAGAAGAGGGGATTTATTATTTATTTTTAACTAAAACAAAAATAGCGGAAATAGTAAGGAATTGTACACATGACATCAAAGAGTACACACTGACAAGTTCAGACAAATTAGAATCTAATGTTGAATTTATTAATAAAAATTCTGATATGATTAGGACACAAAGTAGCGAATCGCCAACAAGAAAAGGTAAGAAAAAAATATAATTAAAGTTCTATCAAGTAGGAAATTTGATATTACTACAATAAAACTCCATAGGAAGAAGAAAAAGCAAATAAATAGACTGCAATCTAAGCAGTATAAAATTGAGCAGTATATATCTCAAAACAACCAAAATATTAAAGCTGAATTAATTCTGGATGCATCAGAGAACAAAATTATTAGGGTCAATCCTAAATAAACAACCCGACTAAAGAAACATCAGATAAGTGGTGTTTGGTTCATATGAGATACTTGTTATGAAACTGTTTCAGTACTAAAAAAAGATAACTCTGGTTCTGGATGCATTTTAGCCCATTGTATGGGCCTAGGTAAGACTTTTTAGTTGTGCTTTTGATTCATACGTTTTTTAATTATTCAGTTACTAAAACTAAACATATATTAATATTATTTCTTTTTTGACCGTATTAAATTAGAAACAAGAATTTAAAATTAGACTTCATTTAGCAGGTGAAAAAAGACTGCCAAGTTTTAATATTTTGCTGTAAATAATGATAGTTATAAAACCAAAACGCAAAAGCAAGCTTTGTTAAACTATTGGCAAAAAGTTGGTGGGATTTTAATTATGGCCCAGGTTCTTGTTAAACCTGATTCTGATCTTATTGTCTGTGATAAAAGTAATTTTCTTAAAATTGGCAAAAGTGCTTGTACCGTACACCTAATAAAGATGCGACTTAACAACAAATTATAATGATTGGTAATTTTTTACAAAATAATTTAGATGAAAATTGTCAATTGTCATGGTACAAAATTGTTGAAAAAACTAAATATTTTTTTAATGGGTCAAAATGACACTCAGAAACAACTCATTATACATTGTTGGAAAGCACTTGATAAATCCTATCTAATAAAAAATAAAAATTTAAAAAAGTTAAACCGCTTAAATATGGCGGCCAATAATGTCAGTTTTAGTTTTTACTCTAAAAATAAAGGTTAACGTTTTTTTTTTTTAATTTTGAAATTTTATTGTAATACTATGCATTATTCTAAAAATAATAAGATTTATCCAAAATCTCTACTACCATCCGATCTCAAGTTGAATTTTTTAGTGCAAAAAGTTAAAAAATTGTTGAAAAAAATTATCGGCAATTTAGAAGTGCATTTTAATTCATAAAAAAAAGTTGAGAGCAAAAATTCAAGTGTAAATAATTAATGTTCAAAATAAAACATATTTCTAACCTTAAAATTAAATTAAAATGTCAACAAAAAAACGGAAATCTTGGTTAGCGGGAAAAAACAAATTTAAATTTAAAACAGGAAATCTGGGTAGAAACAAATTTTAAATAATTTATTAATCATATATATGGCATTGAAAATGCAAATAATTTTGTGAAACATGTTTGCCATTAAAAAATAATTATATCGGAGAATATTTTATTATTTATGAATAAATATGTTAAATATAAAAAATTTCTACAAAATAAAGGAAGAAAATATTAATGATTAAAATATTGATAATCAAAAACATTTAATGCACTTAACAAGTCAGTACATATAACATAAAATGTACGTGCACTGAGTTAGATGTAGAAAAGAGCCTGGTATCTAACATACAGTTCTGCAGTATAAACACTGCTAACACTTGGCAAGCCAAATGTAAACTGCATCTCATCTACCAGAAAAACACAACCTACACCGTCGTTACTTTTTATGCCATCGGTATATATCCAAGTGGCATTTACGTGCCTTGCTTGAATTTTTGCAAATTCAGTTTGATATTCAACTGATAAAGTTGAAGCTTTGCTCATTCTCGATAATGCAGTATTTAACCATAGACGTTAAAAAGTCCAAGGAGAGTCGCAACAGTAAGACAGTTGATATACATCAGGGAGTTAGAAATCCAGTTTCTGAAATATACTGCAATTTCTTACAGCAACCGGTTTTTGGGACCGTATCCTGATGTTGTATAGATTGTCGAGATCATTATTGTACACGACAGAAAACGTCGGATGCAAGCGTTTAGCTTTTAATTTTGCGGCGTACCTAACAGTCAAGATTTTACGCCAAAGACAGAGAGATGGTTTAGCTGCCTCACACAACACACTAGCAATAGGGCTAGTGCGGAAAGCGCCAGTTGCTCAACAAATTCTAGTATAGTGGACAGGATTAACAAAACGTAACGATGATGGTGCTGCAGAGACATAGAATATGAAACCATAATCTAATTTTGAACGCACCAAAGCGCGATGCAAAAGTAGCATTGTTTTCCGATCCGTTCTCCATATCTTTTCACTCAACGATCTAAGCAAGTTTACTGCCGGAACAAATCTTGATCTCAAATAAATTAAATGGGAACGCCAAGTCAACGCTTGGTCAAATGTGACACCAAAGAATCGAACACATTCCTGTACAGAAATGGGTTCTCCCCAAGATACAATAAAGGGTCACCGTGTGGGGTTTGTCTTCTGCAAAAATGAATGAGCAAAGTTTTGCTTGTAAAAAAAGTAAATCTATTGCTATTAGCCCACTTCAAAATGCGGTTGATAGTTATTTGAAGTTGACGTTTTAATGTAGGCGTGTTTTTCGAAGCGCAAAAGATAGCTACGTAATAATAAATAAACCCTTGCGGAATACCATTCTGTTGCTGACGTATGCCCGAGATGCTATCACTTACAAGTACATTAAACAAACGGAAAATTTAAAAGCATTGTATGAACAATGCCAAGCTTTCGCAAATACCCCACAAATAAAGCGTTTGTAGAACATTGTATTTCCACGTCATGTCATATGCTTTTGCAATATAAAAAAAAAGCTGCAACAAGATGTTGATTCTGTACAAAAGAATTTTTAATTGCTGTATCCAACCAAACAAAGTGATCAGTCGTAGAACGATGAGTTAATAACCAAGTAAGACGCTTATTAATCATTCTCTCTAATAACTTGCATAAGCAGCTAGTTATAGAGATAGGCCTATAACTTGTCGGGAGCTTTTTATCTTTACCAGGTTTAAGTACTGGTACAATGATAGCCAGCTTCCATGACTCAGGGCAGTACCCTGCTGACCATGCACGGTTATAAAGAGCCAAAAGCTGAAATTTGGCAGAGCGACTTAAATGCTTAAGCATAGCATTGTGTTGAAACTATGTCATTATTAGTTGGTTTGTATTTACTGCACAAATCTTCTAATAGTTTATTTTTAACACAATATATCTGAAGTCAAATCAGATCCACAACATTTATTATTTATTTTTTTTAATTCAGGTGAATTTAATATTTCTAGAATTCCTTACTCAGTTATTTATCATTAAAAATAACTTACATATGGTTATATTTACAAATAAATAAAATAAAAATGTTACTAATTAATTTAAAAAACTAATCGGTATAAAAATCACTTTCATCGCTTGATTCAGCATCTAAGTATATTGGTTAATTTTTGATGTTTTCTTTTATTATAAATATACAAATCCCTTTTTACCCTTAACACGTTGACTGCCGTCTTGGTCAATATGACCGAAAAAAATGTTTTTGCCTAGGCCGGCTCAGTTTATATTACCGAGCAAATTTTTTGTTTGCCACGCCGGCTCGGTCAATATGACCGAGTCAGTTTTTTTCTTTTTTGCGTCATACACGCCAGACTCTCGGCATCTAATGGTTTACAAACGCATTTTTTACAAATAATTTTTGCTCTATATGCATCTGACATTCTATATTTAAATATTTGATTTTTATTTTTGTTGATGTTTATCTTAATTAAACTGCTTTATTTATTTATATGTAATATTTTGTATTTTATGTTAGAATAATATATTTATTTTATGTAAATTTGTATAAAACTTTTTTTTTTTAATTATAACATACACATTTTACATCATTATACATACGAGAGAGTAGTCAGTACGGCAGAGAGGGCATGCACGATTACCAGCGCTAACGAAAGTTAAGCAACAGCCGCTTCGGTAACGACTAATTTACTGAATAAAACGATTACAAACAATTAATTTTAGAAAAAAAACCTGTTAACTGGCCACCTTGTTTGTGCAATTTTACGCCAGTTGATTAATTTCACTAAGGATATGTAAAAACCCAAGTCTACACCGATCAACCAAAAACAATTGAGCACTTGAAAGCCACCATTGCTATAAAGTAAAGATAATTATTCTCTTAATATTTTTAAGTTATTACTGTACCAAGTTATATTTAGTTTTCTATGTTTTAATGATATTTGTTTCTCTGGAAAAGACGAAAGCATTGATTGTTGCAAAATATTGTACATACGTTCCAATTTCATGTCAACGTTAATATTACTTTCATGTACAAAGGAAAAATCTACTTGCTCTATGCATTTATAAAAATTATATTGACCTGCTTGTGTTATTGGTCTGAAACTATGTTTTAAAATCTTTTCTGTTTGTTTTTTAATTTTTATGTTTATTGAAATAGTCTTGTAGTCAGAATAATGTGCATCTAATATAAAAGTTTCAAAAATATCATGAAAATTTATTAATATATTATCTATGCAGCGGTCATATCTTGTATTTTCATGTATAGTAACTGACAACTCATTAATATTTACAATTTGATTAAATCTCAAATCAAAGACATAGATAACTAACAGACTAATAAGTTTTTGATGTCAAATGTTTAAAACTTGGAGATGATCGCAAGTTTATTGGCCAAGTACCAAATTGGCAAACGTTAACGTTCACTTTAAAAAAAGATGGTAACACAAACATTAACATTAACATTTACAATACATTTTTTTAAGTATAAAAACAATTTTAATAAAAAAATGCTATTATTCTTAAAATCATTTTTTAGAAAAAAGCATCAAGATTTAAATATTAAATTTAACGTTTGTAATTGTTTATTAAGTAATTTTTAATTTTAAAATTGATTTTAAACTGTTATTAATTATTTATATTTTTATATTAATAAGTAAACAACATTATATTGTATTTGTATTGAGTATTGTTTGATAATTTTATTATAATATGTTAAATTTGATTTATATCAAGATTTATCAGTATTTTATATGTGTTTATTTTTGACAATGCCAATATTTGTATAGATCTAATAGAATAAAAAATATTATTATTTATAAATAGAATAGTTTTTGGTCATATTATTAGCCAGCACTGTCACATAATTGACTAAATTTAAATGTGTGAGTGATAACAGTAATAATGGCTGTCCCCAAACCAATGTATTTGACAAATGCTATAATTTTTGAAGAAGAAAGTAAAGATGTGGCTGATTATTTACATTTAACTTTTGAGCAACTTAATGAAAAAGATCAAATTGACAGACCCTTCATTTCTACCTGTTAAAGAAGAATAAAATTTAAGTAAGGTTAAATCAGAACCAATAGATTTTGAACTTGTCAATAATTTCAAAATCAAACCATCGACATTTAAAGTTAAGCAAGATAATGTTTTGGATGAACTGGATTTCATTGAAAGAAGCTAAAATGGTTTTGAAAACTCCCGTTGAAACTGAAGATACAGTAGAAAAGATAAATTTGCGTAGTGCTAAGCATACTTTGTTAAGACAAAAAAAATCGCCATATTTTAAAGAGGAGTTAACTACTTTGCAAAAACGTACTCCTAAGAATCGTCATTTGTGTTGTTTTGGACAAACATCAAGAAAAGATGAAACTAATGAGAACTAGGAGTCGCGTTGAGAAAGATCCAGAAGTTTTGAGTCGTAAACAGATTGATTTTGGCAAGAATACTGTCGTCGGTTATGATAATTATATTAAGCTTGTTCCAAAAGATAAGCGTACATCTGAAAATTTGGCCAGTTTAAACAAATACCGAATTTACTCAAGGCGTGGATTTGATGGACTGATAAATCAATAGCGACTTAAACTGCACAAATACAACCCTTAAATGATTTTATTTTTATAAACTCTTTGATTTGTACAATATGAATTCCTAATTTCATTTTAATAAGCAAAACTCATTTCTTTTATTATTGAATCATAATTTTCAGCAAAATGTAAAAACACCAATTACATATTTGTATTTACGTAGTTAAATTGCAAAAATTAAAGAGAACTTTGTTTTTTTTTATTTTTAGCAAGGTACCAAAAAAATCATAAATTTTGAAAATCCAAAAAGAGGAGAGTTTTTTAATTAGATCAACGACTAATAAGTAGCGGTTGCCAATTTCATGAGAATTAGACACACAACGTATAAAAAAATGCATTGTTGTAACAGAACAATTACATCTAAAAAAAATAAAAATAATTATAATGATTGAATTACGCTATTGGGATTTGAGTTTGGCTGAAAATGTTGTATAATTTGCTTGTAATCTCATAATTGAATGGAATTATTGTTTATAAAATTCTTTAAATAATTATATTAAAGTATTAAAAAAATAAAACATTCAGTTTTAAAATTAACAAGTTTGCTTATAAATAACAAAAATTAATTAATTTATGTTTTAATACTTTCATTTTTTGTTCATTGTTCAAAACGAGTGAGTAATGCCTAAAGAAAGATTATTTAAATATTATATTGATTCATATCCTGCTTGCCAAGAAGTGGAGTGATTTTGCACGGTATGTGCAAAAAGACAATTTAAAGAAGTAGATCTGCAAAATTATAACTGTATTTCCATCCAAGAGATGAATGAATACAAAATAAATAATATGATGGCAGAGTAAATAATAACTTATAACTTTGGGATTCCCTTCAAATCTAGACTCCATTCTGTGTGTAATAACAAATCATAGTGACACATCCACACGTCCACTCAACCTACATACAAACATCAAACCTGCTGTAAAGAGTTAAATTGCAGTTATATGAAAAAATGTAAAAAAAAAATTAAAACATTGAAAATTGTTAAAAGTAAATAAAACTAGTGGATTAGTTAGTGATGACTAAATCTTCAAAAATAATTTTATTAATAAATTAATTGATTATTTAAATTTAGAATTATTAAAATTACTAATTTACTAGCAAACTCATTTTCAAGATCAAATAAATGTGTTATTGGCAAAGCATACACACTTGCTTGCATTAAACTATTTACGTAGAACATTTTATTGCACAGAAACTACAAAAGTGGAAAAACTTGTTGCAATGCGCTCTTAACTATTAAAAAATTGATGCTGCAGATATAGCAAGTACGCCGATAAAAAAGTAACATACGAGAGATGGTAAGTTTTTTGAGGTACTACAAAAAGAAAGAGAGAAATGTAAGAAGTAAATACTTTAACACAAGATAAAAATAAAGCAAATCATAATATGATGGAAATTTTGAAAAACCTATAGTACCTTATTTCCAATTTTAGACTAATACATGGATCTATTTAGATATCATAAACAATTAAAAAAATAACTAATACTGTTTTAAATTTTTGTTGTTTTCAGAGTATATATGCTGTATGCATAAAATTTACTTTTTTTATTTTTATGTTATTCTAATTATCATATACTAAAAAATGTAACTTATTTAAAACAAAAATTTATCCTGAAGGTGGCATAAGTCGAATCTAGTCAAAATAAAAAACATACAATTATACAAGTATATAATATTATTTCCCAACTTTACATAACCTATCCTGTTTTAAAACTTATTTTAATGCAGAATAAGATGATGAAAGACATACAAAGTTTATTGAAATATCTTCAATTATAAAGGCATCATATTGGGCGTGTTCTAAATGATATTACAATATAAACTTGACTTAAGTTTGTCTGAAGTTGTTAAGAAAGTATCAAATTACGGTTGAACTTAAATTAAAAAATATTACTGATGAATATGTTATCAATAGCTTTATCAATGATGTATTTTGTACAATGTACAAATTTTCGATAGTGAATAAAAAATCAATTTTTCTTAGAAATGTTTTACATTAACAAAGACAAATTTAATATGAATTTTAAAATTGATTTTATTGATCTAAATTTTGTGTAAACATTGTTATTAAATAAATAAATTTTAGATTAACTATATATTTTATTAGTAGTATTTGTTTCTGATTATTGCACAGTTTAAAATAATTGAGGTTAGGGTATTTAATAAAAAAATTTATACTTTATTGTGCTGATTTTACTTTTTTATATATTAAGACCGGTTTCGGCGGTTAGGCCATCATCAGTTCTAAAAATATTACATAAATTATAAATATATATATATGTGTTACATAGATGATTTTAACAAAACTTACATTTCTTTTCACAGGTGTTGTTGTGTGTTGCGGGTGGTGTGAATTTGTTGTGGTTACTGTTACATTAATTGGTTATTGTGTATTGTGGTTATTGTTGTCGAGTGATTAACTGTTAATATGTTAGTAAATAATTTATCCACCAACATATAAACTGGATAAATTATTTACTAACTTATTACCAAAAAACTTACAAATTACACCTAAACACACAACTATCAACTCTATAGAACTAATCTCCTTCGACATCAACAACTTGTGCACAAACATACCTATACCTGAAACTATTTCTGCATTTCAAAATACATTATCAACACTAAACATAGACACTGAAGAAGTAAAGAACATAATAAAAATTGCAAAAATTTTCACTTCAGAAACAATTTGCACATATAATGAAAAACATATAGGTTAACCGATGGACTACCAATGGGAGCATCAAGCTCAACTATCCTAGCAATCATTTTTTTCAATACAATCAAAGAAAAAATACTGACTAACAACAACCCACTACACAATAACATAATACTATGGCGTAGATATATAGATGACATATTTTGTATATTTAGAGGGCAACCAAATGACATAAATAATTTACATTCATATATTAATAGCTTAACTAAAAACATACAATTTACAATAGAAATAGAAAGTAACAATCAAATAAATTTTTTTGATCTGACAATAATCAAATACAATTCAAACAAACTAGACTTCAAAATTTACAGAAAACCAACCAATTCAGGCATAATAATCCTTTTCAACTCAAATCACAGTTTCAACAACAAATTAGCAGCTTTTCACTCCCTAATTCATAGAGCACTATCACTTCCACTATCATCTACACATCTACAGCTTGAATATAATACAATAAAACAGCTAGCTATAAATAATCAATTTCCCCTCAGCACAATAGACAAAATAATTAAGAAACATACACAAAAAACACTACTTGACAACATATCACTTCATACACACAACACCAAAAACACAAACAACCAATACAGAAAGTTAACATATTACAACAACACCAGTAACAAAATACAAAAACTATTGTACAAATACGATCTTAAAGCTTCACTATCTAACCCTAACACTATCAAAAATAACATCTGCAATCAAAAACATACATCAGACAAACTGACTAAATCCAGAATATACCAAATCAATTGTCAAGATTGCACAGCTTCATATATAGGACAAACTGGTAGAGCACTTAAATACAGACTCAAAGAACACACTCACAAAAATCACAACTCCACTTTTTCCAAACACTTACAAATACACAAACACACTTTCAATAAAGTATTAAAGTCGGCAAAAAATTAATTATAATACTAGAAAGAGTATTAAAAAGTCATAAATTATCTAAAAAGATATACATTTTTGCATTAAACACTGCAGAGCCAGTAAATTTCTAATTTGAATAAATTATTGCCAAGAAACAAACAGTTGAATCTGTTAAACGTAAGATTTCATTACAATCTAAGAAACAATACATGGTAGATATACCAATAAATAAGTATAAAATATATAAAGAAGAGACGCAATGTCCTCTAATGAGACAGTTGTAAAGCAATAATTTCGAATAAAGCCTAGTTAAATAGGTAAATTTATACTATTTCGAAATTATTGCTTTACAACTGTCTCATTAGAGGACATTGCGTCTCTTCTTTATATATTTTATATATGTTCTGATATACACAAAATTGTATAATAGTAATTATAATTTATGCAAAAATTTTATTCTACTTTTAATTTTCAAATTTTCTTTTTAATTCTTTTTTATGTCATTACCATCAGTTAAATATCCCGAAATAATTAGTTTATTTTTTCATTCTCAGAATGCTATTAACCATAGCCATTAAATAAAGTCATTAAGTCAGTTAGTATAAATAGTGAACACCCTTTAAAATATTCACTTTGAATTGTGGTGGTGAACGATGTTGACGATGTAAGTTACAAATCAATTATTAAGTTTAAATCAATAAAGCCATATTGATGAGAGGTAAACCTCGAAATGCGTCTATGGATGTTTTTAGTTTAGAATATTTTTTCATAAATTTAATTTTTTAATGCAATAAATAAGTGTATAATACGTAAAAAAACTTATAAATTATCAGAAATTTACTGATGATTTTCGAAATAGTAACAAATTATTTGTACAAGAAGCTTCTGAGAAAGTAAACACGTCTCAATTGTTTATATTTTTGTGGAAGTAGTATTTAACAACACTTCTATTGTCAACTTAATGTGAAATTTTTATTAAAAATCAAACTGTTGATGTTTTAAAGAATGCTATTTCAAAATTTTCAAATAGAGAAATTGAGAAAATAAATTTGAATGGAATCCATAAGTTAATTTGTTGTAAAATTACCCATAAAGATGGAAGTTATTTTTTTTCTGAGATAAAAGTTACTTTCTTCAGAGCAGGAAATAAGAACAAAAAGAAGAAAAAATTAAACCAAAGTAAAAATAAAAAGTTAGGACAATTTTGTGAATCCATTTATTTACCACGGAGAGATTGTGGCTTTAAATTTTATGTAGATATCTTGCCTTTTTTTTTAAAATAAAATAATAATGTTTATTTTTATTTACCTCCTATAAATAGTAAAATATATTAATAAATATAATTGTTTATGTATTATTATTTTCATGAAAAGAATGAAGCGTCACATTGTTGCCTCCCTGTCTGCTGGTGTCTAAAGTAATATATTTTTATTTATTTCATAAAAAAAATAAGGAAAAATTCGGTTTAAATCAAGTAAAAAATATTAACAGCGTAAAAGTCAGCAATATTGTAGTCCTGGCTGAAGCTTTGGTGACTTCATTAAAGAAAAGAAAGAAATAGTTGATTGTAACCAATAATATTTTTATTAAAATGATTTTAATTAGACGAAAGTTTTTGGTTCTAACATGAGAAAATCAAATTTTAGTTAAATAAAAAGAATAATAGCGGTCAAAATTTCCATTACCTTTGAATGATGTGATGTTTGAAGAACTTGGTCAAGCGCTTTTACATATACTGCAACTCTGTTGCTACACCTTTATAGAAATATTTATTGAGCAAGTTGAAGTTAAAAAATGCTTTAAAAATTATAATGAAAAATTGGAACTCATTTAAACACGCAAATTACATCCTATTTGTGAATTATGGAGAGGTTTAATTTCAACGTATCGTAAATTCGAATCTCGCAACCAGATTAAGATTTTAGAAACTGGATTTCTACAACTTCTTAATGATATTGAAAGATCTCATACAAAACTAGTACTTAAAGAATCCTCTAGCACAATTGACCGCTTTCCAATAATTAAAAACTAAATTCAAATATTAGCATCTAATGAAAATTTAGATGTTTCTAGATCATCTGATGATGATGATGATTGTGTCAGTAATAAATATTTGCGTCAACCTAGAGTAGTAAATAAACAACAAATTAGTTGTAATTATAAATCCGAGGATTTGATGTCGATGTATGTTTTTCAACTTTTCGGAAACTTAAAAAAAATTAAAATCATATTATATATGTTTTATGTTTGAACATACTACAATTTTCAGAAACTAATAAAACTAATTAAAATTATTTTGTATTTATTTTTTTTAATTAATTTATCTGCTGATTGGAAGTTGTTTACATATTAAAATAGTTATTTTAGATGAGAGTGATAATGTGCTTGTAAAGTTACTCCAAGCATTTAATAAAAACTTAATTTTTTAATATCATAAACATCAAGCGTTATTAGAAAATGTACCTCATGAGGAATTGCAAGAGAATGAAAGAGAAGAATAAATAAACACCAATAACAACATCAACAATGTATGTTTTGCAGATATTATATTTTTACATATTTTATTGTATTATTTTTAATAGAATTGGTGCTGCAAAAATCTGTTAATAATTTATCACTCATTCCAACGTAAAACCAAATCTGATGCCATCACAAAATTATAAACCAATGGGACAAAATTTCACACTAATGGGACACGGTGTATTAGCAACCAACAGATTAGTTCAAAAATTATTTATATTAACCAGTTTTATTCCTTCAATAGCAAACAAAAATTTTAGCATTGTCACATTTATTCATAACATATACAAATTTTATTTTATTAGAAGTTTTTGGAAGCAGTATTTAAAATATTGCAAACCTATTTTGTTACATTACTAATATTAATCAATTGTTTTAAATATATTTAGAATTCTTCAACAACCAATAACTTTTCAAAATATGAATCCAAATCAAACCAAGGTTCAGCCACATTAAAAAAAATGCTAAACTATGTGAAACTTCGAACACTATTGATTTGCAGGCTATTTTTAAAGCTAGGTTATAACAGAATCCGCAAACTATAGAGCCGATTCAGCAAAATACAGCGCAAAATAAGCACAAAACAGCTCAGATTCAGCTCAATACAGCACAGAATCAGCACAATACAGTGCAGAATCAGCACAAGGCAGATGCAATGTAAAAATAATTTAAAACCAGTCTAAATTGTACATATTATTTGACAGTATAGAATACAATTTGACAAATCTGCTATATATGTTTGACAAAAGTGTTTTACTTACTTATTGACAAATTTTATTACATTTCTTTAAATTATTTGACAGTGTTAGTAGTTTTTTGACAATTTTAGTAACTTTGTAATAAATTTTTTTAATAATCTAAAAAACCATTCGACAGCTTTTGTAAAATTTTGACAAATTTAGTTATATTTTTGACAATTTAGTAATTTTTTGACATATGTGCTTACAATTTTTAAGTTACTTACATATAATTTTTGAAGTGCTTCCTAATTGGAGGCAAAAAATGAAATGTAAAAAAACAAAAAACCAAATTATAAACTTTTTTGTCTATCTCGATTCGTTTTAATAAAAATTACAATTTATTTAAAAAAAAAAAAATATTTAGCAAAAGAAAAATTAAACAAACAAAACAACATTACTTTAACAAGTGTGCTTTGATCCACAAGCTTTTAATACTTTTCAAAATCGTTTTCTTTAGTTTGGTTAGTAAAACTTGATGAAAATTCTGTTCAACAACAAAGAATACGCAGACATTATTTTTGTTTACGGATTCTGTAATGATAATGCCTAGGAAAAGTATCAATTTAAATTTGTTGACAAAAAGCAACCTTCTTGTTGAGTATTTTTGGACGCATATTGATTTTGTAAATTTGAATTGGAAATCGCCGTAGTAGAGGTTTACAATAACAGCACACCGTGGCAAAAGAGAAACAAATAGTTGAAGCAGTTCTTGATGAACCAGAGGTCAGCGCTAGACAATTTTTTGCCCGTTTACGTCTAACAACTTTGCTTCAAAAACCTTAAATAGAAAAAAAAATACCTTTATTATTATCAAAAAGTACATCAGCTACAACCAGGCTACGCAGCACAACGACTTGCAATTTCTCAATCGCTTCTTGAACATCATCAACAAGATCTTAACATATTTAGATTGATAATGTAGAGCAATGAGTCTATGTTTATAAAAAATAGCATTAACAATATACATAACAAGCCTATCTGGTCATTAGGAAACCTGTACGCAGTCAAGATACGAGCTTACTAACAAAGATTTTCAATTAATACATAGTGTGAGGTTTTTAATAAGCAACTTCTACCAATTCAAATTATACCACCTTGTTTAAATACTGGTTTATACGCAAAATTTTATGAAAAATAAAATTAAAAATTTGTTGAATAACTATGTCAATCTTGCCTTACGTAACAGGATGTTGTACCAGCACGATGGAGCACCGTCCCATGTTGGGCAATATGTAGATTGGTAGCTAAACGATTATTTTAATGATTAGTGGACTGGTAGAAGAGGTCCAGTGAACTGGTCTGCAAGATTTTCTGAACTGAATCTACTGGACTATTATGTGTAAAAAATAGAATGGAGCAGCTACAAGAGAAAACTGAGAATGCAGCATTTCACATTCAAAACACAACAGATTTTGAAGCAGTTTATCATTCTTTTTTAGTTCTTTTGTATATTAAAATATAAAGGTACTACTTTATTCTTCATATTTTTTATAAAATTGCTTATGAAACACTCTGTATTAGTCTAAATCAACTCAATTTTAGTGCCATTCCAAAATTTGAAAATTTTGTGTTTATTATACCTCTTGTTGCATTTATCCTGGGACACACTGTATATTAGAAAAAAAATATAATTTTCAAACTCCATCCTCACTCAAAAGTAACAATTTCATAATCTCCAAGATAAATAGTAAAGAAGCTTAGAAAATTGTCCAAAGTCACAGATGCCAGTATTTTAGACATTAAGTTTATTCCTTCTTCTGCAACAATTATTTTTTTCAATTTTTAAATATGTTTTTTATATAATTTCAGAATTGATGTAATTTATTCAATGGCTCTCCTATATCAATTTTCTGATCTCTTGACCTAAATTTACGGTATTTACCCTATAGAGAACACATACAATCTTAATTGTCATTACAACAAAAATAAATCCTACTAAAAAGTTACTCACAATACCATATTTAAAATCTGTGAGACCAATTATTAAAGTCTGAAAACTTTAAAACTACTTACACAAATTTTAATAGAAACTACTTTAACGTGACGTCTTATTCCTACTATGATCACAATCAAATAAAATAAATTTAGTGTTTTAAATTTTCTCTCTTTAATAAGCAAGTAACTTTCTAGTTATGAATCTACAGAAGCTGTGATTATTAATGTAACTTTAGTTTATACAAAAAAAAAGACGTACCAAACCAATAGTTTTAATATTAATCTAACTTATATGTTTATTATGTATATAACCTGATATAATGTAAATTTTATTGTTTTTATATATTTTTATTCGTTTTGGTTACGCAATATTCTTTAATTTTTTGAAATAAGGAAATATCGAAAATGTTAAAGATATTCTGGCAACAAACTATCCAACAAAAATAAGTCCCAAGAAGATCAGCGATATTAATTATCTAATAATTAACTTAAATTCAAAGAAGAGTTGATTAATTTAAACCTTTAATCTTTTATTATGTTTTATGTTTTTTGGTAATAAAAATCTACTTCAGACAAATCAGAAAATAAATCAGCAAATTCTTCTAAAATGAAAAACCCAAAACTTAAAAACCTTCCTAACAACAACGTCGATACTGATGCACCATAAAGCCACAAACTAACATATAAATTGAAAATAGTTTAGATAGTAAAAACAAAAATTAAAACACAATTAAATTTAAAAATAAATTATTAGAAGTGCTTTTCAATGAAGATAGGTGGTGTTATTTATTAATGTAGCAGAACAAGGATGTAACAAAAATGACTAAAAAATAAACATCTCAATTGTAAAATAGGCATGTTCGGCTTTTATTACATATAATTCTATTGTAGTTGTAATTTATAATTGCTAAATATCAATCAACATGTTGTCAAATAATAATAAATTACCAATAAGCTTCCGTCGGCTTAGATCGTCAGGAGTACGCGAAGTGAGCAAGTAGCGGCCATGCCAAAAATACAATTAAAAAAAAAGTATCTCAAGTAGCAACACAGGTGGCAAGTTTTGAATATCTCGAAGGTATCAGATAACTACCTAAGAAAAGCAGAGAAACAGCAGCAGAAAAAAACCAAAGTTACATTGCCAGTTGCAACAATTTGTCCATATTATGAACGAAGGGTAAAGAAAATATATAATCTTCTACGATGCGCAAAATGACAAACAAGAAAATAGAAATGAGATTGGAAAAGAAGAAAGAAATCGTAAACACAATTCAAACACCTGCAAATATACAGTTACAAAAAACAGAAATATAGAAAGAAGACCTGGTTAACCTGGTTAAGGCAGTGTTTTTAATAGCAAACTTTCTCAAAAGAGACAACATATAGAGAAGAAATCAACAAACAAACATATACACCTAACAACAAAGTATATCTTCTTTTTAAGTGCAATAATTTTCAATTAATTCAAAAAACTTTTTTTAATTGTTATTTGCAAAATAGCAAATAATGCATTTCATCACATTAATAAATACAAAATATATAAATATTCAATGTGTTTTAGTGGACTGTTTATGTTTTGCAATTTAATTCAAATTATTTAATTAATATTTTTTTAAATAAATTTAAAATTTAATTTGATTTATTATAATTAAATAATTAGCCGTTGTCGTTATAGATAACTGCAACTGAAGAACGAACAAGACTGATATATTGTAAAACTTCTGTTTATACTCTTGCAGCTCTGCGTTGCTGAGTTACAAATAACAAAAAAATGCATCAGTTCTAACAATATCTTGATTTGTTGAATAAGACATAATTTATTTACAAATATTTTTACTATTTAGTCAATTCACAATTGTTTATATTTATTTGTTTCTAGAGATAGCAAAAATCATTTATAACATTGATGAATTACATCATTTGATGTATCAAAACCGTACATTGATGTATTGCATAGAAAACATTGAAAGATACATATATCGAAAAAAAAATTGAATTATTTATAAGACAAATTATTAAATGATAAGTTATATACGTTTTTCATTCAATTTTTTTAACATTTGCTTTTTAGTATAGGTATTATGTATTATTTATATTTATTATAACAAATACTTATTTTTTTATGAATTTAATTAGTTTACACTGTAAAAACTAGCATTATTGCAATGCTGTAGAAATAAATTCAATAAATAACTTTCATGTGTTCAACAATGTATCAAAACATGAAATCAATATAAAAACATCAATGTATAAGAAACATCAATAAATATTTGCCATCCCTAATTGTGTCATTGTATCTGTATAAGTTTAGAAAAATAAAATAACATTTTTTTACGTAATTACTACCAATTCATATTTTACTTCCAATGAAGACCCCAGCTTCAAATTATAAATTAGATAATTTTTTAATAAGTGAGGTTAGGTTAGCCGTCCGTCTGGTGAATTTGCTAAAAAATCTGGTGATTTTTGATTGCTTGCTGCCTGGTGAAATCTGGTGATTTTTTTCGTAGATTTCTGGAGAATTTATTTTGCTTCGAGCGGCAACACTGACACACTGTAAGTTATTACAGTCAAATCAATTTTTTTTAAATACATGGCCTACTTCAGTATTTTTATTGTTAGAATATTTAAATATCCAAAACTGTAATTTTTTTTAATAAAGTACAATATAAACAATAATTAAGTTTTTTGATCACAAAGAAAAAATAGAAGAAATGTAATAACCAAAGCAAAAAGTTATTTAAATATAAGAAAAATTAATCTATAAATTATAATTTAAATCTAAAATGACATACCAAAAAGACAATTTATTATATTATTTTAAAGATTGTTGAAAAATTAACAACAAAAAAAGAAAATTGAAACACAAATTTGATGTAATTACAACTGATAAAGAAGAAAATTAGGAATGAATAAAAAAAAACTTAAAATCAAATAAACATAAACTTGGATTCTGATAAAAAAATTAATGAAAATGGTGTGGTTCTAGATAAAATAATAAATTTAGATTGCATTGAAATTGAAGATAAAGTCAGCAGTACGGCAGAGAAGACACGTATGATTAACACCTAGAGCAGTTACGAGTTAGATGGGTGCCTCGAACAAACTCATGCAGATTGTAGCGTTTTTTCTAAATAGATCTGCTATCTTATATGGGCATCCAAACATACATACACATGTCTTCTTTGTGGCTCGGCGTGACTAAATATACATAAATACTAAAATTGAAAATGAACCCATAACTAATGGTAATAGATTGCCAACAATAAGTGATGAGTTAGTTAGCTAAGATAAAATTCTTTCAACATCAAGTATTATTAGTACAGTATTCAAAGACTGAATCAAATTCTTTCAAAATAAATGTTAAACAAAAAGAAATATTTTTTTGCAGCAAATTGAAATCATTTTTCAATTTCCGTGTTAAATCAACAGAAAAACCAAACCTTAGAAATGTTTATAAGAAAGATTTTTTAAAAAAGTATACGTGCTAATATATTAATAGAAAAATCAAACAGAACAAGTTCCGAAGATTGGAAGAATATGCAAGGCAAACGCAAAAGTTTAGCCAAGCAATTAACAATCAAAAAATCCAACACGACAAAATTAACAGAAGACGTCATCGTATTAACAAGAAATTAAACTAAAGTTGAAGATCAATTGAAATAATTGAAATCTCAATATGACCAACAACGCAATGATATGGATAAATTAACCAAAAATCTTCACACTGTTAGGAATCAATTAACATCGTTAACGCAAGATTTAAATCAAACTAAAAATTCGTTTATTTGCATAACTGAAAAAATCGTGTTTTGATTGAAAGTCTTGCTGGAAAAGATGTTATTTTTACTGATGTTAAAAATAATTTATTGCAGATTTGTAAGATTGCTTAGAAATATAAAAATCAGGCCGAAAAACAAGTTAACAAAATTAAATTGTTGAAACAACAAATCGTTACTAAAGAAGACGCTAAAAATGTGCAAAGCTGTGCTTAATTGGAGGTACGCATTACCAAATTGGAGCAAACGCATACTGATCGTCTTAACAAATTGAATCAACAAATTGTTAGTTCTTTTGAGGAAACTGAAAAGAATAATAGGAAAATATTGAATTTGGGCAATCAATTGAAAGCTAGTTTGGAAAAAGAGAAGCGATTTAATATTCTCTTTAAAAACGCTAAAAAACAAATTATGACATTGACTGAACAGAATAACACGCTCAAAACTCAACAGGATGATAAGTCGATAGATTTGTACAACAATCTTCTGAAACCAAACGATGCAAAAAGGAAAAAAAGAATTATTAGCTGAAAAGCAGCAGGAAAAGGAAAGATTCTTGAAAGAAATCAAAGCGCTTAATCAACGCGTTAATCAATTGCAGCGACAATTGGGATTGCTGCAAGGTAACACACCTAGTATCAGTTCTAAAAAGGAACATCGACAGCCAAGCCAAAAACTGCTAATATTAAACCGATGACCGGGCATTTAACTAACATGCAAACTCAATCAGTTCCTATACAACCTCTAGCCTCTAGCTAGCAACCGCCCAATGTCAATGCAATTACGCACAATTGCAGTAATAAGCCGGAGCACCGTTATGGTGCCTCCACAGCAACAAGCCTATACAACCGGTAGTAGCAGTGTTGAATCAATGTCAAGCAGTCCAACAAACTCTTATACTGATAACGTTCTGGCTACAAGTTCCGCTAGCTTGGCTAGGTTAGGTCCTCGACAAGTAGCCGTACCACCGACTTAATCTAATCAAGATAATAAAAATGAAAAAAATGATGTCCAGGTTCAAACACCGCAGCAACAAGCTGTTGCTTTGGTGTTGCCTCGGGTTGAGCCACCATCACCGGCACAGGAACAGGGTACTAGTAGTAGTTTATCTAATAACGTCACGACAACGCAAGCAGGACATAAGAGGCCAAGGAAAGCAGATACTGAGAATCAGCATAAAAAACCTGGAACGACTACATAACAAGTTAAACGAACTCGAGTTTTGCAGGGTGCCAGTAATGGGGCAGAAAGTAGTGTTAGTGAGAGTGGATTAGAATTTGAGTACCAAGTACTTACAAGCAGTCAAAAGAATCATCTAGAGGATGCCGTGACTGTTGTTGAAAGTGATGAAGAAGGTCCTGAAAGTTTATCAAAAATTGAGTTTTTATTTGTCTCCTGTCAACATCTTCTTTATGAAGAGATAATTCACACAAAAAGAACTTCTAATATCTCTAACTTTTTACAAAAATGTAATTTTTTTATTTACATTTTATCACAAATTAATAAGTTTTTGTCTCTTTGATCAGCAACATTTGTTTGTTATATTTAAATTTATTTCAATTATGAATGTTTTTAACAGTTTTAGCTTAACTTGTCAATTTATTTTTTTGTGATTAAAAATTTAAAAAATTAATTTTTATTATTTTTCCGTGATTTTCTTAAAAAAAGTATTGTCATTGTCTAAATTGTAAAATTGATCAATAATTAAAGTAAAGTCAATAAAGTCAATTACAAGATTTAAGTCACTTTCAAAATTAGGAATTGCTTTCAAACATATTGAAATTATTTAATTATTATCGTAATGTGTATTTTAAAACTATTTTTTTTATAAATAAAATTTTATTTTTATAACTATATATTGTTAGCAATCATCATTTGCCGTCTCTTGAAGATATATGTGAGGCGGGAATCGATGTGGCAGAATTCCCTGAGCTAGGCGAGGCGGAATGGATCGTTGAGTGCTTATTAAGCTGTTATTACTGGATTAGAATTTGTAGTATTACAACGTAGTAGGCGGATGTTAAAAAAACAGAAAGATTAACATTGACATGGAAAAAATGGAGAAAATAATGAATCAACGCGTGATACATTTTCACTGTTTCTAATATCAGAAGTGGGATTCGCTCAAGTGCCGGTGACCCGTGGTGTGTTTAAACCTGACTGTAGTGCATTTGTGTTGTAAAAACAGTAAAAATGGTAGACGCACAGCAATCTGTGTTAGTTGATTTAGTGCGAGCATTGCAAAACTCTAGAACGGCTCCCGAACAGGTGGATCTGCCATTGTTCAAACCGGAAAGTGATGATGTTACAAAATGGATTGGTTATGTGGAGATCAAGAACGAATTTAAGTGGTCTGATTTACAAATTCTTGTGAGGATTGGTCGGTTTCTAATGCGTAACGCTAAACACTGGTACGAATTATGGTCGCCCGACGATAGATATTAGATGACTTTTTGTCGAGATTTTGTGGAAGCGTTTCCGCCTAAAATTTACGTGCATCTTGGAGTGAAGCTGATGTGGTTGAGCTGGTAGTTCATGGCATATTTGAAATTGATGTGCGTAATTCAGCTGTCAATCGTAACTGTAAGACTGTATCGGAGTTGTTGATGCATTTAACTACGTTTATAAAAAGGGTTGCACCTGAATTTGCTGGTTCGTTTTCCACTGAACGTGATAATTCGAACTTGATTTCACGTAAATGTTTTGGTTGTGGCAAGATAAGACACATTCGTGCAAACTGTAATAAAGCGAGAAGACCACCGGAGTCATGCCCTAGTACGTTTTACAGAGACACCAAACAACAAACTGCTGCTTCATCAGGTGTGGGAACTTCTTCTGGGGAAGCGAATTGTACCTTTTGTAGAAAACGAGGACATACGGTTTTGAATTGCTTTACAAAGGCTGCTATCGATAAACGGAAAAGTGTGAACTTTTGTGAGTCTGGTTATCCAATAGGAGCGACAAAAGTTACAATAGATGGTAATCGTTTCCGTGGACTGGATACTGGGTCTGACGTATAGCTCATTTCGGATAGATTTGTTTCATTGTTTGAACACAAAATCAAACCATGCAGTATGTCATTGAAGGGAATCGTACCTGGTAGTCTGTTAGCAATGAAAACATTTACTGGATTTACGAAAATTACTGGACAGAGTACGACTATCAACTATTTGATAGTACCTGATTTTGCTCTTGATTACGATGTGTTTATTGAACGAGATCTTTATGAAGATACCTTGCTGACTACGATAACAGATCATGAAGGTTTGAGGGTGGTTTGACGACAATTGCCTGGAATACGACGAGTAATGGAGTCTACTAAAGAACATGATGTGATTGAACCTGAGGAACATCGTTCGATGATACTTGACATATTGCAAAAGTATGCTGGAATAATAACATCGGGTAATAAAGTTGGCACCGTGAAGAATGCAAGTTTTGAAATTCGTTTAGATAAAGACATTATTGTTAATCGTGCTCCTTATCGATTAGCTGCAATTAAGAAAGCTGCTGTACGTGAGATTAAAGAAGATTTACTTAAGAACAACATCATACGAGAAAGCGACTCTCCGTTTGCAAGTCCAGTTATTTTTGTAAAAAAAAAGGAAGGATCTTATCGCATGTGCGTCGATTTTCGTGAATTGAACAGTCATACGGTTAAATTGAAGTACCCTTTACCACTGATTGATGGCCAGTTAGATCGGTTAGGAAAAGGCAAATATTTTACGTCTTTCGATATGGCATTGGGGTTTCATCAGATCCCAGTATTTGAGAAGTCTATCTGCAAGACAAGTTTTGTGACGCCTGAAGGACAGTACGAGTACTTAAATATGCCGCTTGGTTTGGCAAATGTGTTTCAGCGAGCAATTAATGATGCTCTTGGAAGTTTAAAGAACAAGATTGCGGTAGTTTACATCGATGACATTCTAATCCCCTCTGAGACTCCGGAGGAAGGTTTAGATTTTCTTTGCCAAGTGCTTGATGCACAGGAATTAGCAGTGTTTTCTCTCAACATTAATAAGTGCCGATTTCTTCAAACATCGATTAAATATTTGGGACAAGAAAGCTCAGCAGAAGGAGTCCGACCAGGGAAAAGGAAGATTGATGCGCTGATAAATTTACCAGTTCCCACAAATGTCAAACAAGTTCGTCAGTTTATGGGATTAGCAGGATATTTTTGAAAATTTATTTCGGAGTTTGCATCTCGTACTGCCAGTATTACAAAACTTACAAAGAAAGATGAAGTGTTTATTTGGGAGAAGAGCAAACTGCAGCTTGTGATTACGTCATTTCTCACTTGACGTCAAGACCGCTTCTTGCAATTTATAATCCAGAATTGCGAACAGAACTGCATACGGATGCAAATAGTCTGGGCAATGGCGCCATTCTAATGCAATACCATGTAGGTGAAAAACGTGTCGTGGCCTACTTCAGTCGGAGACGAGTCGAAATATCACTCTTATGAGTTGGAAACTTTGGCAATTATGAATTCGTTCAAACACTTTCGAATTTACCTCCTGGGCATTAAATTTACTCTGGTAACAGATTGTAATGCTGTAAAGTCCACTGTTTTAAAAAAAAACATTGTTCCACGTGTTGCAAGCTGGTGGATTTATATGCAAGACTTTCATTTTGATATCGTGTACAAAAAAGGTAGTGCGTTAGCTCATGTGGATTATCTAAGTCGCAACCCTGTCGTGCGACGTGTTACCAACAAGAATTGGCTTTACATCAAGCAAAAAGGGAATGCTGAAGTTCAGGGTATGTTGGAGTCTTTACGCGATGGAACTTTGGACAGTAATCAATATGAGGAAAAGGACGTACTTTTGTATCATAAACGTAACAACGCGAATGGTACTGTCGGTTACCAATGGTTTGTGCCTCGTCAAAGTCGACTGGGAATTTTTCATGATGAGCAATGTCATGTTGGGACAGATAAGACAATTTTTGGTTCCCTCGACTGCGGAACTTTGTGAAGAATTATGTTGGTTATTGTTTGGTGTGTGCTGTGAAGAAAACGAGGACAGGGCCATTGCAAGGTTTTATTTACCCATGGAAAAACCTTCTCAGCCATTCAATACTCTCTATGTGGATTGTCTTAGTCCATTGCCTATTACAGCGGATGGTTACAAGCACATATTGGTGGTTGTAGATGCGCTTACAAAATATTGTTTACTACTTCCGTTGAAGTCTGTAACGACTCAAGAAACAAAAGAGCAATTCCAGGTGATAATTGGTTTAATTGGGACACCGAAAAGAATGGTAATAATTTTAAGAACATTACGTTTACCAAATACTTGGAATCGTGGCAAATTGAGCACCATTATATTACACCGGATGTGCACCGTGGTAATGGTCAGGTCAAGAGATATATGAGAACCATAATGAATATTATTCGAATTGAAACTAAAGTGATGTCTGAATGGTCAAGCAGTTTGTGGAAAATTCAATTGGTGCTTAATACCACTATGCAGAAGACTGTGAAAGCAACACCGCTGCAACTCCTTCTTGGTATAGAAAGTTCTACACCATTAATACAATGGTTGTTGAATAATATTTCGAGTGATCTGAGACCGATTCGTAATTGACAGCTTGATCGAGCTCAAGTGAGACAGCAGTTAGATACTGTGACAGATTTTGGTGATATAAATCGTAAGCGTCAAAATACGAATAAGAATTCAAAGGGAGACTTTGTGCTTATGCATCGTGATTCCAAGATGCATATCAGTAAGAGCGATTATGAGTTTATGGGTTCTTATGAGATTTTAAGTTGTCTTGATAGTGACCGTTATGAGATCAATAAAGTTGGCACAAATATTGTCAGTAAAGCTGATAAGCAGTAGTTGAGACTGTGGCCTGCAGATTGGTCGTTGAACTGACGAGTTGCCCAATAGAGGTGAGTTGAATTAACTGCCATGTTAGCAAGTTGAATAGTTTTGTGTTTGTTTGCCGATCTCTGTCCCTGTGAGGAAGAGTCGAGGTGGTGGTTGCGGCCTCACCTGCATTTTATGTTCATTTTCTTGTTTTGGGCGAGTGAGTTGTAATTAATGCTTTAGTATTTTGAAGCAGGATCCAGCCATACGGACGCCTAGTACTGCTTCGAGAGCGAAGCTTCCATCAGAGTTGGCCGTGTTAGCAATCATCATTTGCCGTCCCTTGAAGATATATATGAGGCGGGAATCGATGTGGCAGAATTCCCTGAGCTAGGCGAGTACGAATGGATCGTTGAGTGCTTATTAAGCTGTTATTACTGGATTACAATTTATAGTATTACAACGTAGTAGGCGGATGTAAAAAAAACAGGAAGATTGACATTGACATGGAAAAAATGGAGAAAATAATGAATCGACGCGTAGTACATTTTCACTGTTTCTAATAATATAACAGTTATTTATTTTTATAATATTTATATATATTAACATATTTATTCATAAAATAACAATACAGAAAAAATAAAATAATTTATACATGTTGTGTGCATAAATGTGTTTACCATTCTTTTATGCAATGGCCATCAACCTTAGTCTTTCAACCTTGCTTATTTTGTTTATTTTACCGCAAATAACATAATTTCGTATTAGATACAATACCAAATTTGTAATAATGCGCATCCTTGAAGATTGAAAACTGAATTTTTCTTGGTGGAAATCGATTGAACTGGAACTCACACTGATTGTTTGCTGATAAAACTGAAACTTTAATTGTAAATTACATAACCAAGAAGTTTGATGTCTTTGGTTTCCCTGTTGAATGTTTTTCGTTGATATGAAGTTTCAAATTTTGTTAATCCAATTGGCTATTGATAAACTTTTTCTTTATCTTCTTTCTTTAAACTCTTCTGTTTACTAATTTTTTATTAGTTTTTTTTTAATTTTTTTGATATTTATTTAACAATTTTTTTAATTAATTTGCTTAATTTATTTTAGCTTTTCTGCAAATTTTCTTGGTTTTCTTTTTCAAAAAAATCTGAACAACTGCGCGTTTACTGAAAGAGCAAGTGCAAGTAGGTTAAATGTCGTGGAAACTGACGGCACCGTGGTGGTCGTAGAAAAACTGCAACACTGGACGGTTTGGTTCTTGGTTTGCAATGCAAGCAAACGATGTAGTGAAGATTAACAAAAATACAGGAATGATTGAATCCATCACTGATCAACTAATAAAGAAATACCCAGTGACAAGGAAGCTGACATAAACCAAGATCTTCCTCTTAAACAAATTACAACTGAACCAGATTTTTTATCTTTCCAAAATTCAGAACATCTGTTGACTAAGCAAGGTGAAAATGTAGAAGAAATGATTGTCAAAACAGAAAAAGCTTTGGATAATCAACCTGTAACTAGTAATACTGAATTTGTTAACAAAATTGATGGGATTGAATTGCAGAAAGATGATGACGAAAAATGAAAGAAAGTAGATAATTGAATTAATTTGATTTATAATTCTTTTTGTATTTGATATAATATCTGAAGTGAAAAATATAAAAAATGATTTAATCAATCAAAGCAGTATCATTAATATAATTAAAGAGAAACCAATTAATAATATAGTTGAACAAATTGAAGCAGCATTTAATGAAACTGATAATATTGTTGATGTTGATTTAATTGACGATGAGAAAATGACAAATGATGCTGTTATTTATTTAACAGAAGATTCAACCAAAATTGTTTATTAAATTAAAAATGCAGTGAAAGATATTGCTACTATTCCAATTATTAATTTAATTGAAGATGAAATAGATAGAGCATTTTTTGTTTTAAATGTAATCGATGATTTTCTTACTGTTAACAAATTTAAAAAGCAATTAAAAATACTGATGTAATTGATTTAATTGAATATTCTTTTACAAAGCCAAATGAAACTATAGTAATTGAAAATTTGATTGAAGATAGAAATCTTATTAAGAACATAAAAAATGCTGTGATGCCGTCTACTAGTGCTGATTTAATAATGACAAAACCAGATGTCAATATAATTGAAGAAGCTGATACCATTTTATTATTTGATAATGACGATAATATTTGTTTAGTTAATGAAGAAAGTAAAGATAATGATGATTTTGTCATAATCAAAGACAACGTTTCAGTTTACACATTCAAAAGTGACGTTAATCAACCTGAAGTAGCAATTCTTCAAACACATTCAATTTACAAAATGAGATCCAAAATATACAATTGCATATTTGTCCACGATACCATATCAACATTGCAATGAATTACAGACGTCAGAATCAGCGTCATTGGTATAACTCACCCTCAAATATGGCCGTACAAACCGATCCTCCAATAGACCAGTCCCAACAACAACAAAAAAACATTCCAATTAAAAACAAAAGAGTTTTACCAAGTATTGAAGACACTAAAAATCAGATTTAATCCAAAATTCAATACAATTTGTTTAAATTCAATGAAAAATTAAAACAGAAATTAAGACAAAGCGTTTCTGACTTACCAGTTGATGTAAAGGTAAAAACTGAAACAACTCCAGCTGTTCCTTTAAATGATAGCGGTTTAACAAATGCAATATGGAAAACTGAACCTGCTAGTAACAAATATATCATTAAGAGAAAGTCTGATACATTACTTCTATCATTTCAGGAGAAATTGAGAAAGTCTGAAATTGCTACAAATCCAGAAAATATAAAATAAACTTTTGATAAATTATCTTATATTAAAAATACAAATTATTTTGTTTAAATCTCATTAAGATATAAGTTATGAATGTATACTACATAGTATTGTAGTATGATTTATTTATTTTATGTTTAATAAAATATATATTTTGTTATTTTTTTATTCCATAAGTATCTTATTGGTTTTTCTAACATTCATTCAGGATGAAGGCATTTTCATCCAGGTTAATGTAGCCTACATCATTTGTTAGATTCAATTAGTTGAAGCCGAATTGGTGACGTTTTTGAACTTGTTTTTTTTTGTAAATTCTTCTCAGATATGAGTGGCACCAAGGAAATAATCAAATACCCCGAGAGGCTGCAAAAAGCGTCTGTTTCCAAAATGAGCGGCTAAACTACTCTTTGGGAACATGCTTGGAAAGCGTGGGGTTCAAATGCCTCTTTTCACAACCATCATAAAACCTATATAAAATTCATAACAAAAATACCCCAGGCGAGTACTGCTAAGAGCTCAGAATCTTGCGTTTATTTATCAGCTTTAAAGATTTTGGGGGAGGCAAAATGTCTACACTAACAGATAAAAAACGGGAAACAAACATCTCAGTCTTAACATACATTTGCACAATCAGACTTAAGCACTTATTAAGTCAAATAAACTGCAAACCATCACGCTAGGAACTAACAAGACCCGACAAAAAGGCGAGGCCAACATAATTCTGAAATAAAAACAAATGCTTTTTCAGAAATTAAATAAATCTAAAGTTAATGAGCGATCACATTCATCTCTCTCTTTGCTAGTGGGAATGAAAAAAAAGTTATAAACATGACCAGAGCTAGTCTGCTTAAAATAACTTAATCATTAATAAAGTAAATTAATTAATTTGGTTTGGCCGAACCAAATATAACTAAAACCGCTTGTCGATACAACAAACTGCTTACTTAATATATTTTAGGCTGTAATAATTAATATTTAAATAGTTTAATCGATTACTAATTAGACCAATTATTACCTCTTTTTTTTTGTTGTTTAATTTAGATGTTGCTGTCCCACGGAGCAGAAGATTTTCGAATGCTACAAAGTGAGCATTGAGAAAACAACTTCATCAGTACAAGAATCGACTGTACCATCAATTAATATTAAATCAACTCATCATTTGCCTATTATATCGGTTCAAAAACAACCTTACTTTACAATATATTCACTATTAACAGTACCGGCAATTTATATTTGTAAACTAATAATACATGCAAGAAACCATTTTTCTACTTACACCAAAAATGATGAATTTCACTCATATAATACCAGAAATACACGGGCATTTTGAGCAGATCCACATAAATCTTCTCTTTACAAAAAATCACCTCATTACAATGCTATTATATTTTATAACAAATTGCCAAACAATATCAAAGAAATATGAAACCAAAAAGTATTCAAGGTTACATTAAAAACCTATCTCGTCAAAAAATGCCTGTATGATATACGTAAATTTTAACAACATTTATGTTTTTGTGTTAAACCTATGTTTGTTTACAATTAGAATTTCTGTGAACGTTTTTTATATTTTATTTAAATGTTTGAAAATTTATTGTACTTAGTGTTAATCACAATTTTATTGTAATTTATTATGACGTTTCATATCCATTTTTTGGCAATTGTAATAAAGCTTTATTATTATTATTATTATTAATTAAATGCGACTTCAATAGATTGCAGCTTCGAAATAAAAGTTGGTAATAAACGAAAACAGCGTAAATCATTAAACCTTGCATATGATAATTATGCAGGAATAATATATAAAGTAAATAATAAAAGTATAATTAGTAGCACACCAAATGTACATCAAATCAGAAATAAGTTAATAAACGAATCCGTAATATCACCAATTTAATTAAAAAATGTTCACAAATCCTTATTGGAAGAATCCATGCATGAAATCAAAAGTGGTCAATAATTCCACCCGATTTTTCAAATAATAGACAAAGACTTGTAAATACAAATAAATTTTAAAATAAAAAAAAAGCTTTAGATAAATTTAAAATGAACAGTAAGAAGTAAAAAAATTAAGGATACAAAACACTACTTTAGATTCAGTACAACAGTCTGATTCTGTAGAAGAGATAAAACCACGTCGCATAACAAGAAGCTTGATACGGTCATTACAACTACAAATATCGATTTGGATAAAAGTTTGGCCAAAATTAGGCGAGCTAAACGGAAGACAAATGATTCAAGCAATAACAAATCAAAAAGTCAAGAATCGATTTTGAGTAGTAGAAGTAAATCAAGTATTAATGTTTATAGTTTAATTAATGATAATAGCTGTATGCAAATCAAGAGTAGATTAGGATCTAAAGTAATTACTTTAAACACAGTTTTTGATAAAAATAAGGAATTGTGTTTGATAGAACTTAATTGTTCTAAAACAAAAAGAAGACAAACTGTAGCCGGATTAAGCTATGATGATAAAAGAAGTCTATCAAGAAATTATAAAACAAAAAGTGAGAGTCAATCAAGAAATGATAAATCAATTAAGAGAAAAACTAGGAGTTTATCAAGAATATCCAGGAACCAGTCAAGATGTAATTTAGATGAAACAATACCGAATGACTCAATCAGTCGGTCAAAAACTAGTTTAGGTGAAAGGTCGACAAAAACAAATAGAACGCGTTTTAAATTTAATATAGGTGAAAGGTTGGCAATTACTATGAAAACTAGAAGTCAATCAAAGTTTAATTTAGATAAGAGTAGTTTTGCACAATGCAAACCTAATAAGCAAACTTCATACATTTTTTTTTATTACAATTGCTCACCTAACTATGACTTATTTAAAAAAACAATTTTAAACGACTCGTTATTTTTTAACAAAATAATTAAAAAGAAAAGTGCAACTGTTATATTTTTTATATATATATTTTTTAATTTGTGATCATTGGTGATTATTCTACTAAACTCTGGTAGTTTAGAAAGTTTAAAATTAAATAGGAAGCATATTATAAATAATCAAACAAAAGACTGGCTGTGATTCGATTGACGGTTTTTGAATAAAATATTAATTTATTTCATATTAATTAATAATAGCAAACAAGATAACTGACAACGCTGTCAATTTTAAACCCACAGATAGCTGCAGATAAAGCTGTTTACTCCACAATCTAGAGAAAACTAAAAACAAAAACATTAATAAAGAAAAAGCAGTTTGTTGATACAATTTGAGGAAAACGTGACATATCTATTTTATTTATACCAATACAACAAAGAAGAAATAATTGCTCCACATTTAAGGACTTATAGTAAAAAAAACTCCTTTGTTGCATCAAAGTCTTTTGACGTTGTAAATGCGCTATTTGCAAAAAATATATGTAAAACGAAAAAAAATCCCATATGATTATAAAGGAGCTTTCTAAAAAAGTTGATCTTTCAAATGAATCGAGAATTTTGCAGGTAAGATTTGAAGACACATTTGATATGTTATTAAAGAGTGAGAACTATAATGCTGTGCAATTTAATAGTATTTTAATTACTAATAAAGTGAGCATTGATATAACAATTTCATCGGTACAAGAATCGACTGTACCATCTATTAATATTGAATCAACTCATTTGCCTATTATATCAAGTCAAAATGAACTTAGTTCTGTACTAAATGCAACTTCAATAGATTGCAGTTTAAAAATAGAAGTTGTTAATAAACGAAAACGGCGTATCATTAAACCTTGCATATGATAAAAATGCAGGAGTAATATATAAGCCATTATTAAATCAAAGTCGTTTGGTAAATATTAAAAGTATAATTAGTAGCACACCAAATGTACATCAAATCAGAAATAAATTAATAAACGAATCCGTAATATCACCAATTTAATTAAAAAATGTTCACAAATCCTTATTGGAAGACAGTGCCGTAACTAGGGCGGTGCCGTCGGTGCCCCGCACCGGGCGCAAGCATCTCAATGACATGATTTTGAAAATTTTAAATAACAACAAAAAAAATTAAGAATTTGCTAGCAATAAAATTAAAGGATAGCGCAAATCTTTGGACCAAACATGGTTATTTATAGTAGAAAACGGAAAGCAATATTTTGCTTTCTCTGCCTTCTTTTTAATAAAGATCAAGCATTGAGTAACTCAGCTGTATAATCTTTAACCAATACAAAAAAAGGTTCTGCAAGAAACTGGCGACATTTATGTCCGCGAGTACCCGATCATGAAAAATCAGCTTTTTACCTATAAAACGTGAAAAGTTTTAGAAGTTTTTTTGCATAAGAAGTGTTCAATTGACGTATTTATCTAAAGTGCAATAGACCATAAGAAAGAATATTTAGCATTTCGGCATATTTTTAGGGGCAACTGATATCATATCTAAGTATAATCCAGAATTAAGGTCACACATCAAATCTCATAAAAAATGCAAGTTTTGTATTTTCTTCAGTTATACAATATGAAATAATTGAGTTAATGTTATGTATTAAGCAAATGTCTCAAATTTTAAAATTTGTCAAAGTAACGGACAGGTTATTGTTGACAAACATTTTATTGACTTTAATTACTCACACAAAAAAAACTGGTAAAGGATTAGCCAAAAAAACTATAAATAAATTGGAGAAAGATGGATTGAGTATAATCGATATTAAAAGACAAGGATATGACAACGGAAGTAACATGAGTAGAAAGTACAGTGATGTTTAAGCAAAAACAAAAGGTCAAAAACACAAAGACCAATTTGTAATATGTACCGCATATAGTCTTAATTTAGTACTCTTTCATGCGTCAGTTTTACGACAGATATAGTAACTCTTTTGAAACTGTTCAAAAAAAATTTTTATGTTTTTTGGGATCTACTATTTGTTGGTAAATATTTATAAAGCACCCTAAGATTAGTTTCAAATGCCATTCAGATACCCGATGGTTATCAAAAAAAAAAAAGCAGTTGTTTATTTTCAAATAATGTTTAAAACTGAGACAGTGATAAAAAAGTATTAAAAAGCATTTTTTTATAAAAAAGAAAACGGACTAAAAAACAAGATATGGAAAGTTCAATGCAAGTTAAAGGTTGAAGTTAAAAGATTTTTAATGTTGCCGGTTACAACTGCATCATGCAAAACAAGTTTTAGCAAAATAAACTTATTAAAACAAATTTAAGGTCAAATATGAGTCTAGAAAAATTGTCAAAACTAGCTATATTATTTATTAAAAAATCCGTAGCAAGACAACTTGACTTTAATAACATTGTTGACAAGTTTGTCTCAACCAAGGGTTAAGAGTTATTGTTGCAAATGTTCTTAAATTTGTATTTATTGTAGTTTAATATCATTACATAAATAAATAAATAATTCATTGTTTAACTTTTGTTTTAATAAAAAAGGGGGAGGGGGCGCAAAAAAAATGCGCTCGCACCGGGCGCATCAGAAGCTAGTTACGGCACTGTTGGAAGAATTCATGCATGAAATCAGAAGTGGTCAATAATTCTACCCAACTTTCAAATAAAATATAAGCTTTGGATAAATTTAAAATGCACACTCAAGTTATTCCGATCAATTAAAAAAAAAGCTTTAGTTGGATTAGATTAGTGTTGTGTTAATATAACAAAAATGCCCGAGACATCTGTTAATGCAGATGATTTTGAAAACTTTGTTAGTAATAAGATTAAAAATATTATACAAACATTACTTCACGTCGCATAACAAGGTGCTCAAAACGAGTCATTACTACTAAAATGATGATTTAGATAAAAGTTTGGCCAAAATTGGGCAAGCTAAACGGAATACAATTCATGCAATAACAAATCAAAAAGTCAAAAATCAATTTTGAGTAGAAATAAATCAAGAGAGAGATTAAGAGTAGATTAAAATCTAATATAAATAAACTTCAAACACAATATCAGATAAAAATTAGAAATTGTGAGAAATTATCCGTTCTAAAATAAAAAAAAAAAAAAAACAAACTGTGGCTAAATTAAGCTATGATAATAATAGAAGTTGATAAATTAATTTAGGGAAAATCTAGAAGTCCATCAAGAAGTAGGATAATAACCAAAAACTAGTCAAAATGTAAAGTGAAAGGTTGCCAATTACTATAAAAACTAGAAGTCAATCAATTTAGATAAGAGTAGTTTTTAACAAAGGAAATCTAATAAGCAAACTTCATAATTTTTTTTTTATTACAATTGCACATCTAACTATGACTCATTTGAAAAAAATAATTTTAAACAACATGTCACTTTTTAACAAAATAATTAATTAAAAAGTGCAACCAAATTGAATAAAATCAAAAATGATTTGAAACAACAGCACATATCTATTCAGTTCATATAAAAGCAAAACTCGACTAATTAATGTTAAAAGAAAAGCCAGTAACAATAGCATCGTTCAATTAGATTATATTAACAGCACGGATCTATTTGATAAATCAAGCCAAATCACAATCAATGATACAACAAATGTACCTAAATTTACCAACATTAGTACAAAACAAACCACTAACTTAGTCTCAAAAAAATTTGATGATGCAACAAATGAATTGAGCGACATTAGTACGACCAATAGTTTAATCCTAAAACAACCAACATTACCTAAGTTAAAGAACATTGAAGCTACTAAACGACTATCAAAATTTGAGTTGAGCTACATTAGTACGAATGAAACTACTAATCTAGTCTCAAAATTATCAAGTACTTAATTAAAAACTAATATTAAACAGGAAATTGATGTTGATATTGAAGTTTCAAAATATACAAGAACTGAATTGATTAATAGTCGAAGTACAACTATCAATAGTAGTTTTGGTTCATATACTGATAAATTGATTGACTGTAATTTGCTTAGCGTTTTCAGTTTAATGCTTCATAATATTACTTGTAGAGATAATCAGACGAATTCTATTATTACAATGCGTAATGGGTTTGATAAAGAATTGAAAGTTTATAATGTTAATATTTATATTGAAGGCAATAGTCAATGCGAGAACAGTATAAGTAAACAAGTTTTTAAATTTGATCAGGATGATGAGGTTGTAGAAGAAATTTGTGTTCATTGTGATGGTGATTATGTTACACCGCAATTACCTAGACAAAATGTTAGTTACTTTAGGAATAAGTTTAGAAAGACGTTGTTGACTATGAGAAGGTTTTTATATTTTGATGTTCTTTCAAAAGATGACACCTCATCAAAGTGCAGCAATAGTCAAATCTTAAATTATTCAACAACATGCAGGTAGTCGATTAAATTTGTACCGAATCCGCAAATGAGCAAAAAATAAATACGACATTCGGTCATTAAGTCATACGTAAATTCTACTATTATTGGTTATGTGCCTAACAGCGTCCGAGGATCTGGTGCTTTGGAGAACCTTTTTGACAATTTTTTGCTATATGTAAAGTTGAGGCAAAAGATATTGTTTTATTGAGATGCGGTCAAGAGGAACCAAAGCCTTTTTCAGAATGCTACCCCAACTCTGTATTGAAGAACTGTTTGAAGATTGGAGAAAGAGTTTATAGCAAAGTGTTTCTGTTTAAAAACACCAAAGGAAGCACCTCAACCATGAAGGTCATTCCAATAAAAAAAACCTGATAGTTAATGGTGAACAGCAAAAAAAAAATTCAGATTAGTTTTATATATTATTGTTTATGTTCATTAAAATGTTAATAAACTAGTTTTATAACGTATGTCAATTTCAATTAAAAATTTTACATTGAGTTGTATTAAAATATATCACAATCTAAAAAACAATACATGGTAGATATACCAATAAATAAGTGTATAATACGTAAAAAAAATTAAATTTATCAAGAATATTTACGAATGATCAGAAAGTAATGATATTCAAAATAGTAACAAATTATTTGTACAAGAAGCTTCTGAAAAGAAAAACACGTTTCAATTGTTTATATTTTTAACACTTTTATTGTCAAAACTTTCAAATAAAGAGATAAAGACAATAAATTAGAATAGAATCCAGAGATTGATTTCTTGTAAAGTTACTCATAATGATGAGTAATTTCAGTCTTTAAGAATAAAAAACACGTGTCGCACTGCCTCTCCCACAAAAAACAAAAAAATAAAAAGATTTTCTACTATAGAAATTATACAAATAATAATTCAATAAAAAAAAAGTTGATTACAAGCTATAATCTATTTACACATATTAAACAAGGTGGCTGGTCATAAACATTTCAAATATTTTAACATTTTCAAAAACCATTACCTAATCTACTAGACAGTTGATCTACAATTGGTACAAATAATTTAAAACAACAGGGTAATTATGTAAAGATAAACGTCCAGAAAAACATTGTGTGCCGGAAGAAACAGTAATCAATGCTTCAACTGCATATGTACTTTATCTCCCAACAGAATAAAGCAAAACCCTACAGATACTGTGTAGTTAGAAATTATCTGAACAAAGTACTTCCACAGTGCTAGATAGACCATGCAACTGTGTTTTTTACAGTAGCCACGAAATAGCCACGAGCAGATTGCTCTTACACTAAACGTAAGTCACAAACAACGTTTGAAAAATAAAAAAAAAAACAACTAATGTATCCTATTACTTTCAGCGCGTGTCAGTACTATTAACAAAAGACTTTCTGCAAATAGTTTTTGTGTCATTGATTTTTACAGAAGATTGCAGAAAATCCTCTAATTTTTCTAACTAACTCATATTAATATCATCACTATCTTTGTAGCTGAGTACGTCTGGTTCTGTCCTTCTCTAATAAATAAATTATTGTAACAATATTAGCAGTTGTAAAATGTTTTCTTTTTAAACATACTTTACTTTTGACCTGAAACCCTGTACTCAAGTCCATGTCTGTTTTATAAACATTTTGACAAAGCATGTGTTGAAAATAAAGTTTTATTCTTGAAGCAGAATTTTATACATAACAACAAAAATTCAAATAAATATAAAGTAAAATTAATTAAAACTACCTCTAAATTTTATGTTCTTTTATTGTTTGCATATTTCTTTGAAGTATAAAAAACCCGTTTGTGGAAGACAAAATAAAAATATAATAATGTTGGCTGGGAAATTGTTTTATTGTGACAATTTAACATTTATTTCCTGTAAGAAAACTAATGCGACCGTAGTTTGGGAAAATGAAAAAAAATAACAACTATTGAAACTGTCAAAAAATCCAAGTCTATTTCATGTCATCATGGCGACTGATACAAGATTGGAAATCTGCATAGTGTATTTTTTTTTTCAAAGCTAACTGTAAAAGGTTTTTAATTTAATATTCTACAATATTTTAAAATACAATATCAATCTAATGAATATTACTTTATCAAAAATTTACAAAAATTCTAAAAACGTTTATTTTTTCGTTAAAAAAAAAAAATCAATTAAAATTACACAAAGTTCCTTTCGCAAGCACAACAGAAGAGATCAAAATAAGAAATGCAGCTTAGCTGAAAAGTGTTGTCTCGTATTAACTGGTAGCTTCACATAACAGTAATGTCTCAGAGCTGGATTATTCAAGCCAGGAAGAAGAATATTAATGTAAAATCTTTTTTTATTGTTCTGACGTATTTAAATAAAATATTTTTTTTACTGATAAATATTTAATATGTTTACTATGGGTGGAAATACAGTGTTATAAATATTCTTTTATAACGATTTTAATGAGTTTCTCTAGCGTTACATCTTTAGTATTAAATTTTTTATATGTTTTTGTTTATATTTTATTATTTTATAATCTTTTTGCTTGATTATCTCAATACTTGATGTTTTGTATAACGCTGTTTTTCCACCCAACGTTTCAATTAGCTTTATTTGTTTATATTATTTTTTTAAAAAGATTTTGCAAATGGGTAATAAATATCCCTTCAAAAATAAATTAATAATTTATTTAATCAGTGATAAAGATATCTACTTCAGACGAATCAGTAAACAAATCAGCAAATTCTTCTAAAATATAAAAAATAAAAAATAAACAAAACTAAAAGAACCTTCTTAACAACAACGTTGATATTACTGAACCAGATAGACACAATCCAACATAAAAATTGAATATCTCTTTGTTGGATTGAGTTGAAGAAAACAAACAACTTAACAATGTAGACACCGAAAAAATTAAAAAAAATCCACTGTTTTTACTGTTAAAAAAACAGAAATAAAAGAAAGTTTATATAATATAAACAAGAATAAAAACACAAATAAATCTAAAAATAGATTAGTAGAAGTGCTTCTCAAATTAAAAAGGATGCGTTAATTATAAATGTAGCAAGACAAGATAATAAAAAATGCCTAAAAAAAACAACAGTTTATCTAAATTGCCAATCAGCCATTTTGCGTTTTTAATAGTTAAAAAGCTATTTAGTTGTAATTTGTAATTGCTATTCATCAATCAACATGTCGCCAAATGATAGTAAACCACCAATATACCGCCGTCGGCTTAGATCGTCAAGAGTACGCAGTTAGCCAGTAGCGGCCTCAGCATCAACAGCGGTCATGCCAAAATAAGAACTTGGAAAAAAATATGGCTAAGTTTCAATGTACCGAAGGTATAAAATAACAGCCTCAGAGAAACAGCAGAAGAAAAAAGCCAAAGTTGCATTGCCAGTTCCAACAATTCGTACATATTATGAACGAGGAGTAAAGAAAGAATACAATCTCCTACAGTAAATGACAAATAACAAACAAGAAAGTAGGAAAGAAATATCAAATAATGCGTTTTGTCACATTAATAAATATAAAATATATAAATATTAAATGTGTTTTTTTTTATAGCGGCGATGTTAAATTTATGGAATGAATCCATAGCCGCTTATAAAAATAAAGTATAAATAAAATTAATGCAATAATTAATATTTTTTTTAATAAATTTAAATTATAATTTAATTTATAATAATTAGCCGTTGTCGTTATACAAGGTGTTAGACAAAAAACGTACGGCTGAATAACTCCGTTGTTTTTTAACCGATTTATATTATTCAAAACTATTTTAAATGGTTTTTTGAGTATTATAAAAGCAGGTGCACACATATTTGTTTTTATTTTTAGTATAGTTGCTATGTCAACCAACTTTGTTTTTTTAAACGGCAACATACATTTTTTATTTTATTTTTTGAATATTTATGCAATTTTTAATACAACTATGTAAAATAATAACATACTTGTATAACAAAAATTTTTGATAAATTTAAAAAACATATTATTTGTTTTTTTATTCAAAATGATTGTAATTGAATAGTTGGTGTAGAAAATAATGAATGTTATTTTTTTTGAGTGTTTTTATGTTATTATGCATAATATAGTAATTTAAAAAATAACGTTTTTAAAATAAAAAATATAATTTTTTTTTAAATTAATTTTTATTTATTTTAAATTTTAATTACGTCAATTTTTTGTTACTATATTATGCATAACAACGTAAAAACACCCTAAAAAATTAACATTATTTATTTTCAACGCCAACTATTCAATTAAGATCATTTTAAATTAAAAAAACAGTTATGTTGCCATAGCAATTATACTAAAAATAAAAACAAATATGTGTGTACCTGCCTTTATAATAATCAAAAAACTATTTAAAATAGTTTTTGAATCATATAAATCGGTTAAAAAATAACGGAGTTATTCAGCCGTTCGTTTTTTGTTGATCCAGGGTGTATAAAAAAAAAATATATAATTTTTATTTTAGATTATTCAAATACAGTTTGTTATGTTTATTAATAAGTTCTATAAATATATACGATCAGACATAATTTTTTAATAATATTGGCATAAAAAATTATTTTATTAAAACATATTTATGTATTTTATTTAACATTATATTAAATACTATTTGAAGATGACCAGCTAGAAAATACTACTCACAATGGAATTGTATAGGAAGGAAATTATGCAGAGCGTAATGTTCTTTTCAAGTGGAGCCGCCACCGAAGCGACTTCACGTTCCGTTCCGACTCCATCTGCAGTTTGACAACTAGTTGAGATAATAGTCCGCCCCCACAATTGCTAATTACGATTGCGGACTCAACGCTAAAAACCATTACTTGCAAAAGCACCCCTAACTCAGACCATCTTCGATCAATTTAGTGTATGAAAATGTCATAAAAAATGCCATCACTTTTGCACCATTCATAACAAAAGTCAGAGATATGATAATATGAGTAAAGAATAAGTAGAAATTGGCGATCAGCTTTGAAAAAAGCAAAATAACGCAGGAATTCCTGTTAGCAAAATTTTTAAATTAATTTCAGATGAAAAAATAAGTGCAACTCCACATTTTATATGCTCAAAAGATTTTGTGAACTGGCACTAGTAGTAAATACCATTCTTTTTGAAAATCATAATGCACTTCAAATGTTTACAGCTGCTAAATTGATGCATATTAAAAAAGCGCTAATCATTTTGGTAAAATGGTAACAGTTAGTAATAATTAACTCATTAGTAAAAAAACAAAAATAAAAACCAAATTACTGTTCTACAAAAGTTTTATCAGACCGATTGTTATGCTTTATTACTTTTAACTTCACAAAGCGCAGAAGAATAGTATTAACTTAAATCTTTTCATAAACCAAATTTGATAATTTAAATCAATACAAATTGGCTCATGCCATTAAAGCTTCCAAGGAACATTTTGACCTATTAATTGAGTTTTAATTTTTACCATTGGTACTACTAACTTTTAACAAACCACGCTTAATCAATTTTTTTTTTAATGTTTTAGACTAACCTATAATTATTAGTAAGTGGACTAATTGGACTTGTCGATAATTTTTACCAAAAATACCTTTAACTTAGACCTCTTTACAAAAAAAATTTGATCAAAATCCAATGGTGGGTATCCAAAATATCTAACTTAATAAAAAAAAAAAATTGAACCATAGATTTAGTTCTAACTTTTAATATTGATACCACTAACTAAAACCTTTTTACAAACCAAATTTGAACAAATTCTTTTGAAGATATCTAATTTAGATCAATAATTTTGGTAACTCTAACTTAAACCTTTTCACAAACCCAGATTGATAAAAATCCAATGATGCTTTTCTAAATAATCTCACTTAAATCAATACTTTATAATGCATTATTATTAAACAAATTTGTTTATGCCATTTAGGTATCTAAAGAACCTATCAAAATTAGTTCTAATTTTTACCATTGGAAAATTAAATCTTTACAAAACAAAATCTTTAAATTTGTTTCAAAATCAATAATACAAAATAACTCATGAGATTTAGGTAACTGAAAAAAAACTGAAAACATCAAATTTATTCTACTTTTCACTCTAGGTTATACTCTATTTCAAGGGTGGCCAACCTAAATGATCTTGCGGGCCACTTTGGGAATGCATCATAACTCCGCGGGCCGCATATAAAATTATAAATACATATATTAAATTTAGACTCCCTATAAACATTTTTTGAAGTGAAAAATTAAAACATAGAATATAATTTAATTATTCGGCAAACTATTAAGCCTTATACTCTTTGCAACATTAATAACGAGGCTATAAAGAAAACTCAAAAAAGAACCAAAGAGACAAGGATAGGATACAGAAAAATGGAACAAATTAGTATTCAAATCTTAATATATGACATGATATTAATAGCAGACAAAGAAGAAAAACAACAACAAAACAAAAGAATATACAAAGAAAAACTAAAGAAGATAAGCATGGACAAAAAAAACACAAGTAAAAGAAAGACAAAACCTAAGAGGCACAAAATAGAATTGGATCAACAAATAATTGAAAAAATAAAATATTACAACTACCTTGGCATAATAAAAGAAGAAACTGGAAATATAGACATGCAAATAGATGCAAGAATTGGAAAAGAAGGAAGATTATTCAATGCGCTCAAAAGACATATCTTGGTTACGAAAGAAATAACAAAGACAATAAAAACAGAAATACAAAAGGTAGTAAGACCACCCCGCCCTAATATACTCGAGCGAATCTTAGACAACAACAAATAGAAATAAAAGAAAAAGAAAATTAATGCAATGAAGATAAGATTTCTAATAAAAATTAAAGGAGTAACAAAAAAAGATAAAGTGAAGAGCTCGGAAGTAAGAAATCTAAAAATTAACCCTATAGAAACAGTAATAGAGGAGAGACAGCTAGAAAGGCTAGGACACATACACAGACTGGATAGAACCAGAATAACAAAGAAAATACATGAATTGAGAACACAAGGGATAAACAAAGAGCTGGTCCGAACAGACCCACAAAGCAGCAGAAAATAGAGGAATAGAGTGGAGCAACATAGCAAAAATGGCCAAAATAGACAAACTTGAAAAAGAAAAGAATAAAAAGTTATAAAATAATACAGTCCAACATCCAAAAAGGGTATTAAAAACTTAGGATAAATAATAATAATATTCTGCAAATTAATAACTGTAAACTCATAAATAAAACAGGCAATATCTGTCATATATATGCGCAAGAATTGAAGAAGAAATTATTTTGATATCAAAGTTAATTTTTTCTCATAATTTTTACAGTTAATTTTTGAATATATGGATGCACAAATAATAATTTTTTTAAATAAATTGGTTTTCACTATAATTTATATCATTATAAAATGAATATACTTTGTAAAAGCGTAAATCTTGCGGGCCACAAAAATGTTCTAGGCGGGCCGCATGCGGCTTGGGGGCAGCGGGTTGGCCACCACCGGTCTAGGTGGTCCTATATATGATGCAATAGATTGTTCAATAATGTTGATAGTATAGGGGCACTTTTACCCCAAAGATTACGCTAAGAGAGCTGCTTTTTGAAAGGACAACTTTGTAACGTATTGCAGACGCAAAAACCGCAGCTTAAATGTCGAAGCTGTGGCAACAATAGAACCGATCAAGTACCTTTACAAGTACATAACTAAAGATCCCGATTCGGCACTAATCAGTTTTGACAAAGAATGAGAAGCGATGTACTACAATGAGGCAAAATAATTTCTCGACAAGAGATATTAATTTTTGGGCAAGGCAGCATGGAGACTTCAAAAACAAAATAGTTTACAAGTTGCATAAAGTGGTACGGCTGCAGGTTTACATGCCCGACGAGAGAAACGTCCTGTTCGAGAAAGACGATCGAGGAGTAAATGATTCTTTAATGTTAAAGTGCTTATTTCGCACTTAATGCTGTCGACTCGAATGCCCGCAAACTTTACTACGTGGATATTCCGCTATGGTACAGGTTCGAAAAGAGCAAGTGCATCAGACAAATATACGACAAGAAAAAAAAAATTGTTTCCAGAATACACATCATCAACGCAAGTTAGACCAAAAAGTTTCACCTGCACATTCTCTTGTTGAGAGTGAGAGGCGCAAAATCTTCTGAAGAATTGAAAACCGTGGACGGTTTGCTATGCCAATCATTTTTTGAAGCGGCCAGTCGCAGAAACCTGTTGCCGACGACAAAGAATGACACGCAGCCAAAAATCAAGTACCTGGCAGATTACAAAACATTTGTGCATACTTTTTATGCTACTATCAAGTGACCAACGTGCAAAGCTTGTGGGACGCATTCAAAAAACAAATAATATAAGATTACAAAAAAAAATCGACAACATAACCGAATTAAAGGCATTACGCCGCGTTGCCGCTTGTTTACGGTATCAGCACCAAAACATAGGCGGAATTTGCAGGAAATCACGAGGAAAACCTTAGAAAATCAAGACGAAATCAGTGATTTTGAAGTGGTCAAAAATGTAACAAAAAAAAAAGTTTAAATGAATTGCACCAAAAATAAAAACAAACATCATTAAAATGGTGACAATAAAGTAATACATGTTAAAATTGATGAACAAGTTATTATAATAACGGCGGCACACGTTTAAAATAATTTTAATATGGGAGACAATTTAAAATGTCAATGTCGTGAAGACGAACACAATAGGAAAAAAAAAATTCTAAAACAATTTGCTACAAATATGTAACAAGGATAAGTGTATAAAAAAAAGATGAAAAAGATAAATCATTTTAATTGATTAATTTCTTTTAAATAATGCATATTTAATCAAATAACACAACACAACACAACACAAAATTCAAAAATGCATAATTCATCAAATGATTAATATAATATTTATATAATATGCAATCCAAAAAAATTACTAGTTTATTATCAAATGCAAAAAATACACACATACACACACGCACTGTGTAAATAATAATACAATCAATTGAAATGTCGCCAATCAATCTCGTATTTATAATTTTACAATTTTACACTGATAAAACAAAACAAACAAAAATTGTCATATTTGTATAAATGTATTTTTGTGTCAAAAACTATAATATGTAATATAATAAATCTCCTTTAAAACATTTTTTTGGGAAAAATACAAATAAGTATATATAATTTTCTATCCTGGTTGGATATAGGCTTCCAACTCTGCACGTAATGCTGGCATCTTACATTATGAAGGACCTACAGTTTTAAGTGGATTCCAAACCACTGGAGATATTTCATCACTCCATCAGAGAGGATTATTAGCCGTAAAACCCCACGCTGGCAAGGCGGGTTAGGGAGTGGGAGAGCGTACAAACATGTGAAAAGTGTGTCACGGTATGTGGGAATCGAACCCACGATCTTCGGTGCAGCGATCGGATGCCTAGACCACTTCGCCACGCTCTTCTGATGGTTTAATTATATTATACAATTTAAAGTTTAACATACTACTAAATTCCATTGAGAAATTTTCAGCATTGAACATTCCATCAAACTATAAAGAACTCTTCTGAAATATTTAAACAGCAAACAGGAGAGATGTCGAATGTAGTCAAGAAACGCAGTGAATTTAACGAATTTTATAGAAATAAGGATTGATACAAAAAAACTAATAACTGTCTATGTCGCTGTGATTCGTTAGACTGATTTTGAATAAATTAATATCTCATTTCACAATTTACTGACAATTCAAAATCGTATAAAAGCCGCGAAATAACTGCCAATTGCATAAATACTACACATTTTAATATTAAATTGCATCTAAAAGTGTTGTTTCTTGTAGTACAAAATAAGTTTTGTTCTATATGTAAGCATGCGGAATTAAATAGAAATGAACCAAGAGATCACAAATGCTACAAAAACTACTCAGCATCATCCTCTAGCATAGAAGCAAATATACTTTTTGAAAGATTTGCAAAAAGCGTTTTAATGCACGGTTTAATTTTCAACACATTAATTGCTGATAGAGATAGGAGTACCTACAAAAAAAAAATCTATACGTAGAGTATGGAGTAAACGTTCAAAAAATAGAATGCAGAAAACACCTATTGCGTAATTATATTAATAAACTAAGAGACCTTGCAAAGAACACGGCAGCTAGACCTTTAATATTAAGAAAAAAAATTGTCAAAACTTATTAAAATTTTGAGGAGCTATCACCAAAGCAATTTCTTGTTTATTGCGCGTTTTACAGCTATTTTACATCTCCCCAGAAGTCTAACGACTTGTTTGAAGGGGGTCGATAGAACCAACGGCTTATTAGGTGATTTCCGAATTTCATTCAGAAAAAATGAGGAATACTATGAAAAACAATAAACAGAGCTACTTAAAGCAGACATTAAAAATAGTTGCTGTCATATTTTTGGAAAACATCTAAATGTAACAATTTGCAATACTTTTGCAAAGTATACAAATGGTTTATGCCGATATAAAATTGACAAAATTATATGACTATTTACTTAATGCTACTAACTATAGAACTAATAATGCAAACAGTTTGATATGCGATGTAGATAATAATGCTGTTGAACAGTTTAATTCTGTTATTGCAAAATTTATTGGTGACAAAAGATTAAATTTTACAAAAAGTAGATCGTATGAAAGCCGTTGCTTTGAAGAAGTTGTAACATATAACACTAAATGAAGTATGTACTACGCACATAAAAATATAAACAGAAATAATAAAAGTCCTAGAAAGTATGTTGATAATTAGAACTAAGAAATATAGAAAAAACAAATAAAACTAATCTTTTACGAAAAAAAGCACGCATGCAACAATTTAATTATTAAATAAAAATTGCAACAGGATAAAGATTACTGGCCAAATTGCAACAAACCGGATATTAGCTTTGACGAAATGGACAATCGTAAAAATGAATTTTTAAACAATTTGCATACTGATAGACATCAAATTAAGGACATAGAACAACAAACAAAACAGCAAAATAAGTGTCCGGAGTGGTTTATTCATAGAAAAATAGACTAACATCCTCGCGTTTTGAAAAAAATTGTAATAGAAGAAGTTACACAAGTTGTAAAAATTTTAACTAAATTCAAATCCAAAAACATTTAGTACACATGCAATACAACATGGTAATAAATACGAGGCGTTGGCAATTCAAGCTTTATCTTCACAAATTGAAAAAGAATTAACAGCAAGTGGATTGTTTATAGATTGGAATTTACCGTAAAAAATCTAGAGAAATGATTTATTTTGAAACAAATAAAATGGAAAACAAGTTAACATCTCTTTTTATGGATTGTTTGTTACCAGAAATTGTAGATAGCTGAACTGAAAGAAGTCTAGAGATGAGAGATCCAGATTATATAATAAAAGCACAAATGGACCGAAATACAAAACAAAAAACATAATTGAATAAATGGATTGATTGATAAACGTCCTTTAATAAAATATTTTATAATGATTTATTGTGGTATTATTTTTATTTTATTGAAATATTAAATTAAGAAAACAAATACCATAAACGTCATTAAATATTTAATATTGTTTTTTATTGCGCAAATATTTTTATAAAATAATAATTATACATATTTGTAAATAATAAATGCGAATTATATTTACTATTTTATTATTATATTAATATATTATTATAATAAATTAAATATACTTTAATCAAAATACTATGTTTTTGTTACCGTTGTAAAAAATGAATGAAAAAAATCTGGGGGAAGGTGTATGAGAGCGGCATACACAAATACGCACCCATGTAAAGGGTGGTCCATCTAGTGGTATCTTTTTAATCATTTGTTATTTTGACAGTGACAGGTCTTTCCCGTAGGAAATCTTGACAGAAAGTCAGTATCATATCTCCGCGGAGCAAAATAAATCGCTTTACGCTTGAACAACGTTGAGAAATATTATATAGGGTTTTCTAATAAGAGGTTTCATTTTGATATAAAAAAAACGGGTATTTTTTAAGAGAAACCAATAAATGTTTATTTAATTGTAAAGATGAAAGTATGCCATTAACATTTGAGATCGATATCAGTCAAATTGCCGCCACGGTTACGGTTGCAGTACCACATTCTTTTCATGAAATTTTCCATGACCAATTTGCACATTTGCGGCTGTATGTATTCGATAACTTCACAAATTCCATCTTTAAAATCTTGAATTGGTTGTGGAGCATTGGCATAGATCTAATCTTTTACGTGACCTCAAAGAAAAGAGTCTAAAGGTGTTAAATCACAAAATCTCGGTGGCCAAGTGTGATCACTTCTTCGAGAAATAAGACGTTGCTTGCATAGCTCAGTAGCGCCATCCATTCACCGTAACAGTTGCATCAGCCTCATTTTCAAAAAAAGTAGGGTCCAATCACACCGCCAGCCCAAAAACCGCACCAAACAGTGACATGTTGAGAATGCTAAGACTTTTCAACAATCATTCTTGGATTTTCAGAGCCCCAAACGCGACAATTCTGCTTATTAACGTAGCCTCCGAGGTGAAAATAAGCCTCATCACTGATGATGACGCAATCAGCGAAGATACGACGTTTATGGTGATCGACCGGCTTGAGTTCTTGAGTTAACTGAACTTGAAAAGCTTTAAGACTTAAGTCTTTATGCAAAATACAGTGTAATGCCGTTTGTAGAAAGTCTAATTTCAAAGATCGACGAGGAATCGACAAACCTGGGTTTTCTTCAACACTACGGGATACATTAGCAATATTCTCATGTGTTCTTAAGCGATGCACATAGTTTCGATTCTTAACATCACAAACTTGTCCCAACAGCTCAAATTTTTCCAACAGGTTTACTATTGCTGGCCGAGAAAGTGCTTTATGACGACCAAAATGGGCTTTATTTTTGCGAACTGTGACTGAAAAATTTTCACCATTTTTGTAGTGAATTTTAATAATTTCAATGCGTTGTTGAAGCGTGTATTGTTCTATTTTTAATAATGGCGTAGTTTTTACTTGTCAAATGTCAAAAGATAATAGCTTCAAAGTTGACAGCTGCCCCAACAGCCTGCTATTCAAAATGAAATTACTTATTGGAAAACCTTTTATATAACTTATTTCCAAAGTCAATGTTGTGTAGCCCAAACAGTGCGCGTTCTGTAGATAGATTGATAAAGTGCTTTATTTTCATAAATTTCTTATAGGCTTCACTAAAAATAGTAAATAATATAAAATACACTAAAATAAAACATACATTAAAATAAAATACAATAAAATCACATAAATATAATATATAACAACCAATTAATAAAAAGAGTAAGTAATTAGCTTGCGTAAAATTCTTTCTTACTATAAAAAACATGATTAGTTAAAAATTCTTTTAATTTAGCTTTAAAATCTTTGATATTCTCAATTACTTTAATATTCGATGTTAACTTGTACATTTTAATTGAATTAGTAAGGTACGATTTAAAATGATTTTTGTTATAAGACTTAACAGGTCTTATAAACATACTACTATCTCTAGTGTTATGTTCGTGGACGTTTGAACCAACATTAAACTTATTTTTGTTTTGAAAAACAAAAAGAACACTTACATAAATAAATAAATTAATAACAGTCATTATTTTCTTTGATTTAAAATATGATCTAACCGAATCATTGTAATTAAGATTTAACATACAACGAACTATTTTTTCTGCAAGATTAAAATATCTTTCAAGTAAATGCTGTTTCCCCAATACAGTAATCCATATCTTAAAATAGACTCAAAATATGCAAAATACACAGATCTTAAAGTGCCTGAATTACATATATTTTTGAGTCTACGAATAACAAAAGTAGCTTTACTTAATTTGTTTTTAGTGTAATCAAAATGATCATTCCAGCTAAGCTTAAAATCAATTACAATACCTAACAACTTGCAACTGTTACTAAAATTAATTTTTTGTCCGTTGAAAGAAATATTATTATTATTATCACAATTATGTAAATTTGAATTAAAATATACAATAGTGGTTTTATCAACATTTAAAACTAATTTATTATTAGTGCACCAGTTTGTTATACTAAACATAACATTCAAAAGCGATGCTCTAAGACCTTCTAATGTATTATTATAGACACAAACACTTGTGTCATCAGCATAAATTGTGCACAGATAAGAAATTGATAAAGGTATGTCGTTAATATAAATAATAAATAAACTTGGCCCTAATATAGACCCTTGGGGCACACTAGTTTTTACTAAAAGTTCACTTGATCTTGAAAAACTTTCTTCTCCATTAGCTGCAGTATGTTTTATCTCAACCAACTGTCTTCTGTTAGTTAAATATGACTCTATTAGTTTTAAAGCAGGTCCCCGAATACCATATCTTTCTAATTTGTTTAGTAATAAAGTATGATCAACTAAGTCAAACGCCATCGACATATCATAATTTATACTAGCTGTATGATATTTATTATTAAGATTACTATAAATATTTGTTAAGATATTATTTATTGCTGTAGACGTAGATCGTTTAGTTCTATAACCATGTTGTGACTCATTAAAAAGATTACAAGACTCAAAAAAATTAAGAATTCTAGATTTTAAAGATCTTTCAAAATTTTTTGATAAAGTATTTAATATAGAAATAGGTCTATAATTATTAAGAACACGTTTATCTTTTATCTTAAAAAGAGGAGTAACCTTGCCAGTTTTTAATTCATCTGGAAAATGCTGAATTGAGAAATAATAATTTATTATATGTGTGATTGGCTGGACTAGAAAATCAATGCCACATTTATAGATTTTTGCCGAAATTCCATCGAGACCACATGAGTTAGAGTTTTTAAAAGATAAAATAATATGTTTTATTTCATGCTTATCAACTGGATATAGAAACAAAGATTTATCATAAAACGAATTAAGTGTACAATTCTCATTATTGTTAGAGTTTTTTAAAACAGCAGTGGGTTTACTTATAAAATAATCATTAAAAGTTGTGGCAATTACTTGAGGGTTTGTTATTAATTGATCATTTATTAATAACTCATAATGTATTGATTGTGATTTGTTTTTATTAGTTTCTCTTTTGAAAATGTTCCAGGATGATTTAATTTTATTGTGTGAAGCACTTATTTCAGATTCAAAATTTTGTAAATTACATGACGATTAATATAATATGGTAACCCAAGTAGTATTATGTTTGTATGGAGGTTGTTTAGAATTAAATGATCAATCGATTCCTGATTTACATTTTTTCCATTGAACGCATCTTGGTATCCGGCAAAGATAACTATATTGATCATTTTTTTTCAATCACTTGTTACTTCTTTAAATGTGGCATTTGGCTTAAAAATGCAACAGCACTCATATTTATCAGAAAAAATTGATTTCATGGAATTTATACAATGCCGTCTTAAACTATCAGACAGAAGTAATATTTTAGATCTTTCGTTATTATAGTTATTTAAGTTGATTGATTTACTTGGTTTAGTATTATTGCTAGTAGCCTCAGATGCTTTAAAAACGTTATTTTTTTTAGATAGTTTAGTTACTTTTATATTCAGATTGTATATTTTGCATTCTAATTCTTTTATTTTATTAAGCAATTTTAGTGTGGTTGTTTTTTAAATTCTTACGGTGTGTTTTCCCGCTCCATTTTGCTTATTTTTATTGCACTTATTAGATAAACTAATGATTTCTTCATTGTCATTTATTTTATTTCATTGTCTAAAAAACTTGAGTTCAATGTATCCTTTAGTCTTTTTATCACATTTATTCCCGGATTTCTTTAAGCCGCGTTTTTCCACTTCTATTTTCAATTGTTTTTTCGAAATATTTTCGATTTTATTTTTATTTGCATCCATATTTATGCTAATAATTTAAATAAAATCTTAATTTATAGGTATATCTTGTAGCAAATTACACCATTTTAACTATTACAAGCTCTTGAACACACTAAAACTTGATTAAAACTTATCCCGGTAGTCGTTCGTATGTTTACAGCCGCCCAGTCTGGGTCAGACGCTGTGGTGCTATTTAACTATTATTTAATATTAAAATTAAATATTCAAATCTAATTTGTCAAATTTGACAATACTATAATTTTGACTTTCTAGTTTACCTCAAATCATCCATTTTATTTAATCATTTGATGATGATAGCTTGAGTAATATATTAAAATTAATAATACACCTGGATTCAATTTCAATTTTGTTCTGTATGGATCCCAAATTCAGCTAAAATAAGTAAAATTTATCGTAGATATTCAACGCACTTCTCTCACTGACAGTTGCTATGAATGTATAACTTGTTCAAAAAGTTTGTGAGACTGGCATGCTAGTGGCCAACACACACGGTCATCGCCGTTGTACGGTGCGCACTGACGAAAATGTGGCTGCCGTAGCCAACAGTGTGCGACTCAGTCCTGGAACATCGACTCGCCATCGATCTCAACATTTCACGCACCAGCCTGATGCGAATTTTGCACAAAGACCTCGCATTATTTGCTGGTAAGGTCCAAATAACTCAGCAATTGAAGGGACACGATCATCCGGTTCGATATCGCCTCTCAGTTTGAGCCTTAGTGCAGCTCGAAATGGACTTTGATCATCTAAACGCCAATTCGGTCAACGGTGAGCGCTACATAGGTATAATAAACGATTATTTGTGGCCGTAAATTGAAGACATGAACTTGGACGATCTTTGGTTTTAGCAGGATGGCGCGCCATGCCACATAGCCCATGCAACAATCAATCTTTTGCGCGCCAAGTTCGGTATCATGTTATCTGCCGTCTAGGCAATGTCAGTTGGCCACCTCGGAGCTACGATTTGACGCCTTTAGATTTTTTTTTTGTATGGTGCCGTGAAGGACCGATGTTATGCAAACAATCCATTAACGGTTCCTTTAAGAGGGAACCACTAAATGGACCACCTTTTATATTTGCCTTGCGCCTCATTGTACTCAACGCTGCTACTTATCGCCATGCCATTAAATAAATGCATGCGCGCCAGGTGAATTGTGCGAGAGGCGTTCACTCAAACTCGGTATCTTTTTGGTATTGTCTCGCTAAGTTGTCAGTAGAGTGAAGCACATTTTTATATATATTTTATAAATAATTTGCAAAGTTCTCTCGCGAAATTTTACAATGTTTACATAATTTTAAAATTATAAAACATTCATTAATTAGACATATAGATTTAACAAAATTTTATATCAAAATAGCTTTAATTAATAAAGTAATTAAGAATAAAATTAAAAATACTCAAAAACTTTTATTTTTCACCGTATAAAAATAAAACAAAATTTTATTAATTAGAAGAAAAAAAAATCATTGCGAATCAAGGTAAATTAACGTCACAGTCATACACAAATTGTTGATGAAAATTTCACGGTCCGTCATTCCCCTTAATATTAAAGAATTAGTTGTATTTATTTGTAGCTATACAACTTTTAATTTTATAGTTATTTGTAAACTGTAGTTGTATATTATTGTGTATTAGATTGTATTATCATTGATTTAAATAATATTAAAATGATACACAATCATAGTTATAATCGTTTATGAAACGAAGTGAATAAATCCGCATTGTTTGTGCATTCCAGTTACAGAAATCATAGCAACCGTGTAAACAAAAATTCACACAATAGAAACTGTATCGACGGCCAACTAAGATACTATATTATATATGATTTATTTTGTAGAATATTTAAGACTACTTTTAATTATTTTATTGCAAATTAATTTATTAAAAAAATATGCATTCATATCATGTCTCAATTATTGTTTAGGATCTGCATTATTATTAAAACAGGCCTTTCTTGCAAACTCTAGAGTCCAATAAGCACCATGTTAATATTTTTACAGATACATTTTTAGAATATATTTATACAGAACTACGAATTTGTAGCTGTGTGACTTCTAATTATATAATTATTGGTGTAGCTGTATATTATCGAGTTTTAAATTATATTATTGTTGCGAAATAATATTGAGATAATACACATTCAATGTAATAAAATCGATGTCTCTGATGCTGTTGTTGAAGCGAATTCAACAAACACAGCATCTTTATGCATTTCTTTGCAGAACCATAGCAACCGTGTAATCATAAATTTACACAATAGAAAATGCAGACGGCCAACTAATTTATTTTGTAGAATAATATTATTTTATTTCAAATAATTTATTATTTACAAACATATTAGTTTTTACCATTTATATTATTTTGTTAATATATATTAGCCGATAACGCTGGCAGTCGATGTGCCATATTTTATTTAATAAAATATGCAATCATATTCTTAATTATTGTATTACAGGCCTTTCTCGCCAACTTAATTTTATAATTATTTTTCAACTGTATATTATTGTGTTTTGGATATATTAATGTCGATTGTAATTTGTGGAGAATTACGATACACAACCAACGTATACAACCAGTGTTGCCAGTTGAAAAATGTCAATTCCCCGCTCCATGTAGCGCAAATACCCGATTTTACCCGATAAAAAATTTTGAATACCCAAAACTTTATCCGCATGTTTTTTTAGTTTAAAATTACAACAGTTAATCATAATTTTAAGGAGAAAAACTTATTTACCTTTTTTTTTGAGGGTGTGTGTCTTGTGTATCAAACAAGATACATAATTTAGAACGCCATTTCACGCTGTTTGCGCATTTATTAGTTATTAGCGAATCATTTGTGCGTTGCCGCCGCTGAATATTAATGGTTGGTAATAATATATACCTAATATAATAGATAACAGTAAAAAAAATATTGTTACAATAATAATTTTTGTTATAATACATTTAAATTAAAAAAAAATTATACCAAAAATAAAATACCCGCAAATTCCCCGCAAATTATCATTACCCGCATAAAATTTTTTGATGATCAAAAATACCCGCTTTTCGGGTAATTACCCGCACATTGGCAACACTGTATACAACCGCTATGCTACTAATGAAACGAAATGGATGAACACCGCATCTGTATGCATTCGTTGTTATCGTTGTTATAGAAACTATAGCAACCGTATAGAAGTTAGAAAGGCGGCCAACTAAGATAATAAAAAGAGCATCCCAACAGCTACCTTGATATCTAGTATTGTTACGAAAACAGCATCTTTGGTGACGTTCGTATTTGTACATATAATTTGATAATTTATTTATTTACTAGTACATTCAGAAATAATCAAATTATATTTTATCATTGTATTTTAGTTAAATTATAATTGGAAATAGCCGGAAAATATCAAAATATTGAAATAAATCCATTTTTAGATAATTTTAAATACGTTTTTGCGAATACAATTTATTAAATGACTTTAACAAAACATAGATTGATTTTTTCTAATAGAACTTATAAAAACCAAATTAATTATCAAATTATTTGTAGAACTAGGAATGTCGCGAAAGTTGGCCGGTATGAAACTGATCATAAAACTTAGCTAAGTTTCCGATAACAATACATACAGGAGAAGTTTTTAGTTTAGATAGCACATATGCAATCAATATTTTGTAATTTCTTGCGCTCGTAAATGGCATGTGCTACTACAAAATGCAAATATGTATTATGCAAAAAAATAGAAATATTTTATTAGTATTTTAATAAATAGATTAATATTAATACATTTATTAATATTAAAATTCCATTTGTATATTACCAACTTAAATATCATAACATTTTAATTATAAAAATTTACATTTAAATAATTTTTTAGTTAAATAGGGTGGGTGTTAGACAATAAACGTACGGCTGAATAACTTTGTTATTTTTAAACCGATTTGAATAATCCAAAAACTATTTCAAATGGTTTTTAAAATACTATAAAGGCAAAAAGCAACAAATATATTAGCTTTATTTTTATTAAGGTAATTTTTTACATAAACTAAAAATGCAGCCAATAATCGAGTGTTCCAACCCTGCGTATTTGTTTACAATTTATTGTGTATTTTAATAATATAGATTATGTTAAACTGTTAAAACTGCTTCACACCGAAAATGTCTTAAAATATCTACACAAAAATAATACACAACATTTATTAGTTTTTATTTTTAACTTTCTATTTGTTAAACTTTATTAAGTATAAGCCGTTTGAGACAAGATTGAGTTCGGAACTGAATTTAGAACAACTGTTTGCGCTTAATTTTTCTAAATATTAATCCAGGGTTAAAAAAATTGAATATTTGTATCCAAGAAATTAGAACCTATAGGATAGAAAAACCTCGGTCGGTAGCCCTTTTCATATTCAAACCAACCATTGTCATAATGTAATATATATAATCATTTGTTTGCATAATATCGATGAAAGTCTGACGAAAAGACGTAATCGCCAAAATATTCATTTTTGCATTATTGGTGTTATTGAAAGGTATTTTCAAAGTGAATTGATTCGCGCTAAGCTCTTAACTGCCAAAAATATAGTTTTAGTGTTAGTTATAGTGAAATGGTTCAGTTCATTTTGTGCAAGATTTGTGTGTAAAAAGGTACGATTATATTTGTTATATTTTTTTATATAGTTATAATCTTTTAAAAGACATGATTCATTATTAAATCAATATTATTTATTCACTGTATACACAAAATAAACCTGTTTTAATGTGACGACGCTTTATTTTGTAAAACTGATTACTTTTTTGACTTGTTTGATGCTATAAGGTAATTTTATGAATTAATAATAACATGTTTAAATATTGAATTCTTAAAAATTTGAATCAAATAGTTTAATATTTGGTCGGAAAGTTACATTCAGACATGGCGCTTAAGGGCAGAGTCTACCCGCGAAACCAAGAAAATTGAACATTGTCCGACATGTGCTGGCTCCTGTTGCTAAATAGTTGAATTAAGCCTAATGCGCAGAATAACAACTTACTCGAGCTAGCGAGCATCATAGCCGATTATATATTTATTTATAAACTACATCCCCGCACCCCTTCATAGTACGAAAACAATTCGTATTTTTACAAAATTATGTTATGTATTTACGTATTTATATAGATTTGCACCAGGGGCGCGCATAAAATATTTAATTTTATTGAATCTTTATTATTGTTTCTATAATTATTAGATATATTTACAAATATATACTTCATAATATTTTAACTAAATTATGTGTGCAGTTTGTATTTAAACAGTAGTGTATAACAATTCCATTTTAACAATTAAGTTATTTTTGACTAATAGGTATTGAACAGAATAACTCTAGAAATTGCATTTTTTTTAACATTTGTGTGCATCTATTGTGTTTTGTAACAAAGATAAAATCATACTAAACCTTATTGTAACATAATAATATAATATTTTATGATACGAATGTTTATAAAATATATTGAGAATATTGAAACGTTTTCACCTATGTTTATTTATAGACCTACTACCCCTTACTCCGCGATGTACACCTGTGCAACTTTAAATACAATTTAGATTCGCATGTTTACAAATTTGATTTGTATACTGCTTATTAATCATTGTAGCGAGATTAGTTTCTTTATTTTCTTTTTATGCTTATACTGTTTTTTTCAAAACGGCGCGCGCAAATAAAATAAAATATTATTCAATACTACATTTGTAAATAATTAAAAATATATCAAGAAGATTTTGTTTTATCATTTTTAATCCAGAATAATATATGAACCAAACTGATTTTAGTCATTTATATTTAATTGGTTATGGAAATATAATTGTTAGATTAAATTTGATAATAAGATTATAGTTTTATAAAAAAGTTGATAATTTAGGTTCAACTTATTGTCATTATTATTTAAATGCAAATAAATAGTTGAATTTATAAATACGTTGCACAATATTGTTGCCTTTGTTTCCACCGCTGCACAGTATGAAATAAATGACAAATGGCAGTAATTGGTAGAAAACAAACAAACAGATTTTTTTATAGTTTTCCTTTTTAATTTTATAAAATTATTAATAATGGAGTATTATTCTTATTAGCAAAATTTGTGAAAATGTACAAAACGTTACTAGGAAGATTTTTTTTTTAATTACCTGTAAATTTGTTAGTCTTAAAGTTTTTTATTGTATAGCAAAAATTTTACTAATTTAAAAATGTTTATAGTTTTGGGATTTGCATTGCATATGTTGCACTTGACTGTATTTTTTTTTTTTTCATAAATCATCGTAGAATTAATTAAATTGTGCTTTAATATAACATTCGTTATTATTATTCAGAACAATCGGTATTAGTTGATTAATTTGTTCAGATAGAAGTTACTAGCAATTTAACAGAGATACCCAAATAAAACATGTTAGCAAATCTTCAAACTTATTGACACTTAGTTGTTTTTTCAATTTCTATTTTGATATTCTTAATATACACCAAATTCCTAATCACATGTGCCATGGCCGTCAAAATATCTGACAGTTTATTTCTTCAAAAGCAACAATTAACATTCGGTTTTTTAAGCAAAAGTTTTCTAACGCCGGAAGTTTCAAACGATGAGAAGACCAAATTTAATCAATCAAAAACGAACGGTCATTATTCAGTTTTTACTGAAACATCAGAAAAATGGACGGCTAGCTAAAAAAGGGAGCGGTGATTTTGGCAATTGAAAAATTCAGAACATTAAGAGCTACTATAAAAAGAATATGGAAACAAGGTAATGATTCTGTTTGTGGTTTGGATGAAAATACGCCTATGAGTGTTGATTCTAACAAGAAAGGAAACTCTGGTCGGAAAAAATTGACAGAACAGAAAAAATTGCCAATATTCGATTAGTTGATCACTAAAGAAGAGGGACATTGCGGTCGTTAACAGTTCCAGTTGAAATACCGCCTTCCTTGCTATGGAGGTTGCTAAAAAATGGTGAAATTAAGAGACATTCCAATTCATTGAAACCGCTTTTAAAGGATGATATCAAGGTATCACGTCTGGATTATTGTCTGTCGTTTGTGAAAGAAAATGGCGAGTTTGAGGATTTAATGAATTACATCCACATTGACGAAAAGTGGTTTTATATCACTAAAGTAAAGCAGAACATTTATCTTCTGCCTGATGAAGTTGAACCATATATGTCGTCAAGTTCAAAGTAAGTCAAACATGATCAAAGTGATGTTTATGGCAGCCGTTGCCCGACCGCGGTACGATCGTTACCGTAACCAGTTCTTTAATGGAAAAATTGGAATATGGCCATTTATAGTACAAGAACCAGCCTCGCGAAATAGCAAAAATTGACCCAAAGGTGCAATGGTAACCAAACCTGTAGAAATCTGTAAAGATGTTTACAAACGTATGTTAATGGATAAATTGATTCCGGCAAATAAAGAAAAGTGGCCAAGGGGTTTCTCAAAAACTTCTAGCAATATAATCATACAGCATGATAATGCAAGACTACATTGCATTATTGAAGATGAGCAACTTCGGACCGAATGTAGGAGGGATGGTTGGAACATTTTGTTTACTTTTCAACGGACCAATAGTCCCGATTTGAATGTGCTTGATCTTGGCTTTTTTTCGTCTATTCAATCATTACAACACCAGCATTCACCGCGCAATATTGACAAATTAATAAGAGTTATCAAAGAATCTTTTAAAGAGGTGACTAGACATACATTAGATAATGTGTTTATTACTTTACAAACAGTTATAAAATCGATTATAGATTGTGACGGTAACAATAATTATAAACTTCAACATATTAGCAAGGCAAAGCTTTGTAGGGAAAATCGCTTGCCTACTATTCGTTTATACTAACAATTTTTATTAGTTATAAGTTATTTTGTAAAAATATAAGTATAAATATAGTACGTTGAAACGAAAACGGCTAATTTATTTTGTAAAAAATAAACTTTGGTAATGGCTCAATCATTATGGAAAAAATATAAAACAATAATGGCTCACTTATTATGGAACAGAGGTAATATGTTTTATAATATATTTTAGGCTTAAGAAAAACTGTGATTTAAAACATATAAAATTCCGGTCAAAAAGTCATTTTTATACAGGGTGTTAGGTTAGGTTAGGTTAGGTTAGGTTGTTATTCCTTAGTTTATTCTAAGAATGTTTTGTCCTATGATGATTTCTAAAAAAACCCTATGTTTCAAAAATACAGAGTGAACAAAATATGCGACAACCATATTCGATATTTGTTGAAATCATTAATGTAAATAAAAGTATGACGTACGCCAATGAGTATATCAAGTACAAAAAATTAATGAGTTTATCAAGTATAAAAAATTGTTAACGATAACTTGGAACGACTGTTTTATCTACTGTACAAGTGGATTTCATTTGAATGCGTCTCGTTATTGATAATTACATGTATCGGTCGCAGTTGTTTAGATTGAGTGACGTTTGGCTGTTTGACGTGTCTTTTAGTGAATTCCTCTACCATGAATCACTATACAAATGCCGAGATGACTGACATGCATGTCATGTATGGACTTGCTGATGGCAATTTGTTACAAGTTAGACGGTTGTACATTGAACGATTTCTTGGCCGCAATATCCTCGACCAAAAAAATTGAATGTTTGTATCCAGGCTCCAGCCTGGATACAAACTATTCAATTACGATCATTTTAAATAAAAAACAAATATTATGTTTTTTAAATTTATCAAAAAATTTTGTTATAAAAGTATATTTTTATTTTACATTAAAAATACCATAGAGATTCAAAAAATTAAAAAAAAAATGTTGCTGTTTAAAAAAATTAAGTTGGTTGCCATAGCAACTATACTAAAAATAAAAACAAATATGTGTGTACCTGCCTTTATAATACTCAAAAAACCATTTAAAATGGTTTTTGAATCATATAAATTGGTTAAGAAATATTATATATTCAGCCGTACGTTTTTTGTCTAACACCCTGTATATATATTTTAAAATTATATATATAAAAAATATACTTTTATATGCATTAACTTTGTCTTTATTTCAAGTAGACTAGTTTCGGTGGTTAGACCATTAAAGCATATAAAAGTATATTTTTTATAAATATAATTTTAAAATATATATATATTATAAATTACATTACAAATATTTTTACGTACATTTCAGACACATACAGCGATAACAATATTAAAAACAAATAAAAGTATAAAATAATAAGAATGACAAACAAAATATAATCTGTGATTTATTTTCACAGTGCAAAATGATTACAAAACTTAAACTTCAATTTAGTTGTCGGTTATTCGAAAAGTGCTGCAATAAATTAAATTAATTTCATTTTTTTTACATTGCTAAGAAAGAACTTAACTTGACAAAAAAAAATGCAACTGATTGTTACCACTTTTCTCTATTTTCCACTATAAGCTAAACAACACCATTTACAATTTTGTCATACATTGATTAGTAATTTAATTACATGCTTCTTTTATTTATTAATTTAGAGCGGGTCATATTTACCTCACTTGACTCTAATAATTATGTATACTAATAACAGTAATAACTAACATTGCTGTATATTTATTATAACACAATAATATACTTTATATATTTTTTAATTCAGTAGAACTTATATCAATTATTCATTTTACAATATAATAGTTTCATACTTTTAGTAAATTCAATTCATTTTATGCAACAAATAAATAATTAAATAATATTTATCAAAATAAAACTGTATTTATTGGTTTAGTATTTTAAACAAATGGTTAGTATTTATTTTAATAAAATATCTATTATAACAACCAATTGCAAAACCCATTTATAATAAAATTTAAAATTAAACCCTTTTTGTTTCTACGTCTCTGTTTATTGTTATCAATTGCCATCAAATATGTGGCCCGCATGTGCCCAAACCGTGTCTTTGCCTAGCGCGACTAGAAAGAAGGGTCCGGGGAGGGATTGTCATAAAAGTAAATATCAATCTCACAAACACATGAGACCACTTGCCCTCTATGACCAAGAGTCCAAACTGCCGGCAGTCGTTTGTACAAGAAGTTGTCTAAAAATACAATTATTTTATAACAAAAATTATTGAAAAGTTGTTTTCAGGTTTATTTAAAAAATACAGGCTTTATTTTTGTGAAAATGATTTTAATTGAAAGATATGTCACTAAGGTCGGGTTTAATATTAGTTTAGTTATCATAAATCAACCAAGAAATTTATTTACGGCGTTAGTTTGTCAAAAATAAGTACAATAGTTTATAATAATTAATATAAAAAAATGTAGTAAACATAAAAAATTGAAAACTTAATTAAAACTTGGCAGAATGTTCAACCTTTCAAAGCACGTATAGCACGATATGATTGGTTTTGTAGTTTGGTTGTGAACGTGAAAAAGGTTACTATGTACTTTTCCATTTACGGCGCATCAGCCGACTGTCACCTTAAGCGACTTTTGTTTCATTATTCAATTTGTTTTAGATTGACATGTCATCACAATCTAAGAAAATCCTTAACCTTTTAATAAAGATATAATTTTTCTAGAACATGTTGATAAAGAAAATTTTGAAAATATCCAGCAATTAATTACTAGCGCTTCGGAAGGAGAAGAAATGCAAATTATCACATCTATTAACGACATAACTTATTATTCTCAATTCAATAACAACAACGAAGTTGAAACCCAAATAGTTCTTAAATATAACAACAGTAGTAATAGTTTTGTTCAAACTAATGTTGTGGAAGATGAGGAAATGCAATATATTCCGATGGAGACTTCTATTAACGACATTTACTCTGATTACAATGTCATCGAAGAATTTGAAACTCAGAACTATGTTGACATTAACAGTAGCAATAATATCGGTCCAAATACTGTTGTGGAAGAGAAATATTTAGAAAATTCTTCAATTCTTATTCCGAGCGAAGAGTCTGTTGATCTGTTTCAATCTAATATTATAAACAAAAGTCAAACAGTCTTGTTGATTATAGTAGTAGCAGTAGTAATAATATTAAATCAGATTATGATACACTATCTTTAAGTTCAAACTCAAGATTAAGTGGCTAAAATAAAAATAATTAATGTATTTAAAAAGATTTAATCAAAATCTTATAGTGATAAAGACTCCGATTCCAAAAAATCTACCTTTGGTAATGTGGTATCTACAAAACAATGCAATTTAAGAAAGGGGGCAGCAAAATTATCAAAACAATTTAAAGAAAGCAAACCTTAAATAACTGATATTGCAAAAAAAATCAGGATAATGTACTACAATCCAAAACTGATGCTACTATTAGTAAAAAGAAACCTGGAAAACAAAAAAAAAAGTTGTCAAACAAGAATCTAAATCTAAAGCTCCTAATGTGACAACAACAAAGATTACAAAAAAAAATTTAAAAGATAAAAAGATAGATGATGAATTAAAGACTAAAATTAAATTGGAAAATAAATCAAAAACCAATTTAGTTGCAAATATAGATACAGATGCTGCAGCATCCACGGTTAAAACTAAAGAAAAAAATGATATACATTTGTTTAAAAAACTAATAGAAGAAGTTAAAGAAAATAAATCAGAAATTGATACTAATGAAAAACTAATGATCGACAAGTTAAATGAAGTAAAACAAATATTAAATTTACCTAAAGATAAGCAAAAACCTATAGTTAAACCATTATGCGTTGCCAAGAAAATTACACCTTGTGAAGATGCTGATACGTCAAATGCACCACAATCGGGCAAAAACAGCTCCGCTGATAAAGGATCAGAATCAGAAAAAACCACAAAATAAATTTTAAATGTATTATTATTTGATTACATAGCACCAAGTTCTCAATCAGTTAAACGAGGCACACGTAAAAGAAGCTATGTTAGTCTTGTACCTAAAGCAATTGAAGATGAAAGCGGCGGTATACGTAAAAAACGCGTGGCAAAAGAGCAACCAATGTAAAACAATTAAAAAGATGCCAACAATAGTAAGGAAAATAAATCAGGTCCTCAACATAAAACACCTCTTAAACAAATAAAAGGTCAAAATAAGCAGATATTTTTGAATAAGTGATGATAACGCCGTTCCTGTATCACCAGCACCTAAAAAATACATAAAAGCAATCGATACTTCAACATGAGTACGTGCTGTAAGACGTCTAGCTCAAATAAAAATAAAAGAAGAAGCTGAAAGACAAAAACTGGAAGATATTACAATGGACGATATAAAAGAATAAAACGCAGTAAAAAGAACGATGATAAACATTTTAAAGCAGTAAATCAAAATGGTATATCAAAAGATGATACAACAGCAATATTAAAAAATGAATCTAAAGAGAAAAAGAAAAATACGAGGAAGATAATGATACCCATTAGTATTTAAATCTGATCATGAATTATTACCGGAAAGTGATTTAGAAAATGATTCTGAAATACAACCATTAAAACGAGCACGTACGGTTAAAAACAGAAGGTAAAATTGAAAAAATAGTACTCAAAACAGTTAAAAGTTATAAAATTAGTTTAAAAATTATGTCATTAAATTTATTAGTATTTTATGGCAGATAAAGAGTATTTTATGATTTTTATGAACACATTAATGTATATTCAAACATAAAAACAGCAAATATTTTTATCTTTCTTATTTTATCTGTATATTATGTTTCTAATTATGAAAGTTTTTTCAATTAAATAATTTAAAGCAAATAAGTCAGACAAAAAAATATTTAATCTGATAAGTTTTAATCTAGACGTTAGCTACTCTAAAAAAGTTCTTATATTAATAATTATAGATCTGTAACAAAAATTAATTAGGAAACTGACTTAGTAAACGTCTTTTTGAAAAAATTATGACATAGATTTTTTTTTCTAGCTTTTAAACAGTGTAAAATACCATCTAACATCTTGAATACCAAATAAAAAATTTCCTATTCCATTCATTCATTCAGCAGACATGTCAAATTGTATTTTAAATAACAAATTCTTTTAAATGTATATAATGTATTTATGGTTTTGTGTATGACAAACTTAATTAGAATTTATGAACATAGATGTAAAAGACGGTAAAAGTGGTTTGAAGGTGTTTTTGTCATTAATATCCAAAGTTAACACTACACACCGTATATGTGTACGTGGCTTAGTGTATAGTAAACTGAATTACAATTCAAGAACAATAATATAAAAGACAATAATAGTGGTGTAAAAGCAATACACAATAAACAACAGTACATAAACATAAGTTGATAAAAATAACTTGCAGAAGTTGGTGCAAACTCACAGATGCTAAAGAAGTTTGGCAGAGTCCTATAACAAAAAAAAAGAATTACCAGTATGAAAGCGAGTAAAGTAAAATTATATTAGAAAATAAAATGTAAAAATATATAATTGTGGTCTCAAACAGTAAAATAAAATTATAATTAATATTAAAAAAAGTGATAAAAAGCAAAGCAATTGACCAATTGGAAACAATCAATCAAGTAGTGTAGAGACAATTATTTGAATTGATTGGTGAAAAACATTGACAAAAAATTAAAATTCTAATTAATCAACAATTTTTAAAACAATTCAGTATATATTTCACAGAGCTATAAAAACTTTTACAAAACACTGTACGAATTGCCGACTTTGAAGGCGCGGTTGAAAAACTAGTGCAAAGCATAGATATTTGATTCAAATTTTTGAAATTAATATACATACATGGTTGTGATTAATGAGTATCCTGCTCAAGTTTAAAAAACAATATTATTCAAACGGCAAATTAAAGAGTAGACATTAAATAAACAATTTAAATATTTCTCAAACTAAGGTCATTTTGTACAATTTCTGGCTGTCTTGCCAATCAAGAGAAAATGATGGCAAAATTACTAATTTTATAACAAGTAAAAAAACGACTTAATAACTTGACTTACAACAACAAAAAAAGTTGTTAGGTTAACTTGCTTTTTGCTAACAAGATTTGTGATAGAAAATTATAATTTTATTCAGCACATATGTTCAAATTGTATTTTAAACAACAAAATCTTTAAAAAATATATGATGTGTTTATGGCTTTGTGTATGACAAACCAAAAAAGAATTCAAAAACATAAATTTAAGAGACGATAGCATTGATTTGGAGCTGTCGCCATAAATATTCAAAATAAACTTTATATAATGAATATGTGTACGTGGCTTAGTGTATGATAAACTGAATTACAATTAAAGATCAATAGAATAAAAGACAATAACAGTGATGTAGTGGCAATAAACAATAAACAATTAAAATCAATAGTACATAAACATAAGTTGATAAAAATAACGTGCCAAAGTATGTGCAAAACTAGCAGATGCTAAAAAAGTTTGACAGAGTACTATGGCAAAAAAAGAAATACAAGAGAATGAAATAAATATGTATCAGAAAATATATTATTTTCACAAATACATTACCCTCTCCATATTACTGTATATTGTACAATTATTTCTTTTTATATTTTCAATTTTTAATATTTAATTATTAAGTTATCAGTGGTAAAATCTTTTATTAACATCTTTTTTACTATAATTCTAAAAAAAATAAAAGCGGTTATTAAAAATAACATCAAAATTTATATTCTCTATCTATTCCTAGTGTAGCTACATTAATTAATTGGCAAAAACAGTATAATTATTGACCTGAAAGTAAAAGAAGTTGATTTTTAATTATTTTGCAATAAAGAATAAATTAACGCAAAGCTTTTAAAGTAGCAATACTCTCGATGTCTCAAACTAAATAGATTATTTAATTTTTAATTAATTAATTTAATTTGTTAACTTAATCCAAAGTCTAATAATTACTTAAAATTCAAATAAAGTTAATTAACAACAATAACAACAAAATATAAGAAAATTGTTATAAACTTTGTATCATAAACTAAATGCAACAAAAACATTTGCTTTAAATAAGATCAATATAAAACAATAATTTAAAATGAACGGTTATAGTAGTATTAGTAGTAAGATTTAGGCAATATAACTATTTATTATTTTAAAAATAAAGATAGTAGATGTAGAAAGCACTTTAAGCAGCGACACTATTATTTTTAATTTACATTTTACATTTAATAAAAATATTTAATTTATCAAGTTTGTTTATTTTATTCATTTGATTTATGTAATTTATTATTTTTTTTACATTAAGGTAAGGTTTTTTTAAATTATTTAAGAAATAAAAATTAAAAAAAAAACACAGAGCATTTATCTGTAAAGACTCTGCATAATGAATTCATAAAATACACAAAACTTCGTACGTTTATATTTACGTATTTGTTTTGAAATTTATAACTATGTTTTTAAAATTATTTCAAAAATAAAGTTGTTTTCATTTTTTTATTCATTCATTCAGTACACATGTTTAAATGACAAAATCTTTTAAAAGTTTATAATGTATTCATGGTTTTGTGTATAGCAAACTAAATTAGAACTTAAAAATATGTATGTGTAAAACAAAACAGAAATAATGGAGGCAATAAACATTAAGCAATTAAAATAAATTTTGTGTATTTTAGTAATAAGTTTATAAAAATAACGTGTTGATGCAAAAACCCGCAGATGCTAAAGGAGTTTGGCAGAGTCCCATGACCTGGGGGTATCAATAGGTATAGCGGATATGGCCACACGTATAATTCACGAACTGCACTGACCCAGGAGCCAAGCAGCGGCTCGAATAATGGTTTTATTTTTTTCCGTCAAGGTCAAACAACTACTTATTTAGACGCACAATTTCATGTTCACTTTGATGTTTCCATGATTTAAGTTATTATTGTTATTAGTTTTGTAGTTTAAATTTAAGGATTGCCTCAAAGGCTTTAAAATGTCACCACCAGGTATTTGCAAATATAAATGAAAAGTGTCATTTTGTTATAATATATATTATAGTTCTATAACTGATAGCAGTTATAGGACTATAATATGTATTATTATTTATTTTTAAAGAATTTATATTTTGTTTATTTTAAAGAATTATTATTTATTATAATAGAATTTTTATTTTATTTGCAAATTCTGTGTGGATTTGCCATTTTTAACTCTGCCGTTGTCAGTTCCCAGCCCGAAAATAAAAAGGGAAAATGGCAAGTTTTAAAAATAGCGCATTTTATTGACGCATACGTAACTCAGCGCCGCTAGGCGTCTGTTTTACAAACTTAATGTATCTTCCCAGGAGTGAAGAGGCGCTAAAACTCGTGGCAAAATATTTATAGGGAATTGACTTATCTTCTATTGTATGATCTGTGCCCATGACGAAAAAAAAAACTTAAGTTTATAATTATATGGCAACAGAAACAAATTTGCATCAAAGTTTTTTGTAAGTTAGGTTAGGTTAGGTTACGCAAACTCTATCACAATAAAATAATAATAATAACAAATACAGTTAGTACAAGTAACGAAAAACCTCTAGCAAAGTATCAATTAAATAGTTGCTTAAAATTAAAAAAAGAAATAATACTGAAATTATGCAAGTTATCCATTACACAATATTGAATGAACACAAAATAAAATAATAGATGCATTTATTTAGGTCTAATTGTAAAGAAGACACATTAAAATTGTTAATAAGCCTCAAACAATTTATCAAAAATTATAAAAAATAAATTATGTACATATGTTTTTTTATGTGGTAATGGTAACAATAAACCTACCATTTACATATTTTCAAACTTTGTCATGCGTTCTTGACCTTTATGTATTTTTTTTTTTTCAGTGATGAAATTGTTATCGGTTACTTGTATAAAATTTCACAACGTTGATAGATGTTGGTATTTGACATATAACGTTTGACTAAAATTAAATTAACCACGACTACTAAATAGTGCATATGAAAATAAACCTGGAACAAATTTCCATCGACAACGAGCGTGCATCACGACGTCTTTCAGCTACCACAGCTCAGTCTAAGAAACCAAATTATTCACAACAACTGCCTAGTGCATATGCAAAAAAAATGGCTTAACCGGAACATTAACGGACAGGTCAGTTGTACTACTAGCGACAACAAGCGTGCATTACTATGTCCTAGAAGTACCATGGACTAACACCAAATCTCATAGTGTTACATGTTTGGCACCATCAAAAGTAAATTAAAGCCAAAATCTACCTTAACAAAAAAAGTTTGCTTATTAGTTTCTCACGAAATGATTTTTATTTTTTGTTTATTTTCTGCGTATGTATACTTATTTGCTTTATTTGTTGATAGTGTATTGTAACATCATTTTGAATCTATGTGTTGATCTTTAAAACAATATTTTTTAAATTTAAATTAATAACATTTATTTTTAACAAATGAGAACTGTGCAATGTCCGCCAGGTGGTGTCTTATTCCAAATGAGACAATAAATTTTATACTACCTTTAAAAATGTATTTTGTGTTTATCACGGTTGAGGTTACAATAATATAGCACAACTAGCACAAACTTCAAATCAGTTCATCACTGAACATATAAATGTTTATTTTACCTCTTAAGTATTTTTTACAAAATTCGTTTTAATGGTTTCCAAGTGAGTTAAGGTTTAAAACATAAAAATGCTGTTTTATTAAGGTTTTTGTTGATTATTTCAAATATTTTAAAAAAATATAGAATTATATTTTCTACAAAAATTGTTATAAGTGTGATTCTAAAAAAATCGAAAACAAGTGAATCACATTGATTATACCAACAGCTTTGTTAATAGTTGCGCTGTCAATTCCAAGCATGATCTTTTGCGTCAGATCGGTATTTAATTTTTTTAGTAAAAATCAAACTTTTACTTGAACTAATATTATTGTTATTGGGATTAACATTTTAGTTATATTGTTTCCATTGTTATTATGAAATTGTATAGCATGGGGTGCTCATAGCACTAAATCTAATGATTTTGTTAGTTTTAAGGTTTTATTATTAATGCAATGTTAAGTTTAGATATTATGTATAATGTTTGGATTTTTTATACACTATTTATTTATTTGTTTTTTACGCCATTTAAATGTTTGAGTGAAAATATGTTTTTGTTGTAAAAAAATGAAAGAATAACACAAACTCTAAAAGTTGATACAATTAATACCTTTAAATTATATATAGCATAATCTTCATTAAATTGTTGTTTTATTTTTTATAGTTTTCAAAAGTGAATAAAATAAATAATAATTTAGTAAAAACAAAGCTAAAAACATGATTGAGAGAAAAATGGTTAACGCCAATTTAACCTTAAAATTTGGTTTAAAAAGACAAATGTGGCTGCATAGTTTACCAGTGGTAAATAAAACAAACAACATGTATGCAAAGATTAGGTAAATTTATTTATTTTAAGTTGGTTTATTTCTGCTTCTAGAGCTAATCACCGACGCCAATCGTTAAGACTACCACATCTAAAACTGTTTGCCGTAAATTCAGGAATTTTAACCTAAATTATAAGTCAGTTCACGGGACCTACTAAAGTTTTTCTTTTTATTCGAAAGAAGGCGTACTTATCACAATCCATTTCTTAACCAGAAAAGCTGACCCTTTAGATAGAAGACTCAAATTCGAGACTTCTAGTGTATCAGTTGAGTACGGCGGTCAAACTTATGCACATGTTGATACTGAAAATGTATCAATATTCGATATAATAAAATTTGAATTAAATAAGTTTTTTTTTGTTGTCTGCTTTAATTATTTATTTAGTTTTTAACAAAACTTTATAAGCAATTTTTTTTGTAGAATTTATTGTAATAAAGTATGTTGAATAAGATTTTTTAGTAAAATATTATGTTATATTGATAAAAATTGGTCCAGTTCGACAATCTAGTATATTTTGCTATACCTGGTGTAAATTGGTTACCACCACTTGGCAACACTGGTAATCAGAAACAAAAAGAGTATTCTAACGATTATAAAATTTAAAGTATTAATACAAGCAATTGAAAGCTTCAAAATAGAACATTAATCTAATACAATTTTTTTAATAATAAACCAAGGTTTTTAATGTCATACAAAGTTACACAAAATATAAGATGCTTTGGTTGTAGTAGTCAATTTTTTTGAGAACCAAATAATTGATTGTACCAATTGCTTTGTTAGTATTTTAAGCGCTATCAACCCTATTAACTTGATGAATGCGGTGTATAATATTATTGTCTGTTTTAAGGTAATATGTATATATTATGTTTGAATACTATGTGTATGTTTGCTTCTATTATATATTAGGTATATTTCTTGCGTTTCTCGTGGCGTAAAAGCGCAAACATTCTCGGTTGTTTGGTTATTTGTTTTTTAGGTCATTTAATGTTTAAGTAATTTAAATAAAAATATGTTTTTAGATTTAAATAAATAAAAGAATAACACAAAGTCTAAAAAATTATTTAATTATAACTTTTAATTTATATAGCATGTATCTTTATTGAATTGTATTTTTGTGATTGTGTGTATGATATTATATATTTTCTTTATTTTGATTTTAAACCCAATTACCTTACTTACTATAGATAATTTTAGTTTTAAAGTTTTTCAACTTTATAAAAAATGCGTAATCATTTCCACGTGTGTGCCATCTCTACCGATCTCTTTAGTGATTGACCCCGATCCCCGAAGAAAGCAGCATCGCTATAAAGTGCTAGTGACCACCAATAATCCAGACATTGTGACAGATTTATTAATTCAACTTAACCGTTGGCTAGTCATAAAAAGAATTACATAAGAACATCAGATAAGAGAAAAGATTTGAAATATCTACATGTCCAACGCAGAACAACACCACGGAATTTGTTAGAAGTTATTATTTAAATAATGTAAAACATAAACTCACAAATAGTTTTGGCTTGTCCCGGACAAACTCTAGGTTTATAATAAGGTTCTTTTCTTGTCTATTGGTCGCATTTTACAACTAGCAAAAAGGCTATTATAAATATTATATACAGCACCCATATCTTAGATGGTTTTAGGGTAAAATTAGCTCCCATCTTGAGTGGTTTTAGTCCCATTCGTTGTTCAGATTAGAACATATATATTTTATTTTAAAGTAAAATTTTATTGTAAAATTAAAAAGGTTAAGTCTAAGAACAATTTTATGTTAAACTTTATGTTATTATATAATGCACAATAACAGTATGTAAGTAAAGAATAGATAAATAAAGAAATAAATAATCCTACTCCAAGAAGGATTTCTACAAATACTAATTTTTAAAGTAATCAAAAACAAAATCAAAATTCTCAAGAAAAACAGAACAATAGAATCAATATTAAGTTAATATTGAAACAGAAGAACTGTATCCTGCAGTTTCATAATAATAATAATAATAATAATCATTACAAATTGTATACAAACATATCGCAATGAATTTGCAGTAAAGATTTTCTGGTTATCTATTTTTATTAATAAGATGTTCATTAATATTTACAGAATCAAAAACAGAAAAATGATTGTACCAAATCAAAGAATAATTCCAGAATGTATGTATATCATTAGCAAAAAATGGAAAAACTATAGCATCAATCAAAATATTGTTCAAATTTGAAGTATATTTAATTTAAAAGACTTTTTTTATTAAAATTTTATAAACCTATTATAATATAAAACTAAATGTACAAATTTGTATAAAAATGTTGTGAAGTCAATAATTATAAAGTTCACAATTCTCTTATTTTAAATTTAATAATAACAAACCATATAATTGATAAAGAAAAATTTTCAATAAAAAACTTCAAAGTTTTAGTAACTGACCACATGTTCATTAATGTCTTTAAAAAACCAACTTTGATTACTAAATATTATATAACAAAAGATATTCAAACACGTAACGCAGATGCCTTTTTGCTTGTGGAAATACATGTAAATAAAGTCCCGTTACATTTATTAGATAACAATTTTAATAAAAACTAACTTTTAAAATCAAAATTAGTAGATGTTCATTCAGACCTAGATATATTACTAATGACTGATAATAATAATGGTACGTACTCATCAGTCAACTAAAGATAATATTGGTTTACAAAATCCTATTACAGCATCTCTTCTAAATGTGAGATAGTGCAATACTCCCCTGCAGATATCAAGATGATTTAACCTTATAATCACAATTAATATTTTTATAGGGTTTTTATAAAAAAAACGGGTATTTTTTAAGAGAAATTAATAAATGTTTATTTCATTGTATAAAGAAAGGTATGCCATTAACATTTAAAAACGAAATCAGTCAAATGGCCGCCACGGTTACGGTTGCAGTACCACATTCTTTTCATGAAATTTTCCATGACCAATTTGCACGTTTGCTGCTGTATGTCCTTGATAACTTCACAAATTCCATCTTTAAAGTCTCGAGTTGATTGTGGAGCATTGGCATAAACCTTATCTTTCACGTGGCCCCAAAGAAAAAAGTCTAAAGGTGTTAAATCACAGGATCTCGGTGGCCAATTGTGAGAAATCGAGAAATAACACGGTCAGAAAGTTTATCTTGCAAATTTACGATTGTTTCGTTGCTTGTGTGGCATGTAGCGCCGTCATGCTCAAAATAAACGTCGACCACATCAAAATTGCGGCCATAAAAAACCATTAATCATAGCTCGGTAGCGCCATTCATTCACCGTAACAGTTGCATTAGTCTTATTTTTGAAAAAGTAGGGTCTAATCACACCGCTAGCCCAAAAACAGCACAAAAAAAGTTTATTAAAATGTTTAAAGTTGTTAAGAAAGCATCAAAATCCGTATTTTGATGCTTAAACTTAAATAAATTTATAGCAACAATAAAACAATACCGTGCAAGAATATCATTAATATGTTACCAATAGCTTTATCAATAATGTAATTTATAGTTTATGTGCTTTAAATCTCAATTATTTAATTTTAGTTAAAAAATGCACCATATTGGATTTAATAATGTTCAAATTTTAGATAATGAAAAATAAATCATTTTAGAACAATGTCAGCAAATGCTAGAGAATGTACGTGTGCTAAACTTACTTCAAAATTATAAAAATACTCCTGGTGATGCAACGGGACTCCTGAACGTAGTAGACAGTTGTCATATTTGCAAATCCACACCAAAAAGCCAAGAAAAAGAATAAAAAGATGAATCAACGGTAATAAACTAGTTTGTAACAAATAGAAAAATATACAAAATGTTTATCTATAAAGTTAATATTAATAAATATATTTTTCTTTATTTTGGTTTTGTTTTATTCTTATCAATACAACTCCTAATATTTTTTATGTTGACATTATATAAATAATAATAGTAGATAATATGCAACAAATGATTGTACTTAGGTACCTACATCGTGGATAAAGGATAAACACTTTTAATAACAAACACATCAAAATTTAATATATATTTTTTATTTTATTATACTTAAAACATAAATAGATTTTTAATAAAGGTTTTTTAAAATGTCTCGAACAACTAATTAAAAACATGAGTTTTGTACTAGTAAAAACGTCGTTTGAAAATCGTAACTTCTTATAGAAATTATCACAATTAAATTAAATTATACTTAACACCTAATAAATTATTATTAACATTTTTTACTTGCGTGAATGAACATGTTGCCGCAAATTTAAGAAACCGTCACCGTTCTAAACATTTTACATTAGAAGAAGTTTTTTGCAACAAATATTACCAAAAAATCTCGCTCTACACACAAATTAAATTTAACCGTCCCAAAAAAGACCATAAGTTTTGTCGTAAGTTGATAAACAAAATTTGTAAATTATTAACAAACGAGCTCAGGAAATAATTTAGAAAAATATTGTTTTCTTTTAAAGATCCAAAAAATCACTTAACCATCAGTTTGTGCATTTTTAAGAATAAATCCGAAACTAAAAATTAGCGTAACGCATACATATACGATATTATGTTAGTTTTTTTTTCTGTGGTATTTCTATTAAAGTTTAACCTACACGAAACAAAAATAAATCAAATAATTAATAGCTTAAAAAACAAACCTCTAAGTTTCTGTTAAAACAATATTTTTCTTTATTTTTAATAAATATGATGAAAAAATGCAGCACCAAAAAGCCACTAATTTTTTGTTAGAATACATAAAAAAAAATATATAACATAATTTTTTAAATTAAAACAACTACCTCAATTGACAGTTTAAAAAAAAAATATCGCTTTCTTTTAAAGATCCAAAAAATTACACAACCATCAGTTGTGCATTTTTAAACAGCGATTCAGTACAAAAAACTAGTGGTCAATTGCTATTTATAGCAATTACAGTTAAACTAAACAACAATCATAACCGTAAAACCTAAAAATATTGACCCTTGGAACAAACAAAATATAAGCTAAATTGAGGAAAAGTGATTCTGAGCCACCTAAGTTTGTGGAAAACATTCACAGGTTAAAAAAAGTACATAAACCGATTATACACCGTTATTTAACTCCAAATTAAATTTATTATATTTATATATTATATTTTTGGATATCTACTAGCAAACAAGGTACTCGTTTAAAAAACAAAAAAACTTTAGTAGTTTTGGAGTGCGTAATTTTAATCGATCATTTTGGAATAACTATGCTACAACTTCAACACCGCTTAATGCAACAAACTTATAAAAAAGCTAAGTTGTTTAGTTTTAATATTCAATATTTAAATTATTGTGCCACGTCAACAACTTTAGTATTTTGAATGTTATCCTTTGTTGTTAATTTTATCTAAATTTTTAAAAGAGTAGAAAAGATCTAGCACCTAAAGTTGAAGTTGATGTCACCACATTATCGGAACGGTAAATTTATTATATAAAATAAATTTTGTTGTATCTATAACATATATACAACATTCTCTATGATTTATTTAGCTTGCCAGCCAACAAACTTGAAAGCACCAAGACTATTCCGTGCGCAAATAGTGCTAGTAATTTTTCTCAGCTACACCCAAGGTTTTCCAAGCTGATCACGAGTTGTGGTTGCACATGGATGGTTATTTAATATTTTAATTTTGAGACAAAGAAAGAATATAAAAAAAAATCATCTATAATATTTAATAATACTCCAAACAAAAACACTGCATTTTTTATTAAAAAAAATAGATAAGCTGTAGAAAGTAAAATAAAATTATTTGTATTTTGTCAGACAACATGTCAATAAATTTAGAAAACATTTATGATTTTATAAAACGACTTAGGAACACACACTGTGGGATGTACCTATCTAACATAATCGTTGACAAATCTTAGAATTAATTTTTTACAGTTACAGTTCAATAAATTGATATGCCAATTAGTAAATAATACAAATGTTGTTAGAAAAAATGCACTCATTTTTATTCAGTTTTTATATCAGTAATTAAAAGGTGAATAGAGAAATCGATATAAATCAAAATTTTTATTCCTCTGAATCAAACTGTAATTTATTTAAATTCTTTTGTCTTAAATAGGTTAACAAATAATATACACTTAGCCGCTCGTCGTAGTCAAAATGTAGTTAATAATAAATAAGTTACATTTAGATGTTGTGTTTTAATTTAACTAGTTAGTTAACATATATATTATATTACAATTTTTTTTACTTTATTTTAAATTTTTTTATTATTTAATTTTTATAAATTAACACAAAGCAAGTTAAGAAGAAGGGCAGCAAAAACATCAAAATCAGTGAAAGCAAACCTGAAATAGCTAATATTACCGAAAAGAAAAATTAGGATAATAGAGTACAATCCGAAACTGATTCTACTGTTAGTAACAAGAAATCTGGAAAGCAAAAAAAGAATGTTGTCAAACAGGAAGAAATTACTGAAGTTGTAGTTACAAGGAGAAGACTTAGATCTAAAGCTCCTATTGTGACAACAACAAAAAAGGTTACAAAAAAGAATTTGAAAGATGAAGAAAAGATAGATAATGAATTAAAGACTGAAATTAAATTGGAGAAAGAATTCAAAACCTAATTTAGTTACAAATATAGAAACAGATGCTACAGTATCCACGGTTAAAACTGAAAAGAAAATTGATATGGATAAATAAAATGAAGTAAAACAAATAACAAATAACAAATATACCTGAAGATGAGCAAAAACCTATAGTTAAACAATTAGGCGTTGCCAAAAAAATTACAACTTGTAAAGTTGCTGATACGTCAAGTGCATCACAATTGAGCAAAAACTGCTCAGCTGATGAAGCATCAGATTCAGAATCAAAAGGAGCCACAAAACTAATTTTAAATGTATAATCATTCGATTACATAGCACCAAGTCCTTAAATAGTTAAACTAAACACAGGTAAAAGAAGCCATGTTAGTCTTAAACCTGAACCAATTGAAGATGGAAGCGGAGGTAAACGTAGAAAAACAAGCGGCAGAAGAGCAGTCGATGTAGAACTCCAAAGAAGCATTAAAAACAAAAAAAGAAAGATGTCAACAATAGTATGAAAAATAAATCAAAATTTCAATATAAAACACCTTCTAAAAAAATGAAAAGTCGATTAAAGCAGCCAGACATTGTTGATATAACTGATGATAACGCCGTTCCCAAATCACCAGCACCTAATAAAGACATAAAAAACGTTAGTTGTTACTTGGTTTAGACATATCTGATGCATCAACCATCGATACTCCAACAGGAGTTCGTGCTTTATGACGTATAGCTCAAATCAAAATAAAAGAAAAAACTGAAAGACGTTAACTGGATGATATTACAATAAACACTATAAAAAAAACGCAGTAGAAAAATCAAAAATCAAAATTTTAAAGCAGAAAAACGAAAACAAAACAAATTGGTCATATCAGAAAATTATACAACAACATTAAAAAACAAATCTGAAGAGAAAAAGAAACGTAAGCGGAATCAAAAACATATGAATCCAAAATTCAATGAATTATAACCATGGCAATCAAGTTCCGACTTGAGCAGTAATTCACACGTCAAAAAAATGAAGAAAAATACGAAGAAGAACATGATGATGCCCTATTAGTATTTAAATCTGATCATGAATTTTCACTAGAAAGTGATTTAGAAAATGATTTTAAAATGAAGATATTAAAATAAGCACGTACTGTTAAAAAAAAGCAAGCGCTCGTGAGACGACCGCCTGAAAAAAGAACGAAGGAACGATGGGAGGAGTTCTAGAGTAGACAGAAGTGATCATTGGCATGATCCGATGTTACATTTGGATGCGTGTTTTGTAGCGTTTGTTCCGTTTCTGTTACTACTATTTAATTTAACATTATTATTTAAGTGTGCAATAAAAATAAGTATTAATTTTAATAAAGAATAAGTATGTATAATGGATATAATTCATACATTTATAATTTAATAATTTAATTTATTAGATATTCTATTTCTCTATGGATATTGAACGGTAAGATAGCTTAGTTATAAAACGTTAGCGTAACACGCAAACAGTCCGGGGTTCGATCTCCAAATATGACTAAATAATAACTTGCTTTTTATCCACCGGTGTGATGCGGAAGTCACCTAGTAAGTCGTTGCTTCCATGAACCCTCCTCGTCTTAAGTCTTCTGGGGCAATGTAAAATAGCTGTAAAACGCACAATAAAGAAGATATTGCTAGATAGTAATTTTGTTATTATGTAACAAAAACTTCAATTGTTTGTAGAAATTTTTTCTTGTTTTTCTTTTCAACTAAACAAAACTAAAAATAATTATTTGAAATTTTGATTTTTTTTACAATTTTCAAATTTTTTTTTGGTTTTTTGTCAAACAAAAGTAGAAAAAAAGTTAAAAATTTTGACTTTTATAACTTATTTTTATTTTAAAATTTTATTTTTTTTTAATTGTTTTGAAAATTAAAAAAAATATAAAAGAATATTTTTTTAATAAAATTATATTTTTTTTAGATGCAATAGATTTTGGGCCCTTGCTTGCTTGTAATGTAAAGTAACACAAAAATCTTTAGCTAGCAGTATATACCTTGCTTCTAACAATGTGCATAGAGAATAGCCCCGTATAATATTATTATTGACAATAATATTATCGTCGTCTTCTATAGGATTCGCTGAAATTTGTCGGAGAGCTACATGCGAACAACGCGTTGAACTAAATTTCGATGCGCGCATCAAATTATTATTAATATTTAACTTTGCAAATAACTTCAATCATTATCAATATATAGATTTGAATTTTGGAATTGATACTCAAGTAATTGTTTTCTAGAGCTTAAAAACCAAAATAAATTTGTATAGTAAATTTATTCATTTAGAAACAATAATCAAATTTTAAATTTTTTTTAAATTTTTTTAAATAATATATTTATGTCTTTCATTGTTTATTTATTTCTACATATAAATTTTGTTTTTTGAATTTGTTATGAATAATACTTTTTAAGAAATTTGCGAATTATGAACTAGTGTGAAAATTCCCTGCTCTTAAAAGTTCAAAATTAATTTGAAAATTATGTACATTAAAAGTATTTTATGGCAGTTCAAAAGTATTTTATAATTTTTATAACTTATTAATGTAAAATTAAATATAAAAATTTAATCTTAATTAATTATGTTTCTAGTTATGAAAGTTTTTGTAAAAACTTATTTTAAGTTTTTGTTTTTGCTTACATCTTTTTATTTATATAAATAATATCAATTATTTTCAAAACACCAACGTTTAATTGAAATTTTTTAATGCAAATGAGTCAGACAAAGAGTATTCAATCTGATAATCAACGAAGTTATAATCTTGATGTTAGCTACTCTAGAAAAATTCAAAAATTAATAAATATAACTCAAAACATAACAAAAAATAATTAGAAAACGGACTTTTAAAAAAATTTGTATTTATATTTATTTAACTTTAAAACAGTGTAAAACACCATACGCAAGTTCAACGGCAAATTGAAAACTGCTGTAATCTAAACATTTTGAATACCAAATAAAAAAATTCTTAATCTATTCATTCATTCAACAGTTATGTCAAGTTGTATTTTAATTAACAATTTCTTTTAAATGTATATGATGTTTTTATGGTTTTGTGTATGACAAATTAAATTAGAATTCATAAACGGTAAGAGACGGTAACAGTGATTTGAAAGTGTGCCATAAATATCTAAAACTAACACTAGACAATGTATATGTGTACGTGGCTTAGTGTATAGTAAACTGTATTACAATTCAAAAACATTAATATAAAAGACAATAATAGTGATGTAGAAGCAATTCACAATAAACAACTAAAAACAACAGTACATAAACATAAGTTGATTAAAGTAACGTGCCGAGGTTGGTGCAAAACTCGCAGATGCTAAAGAAGTTTAGCGGAGTCCTATGGCAAAAAAAAAATTGTTTTTTATTTAATTATTATTAAATTATTTTTAATATTAAAAGTAGTTATAAAAAACATTACAGTTGACCAGAATTGATTGATGAAAAAATTTGATTTTTTTAAAATAAAAATTCTAATTATTTATCTATTTTTAAAACAGTTTAGTTTAATTTTCATAGAGCTATAAATTTTTTTACAAAACACAGTACGATTTGCCGACTTTGAAGGCAGTTGATAAACTAGTTACGTTACTGAAGATAATCATAAGTTTGAATCCAGGGCAAAGCATAAATATTTGTATGGCAAAAAAAAGATATAGAAAAGGGGTAAAATAAATATATATCAGAAAATACAAAATTTTTACAAATACATTACCCACTCTATGTAATTGTATAATTTTTAATTTGCACACCCTGCACACTTAGTTCTTGTTTGGGGTTTTAAACTGCATTTAATCTATGACCATTTCAAATAGTAAAGTTGTATTTTTAATTTTATGTTTTACTAATGATTGTAATAATATCACTGTGATAAATGCTGTAGATGTTTTATTAGATAAATGTTAACATCGTAATTCTTATGTGATAGATGTAAAATGTGATACTTCTTGTGATATTTTAAATTGTAACTACGTGTTTAATAATTTTAAATGTGTCATCTTCAGCGCAATCAATGATTTTTTGTTGAACGTCGATTGGTTTGTTCATTTTAACAACTGTGATATTAATAATTGTGTTGATTTATTTTATTTTGTTTTCTATTATACGATTGTTATGTACCTAAAAGAGTGTGGCATGATAACAACTTTCCGATTTGGTTTAGCAAGAAATTAATTTCAGTTACTAAATTTTAAATAATAGCACCTAAACGATTTAAATCTTCAGAACATCTTTCTGATTGCAATAAATTTTATTTTATTTAAGCAGTACACTTTATGCACCAAGAATAACATTCGGTCTAATCCAAAACATTTTTGTAGATTTGTAAACAAATCTAAAAAAAACTAATGCTTTTCCAGCTACAATGTAATATGGTAATCAGCTTTAAATCTAATCTTAGCACTAAACCTGAGAGTATTCATTTTATGTTCTTAAAAAATGTATTTATTTAATTTCAAAATCATTACTTTAACTTTTCAATGTTTTGTTAACTGAAACTAAATTTCTTGAGATATAGAAACAATCTTATAGTATGCCATTGCATAAATTTGATGCTAAAAAAAATATTACAAACTATAGAAACATTTCCATTCAATCTGCTATTCCAAAATTACTTGATCAAATTATAACTGTCCAAATACATTAGATGTGCAAAGCTATTTTAGTAAATGAACAGCATGAGTTTTGTGAGAGTCAATCTACACTTCAATCTATATAAATTAAAGGTAATAATTATATAAACCTTTAGTCTTTGTGTTATTCTTTCATTTTTTTAAATCTAAAATATTGTCCATTAAACCAAACTGTTTTGATACTTTTTATTATATATTTTTTTAATTTTAGTTCTAAACTCAACTATTTTACTTACTAATGATAATTTTAGTTTTAAGGTTTTTTAAATTACTAAAGTAAACGCTAAATTTCCACGTGAGTAGAAAGTGTTCTTTGTAAATGTTTAATAAAATGTTAACTAAAAGAATGAGAAAACCAATATATTAAAACTGTCCCTACCAATCTCTTCAGTGATTGACCTTTGGATAGGATCCCCCTTTTCCAACAAAAGCAGCACCGCTATAAACTGCTATTGACCACTAATAACCGGACATTGTGACAGATTTGGCAAACTAACGTGGCCGTCAGCTAGTCATAAAAAGAGTTACATAACACCATTGGATAAGAGAAAAAATTAGAGAAATCTACAAACACAACGCAGAATATCACCACGGAACTTGTGAGAAGTTGTTATGTGACTAAAATCAAAGATAAACAGAAATAAATTTGACTTCCGGACAAACACTAGGTTTTTTAACAAAGTTATTTTCTTGTCTATTGGTCGCAACTAGCAAAAAAGTTATCAGAAATATTTTTGCACCACCCACACCTTAGATGGTTTTGGTCTAAAATTAACCCCCATCTTAAATAGTTTTGGTACAACTTGTTGTGACCTTGCTCCAGATTAGACCGTAGACACTTTGGTTTTGAGTCTGATGAGACCGCAAACAATTTACATTAGAGTTGCTGCAATACAAAAAGAAGCATTTTCAACAAAAGTCTCCTTACAAAAAATGCCTGTAATTTCAATACACATCAAATAAACGCTTGAGAGCTAAATAGTGTACTGGATGCAAGATTATATATATTTATATTTTATTTTAAAGTTTTTTTTTTGTAATATTAAAAAAGTCAAGTAGAAAAACAACTCTAAGTTAAACTTCATTTTGTTTATATTATGCACAATAACAGTATGTAAATAAAGATTAAATAACTAACCCTACTCCAAGGAGTATTTCTACAATAAATAGTTTTTAAATTCTCAAAAAGTATATAACAATGAGGCGTTAAGGACATGGGGATAATAAGTTAGTCAGTCGACTGTTCCCGTGTAAGTTTATTTATTGAATGCCCCAAATATGAATATACTAAAAATAGATAACAAAACATTTCTTCTATGACATTGTCAATAACATACATATGATATTAATATAAAATAAATATAAATATAATTCACAACATATGACAAACAATAAAATCAATATTATTGAAACAGAAGAACAGTATCCTGTAGAAATAATAATATAAAATTGTATACAAACATATTGCAATGAATTTGCAACATACCCTGTTAATCTATTTTTAATAAGGTTTTTATTAAATTTTCAATTATTTAGTTTTCACAACAAAATTACAGGATTAACAGGTATCGACACATTATTATTTTATGTAATAACCATAATTATTTATAAAGAATACAGAGATCTGCAATATTACGTTAACGAGCTAATAAGCAAACTTTTACCGCCTCTTATTGCTGCACTAAGCGGACAGATTCAGCTTCCTGCAGCAAAGACATTACCAATACCGGTCATTAAGACCAACATGCTTCCACCAAATCCTCTGGGGCAACAACGGTTGAGGAGAAATGTTGTCTCCTTAACCAAAAACGTTGGAGAAGCACCTCCCACACATTCTCAGGTTGGTCTTAAAACCGATCTAACTAAACTTGTTTTGGCAGATACGCCAAAACAAATAGATAAGGATCAGTCTGATCCGGGTAAACGGAAGAGGGATGGACCCTCTTCCAGCAACGGTGACGACGAATCCAGTTTAGCATCAGAACTTTCTGTTGTCGACAGTGGAAGTAATAGAGGTAGAAGAAGAAGGAAACCTAGCTGGATAAATGGCAGATCACGCTTCCAGTTCTAGGCCTTCTATTATGTTTTTTAATTAAGTGTTGTTTTGTACCGGCACTACAGTCCTTTACAACTGCGGTGTCATTTGTGTATTTGTATAGTTGTTTCTATTTTAAGGTTCTGGCATTAAAGAATTTTTTGTCATTGATGTCATCTGTGATATTAGTTTTAAGTTTTATTGATTGTATGGTTCTGCATTTTTGCAATTTTTTTTTGAGTTTTAGACTCCTAAAACCCAAATACACAAAACAAATTTATATTTTCCAATTAATTTACATGAAAATACGTTTCCGGTTTAAAAGAATTTAACAAATGCTACTAATAAGTTATAGAAACTGCAAAAAAATACTAAAGCAAATTTCTCAATGCACCCCCCCCCCCCGCTCTAGTCCGTTTGAATTGGAATTGCCCAAATATTATCAAAGATTAATTAATTAAATTTAGAATTATTAAAATCACAATTTTTCCAGTAAGCTAATCTTCAAAATCAAATGTCTCACTGGCAAAGCATACACACTTGCTTGCTTTAAACTATTTACGTAGAACTCGTTATTGCACAGAAAGTTCAACAGTGGAAAAATCTTAATTGTTTGCGTTTAAACGCATTATAAATGGCATTTTAAAATGCGCACTTTCTTACATACCTAATAAAAAATTGACGCTGCAGATATAGCAAGTACGCCGATAAAAAAAGTAACACTCGCAAGATGGTAAGTTTTTTGACGTACTGCAAAAAGAAAGATTAAAAAAAAAGAAATGTAAGAAGTAAATATAAAAATAAAACATACCATACTGTGATAATAATTTTGAAGAACTTATAGTACCTTATCTTCAATTTTAGATTTATACATTTATCTATTTAGATATCATAGACACTTTAAAAAAATAACCAATCCAGTTTTAAAAGTTATTTTAATGCAGAATTAGTTGCTAAAAGACATACAAAGTTCATTGAAATATCTTCAACTATAAGGGCATAAATGATTTTGGGCATGATCTAATGATATTAATATATGAACTTAAATTAAGTTTGTCTGAAGTTGTTAAGTAAATATCAAAAAACGGTTAAACTTGCAATAATTTCATTGATGAATATGTTACCAATGGCTTTATAAATAACGTAATTTATATAATATGAGTTTTTATAATAAAGAACACTAAATTAATTTTAATAATGTACAAATTTTAGATAATGAATCAAAAATCATTTTAGGACATTGTCAATGTACTTGTGCAAAACCCACTTCATAATAATGAAAATAGTAATAGACAGTTATACAATTTGCAAAACCAAACTAAAAAAGGCAAGAATAACAATAAAAAGATATATCATATGTAATAAATTAGTTTGTGACAAACGGAAAAATATAAAAATTGTTTATTTATAAATATAATATTATATTTTATTACACTTTAAACATAAATAAATGTTCAATAAAGGTTTTTTAAAATGTCACAAACAACTATTTAAAATTTTGGGTATCTTCCCCTGGAGAAAAGGGTTAAAGACAATAATTAAGTTGTCACAATATAATTAAATTATACTTTACACATTATAAATTATTTTTAACATTTTTTACTGGCGTAAATGAACAAGTTGCCGCAAACTTAAGAAAGCGACATTAAAAAAAGTTTTTTGCAACAAATATTACTAAGATATCTCGGTCTACACGCAAATAAAAATTTCACAACCCAAAAAATACCACATGCTCTGTCGTAAGTTGATAAACAAAATTTCTAAATTATTAACCAACTTGCCCAGGTAATAATTTTAGATAAATATCGTTTGTTTTTAAAGATCCAAAAGGTCACATAACTATCGGTTTGTGCATTGTTAAGAAATAGTTCTAAACTAAAAGTTAGCGTAACGCATACATATACGTTATTACGCCGTTAGTTTTTTCAGTGAGACTTTTCTAATGCCCACACTAATAGTCAGAGTGAATTCATGAATTTGAGATTCATTTTGCTATTTGTTGATTGGCTCTAAGCCAATTCACGGATATTGTGACGGTAACTTTAGTTGCATTTGGTCAATGTATTCCTTGCTTAATTCTCGGATTGAGTTGCAAACTATTCAACCATCAATATACAAATAATCTTGGGTGGTCCCAAAACTATTTGAATATAACATTAAAAAAATTTTAGAATATTTTTTCATAAATTTAATTTTTTAATGTTATTATTGGGTTGTCCGATTGAACAAATAGTAACGAGCGCTACATATGTCGTTGTGGCATTCGTATAAATTTACCTATTTAACTAGGCTTTATTCGAAATTATTGCTTTTACAGCTGTCTCATTTGAGGACATTACGTCTCTTCTTTATATATTTTATATTTGAATATAGGATTATATTGACGGTTACATAGTTTTCAACTCGTTTCGCACCGTCACAATATCCGAGAATTAACTTAGAGCCATTCAACGACTTTCAAAATGAATCTCGGATTCATAAATCCAGGTTCAATCCAAGATTTAATCTCTGACTATTAGTACGGGCATTAAAGTTTAACCTACACAATTCAAATAATTGATAGCTCTTCCTGTTAAAACAATATTGCATATGACTGCCTCAATTGACAGTTTAAGAAAAATATCGCTTTCTTTTAAAGATCCAAAAAATTACACAACCATCAGTTTGTGCTTTTTTAAATAGTAGCACAGTATAAAAAGCTAGAGTAAAGTAGTGGCCAATTGCCATTTATAACAATCTAAAAAATATTTATTATTTTTAATTTAAAATGTGTAATGATACTCTAAACAAAAAGAATGCATTTCTTTATTTAAAGAAGATAGATAAGCTAAAAAAAATAAAATCAACTTATTTGATTTTTGCCAGAAAACATGTCAACAAATTCACAAAACACTTAAGATTTTATAAAACGATTCAGAAACACACACTGTGGATGTATCTATCTACATCACAAATAGAATGAATCAAGATTAAAAACTTATCAAGTTTCTAACATAATTGTTGACAAGTCTTAATTTTGTTTTCTTAAAGTTACAGTTTGATAAACTGATATGCCAATTACAAATGTTGTTAGAAAAAGTGCGTTCAGTTTAATCCAGCTTTTATAACAGTAATTGAGGTAAATAGAGCAATCAATATAAACCAAAATCATTATTCTTTTGAATCAAGCTGTAAATTATTTAATTTTTTCTACTCTACCAAGCTAAACAAAACTTTTTTAGTTGTTAGAAATATACTACAATTTTCTGAATAATAATGAAACATGTTTGAAAAAAATAAGTTACCAAATACAATGCTTCCATTGAAATTTGAAGAAAACTTGACTAAATACAAACCTAACGATTAAACACTAACAAAGTGTGTTAATAATAAAGAAGATCAGAATCATTTATTTCAACAAATTTGTGTTTATATTCGATGAAAAAATTATGTTAGATTTTAATAAAAATGCCCCGAAGTTCATGTCAAGTTTTTCTGATTTATCAATAATTGACCACCATATATGCAATAAATGCACAAGTCATTTACATGAATTATTGGACAAACAAACTAAACTTCTAATAAATGATCATTATAATTGCAAATACTTAAAAAACATTAAAAACAAACTACACAAATATCTATTGGCAAATTAAAAACAGAACTTGAGTTATTAAATAAAGAAAAGCAACAATTAATAGGTGAGCTGGTTAATATTGATATTTAAAGTACATTCACCATAAAAGCTATAAATGATATGAAAAATAAAACCAATTCAATAGATATTGACAAAATAACGAAAACGTTTTATGATAAAATATGTATTGTTGACGATCTAAAAGTGTAGAATGCCAGATAGCTTATAATGAATCTAAATTAAAAACAATCAAGGTAGATGTTTTCAACACAATATTCCATATTTTCATTACGATCCATTTTGGTATTAAAAATAATTTCAGGCTTGGACGTTTATCAACAGAACGTGTAGATTGGTCAGAAATAAATTCAGATTGGAGACAAACAGTGTTGCTATTAAGTTTGCTAGCAAAAAAAGTTAACTTAGGTTTCAATAAATACAAATTAATTCTATATGGAACCCGTTTATACATTGAAGAGATAGATGGAGGAAATATACATTTATATCGAAATGAAGGCTTCAGAATGGTTGCAACAATTTAAGAATAAAGTTCAAATGATTGATAGACAGCTTTCTCTACCCTTAAAATTAATAATGCATGTATTGATAAATATTGTATTAAGATATAATTTAATATTGAAAAATATGGACTAAGGCATTAAAATGTGTGCTTTCTAATTTGAATTGGTGTTTAGCATGGATTGCTTCGCAAAGTGATAATAAATCAATTTTATAATTAATTGTATCATACGTATTTTGGTATTTGTTTTGTTTATTTTATATTATTTATTTTAACAGAAATCTGAATTAAAAACTTTTTGTTATAAATGTAAGTTCATAGAACTCGTGATTTTTAACTTATTATATACAATCCTTGTTACATTATATAAAATAGCTGAGAGATATGGAAATTACAAAAAAAACTTGCTTCTCCAGTCATAATGACTCGGAAACGTATCAGCAGATAATGGCTATACATTATTTACTCCGTTAGTGTTGCCTTACTTCGTGTGCAAATATTAGTTTGCTGATTACGATAGGTTTTTATTCTGTAAACTCTATTTACTAGATGAATACCACAAGTTGTTAATACTCAACCAAGACAACATCCACTTTTTAGAGTTTTTTTTTAAATTATAAAGTAAATTGAGTTGTTAATTACTTGTATATTGTTTAACGCTTTCAAACATGCCTAAATTGCATTCAATATAACAATATTTATAGCCAGAATATTATGTGTAATGTGGTACAGTACAAATAAAAAACCTTTAATATAATAAATTTTTTATTAATAAAGATTGTAATGTCATTACAATTAAAACAGTATTATACTTTTGTTGACTCGTTTCTGTCAGTAGAAAAGAAAACCAAAAAAAAGAAAAAACTCAGATCTGTACTTGACTAAATGTCGAGGAAGAACCTGACAAACATAATAAACTTAACAAGATACATCTAAAGCTAAATGTTTACAAAATACACTTTTTTTACTTAGTAAATTTGCCTAATAAATTACTTATTTATTTATCATTAAACAAGTTTGAACTTTCAATATTTACAAAAATTGCCAATCTAGCTTTCATTGTTAATTTTTTTTTATATTTAAGTTTAAAACATCGGAAAACGAAAATATATGACAAATAAAAGTTTATCTATCTACGTATAAGTTAAAAAAAATTATTATATTCATATATTTCAATTAATTATCCATATTTCTATTATATTGCTTCAATTTAGATTTATATTGTAAACAAATTATTTAGCGTTACGGATTTTATTACATTATTAATTATTATATTACATTTTTTTAACCTTTAAACCACACTTGTTGAAACTATCTCATTAAAGACTAGACATTACACGCAAGAATTGACTAATGTTGCTATTAATTTCCAAATCATTAGAAATCCGTGCTGGGATGTACAAAAAGAAGGTTTTTAGTTTTAGATTTATTTCAATTGATTTGATTGTCAGATGCACAAAATGGTTATTGTGAGTGTGATGTGATGAAGGCAGTTGCAAATTTCATAAAAATTGGATCGACACAACGTATCAAAAAACTGCATGGTTTTAGTAGGAAACTTACATCTAAAAAAATGACTGAATTACGTCAATAAAATTTAAGTTTGGCTGAGACAATTTGGTGGTAAGATATTATCACATAATTTAATGAAAATATTGTTTAAAATTTTTTTAAATAATTTTATTAAGGTATTTAGAAATAAAAGATATATTCAGTTTTAAAATTCAACGAGTTTATAAATAACAAAATTTTATTAATTTCTTTTTCAATACTTTTATTTTTTGTTCATTTATATAAAACGAGTATTGCTTATAGAAACATTATTTGGTGGAAATAAAAATTTTAAAATTTTAAAATTGTTATTAGTATCAAAGATATAATATATAAGATTTTTTAATTGTTAATAAAAATAAATTTAGATTTCTTATAATCACAAATTTACTAGTAAGCTAATCTTTAGGATCAAATGTGTCAGGCAAATCATTCAAACACATGCGAGATGGTAGGTTTTTGACGTACTACAAATAGAAATTTAAAAGAAAAGAAATGTAAGAAGTCAATACTTTAGCAAAAGATAAAAATAAAGCAAATTTTAGTATGATGACAATTTTGAAGAACCTATAGTACCTTTTCTTAAATTGTAGATATATACAGATTTTTTTAGATCTAAAAAAATAACCAATACTGTTTCAAAAGTTATTTTAATGCAGAATTGGATGATAAAAAACATACAAAGTTCATTAAAATATCTTCAACTATGTGAACATGATAAATGATATTAAGCATGTTCTAAATGTTATTAAAATATAAACTAAACTTAAGTTTGTCTAAAGTTGTTAGGAAAGTATCAAAATACTGTTGAACTTAAATAAATTTAAAGCAACAATAAAACAATACTTTACAAAAATATTATTGATGAAAAACGTTATCAATAGTTTTATCAATGATGTAACTTACAGTTTTTAATTTTTTTATTTTAATTATTTATTATTTATTTAAAAAAATCACCAAATTAATTTTAATGATGTTAAAATTTTACATAATAAATCAAAAACCATTTATTTTTAGAAACTTTAGTGTGCATTGCTCTAGGTGATAACATAGGTTTGCTATTGACGTCCAGTTCTAATTCATCAGGTGAACATATGGCTTCATCATCAAAAATATCTGACGATTACAGGCGATTAATTGCTTATTATGATAATTATAAACTACAAGACAAAATCAATTGGGATAATGACAAACCAATCAGCTTCTGTAAAAGTACTGAAAAGAGCTTCAAAGTATTAGTAAAAAAAATGAATTAAGACATAGAATAGCCATCACTTACAAATACATTGAGTTGTATTAAAGTTGGCTAAAAATAGTTTATAAATTTAAAAAGAGTATAAAAAAATTTGAATGAATTATTGCAAAGAAACAAACAGTTGAATCTGTTAAACGTGAGATTTTATTACAATCTATGAAACAATAATAAGTGTATACATAATACGTCAAAAATTTTAAAAATCCATCAAGGATATTTATGAATGATTAGAATTTTAGTGATATTATAATTAGTAACAAATTATTTATTTGTTAGTTTACACGGTTGGGTTTATAAGTAGTATATATAAGTTTATAATGAATCTAAATAAAAAACAATCAAATTATACTACTAGTAAAATAATTTAATATAAATAAATTAATATAATCTTAACTATTTTGTTACAAAAACGTCTCAAATGCTCAATATATATGCAGTTTTATAAAAATGTCACATTTCTGTTACACTAAATTTTAAAAAGTTTGCTACATCAACATTAAAGATCACACCAATCATACTAGACACACCAGTAATAACAGAAAAGAAGCTTTTTGTAGGAGACTCAAACTAGTACTTATAACAATAAAGAAAGCAAAAATTAAAGTTTTAAAATTTTTGAAGAAGGCTGATGACAAGGAGAAAAAAAAAACAAATTTTGAATTAAAAAAACTACAAATTAAATTTCTAAAAAAAATTATTAATTGAGCTTACTTAGTATTGATTTTCTTATTAAACTGCAGTAGAAAGTATTTAATTGAAAAACAAAATCAAATTTGTAATTTTTTTCAAAATTAAATCTTTGGTGTATATTGATTTTACCAAAATTATCTCATGAATATAAAACAGCTTTAGAATAATTATATGTTTAAAAATATAATTTTTTTTAAACTTTTTTTATTATATAATTAGGATTGATTTCCTAGAAAGATTGCAAAAACAAATTCAGTTTTAGATGCTGTAAAAGATTGGAATATGAACTCTCAGAATCCATCTACAAAAAATCTTAAAACTTTAGCAAATGATTCTGAATATAAAATAATGCAAGAAATAAAAATTCTTTTTATATAATTATTTTTATACACCTGTCAACTTTACATGCCTTGAACAATATATACAACAAAAAAGTTTTTTGACTTTATAGAAAAAAATAAAGGATATGCTGCAAATAATGTAATAACCAAAGATAAAAATTAATTAAATTTAAGAAAAATAAATCAATAACTTATAATTTAATTCTAAAATGACACAATTATTATTTGTAATTTTTATGTATTTTATTGTAATGTAATCTTATTCGCAATAAATATATTATTATTATTATTATTATTATTATTATTATTATTATTATTATTATTATTATTATTATTATTATTATTATTATTATTATTATATACTCTAATAAGTAATAGGTGGTAAAACATTCCATTTTACTACATACTAACAAAAACAAATTAATATTTTAAAGAAAAAAGAACAAATAAAATAACAAAATTAGTCCAAAAGATAGACACACAAAAAAATAATTAGAAAACAAATCTGATGTAATTACAACCAATGAAGAGAAAAATTATGAAGCAATAAAAAACTAGATAATTAAAGATTTAGATTGTATTGAAATTGAGAAAACATATTTACTTAAAAAAAAGCGTTTTTGTTACATATTAAAAAGCTAAAATCTAAGCAAAAATTATAATAAAGTAGTATGATTTATTTTAAGATTTTATTAGTTACTTTATGTATGAATGTTTGTTGTATTTTATGACATTTATGTTTTTATGATGTACACTTTTTTGTTATATGTGAAGTATCTTTGGCAAAATAGAGACTTATTATAAGTTAGTAAGCACGGATGAAATACCTTCAACATCAAGTATTATCAGTTCAGTATTCAAAGATTAACTCAAACTGTTCCAAAATAAATGGTAAACAAAAAAAATCCTTGCAAAAATTTGCATTCATTCTCTAATTTTCGTGTTATTTAACAGAAAAACCAAATTATAGAAAATATATATTAGAAAAAAAATTAGGTTTAAAATTAATTGAAGAATTGTCAAAGAAATTAAAAAGTAAACTTGGTAAGTCAATTGTCTTTAGATAAATAAACTGCCAAATCGTTTGCAGATTTTTATTTGAAAAAATAATATAACAGAAAACATATAATAATTGTTTTAGCAACCGTTTCGTTGTGTCTTTTCTTTCATTTTAAAATAAATGAAAGATACAGTAAACAGGATAAAAAACTGCAAGTTTAAACATTTTTTTTTTAAATTTAGTTATTAATTATTTTCAATTTTGATATATTAGCCTAAATAATGCTAATTGAAGGCACTACATATAAAATACTAGAATATGGAAAATACTCACGCTTAAATTTTGCGTTTGTATTTATATTTAATGAAAAATGTTGAATAAAAAAAATTCATAAGATGAGACAATTTCAAAAACAAGCAAGATTGAAAATTATTTTTAACATATCAAATAGGACTATTTGTTTATCAATTTTAGATACTAGTACTTGGACCAAAGGATTCTCTTAATGTTTATAGTTTTATTTTATTTTTCTAATAATATTTATTGTAATTCTAATAATGTAATCTGACATCTTTTACGTGTATTGTTTATTAGTTATTATATTATTAATCTTCTAAAACTTATTTTAATTTGTGCTGTAGCTTACAATTTAATAATTCTGACAAATTTAAAACTTTTGTCATTTTATAGTTAAAACAAAAGAGGGAACAGTAATATATTAAGTAATATATTTTAGTACACTGTTTTAAAAATGTTATCATGTATCCGTGGGCATTTACTAAGGAACTAATAAAGGATAAACTTATTTTGAAAGAATGCAAAATGGTTTGTGAAGAAACCACATGTACGTAAAACAAGAGGAGATTTAAAGTTGAAACTGCTAAATATTGTTAGGTTGTTCTGCAGATTATGCAAAAAGATGCCATAACATCAAATTTGCTTACACAATTAATCTACAAAATTATAGAAGCCTGGATTTACTCCTCGTCCTAAAAATATTATAGAAGTTGGTGAAAAGACATCTTATGGTATTGTTGCTATGGTCCAATAAGTCTACAAATTTTATGATAAAATGAAAAGGAAAAAATGTAACAACGCAAAAAATTGTTGGAATTAATTTTATTTGAATAAAATTTCTTTCAGTTTTTTTTTCTGTTTTTACTAATAAAATTTCATTACTACGCTTTATTTTATAAATGTTTTAACCATTTAATAATCATGTATTTTTAAAATTAATCAATGCAATATCTATATTCTTTTTTGGCCAAAATAATTGTTTCTATTATCCAAAAACTACTATTGTTATCAATCTTTAAAAATAGACAAAAGATATTTAACGCATAATACTACTTGCAGGTTTGCAACATTTTTTTAACTAATTTGATTGGTTTAATTGTTATTTTCCGTTTTTGTATAAATGAATAATTTAAATGATTATTGCATTTATCATTTTTTATTTTTAATATTTTGTAGTCAATAACTTTAGTTCTTTGGTAAACAAAACCATTTAAACAAAACAGTTTGTAATATCTAAATCTACCAGTGTACTAATAATTTGTGTAATGATAAATTGAAACTATCAATTTATTATTATGAAAGATAAATAAAGAAAAAATATTCATAGCGTTACTAACTTATCGCAACACTTATAAGACCATCAAAGATATATACAGATATCTAAGAAACAGTTGAAAAAAAAAGTAATGCTTATGTCAGATACAATAGACATCGAGTTGTTTGTTATTTATTTTAATAATACACACTTTAATGTAAAGTTGATAAAAAAACACAAAATGACATTGTTGTTTTTAGATGATATTATGTTGAAATATGGTTATGATGATTAAAATGAAATTAAAAAATGCGTAAAGAGCATAAAGTAATGTAGAATTGCTAGTGGTTTGGTCATTTCCAATTTTGCCAGAAAACATGTAATTTAACAGTCATGACATGTGAGATAGACGAAACAATTAATGTTTGTTTTGATGATAAAACTAAAGATAATTTTACGCATTTATTACAATTATTCTTTGAACAATCAAGTTGTTAAATATTAAAACTCTGAATAAGGTAAAATTATCATTTTGGCGGCAGCAAAACACGAAAATCATGTTATTTTGGAGCAGTTACTTTTATTTTTTGCTTTTAAGTTTTTTAAAAATCACTAAATTGTTAAAATACTATCAATGTATAATAATTTAGTAAATAAATTATCGACATAAGAACTTGTGCGTATTTTAAAAGATTCTGTGTATAATCGTAGACGTTGTAGAAGATGTATCGTTCAAAAGAGTTTTTAGATAAATAAGTTGTATGATGCAACTCGCCGTTTTGATAACTTCTGACATTCCATAAGAACAGACAAACAGTAACAAAAAATTACATACCACATTAACTGACAATTTTTCAGATGACAACATATGTCCAAAACAGTGACTGATTTGCAGTTATGCACGATAAATTCAAATTAATTTAAGTTGTTAACCATTTTAATTGAAAAAAAAACAAAAATAACTGCTACAAAATCTACAAATGGCCTTAATACATGCTTTACAAGTTTGACAGTTTTTTTATTACTTGACTGAAAATTAAAAAAAATCAGAAACTTGAACATTACAAAAAAATGTCAATAACATAAAATAAATTATTTATTTTATGGGAATTTAGACCACTTCCAATTGTGAATAAAAATAATGTTCTATTTGTAATGTTCTATTTGTAATGTTCTATTTGTAAAATAACATTTTTTGTTAAATTTCCAGATTAACAACAAATTTATTTAAAAAATTAATATGTATGCGAAATCGTTGATAAGATCTCAAACTAAAGCCAACGGCAGTAACGTCGTGCTACCTTAACAAGTTACAGATCCTACAATATATTTATAAGCAACGTAATACCAACCGCTTACACATACCCCGACGACTCAAAGGACCAAATACAGTGGGCCCAGTTCAACCAAGTTCAAACACCTCGATGCCGACAACTACATCAAAAATTTATTTATTCATTTCATTGTTTTTTTTACCTTTCGATGTAAGGTGACGTCGAGAATTACGATTGTGATCAAATTTTACCACCACCCGTCTTACCCGTACTAAGATACACCACGCATACAAGTAACAGAATGTAGAACTAAAAACAGTGTCGCTGGTTTTATAAGCAATGTGTTACCAGCCGCTTACACATTCCCCAACAACTCAATGGACTAAATACAGTAAGCCCAGTTCAAACACCTTGGTGCCGACAACTACGTTCAGAATTTATTTATTTATTTTATTGCTTTTTTACCTTTTAGAGGAAGGCAACGTCAAGAATTACGACTGCAATAAAGTTTTATCACCAAACATCTTACTCATCTCACAATACACTACAGGCATACAAGAAAAATAATATAGGCGTAAAATCATTCTAATATTATTTGTTAACTAAAAAATATGACAACATCGTAAAAATATTCATTTTTAATGTTAGAAGTTAAAATTTTATATAACATTTTATACATTTTTTTTTTAAATGAAGTTAAAATTTAGTATGGCGACATTGAGAAAATGTATCTACCAATTTTTAATGTTAGAAGTTAAAATTTAAAACTTAAAAGAGCAACACAGTTTCAATTGAGCGGTTGTGGTGGAGGAAGGGGACGGGGTGGTAATATGTTACTATGTTATAAGTTAGGTTAAGACTTACCCTAAGTACTAGACGTAATAACAAAATCCGCGGTGGTGACATTCTCAGAACGGATAGCTGTATTTAATGCGTTCACATTGGAAAACAGATTGACAGCTACAACCTGCTATTTAAGTCCCGTGATCTATCCAAGTCCGGTTGTCATTAATACACAAAGTTGTTTTGGCTATTTAAAACAAGTGTTTGAGTGATAACTGTAATAATAACTGTTTTCAAACCAATGTCTTTAAACACATTCCTGAAAAATGCTATGATTTTTGAAGAAGAAGTTAAAGATGTACCTGATTATTTAGTTTACCTTTCGAACAACTTATTAAAAAAAAACGAATTGTTAATCTTCCGCTTTTATTATCATCCGTTAAAGAAGCATTAGGTTAAAATAAGTTTAAATCAAAACCGATAGATTTTAAACTGGGCAATAATTTCAAAATCAAACCATCGACATTTAAAATTAAGCAAGATAATTTTTTAGATGGATTCAGTAATTTATCGAAAGTACCTAAAAAGGCTTTAAAAACTCCCGTTAAAATTAAAACTAAAGATGCAGTAAGGAAAACAAATTTGCATAGTGCCAAACATACTTTGTTGATACAAAGGAATTCACTATATTCTAGAGAAGTTGACTACTACGCGAAAACGTACTCCTAAGAAACGTGAATTGTTGGATGCTTTAAATAAACATCAAGAGAAGATAAAACGCATAAGAACTAGGAGTCGCATTGAGGAAGATTTAAGTCGTAGACAGAAACAGATTAATTTTGGCAAGAATACTGTCGATTATGATAATATTATATTGAGCTTGTTCTAAAAGATAAGCTTGCATTTAAAGATCCGGCCACTTCAAACAATTACCGAATTTACTCAAGGCGTAGATTTGATAGACTGATAAAAAAATGGCAACTGCACAAATTCTACCCTTAAATGATTTTTTTTTTATAAATTCCCTGCTTTGTACAACAAAAATTCCTAATTTTATTTTATATATTAGTTTTAAATTCTATTATACGTATAATTTTTTTTTTACATATTTTTATTTACGTAGATGAATTGGCAAAAAAAAGAAAATAAAGGGTGCAGGTACTAAAAAAACATAAATTTTAGAATTCTAAAAAAAAAAATTACAGTTTTTTTTTTTTAGAATTCTAAAATTTATGTTTTTTTAGTACCTGCACCCTTTATTTTCTTTTTTTTGCCAATTCACCTACGTAAATATATATATGTATATACAGGGTGTAGATTAATTGGCGGATAAACGCCAGGTAACTTTGTAGATCGTGCCAAAAGAAAACGAAAATCTTAATTCCAAAATGCTGAGAAACTCTTTGTTTGGCCTCACGAGGTCTTCAAAGTTTCAATGTTGTCAATACAAATATTGTTTTAATTGCGTATTTTATGTACCAAGTACCTTCTTTTTTAGTATAATAAAAGTTACGAGGTTTATTAAAAATTAATAATAAAAAAATATTGAAAAATGTGCAAATTACTTTTCAAGAATAAATCAAATTTAAACTAAAAATACACTTGGCAACGTAGCAAATTTTTTAATAAAATTCAAATTATAACGTAGGCTATGCAATAAATGTCAGTTGATATTTCTATTTTATTATGACTTTTACTTTGAATGAATATGCAAATTACGCCGGTGATGCTTGAGAATGTCATGAATTCGATACCATATAGTGTTTAGAAGTAAACGGTGGCCAATATGAACAGTTGTAGTTTAAAATAAATAATAACATTTGATGTGTGTATTAAGTTGCCTATATTATAGATTTGAATATAGAAATAGAAATAAATATCAAATTATAACGTAGGCTTTGCAATGAATGTCAGTTGATATTTCTATTTTATTATGACTTTTACTTTGAATGAATATGCAAATTACGCCGGTGATGCTTGAGAATGTCATGAATTCGATACCATATAGTGTTTAGAAGTAAACGGTGGCCAATATGAACATTTGTAGTTTATAATAAATAATAACATTTGATGTGTGTATTAAGTTGCCTACATCATAGGTTTGAATAGAGAAATAGAAATTTTGCTACGTTGCCAAGCGTAACAAAACTTTGAGGATCTCGTGAGGCCAAACGAAGAGTTTCTCAGCATTTTGGAATTAAAATTTTCGTTTTCTTTTGGCACGGTCTACAAAGTTACCTGGCGTTTGTCCGCCAATTAATCTACACCCTGTATATATTAGACTGGTTCTTAAATTTTTTTTTGCGGAAGTTTTTTCAGCAAGTGATCTATATGCAAAAAAGTAACCTATGTTAAATCAAAAGAACAGGTGTCGCACTGTCTTTGAAGTTTCAAAAGTAAACCCTTTACCTTATTTAAAAAAACATAAATAGAATGTTACAAATTAAAACAGATTAAAAAAATACGTACTAAAGGTCATTTTAACGGTTTTCTAAATAAATTTAAAATTTTTTTTTTAAATATAATAAAAATTTGTTAACTTAAAAAAAAGAAAACGGAATATATTGATGTAAAGTTTTATGTGGAACCTAATTAGCAAGTACTCAATTGTTTTTTTGGGGACTCAGAGTATGCATCTGACTCAAATCTGGAAGCTATGATAGTATATTTATTTTGAAAATTCAAAGGTAGTGCACGTGTTCTTTTGAATATTTAGAGCTAAAAAAGCATGGCTTCTCACTTTTTTGCATCAAGATCACAAAAATTACACACATCAATTTTTAAGAGCCAGTCTAATATATAGGGTGTTTCAAAACATGTATCGGAAAATAAAAGGTGAGATTGGTTGACTAATTATAAGAAAAAAAGTTCCCATTATCATGGTTCCGCAAACGCACCGTTTTCAAGATACAAGGTGTAAAAAAAATATTTTTTTTAAATTTTTTGACAATTACTCAGGAACCGTTAGAGATACAAAACTCAATTTTAAAGCGCTTATTCAATTTTTTTCATGTGCCATTGACGGAGAGGTTTTTATTGCTCTAATTTCTATGACACTTGGGAATATGGCATTCTGAAAGCACTTTGTGAACCACCAATATTTTCTACACAAGAAAGATACTTCTTGTCAAAAGTTCTAACGTAAACCGTTTAAAAAAAATACGGCATTTTATGATGGAAAACATCAAAAAAAGTAGCAACATGTTTTGTTGTTGATAAAATCTTTTGTTTTTGATTTAGTCGTCAGCGTTCATGCATTTGTTTCATGCATTTAAGTTATTGACAATTGTTGTTTAGTTGTTAAATAACCTTTTTTCAAAAAGAGTCAATATCGGGGGAATTTATTATCTTTATTACCCAATTAATTTACCCATTCGTACTATTTTGCTTGCACTGATAGCAAAATGAATAATTACAATGATAGCGAAATGTGCGATTTACATTTTGTTTATGGCGTTGCCGATGGAAATGCAGCAAAAGCTTGTCAAATTTTTCAAAAAAAGTTTCCAAACCGACAGGTACCAAATGAAAAAACATTCATTCGTATTCACGAACATCTACATCAAACTGGAAGTGTACATAAAAGAACTGCAGGAAATGGGAGACCTTGCCTGCTACCTCCGCAAATTAAAAAAGATGTTCTTCAAGAAATCGAAGACAATCCATCAAGTAGCACTAAAGGAATAGCTTTAAACCTAAACCTAAGTCGCGTTAGTGTGGAGGATAATAAAAAGCCAGATGTTATATCCTTATCACTAGACACCGGATTATATGCAACTTAAAAACGCTAAAATATGCATGCAAATATGCAATAAAGAAGCCCAAAATATGCATAAAAATAGTAAAAATTTGTCAAACTATGCAACTATATGCAACATAATGTAAACAAATATAGTTTAATCATTTTATCAAAAAAACAATTTATATAACAAATTCTTTTTTTTTTAATTTTTAATAAAGTTATATAGGTCAAAAGAGTCACAACATACAACTTTACATATACAGGGTGTTAGGCAAAAAACGTTCGGTTAAATAACTCCATTTTGAATGGTTTTTTGAGTACCATAAATACATGTACATGTATGTATTAATTTTTAGTATACTTGCAATAACAACCAATTTTAGTTTTTTAAAGAGCAACATGTGTTTTTTTTTTTAATCTTTAAGATATTTTAAATATAACCTAGTAAATAAAAAAAAAACCTTTTATTTAAAATTATTGTAATTGAATAGTTGGCAGTAAAAATAAATAATATTTAATTTTTAGGATATTTTTATGTTAATATGAATAATATAGTATCTTAAAAAATGACGTTTTTTAATATTCTTTTTAGAAACTGGTAAAATATGCATAAAAACCGATTTAAAATAAAGGTTTTGTGATCATGTTGCAACTTTTTCTTCAAAATCTGTGCGTTTGCGAAATCATGTTCCTATTAGGAACTGTTTTTCTTATAATTAGCCAAAAAATCTTACTCTTTATTTCCCGACACATGTTTTGAAACACCCTGTATATATTTTAATTAAATATTTTATAATTCTATTGTATTGTTTCAAACTAGACTAATATTGGAAACAAATTATTTAGCGGGACAGATTAAACTTTTTTTTTAAATTTTAAATACTAATATGTAAGAATTACTACCTTTAAATCTTGAAAGTGAAACCACACTCGATAAAACTATCTCATTGAAGACTAGACATTACACGCAAGAATTAATCAACGTTGCTTGCTTTTTAGTTCTAGAAGAATTATGTCAATCAATTTATTTGTTAGATGCACAGAAAGGGTTAATCTGAGTTCTTGACAATAAGACCAACACAACTAAAAAAAAATTGCATGATTTTAGCAAAACACATATAAAAATAAAATAATAATTGAATTACGCCAATGAGATTTAAATTTAGCTGAAAATGTTGTACAATTTGCTGGTTATCACATAATTGAATTGAATTATTGTTTATAAAAATCTTTAAATAATTTGATTTAAAAATAAATGAAATTTTCTGTTTCAAAATCAACAAGTTTGTTTATAAATAACAAAATGTAATTAATCTATTTTTTAATACTTTTATTTTTGAGAGACAAGTATTACTTAAAAAAAATTATTTAAAAAATATATTGATTCATATCCTGCTTGCCAAGAAGTAGATTGATTTTGCACAGTATGTGCAAAGAGACAATATAAAATAGAAGCACTGCAAAATTATAACTGTATTTCCATCATGGTATAAGCAATCCGCTTACTCGTTTGTGCAGGTTTTAATCAAAATACACTAAAATTTAAGAGATGAATGAAAACAAAATAAAATATCCGATGGCAGAGTAAATACTAATTTAAAATTTTTGGATTCCGTAGCACCTTCAAATCTAGACTCAATTCCGTGTGTAAAAACAAATCATTGTTACACATCCAAACGTCCACTCAACCTATACAAACATAAACCTGCTGTAAGGAGTTAAATTGCAGTTATATAAAAAATGTTTTTAATAAAGTAGTAACATTTAAAAATGTTAAAAGTAAGCAAAACTAGTTGATTAGTCAATGATAACTATTCAACCAAATCATCAAAATTAATTTTATTATTAAACATTTATGCAAAATTTTAAAATTTTAAATATTATCAAAGATTAATTATTTAAATTTAGAATGATTAAAATCACTTATTTACCAGTAAGTTATCTTCAAAATCAAATGTGTCACTGGCAAAGCACACACAGTTGCTTGCATTAAAGTATTTACGCAGAGCACGTTATTGCACAAAAACTACAACACTAGAAAAAATTGTTTGCGTTTTAACGCATTATAAATGGTTTTTTATAATGCGCACTTTCTTATAAAACTATTAAAAAATTGATGCTGTAGATATAGCAAAAAGAAAGATTATTAAAAAAATATGTAAGAAGTAAATTCTTTAGCACAAGATAAAAATAAAACCCACCATAGTATGATAATAATTTTAAAGAACCTATAGTACTTTATTATCTTTTAATTTTAGATCTATTTCGATATCACGGACACTTTGAAAAAATAACTAATACTGTTTCAAAAGTTATTTTAATGCAGAATTAGATAATGAAAGACATACAAAGTTTATTAAAATATCTTCAACTACAGGGAGTTTATAAATGAATGGGATTATGTAATCACTTTAAGTATGCCGCCTTTTTATAATTGTCCACAAATTCTCTAAAATTTAATTTTAATTATTTGTTATTCAGTTAAAAAAAACACCAAATTTATTTTGATAATGTACAAATTTTAGATAATGAATCAAAAATGTCAAAATTGTCAGCAAATGCTAGGAAATGTACTTATGTAAAACTTATTTTAAAATAATAAAAATACACTTAGTGATGCAACGGGACGCCTGAAAATAGTAGACAGTTGTCATATTTGCAAATCCACACAATCAAATGTAACAAACTAGTTCGTGACAAACAAAAAATTATACAAAATATTTATCTATAAATTTAATATTAATATATAAATTTTATCTTTATTTTGGTTTTGTTTTATATTTTCAAGATGGCCACCAAAGATGAAGACGGTGAAAGTGTCCATAGTGAAAAATCGACAAAGAAAACATGCTCTTTTTGTAGATCATCCTACAAAAAAACAGTGCAATGTGTACAATGCAAACGTGGTGTACACGAAAAGTGCTTTGATCTCATGTCCGAGCTAATTTACATGGATAAATACAAGTGGACCTGTAAAGAATGCGCATCAGTTAACGAAATGGCGGGCGACACGGCATTGTCCACACAACGGTCGGAGAAAACTACAGATACAAAAGGCATAATATGTTCCTATAAATATTGCCAAAAAGAAATAGCAAGTGCAAAAGTGCAGTGTTTAACCTGCGAGGCAACTTTCCACCCAGGATGCTACCCTAAAGGTAAAAAAAACGCAAACAACAACCACACGTGCTCCTTAACCTTAGTAGAAGATGAAACTAATGAGATGGAAATGATCATGAAAATTACCAAAATTGAAACTCTTGAAAATGAGAACCAGTTGTTAAAACAACTAATTATGGAGATCCAAGATAAGAATTATGTACTAAAGGAAAATAATAAATTATTGTATGAAAAAAGTAATCTTCAAAGAGTACAAATGGAGGGCAATTGCAATAATAAGCATAGAAACACACAAACAAACAACCAGTTTAAAACTAACAATATTACAGAGGAAATACAGATGGCGTCAGCAACAACCTTAAATAAACGTATACAATATGGCAGTACAGTACCAGCGACGGATATATTGCAAAATGAAAAATTAATCAACCAACCACCGGAGTTCCAATTATCAACATCAAACAAAGATAGCGGAATAATAACTAAAATGGCAGTCAACAGCGCAGTGGAAGCAGCAACAAACAAACTGAAATTCAACGAAATAATAAAGCTAAACAACAGTGATAATGAACAATGGAAAGAAGTAAGAAGAAAGCGACACAATCAAAATTTAAAAAAAATTGCAACAGGTGAAACAAACATAGAATTAAATCGGCCATCCATGACAAAGTTAAAAGTCGTGGATAAAGTGGCTTGGATTTTTATAGCTAACCTTGACAGCGAAGTTTCAAGTACCGACATCATAACTTGCTTAAACGAAAAAGAAAATGGAAAATACATTTGCGAAGAACTCAAGTTGAAAACTGAAACAATGGGAAAAGCATTTAAAATAGGAGTCCCTATGAGTATGGAAAGCACCTTTAAGTCGCTAGATTTCTGGCCTAAAGGCATATTTGTAGATAAATATTATTTCCCAAAAATAGATACCCCAAACAAAATAAATTTTCAACAAAACAAAACAAGCAATGCAGCAACTTAACACATAAAACTAATGGTGTTAAACTGGTCCATCAAAACATACAATCATTGAGAAATAAAACAAACCAGTTATTAAATTTTGTTCAAAAAGAAGAGAACGTTATGGTTATATGCATTACCGAACACTGGCAAGATAGCAACATAGAACATACAAAAATTGGAGGATATAAATTAAGCAGTTTTTACTACAGAACAACAATCAAGCGCGGCGGAGCAGCGATATACGTAGAAAACAGCATCAATGTTAAAGAAGTAACTGAAATTAACCAATTAGCGGAAGAAACAGTGTTTGAGTGCGCGAGCGTAATTTGTGATTTTAATAATTATAAAGTATTAATTGTAGTGATCTATCGCACTCCACTCTCATGTGCTAACCAGTTTATACTAAAACTAGGTGTACTGTTAGAGCTAGTATACGCCACAAACCTGCCGTACATGATTGTGGGCGATTTTAATATAGACATATTAGTAGACAGTGCGGAAACAAAAACATTTACAAATATCATTACGTCTTATGGGGCATCACTCCTAATAAATGAACCGACAAGAATTACAGAATCTACAGCAACTTGTTTGGATAACATAATTACAAATATTAAATCAAAATGCAGCACAAAAGTGGTGAATTCAATTTTTTCGGATCACACTGCACAAGTGGTGAGTTTAGCGACAAAATCAACAAAGCAACATAACCATAGTAAGACATTCTTAATTAACGATAAACAAATTAAACTTTTTTGTAACAACATTAGTAACGAACAATGGCATTCAGTAATAAATGAATCAAATATAAATATAAAATTCTCTAACTTTATGTCAACGTATATAAATTATTTCAATGAAGCATTTCCATTAATAAAACTAAATAAAAAGCGAAAAAAACTAACATTTCAAACTAAAGAAATAATAGAATGCAAAAATAAAGTTTCAATATTCAGTGTACTATCCACATACTTGCCGGAATGTAAACAATTGTTTAAAAAATATAAACACAAATATAATATACTTTTAAAGAACGAAAAGAAAAAATTCTATGAGCAAAAAATTTTAAGAACAGAAAACAAACAAAAAGTAACGTGGCAAATTGTAAAAGAACTCACGGGAAAGGATGTGGATAGTGGGTTAGATATTGAAACAAATAATGTTTTTAACCTTGCTAATCAGTTCAACAAATGTTTTGCAAATAAGGCAACAGCTTTATTAACAAACGTGCCAGTTAATGACCGCAATAACAACATTGAGATAAACACAAATTGCTTTTATTTCTTCCCAGTAACTCCACAAGAACTTATCAATAAAACATCAACAATAAAAAACAAAAAAAGTAGTGGTATTGATAATATTTCAAACTTTTTACTTAAAAAAACAATTCAGGTTATTGCAAACCCACTCACAGATTTGATTAACAACTCACTAGAGCAGGGAATATTTCCCGATATACTTAAGTATGGGCTAATAAAACCAATCTACAAAAAAGGAAATAAACAGGTATTAAATAACTACCGGCCAATTACCTTACTAACATCAATATCTAAACTTTTGGAAGGGTTAATTACAGAACGGCTACTTAATTTTTTTACCAAACATAATCTGCTCAATAAAAAACAACACGGGTATTTAAAAAATAAAAACATAGATTCAGCAATATATAGCTTCATAGAAAACGTTATGAAGGGACTGGAAGAAGGAAAGCTAACGTGTGGGATCTTTCTCGATTTTTCTTGTGCGTTCGATTGCATTGATCACAACATACTGTTAGAGAAATTATATAACTATGGAATAAGAGGCGTGCCTCACAGATGGTTTAGGTCATACCTGCAACAGAGGAAACAATTTGTAGAAATAAATATAAAAGGGAAAAAAATTCGATCAAATGAAATGGAAATGAAAAGAGGTGTAGTACAGGGCAGTGTATTAGGGCCGATCTTGTTTATCATTTATTTAAATGACATCTTCCAATTGCCTCTAAGCAATAAGCATTATATCTCAAGCTACGCGGATGATACAAATCTTATTATAACCGCAAAAAATATTAAAGAATTAGAATTGGAAATACAAAACATAACAAACGAAATAGAATACTGGTGTACACAAAACAGATTAGTTCTCAATAAAAGTAAAACTGCCTACGTCCTTTTTAGAGCAAACAACATTAAGAAACCATATGACATGAATAATATTGGAGTAGATGTTAGCAAGTTTTGTCAAAATATAAAGTTTTTAGGAGTCCACATTGATAACACCTTATGTTGGAAAGAACAAATAAAAGTTTTATCAAAAAAACTAAGTAAAACCTGTTACTGTATAAGAGTATTAAAGGAAACAGTCGGGACACCAGTACTACAACAAGTTTATCATTCTACATTTTTATCAAGTTGCAGGTATGGAATAATACACTGGGGGGCTACGTCAAAAATCGACGATATTTTTAAAATTCAGAAACGCGTAATTAGAATAATATTCAACAAAAAACACACGGAATCTTGCAGAGGAATATTTAAAGATAATCATCTGTTAACTGTACCCGGACTATTCATTTTTGAAACAATCAAATTTTGCCAAAAAAACAAAAACAAATTTCTAACAAACAGTAACAGACCTGAATCTAGATTTACAAAAGATCTTTTATATCCAATGCACAAACTAACTATAAGCGAAAAATGCGCATTCTACACTTGCGTAAAATTTTTTAATGCCTTGCCAAATGAAATAAAATTGCTAAAAAATTACAATAACTTTAAATCTGCTGTTTTTGATTTTGTCGTTGAAATTGAACCATATAAAGTGCAAGAATATTTAGATTATTAAGATGTATAATATATTAAGAAGTACTGGATTTGCAGGTTTCTCTGATTTGCTGCGCACGCTGACCGGTTTACAATAGAGGGCGGCCAGCGTGCGGAGCGGGTTGGAGAGTTTTGAGAGTCCAGTAACAAACCAAAAGCTAATTAATAAAGAATTGTTGTCTATTTATAGCTGGAAAACATAAGAACATTTAAAATGAATTTGTATATTGCATACCAAAGTTTAATGTACCGGTCAAACACCAACGTAACCATGACGTTTTCTTCAATATTTACACTAATGTATATTTTATTGTATTCTTTTTGTATATTTATGAAGAAATAAACTTTATTATTATTATTATTATTATTATTATTATTATTATTACAACTTCTAATATCTTTTACGCTAACATTATGCAACAAATGATTGTACCTAGGTACTTACATTGTGGATAGAGGAGCTACTCTAGTTCTAACCGATACAATTGCACTAGATGCAGTTACTCGGACAAAAGAGTGAAGGGAGAAAGATCAACCAAGAACCAACAAATCAAGAAGCTTTTTAGCGAGAGTCTAAAGGCAAGCAGTGATGCGGCTCTGGCTTAGCAAACTGGCTACACAAATGTACTTATGGGATAGTGGTCGCCTGAATTCAGATTTGGAAGCAGCCTTATTTAAAAAAGCAATGCTCTTCAAATCAAAGGAAAAACAGCGTACCTCAACTACAATAAACAAGTAGCAACCACGGACGCTTGTGCATCAACTTTCTTGTGGTCAAGCAAAGAAGAAAACTAATAAAATAATTTTTGCGACATAAAAAGTTTGCACCCTACAGGGCAAGGTAACAAACATATGCTCAGCAATTGTAGCATGCGAACTAAATAGATACGGCATAAATGTAACTAGGCTAGGCGAGACAAGGTTTGCAGAAAGGCAACTCAGAAGAAAAGCAGATAAACTTTCTTCTGGAAAGGTCGCTCTGATGAAAAAACTAGAAAAACTGTTTTTGCAATAAGATCTACACTCGTGAAAAGGCTTTAAAACTTACCTACTGGCATACCCAACCAACTGATCAGTATGCGTCTTGAGCAGCAACGCGTGGGTCACCTAACAGTCAACTAAACAACTTTAGCACTAATGCAATAAACATCTAATTTTTGTAATGACATTTGAAGGGTACATTGTCATTTTTTTAAACATATTTTAAATTTTGGGCATTACACACTATAATTTGTAAGTGTGCCGTAACTTGCAACAAGTTCACAAGTTTTACATTAGGTTGCAAGTACATATTTTAATTAATGCAATCAATAACAACAAGATATTTTTTATTATTATAAAATTTTATTAGAACTCAAATATGCAAATATATATGTTGAAAATAAGTAAAACATAATTTAATTATTTTAGAACTTAAATCGGAAGCTCCTGCTTTCAGTTTTACAAAAGAAACCGAAATATTACAAAGTGAACTAGATACTTTACTTGGTAAGTATATCAAAATTCAAATTGTATCTAGACAATATATAAAGCTGCTTTTGAGTAAACAGTTAATAAAAGAATAGGTGAAATATTAATAAATTTATTTAGTCACTATTAGAATAGTTAAAATGATTTTAGAAAAACTTATCCTATCTGTAATTCAAATCAAAACAATATGTTTGTACTAATAATATTAATTTAAATTAGCAAATAATGGAAGATTGTACATTGTAAGCATCCACTTGTTTTGAAATTACAATTGATCGCCCGGATACACTTCATAAAAATGGTATTAATTTATTATATAAAATTCAATAAAAATAATATTTATAATTTTTTATAGAATTACAAAATCTAGAAAAAGTTAAAAATAAATGTAGTAGTGTCGACAGTAAAACAACCATTGTTGATATGCCAGCTAATATTGTTAAAGGCACCTTACACGATCAATAATACTGACATTCCAAAATACTGACAGTATTACAAAATACTGACAGTATTACAAAATACTGAATCAGTATTTTGTTTACCTTACACGGTCATTCCACACCGCCAGTATTTTCCTCAGTATCATAAGATACACCGGCTAGTATAGAAGTATTTTAGTATAGATAAACGAAAAAAAAAAAACGTGCCTGCAATAATTCTTGCTTTTTGTACAAAAAGCAAGGTAGTGCTCAAACGATGGATGAAAGATTGGTTGAAGAAGCTTGACACTTGCACACTAAAGTTGCAGAATATTATATTAAACGCTATATAAAATAAGTTAAGATAACAATTTTGAATTCTCAAAAACAAAGATTTATAATTTATTTCAAATGCTGGATAAATATAGTTAATATTAAAAATAAGAAATGCTCATATATTCTTACACGCATTGATGTAGCTTATTTTGTTACTTTTTTTTCTGAATTTAAGATTATTTGAACAAACGTTACTAAAATTCAGCAACATTTGCATCGGAATTGAAGCCCTGTACTGAAGTAATGATGTAAAATAACTTTACACTATCAGTATTACTGTCAGTATTTCCACCACTTCGTGGGCGTGGCCATGATAATGAAATACTGATGCTTGGATTACGGATTATCCGAAAATACTTCAGTATTTTCATCATTTCATCAGTACTAGACCTTACACGAACAATAATACTGTCAATATTTTAGAATATTGACAGTATTATTAATCGTGTAAGGTGCCTTTTAATGATAATTATTTAGGGTAAAGAGTGGTGCAATTGTATAGGCAGTTAGTTAATTAACATACTATTTGGTTTTATAAAACTAAACCCTAATTTAACTGATAAATTTATTCGTCAATTAGTAAATTGAAGATTATATTTTTGTTTATAATACAGAAGTTTGCAATAATTTGCTACTACTTCTACACCGCTTAATGTAACAAATTTATAAAAAGGTAAAGTTGGTGTGGTTTTAATATATATATATATATATATATATCACAATTTAATTTATTGTGCCACGTCAACAACTCATTAAGTTTTAGGTATAAGCTAGTGCTTTCAATGTAGGATTCAAAACAACCTTCATATTTTAGTTAATTTAATTAATAGGTGAATAGAAAAATCAATATAAACCAAAATCTTTATTCCTCTGAATCAAACTGTAATTGAATTAAATTTTTTTTAAGAGAGTTAACAAATAATTTGCGCCTACCGCATACTAAAAGCCGCTTAGACTAAGGAAATAAAATAATTTTCTAAACTAAAAACTCAATGTTCAACGTTTTTATTATATTTTTAATTCAAAATTGTCATGGTCGTTAGATATTATATAACGTTTAACCTAATTTGTAAAACTTATCCCAAACTTCCAAAAGACAATTTAATCACATCTTACGTTACTTTAATTAATCAAATATATATTAAACTAATAATTTTCTTATAGTTTATTTGATAATGAAACTTATAGAACAGGGTGCTTGTATTGATCTATTTAGACATTCCCGACCCACTCTACCAAGCTAAACAATACTTTTCTTTCTTTGCAAAAAGTCGTCGCAAAACTCGAAGAAACAATTTTTTTTAATCAACAAGGGTTTGTCATTATAAAGAAACAGGAATTGTTACAAATCGTAAGTAGAAGTTGAGAAAAAAAAATTCCAACATTATAATTTAAGTATTATTATTAATATTGACTAATGTAATATTTTTATTATTAATTATTGATATTATTGTATTATATTTATTTGTATTATTATTATTTTTTTTTTTATTATTTTTTTATTTATATTTTAATAATAAATTTTACTTGTTTTTTTACATTTTTGATAGTTTCAATTATTTAAAAAAAAAATCGGATCCGATCGAATCTGGTCAAAACTTCTAATATTTTTGAATGTTATGTAATTTTGCAGCGCTTATTTATATTTTTTATAGAATCAAGAAATCTGGAAAAAGCTAAATAAAAATAAATGAAGTAGTGCAGACCGTGAAACAACCATTGTTGATATGCCAGCTAATATTGTAAATGATAATCATTCAAATGCTACTGAATGTTTGAATCAGGTCAATGAAGATTTGGAAATTGGTAAGTAAATTATTTTATCAATTTGCATTTGCATTTTTTTCTGTTTATTGTTAAAAGTAAAGAAGGTTTTTAGTTTAAGATTTTAGTAATCCATTTTTTAGTTATCATTCTTTAGAATATTGTTTTTCTTAAACAACTATATCTAAATTTTATGTTTTTTTTTGCATTTTTTTTTTTAAGTATAAATAATCTGTTTGAATGTAAACTGCTTCTACAAAACAAATTAAGTAACTTAGGTGCAAATAAAAGTTTGCTTAATCAAATAATTTAACTTTCAATTTTTAGCAAATATTTGCAAACCTTAACATAGGCTGCTTAACTTAAATTTTAATAATACTAACATTAAAATCTAATTATTTTATTTCAATATATTATTAAAATATGAAATTCAAAAAGTTAAATAAAACTATCACCACAACAAAAACCATCACCTCGACCAGTAATTCCGCCAGAACAAATTCAACCGTTCTATTTTAATAATACCTTTATTGATGGTCCGTTATCCTATCAGTTAAAGGAAACATGGATATTACAAACAATTTCTATGTTTGATATGGATGTTTGTAAATATGCATTGTATTTGAAAAATGCATCAATTATTGTAAGTATTTTTTTAGAACCGAGGACCTCAACAGCATCTGCTGCGTCTATTGATAAATCCAAAAAATATAAAAAACGTATAAATTATAAAAACAAAACTAATTCCAAATTTACTTAAAAAGTTGTGTTATGTAAAAATGTTATAATTTCTTGCATTTAGTTTTTTTTAATTAATAATAATTTTTTTAAATTAATTTTGAATTATTTATTTATAGACTTGTTACATTTTAAAATTTTGTTTTTGTTATAGGAGTTTTATTTAAAATTCATTACTTATATAATTCCTTACATGACTTATTTATTAAATTAATACTATGAGCTGGTATAATTATACAAATCCAAAAAACTTTTGTTTTGGTATAAGTGCAGTTGAGACAGTTTTCAGTTGATCAACATGAATATTATTGTTTAGAATAAAAATTTGAAAATTAACAAAAAAATGATTTTTATAATAAAATTTGAGTTTTTATTTAAGTCCTTATTTTTTAATTAATGTCTATATCTATATGTATAAAATAAATAATAAATTTATATCTTTTTTGGATAATTAATTCGAATGTAATAGATTTTATATTTATTATGACACGTTAAACCAAAGAACTGTAAACTTTTCTCATGAATCGAGAGACAGACAATGCACAGCCTCTTCGATCATGAGCGTTGTTTTTGTTCAACTCTACGAATTACCATCTACATCTGCCGTCATAGACGACATTGTAGATCTGGGTGATCAACTTTATCGTCGCGCAATAGTAACACTGCCTTCCTTTGTACCTTAAGGTAATGCATCTACAGACTTCTTAAATGTAGCAGAAGTGCACAACCTGTTTTGGTAAATGCTAGGAAGATGCAAATAGTGTTAAGAGAGGAGGTAGATAAACACGGTAACCCAGAAAGAAAAGACTTACAAATTTTTTTTATAAATCACGACAAAGCTGTGTTAACGTGAAATTCGCTTTTATTAGCGATTTTTAGTGCAGCAGCCCGATACTATCTGTCCTGCATGATAAGTTTTCAAAATTTAGAAAACATGATCAAGCACGTGGTGGCTTGTGTAAGGCACGATGAAAGCGGACCGAAACACACACAACCCTCCAGAATGTCCGCTTTTGTCGTAAAGCAATTAAGACCGCGAACCGAGATTAGATCCGGTCGACTATTTTTGCCAACGCTCTAATCGAGTGCATCCCTCCGTAGACGTGGAAGAAGGTCCATCCAGAACCGAGGGAAGCAATCAAAGAGCGACGATTAGAAACGAAAATTATTTGTTGCATGCGGCTTGCTCGACGTAGTCAATGTGAACGACAATTGTCAACATTGCCGTGCATTGAAATATAGAAGAAATGCTGTAGAGGAAATACACTAAAGGTTCCCAAGTGGGCGTAAACTACCCAACAAGGTTAATCGATCTGCTGTTGGATTCTACAGCTCAAGGCAAAAATTTTCGTGACAATGTTTATTTTCTTTTGTAAGTATACGTGCCGACGTACACCCTTCGACCAAAAACAGCAACTGGCCAATGGTCATTATCGGAGGCAAGGTGTACCACAGCGTATGATACACAGGCCGTGCGGCAATCGATTTCCGGAATGCGTTTGCATGAAAAACAACAAATGCGGTCTTAATCGACACATAGACTTTCATTATTATAGTCAATATATTGCACTATAATTGATATACAATAATATTGATAGCCTGTAGATAATATTGAAAGATTGCACAATATATTGAGTTTGATTTTTATTGTACAATCTAACCTAAAAGTATTTATTTCTATTTTTTAAACATTTTTTTATCCATCTGCGCCTAATTTCTCCTTCTTTTTTAAAGATTTAATTAAAGCAATGGTCACAAAACTTGCATTGTTTTATTCCACATATTATATTGCAACGTCTAGGTCAGGGGTGGCCAACCTAAATGATCTTGCGGGCCACTTTGGAAATGCATTATAACTCCGCGGGCCGCATATAAAATTATATATACATATATTAAATTTAGACTCCCTATAAACATTTTTTGAAGTGAAAAATTAAAACATAGAATATAATTTAATTATTCTGCAAACTTTTAAGCCTTATACTCTTTGCAACATTAATAACGAGGCTATAAAGAAAACTCAAAAAAGAACCTAAGAGACAAGGATAGGATACAGAAAAATGGAACAAATTAGTATTCAAATCGTAATATATGACATGATATTAATAGCAGACAAAGAAGAAAAACAACAATAAATCAAAAGAATATACAAAGAAAAACTAAAGAAGATAAGCATGGACAAAAAAAAAACACAAGTAAAAGAAAGACAATGGTAGTAGCGACAAAACCTGAGAGGCACAAGATAGAATTGGATCAACAAATAATTGAAAAAGTAAAATATTACAACTACCTTGGCATAATAATAGAAGAAACAGAGAATATAGACATGCAAATAGATGCAAGAATTGGAAAAGAAGAAAGAGTATTCAATGCGCTCAAAAGACAAATCTTGGTTACGAAAGAAATAACATAGACAATAAAAACAGAAATACAAAAGGCAGTAAGACCAGCCCGCCCTAATATACTCAAGCGAATCTTAGACAACAACAGAAAGAAATAAAAGAAAAAGAAAATTAATGCAATGAAGATAAGATTTCTAATGAAAATTACAGGAATAACAAGAAAAGATAAAGTGAAGAACTCGGAAGTAAGAAATCTAAAAATTAAACCTATAGAAACAGTAATAGAGGAGAGACAGCTAGAAAGGCTAGGACACATACACAGACTAGATAGAACCAGAATAACAAAGAAAACAAATGAATTGAGAATACAAGGGATAAACAAAGAGCTGGTCCGAACAGACCCACAAAGCAGCAGAAAATAGAGGAATAGAGTGGAGCAACATAGCATGGCCAAAATAGACAAACTTAAAAAAAAAGAATAAAAAGTTATGAAATAATACAGTCCAACATCCAAAAAGGGTATTAAGAACTTAGGATAAATAATAAACATATTCTGCAAATTCATAACTGTGAACTCATAAATAAAACAGGCAATATCTGTCATATATATGCGCAAGAATATTATTTTGATATCAAAGTTATTTTTTTCTCATAATTTTTACAGTTAATTTTTGAATATGGATGCACAAATAATAATTTTTTTAAATAAATTGGTTTTCACTATAATTTATATCATTATAAAATGAATAGTAGTAGGTGGTTCTATATATGATGCAATAGATTGTTCAATAATATTGATAGTATAGGGGCACTTTTACCCCCAAAGATTACGCTGAGAGAGCTGCTTTTTGAAAGGACAACTTTGTAACGTATTGCAGACGCAAAAACCGCAGCATAAATGTCGAAGCTGTGGCAACAATAGAACTGATCAAGTACCTTTAGAAGTACATAACTAAAAGTCCCGATTTGGCAGTAATCAGTTTCGACGAAGAAGGAAAAGCGATGTACTACAATGAGGCAAAAAAATTCTCGACAAGAGATATTAATTTTTGGGCAAGGCAACATGGAGACTTCAAAAACAAAATAGTTTACAAGTTGCATAAAGTGGTACGGCTGCAGGTTTACATACCCGACGAGAGAAACGTCTTGTTCTAGAAAGACGATCGAGGAGTAAATCGTACGGATTTTTTTCTTCTTCTTCTTCATTCAGCCTGTCTCGTCCACTGCTGGACATAGACCTCTCTTAACATCTTATATCTACTTCTATCTTGTGCTTCTTGCATCCAGTTGGTGGCGATGCGTTTCACATCGTCTGTCTATCGGGTGGGTGGGCGTTTTCTACTTCTGTATGCCTCCTGTCTAGGTCGCCATTCCAAGATCTTTTTGGTCCATCTGTTGTTCGGCATTCTTGCGACATGCCCGGACCAGTTCCATTTTAGTTTGGTTATTACTTCAATTGCATCACTAACCCCAGATCGCTGTCTTAGTACTTCATTCCGCACTCTATCTCGCAATGTAATTCCGAGCATGGAACGTTCCATGGCTCAGGTGGTCGTTCGTTCCGTATCCGGCTATGAATCCTGCTTGTTCAGGCGGTTGATAAAGGTCAAGTTTGGTTGTAAGGCGTCTAGTTATGATTTTGGTGAAGAGTTTATAGAGGTGCGAAAGCAGGCTTATTGGCCTGTAATTTTTTAGGTCAGCCGTGTTTCCCTTTTTGTGTATAATAATAATGATTGCATTGTCCCATGCTGTTGGTGTTATTCCTTCCGTGAGACATTTGTTGAATAAACTCTTTATGGCTTCTATTAGCTCAACTCCCCCTTCCTTAATCTGTTCGATCGCAATATCATCTTCCCCGGGCGCCTTGTTATTTTTTATTTCCGTAATTGATTTTGAGATTTCCTCTTGGGTTATCTCCGGTAGATCTTCTGATCCTTGGTTTAAAATTTGGGGGATGGTACTGGTATATTCCGGCTCTGGTGTTTCTTGAGCGCTGTAAAGGTTTGAATAGAAGTGTTTTACGATTTCCAGGATCTCATTTTTGTTCCTGATAGTTTGTCCATTTTGGTCTTTGAGTTTGGTAATTTCTGCTTTTCCAGGTGTTATTTTCTGTCTCAGTACTTTCATGCTTTTGTTCTCTTTGATAGTCTTCGCTATCCGTGTTTTGTTATAGTTTCTAATATCTTTCCTAGCGGCCTTTGATATTTCTTTATTTAGTGTTCTCAGCTGGTCTGTATGTAGTAGGTGCTTTTGTAGTTTTTCTCGCCTTTGTTTCATAAGTTGTCGTGTGTTTGCTGATAGTTTCCCTTCTTCACTGTTCAGTTTCGTACCATGTATCTGTTTTGCCTCTTGTATCGATGTTACGATTGCATTGCTCAAGGTTTCTATACTCATTTCCTCGATGTTACCGTGTCCTAGTCGTTCTGCTATGGATTTCTTGTATTCCTTGTTATTGTTCACTGTAGTTTGTTCTTTGCTCTTTGATGTTGCAAGCAGTCTTCTCTCCTTTTTCAATCGTAGCACAACTTTTGCTCTTAGCATCCTGTGGTCGCTTCCCACTGACACCCGGTTGAGTATTGTGACATCCTGTACGATTTGTTTTTTATCCGTGATGATGAAATCTATCTGTCGTCTTGCTTCTTACCCAGCTTGGCGTTTAAATCTCCAACTATTAGTGTGTAGTATGTTGGAGTTTTTGACATTGCAGAGTAGATGTCTTCATAGAAGATCTCGATTTCTTCCTCTGTGTGTGTGGATGTTGGGGCATACACTTGGATGATCATTATGTTATATCTTTGGTTTAGTTTTAGTATTATAAAGCATACTCTGGGGCTTATGCTCTCTATGTGTAGGATCTGTTTTGTGTGTTTTTTATGTATTATGAAACCTACTCTTCCATCGGAGCTCTCTTCGTTTCCTCTGTAATATAAGGTATTTCCTGATTTTAGGGTAATCTGCTGTTCTCCTCTTCTTCGTATCTCAGCCAGACCTACTAGGTGAATTTGGTTTAGTTCTTCTTCGAGTTGGAGTACTTTTTCTTCGCTGGAAACCGTTCTCGTGTTATAAGTACAGATGTGCAGTGTTAGTCGTTTGTTTTGGTAGCCTGTTGTTTCCCGGTGATTCTTCGCACCCTTTGACCGCTGCTTGATCCAACCGCTACCTAGGTTAGGTGCTAGCGGTCCGCCGGGGACTAAGGGCCGTGTTCTTGTTGTATCTTTCATATTAAGAGGGGTTTAGCCGTTACCTATCACGCTGGCCAATGCGGGTTGATAGGGGTCGTCAGGGAGTATCATTTCCTTTACTCCCGTTTTGCAGGGTGCGCCGGATGACCGAAGTCATCGCTCGTGCAGGTGAGGTTGACATTTGGGGTGGTATGTGACCTTTTTTTACCTTCTCCCCCTTACACCCCTATCGTACGGATAATGATTCTTTAATGTTAAAGTGCTTATTTTGCACTTAATGCTGTCGACTCGAATGCCCGCAAACTTTACTACGAGATATTCTGCTATGGTACAGGTTCAAAAAGGACAAGTGGATCAGACAAATTTACGACAAGAAAGAAAAAAAAAATGTTTCCAGAATACACATCATCAACGCAAGTTAGACCAAAAAGTTTCACCTGCGCATTCTCTTGTTGAAAGTGAGAGGCGCAAAATCTTCTGAAAAATTGAAAACCGTGGACGGTTTGCTATGCCAATCATTTTTTGAAGCGGCCAGTCGCAGAAACCTGCTGCCGACGACAAAGAATGACACGCGGCTAAAATTCAAGTACCTGGAAGATTACAAAACATTTGTGCTTACTTTTTATGCTACTATCTAGTGACCAACGTGCAAAGCTTGTGGGACGCATTCAAAAAACAAATAATATTAGATTACAAAAAAAATCGACAACAACATCACCGAATTAAAGGCATTATGCCGCGTCGCCGCTTGTTTACGGTATCAGCACCAAAACATAGGCGAAATTTGCAGGAAATCACGAGGAAAACCTTAGAAAATCAAGACGAAATCAGTGATTTTGAAGTGGACAAAAATGTAACAAAAAAAAAAAGTTTAAATGAATTGCACCAAAAATAAAAACAAACAACATTGAAATGGTGACAATCTGCATTATTAGGATCTGCATTATTATTAAAAATAAATAAAGTAATACATGTTAAAATTGATGAACAAGTTATTATGATAACACGTTTAAAATAATTTTAACATGGGAGACAATTTAAAATGTCAATGTCGTGAAGACGAACACAATAGGAAAAAAAATATTTCTAAAACAATTTGCTACAAATATGCAACAAGGATAAGAGTATAAAAAAAAAGGTGAAAAAAATAACACAACACAACACAAAGTTCAAAAATGCATAATTCATCAAATGATTAATATAATATTTATATAATATGCATGCAAAAAAATTACTATTATTAAGTTTATTATCAAATGCAAAAAATACACACACACACACACGCACTGTGTAAATAATAATACAATCAATTGAAATGTCGCCAATCAATCTTGTATTTATAATTTTACAATTTTATACTGATAAAACAAAACAAAAAAAAAATTGTCATATTTGTATAAATGCATTTTTGTGTCAAAAACTATAATATGTAATATAATAAATCTCCTTTAAAACATTTTTTTGGAAAAAATACAAATAAGTATATATAAGTTTTCTATCCTGGTTGGATATAGGCCTCCAATACTGCACCTAATGCTGGCACCTTACAATACGAAGGACCTACAGTTTTAAGTGGATTCCGAACCACTGGAGAGATTTCATCACTCCATCAGAGAGGGTTATTAGCCGTAAAACCCCACGCTGGCAAGGCGGGTTAGGGAGTGGGAGAGCGTACAAACATGTGAAAAGTGTGTCACGGTATGTGGGAATCGAACCCACGAACTTCGGTGCAGCGATCGGATGCCTAGACCACTGCGCCACGCTCTCCTGAGAAATTTTCAGCATTGAACATTCCATCAAACTATAAAGAACTCTTTTGAAATATTCAAACAGCAACAGGAGAGATGTCGAATGTAGTCAAGAAACGCTCACTGCGTTTAACGAATTTTATAGAAATAAGGATTGATACAAAAAACTAATAATTGTCTATGTCGCTGTGATTTGTTTGACTGATTTTGAATAAATTAATATCTCATTTCATAATTTACTGACAATTCAAAATCGTATAAAAGCTGCGAAATAACTGCCAATTGCATAAATACTAAATGATACCGATTAATGCAGACATTTTAATATTAAATCGCATCTAGATGGCGATACTAGTCTTTTGTTTCATTATTAAAAGTGTTGTTTCTTGTAGTACAAAATAGGTTTTGTTCTATATGTAAGCATACGGAATTAACGGAAAAAATGAGGAATACTATGAAAAACAATAAACAAAGCTACTTAAAGCAGACATTAAATGTAGTTGCTGTCATATTTTTGGAAAACATCTAATTGTAACGATTTGCAATACTTTTGCAAAGTATACAAATGGTTTATGCAGATATAAAATTGACAAAATTATATGACTATTTACTTAATGCTACTAACTATAGAACTAATAATGCAAACAGTTTGATATGCGATGTAGATAAAATGTCAAAAGATAATAGCTTCAAAGTTGACAGCTGCCCCAATAGCCTGCTATTCAAAATGAAACTACTTATTGGAAAACCTTTTATATAACTTATTTCCAAAGTCAATGCTGTGTAGCCCAAACAGTGCACATTCTGTACGCAAGCTTGTGCAAAAAGTTTGTGAGACTGGCATGCTAGTGGCCAACACACACGGTCATCGCCGTTGTACGGTGCGCACTGACGAAAATGTGGCTGCCGTAGCCAAGAGTGTGCGACTCAGTCCTGGAACATCGACTTGCCATCGATCTCAACATTTCACGCACCAGCCTGATGCGAATTTTGCACAAAGACCTCGCATTATTTGCTGGTAAGGTCCAAATAACTCAGCAATTGAAAGGACACGATCATCCGGTTCGATATCGCTTCTCAGTTTGAGCCTTAGAGCAGCTTGAAATGGACTATGATCATCTAAACGCCATTTCGGTCAACGGTGAGCGCTACATAGGTATGATAAACGATTATTTGTGGCCGTAAATTGAAGACATGGACTTGGACGATCTTTGGTTTTAGCAGGATGACGCGCCATGCCACATAGCCCATGCAACAATCGATCTTTTGCGCGCCAAGTTCGGTATCATGTTATCAGCCGTCTAGGCAATGTCAGTTGACCACCTCGGAGCTACGATTTGACGCCTTTAGACTTTTTTTTGTAGGGTGCCGTGAAGGACAGATGTTATGCAAACAATCCATTAACGGTTCCTTTAAGAGGGAACCACTAAATGGACCACCTTTTATATTTGCCTTGCGCCTCATTGTACTCAACGCTGCTACTTAGCCATGCCATTAAATAAATGCATGCGCGCCAGGTGAATTGTGCGAGAGGCGTTCACTCAAACTCTGTATCTTTTTGGTATTGTCTCGCTGAGTTGTCAGTAGAGTGAAGCACATTTTTATATATATTATATAAATAATTTGCAAAGTTCTCTCGCGAAATTTTACAATGTTTACATAATTTTAAAATTATAAAACATTCAATAATTAACAATATAGATTTAACATGTGTGTGCAAAGTTAAATTAACAAAATATCATATCAAAGTAGCTTTAATTAATAAATTAAATATGAATAAAATTAAAAATACTCAAAAACTTTTATTTTTCACCGTATAAAAATAAAACAAAAATTTATTAATTTGAAGAAATAAAATCATTGCGAATCAATGTAAATTGACGTCACAGTCATACACAAATTGTTGATGAAAATTTCACGGTCCGTCATTCCCCTTAATATTAAAGAATTGGTTGTATTTATTTGTAGCTATACAACTTTTAATTTTATAGTTATTTGTAAACTGTAGTTGTATATTATTGTGTATTAGATTGTATTATCATTGATTTAAATAATATTAAAATGATACACAATCATAGTTATAATCGTTATTGAAACGAAGTGAATAAATCCGCATTGTTTGTGCATTCCAGTTACAGAAACCATAGCAACCGTGTAAACAAAAATTCACACAATAGAAACTGTATCGACGGCCAACTAAGATACTATACTATATATGATTTATTTTGTAGAATATTTAAGACTACTTTTAATTATTTTATTGCAAATTAATTTATTATTATAAACAAGCATATTCGTTTTCCATTTATATGATTTTGTCAACGTATATTATATTAATGCTTCATATTTTATTTAATATAATTAATAGTATATATTAATACACAACGTTTTACGAACAATTTAAAAAAATATGCATTCATATCATGTCTCAATTATTGTTTAGGATCTGCATTATTATTAAAACAGGCCTTTCTTGCAAACTCTAGAGTCCAATAAGCACCATGTTAATATTTTTACAGATACATTTTTAGAATATATTTATTCAGAACTACGAATTTGTAGCTGTGTGACATCTAATTATATAATTATTGTTGTAGCTGTATATTATCGAGTTTTAAATTATATTATTGTTGCGAAATAATATTGAGATAATACACATTCAATGTAATAAAATCGATGTCTCTGATGCTGTTGTTGAAATCAACAACCACCGCATCTTTATGCATTTCTTTGTAGAACCATAGCAACCGTGTAATCATAAATTTACACAATAGAAAATGCAGACGGCCAACTAATTTATTTTGTAGAATAATATTATTTTATTTCAAATAATTTATTATTTACAAACATATTAGTTTTTACCATTTATATTATTTTGTTAATATATATTAGCCGATAACGCTGGCAGTCGATGTGCCATATTTTATTTAATAAAATATGCAATCATATTCTTAATTATTGTATTACAGGCCTTTCTCGCCAACTTAATTTTATAATTATTTTTCAACTGTATATTATTGTGTTTTGGATATATTATTGTCGATTGTAATTTGTGGAGAATTACGATACACAACCAACGTATACAACCGCTATGCTACTAATGAAACGAAGTGGATGAACACCGCATCTGTATGCATTCGTTGTTATCGTTGTTATAGAAACTATAGCAACCGTATAGAAGTTAGAAAGGCGGCCAACTAAGATAATAAAAAGAGCATCCCAACAGCTACCTTGATATCTAGTATTGTTACGAAAACAGCATCTTTGGTGACGTTCGTATTTGTACATATAATTTGATAATTTATTAATATTTTTACTAGTACATTCAGAAATAATCAAATTATATTTTATCATTGTATTTTAGTTAAATTATAATTGGAAATAGCCTTAAAATATCAAAATATAGAAATAAATCCATTTTAAGATAATTTTAAATACGTTTTTGCGAATACAATTTATTAAATGACTTTAACAAAACATAGATTGATTTTTTCTAATAGAACTTATAAAAAACAAATTAATTATCAAATTATTTGTAGAACTAGAAATGTCGCCAAAGTTGGCCGGTATGAAACTGATCATAAAACATAGCTAAGTTTCCTATAACAATACATACAGGAGAAGTTTTTAGTTTAGATAGCACATATGCAATCAATATTTTGTAATTTCTTGCGCTCGTAAATGGCACGTGCTACTACATAATGCAAATATGTATTATGCAAAAAAATAGAAATAATTAGTTAGTATTTTAATAAATAGATTAATATTAATACATTTATTAATATTAAAATTCCATTTCTATATTACCAACATAAATGTCATAACATTTTAATTATAAAAATTTATATTTAAATAATTTTTTAGTTAAATAGGGTGGGTGTTAGACAATAAACGTACGGCTGAATAACTTAGTTATTTTTAAACCGATTTGAATAATCCAAAAACTATTTCAAATGGTTTTTAAAATACTATAAAGGCAAAAAGCAACAAGTATATTAGCTTGATTTTTATTAAGGTCATTTTTTATATAAACTAAAAATGCAGCCAATAATCGAGTGTTCCAACCCTGTGTTTTTGTTTACAATTTATTGTGTATTTTAATAATATAGATTATGTTAAACTGCTAAAACTGCTTCACACCAAAAATGTCTTAAAATATCTACACAAAAATAATATACAACATTTATTAGTTTTTATTTTTAACTTTCTATTTGTTAAACTCTATTAAGTAAAAGCCGTTTGAGACAAGATTGAGTTCGGAACTGAATTTAGAACAATTGTTTGCGCTTAATTTTTCTAAATTTTAATCCAGTTTTAAAAAAATTGAATATTTGTATCCAAGAAATTAGAACCTATAGGATAGAAAAACCTCGGTCGGTAGCCCTGTTCATATTCAAACCAACCATTGTCATAATGTAATATATATAATCATTTGTTTGCATAATATCGATGAAATTCTGACGAAAAGACGTAAACGTCAAAATATTCATTTTTGCATTATTGATGTTATTGAAAGGTATTTTCAAAGTGAATTGATTTGCACTAAGATCTTAACTGCCAAAAATAAAGTTTTTATTTTATTCCCAAATATAAATGCGTATCCGCCACATTCTAGCGAGTGAAATGGTTCAGTTCATTTTGTGCAAAATTTGTGTGTAAAAAGGTACGATTATATTTGTTATATTTTTTTATATAGTTATAATCTTTTAAAAGACTTGATTCATTATTAAATCAATATTATTTATTCAGTGTATATACAAAATAAACCTGTTTTAATGTGACGACGCTTTATTTTGTAAAACTGATTACTTTTTTGACTTGTTTGATGCTATAAAGTAATTTTATGAATTAATAATAACATGTTTAAATATTTATATCTTAAAAATTTGAATCAAATAAGCGACTTTTGTTTTATTATTCAATTTGTTTTAGATTGACATGTCATCACGATCTAAGAAAATCCTTAATCTTGTAATAAAGATATAATTTTTCTAGAACATGTTGATAAAGAAAATTTTGAAAATATCCAGCGATTAATTACTAGCGCTGCGGAAGGAGAAGATATGCAAATTATCACATCTATTAACGACATAACTTATTATTCTCAATTCAATAACAACAACGAAGTTGAAACTCAAAAAGCTCTTAAATATAACAACAGTAGTAATAGTTTTGTTCAAACTAATGTTGTGGAAGATGAGGAAATGCAATATATTCCGATGGAGACTTCTATTAACGACATTTATTCTGATTACAATGTCATCGAAGAGTTTGAAACTCAGAACTATGTTGACATTAACAGTAGCAATAATATCGGTCCAAATACTGGTGTGGAAGAGAAATATTTAGAAAATTCTTCAATTCTTATTCCGAGCGAAGAGTCTGTTGATCTGTTTCAATCTAATATTATAAACAAAAGTCAAACAGTCTTGTTGATTATAGTAGTAGCAGTAGTAATAATACTAAATCAGATTATGATACACTATCTTTAAGTTCAAACTCAAGATTAAGTGGCTAAAATAAAAATAATTAATGTATTTAAAATGATTGAATCAAAATCTTATAGTGGTATCTACAAAACAATGCAATTTAAGAAAGGGGGCATCAAAATTATCAAAATCATTTAAAGAAAGCAAACTGATATTGCAAAAAAAATCAGGATAATGAACTACAATCCAAAACTGATGCTACTGTTAGTAAAAAGAAACCTGGAAAACAAAAAAAAATGTTGTCAAACAAGAAAAATTCACTGAAGTTGTAGTTACAACGAGAAGACTTAGATCTAAAGCTCCTAATGTGACAACAACGACAAAGGTTACAAAAAAATATTTAAAAGATATAAAGATAGATGATGAAATAAAGACTAAAATTAAATTGGAAAATAAATCAAAAACCAATTTAGTTACAAATATATATACAGATGCTGCAGCATCCACGGTTAAAACTAAAGAAAAAATTGATATACATTTGTTTAAAAAACTAATAGAAGAAGTTAAAAAAAATAAATCAGAAATTGATACTAATGAAAAACTAATGGTCGACAATTTAAATGAAGTAAAACAAATATTAAATTTACCTAAAGATAAGCAAAAACTTATAGTTGAACCATTATGCGTTGCCAAGAAAATTACTCCTTGTGAAGATGCTGATACGTCAAATGCACCACAATCGGTCAAAGACAGCTCCGCTGATAAAGCATCAGAATCAGAAAAAACCACAAAACTAATTTTAAATGTATTATTATTTGATTACATAGCACCAAGTTCTCAATCAGTTAAACGAGGCACACGGAAAAGAAGCTATGTTAGTCTTGTACCTAAAGCAATTATTGTAGTTGAAAGCGGCGATATACGTAAAAAAACGCGTGGCAAAAGAGCAATCAATGTAAAACAAAAAAAAAGATGCCAACAATAGTAAGGAAAATAAATAAGGTCCTCAACATAAAACACCTCTTAAAAAAATAAAAGGTCAAAATAAGCAGATATTTTTGAAATAAGTGATGATAACGCCGTTCCTGTATCACCAGCACCTAAACAATACATAAAAGCAATCGATACTCCAACATGAGTACGTGCTGTAAGACGTATAGCTCAAATAAAAATAAAAGAAGAAGCTGAAAGACAAAAAGTGGATGATATTACAATGGACGATATAAAAGAATAAAACGCAGTAAAAAGAACGATGATAGAAATTTTAAAGCAATAAATCAAAATGGTATATCAAAAGATGATACAACAGCAACATTAAAAAATGAATCTGAAGAGAAAAAGAAACGTAAGCAGAAACAAAAACAAATGAATCCGAAATTCAATAAATTAAAACTATGGCAGTCTAGTTCAAACTTGAGCTGATAATCACACGCCAAAAAAGATGAAGAAAAATACGAGGAAGAACATAATGATGCCCCATTAGTATTTAAATCTGATCACGAATTATTACCGGAAAGTGATTTAGAAAATGATTCTGAAATTCAACCATTAAAACGAGCACGTACGGTTATAAAAAGAAGGTAAAATTAAAAAAAAAGTACTCAAAACAGTTAAAAGTTATAAAATTAGTTTAAAAATTATGTCACATTAAAAGTATTTTATGGCAGATAAAAAGTATTTTATGATTTTTATGAACACATTAATGTATATTCAAACATAAAAACAGCAAATATTTTTATCTTTCTTATTTTATCTGTATATTATGTTTCTAATTATAAAAGCTTTTTCAAATAAAAAATTTAAAGCAAATAAGTGTCTGACTTTGTTGTCTGAATATTTAATCTGATAAGTTTTAATCTAGATGTTGGCTACTCTTGAAAAGTTCTTAAATTAATAATTATAGTTCTGTAACAAAAATTAATTTGGAAACTGACTCAGTAAACGTCTATTTGAAAAAATTATGACATAGATTTTTTTCTAGCTTTAAAACAGTGTAAAATAACATCTAACATCTTGAATACCAAAAAAAAAATTTCCTAATCCATTCATTCTACAGCAGACATGTCAAATTGTATTTTAAATAACAAATTCTTTTAAATGTATATAATGTATTTATGGTTTTGTGTATGACAAACTAAATTAGAATTTATGAACTTAGATGTAAAAGACGGTAACAGTGGTTTGAAGGTGTTGTTGTCATAAATATCCAAAGTTAACACTACACACCGTATATGTGTACGTGGCTTAGTGTATAGTAAACTGAATTACAATTCAAAAACAATAATATAAAAAACAATAATAGTGGTGTAAAAGCAATACAGAATAAACAACAGTACATAAACATAAGTTGATAAAAATAACTTGCAGAAGTTGGTGCAAACTCACAGATGCTAAAGAAGTTTGGCAGAGTCCTATAACAAAAAAAAAGAATTACCAGTATGAAAAGCGAGTAAAGTAAAATTATATTAGAAAATAAAATGTAAAAATATATAATTGTGGTCTCAAACAGTAAAATAAAATTATAATTAATATTAAAAAAAAGTGATAAAAAGCAAAGCAATTGACCAATTGGAAACAATCAATCAAGTAGTGTAGAGACAATTATTTGAATTGATTGGTGAAAAACATTGACAAAAAATTAAAATTCTAATTATTCAACAATTTTTAAAACAATTCAGTATATATTTCACAGAGCTATACAAACTTTTACAAAACACTGTACGAATTGCCGACTTTGAAGGCGCGGTTGAAAAACTAGTGCAAAGCAAAGATATTTGTTTCAAATTTTTAAAATTAATATACATACATGGTTGTGAGTAATGAGTATCCTGCTCAAGTGTAAAAAACAATATTATTCAAACGGCAAATTAAAGAGTAGACATTAAATAAACAATTTAAATATTTTTCAAACTAAGGTCATTTTGTACAATTTCTGGATGTCTTGCCAATCAAGAGAAAATGATGGCAAAATTACTAATTTTATAACAAGTAAAAAAACGACTTAATAACTTGACTTACAACAACAAAAAATGTTGTTAGGTTAACTTGCTTTTTGCTAAGATTTGTGATAGAAAATTATAATTTTATTCAGCACATATGTTCAAATTGTATTTTAAACAACAAAATCTTTAAAAAGTATATGATGTGTTTATGGCTTTGTGTATGACAAACCAAAAAAGAATTCAAAAACATAAATGTAAGAGACGATAGCATTGATTTGGAGCTGTCGCCATAAATATTCAAAATAAACTTTATATAATGAATATGTGTACGTGGCTTAGTGTATGATAAACTGAATTACAATTAAAGATCAATAGAATAAAAGACAATAACAGTGATGTAGAGGCAAAAAACAATAAAAAAATAAAATCAATAGTACATAAACATAAGTTGATAAAAATAACGTGCCAAAGTTTGTGCAAAACTAGCAGATGCTAAAAAAGTTTGACTGAGTACTATGGCAAAAAAAGAAATACTAGTATAGAAAGAGATTGAAATAAATATGTATCAGAAAATATATCATTTTCACAAATACATTACCCACTCCATATTACTGTATATTGTAAAATTATTTCTTTTTATATTTTCAATTTTTAATATTTAATTATTAAGTTATCAGTGGTAAAATCTTTTATTAACATCTTTTTTACTATAATTCTAAAAAAAATAAAAACGGTTATTAAAAATAATATAAAAGTTTATATTCTCTATCTATTCCTAGTGTAGCTACATTAATTAATTGGCAAAAACAGTATAATTATTGACCTGAAAGTAAAAGAAGTTGATAATTATTTTGCAATAAAGAATAAATTAACGCAAAGCTTTTAAAGTAGCAATACTCTCGATGTCTCAAACTAAATCGATTATTTAATTTTTAATTAATTTATTTAATTTGTTAACTTAATCCAAAGTCTAATAATTACTTAAAATTCAAATAAAGTTAATTAACAACAATAACAACAAAATATAAGAAAATTGTTATAAACTTTGTATCATAAACTAAATACAACAAAAACATTTGCTTTAAATAAGATCAATATAAAACAATAATTTAAAATGAACGGTTATAGTAGTATTAGTAGTAAATATGGCTAATAAAAATGATTTTCTTTTAAGATTTACACAATATAACTATTTATTATTTTAAAAATAAAGATAGTAGATGTAGAAAGCACTTTAAGCAGCGACACTATTATTTTTTGACATTTAATAAAAATATTTAATTTATCAAGTTTGTTTATTTTATTCATTTGATTTATGTAATTTATTATTTTTTTTACAGTAAGGTAAAGTTTTTTTAAATTATTTAAGAAATAATAATTAAAAAAAATACAGAGCACTTATCTGTAAAGACTCTGCATAATGAATTCATAAAATACACAAAACTTCGTACGTTTATATTTACGTATTTGTTTTGAAATTTATAACTATGTTTTTAAAATTATTTCAAAAGTTGTTTTCATTATTTTATTCATTCATTCAGTAATGAATCATGTTTAAATGACAAAATCTTTTAAAAGTTTATAATGTATTCATGGTTTTGTGTATAGCAAACTAAATTAGAACTTAAAAATATGTATGTGTAAAACAAAACAGTAATAATGGTAATAATGGAGGCAATAAACATTAATTAATTAAAATAAATTTTGTGTATTTTAGTAATAAGTTTATAAAAATAACGTGTTGATGCAAAAACCCGCAGATGCTAAAGGGGTTTGGCAGAGTCCCATGACCTGGGGGTATCAATAGGTATAGCTGATATGGCCATACGTATAATTCACGAACTGCACTGACCCAGGAGCCAAGCAGCGGCTCGAATAATGGTTTTATTTTATTTCCGTCAAGGTCGAACAGTTACTTATTTAGACGCACAATTTCATGCACATCATGCCATGAATGCCGGCATAACGGGCATAACCTATTCGCGTTCACTTTGATGTTTCCATAATTTTAGTTATTATTGTTATTAGTTTTGTAGTTTAAATTTAAGGATTGCCTCAAAGGCTTTAAAATGTCACCACCAGGTATTTGCAAATATAAATAAAAAGTGTCATTTTGTAATAATATATATTATAATTCTATAACTGATAGCAGTTATAGGACTATAATATGTATTATTATTTATTTTTAAAGAATTTATATTTTGTTTATTTTAAAGAATTATTATTTATTTGCAAATTCTGTGTGGATTTGCCATTTTTAACTCTGCCGTTGTTAGTTCCCAGCCCGAAAATAAAAAGGGAAAATAGCAAGTTTTAAAAATAGCGCATTTTATTGACGCAAACGTAACTCAGCGCCGCTAGGCGTCTGTTTTACAAACTTAATGTATCTTCCCAGGAGCGAAGAGGCGCTAAAACTCGTGGCAAAATATTTATAGGGAATTGACTTATCTTCTATTGTATGATCTGTGCCCATGACGAAAAAAAAAACTTAAGTTTATAATTATATGGCAACAGAAACAAATTTGCATCAAAGTTTTTTGTAAGTTAGGTTAGGTTAGGTTAAGCAAACTCTATCACAATAAAATACTAAAAATAACAAATACAGTTAGTACAAGTAACAAAAATCCTCGAGTTCTCGTCTTCACACAAGCAGCAACGGAAGCTCCCAATTTTCTCAAATATTATCATATCTAAGCAAATTCACTTCTTATACAGTAAATATGCCGCCAAAGAAGAAGCAAGCAGCTGCTAAGGTAGCCGATATTGTTAACGAGGATGAAAATAAAGTATCAATTAACTAGTTGCTTAAAATTAAAAAAAACAATTAATACTGAACTTATGCAAGTTATCCATTACACAATATTGAATGAACACAAAATAAAATAATAGATGCATTTATTTAGGTCTAATTGTAAAGAAGACACATTAAAATTGTTAATACGTCTCAAACAATTTATTAAAAATTAAAAAAAAAATTATGTACATATGTTTTTTTATGTCGTAATGGTAACAATAATCCTACCATTTAAATATTTTCAAACTTTGTCATGCGTTCTTGAATAACCTTTATGTATTTTTTTTTCTTTTTCAGTGATGAAATTGTTATCGGTTACTTGTATCAAATTTCACAACGTTGATAGATGTTGGTATTTGACATATAACGTTTGACTAAAATTAAATTAACCACGACTACTAAATAGTGCATATGAAAATTAACCTGGAACAAATTACCATCGACAACGAGCGTGCATTACGACGTCTTTCAGCTACCATTGCTCAGTCTAAGAAACCAAATTATTCACAACTGCCTAGTGCATATGCAAAAAAAATTGGCTTAACCGGAACATTAACGGACAGGTCAGTTGTACTACTAGCGACAACAAGCGTGCATTACTATGTCCTAGAAGTACCATGGACTAACACCAAATCTCATAGTGTTACATGTTTGGCACCATCAAAAGTAAATTAAAGCCAAAATCTACCCTAACAAAAAAAGTTTGCTTATTAGTTTCTCAAGAAATGATTTTTATTTTTTGTTTATTTTCTGCGTATGTATACTTTTTGCTTTATTTGTTGATAGTGTATTGTAACATCATTTTGAATCTATGTATTGATCTTTAAAACAATAATTTTTAAATTTAAATTAATAACATTTATTTTTAACAAATAAGATCTGTGAAATGTCCGCCAGGACTATCAGAAACCTGCGGGCAACTGTGGTGTCTTATTCCAAATGAGACAATAAATTTTATACTACCTTTAAAAATGTATTTTGTGTTTATCACGGTTGAGGTTACAATAATATAGCACAACTAGCACAAACTTCAAATCAGTTCATCACTGAACATATAAATGTTTATTTTACCTCTTAAGTATTTTTTACAAAATTTGTTTTAATGGTTTCCAAGTGAAGTTAAGGTATACATAAAAATGCTGTTTTATTAAGGTTTTTGTTGATTATATCAAATATTTTAAAAAAATATAGAATTATATTTTCTACAAAAATTGTTATAAGTGTGATTCTAAAAAAATTCGAAAACAAGTGAATCACATTGATTATACCAACAGCTTTGTTAATAGTTGCGCTGTCAATTCCGAGCATGATCTTTTGCGTCAGATCGGTATTTAATTTTTTTTAGTAAAAATTAAACTTTTACTTGAACTAATATTATTGTTATTGGGATTAACATTTTAGTTATATTGTTTCCAATGTTATTATGAAATTGTATAGCATGGGGTGCTCATAGCACTAAATCTAATGATTTTGTTAGTTTTAAGGTTTTATTATTAATGCAATGTTAAGTTTAGATATTATGTATAATGTTTGGATTTTTTATACACTATTTATTTATTTGTTTTTTACGCCATTTAAATGTTGAGTGAAAATATGTTTTTGTTGTAAAAAAATGAAAGAATAACACAAACTCTAAAAGTTGATACAATTAATACCTTTAAATTATATAGCATAATCTTCATTAAATTGTTGTTTTATTTTTTATAGTATTTTTAATTTTGAGGACGCAAAATAATGCAAAAGTGAATAAAATAAATAATAATTTAGTAAAAACAAAGCTAAAAACATGATTGAGAGAAAAATGGTTAACGCCATTTTAACCTTAAAATTTGGTTTAAAAAGACAAATGTGGCTGCATAGTTTACCAGCGGTAAATAAAACAAACAACACGTATGCAAAGATTTGGTTAATTTATTTATTTTAAGTTGGTTTATTTCTGCTTCTAGAGCTAATCACAGACGCCAATTGTTAAGACTACCACATCTAAAAGTGTTTGCCGTAAATTCAGGAATTTTAATCTAAATTATAAGTACATTAAAAAATTAAATTTATGATAAAATATTCTAAACTAAAAACATCCATAGACGCGTTTCGAGGTTTACCTCTCATCAGTATGGCTTTATATATTTAAACTTAATAATTGATTTTAACTTACTTCGTCAACCTTGTTTACTACCACAATTCAAAGTGAATATTTTAAAGGGTGTATTGACAATTTATAATAACTGACTTAATAACTTTATTTAATGGCTATGGGTAATAGCATTCTGAGAATAAACAAATAAACTAATTATTTCGGGATATTTAGCTGATGGTAATGACATGAAAGAATTAAAAAGGAAATTTGAAAATTAAAAATAAAATAAATAAAATAAAAAATAGAACATATGTCGTTGTGGCATTCGTATAAATTTACCTATTTAACTAGGCTTTATTCGAAATTATTGCTTTTACAACTGTCACATTTGAGGACATTGCGTCTCTTCTTTATATATTTTATAAATTATAAGTTTTTTTGCGTGCACGCAACATCAAGTCAGTTCACGGGACCTACTAAAGTTTTTCTTTTTATTCGAAAGAAGGCGTACTTATCACAATCCATTTCTTAACCAGAAAAGCTGACCTTTTAGATAGAAGACTCAAATTCGAGACTTCTAGTGTAACAGTTGAGTACGGCGGTCAAACTTATGCACATGTTGATATTGAAAATGTATCAATATTCGATATAATTAAATTTGAATTAAATAAGTTTTTTTTGTTGTCTGCTTTAATTATTTATATAGTTTTTAACAAAACTTTATAAGCAAGTTTTTTTGTAGAATTTATTGTAATAAAATATGATGAATAAGATTTTTTAGTAAAATATTATGTTATATTGATAAAAATTGGTCCTGTTCGACAATCTGGTATATTTTGCTATATCTGGTGTAAGTTGGTTACCACCACTTGGCAACACTGGTTATCAGAAACAAAAAGAGTATTCTAACGATAATAAAATTTAAAGTATAAATACAAGCAATTGAAAGCTTCAAAATAGAACATTAAACTAATTCAATTTTTTTAATAATAAATCAAGGTTTTTAATGTCATACAAAGTTACACAGAATATAAGATGCTTTGGTTGTAGTAGTCAATTTTTTTGAGAACCAAGTAATTGATTGTACCAATTGCTTTGTTAGTATTTTAAGCGCTATCAACCCTATTAACTTGGTGAATGCGGAGTATAATATTTTTGTCTGTTTTAAGGTAATATGTATATATTATGTTTGAATACTATGTGTAATGTTTGCTTCTATTATATATTAGGTATATTTCTTGCGTTTCTCGTGGCGTAAAAGCGCAAACATTCTCGGTTGTTTGGTTATTTGTTTTTTAGGTCGAATGTTTAAGTAATTTAAATAAAAATATGTTTTTAGATTTAAATAAATAAAAGAATAACACAAAGTCTAAAAAATTATTTAATTATAACCTTTAATTTATATAGCATGTATCTTTATTGAATTGTATTTTTGTGTTTGTGTGTATGATTATATATATTTTCTTGTTTTGATTCTAAACCCAATTACCTTACTTACTATAGATAATTTTAGTTTTAAAGTTTTTCAACTTTATTAAAAATGCGTAAGCGGATAAAATCATTTCCACGTGTGTGCCATCTCTACCGATCTCTTTAGTGGTTGACCCCGATCCCCGAAGAAAGCATCATCGCTATAAAGTGCTAGTGACCACCAATAATCCAGACATTGTGACAGATTTATTAATTCAACGTAACCGTTGGCTAGTCATAAAAAGAATTACATAACAACATCAGATAAGAGAAAAGATTTGAGATATCTACAAGTCCAACGCAGAACAACACCACGGAATTTGTTAGAAGTTATTATTTGAATAATGTAAAACATAAACTTACAAATAGTTTTGGCTTGTCCCGGACAAACTCTAGGTTTATAATAAGGTTCTTTTCTTGTCTATTGGTCGCATTATACAACTAGCAAAAAGGCTATTTAAAAAATATGATTTACAGCACCCATATCTTAGATGGTTTTAGGGTAAAATTAGCTTCCATCTTGAGTGGTTTTAGTCCCATTCGTTGTTCAGATTAGAACATATATATTTTATTTTAAAGTAAAATTTTATTGTAAAATTAAAAAGGTTAAGTCTAAGAACAATTATATGTTAAACTTTATGTTTTTATATAATGCATAATAACAGTATGTAAGTAACGATTAGATAAATAAAGAAATAAATAATCCTACTCCAAGAAGGATTTCTACAAATACTAATTTTTAAAGTAATCAAAAACAAATTCAAAATTCTCAAGAAAAACAGAACAATAGAATCAATATTAAGTTAATAATGAAACAGAAGAACTGTATCCTGCAGTTTCATAATAATAATAATAATCATTACAAATTGTATACAAACATATCGCAATGAATTTGCAGTAAAGATTTTCTGTTTATCTATTTTTATTAATAAGATTTTCATTAATATTTACAGAATCAAAAACAGAAAAATGATTGTACCAAATCAAAGAATAATTCCAGAATGTATGTATATCATTAGCAAAAAATGGAAAAACTATAGCATCAATCAAAATATTGTTCAAATTTGAAGTATATTTAATTTAAAAGGCTTTTTTTATTAAAATTTTATTAACCTATTATAATATAAAACTAAATGTACAAATTTGTATAAAAATGTTGTGAAGTCAATAACTATAAAGTTCACAATTCTCTTATTTTTAATTTAATAATAACAAACCATATAATTGATAAAGAAAAATTTTCAATAAAAATCTTCAAAGTTTTAATAACTGACCACATGTTCATTAATGTTTTTAAAAAACCAACTTTGATTACTAAATATTTTATAACAAAAAATATTCAAATCTGTAACGCAGATGCCTATTTGCTTGTGGAAATACATGTGAATAAAATCTTGTTACATTTATTAGATAACAATTTTAATAAAAACTAACTTTTAAAATCAAAATTAGCAGAAGTATATCCAGACCTAGATATATTACTAATGACTGATAATAATAATAGTACGTACTCATCAGTCAACTAAAGATAATATTGGTTTACAAAATCCTATTACAGCATCTCTTCTTTTTCTTGCAAATTTACGATTGTTTCGTTGCTTGTGTGGCATGTAGCGTCGTCTTGCTAAAAATAAACGTCGACCACATCAATATTCCGGCCATAAAAAACCATTAATCATAGCTTGGTAGCGCCATTCATTCACCGTAACAGTTGCATTAGTCTTATTTTTGAAAAAGTAGGGTCTAATCACACCGCTAGCCCAAAAACAGCACAAAAAAGTTTATTAAAATGTTTAAAGTTGTTAAGAAAGCATCAAAATACGGTTAAACTTAAATAAATTTATAGCAACAATAAAACAAAACCTAAGAATATCATTAATATGTTTCCAATAGCTTTATCAATAATGTAATTTATAGTTTATGTGCTTTTAATCTCTGTTGTGGACTTTCCAGTAATCTCTGGCAGATGTTAAAATATGCGTATTTTCAATAATATTAATCCCTTTTATAAATTCTTAATTACTATTTTCAATAATCTTAATCCCTTACATCCTTTTCATAAACTCTTAATGACTATCACACAAATGTCTGTCCCTTTATGTTAATGATCGGTAAAACCTAATCCCATTCCCTTTCTTTCTTACAAAACACTATTTATACGCAATAATAACAATATTCAAGTCAGTTCTTAAGAATATCTTCTACAGTATACAACATATATACACACCAACGGCGTCTCCTTTATTAGTAAATTTGAATTATTGTTTTATTTACTACCTAAAATAATATCTGTCACCCTTAAGTTACGGGTTACGGAACAAAATGGTCCTTCGAACCGGATCTACAAGTTAAGTTGCTATTTAAGAGTCTGTAGATTCGAAAATTTAAGTGAGTTATTTAATGTGTTAAAAACTTTAAGTACACAATACTCAAAACTTTAAGTGCTGTTACGTGTAAATACAACAAATCTACATTCTGAAGATACAATGGGGGGATAAAGAAGAAAATATCTCAACTGCACAGAACCTAAGTGCAACAACTGAAGAAGTTTCACATGGAAATCGAGGTCACCAAAAAGCGATTATTACTCGGTTTGCAAAATATCTCGCAGCGAACAATAAAAATCCAAATTACAGTCAAATAAGATCTAGATACGAAGCGGCAAAATGTGCTTTTGCAAATATTTGCAAAATACAAATGCAATTATCAAATCACTCTGAAGAAGATGATCAATATATGGAAGAGATCGAAAACAAATATTATTCCATTGTCGAAGAAGTTGAAATAATTCTTGCTCAACTACCGCAAACTTCATCGTCATCGTCTAGTATTCCTGAAATCAATCAATTGAGTTTAGAAAATATAATACATCCAACAATTCAAGAAAATCATGGCTCAGGACATTCAAATCATCAGTATGGTTATACAGAACGACAACCTGAATTACCAAAGATTTGTTTACCACAGTTTTCTGGAAAAATAGAAGAATGGTTTGAATTTAAAGATACTTTTCAAGTTATCATTGGCAACAATAACCGTTTGGACAATTGCACCAAGTTGAAGTATCTAAAAGGAACCTTAACAAATATAGCAGCTCAAATTGTGAGCAAACTTAGCACTACAAGTGACAATTATGAGCGAGCTTGGTCATTGCTTACAGCACGCTTTGAAAACAAAAGGAAAATTATTCAAAGTAACATCGATAGTCTATTAGACTTACCCAACTGTAAAAAGAATAATGCACATTCACTGCGAGAATTAACAGATAGTGTCATTTCGCACACACAAGCATTGGAATCTTTAGGATGCCCTGTCAATCAATGGAATGAACTGCTTATTAACATTATTTTGCGAAAAATAGACTTTGAATCGGGTAATGCCTGGGAACTATCTTTAAATAATAACAGTGAGCCAACATTTGAACAACTTCTCCAATATCTAGTAAAACGGTGTAACGTGCTAGAAAGCCGACCTGTCCGAGAACAATCATATATGGATCGCAGCATTCCACGTAAAAAGGGATATCAAGCATTTCCGGCAATAGATTCTAAATGCAGTTGCTGTGATCAATCATACCATCCCTTATACCAATGTGAGAAGTTCAAAGAATTAAATATTTCTATGAGAGTACAACATGTAAAAAAGAAGAATCTGTGCTTTAACTGTTTAACTTCATCACACTTAAGTTTGGCATGTAAGTCAAATTATACATGCCGAAAATGTCAAAGACGGCATCATACACTTCTCCATGCAGAAGAACAGGCTTTACAAGCATTAGACACTGAAACAATTAATTTTACGATGCTTGCGACAGTTCAAGTAAATCTTAAGGATAAGTTTGGAAAACGTCACCAATGTAGGATGTTGTTGGATTCCGGAGCGCAATCAAACTTTATATCGGAAGCAATTTTTAAGAAATTGCAATTACCATTGATTAAAACGTCTCAAGTTATAAGTGGCATAGCTGAAGCAAAAACTTTACCGAGTGGACTTGTATGTACAGAGCTGACGGCAAGAAAGGGACCATTTAAGGAAAAAACAAGTTTTATCGTTTTAAACGCAGTTGCTGGTCACATGCCTCAAGAATCAATAAATCGAAAGGTGTTCCAAATACCACCAAACATTACACTTGCGGATCCAGAGTTTAATTGTAGCCGCCGCATTGATGGTATTTTAGGAGCAGGATTGTTCTGGGAAGTTCTACAAGTGGGAAAGATAGTACGTGACAATTATTGCATGTACAAAACAATTTTAGGCTGGGTAATTTCTGGAAAAATAACACCTAAACATTCAGTCACAAATGCAATGAATTCACAAATGTTGCAACTGTCTGAAGATGTTCAACGCTTCTGGCAACAAGAAGAATTAATAAATGAAGTCCATCGATCCAAGGAAGAAGAATTGTGTGAAGAACATTTCAAAAGAACAGTCCAAAGATATAATGGACGATTTCACGTTAAACTACCTTTCAGAGAAAATCGGCATATTGAAGAAATCGGCAATACCTATCCTGTTGCAATAAAGGCATTAATGTCAATGGAGAAACGGTTCAAGAAGGATTCATATCTACAAGAATCTTACTCAAAATTTATTAAAGACTACGTAACACTTGGTCACATGACTGAATCATCTCCAAATGATGTAAATGGATGCTATCTCCCGCATCATGCTGTTTTTAAAAATGAAGGAAATGATCGAAAAATCAGAGTTGTTTTTAACGCTTCAATGAAAGGCCCCAATGGCGTTACCATGAATGATGTGCTGATGGTTGGTCTGAATGTTCAAGATTTATTGGTGAATATTTTGATTCGCTTCAGAACACATCCAATTGCACTTGTTAGTGATATCGAGAAGATGTACCGTCAGGTTAATTTACAAAAATCTGATCATGGGTTAATGCGAATATTATGGAGAGATGATTACAATGAAGAACCTAAATCGTATAATTTGGTTACCGTTACTCAAGGAACAGGACCAGCATCTTACATGGCAACTCAATGTCTTAAAATATTGGCTGATGAATTCTCTCAAATACATCCAGAAGCTGCTCGAGTTATCAGAGAAGATTTTTATGTCGATGATATGTTAAGTGGCGCAAATTCTGAAGAAGAAGCCATGAAACTCATGAATGACGTTCAATCAATATTAGCAGACAGTGGATTTCAACTAAAAAAATGGGCAAGCAACAAACCCTGTCTATTAACAGGCAATGAAGCAATTAATCCTGTACTGGATATAAATAATGGTCAAACAGTGAAAACGTTGGGAATTCAATGGAATGCAATTGAAGATATATTTCAATTTAAAACTACCGAAAATACCATTTCAACCATAAGCAAACGTGTCATTTTGTCTGAGATAGCCCAAATTTACGATCCTCTTGGAATTTTGACACCAGTAATTGCAACGGCAAAAATACTACTCCAAGATCTATGGTCCCAAAAAATAGGTTGGGATGAAACTGTACCCATTCATTTACACACTCAGTGGACGGAATATAGAAAATCATTAAAACAGTTAAATAAAGTAAAAGTGCCTCGATACTTATTTAACTATGAAATGGAGATTAAAAAAATAACGCTTAATGGATTTTCTGATGCTAGTCAACGGGCCTTTGGAGCCTGCGTGTATGCCATAGCAGAATACAGTAATGGTATTAGATCAAGTCTTTTAATCAGCGCAAAATCAAAGGTTGCTCCAATAAAAACAATCACTATCCCAAGGTTGGAATTAAATGCCGCAGTATTATTGTCAAAATTGATAAAGCAAATCAAGGAAACACTTCGACTACCCGTTGTAGATATTTATCATTGGACAGATTCTATGATCGTGTTATATTGGATCAAAGATACTCCCGCAAAATGGAAAACATACGTAGCAAACAGAGTGGCTACTATTCAGAGAACTTCTTCAGCTCCTTGGAGGCATGTTCCAACAAATGAGAATCCGGCAGATTTAACTTCTCGATGTGCCCATCCCAAAGAATTGAAAAATTGTAAACTTTGGTGGAATGGACCAACCTGGTTAATACAAAATCAAACACAATGGCCATCAAATCCGGAATCATTGAACATTGATACTGAATGTGAACAAAAACGACCAAGTATCTCAGTCAACTATACAAGTGCAGAAACAAATGTATTAATACAATTACTCAATCGAATTTCACAACTCAGAAAACTAGTGAGGATAACTGCATATGTCATTCGATTTGTAAAAAACATTCAATGTCCTGTGCAAAATCGTAATGTTGAAAATCTTCTACCAGATGAAATTAAAGAAGCGGAGATAAAACTAATCAGAACAGTTCAAGAAAACGAATATCCAGATATTTTTAAACTATTGAAACAAGGCAAATCTCCAAAAAGGACACCATTAAGAAATCTAAATCTATTTATTGATGAAGTACACCAAGTTCTACGTGTAGGAGGAAGATTACGCAATGCACCTATAGAATTCTGCCACAAATATCCAGTATTATTACCTAAAGATCATAATTTAACAGCTTTAATAATACGTGACACCCATGAAAATAATTTTCACGCTGGACCTCAATTAACTCTGTCAATCATCAGATCTCAATATTGGCCCTTGCAAGGAAGACGTGCTGTCCGAAGTGGAATTCAACGATGTGTAAAATGTTTTAAACAATCCCCAAAACCATACTCGCCTCCAATGGGAGATCTTCCAATCAGTCGTATTGAACCTTGCAGGCCATTTGAAAGAGTTGGATTAGATTACTGTGGTCCAATGATGATTAAAGAAGGCAGCAGAAGATCACAGCGGATAAAGAAAGCGTACATAGCTGTTTTTGTGTGCATGGTAACTAAAGCTCTGCATCTGGAATTAGTCAGTGACATGACTACAAACTGTTTTTTAGCATCACTCCAACGGTTCGTGGCTCGTCGAGGATTACCTACTGAAATCAATTCAGACAATGGGACAACATTTCATGGAGCTAACAATGAGCTAAACAAGTTAATAAATAGTGTTACTTCTGACAATAATATCCAAAAATTTCTTTCCAGCAGAAGAATTAAGTGGAATTTTATCCCTCCCAGAGCTCCTAATTTTGGCGGTCTATGGGAAGCCGCCGTAAAATCTACAAAAACTCATTTGTTACGCACAATAGGGGAAACTAAGCTTACTTTTGAGGAGATGTACACTGTCCTACTGCAAATTGAAGCTGTATTGAACTCTCGCCCACTAACCCCAATGAGCGAAGACCCAAGTGATCTAATCGCATTGACACCAGGTCATTTTCTTGTTGGCCAAGCATTAACATCGCTTCCTGAATCAAATTTTATGGACGTTAAAAAAAATCGGCTTACAAATTGGGAACACCTCATGTTTATGAAGCAGCAGTTCTGGAAACGATGGAAGATGGAATATCTTCACACTCTTCAACAGCGACATAAAATGGGTAACGCTGCAGAACAGAAGATATGCAAAGGACAATTAGTTATCTTAAAAGAAGAAACGGCACCACTTCATTGGTCTTTGGCTCGTGTTGTAGAATTAATGCCAGGCAGAGATAATATAGTAAGAGTTGCTAAAATAAAGTGTGTTAATGGTGAACGAATTCGACCTGTATCCAAACTGTGTCCACTTCCAATTGATTAAATTGCATGAATTACTTTATTAATTGCTTCTATGTTTTTATGAAAATATATTATAATATGTATTATATTTTAGGATCTATGTTACCTTTAGTATTTTTTATGTTTACTCTCTTATATGACTATGATTTTGATTTTAAATAAACTTATTTGAAGGAGACCCTTCAAGGCGGCCGGTATATGTTGTGGACTTTCCAGTAATCTCTGGCAGATGTTAAAATATGCGTATTTTCAATAATATTAATCCCTTTTATAAATTCTTAATTACTATTTTCAATAATCTTAATTCCTTACATCCTTTTCATAAACTCTTAATGACTATCACACAAATGTCTGTCCCTTTATGTTAATGATCGGTAAAACCTAATCCCATTCCCTTTCTTTCTTACAAAACACTATTAGTTATACGCAATAATAACAATATTCAAGTCAGTTCTTAAGAATATCTTCTACAGTATACAACATATATACACACCAACGGCGTCTCCTTTATTAGTAAATTTGAATTATTGTTTTATTTACTACCTAAAATAATATCTGTCACCCTTAAGTTACGGGTTACGGAACAATCTCAATTATTTATTATTTAGTTAAAAAATGCATCATATTGGATTTAATAATGTACAAATTTTAGATAATGAAAAATAAATCATTTTAGAACAATGTCAGCAAATGCTAGAAAATGTACGTGTGCTAAACTTACTTCAAAATGATAAAAATACACCTGGTGATGCAACGGGACTCCTGAACGTAGTAGACAGTTGTCATATTTGCAAATCCACGCCAAAAAAGCCAAGAAAAAAAATGAAAAGATGAATCAACGGTAATAAACTAGTTTGTAACAAATAGAAAAATATACAAAATGTTTATCTATAAAGTTAATATTATTAAATATATTTTTCTTTATTTTGGTTTTGTTTTATTCTTATCAATACAACTCTTAATATTTTTTATGTTGACATTATATAAATAATAATACTAGATAATATGCAACAAACGATTGTACTTAGGTACCTACATCGTGGATAAAGGATAAACACATTTAATAACAAACACATCAAAATTTAATATATATTTTTTATTTTATTATACTTTAAACATAAATAAATTTTTAATTAAGGTTTTTTAAAATGTCTCGATCAACTAACTAAAAACATGAGTTTTGTACTAGTAAAAACGTCTTTTGAAAATCGTTAAGGTGCTCAGCTATCTTCTTATAGAAATTATCACAATTTAATTAAATTATACTTAACACCTTATAAATTATTATTAACATTTTTTACTTGCGTGAATGAACATGTTGCCGCAAATTTAAGAAATCGTCACCGTTCTAAACATTTTACATTAGAAGAAGTTTTTTGCAACAAATATTACCAAAAAATCTCGCTCTACACACAAATAAAATTTAGCCGTCCCAAAAAAGACCATAAGTTTTGTCGTAAGTTGATCAACAAAATTTGTAAATGATTAACAAACGAGCTCAGGAAATAATTTAGAAAAATATTGTTTTCTTTTAAAGATCCAAAAAACCATCAGTTTGTGCATTTTTAAGAATAAATCCGAAACTAAAAATTAGCGTAACGCATACATATACGATATTATGTTAGTTTTTTTTTCTGTGGTATTTCTTTTAAAGTTTAACTTACACGAAACAAAAATAAATCAAATAATTAATAGCTTAAAAAACAAACCTCTAAGTTTCTGTTAAAACACTATTTTTTTTAATTTTTAATAAATATGATGAAAAAATGCAGCACCAAAAAGCCACTAATTTTTTTTAGAATACATAAAAAAAATATATAACATAATTTTTTAAATTAAAACGACTACCTCAATTGACAGTTTTAAAAAAAATATCGCTTTCTTTTAACGATCCAAAAAATCACACAACCATCACTTGTGCATTTTTAAACAGCAATTCAGTACAAAAAACTAGCGTAAAATAGTGGTCAATTGCTATTTATAGCAATTACAGTTAAACTAAACAACAATCATAACCGTAAAACCTAAAAATATTGACCCTTGGAACAAACAAAATATAAGCTAAATTGAGCAAAAGTGATTCTGAGCCACCTAGGTTTGTGGAAAACATTCACAGGTTAAGAAAAGTACATAAACCGATTATACACCGTTATTTAACTCCAAATTAACTTTATTTTATTTTCATATTATATTTTTGGATATCTACTAGCAAACAAGGTACTCATTTAAAAAGCAGAAAAACTTTAGTAGTTTTGGAGTGTGTAATTTTAATCGATCATTTTGCAATAACTATGCTACAACTTCAACACCGCTTAATGCAACAAACTTATAAAATAGCTAAGTTGTTTAGTTTTAATATTAAAAATTTTATTTATTGTGCCACGTCAACAACTTTAGTATTTTGAATGTTATCCTTTGTTGTTAATTTTATCGAAATTTTTAAAAGAGTGGAAAAGATCTAGCACCTGAAGTTGGAGTTGATGTCACCACATTATCGGAACGGTAAATTTATTATATAAAATAAATTTTGTTGTAACTATAACATATATACAACATTCTCTATGATTTATTTAGCTTGCCAGCCAACAAACTTGAAAGCACCAAGACTCTATTCCGTGCGCAAATAGTGCTAGTAATTTTTCTTAGCTACACCCAAGGTTTTTCAAGCTGATCACAAGTTGTGGTTGCACTTGGATGGTTATTTAATATTTTAGTTTTGAGACAAAGAAAAAATATAAAATAAAATCATCTAAAATGTTTAATAATACTCCAAACAAAAACACTGCATTTTTTTATTAAAAAAAATAGATAAGCTGTAGAAAGTAAAATCAAATTATTTGTATTTTGTCAGACAACATGTCAATAAATTTAGAAAACATTTAAGATTTTATAAAACGACTTAGGAACACACACTGTGGATGTACCTATCTAACATAATCGTTGACAAATCTTAGAATTATTTTTTTACAGTTACAGTTCAATAAATTGATATGCCAATTAGTAAATAATACAAATGTTGTTAGAAAAAATGCACTCATTTTTATTCAGTTTTTATATCAGTATTTAAAAGGTGAATAGAGAAATCGATATAAACCAAAATTTTTATTCCTCTGAATCAAACTGTAATTTATTTAAATTCTTTTGTCTTAAATAGGTTAACAAATAATATACACTTAGCCGCTCGTCGTAGTCACTTTGTACTCACGTACGCGGCAATGCGAGCAAAAAGGGGTCACAACAACCGACTCATATTTACCGCCAACGAAACTCAGCAACGCAAATACAGACTCAGGCCTACCGTCAGTAGGCCGGTGTGCATCCGTGCGCAGGAGCTAGAGGAGAGTCTCAACGTTAATTATCCAATGGTATTCGAGGTCGGTTCTGGCGAGGGTAAGAGCTCGCCTTGATCTGACCTCCCAGAGCAAACGAGAAACTTGCCCCTATGTCTTGAGGAGCAAGTTTCTTAAAATTGTTGCCGAATACCTAGACTCTCCTCGGTTGTATACGGACGGTTCGAAACCGGATCGGGGGGTGGGAAGTGCTTTTGTTTTAAACGGTGCGGCCCATTCATGGTCTCTCCCTAAAGAGGCCTCCGTATACACCGCAGAAATGCTAAACTGTGAGACGTCATCTCACAGTTCGTTCCTCATTTGTTCCGACTTGCTGAGTGCAATCCTGAGTATACAGTCTAATGTACTCGGTCGATCCGCTAGTCCAGCTCGAACAAACTTCGATATTCCGCCTGGCCGGGTTTGGACAGAGAGTTATCTTTGTCTAGACACCGGGTCATGTGGGTGTCAAGGGCAACAAGCTGGCCAATAAAATCGCCCGTCAGGCGGCTGACGCGGATCCTACGGACAACATTCCCGTAAGACCCGATGACTCCAAAGGATACGTATGGAACGGTTTCGAGAGAAAATTAAAGGAAATCAAGCTCTCCCTGACGGCATGGAAGTCGCCGGTAGATCTCAACAGGAGAGAAGAGGTCGCCCTATGTCGCTTGCGCATAGATCATGCCAACTTAACCTCTTCGTATCTCCTGACCGGCGACGAACACCAGCATGCCAAACATGTCACGACCCTCTAACGGTGAAGCACATTTTGGAGAAATGCCGAGCTTACCTTCCCTACCATAATCGGCTCGAGCTCCCTAACAACGTGGCGTCTATTTTATCAAATAGAGAGGAGACCATGAGAAGGTGCGTCCAGTTTTTGAAAGACGCTGGACTCCTCAAACAGGTGTAACCATGTTTTTGTGTTGTCTTATAATGATTTTGGTGTTAATTTAATAAATTATTTTTATTGATCAGTTTGTGTTGTTAAGTTGTTTAAGGCATCGTAGTCTTTTACAACTTCGGTGCAATCTGTGATATTAGGTATAGTTAGTTTTTAGGATCTGTCATCAAAGCATTTTACAGCTTCGATGTCATCTGTGATATTAAGTTAGGTTGTGATATTAGGTTAAGTTGTAATATTAGGTTTAGTTACTTTAGTTTTTAGGGTCTGGCATCGAAGCCTTTTACAGCTTTGGTATCATCTGTGATATTAGGTTAGGTTAATGGATAGGTACTGGCATCAAAGTCTTTTACAACTTTGTTGTCATTTGTGATAGTTGGTTCTGTGATATTAGTTTTAAATTTAGTTTTAAGTCTTAGCAACTGTGATATTAGATTTAGTATTTATTTATTTATTTATTTATTTAACCATTTTAATGTGTTGTTTTGTTTTTCTCAGGTCTATAACCTGAGGTTATTATTATTAAAGCAAAATAAATAACCAATGACCTTAGTAGTCGACGCTAAAATACAAGTAAAAAAAAAAATATATATATACACCTATCGCATACTAAAAATTGCATGAACTGAAGGATTAATAACATTTTCTAAGCTAAAACCGCAATTTTTAACATTTTTATTTTATTTTTAATTAAACATTGACAAGGTTCATAGATATTATATAACGTTTAATCTAATTTGTAAGAAGACTTATCCCAAACTTTCAAAAGACAACACAGACATCACAAATTTTACGTAACTTTAAATAATTAATAAAGTAATAATTGTCTTATGGTTTATTTGATAATGAAACTTAGAACAGGGTGCTTATATTGATCTATGTAGAAATTCCCGACCCACTCTACCAAGCTAAACAATACTTTCCCTTATTTGCAAAAAGACATCGCAAAACTGAAAACAGTTTTTTTATCAACAAGGTGTCATTGTAGCAAAAAAGGAGTTGTTTCAAATTGTAAGTGGGGGTTGAGAACACTGTCAAAACAGATTTAACAATACGCTCTTTGCAATAAAGATTTCTAAACCAAAAAAAGTGATATGAAACAAAACCTAATAAACTAAGTCCCAACAATGTACAGTGGGTACATCAAATTATAAAATATCTTGGTAAAGAAAAATTGCTTGATTCCAAACTGTCATTTTATCTTCATTTAGATTTTGTTATTAATAAAGCTAACAAGATGCTCGGCTTTCTTAAAAGAGCTACTGCTGATTTTAGTAACATGCGGGCTCTTCTTATCTTGTACAATTCTCTGGTGAGATCACATCTAGAGTATTGTAGCGTAATATGGTCCCCATCCTACCAAACTTCTATTGACAGATTGGAGTCAGTTCAAAATAAATTTTACAAACTAGTATCATATAAACTCAGTCTTACTGGTGTGTATTTATCACCTGAAAATATCTGAATTTATTTGGGATTGTCTGCGTTGGAAAAACGAAGAAATGAAATGGACATGAAATTTTTGTTCAAAGTTCTGAGCGGGCTAATCTGCTGTCAGCAGATCCTGAATATGATAGATATTTATGTTCCCTAACGTGCGGTTAGGAATTGCCCTTTATTGCATATGTCCTTTAGTAGGACTAACTATGGTCGGCACAGCTCACTGTCTCGTATTGCACGACACGCTAACTATGTATCAAATGACGTTGACTTTGTTGGTATTTCATACGAGAAGTTCATTGCTAACTTAAAGAGATTATCGTAACACCTTAGCGAATGTGTAGGAATGTATGTATGTATTTATTTGTTTGTTTGTCATACTTGTAATCACTGTTTGTAAACAATTTTTATGTAACTTACCATGTAAATGCAGATGCGTTAATAAATTATTATTATTATTATTAATAAGAAATTTTTGCATGGGAATGCTCAATGCTACATCTGTGGGACACATGCAAAAATAAAATAAAAAAATAGAATGTATATTTTTTACTGTAACCATTATTTATTTAACACCTTAAACCGGCATTACTTAATTCAGGGAACGGGTGTTTTTTCTTATTTACGTTCTATAAATAGTAACATTATTTTTATATCTTACTTATTATCTTCATTATTATTATCATAAAAATATTTTGTTTTTGTATTATTATTCACATTGTTGCCTCCCTGTCTGCTGACTTAAACTAAAATAATAGATTTTTATTTATTTCATAAAAAGAGTGAAGAAAAATTTAAGTAAGAAATATCATCAAGTCTGCAGTAATGTAGTCCTAACTAAACCTAGTGGTGACTTTATTAAAGAAAAGAAAAAAATAGTTGATTGTAACCAAATGATATCCACACTGCTAACACAATTGCGTTTAAACATCTATAATAATAATGATAATAATAATAATAATTATAATTATAATTTTTATTCGCTTTAGTCAACTACATAGTTCGATGTAAAAAGTCAATGTTAATATAATATACACACAAATTTACGTACATTAAAATAATAATAATAAACAGTACATTTAATACAATTTAAAATAAACTAAAGACTAAGATTATAATAAAAAAATAATGACTACATGTATATTTTATTTAAAATCATTTTCAAGTTTATGAAAAGAATAATAGGCTCTATTAAGTAAAAGTTTCTTTATATTTATCTTAAAAAGTGCTGTTGGTTGAGTCTTCAGTTCAATTGGTAGTAAGTTAAAAGCCTTTATTCCCATGTACCTAGTTCCTTTTTCAAAGAATGTGAGCTTATGTTTGAGAACTTCCAGTAGTGTGGCTTTTATTTATTTATTTATTTTATTAAAAGACATTATATTACGTTTTACATAAAGCAACAATTTATATAAATATAAACTATAAATTGTTAAAATTTGCATTTCTTTAAACAGTTCTTTGCCTGGTGCTGTTGATGTTTTCCCAAGCATGATACGTAGCATTCTTTTTTGCAAATATTCGGTCAATGTGACTTGAGCTTCCCCAGACTATAATACCATATGATATTAACGACTGGCAATGACCAAAGTAAAATAACTTAAGTGAAGGTAAATCTAAAAAGTTTTTAAGTTGTTTTAATGCAAAACACATAGGCGCAGCTTTTTTACAAATACAATCTATTTGAATATACCAATTACAAGATTTGTCAATATATATTCCTAAAAATTTACTTGCGGTATTGAAATTCCCCTACTTTTTATAAAAACGACTTGTCGGCCTGTATAGTGTGTGCTGTAAATTTGATTGTGACGGTTTTACTAGCATTTAAAAATAACTGATTGTCTTCAAACCAACTATTTGCAATGAAAATAGTTGAATTTGCATCTATTACAAGTTGATACTGATGAACTGATGAAGCTTATACAGAGCCAAATGTAACTAAAAGTGATGTATCATTGGCAAATAATACTGATTGTGAAATTTGTAAGTCGTTTATATATATAATAAACAGAAAGGGCGCAAGAACAGAACCTTGAGGAAAACCCTGCTTAATTTCTAACGTTGAAAAATTTGAGTTTTGAATTTGAACAATTTGTTTGCGATTATTTAAAAAACCAGTCATTTGAAAATCCTCTTATTCCATAACAATTAAGATTGGCTAACAAAACATCATGGTTGACTAAATCAAAAGCCTTGCATAAATCAAGAAATATCCCAAGACATTGCTCCCTTTTATCAAGGTTATTTAAAAGGTATTCCATGTATATTTGAATAGCACAAGAAGTAGATCGATCTTTTTGAAATCCATATAGAAAGTTGTTAAATAAGTTATATTTATTAAAAAATATACAATTCCTTCAAATATCTTTGCAAAAGTACTTAATATTAAGATTGGTCTATAGTTTTCCACGTCTTGTTTATCGCCTTTTTTAAAAATTGGTATTATTTTTGCTATTTTTAAAGTATCTGGAAATATTCCTTGATTTAACAAAGAATTTATCAAATTTACTAGAGGTTTAGATATTAAATGTTTGTTTTTCTTAATTAGATTTGAGGAAATTCCATCTACTTACTCCTGTAGAATTAGATCCCTTTAATTTTTGAACATACAGTAAAAGCTCCTTTTTTGTTACCGAAAAAAAATACAATGACGTAGAATTTTTACTAATGTTTTTCGGTTCACAATAATGACTATTTGTTATAATAAATTCTGCAACTGTATTAACATAACAATTAAAAAGATTTGCAATATCTTCAGGGATAATATTTAAAACAGTATTTATTTTAATAGTTTCTGCAACTGATGACTTGCAGTTTTTTCCAAAAGTCTATATATTTAATTTTATTTCAATATATATATAATATATATAATATGTATTATTATATAAAATTAATTAATGAACTTGAAAAGAAAAAGAGTGAAGAAAAATTCGATTTGAATCAAGTAAAAAATATCTTCAGTGTAAATGTCTGCAATAATGTAGTCTTGACTGAAGCTATTGGTGACTTTGTTAAAAAAAAGAAAGAAAAATGTGCACTTACCATTCCAACAAAATGGAGTGGATAAAATGATTTTAATTGAACGATTTTCTACATGAAATTTGAAACGTTCAAATACCGAACGATTGGAAAAAGTTTTAACTAAGCTGATTGAAAACATATTTACAGAAGAATCCTAAAATATGCGATGCCCGTAATGGTGGCTTACATATTTATGTTTTTCAAATGTAGCTGCAATGCGGAAAGATTCCAATACTAAACATTACTGGCGTAGTATTATAATGCAAGCTGTAAAATCGTGCATTAAATATAATTCAAATTAAACAATTCCAAACCAATAATAAAAGAAGATAAATATTTCAAGCACAATATGAACAGTATCACTCGTAAAAAGAGCGCAATGCGTTTGTTAAAATTTAATAATAAAAAACTAAGAATGAAGGAATCGTTTAACGATATTATTAATAATATTATGAATGATAAAACTAATAATGATGATAAATCTAAAATTGACTTCGATTGAATTTCCAGTACAAGGTATATTGAATGATATGTTGCCGATAATCAAACTAAGTGATATTTTAAAAATTAAACCCGAAAAACCTTGACAGAAAACAGACTTTTATGGATTTTCTTCCACAAAACCAACAATTCCAATTGAAGACATGACCATTTTGACAATGCCATTATCTTCAAATATTTGCAGAATTTTTATTAACTATATCATTGTAAACAGAAACGACTTGAGTACTACCTGAAGCAGCAAGCTGTGATAATTAAGAAGACTTATAATTAAAGCTGGGATTTTATGCACTTGCATATTCTTTAATACTTATATGTCAATTAAATAATTTTGTATCTACATAAATTAGAAAAAAACAAGTGTTAAAAACCAATAATTTTTTTGCATATTTTGTATATTTTTGAGTTTCTGTGCATATTTTAATAACAACTGCATATCGGTGCATATTTCGTGCGTATTTGGTGCCTATTTGCATATTTGGTGGGTATTTGCATATTTCGTGCATATTTGTATAATTTTAAATTATTTTTAAGTGAAATTGCTTTTTGTAAATTTATATTGGTTTAAAAAAAAATAAGCTTTTAAACAATTGCAAAAAATTAATGTTTGCATATTTTTATGTTTCGTGCATATTTTTACCAAATATAGCATATTTAGTGCATATTTTGGCAAAATTGCGTGCATATATATGCGCATATGTTTAACTTTTTAAGTGCATATAATTCCCAGCTTTACTGATAATGTGTTATAAAAAAAAATTCACAAAGACATGAATTAAAGTATTTAAAAAATAAAAGGCATTATGCAAACCAGATAGTGTACAACTAGAGAAAAGACAATTTTGATTATGTAAATAGGAATATATAGTTCTTTCTATTGTATGGAAAAACTTTTTAAATTTTTGCTATATTTTTAGTTAATTTTTTACGTTATGTAAATATTGTTTTACATATCATTTATTGTAATTTAATCAAAAAAGAGAGTAGGTTTGGCACCTACCATATTCCATGCAAAAATTACATATTCATATAATTTATTGTACATTATTTGTATTAAAAAATAAAAATATATTTCTACGTGGAATTTACGTAAACTGTTAAAAAAGTTGTTTCTGAATCAAAAGATTTATAATTTTATATAATAATATAATTTAATATTCCGAGACGATCTACAGTGTAGTATACTAGCAAATAAGTCGACTCCGTCAAAACCAGCAATTGATTAATGTTATTTGTTAAATGTTTGTGTATCTGTGCCAGTTCATAAAGTGAAGTTTGAGTTTAAGAGCACAAACACAAAATATAGCCTTGACTGAGTTGTAACTATAATTAATATAACAATGAGGCTGATAAAACACCACCTGCGACGCGGAGAGCCAAGCCAGTTCCCAGATGGATATTCATCACAACACGGACAGCGATTTCCAACGGCCTTCCAATACAAAAAAAAGGGCGACCTAAGAAAAATACATAGCCGAATAAAAAAAAAAAGTTGAGAAAACGTATGTTTAAATAAATATAAATAATATAAATACGCCAACTACCTCTGCAAACATTACAAATGTTACAATACATGAAAGACAACAACAATTACAACAGCAATAACAACAGGATCAGAAAAAAAAACACAAACAGAACAAATAGCATGCAGGTTTACATTATAAAATAATAACTACAAACAAGATTTCTATCTTCAAACGTCACAGCAGCTTTCACGTACACATTTATCGGACATATGGTGCCATCAATACTAGTGATATAATCATGTCTGCTAAAAGGAGTTTTAGTATTAAGTCTAATAATAACAAAACAACTACATGGGACATGTTATAAGAACTAAAACGTTTGACAATTATAAAATTGTTAAAAAAAAAACGATTAATACAAAGCCAAAACAAACACAACTCCATCAGCATTGTATTTGGGTGTTATTACCTCAGTCGACCAGGAAATTCTACTTAAAAGTTAAGCACTAGTTTAATAGCTAAGCTCTGGTTGCACCGTCCGTTTAAACGCAATCTTAACCCGTAACTAATAGTTAAATATAAGTCGTCAATATCGAGGGTTTCCGTGTACTTAACCCCAACTTTGTGATTTCTATAGTGTCAAGTAAAAGATATAAGATGGAAAATATAATAATTTTCCAGGATATTTCATTTGAAATAAATATAATTAATAATTGCTTTTCAAGACAAGTTTACGATAATAATTCTAAATAATTTATTACTGCAAAAACAAGCTTTATTTTTATTTATTACAATATGAAACCATGATTGCAATTTTAATAAAAATGAAGTTTGTTTTTCCAGTAACTTAATAAATAAATTTATTTTGATTTTAATTTTTAATTCAGTTATTACATTTTTTATCTGTAATTTATAATTTTTTTTTTCAGCAGATTTTTCTTATTTAAACTCAATGTTTCAATTTTTGTTACATTCAGAAACCAATAAGCAACCTCAAATGTCAACAAACACATTTAATTTTATGGATTTATTAAAATTAAGTTGTACACACAAAACAACGAAAGCGCACGCCAAGTTTAAGGTCAATATAATGTATATTGGCTGATATTTAGTGTGCCGCTTGATAAGCAGAAACTGTTAAAAATTCTACTATACTTAGCGTAAGTATCTGTTTCAAATGACTAGTGAGTCGCATGTAAAGTTTAAGTAAGAGTTACATAAGGAGGGGAAGAGAGGCGCACAAGTAGAGAGGAAAAGGGGGAGAGAGAGAAGGGGGGGGGGGGGGAATTAAAAAAAAAGTGGTAATGCAAAGAAGTAAAACAGTTAAAAGTTAAAAAGACAAAGGGAAAATACAGAGAAAACAAAATAAAAACTAAAAAACGACAAATAATCTTAAAAAAAGCAATTAGAGATATCAGACAAAAATGTTGAAAAAAAAACAATTTCAATGAAAAAAGCCGTACAAAATAGTGATCAACAATTTTAAAAAAAGAACAAAAGGAGTCTACCTAAAATAAGACAAAGCAGAAAAAGTCATAATTAAGAAACTGTTTCCCAAGGGAAAACCGGTAAAAAAATCAGACAAAGAAGAAAAAAAAAGAAGCAAAAAACAGTTATAGCAACAGTGGAAGAGGTAAAGAAAGGAGATTATAGAAAATTGCCTAACAACAAAGCACCAAGTTCGGACAGAATAACAACAGAGATTGTTAAAGGAGCTCTAGACAGGAACTAAGTAGAAATAACTTAAATAATCAACAAATGTCTGAATAAAGATTTTTTAAGAATGTTGGAAAGAGGCCACCCTAGTTCTGATTGAGAAGAAGAAAAAAGTAGGAAAAACAACGTTATACAGGCCAATATGCTTAATAAACACACTAGCTAAAATAATGGAAAATATCATTGTACGGAAAATAGAACAAAAGATTAAAAAAAAGAAGGATGGAAAAAGAAACAATACAAATTTACCAAGGAAAGAACAAAATTATAAGCTACAGAAAAAGAGAAAGCAATAGCAAAAGAAGCAAACAGCAGAACGCAGAATAAAAGACTATACTGTAGATGATAACGGACATACAGAACGCGTTTAACAGCGTGTTATAGGAAGCAATTATAGAGACAGCAAAAAAAAGAAAACTGAACAGGAAAACGATCAGGATCATATGAAGCTACTTACAAGGTAAAAACTTAGTGACCAGGAAAGGTCAAATTAACAACACAGAAAACAGAAGCAGCATAGCTATCGACTTAGGGCCGGTATTATAAACCATTAAAATCTGTAGATTTTATTTACTAACCAAGCAAATTATTTTAATTGGCTGATTTCGGTATTATAAACGTCAAATAATAAAAGTAGGTAACTAAATCTATGGAAAATTAATCATCCAAAATCTAGGGATTAAAATTTATTCAATGAATAACTTGACATATGTCATGTTTCTAAGGTTATTTTTAATGTGGAGCAATTTCTGTTGAAAATCAGCTTTTGATTGCTCTACGATGTTATGCAACTGACTTTCAATATGTTGTAGGGGATTATTGTAATATAACAAAGGCTACAATATAACACATCAATAACTACAATATTAAAATAACATATAAATGCGGCGTTGCAATTTCTTATTTTACGAATAGTTAATTTAGATTTATAATACCGAAATATGTTTATTCGTCGAATATATTTAATTTGAGATTTGTTATTCGGTGATTTATTTTGTCTTTATAATACCGGCCCTAAGACTACTAATAGAAGAACAGCTAATATACCGGTAGGAGACTAAGTGATAAGTATAGAGAAAACAAATACCTTGTAATGACACTTGACGCAAAAAGATGGACTAATCAGGTGAAAGAAGCGGTCAGGAGAACAAAGGAAATATAAACGGAGTCACAGGAAGCAGTAGAGATAATTGCGGCAACACCGCTCGCGGGTTTAATGGTAAAAGAAAGGAAAGAAATAAAAAAACTAATAAAAGAAAAGACTAGTAAATAAAAAGCTATGTTAAAAGCAAGAGAGAAGACAATGGAAAAATGGCTGAAAATGGACAAAAAAACTAATCCCGGAAATGAAAGTGTGAGTAGAAAACAAATTTGAGACATGCAATTATATCAAACATGAAGCCTTTTCTGTCAAGAAAAAACACGATAATACAGAACATATTCTAGTAGAATGCAAAGCGCGAGAGAAAGATAGAAAAAATTTACAAAATATACTGAAAAACAAAGTGGATAAAACACAACAATCATTAAAAAATGCCTAAGAGATGAAAATAAATGAAAAGCGCTAAACATTTTTGCAACCAGAGTACTAAGAAAAAAAAATGAGAGTTTGACAATGGAAGAATATAAAAAAGCACACAATAGAAACAAACACACAAAATAAAAATCATATTCTTTTCTATGAAGAGAAAAAAGATAAGCAGAATAGAAAAAAAAAGAAAGAAAACAAGATAAAAAAAATAATAAGAAAGGACAGGACTATATTAGTTCTTAAGGTATACTAATTTTTAAACAAATCTAAAAGCTGCTTTAGAAGTTACACAAACAAATTAAGGGCAAGTTAGTTAGTTTATTTGTAAAAAATACGTAAATTTATATAATTGCAGCAAAGAGTTGAACGTACCGATATAGTTCATAATTTCACATTAAATAATACTATAATAGTATCTAACGTGTATTAAATATGAAACAAACTCAATAGTTACTTTAAGATTTACACAGCTTTAACCAACGATCAATTCTTATTTTTATTTGTTATTTATAAAAATTACGTAAATTAATGTAATTGCAGAAAAAAAATTGAGCGTAACAATATAATTTATAGTTTTAATTTTGGCAGTATTACATTAGTACTTAACGAGTATTAAATTTCAAACAAATCCAATGGCCGCTTCATAAGTTACACAGTTCTAACTAAAGACTACTTACAAATTTTTGTCTTATTGAAATTTATAAAATACCTAAATTGTAATAATTGCAGCAAATAGTTAAGCATACCGGTATAGTTCATAATTTTATATTAATATATTAGTACGAAACGTTTTTTAAATTTCATACAAATCTAATGGCTGCTTTAGAAGTTACACAGTTTTTACTAAGAACCATTTTTTATGTTATTTGTAAAAAAAATAAGTATATTGTTAAAATCGCAGCAAAAAATTGAAGATATCGATACAGTTCATAACTTTACATTATGTAACATGTACTTAACCTGTACTAAATAATAAACAAATCCAATGGCTACTTTAATTTCACAGTTTTAAACAAAGACCAATTCTTATTTTTATTTTGTTTATTGTAAAAAAATACATTAATTTATACAATCGCAGCAAAGATTTGAGCGTATCGATATAGTTTATAAATATAAATTTAGTAGTACTACATTAGCACTTAACGTGTACTAAATATGAAACAAATCCAATGGCTGCTTTAGAAGTTACACAGTATCAATCAAGGACTAGTTACTAATTTTTTTTGGTAATTAAAAGAAAATGTAAATTGTAATAATCGCAGCAAATAGTTCATAAATTTAAATTTATAAATTTATTAGTACTAAATATTCGGAAGTTGCAACTAAAAAAAGAAAATAAACCATATGAATGATAAAGAGAAAAAGAGAAATCGAAGAGACAATAGAGAAATTTCACCTAAGACCAACCATCGTAGAACAAACGAAACGAATAAAAAGATCAAAAGAAGACAGTATTTTTCAAACTGAACTAATAAATACAGTTGTGTATTAAATTAAATTACAATATTAAATTATAAAAGCGTAATGTTTACCGCGCACCAATCAGAATTTCCAATTCCAGTTTACATATATTTATTGTTTACATTGGCTTGACATCATTTCTTTTATAGATATATATATATATATAGACAAGTTTTATTAACTTAAAATGCATATGAATGCATCATATATTGCATTTTAAGTCTTTAAAATCGGCGGCGTTGTAGCAAGCGTGCGACACCCTGCTTTTTAAAACGTTGCACCCGTGTATGAACAAGTACTGTTTTCATTTTCGCCCACTGCTCTACAATTAAACGCAGGAAATGACAAAAAATCCCAAAACCTGGGAACGACCAAAAGTTTCTCTAAAACTACCAGCCGATGTGCCTATAAAACCTAAAATTTCTTTATAAAAAATACACATTTTTAATAATAAAAGTCTTTGCTGATTTTAGTAGTTTGCTATATAACAATTAACTCTAACAGTAAAAACTGGTTGAATGAATAAGATTTTTTGGCTTTGAAAGATCAAACCAATTTTTATTTTTTACATAATAATAATTATGAAAATTGCAAAAAATGTTTAAGATTAAAGAATTTTAAAATACTAAAGGTGTCTTTTTGGAATACTAATTAAATAATATAATATTATATAATGTTATAAATTTAAAGTTTTGTATTTTATGTAGTTATTTATAATGATTCAGATGCAGTTTTTTCTAGTAACTTTTTCTTCAGAATACTTATGTTTAAATTATATTGTGCATAATTGCACAATTTTAAAATATTATAAGCTGCTTATTGTCCCAAAAATATAAAAATTAATTTAGTAATTATTAAATTTATTTATTTAACGTGATATTGTTTGTTGTTAGAAACAATTCCATTCACAATAATATTCCTTATTTGTCTAAACTCCAGTTATTTTTCTCGGCTTTAAATAATTTTATTTTTAGTTACATTTGTATGTACTGTATGAAGTCTCAATGTAAAAATTAACGAGTATCAATTATTCATAACAAAACATAAAACAATTAATTATAAAAAAAAATATATAACATTCACATATTTATAATTTAAATAAATGAACAGAATGTAATTGTTTTTATACTAAAAAACTGCTGGATTGTAAGCATTAAATTAAATTAAATTTTATCTTACTTTTAAATAATAATTTATAGTGTGAAAATTAAGTATTAATAACGTAGTTTATGTAATAAAATACGTTTAATATCTGGCCCGGAGTGGCCCGGAATGTAAAAGCCCAACCCAGCCCGGCCCAAAATACAAAAGCCCAGCCCGGCCCGGCCCAGCCTAAAATACAAAAACTCGGGCCGGCCCGAAGCACGACCCGGCCTAAAATGCAAAAGCCCGGCCCGGCCCAAGACTTTCTAGCACCTAGTGTTGGATTTGGTGATGTCATCACTTACCGGAACAGTAAGTTTATCAATTCAAATAAATTTTGTTGTATCTATAACATATAGTGTACAACTTCTTCTATGATTGATTTAGATTGCCATCCGACACAATTGGAAGCACCTTATTCCGTGCACAAAAAGTGCTAGTAATTCTTCTCAGCTACGCTAAATAGAGAAATCGATTAAAACCAAAATCTTTATTCTTCTGAATCAAATTGAAATTTATTTACATTCTTTTGCATACTAAAAGCTGCATAGAGTGAAAAATAAATAACATTATCTAAACTAAAAACGCAATCTTTAACATTTTCATTTTATTTTTATTTTTAATTAAAAATTGACAAGGTCGATAGATATTATACAACGTTTAACCTAATTTTTAAGACTTACCTACTTCCAAAAGACAACTTAATGACAAATTTTACGTAACTTTAAATAATCAATTTTATATTAAAATAATAATAGTTTATTTGATAATGAATCTTAGAATAGGGTGCTTGTATTGATCTATGTAGAAACACCCGACCCACTCAACCAAGCTAAACAATACTTTCTCTCCTTTGCAAAAAGACGTCACAATACTAAAACTACGGAACCAACAATTCCAATTGAAGACATAACTTCCCGTAAATACTCTTTGACGATGCCATTCTCTTCAGATAAAGACAGAATTTTTATGCGTCGCAATAGATACAATTTTTTTACAACTATAACATCGTCAAGTTTTAGTGACTTTATTGAAAAAAAAAAAATTGTTACAGAAGAATCCTAAAGTATGCGATGCCCCTAATGGTTGCCTACAAATTTGTTTTTTGAAATGTAGCTGCAATGCAAAAAGATTCCAATGCTAAACATAAGTGGCATAGTATTATAATGCACACAGTCAAATTGGGCATTATATATTATAAGAAACGTTCAAGATTTGTTGCCGATAATCAAAAGTGACATTTTAAAAATTAAACTCAAAAAAGTTGTACAGAAAGCAGATTTTTATGAATTTCTTAAAACTGGTACCAACTTCTACGGAACCAACAATTCCAATTAAAGACATACTACCTGAAGGAGTGAAACTGTGATAATTTATAAAAAAACTTATAAATTAGTTATAATAAAAAAACAAATGTGTGGCAACAACGACAAGAGTGAATTATTTGAAAAAAACTTAAAAAGGCAGTATGCAAACCAGTAAGTGTACAATTAGAAAAAAAAACAGACATGTCTGACTATGTGAATAAGACTAGTTTGCATAAGCAATGTAGAGTTATGATAGAAAAAATAATAATTAAAAATTAAAATTATTATTTTTAAACTCGTTTATAATTATTTTTTTTATACTGAATAAATATATTGTTCTTTTTATTTTATGGAAAAGCTTAGTTAATTTTTTTATTATTTTGGCTATAATCCTAGAGTAATTTTTGTACGGTATGTAAATATTGTTTTACAAACAATGTATTGTTATTTTATCAAAAAAGAGAGTAGGTGTAGGAGATACCATATCTCATGCAAAAATTACATATTCATATAATTTATTGTACATTATTTGTATTAAAATATAAAAATATATTAAAAAAATATAAATTAAATTTTATAATGAAGTGTAGTTGTTGACGAATGTTTAATGTATATAATTGTGGTCTCAAACAATAAATGTAAGTAGTATTATATTATTAGTGATAATTAGATAACAGAACAATTTACCAATTGGAAATAACTGATTGGTGGACACAAAAAAAATCGGTAGAAAAACTATTTGTTTCAAATTTCTGAAATCTATATTCATACATAATAATGACTAATAGACTAAAGTATCATTATCATGCTCAAGTGTCAAAAACTATTAATCAAATAGAAAATTAAGTTATAGACAATAATAAATAATAAAAATTAATAAGAATTTAATTTTGTTAAATAAGCTGAACAATTTAATGGTTTCTCAAAATAAACAAAAACTCAAAAGCAACAACGGCCGGCTGTAGACATTAAAAAATGTTAGGCAAAGTGTCTACTGATACCTAAAGTCCAATGCATTTTAAATCTACTGAATTACAAAGTTTGCTGTTTAAGTTGAATTTATACTCTAAAAAAGAAACTTTTTTCTAAAAATAAAAATTTTGAGAATAAATTCAAAAGTTATTTGGAGTAATTTGACAAAGCATAAAACCTAATGCAATTCCAAATTCTTATCAATTTGTAAGTAACTTAAAATATTAAATAGTTTAGTAACACAAAATAGTCGTGTTTAATATCAAAATGATGGTCAACACAGTACAAAATATAAACATCAAAATACCATATATACGTAATTATGTAGAAGAACTAATTAAGGTACTGTTGTTGACCATCTTAATGAGCAATAATTGGGTTGTACTAAGCTTATTTTATTATGTGTAATGAAATTACTTTGCAATATCTTCCTTAACACCTCTGTTTGTATATAGCTGTACATAGTTTAGTTTGTAAGTAATGTATTATAAATTATCTTAAAGTATATTATTTTATACCGTAAGATAAAAGTTATATAACATTAATTTCAATTGATGTGTTGATCTTTAAAACATTTTTTTTTTTTTTAATTTAAATTAATAAAGTTTATTTTTACCAAATGAGAACTGTGCACCAACCGCCTGGACTATCAGAAACCTGCTGGCAACTGTGGTGTCTATTTCCAAGTGAGACAAGAAAAGACATTTTGAGAATAAACTAATACTATAAATGACCAACAAAACTAACAAAATTTATTCAAAAATCATAGTTTTTTTCATACTACTCTTAAAAAAGTATTTTGTGTTTATCACGGTTGAGATTTTACTAAACTACTCTGACCCAAAATAGTGTTTAATCTTTTCTAAACCGGTAAAAAATAATAAACAAATTACATATAAAAATAAAAGTAACGCCGAAACTGTTGTATTTAATATCAATTGATGGTTGGTTCTAATACGTGTTAATTCAACTTTATGAAATAATAAAACAATTACTATGTTTTTTTATCACAAATATATTTTTACAAACACATTACTTTTGGCAGTAGAAGACTCTAGTAGAGCCAAAACTAGTAATGTATTTGTAAAAATAAAATTGTGATAAGTTTTAATATTTTATAAAGTTGTTGTTTTTGTTGATATTAGAATTCAAGGTATCACCGGTCGTAATTGTTTTAACGCGAGTCATGATAAAATCAATTAATTTTAAGATAGCAAAACTATTTTACTATGCCAACGTTCACTAGATATGGTCTCATATTAGGAAAGTAGTGTTACAGTAGAAAGAGCTTTTGGAATGCAAAAAAAGCTCTTAGAATATTATTTAAATTAGGATAAAAAGAAAAATGTAGAAGAAAATTTAAAAAGGTAACATACTAACTGTTGGTGATATGAATATATACAAGTGTATTAAATTTCTTTTAAAACACAAAGAAAAATTTGACAACAATTTAATGATGTCAAATCATAATGCAAGGCATGGTCAAATATATACCTTATCCAAACCCCGGTTAAGCAAATTTGAAAAAGGATGATATTATTCAATATTAAAAATATAAAATCATCTTCCTGACGGAATTAAAATTATTAATGATTACAATAAACTGAAAAGAAATCTATTTAGCTTGCTTTGTGACTCGGAGCCGTACAATTTATCTGAATTTTATACATGTGTTACGTGGTCAAAACTCGCGTGGTCAAAATGAAATTTAGTGGCCGGTAACCACAGTGGGATAGGGGTGGGTAAAATGAAATTATTTAAAGGGCGCCACGTAATTTTCACCAAACTCCGTACTCGCGATACTGTTTTCAAATTACGAGTAAAACAAATCAAATCGAACCAAAATGACGAGAAATTATGATAGTGGTTAAGTATTATAAACAGGTATAAAAAATACAATTGTAGAATTTTATAAATTAAATCAATATATTAAAAAGGAAATGCATAAAATAAATAATAATATAAAATCAACAAAGAAAATAAAACAAATAAATTGATCATTCAAATTTTGAGGACATACAAAATCTCGATTATTAATGGAATTCCCAATGAAATGTCCTTACAACCCGAATAAAATTATAACTATATGCGACATAAATTAATAATGCATAACTAATCGCAAACGAAATACGTTCATATTCCAAATTGATAAGCGTATGCGATTTAGTAAAATTAGATGGTTCGCAAATCAATATTGCGTAATTAATAGCAAACCCCAAAATATTCATAGGTAAAATCAATTGTATAAACAATATAATAATGGTAGCGTAAGTTGCAATAATAATAATGATCAATGTGTAGACTTAACTTATTTACTGACTAGGTTGATCATGGCGTGGTGCCGACGATGATATTGCGGGGCTCCTTTATCCGTGTGGATGGTACTGGGGGAATTTCCTCCAAAAGACAAGACCATGCGGTCATGATAATGTTTTCCCCGGATCCTTCCGGATGATTCTGTATGCGGACGCGGCCTCGCTAGATCATTCCTCTACGTCGGTTATTGTTTATTAATCATATTTTGTTCGGATGGAATAAAATATGTAACGAGCAAAAGAAAGAAACAAAAAGGCCAACGATAAAAGAAATAAAGCTGTTACGCATTTCTAACTCTCAACACTCTTGTTAAATACCGCATAAAATGGGGAAGGTTTAAAAAATTAATTAATTAACAATACCTTGGTTGTTGTGTGGCCTTATAGATTAAATTGATTTTCAAAAAATCTTCGGTTCCATAAATTATCCGGCTCAACGCCGTTTGTGTTGAAACTATTATTCGCACACGTATTAAACGCACTGTGGTAAAATAATCCAATTAAGGAATCACTAACGATTTACCACTATGTACGTCTATGGACCGATTTTTCAAAAGAGGCTGAAGCCATTTTACTTCCCAGTTTTATGCGACAATAAATTGCAAAAAGTGTTGAATGATTAAGATCGAGATGCGCAGAAAGGCATTCTTGATCCAATATGAACGTTGCCAGTTCTACTTACTTATATCCCGGATCTATTTCACTTAAGCAAAACGTGTGTACGGGGAACAGCGATGATTCCGTAAAATTTACATTAGCGGCAACCGAGTTTGTAAAATGTTTTAAGAATGAATGGTTGTCTACCTTAAAATGTATTTTTATGTTTATGTGTATATCTTTAAATTTTTATTGTATTCTTTTATTCTATTTTACTATTGCTATACGATTTTGACGTTTTTTACATGTACAAGTTTTTATTTCTGTAAAGTTTGTCATTGTAAAATAAAGTTGAATAGCAGACTACGTCATCACTTCACTTATTTATCGGTTTTTCTATTAATGTAATAACTATCTATGTAGGTAAATAAGCAAAAAATTTGTGTTGTTGATCCATATAATGATGATATGGAATCATTATGAATTAGCAGCTAATGCCAATAAAAACAAGGAATTGAATAATTAATTGATTAATAACAACAACAAAAATGATGATAAACATTGTTTTATTGTTTATACTGAGGTATGTTACATTGTTTTTTATTTATAATATTTTTTGATTCTGTACTAAATTTGTATGTCATTTGTCTAGATAGAGATATGTTTTGGCTTAATTTTTGTTTTTGTAATATAATTTTTAATTTAGTTGTACTTTTGAATTTCAAGTGTACTTAGAATGTCCATATTATGCTGTACTAGTATTTTTAAGTTAATAGACCTTATATTTTTATTTTTTATTTACTTTGCAAAAATTTATTTTTATTTAAAATAAAATCTTGTTTCAAAGTACTGGCACACAAATTTCTTAGCGGATTAAGCGGTTAGCAGTTGTGTGCATCATTAATTTTTGGAACCTTCCAATGAGTAAAATTATTATTTTACAGATTTGTTGAAGTATTGCTATGTTATGAAATATAATTTGTCTTCACTTCTAGCGACTGCTGACTGATAGGGTTCCAACAAATATGTGTCTGGTTGTTAGTTTTATAATTTTTATACTTTGAATTAATGTTTTGGCAACTCCACACGTCCCGTTATTTTGCTGTCTGACTGTAGGATTTGTGTTTTAGACTAGATTTACTTATAATACACAAATATTGAGTTTTCCGAAAACAATTTGGAGGTGTTAATTAATTTTACTTCTTTGCGAGCGTCTCAGCGCCAGGTGTCCCGACGGCAGACCTGCTGACTCTATGCTAGCTTTTCGTGATTTAAATGGAACCCAATCTCAAAATATCAAACTTCCAAAAACTCTTGCATTTTTTTGAGGCGACCTCTTGGACTATAATGGCCTCTGAGTTCCTGTTAAACAAGCTATTGAGAATCTGTATAGTTGATAATTGTCAATTGATGTTCAAGAAGCTTCCGGACTTCAAAAAAATTAAAAAAGTTGCAAACAGAAGTTTATGGGACTGTTGTGTTATGAGTTTTTTTGTATCATATTATTATTTTTTTTTTTGGTCAAGCAGGTTCAAGGACGTACCAAGGTCAGAAAAGCCGTGTTAGCAATTACTAAAGCGTTGCCCTTGTCGCTGATTGCCGTACTCATCCGATGATAATAAGCTTAAGTCAGGAAAGAAGAGAGGCATCGGCCGCCGGCAACAGCAGCAGCGGCAGTACATGTTAGAACGTTAAGATGTATAAATAGCTGATATTACCGAAAAGAAAAATTAGGATAATAAAGTACAATCCGAAACTGATTCTACTGTTAGTAAAAAGAAATCTGGAAAGCAAAAAAAGAATGTTGTCAAACAGGAAGAAATTACTGAAGTTGTAGTTACAAGGAGAAGACTTAGATCTAAAGCTCCTATTGTGACAACAACAAAAATGGTTACAAAAAAGAATTTGAAAGATGAAGAAAAGATAGATAATGAATTAAAGACTGAAATTAAATTGGAGAAAGAATTCAAAACCTAATTTAGTTACAAATATAGAAACAGATGCTACAGTATCCACGGTTAAAACTGAAAAGAAAATTGATATGGATAAATAAAATGAAGTAAAACAAATAACAAATAACAAATATACCTGAAGATGAGCAAAAACCTATAGTTAAACAATTAGGCGTTGCCAAAAAAATTACACCTTGTAAAGTTGCTGATACGTCAAGTGCACCACAATTGAGCAAAAACTGCTCAGCTGATAAAACATCAGAATCAGAATCAAAAGGAGCCACAAAACTAATTTTAAATGTATGATCATTCGACTACATAGCACCAAGTCCTTAAATAGTTAAACTAAACACAGGTAAAAGAAGCCATGTTAGTCTTAAACCTGAAGCAATTGAAGATGGAAGCGGAGGTAAACGTAGAAAAACAAGCGGCAGAAGAGCAGTCGATGTAGAACTCCAAAGAAGCATTAAAAACAAAAAAAGAAAGATGCCAATAATAGTATGAAAAATAAATCAGAATTTCAATATAAAACACCTTCTAAAAAAATGAAAAGTCGATTAAAGCAGCCAGACATTGTTGATATAACTGATGATAACGCCGTTCCCAAATCACCAGCACCTAATAAAAACATAAAAAAAAACGTTAGTTGTTACTTGGTTTAGACATATCTGATGCATCAACCATCGATACTCCAACAGGAGTTTGTGCTTTATGACGTATAGCTCAAATCAAAATAAAAGAAAAAACTGAAAGACGTTAACTGGATGATATTACAATAAACACTATAGAAAAACGCAGTAGAAAAATCAAAGATAAAGATTTTAAAGCAGAAAAACGAAAACAAAACAAAATGGTCATATCAGAAGATTATACAACAACATTAAAAAACAAATCTGAAGAGAAAAAGAAACGTAAGCGGAATCAAAAACATATGAATCCAAAATTCAATGAATTAAAACCATGGCAATCAAGTTCCGACTTGAGCAGTAATTCACACGCCAAAAAAATGAAGAAAAATACGAAGAAGAACATGATGATGCCCTATTAATATTTAAATCTGATCATGAATTCTCACTAGAAAGTGATTTAGAAAATGATTTTAAAATAAAGATATTAAAATAAGTACGTACTGTTAAAAAAAAAAGCAAGCTCTCGTGAGACGACCGCCTGAAAAAAGAACGAAGGAACGATGGGAGGAGTTCTAGAGTAGACAGAAGTGATCGCATTGGCATGATCCGATGTTACATTTGGATGCGTGTTTTGTAGTGTTTGTTCCGTTTCTGTTACTACTACTTAATTTAACATTATTATTCAAGTATGCAATAAAAATAAGTATTAATTTTAATATAGAATAAGTATGTATAATGGATATAATTCATACATTTCTAATTTGATAATTTAATTTATTAGATATTCTGTCTATTTCTCTATGGATATTGAACGGTAAGATAGCTTAGTTATAAAACGTTAGCGTAACACGCAAACAGTCCGGGGTTCGATCCCCAAATATGACTAAATAATAACTTGCTTTTTATCAACCGGTGTGATGCGGAAGTCACCTAGTAAGTCGTTGCTTCCATGAACCCTCCTCGTCTTAAGTCTTCTGGGGCAATGTAAAATAGCTGTAAAACGCACAATAAAGAAGATATTGCTAGATAGTAATTTTGTTATTATGTAACAAAAACTTCAAGTGTTTGTAGAAATTTTTTCTTGATTTTTTTTTCAACCAAACAAAACTAAAAATCATTATTTGAAATTTTGATTTTTTTTACAATTTTCAAATTTTTTTTTGGTTTTTTGTCAATCAAACAAAAGTAGAAAAAATGTTAAAAAATTTGACTTTTATAACTTATTTTTATATTAAAATTTTATTTTTTTTTAATGTTTTGAAAATTAAAAAAAATATAAAAGAATATTTTTTTAATAAAATTAAATTTTTTTTAGATGCAATAGATTTTGGGCCCTTGCTTGCTTGTAAAGTAAAGTAACACAAAAATCTTTAGCTAGCAGTATATACCTTGCTTCTAACAATGTGCATAGAGAATAGCCTCGTATAATATTATTATTGACTATAATATTATCGTCGTCTTCTATAGGATTCGCTGAAATTTGTCGGAGAGCTACATGCGAACAAGGCGTTGAACTAAATTTCGATGCGCGCATCCAATTATTATTAATATTTAACTTTGCAAATAACTTCAATCATTATCAATATATAGATTTGAATTTTGGAATTGATACTCAAGTAATTGTTTTCTAGAGCTTAAAAACAAATTTCATTTAGAAACAATAATCAAATTTTAAATTTTTTTTTAAATTTTTTTAAGTAATATATTCATGTCTTTCATTGTTTATTTATTTCTACATATAAATTTTGTTTTTTGAATTTGTTATGAATAATACTTTTTAAGAAATTTGCGAATTATGAACTAGTGTGAAAATTCCCTGCTCTTAAAAGTTCAAAATTAATTTGAAAATTATGTACATTAAAAGTATTTTATGGCAGTTCAAAAGTATTTTATAATTTTTATAATTCATTAATGTAAAATTAAATATAAAAATTTAGTCTTAATTTTAATCTTTCTTATTTCATCTTTTTTATTATGTTTCTAGTTATGAAAGTTTTTGTAAAAACTTATTTTAAGTTTTTGTTTTTGCTTACATCTTTTTATTTATATAAATAATATCAATTATTTTCAAAACACCAACGTTTAATTGAAATTTTTTAATGCAAATGAGTCAGACAAAGAGTATTCAATCTGATAATCAACGAAGTTATAATCTTGATGTTAGCTACTCTAGAAAAATTCAAAAATTAATAAATATAACTCAAAACATAACAAAAAATAATTAGAAAACTGACTTTTAAAAAAATTTGTATTTATATTTATTTAACTTTAAAACAGTGTAAAATACCATACGCAAGTTCAACGGCAAATTGAAAACTGCTGTAATCTAAACATTTTGAATACCAAATAAAAAATTTCCTAATCTATTCATTCATTCAACAGACATGTCAAGTTGTATTTTAATTAACAATTTCTTTTAAATGTATATGATGTTTTTATGGTTTTGTGTATGACAAATTAAAGGTGTGCCATAAATATCTAAAACTAACATTAGACAATGTATATGTGTACGTGGCTTAGTGTATAGTAAACTGTATTACAATTCAAAAACATGAATATAAAAGACAATAATAGTGATGTAGAAGCAATTCACAATAAACAACTAAAAACAACAGTACATAAACATAAGTTGATTAAAGTAACGTGCCGAGGTTGGTGCAAAACTCGCAGATGCTAAAGAAGTTTAGCGGAGTCCTATGGCAAAAAAAAATTGTTTTTTATTTAATTATTATTAAAATATTTTTAATATTAAAAGAAGTGATAAAAAACATTACAGTTAACCAGAATTGATTGATGAAAAAATATGATTTTTTTAAAATAAAAATTTTAATTATTTAACTATTTTTAAAACAGTTTTGTTTAATTTTCATAGAGCTATAAAATTTTTTACAAAACACAGTACGATTTGCCGACTTTGAAGGCAGTTGATACACTAGTTACGGTACTGAAGATAATCATAAGTTTGAATCCAGGGCAAAGCATAAATATTTGTATGGCAAAAAAAAGATGTACCAGTATAGAAAAGGGGTAAAATAAATATATATCAGAAAATACAAAATTTTTACAAATACATTACCCACTCTATGTAACTGTATAATTTTTAATTTGCACACCCTGCACACTTAGTTCTTGTTTGGGGTTTTAAACTGCATTTAATCTATGACCATTTCAAATAGTAAAGTTGTATTTTTAAATTTATGTTTTACTAATGATTGTAATAATATCACAGTGATAAATGCTGTAGATGTTTTATTAGATAAATGTTAACATCGTAATTCTTATGTGATAGATGTAAAATGTGATACTTCTTGTGATATTTTAAATTGTAACTACGTGTTTAATAATTTTAAATGTGTCACCTTCAGTGCAATCAATGATTTTTTGTTGAACGTCGATTGGTTTGTTCATTTTAACAACTGCGATATTAATAAATGTGTTGATTTATTTTATTTTGTTTTCTATTATACAATTGATTGTTATGTACCTAAAAGAGTGTGGCATGATAACAACTTTCCGATTTGGTTTAGCAAGAAATTAATTTCAGTTACTAAATTTTAAATAATAGCACATAAACGATTTAAATCTTCAGAACATCTTTCTGATTGCAATAAATTTTATTTTATTCAAGCAGTACACTTTATGCACCAAGAATAACATTCGGTCTAATCCAAAACATTTTTGTAGATTTGTAAACAAATCTAAAAAAAAACTAATGCTGTTCCAGCTACAATGTAATATGGTAATCAGCTTTAAATCTAATCTTAGCACTAAACCTGAGAATATTCATTTTATGTTCTTAAAAAATGTATTTATTTAATTTCAAAATCATTACTTTAACTTTTCAATGTTTTGTTAACTGAAACTAAATTTCTTGAGGTATAGAAACAATCTTATAGTATGCCATTGCATAAATCTGATGCAAAAAAAAATTACAAACTATAGAAACATTTCCATTCAATCTGCTATTCCAAAATTACTTGATCAAATTATAACTGTCCAAATACATTAGATGTGCAAAGCTATTTTAGTAAATGAACAGCATGGGTTTTGTGAGAGTCAATCTACACTCCAATCTATATAAATTAAAGGTAATAATTATATAAACCTTTAGTCTTTGTGTTATTCTTTCATTTTTTTAAATCTAAAATATTGTCCATTAAACAAAACTGTTTTGACACTTTTTATTATATATTTTTTTAATTTTAGTTCTAAACTCAACTATTTTACTTACTAATGATAATTTTAGTTTTAAGGTTTTTTAAATTACTAAAGTTAACGCTAAATTTCCACGTGAGTAGAAAGCGTTCTTTGTAAATGTTTAATAAAATGTTAACTAAAAGAATGAGAAAACCAATATATTAAAACTGTCACTACCGATCTCTTCAGTGATTGACCTTTGGATAGGATCCCCCTTTTCCAACAAAAGCAGCACCGCTATAAACTGCTATTGACCACTAATAACCGGACTTTGTGACAGATTTGGCAAACTAACGTGGCCGTCAGCTAGTCATAAAAAGAGTTACATAACACCATCATATAAGAAAAAAAATTAGAGAAATCTACAAACACAACGCAGAATATCACCACGGAACTTGTGAGAAGTTGTTATGTGAATAATATCAAAGATAAACAGAAATAAATTTGACTTGTTCCGGACAAACGCTAGGTTTTTTAACAAAGTTATTTTCTTGTCTATTGGTCGCATTTTACAACTAGCAAAAAAGTCATCAGAAATATTTTTGCACCACCCACACCTTAGATGGTTTTGGTCTCATCTTAAATAGTTTTGGTTCCACATGTTAAGACCTTGCTCCAGATTAGAGCGTAGTCACTTTGGTTTTGAGTCTGATGAGACCGCAAACAATTTACATTAGAGTTGCTGCAATACAAAAAGAAGCATTTTCAACAAAAGTCTCCTTACAAAAAATGCCTGTAATTTCAATACACATCAAATAAACGCTTGAGAGCTAAATAGTGTACTGGATGCAAGATTATATATATTTATATTTTATTTTAAAGTTTTTTTTTTGTAATATTAAAAAGGTCAAGTAGAAAAACAACTCTAAGTTAAACTTCATTTTTTTTATATTATGCACAATAACAGTATGTAAATAAAGATTAAATAACTAACCCTACTCCAAGGAGTATTTCTACAATAAATAGTTTTTAAATTCTCAAAAAGTATATAACAATGTGGCGTTAAGGACATGGGGATAATAAGTTAGTCAGTCGACTGTTCCCGTGTAAGTTTATTTATTGAATGCCCCAAATATGAATATACTAAAAATAGATAACAAAACATTTCTTCTATGACATTGTCAATAACATACATATGATATTAATATAAAATAAATATAAATATACTTCACAACATATGACAAACAATAAAATCAATATTATTGAAACAGAAGAACAGTATCCTGTAGAAATAATAATATTAAATTGTATACAAACATATTGCAATGAATTTGCAACATACCCTGTTTATCTATTTTTAATAAGGTTTTTATTAAATTTTCAATTATTTAGTTTTCACAACAAAATTACAGGATTAACAGGTATCGACACATTATTATTTTATATAATAACCATAATTATTTATAAAGAATACAGAGATCTGCAATATTACGTTAACGAGCTAATAAGCAAACTTTTACCGCCTCTTATTGCTGCACTAAGCGGACAGATTCAGCTTCCTGCAGCAAAGACATTACCAATACCGGTCATTAAGACCAACATGCTTCCACCAAATCCTCTGGGGCAACAACGGTTGAGGAGAAATGTAGTCTCCTTAACCAAAAACGTTGGAGAAGCACCTCCCACACATTCTCAGGTTGGTCTTAAAATTAATCTAACTCAACTTGTTTTGGCAGATACGCCAAAACAAATAGATAAGGATCAGTCTGATCCGGGTAAACGGAAGAGGGATGGACCCTCTTCCAGCAACGGTGACGACGAATCCAGTTTGGAATCAGAACTTTCTGTTGTCGACAGTGGAAGTAATAGAGGTAGAAGAAGAAGGAAACCTGGCTGGATAAATGGCAGATCACGCTTCCAGTTGTAGGCCTTCTATTATGTTTTTTAATTTAGTGTTGTTTTGTACCGGCACTACAGTCCTTTACAACTGCGGTGTCATTTGTGTATTTGTATAGTTCTTTCTATTTTAAGGTTCTGGCATAAAAGAATTTTTTGTCATTGATGTCATCTGTGATATTAGTTTTAAGTTTTATTGATTGTATGGTTCTGCATTTTTGCAATTTTTTTTTGAGTTTTAGACTCCTAAACCCAAATACACAAAACAAATTTATATTTTCCAATTAATTTACATGAAAATACGTTTCCGGTTTAAAAGAATTTAAAAAATGCTCCTTTTTGCCCAGCTTCTTAGTACAAAAACATAATTTTATGACTTTTGCGGCTTATAGAATGGGTATAGACTAAATGGTGCCAGATTTAGATTCTACGCAAAATTTCTAATTGATTTCACTAATGAATGTATTTTTTTTAGTTAAATTTGCAATTTTTAATCAAAAAGTGCGATTAAGTTAAAAAACAACAAAAAACCTAAATAAATCGTATTTTTTAAGGGATTTATACCCTGAACCGATCAAAAGACTACTAATAAGTTATAGAAACTGCAAAAAAATACTAAAGCAAATTTCTCAATGCAACCCCCCCCCCCCCTGCTCTAGTCCGTTTGAATTGGAATTGCCCAAATATTATCAAAGATTAATTAATTAAATTTAGAATTATTAAAATCACAATTTTTCCAGTAAGCTAATCTTCAAGATCAAATGTCTCACTGGCAAAGCATACACACTTGCTTGCTTTAAACTACACATACCATACTGTGATAATAATTTTGAAGAACTTATAGTACCTTATCTTCAATTTTAGATTTATACATGGATCTATTTAGATATCATAGACACTTTAAAAAAATAACCAATCCTGTTTTAAAAGTTATTTTAATGCAGAATTAGTTGCTAAAAGACAAACAAAGTTCATTGAAATATCTTCAACTATAAGGGCATAAATGATTTTGGGCATGATCTAATGATATTAATATATAAACTTAAATTAAGTTTGTCTGAAGTTGTTAAGTAAATATCAAAAAACGGTTAAACTTGCAATAATTTCATTGATGAATATGTTACCAATGGCTTTATAAATAACGTAATTTATATAATATGAGTTTTTATAATAAAGAACACTAAATTAATTTTAATAATGTACAAATTTTAGATAATGAATCAAAAATCATTTTAGGACATTGTCAATGTACTTGTGTAAAACCCATTTCATAATAATGAAAATAGTAATAGACAGTTATACAATTTGCAAAACCAAACTAAAAAAGGCAAGAATAACAATAAAAAGATATATCATATGTAATAAATTAGTTTGTGACAAACGGAAAAATATAAAAATTGTTTATTTATAAATATAATATTATATTTTATTACACTTTAAACATAAATAAATGTTCAATAAAGGTTTTTTAAAATGTCACAAACAACTATTTAAAATTTTGGGTATTTTCCCCTGGAGAAAAGGGTTAAAGACAATAATTAAGTTGTCACAATATAATTAAATTATACTTTACACATTATAAATTATTTTTAACATTTTTTACTGGCGTAAATGAACAAGTTGCCGCAAACTTAAGAAACCGACATTAAAAAAAGTTTTTTGCAACAAATATTACTAAGATATCTCGGTCTACACGCAAATAAAAATTACACAACCCAAAAAATACCACATGCTCTGTCGTAAGTTGATAAACAAAATTTCTAAATTATTAACCAACTTGCCCAGGTAATAATTTTAGATAAATATCGTTTGTTTTTAAAGATCCAAAAGGTCACATAACTATCGGTTTGTGCATTGTTAAGAAATAGTTCTAAACTAAAAGTTAGCGTAACGCATACATATACGTTATTACGCCGTTAGTTTTTTCAGTGAGACTTTTCTAATGCCCACACTAATAGTCAGAGTGAATTCATGAATTTGAGATTCATTTTGCTATTTGTTGATTGGCTCTAAGCCAATTCACGGATATTGTGACGGTAACTTTAGTTGCATTTGGTCAATGTATTCCTTGCTTAATTCTCGGATTGAGTTGCAAACTATTCAACCATCAATATACAAATAATCTTGGGTGGTCCCAAAACTATTTGAATATAACATTAAAAAAATTTTAGAATATTTTTTCATAAATTTAATTTTTTAATGTTATTATTGGGTTGTCCGATTGAACAAATAGTAACGAGCGCTACATATGTCGTTGTGGCATTCGTATAAATTTACCTATTTAACTAGGCTTTATTCGAAATTATTGCTTTTACAGCTGTCTCATTTGAGGACATTACGTCTCTTCTTTATATATTTTATATTTGAATATAGGAGTATATTGACGGTTACATAGTTTTCAACTCGTTTCGCACCGTCACAATATCCGAGAATTAACTTAGAGCCATTCAACGACTTTCAAAATGAATCTCGGATTCATAAATCCAGGTTCAATCCAAGATTTAATCTCTGACTATTAGTACGGGCATTAGAGTTTAACCTACACAATTCAAATAATTGATAGCTCTTCCTGTTAAAACAATATTTCATATGACTGCCTCAATTGACAGTTTAAGAAAAATATCGCTTTCTTTTAAAGATCCAAAAAATCACACAACCATCAGTTTGTGCTTTCTTAAATACTAGCGCAGTATAAAAAGCTAGAGTAAAGTAGTGGCCAATTGCCATTTATAACAATCTAAAAAAATTTTATTATTTTTAATTTAAAATGTGTAATGATACTCTAAACAAAAAGAATGCATTTCTTTATTTAAAGAAGATAGATAAGCTAAAAAAAATAAAATCAACTTATTTGATTTTTGCCAGAAAACATGTCAACAAATTCACAAAACACTTAAGATTTTATAAAACGATTCAGAAACACACACTGTGGATGTATCTATCTACATCACAAATAGAATGAATCAAGATTAAAAACTTATCAAGTTTCTAACATAATTGTTGACAAGTCTTAATTTTGTTTTCTTAAAGTTACAGTTTGATAAACTGATATGCCAATTACAAATGTTGTTAGAAAAAGTGCGTTCAGTTTAATCCAGCTTTTATAACAGTAATTGAGGTAAATAGAGCAATCAATATAAACCAAAATCATTATTCTTTTGAATCAAGCTGTAAATTATTTAATTTTTTTCTACTCTACCAAGCTAAACAAAACTTTTTTAGTTGTTAGAAATATATCACAATTTTCTGAATAATAATGAAACATGTTTGAAAATAATAAGTTTCCAAATACAATGCTTCCATTGAAGTTTGTAGAAAACTTGACTAAATACAAACCTAACGATTAAACACTAACAAAGTGTGTTAATAATAAAGAAGATCAGAATCATTTATTTCAACAAATTTGTGTTTATATTCGATAAAAAATTATGTTAGATTTTAATAAAAATGCCCCGAAGTTCATGTTAAGTTTTTCTGATTTATCAATAATTGACCCCCATATATGCAATAAATGCACAAGTCATTTACATGAATTATTGGACAAACAAACTAAACTTCTAATAAATGATCATTATAATTGCAAATACTTAAAAAACATTAAAAACGATACTACACAAATATCTATTGGCAAATTAAAAACAGAACTTGAGTTATTAAATAAAGAAAAGCAACAATTAATAGGTGAGCTGGTTAATATTGAAATTTAAAGTACATTCGCCATAAAAGCTATAAATGATATGAAAAATAAAACCAAATCAATAGATATTGACAAAATAACGCAAACGTTTTATGATACAATATGTATTGATGACGAATCTAAAAGTGTAGAATGCCAGTTAGCTTATAATGAATCTAAATTAAAAACAATCAAGGTAGATGTTTTCAACACAATATTCCATATTTTCATTACGAACCATTTTGGTATTAAAAATAATTTCAGGCTTGGACGTTTATCAACAGAACGTGTAGATTGGTCAGAAATAAATTCAGCTTGGAGACAAACAGTGTTGCTATTAAGTTTGCTAGCAAAAAAAGTTAACTTAGGTTTCAATAAATACAAATTAATTGTATATAGAACCCGTTTATACATTGAAGAGATAGATGGAGGAAATATACATTTATATCGAAATGAAGGCTTCAGAATGGTTGCAACAATTTAAGAATAAAGTTCAAATGATTGATAGACAGCTTTCTCTATCCTTTAAAATAAATAATGCATGTATTGATAAATATTGTATTAAGATATAATTTAATATAGAAAAATATGGACTAAGGCATTAAAATGTGTGCTTTCTAATTTGAATTGGTGTTTAGCATGGATTGCTTCGCAAAGTGATAATAAATCAATTTTATAATTAATTGTATCATACGTATTTTGGTATTTGTTTTGTTTATTTTATATTATTTATTTTAACAGAAATCTGAATTAAAAACTTTTTGTTATAAATGTAAGTTCATAGAACTCGTGATTTTTAACTTATTATATACAATCCTTACATTATATAAAATAGCTGAGAGATATGGAAATTACAAAAAAAACTTGCTTCTCCAGTCATAATGACTCGGAAACGTATCAGCAGATAATGGCTATACATTATTTACTCCGTTAGTGTTGCCTTACTTCGTGTGCAAATATTAGTTTGCTGATTACGATAGGTTTTTATTCTGTAAACTCTATTTACTAGATGAATACCACAAGTTGTTAATACTCAACCAAGAGAACATCCACTTTTTAGAGTTTTTTTTTTAAATTATAAAGTAAATTGAGTTGTTAATTACTTGTATATTGTTTAACGCTTTCAAACATGCCTAAATTGCATTCAATATAACAATATTTATAGCCAGAATATTATGTGTAATGTGGTACAGTACAAATAAAAAACCTTTAATATAATAAATTTTTTATTAATAAAGATTGTAATGTCATTACGATTAAAACAGTATTATACTTTTGTTGACTCGTTTCTGTCAGTAGAAAAGAAAACCAAAAAAAGAAAAAACTCAGATCTGTACTTGACTAAATGTCGAGGAAGAACCTGACAAACATAATAAACTTAACAGGATACATCTAAAGCTAAATGTTTACAAAATACACTTTTTTTACTTAGTAAATTTGCCTAATAAATTACTTATTTATTTATCATTAAACAAGTTTGAACTTTCAATATTTACAAAAATTGCCATTATAGCTTTCATTGTTAATATTTTTTTTTATATTTAAGTTAAAAACATCGGAAAACGAAAATATATGAAAAATAAAAGTTTATCTATCTACGTATAAATTAACAAAATTTATTATAAATCGTTGTTATATAATTAAAAGTCCAACTGAACACTTAAATATTCTTTACTAATTGAAGTTTTCTCGCAGGGATTGAGATGTAAACAAATTGCATCTTGTCCACTTAAAAACAAAAACAATTATCATATAATAAACCTTCAAAACACAAAACACTTTTGGGGGTACATTTGAATTACTGAGTTTTACTTTGACACTCGCTAAAAAAAACTTAAATTAAACATCCTCAGCAACTAATCATTACAAACAATAATTTTATCTGATTTAATTTTATCTTTAGTAAATATCGGGGCTATTCTCTATGCACATTGCTAGAAGTAACAAATCTTGTTTTTTACTATACGAACGGTCACTTTAACAAAATAATTTTATTTTATATATTATTATTATTTTATCTAGAGATTTGCCACGCCTTCTGATATGATGACAAACAAGGATTGTTAAAATGACAGTTTATATTGTTAGCTAGCAATATATATTTTGCTTATTTTTAGCAATATGCATGTGTTACTACTGATCGAGTTATCGTATAACCGAGTGGAAATGTGATTTTGAATTAAACCGACATCAAATACTAGTAAAATAATTATTCGCAAAAGAAATAATTTTATTGATAGAGTTTACACAGGCAACTTTACATTCAACAAAAAACTAAACTAAACAATTGTTATCAACTGAATGTTTATATAAAGTGAAAAAAATAATTAATATTATAAAAATACGGATCCATAAATTAAAAAAATCAGTTTAACAGTTTTTAGAAAAATCAATGTTCTCAGTTTAGTGATTTTTTAATGTTTACCACTTTACTGAATTTTGAAAATAAATTTCTCAATTTTGTTATAGTAGTCAGCTTGACAGTGCAAAATTTGTTATGCATTATGCAAAATTTTGTTATTTTGATACACTTAATGTTAATTGTTTTTGGAGGTTCTGCGGGGGTTTTACAGTCTAGTGGATTTTGCTGGAATGTCTCGTCGCTGGTGAAACCTTAGTTTGTTGTAGGTCAGTCAAAAGTTAAAGTCAATGTTTTTTGTTTGTCTGTTAACAAAGTAAGCAAGTTGAGCAGCTTCTTCTCAACGTATAATAGTTAATGGCTTGAATTACCGGATTGATTGTTAGATTAGAAGCATGTTGTTGGTGTATAGGCGTTAAGCTTTTGGTTAGTGAACTGAAATTGGTGATTATGATCCTGGAAGTCAAAGTCTTCTACAGTCAAAGTTATTTGTTTTTAAAAAGTTCTTCAGTTGTTGGTAGTGCTCTTGGTAAGGTTTGAAATGTTGTCTGAATTGATTGTTTGTGGTGATTAGCTTTTGAATAAATGCCTTTCGTTGGGCATGCGCCTGCAGCGTTTTACTAATGTGCAAAGCGTTTAGATTGTTTACTCAAGGTGAATTATATGTTAGAATAGGTCCGGATTTTTGAAATTTCAAGTTTTAATTTTTTGAAAACTTAAATTGTTAAATGTGCACTTGGTAGCGTTTAGAAAGTTATTTGAGTTAGTGGTTTACTTTTGCTCCCTTATAGCACATATACCACATACACAAGGATAGAATATGTGCGTATTAGTTTGGGTGATAGGGCGCTGTGCTTGATTTTACGTAAAAACAAAAACAATTTCCAAAAAATAAAAATATATTTGTAAAAGCAACAAATTTATTTAAATAATCAATATGTCGCGGAATTGCCAATAATATCTCAAACTAAAGCCAATGGCAGTAACAACGTCGTGCTACTTTAACTGGTTACAGATCTAACAGTATTAGACAGTGTCGCCAGCTTTATAAGCAACGTGGTACCAGCCGCTTACACAATCTTCAACGACTCAAATGACCAAATACATAAGCCCGGTTTGAACACTTTGACGCCGACAACTTTGTCAAAAATTACAATTGTGATAAAATTTTACTACCGCCTATTTTATTTGTTCTAGGTTACAACACAGGCATACAAGTAAGACAATGTAGAATTAAGAACAATCTAGTAATATTTGTTAGTTAACAAATATGACAACATTGAAATATTATCAATTTTTAAAATTCAAAATTTTATCTATCAACACTGTAAAAATGCATTTTCTACCTATTATTAATGTGACAAAATTTAATATAGCAACACTAGAAGTATGCATTTTATACTAATTTTATTGTTAAAATTTAATATGGCAACACTGTAACAATGTATCTACCGATTTTTAATGTAAAAAGTTAAAAATTGTAAAAATGCATTTTATACTAATTTTTAATGTTAAAAGTCAAAAGGTAATATTATATAATCTAAAATTGCAATTTTTATTAATTGTTTTGCTATAGTAATAATGCTTTGAGTTCTGCCGGTTCCAATCAGTCAGTAACAATACTTAAGACTTATGAAAATAAAAGGTCTTTAATTGTTCTATGTTATAATGTCACTATCGGTCCTGATTACTGCTCGTTGAGATTTTACTCTTTAGGAACCCGGAACAGGTAAGCAATCAAAGCAACCTAAACCGTTTATTTCTTCTATAAGTTTAAATGAAGCGGGAGGTAATATGCACACTAGTTTAATTTGTTTTAATATGTTCATTGTTTAAAAGAGGGGAGTTATTAGAGCACTAAGTCCAAATGAGGAGTTGTGATCTAAAAGAGAGCCCGCAAGAAGGATGATAATTACAATATTCACAAAGTCACAGAGGGGTACGGAGAGGGGGTGTAAGTTTCAAAATAGAGGGAAAAAGATGGTTGGTTTATTCTGAGAACAAATTGTTACCATTGAGGAGAAGTGTTAGGGTACTGGTAAAAGTATCACCCTAAAATACCTTAACCCACAATCTAACCTTATTGTAACTTAGTTATTGCTAAAAATGTAAGTTTTCTATCAGAGCTACACAGCGACCGTACTCCATGCGGCTTTTTGGAAAAAGAATTAGGAAAAACTGTAGCCAGCAGTTTCACAGAAAACGATTTGTATAAACCGAAAATGTCTGTTGATAATGCACAAACGACAGAAACAGAAAGGCGTTATTACTGTTTTGGATATTGAAGTAAATTTAGTTTATTAAATTTGTTAAATATTTCATAAAACGGTGAGCATAAGGATATAAATTTTATTTTACCTGCAGAAAGAAAGCTATTAAAATTGAAGTGTTATTGAGGAGGGAGGAGTTAATTCAGTTTATTTTGACGTAGGAACTATTCCTACGTCAAAATAAACTGAATTAATAAAATTTTTATGAATTGTTTAAAAGCGTTGAGTTTTTCAACTATTAACGAGTTGCTTGATCCGTGACGATACACCAAAAATTATAGCTGAAAATTTATATATAAAAATTGATAAATTTTTGAATGAAAATAGAAGTCTGATACTACCGAAAGTGATTCCAGTAAAGTGCTGCCTGTCGTTTAGATACTATAGATGATCTGCATATAGAAGCATTTAAACTTCTGTAGTAATGAAAAAAAAAAACTAAAAAGAAGCGTCGATAGGATTGAAAAGCGTTTGCGTAAGCTGAAATTTTACAAAATAAATTTAATCGGCAGTTTTGCGATCTAATGACAGTTGAGAAAATAGTTAAAAAAGTTTGTAAAAAAAAACTGAGAGCCAGTTCTTTTATCTATTTTGAGATAGATCATAATTTTGGCAAACAGCAATAAATTCAATTTTGTGTTAAAGCCATCCGATTTTTTGCTGTTTGAATATTGTTAATTAGAGAAGAAACAAGTTAGTAAAGTTTTACAACCTGTTGCTTACAATCTGTTGTTAAAGATGCAAATGTTGTTGTTATTAACATACATCACATTGTAGTAAATTTAAAATGCAAGTGAGTTTTATGGACTAATAAAAAAGTAAAATTTTGACTGATGTCAGTCGGCGCAGTAGTTGAATAGCTAAAAATGAAGAGAACGGAGCGTAAGTTAGTAACAAATTATAAATTTTGAAACTACAAAAAAGGAGAATGTTTCAATTAAAAAAAATACTATAAATACAAAAAAAAAATTATTATATTCATATATTTCAATTAATTATCCATATTTCTATTATATTGCTTCAATTTAGATTTATATTGTAAACAAATTATTTAGCGTTACGGAGTTTATTACATTATTAATTATTATATTACATTTTTTTAACCTTTAAACCACACTTGTTGAAACTATCTCATTAAAGACTAGACATTACACGCAAGAATTGACTAATGTTGCTATTAATTTCCAAATCATTAGAAATCCGTGCTGGGATGTACAAAAAGAAGGTTTTTAGTTTTAGATTTATTTCAATTGATTTGATTGTCAGATGCACAAAATGGTTATTATGAGTGTGATGAAGGCAGTTGCAAATTTCATAAAAATTGGATCGACACAACGTATCAAAAAACTGCATAGTTTTAGTAGGAAACTTACATCTAAAAAAATGACTGAATTACGTCAATAAAATTTAAGTTTGGCTGAGACAATTTGGTGGTATGTTATTATCACATAATTTAATGAAAATATTGTTTAAATTTTTTTTAAATAATTTTATTAAGGTATTTAGAAATAAAAGATATATTCAGTTTTAAAATTCAACGAGTTTATAAATAACAAAATTTTATTAATTTCTTTTTCAATACTTATTTTTGTATTTTTTGTTCATTTATATAAAACGAGTATTGCTTATAGAAACATTATTTGGTGGAAATAATGTTGATTTATATTCTGCTTGCCAATAAGTGGATTGGTCTTGCACAATATGTGAAGAAGTAGCACTGCAAAATTATTACTGTGTATTTTCTTCATGGTATAAGCAATCTGCTTCTCGTTGGTGCAGATGTTAAAGAAAAATTCGCTGGAATATAAGAGATTAATAAAAACGAAATAAAATATATGATGGCAGAGTAAATACTAATTTACAATTTTTGGATTCTATAGTACCTTTAAATCTAAACTCGATTCTGTGTGTATTAACCAATTATCGTTACATATCCACACGTCCACTCAACATATACAAACATCAAACCTGTTGTAAAAAGTTAAATTGCAATATGCAAAATGTTTTTACTAAAATAGTAACATTAAAAAATGTTAAAAGTAAATCAAACTAGTTAGTTAGTGATGACTATTCAACTAAATCTTCAAAAAACAATTTTATTATGAAACATTTATGCAAAATTTTAAAATTGTTATTAGTATCAAAGATATAATATATAAGATTTTTTAATTGTTAATAAAAATAAATTTAGATTTCTTATAATCACAAATTTACTAGTAAGCTAATCTTTAGGATCAAATGTGTCAGGCAAATCATTGAAACACATGCGAGATGGTAGGTTTTTGACGTACTACAAAAAGAAATTTAAAAGAAAAGAAATGTAAGAAGTCAATACTTTAGCAAAAGATAAAAATAAAGCAAATTATAGTATGATGACAATTTTGAAGAACTTATAGTACCTTTTCTTAAATTGTAGATATATACAGATTTTTTTAGATCTAAAAAAATAACCAATACTGTTTCAAAAGTTATTTTAATGCAGAATTGGATGATAAAAAACATACAAAGTTCATTAAAATATCTTCAACTATGTGAACATGATAAATGATATTAAGCATGTTCTAAATGTTATTAAAATATAAACTAAACTTAAGTTTGTCTAAAGTTGTTAGGAAAGTATCAAAATACTGTTGAACTTAAATAAATTTAAAGCAACAATAAAACAATACTTTACAAAAATATTATTGATGAAAAACGTTATCAATAGTTTTATCAATGATGTAACTTACAGTTTTTAATTTTTTTATTTTAATTATTTATTATTTATTTAAAAAAATCACCAAATTAATTTTAATGATGTTAAAATTTTACATAATAAATCAAAAACCATTTATTTTTAGAAACTTTAGTGTGCATTGCTCTAGGTGATAACATAGGTTTGCTATTGACGTCCAGTTCTATTTCATCAAGTGAACATATGGCTTCATCATCAAAAATATCTGACGATTACAGGCGATTAATTGCTTATTATGATAATTATAAACTACAAGACAAAATCAATTGGGATAATGACAAACCAATCAGCTTCTGTAAAAGTACTGAAAAGAGCTTCAAAGTATATAAAATGAATTAAGACATAGAATAGCCATCACTTACAAATACATTGAGTTGTATTAAAGTTGGCTAAAAATAGTTTATAAATTTAAAAAGAGTATTAAAAAATTTGAATGAATTATTGCAAAGAAACAAACAGTTGAATTTGTTAAACGTGAGATTTTATTACAATCTATGAAACAATAATAAGTGTATACATAATACGTCAAAAAATTTAAAAATCCATCAAGGATATTTATGAATGATTAGAATTTTAGTGATATTATAATTAGTAACAAATTATTTATTTGTTAGTTTACACGGTTGGGTTTATAAGTAGTATATATTAACATATCAAACAGGACTATTTGTTTATCAATTTTAGATACTAGTACTTGGATCAAAGGATTCTCTTAATGTTTATAGTTTTATTTTATTTTTCTAATAATATTTATTGTTATTCTAATAATGTAATCTGACATCTTTTACGTGTATTGTTTATTTGTTATTATATTATTAATTTTCTAAAACTTATTTTAATTTGTGCTGTAGCTTACAATTTAATAATTCTGACAAATTTAAAACTTTTGTCATTTTATTGTTAAAACAAAAGAAGGAACAGTAATATATTAAGTAATATATTTCGGTACACTGTTTTAAAAATGTTATCATGTATCCGTAGGCATTTACTAAGGAACTAATAAAGGATAAACTTATTTTGAAAGAATGCAAAATGGTTTGTGAAGAAACCACATGTACGTTGAACAAGAGGAGATTTAAAGTTGAAACTGCTAAATATTGTTAGGTTGTTCTGCAGATTATGCAAAAAGATGCCATAACATCAAATTTGCTTACACAGTTAATCTACAAAATTATAGAAGCCTGGATTTACTCCTCGTCCTAAAAATATTATAGAAGTTGGTGAAAAGACATCTTATGGTATTGTTGCTATGGTCCAATATGTCTACAAATTTTATGATAAAATGAAAAGGAAAAAATGTAACAACGCAAAAAATTGTTGGAATTAATTTTATTTGAATAATTTTTTTTTCAGTTTTTTTTTCTGTTTTTACTAATAAAATTACATTACTACGCTTTATTTTATAAATGTTTTAACCATTTAATAATCATGTATTTTTAAAATTAATCTATGCAATATCTATATTCTTTTTTGGCCAAAATAATTGTTTCTATTATCCAAAAACTACTATTGTTATCAATCTTTAAAAATAGACAAACATTGTTGTTTTTAGATGATATTATGTTGAAATATGGTTATGATGATTAAAATGAAATTAAAAAATGCGTAAAGAGCATAAAGTAATGTAGAATTGCTAGTGGTTTGGTCATTTCCAATTTTGCCAGAGATCATGTAATTTAACAGTCATGACAAGTGAGATAGACGAAACAATTAATGTTTGTTTGATGATAAAACTAAAGATAATTCTTTGAACAATCAAGTTGTTAAATATTAAAACTCTGAATAAGGTAAAATTATCATTTTGGCGGCAGCAAAACACGGAAATCATGTTATTTTGGAGCAGTTACTTTTATTTTTTGCTTTTAAGTTTTTTAAAAATCACTAAATTGTTAAAATACTATCAATGTATAATAATTTAGTAAATAAATTATCGACATAAGAACTTGTGCGTATTTTAAAAGATTCTGTGTATAATCGTAGACGTTGTAGAAGATGTATCGTTCAAAAGAGTTTTTAGATAAATAAGTTGTATGATGCAACTCGCCGTTTTGATAACTTCTGACATTCCATAAGAACAGACAAACAGTAACAAAAAAATACATACCACATTAACTGACAATTTTTCAGATGACAACATATGTCCAAAACAGTGACTGATTTGCAGTTATGCACGATGAATTCAAATTAATTTAAGTTGTTAACCATTTTAATTGAAAGAAAACAATAATAACTGCTACAAAATCTACAAATGGCCTTAAAACATGCTTTACAAGTTTGACAGTTTTTTTATTACTTGACTGGAAATTTAGAAAAATCAGAAACTTGAGCATAACAAAAAAATGTCAATAACATAAAATAAATTAATTATTTTATGGGAATTTAGACCGCTTCCAATTGTGAATAAAAATAATGTTCTCTTTGTAATGTTCTATTTGTATTGTTCTATTTGTAATGTTCAATTTGTAAAATAAATTTTTTTGTTAAATTTCCAGATTAACAACAAATTTATTTAAAAAATTAATATGTTTGCGGAATCGTCGTTAAGATCTCAAACTAAAGCCAACGGCAATAACGTCGTGCTACCTTAACAGGTTACAGATCCTACAATATTAGACAGTGTCGCCGGTTTTATAAGCAACGTAATACCAGCCACTTACACATACCCCGACGACTCAAAGGACCAAATACAGTGGGCCCAGTTTAACCAAGTTCAAACACCTCGATGCCGACAACTACGTCAAAAATTTATTTATTCATTTCATTGTTTTTTTTTACCTTTCGATGTAAGGCGACGTCGAGAATTACGATTGTGATCAAATTTTACCACCACCCGTCTTACCCGTACTAAGATACACCACGCATACAAGTAACAGAATGTAGAACTAAAAACAGTGTCGCTGGTTTTATAAGCAATGTGTTACCAGCCGCTTACACATTCCCCAACAACTCAATGGACTAAATACAGTAAGCCCAGTTCGAACACCTTGGTGCCGACAACTACGTTCAGAATTTATTTAGTTATTTTATTGCCTTTTTACCTTTTAGTGAAAGGCGACGTCAAGAATTACGACTGCAATAAAGTTTTATCACCACCCATCTTACTCATCTTACAATACACTACAGGCATACAAGAAAAATAATATAGGCGTAAAATCATTCTAATATTATTTGTTAACTAAAAAATATGACAACATCGTAAAAGTATTCATTTTTAATGTTAGAAGTTAAAATTTTATATGGCATTTTATACATTTTTTTTAAATGAAGTTAAAATTTAGTATGGCGACATTGAGAAAATGTATCTACCAATTTTTAATGGTAGAAGTTAAAATTTAAAACCTAAAACTTAAAAGAGCAACACAGTTTCAATTGAGCGATTGTGGTGGAGGAAGAGGACGGGGTGGTAATATGTTACTATGTTATAAGTTAGGTTAAGACTTACCCTAAGTACTAGACGTAATAACAAAATCCGCGGTGGTGACATTCTCAGAACGGATAGCTGTATTTAATGCGTTCACATTGGAAAACAGATTGACAGCTACAACCTGCTATTTAAGTCCCGTGATCTATCCAAGTCCGGTTGTCATTAATACACAAAGTTGTTTTGGCTATTTAAAACAAGTGTTTGAGTGATAACTGTAATAATAACTGTTTTCAAACCAATGTCTTTGAACACATTCCTGAAAAATGCTATGATTTTTGAAGAAGAAGTTAAAGATGTACCTGATTATTTAGTTTACTTTTCGAACAACTTATTAAAAAAAAACGAATTGTTAATCTTTCGCTTTTATTATCATCCGTTAAAGAAGCATTAGGTTAAAATAAGTTTAAATCAAAACCGATAAATTTTAAACTGGACAATAATTTCAAAATCAAACCATCGACAATTAAAATTAAGCAAGATAATTTATTAGATGGATTCAGTATTTTATCGACAGTACCTAAAAAGGCTTTAAAAACTTCCGTTAAAATTAAAACTAAAGATGCAGTAAGAAAAACAAATTTGCATAGTGCCAAACATACTTTGTTGATACAAAGGAATTCACTATATTCTAGAGAAGTTGACTACTACGCAAAAACGTACTCCTAAGAAACGTGAATTGTTGGATGCTTTGAATAAACATCAAGAAAAGATAAAACGCATGAGAACTAGGAAACGCATTGAGGAAGATCCAGAAGTTTTAAGTGGTAGACAGAAACAGATTAATTTTGGCATGAATACTGTCGATTATGATTGTATTATATTAAGCTTGTTCTAAAAGATAAGCGTGCATCTGAAGATCCGGCCACTCCAAACAATTGCCGAATTTACTCAAGGCGTGGATTTGATAGACTGATAATACAGTGGCGACTGCACAAATACTACCCTTAAATGATTTTATTTTTATAAATTCCCTGCTTTGTACAACAAAAATTCCTAATTTTATTTTATATATTAGTTTTAAATTCTATTATACGTATAATTTTTTTTTAATTCTTGAAACATGTTTTTTAGCAAAATGTTAAAATACCAATTACATATTTTTATTTACGTAGATGAATTGGCCAAAAAAAGAAAATAAAGGGTGCAGGTACTAAAAAAACCATAAATTTTAGAATTCTAAAAAAAAAATTACAGTTAGAATAAATACTAATATGTATTAAAAATACAAAAAAATATATTTATTACACATATATATATATATATATATATATAAATATATATATATATATATATATATATATATATATATTTTTATTTAAATTTATTTTCGGATTATCCCGCGTTTTCTTTTTGAGTTGGACTCGACGTTTCGGCTGAATCTCATCAGCCATCATCATGAGATATTTATTATTAATATTTATTAATATACATCAATATGACATTGATATATAAACTAATTTTGTTGTCAAAGCTAACTTTCAAGAAACTTTATTGTGTGTAAAGTTTCTTTGTTTGACTTCTGGTAGTTGGTCTATTAATTGATCCTTCTACAGTCAAAACTTGTAAAGGAACTGGTTGTGATTTGGATGCTGTAATTAAATTAGTTGTTGTTGGTAAAGAAGCTGTTAGTGGTTTTTTTAAATTTAATTTAGTTGTTGCCAATGCTGTTTTCCAAGTAGATGGTAAACGTAAAGCATCATCTCTCTTATTGAGATTGTCTGGTCTTTTTTCAATTTCGATGGCTTCTCTAGTTATTCTAGTATGAAAATGATTAATTTTTGCTAAAATTTTAGTTCCTTCAAAGTTAATTTTGTGATGACTTGAATTTACATGTTCCGTTAAAGATGAAGTAGATTCATTTTTTTGAACTGCTCGAATATGTTCTTCTTTTCTTGTGCTAATTTTGCGGTTAGTTTGTCCAATATAAGATCTCGTACAATCTGCACATAGTTAGTTCAATCGGATCTCCAACACAAGAACTTGCTAAATACATTGCTAAACAATGGCAGCCTCATGCTGAAGAAGCCAGATCATACGTAAAAAATTCAAAACATTTTCTTGATATAATAAAAAACATAAATATTGATAAAAACGACATTCTGGTAAGTTTTGATATTATTTCCCTTTTTACAAAAATTCCAATAAATGATGCTTTAGAAATAATTAAATTAAAATATAATCCACCAAACTATCTTATGGACCTAGCTAATCACTGTCTTTCAAATACATATTTTATTTACAACGGTCAACGATATAAACAAATAGAAGGCGCACCAATGGGTTCTCCATTATCCCCTGTCATAGCTAATTTATTTATGGAAGATTTTGAAACTAAAGCTATTAATTCTGCTCCACTAAAACCAAAATTATGGCTTAGATATGTAGATGATACATTTGTAATTTGGCAACATGGTAAAAATAATTTAGATACTTTTTTAAATCATCTAAACAATATAAATAATAAAATTCAGTTTACAATTGAAATTGAAAAAGAAAATAAAATATCCTTTTTAGATATTTTATTAATTAAACAATCTAATGGTAGTTTAGGGCATACTATTCATAGAAAATCAACTCATACAAACCGTTATCTTAATGCACTTTCTCATCATCATCCAGCCCAAATAAATTCAGTAACAAAATCTTTATTACATAGAGCTTTAACATTATGTGATCAAAATCACATAAAAGAAGAAATTGAAACGTTAGAAAACGCTCTCTTACAAAATGGTTTCAATAAAGCATCATTAAAACTGTTATTAAACAATAAAATTACAAACAACGACAAAGAAAAAGATGAAACACAAAAATACGCTTTTTTACCATTTGTCAAAGGTACCACAAACAAAATTTCTAAAGTTTTAAAAAGATACGACATAAAAACAGTTTTCAATACAAATTTAAAAATAAGTCAAGTTTTAAAAAGCCCAAAAGATATTATCCCTTTAGAAAGTCAAGGCGTGTACGAAATTCCATGTGCAGATTGTACGAGATCTTATATTGGACAAACTAACCGCAAAATTAGCACAAGAAAAGAAGAACATATTCGAGCAGTTCAAAAAAATGAATCTACTTCATCTTTAACGGAACATGTAAATTCAAGTCATCACAAAATTAACTTTGAAGGAACTAAAATTTTAGCAAAAATTAATCATTTTCATACTAGAATAACTAGAGAAGCCATCGAAATTGAAAAAAGACCAGACAATCTCAATAAGAGAGATGATGCTTTACGTTTACCATCTACTTGGAAAACAGCATTGGCAACAACTAAATTAAATTTAAAAAAACCACTAACAGCTTCTTTACCAACAACAACTAATTTAATTACAGCATCCAAATCACAACCAGTTCCTTTACAAGTTTTGACTGTAGAAGGATCAATTAATAGACCAACTACCAGAAGTCAAACAAAGAAACTTTACACACAATAAAGTTTCTTGAAAGTTAGCTTTGACAACAAAATTAGTTTATATATCAATGTCATATTGATGTATATTAATAAATATTAATAATAAATATCTCATGATGATGGCTGATGAGATTCAGCCGAAACGTCGAGTCCAACTCAAAAAGAAAACGCGGGATAATCCGAAAATAAATTTAAATAAAAATAATTATATCCGCGAAAATTTAAAAAATAACATTATAAACCTTTACGGAGAGGAAATACAACATAAACTAAAGAAATATGAAAAACTACGATCAAAACGTGGAGAACTTCTTTGTGATTTAACATTTTTCAAAAGATGTCGAAACTGTCACATAATACCAACATGTATGAAAATTAAATTTAACAGATATTCAAAACAAATCAACAAGATACTAAATAAATGCAGTGAATCTTTAGTAAGAGAATCGATTCACAAAACCAGAAGAGATTTAAATAATTTAGATACTGAACTTTTGATCCTACACTTAGAACTTGCAAATAAAATACATCCAATATTATGGAATATAATAGAAACATTGGCATATTTTAGAACTGAAACAAACATGGAAATTAAAACCAATCGACTCAAAAATAAATTTAATAATTTAAATAATAAATCAAATGTAACAAAATCAAGACGAGAAATTAAAACAGTTTATAATTTATCAAACAAAATATTAAGCAATTCCGCAGAACAAGTCTTATCTAAAGGTTTTAACTTTGCTATTTCTCCATCCAAAATACCTGTAGAAAACATTATCTGTGGCATAGAATCGGCTATCAAAGGTATGGATAATTTATCATCTGAATGTATACGCCAAGAAGTTGTAACAATTCTTAGAAAGGCACATCCACCAAAACCAAATTTAAGTAAAGAAGAACATACTGCTTTAAAACATTTAAAAGAAGATAACGAAATAATTATTCTACAAGCAGACAAAGGTAACGCAACTGTTGTAATGAATAGAAGTGATTACAACAACAAAATGTTAAAACTTCTAGAAGACCAAGCTTATAACAAAATCAACAGTGACCCAACCACATATTTAGAAAAAACTACCAAAGCAAAAATTAAAAATTCACTTATTGACAAAAAAATCATGGTTAGTTTGATACCAAGAGAAAAATCTTCAATATGTCCTAAATTATATGGTTTACCAAAGATTCACAAACAAAATATTCCTTTACGACCTATAGTTAGTTCAATCGGATCTCCAACACAAGAACTTGCTAAATACATTGCTAAACAATGGCAGCCTCATGCTGAAGAAGCCAGATCATACGTAAAAAATTCAAAACATTTTCTTGATATAATAAAAAACATAAATATTGATAAAAACGACATTCTGGTAAGTTTTGATATTATTTCCCTTTTTACAAAAATTCCAATAAATGATGCTTTAGAAATAATTAAATTAAAATATAATCCACCAAACTATCTTATGGACCTAGCTAATCACTGTCTTTCAAATACATATTTTATTTACAACGGTCAACGATATAAACAAATAGAAGGCGCACCAATGGGTTCTCCATTATCCCCTGTCATAGCTAATTTATTTATGGAAGATTTTGAAACTAAAGCTATTAATTCTGCTCCACTAAAACCAAAATTATGGCTTAGATATGTAGATGATACATTTGTAATTTGGCAACATGGTAAAAATAATTTAGATACTTTTTTAAATCATCTAAACAATATAAATAATAAAATTCAGTTTACAATTGAAATTGAAAAAGAAAATAAAATATCCTTTTTAGATATTTTATTAATTAAACAATCTAATGGTAGTTTAGGGCATACTATTCATAGAAAATCAACTCATACAAACCGTTATCTTAATGCACTTTCTCATCATCATCCAGCCCAAATAAATTCAGTAACAAAATCTTTATTACATAGAGCTTTAACATTATGTGATCAAAATCACATAAAAGAAGAAATTGAAACGTTAGAAAACGCCCTCTTACAAAATGGTTTCAATAAAGCATCATTAAAACTGTTATTAAACAATAAAATTACAAACAACGACAAAGAAAAAGATGAAACACAAAAATACGCTTTTTTACCATTTGTCAAAGGTACCACAAACAAAATTTCTAAAGTTTTAAAAAGATACGACATAAAAACAGTTTTCAATACAAATTTAAAAATAAGTCAAGTTTTAAAAAGCCCAAAAGATATTATCCCTTTAGAAAGTCAAGGCGTGTACGAAATTCCATGTGCAGATTGTACGAGATCTTATATTGGACAAACTAACCGCAAAATTAGCACAAGAAAAGAAGAACATATTCGAGCAGTTCAAAAAAATGAATCTACTTCATCTTTAACGGAACATGTAAATTCAAGTCATCACAAAATTAACTTTGAAGGAACTAAAATTTTAGCAAAAATTAATCATTTTCATACTAGAATAACTAGAGAAGCCATCGAAATTGAAAAAAGACCAGACAATCTCAATAAGAGAGATGATGCTTTACGTTTACCATCTACTTGGAAAACAGCATTGGCAACAACTAAATTAAATTTAAAAAAACCACTAACAGCTTCTTTACCAACAACAACTAATTTAATTACAGCATCCAAATCACAACCAGTTCCTTTACAAGTTTTGACTGTAAAAGGATCAATTAATAGACCAACTACCAGAAGTCAAACAAAGAAACTTTACACACAATAAAGTTTCTTGAAAGTTAGCTTTGACAACAAAATTAGTTTATATATCAATGTCATATTGATGTATATTAATAAATATTAATAATAAATATCTCATGATGATGGCTGATGAGATTCAGCCGAAACGTCGAGTCCAACTCAAAAAGAAAACGCGGGATAATCCGAAAATAAATTTAAATAAAAATAATTATATCCGCGAAAATTTAAAAAATAACATATATATATATGTATATATATATATATTAGACTGGTTCTTAAATTTTTTTTTGCGGAATTTTTTTCAGAAATTGATCTATATGCAAAAAAAGTAACCTATGTTAAATTTCAGCCGTTAAGAATCAAAAGAACACTGTTTTGCGCACTGTCTTTGAAGTTTCAAAAGTAAACCCTTTACCTTATTTAAAAAAAACCTAAATAGAATGTTACATATTAAAACAGATTAAAAAAATACGTACTAAAGGTCATTTTAACGGTTTTCTAAATAAATTAAAAAAAAAATTTTTTAATTATAATAAAAATTTGTTAATTAAAAAAAAAGAAAACGAAATATATTGATGTAAAGTTTTATGTGGAACCTAATTAGCAAGTACTCAATTGTTTTTTTGGGGACTCAGACTATGCATCTGACTCAAATCTGGAAGCTATGATAGTATATTAATTTTGAAAATTCAAAGGTAGTGCACGTGTTCTTTTGAATATTTAGAGCTAAAATTTGGCATGGCTTCTCACTTTTTTGCATCAAGATCACTTTCTGAAGGTGCCCACACAAAAATTACACACATCATTTTTTAAGAACTAGTCTAATATACAGGGTGTTTCAAAACATGTACGAAAAAAAAAAAGGTGAGATTGGTTGACTAAATATAAGAAAAAAAGTTCCCATTAACATGGTTCCGCATACGCACCGTTTTCAAGATACAAGGTGTAAAAAAAATATTTTTTTTAAATTTTTTGACAATTACTCAGGAACCGTTTGAGATACAAAACTCAATTTTTAAGCGCTTACTCAATTTTTTTCATGTGCCATTGACGGAGAGGTTTTTATGGCTCTAATTTATATGACACTTGGGAATATGGCATTCTGAAAGCACTTTGTGAACCACCAATATTTTCTACACAAGAAAGATACTTCTTGTCAAAAGCTCTAACGTAAACCGTTTTAAAAAAATACGGCATTTTATGATGGAAAACATCAAAAAAAGTAGCAACATGTTTTGTTGTTGATAAAATCATTTGTTTTTGATTTAGTCGTCAGCGTTCATGCATTTGTTTCATGCATTTAAGTTATTGACAATTGTCGTTTAGTTGTTAAATAACCTTTTTTTTCAAAAAAAGTCAATATCGGGGGAATTTATTATCTTTATTACACAATTAATTTACCCATTCGTACTATTTTGCTTGCACTGATAGCAAAATGAATAATTACAATGATAGCGAAATGTGCGATATACATTTTGTTTATGGCGTTGCCGATGGAAATGCAGCAAAAGCTTGTCAAATTTTTCAAAAAAAGTTTCCAAACCGACAGGTACCAAATGTAAAAACATTCATTCGTATTCACAAACATCTACATCAAACTGGAAGTGTACATAAAAGAAGTGCAGGAAATGGGAGACCTTGCCTGCTACCTCCGCAAATTAAAGAAGATGTTCTTCAAGAAATCGAAGACAATCCATCAAGTAGCACTAAAGGAATAGCTTTAAACCTAAACCCAAGTCACATCCTTATCACTTAACACCGGATTATATGCAACTTAAAAACGCTAAAATATGCATGCAAATATGCAATAAAGAAGCCCAAAATATGCATAAAAATAGGAAAAATTTGTCAAAATATGCAACTATATGCAACATAATGTAAACAAATATAGTTTAATCATTTTATCAAAAAAACAATTTATATAACAACTTCTTTTTTTATTAATTTTTAATACAGTTATATAGGTAAAAAGAGTCACAACACACAACTTTATATATACAGGGTGTTAGGCAAAAAACGTTCGGTTAAATAACTCCATTTTGAATGGTTTTTTGAGTACCATAAAGACAGGTACATGTATGTATTAATTTTTAGTATACTTGCAATAACAACCAATTTTAGTTTTTTAAAGAGCAACATGTGTTTTTTTTTTAATCTTTAAGATATTTTAAATATAACCTAGTAAATTAAAAAAAAACCTTTTATTTAAAATTATTGTAATTGAATAGTTGGCAGTAAAAATAAATAATATTTAATTTTTGGGATATTTTTATGTTAATATGAATAATATAGTAACTTAAAAAATGACGTTTTTTAATATTTTTTTTAGAAACTGGTGCAATATGCATAAAATCCGATTATGGATGAAATATGCAACAAAGCCTAAATATGGTCAAAATATGCAAATGCATATGCAAATATGCATTTGTATATAATCCGGTCCCTACTTATAACGTACAGCGTACAAGCCCTTTTACCAGTGGATTTTCCGCAAAGATTGGTTATGTGTCAATGGTTTCAAGAAAGAATTGCGCAAAATACTCGATTCTTAGATCAAGTTTTATTTACAAACAAAGCAAATTTTTCTCGGGATGCGATTATGAATTTCTATAATAATCATGTATGGGCCGACAAAAATCCACATGCCATAATGGAAAGCCATCATCAGCAAACATTTTCCGTTAATGTTTGGGCAGGTGTTGTAGGAGACCATTTCATAGGTCTATATTTTTTGCCGTTTAGGCTAAATGGTCAATCATATTGTAATTTTCTTGAAAAAGAGCTGCGAGGACTTTTTGAGGACAAAATGTGATTCATGCACGTTGGTGTTTCTGCACATTTTAGTTTAGTTGCGCGTCAATTCTTAAATGAACAGTATAGGAACCGTTGGATAGGTTGAGGAGGCCCACAGGCTTGGTCTCCTTGGTCTCCAGATCTAAATGTTTTAGATTTTTTTTGTGGAGTCACTTAAAAGGTGTAGTTTACACTACATCAGTTAATACTTATAAAGATCTAAAAAATCGCATTATTCCATCTTGCAATACGATACAAAACACTCCAGGCATTTTCGAACGGGTACGTCAGACACTAAGACGTAGGTTGGAAGCCAGCTTTACCGTAGGAGGTAATTTTCAACAAATTTTGTAATTTTTCTTGATTTTTATGTTATTGCTTAGTTTTGTAAAATAAAGGTTTTGTGATCATGTTGCAACTTTTTCTTTCCGTTCCTGAGATATTGTCAAAAAAATTTAAAAAAATATTTTTTTTACACACTGTATCTCAAAATCTGTGCGTTTGCAAAACCATGTTCCTATTAGGAACTGTTTTTCTTATAATTAGCCAAAAAATCTTACTCTTTATTTCCCGACACATGTTTTGAAACACCCTGTATATATTTTAATTAAATATTTCATAATTCTATTGTATTGTTTCAAACTAGGCTAATATTGGAAACAAATTATTTAGCGGGACAGATTAAACTTTTTTTTTTTAATTTTAAATTCTAATATGTAAGAATTACTACCTTTAAATCTTGAAAGTGAAACCACACTCGCTAAAACTATCTCATTGAAGACTAGACATTACACGCAAGAATTAATCAACGTTGCTTGCTTTTTAGTTCTAGAAGAATTATGTCAATCAATTTAATTGTTAGATGCACAAAAAGGGTTAATCTGAGTTCTTGACAATAAGACCAACACAACTAAAAATTGCATGATTTTAGCAAAACACATCTAAAAATAAAATAATAATTGAATTACGCCAATGAGATTTAAATTTGGCTGAAAATGTTGTACAATTTGCTGGTTATCACATAATTGAATTGAATTATTGTTTATAAAAATCTTTAAATAATTTTATTTAAAAATAAATGAAATTTTCTGTTTCAAAATCAACAAGTTTGTTTATAAATAACAAAATGTAATTAATCTATTTTTTAATACTTTTATTTTTGAGAGACAAGTATTACTTAAAAAAAATTATTTAAAAAATATATTGATTCATATCCTGCTTGCCAAGAAGTAGATTGATTTTGCACAGTATGTGCAAAGAGACAATATAAAATAGAAGCACTGCAAAATTATAACTGTATTTCCATCATGGTATAAGCAATCCGCTTACTCGTTTGTGCAGGTTTTAATCAAAATACACTAAAATTTAAGAGATGAATGAAAACAAAATAAAATATCCGATGGCAGAGTAAATACTAATTTAAAATGTTTGGATTCCGTAGCACCTTCAAATCTAGACTCAATTCCGTGTGTAAAAACAAATCATTGTTACACATCCAAACGTCCACTCAACCTATACAAACATAAACCTGCTGTAAGGAGTTAAATTGCAGTTATATAAAAAATGTTTTTAATAAAGTAGTAACATTTAAAAATGTTAAAAGTAAGCAAAACTAGTTGATTAGTCAATGATAACTATTCAACCAAATCATCAAAATTAATTTTATTATTAAACATTTATGCAAAATTTTAAAATTTTAAATATTATCAAAGATTAATTATTTAAATTTAGAATGATTAAAATCACTTATTTACCAGTAAGTTATCTTCAAAATCAAATGTGTCACTGGCAAAGCACACACAGTTGCTTGCATTAAAGTATTTACGCAGAGCACGTTATTGCACAGAAACTACAACACTAGAAAAAATTGTTTGCGTTTTAACGCATTATAAATGGTTTTTTATAATGCGCACTTTCTTATAAAACTATTAAAAAATTGATGCTGTAGATATAGCAAAAAGAAAGATTATTAAAAAAATATGTAAGAAGTAAATTCTTTAGCACAAGATAAAAATAAAACCCACCATAGTATGATAATAATTTTAAAGAACCTATAGTACTTTATTATCTTTTAATTTTAGATCTATTTCGATATCACGGACACTTTGAAAAAATAACTAATACTGTTTCAAAAGTTATTTTAATGCAGAATTAGATAATGAAAGACATACAAAGTTTATTAAAATATCTTCAACTACAGGGAGTTTATAAATGAATGGGATTATGTAATCACTTTAAGTATGCCGCCTTTTTAAAATTGTCCACAAATTCTCTAAAATTTAATTTTAATTATTTGTTATTCAGTTAAAAAAAACACCAAATTTATTTTGATAATGTACAAATTTTAGATAATGAATCAAAAATGTCAAAATTGTCAGCAAATGCTAGGAAATGTACTTATGTAAAACTTATTTTAAAATAATAAAAATACACTTAGTGATGCAACGGGACGCCTGAAAATAGTAGACAGTTGTCATATTTGCAAATCCACACAATCAAATGTAACAAACTAGTTCGTGACAAATAAAAAATTATACAAAATATTTATCTATAAATTTAATATTAATATATAAATTTTATCTTTATTTTGGTTTTGTTTTATATTTATTATTACAACTTCTAATATCTTTTACGCTAACATTATGCAACAAATGATTGTACCTCGGTACTTACATTGTGGATAGAGGAGCTACTCTAGTTCTAACCGATACAATTCCACTAGATGCAGTTACTCGGACAAAAGAGTGAAGGGAGAAGGATCAACCAAGAACCAACAAATCAAGAAGCTTTTTAGCGAAAGTCTAAAGGCAAGCAGTGATGCGGCTCTGGCTTAGCAAACTGGCTACACAAATGTACTTATGGGATAGTGGTCGCCTGAATTCAGATTTGGAAGCAGCCTTATTTAAAAAAGCAATGCTCTTCAAATCAAAGAAAAAACAGCGTACCTCAACTACAATAAACATATCATTGTGCATCAACTTTCTTGTGGTCAAGCAAAGAAGAAAACTAATAAAATAATTTTTGCGACATAAAATGTTTGCACCCTACAGGGCAAGGTAACAAACATATGCTCAGCAATTGTAGCATGCGAACTAAATAGATACGGCATAAATGTAACTAGGCTAGGCGAGACAAGGTTTGCAGAAAGGCAACTCAGAAGAAAAGCAGATAAACTTTCTTCTGGAAAGGTCGCTCTGATGAAAAAACTAGAAAAACTGTTTTTGCAATAAGATCTACACTCGTGAAAAGGCTGTAAAACTTACCTACTGGCATACCCAACCAACTGATCAGTATGCGTCTTGAGCAGCAACGCGTGGGTCACCTAACTGTCAACTAAACAACTTTAGCACTAATGCAATAAACATCTAATTTTAGTAATGACATTTGAAGGGTACATTGTCATTTTTTTAAACATATTTTAAATTTTGGGCATTACACACTATAATTTGTAAGTGTGCCGTAACTTGCAACAAATTCACAAGTTTTACATTAGGTTGCAAGTACATATTTTAATTAATGCAATCAATAACAACAAGATATTTTTTATTATTATAAAATTTTATTAGAACTCAAATATGCAAATATATATGTTGAAAATAAGTAAAACATAATTTAATTATTTTAGAACTTAAATCGGAAGCTCCTGCTTTCAGTTTTACAAAAGAAACCGAAATATTACAAAGTGAACTAGATACTTTACTTGGTAAGTATATCAAAATTCAAATTGTATCTAGACAATATATAAAGCTGCTTTTGAGTAAACAGTTAATAAAAGAATAGGTGAAATATTAATAAATTTATTTAGTAACTATTAGAATAGTTAAAATGATTTTAGAAAAACTTATCCTATCTGTAATTCAAATCTAAACAATATGTTTGTACTAATAATATTAATTTAAATTAGCAAATAATGGAGGATTGTAATTTGTAATCATCCACTTGTTTTGAAATTACAGTTGATCGCCCGGATACACTTCATAAAAATGGTATTAATTTATCATATAAAATTTAATAAAAATAATATTTATAATTTTTTATAAAATTACAAAATCTAGAAAAAGTTAAAAATAAATGTAGTAGTGTTGACAGTAAAACAACCATTGTTGATATGCCAGCTAATATTGTTAAAGGCACCTTACACGATCAATAATACTGACATTCCAAAATACTGACAGTATTACAAAATACTGAATCAGTATTTTGTTTACCTTACACGGTCATTCCACACCGCCAGTATTTTCCTCAGTATCATAAGATACACCGGCTAGTATAGAAGTATTTTAGTATGGATAAACGAAAAAAAAAAACGTGCCTGCAATAATTCTTGCTTTTTGTACAAAAAGCAAGGTAGTGCTCAAACGATGGATGAAAGATTGGTTGAAGAAGCTTGACACTTGCACACTAAAGTTGCAGAATATTATATTAAACGCTATATAAAATAATTTTAGATTACAATTTTGAATTCTCAAAAACAAAGATTTGTAATTTATTTCAAATGCTGGATAAATATAGTTAATATTAAAAATAAGAACTGCTCATATATTCTTACACGCATTGATGTAGCTTATTTTGTTACTTTTTTTTCTGAATTTAAGATTATTTGAACAAACGTTACTAAAATTCAGCAACATTTGCATCGGAATTGAAGCCCTGTACTGAAGTAATGATGTAAAATAACTTTACACTATTAGAATTACTGTCAGTATTTCAACCACTTTGTGGGCGTGGCCATGATAATGAAATACTGATGCTTGGATTACGGATTATCCGAAAATACTTCAGTATTTTCATCATTTCATCAGTACTAGACCTTACACGAACAATAATACTGTCAATATTTTAGAATATTGACAGTATTATTGATCGTGTAAGGTGCCTTTTAATGATATATATTTAGGGTAAAGAGTGGTGCAATAGTATAGGCAGTTAGTTAATTAACATACTATTTGGTTTTATAAAACTAAACCCTAATTTAACTGATAAATTTATTCGTCAATTAGTAAATTGAAGATTATATTTTTGTTTATAATACAGAAGTTTGCAATAATTTGCTACACCGCTTAATGTAACAAATTTATAAAAAGGTAAAGTTGGTTTGGTTTTAATATATATATATATCAAAATTTAATTTATTGTGCCACGTCAACAACTCATCAAGTTTTAGGTATAAGCTAGTGCTTTCAATGTAGGATTCAAAACAACCTTCATATTTTAGTTAATGATTGAAATCTTTTGTTGTTAGTTAATCTTATCTTATCTTAATTTTTAAAGATAAAATCTAGCATCTGGAATTAGAGTTGGTGATGTTGTCACAATACCGGAACAGTAAGTTAATCAATTAAAATAAATTTTGTTGTATCTATTACCATCGTACAACTTTCTATATGATTTATTTAGATTACTAGCCGACAAACTTGAGAGAACTGAGACCCTATTACGGACACAAATAGCGCTAGTGATTCTTCTCAGCTACACCTAAGGTTTTCCAAACCGATTGTGAGTTGTTGTTGTAAATATATGGTTATTAAATATTTTAAATTAGAAACACAAAAAGAATATTTTTTTTAAATTTAAAACAATGATATCCTAAACAAAAACAATGCATTTTTTTATTAAAAAAAGTTAGATTAGCTACAGAAGGTAAAATCAAATTATTTGTTTCTTGTCAGACAACATGTCAACAAATTTACAAAACATTTAAGATTTTATATTACAATTCAGGAACACACACTGTAGTTGTATCTATCTACTTCACAAGTAGAAAGAATTTAGACTAAAAAACTTTCAAATTTCTAACATAATTGTTGACAAATCTTAGATGTTTTTCTTAAAGTTACAGTTCAATAAACTAATATGTTATTAGAAAAAAGGCACTCATTTTTATCCAATTTTTATAACAGTAATTAATAGGTGAATAGAAAAATCAATATAAACCAAAATCTTTATTCCTCTGAATCAAACTGTAATTGAATTAAATTTTTTTTTAAGAGAGTTAACAAATAATTTGCGCCTACCGCATACTAAAAGCCGCATAGACTAAGGAAATAAAATAATTTTCTAAACTAAAAACGCAATGTTCAACGTTTTTATTATATTTTTAATTTAAAATTGTCATGGTCGTTAGATATTATATAACGTTTAACCTAATTTGTAAAACTTATCCGAAACTTCCAAAAGACAATTTAATCATATCTTACGTTACTTTAAATAATCAAATATATATTAAACTAATAATTTTCTTATAGTTTATTTGATAATGAAACTTATAGAACAGGGTGCTTGTATTGATCTATTTAGACATTCCCGACCCACTCTACCAAGCTAAACAATACTTTTCTTTCTTTGCAAAAAGTCGCCGCAATTTCGAAGAAACAATTTTTTTTAATCAACAAGGTGTTGTCATTATAAAGAAACAGGAGTTGTTACAAATCGTAAGTAGGAGTTGAGAAAAAAAAAATTTCAACATTATAATTTAAGTATTATTATTAATATTGACTAATGTAATATTTTTATTATTAATTATTGATATTATTGTATTATATTTATTTTTATTATTATTATTTTTATTTTTTATTATTTTTTTATTTATATTTTAATAATAAATTTTACTTGTTTTTTTTTTACATTTTTGATAGTTATTTAAAAAAAAAATCGGATCCGATCGAATCTGGTCAAAACTTTTTGAATGTTATGTAATTTTGCAGCGCTTATTTATATTTTTTATAGAATCAAGAAATCTGGAGAAAGCTAAATAAAAATAAATGTAGTAGTGCAGACAGTGAAACAACCATTGTTGATATGCCAGCTAATATTGTAAATGATAATCATTCAAATGCTACTGAATGTTTGAATCAGGTCAATGAAGATTTGGAAATTGGTAAGTGAATTATTTTATCAATTTGCATTTGCATTTTTTTCTGTTTATTGTTAAAAGTAAAGAAGGTTTTTAGTTTAAGATTTTTGTAATCCAATTTTTAGTTATCATTCTTTAGAATATTGTTTTACTTAAACAACTATATCTAAATTTTATGTTTTTTATTGTTTGCATTTTTTTTTTAAGTATAAATAATCTGTTTGAATGTAAACTGCTTCTACAAAACAAATTAAGTAACTTAGGTGCAAATAAAAGTTTGCTTAATCAAATATTTTAACTTTCAATTTTTAGCAAATATTTGCAAACCTTAACATAGGTTGCTTAACTTAATTTTTAATAATACTAACTTTAAAATCTAATTATTTTATTTCAATATATTATTAAAATATGAAATTCAAAAAGTTAAATAAAATTATCACCACGATTAAAACCATCACCTCGACCAGTAATTCCGCCAGAACAAATTCAACCGTTCTATTTTAATAATACCTTTATTGATGGTCCGTTATCCTATCAGTTAAAGGATACATGGATATTACAAACAATTTCTATGTTTGATATGGATGTTTGTAAATATGCATTGTATTTGAAAAATGCATTAATTATTGTAAGTATTTTTTTAGAACCGAGGACCTCAACAGCATCTGCTGCGTCTATTGATAAATCCAAAAAATATAAAAAACGTATAAATTATAAAAACAAAACTAATTCCAAATTTACTTAAAAAGTTGTGTTATGTAAAAATGTTATAATTTCTTGCATTTAGTTTTTTTTAATTAATAATAATTTTTTTAAATTAATTTTGAATTATTTATTTATAGACTTGTTACATTTTAAAATTTTGTTTTGTTATAGGAGTTTTATTTAAAATTCATTACTTATATAATTCCTCACATGACTTATTTATTAAATTAATACTATGAGCTGGTATAAGTATACAAATCCAAAAAGCTTTTGTCTTGGTATAAGTGCAGTTGAGACAGTTTTCAGTTGATCAACATGAATATTATTGTTTAGAATAGGAATTTGAAAATTAACAAAAAAATTAGTTTTATAATAAAATTTGAGTTTTTATTTAAGTCCTTATTTTTTAATTAATGTCTATATCAATATGTATAAAATAAATAATAAATTTATATCTTTTTTGGATAATTAATTCAAATGTTATAGATTTTATATTTATTATGACACGTTAAACCAAAGATCTGTAAACTTTTTTCATGAATCGAGAAACAGACAATGCACAGCCTGTTCGGTCATGAGCGTGGTTTTTGTTCAACTCTACGAATTACCATCTACATCTGCCGTCATAGACGACGTTGTAGATCTGGGTGATCAACTTTATCGTCGCGCAATAGTAACACTGCCTTCCTTTGTACCTTAAGGTAATGCATCTACAAACTTCTTAAATGTAGCAGAAGTGCACAACCTGTTTTGATAAATGCTAGGAAGATGCAAATAGTGTTAAGAGAGGAAGTAGATAAACACGGTAACCCAGAAAGAAAAGACTTACAAATTTTTTTTATAAATCACGACAAAGCTGCGTTAACGTGTAATTCGCTTTTATTAGCGATTTTTAGTGCAGCAGCCCGATACTATCTGTCCTGCATGATAAGTTTTCAAAATTTAGAAAACATGATCAAGCACGTGGTGGCTTGTGTAAGGCACGATGAAAGCGGACCAAAAAACACACAACCCTCCAGAATGTCCGCTTTTGTCGTAAAGCAATTAAGACCGCGAACCGAGATTAGATCCGGTCGACTATTTTTGCCAACGGTCTAATCGAGTGCATCCCTCCGTAGACGTGGAAGAAGGTCCATCCAGAACCGAGGGAAGCAATCAAAGAGCGACGATTAGAAACGAAAATTATTTGTTGCATGGGGCTTGCTCGACGTAGCCAATGTGAACGACAATTGTCAACATTGCCGTGCATTAAAATATAGAAGAAGTGCTGTAGAGGAAATACACTAAAGGTTCCCAAGTGGGCGTAAACTACCCAACAAGGTTAATCGATCTGCTGTTGGATTCTACAGCTCAAGGCAAAAATTTTCGTGACAATGTTTATTTTCTTTTGTAAGTATACGCGCCGACGTACACGCTCCGACCAAAAACAGCAACTGGCCGATGGTCATTATCGAAGGCAAGGTGTACCACAGCGTGACGGAAACATGTGCTGAAATGTATGATACACGGGCCGTACGGCAATCGATTTCCGGAATGCGTTTGCATGAAAAACAACAAATGCGGTCTTAATCGACACATAGACTTTCATTATTATAGTCAATATATTGCACAATAATTGATATACAATAATATTGATAGCCTGTAGATAATATTGAAAGATTGCACAATATATTGAGTTTGATTTTTATTGTACAATCTAACCTAAAAGTATTTATTTCTATTTTTTAACCATTCTTTCATCCATCTGCGCCTAATTTCTCCTTCTTTTTTAAAGATATAATTAAAGCAAAGGTCACAAAACTTGGATTGTTTTATTCCACATATTATATTGCAACGTCTAGGTCAGGGGTGGCCAACCTAAATGATCTTGCGGGCCACTTTGGAAATGCATCATAACTCCGCGGGCCGCATATAAAATTATATATACATATATTAAATTTAGACTCCCTATAAACATTTTTTGAAGTGAAAAATTAAAACATAGTATATAATTTAATTATTCTGCAATTTTTTAAGCCTTATACTCTTTGCAACATTAATAACGAGGCTATAAAGAAAACTCAAAAAAGAACCAAAGAGACAAGGATAGGATACAGAAAAATGGAACAAATTAGTATTCAAATCTTAATATATGACATTATATTAATAGAGACAAAGAAGAAAAACAACAACAAAACAAAAGAATATACAAAGAAAAACTAAAGAAGATAAGCATGGACAAAAAAACACAAGTAAAAGAAAGACAATGGTAGTAGCGACAAAACCTAAGAGGCAAAAGATAGAATTGGATCAACAAATAATTGAAAAAGTAAAATATTACAACTACCTTGGCATAATAATAGAAGAAACTGGAAATATAGACATGCAAATAGATGCAAGAATTGGAAAAGAAGGAAGTGTATTCAATGCGCTCAAAAGACAAATCTTGGTTACAAAAGAAATAACAAAGACAATAAAAACAGAAATACAAAAGGTAGTAAGACCAGCCCACTCTAATATACTTGAGCGAATCTTAGACAACAACAAAAAGACATAATAGAAAAAGAAAATTAATGCAATGAAGATAAGATTTCTAATAAAAATTAAAGGAGTAACAAGAAAAGATAAAGTGAAGAGCTCGGAAGTAAGAAATCTAAAAATTAATCCTATGGAAACAGTAATAGAGGAGAGACAGCTAGAAAGGCTAGGACACATACACAGACTGAATAGAACCAGAATAACAAAGAAAATACAAGAATTGATAATACAAAGGATAAACAAAGAGCTGGTCCGAACAGACCCACAAAGCAGCAGAAAATAGAGGAATAGAGTGGAGCAACATAGCAAAAATGGCCAAAATAGACAAACTTGAAAAAGAAAAAAAGAAAATGTTATAAAATAATACAGTCCAACATCCAAAAAGGGTATTAAGAACTTAGGATAAATAATAATAATATTCTGCAAATTAATAACTGTGAACTCATAAATAAAACAGGCAATATCTGTCATATATATGCGCAAGAATATTATTTTGATATCAAAGTTATTTTTTTCTCATAATTTTTGAATATATGGATGCACAAATAATATTTTTTTTAAATAAATTGGCTTTCACTATAATTTATATCATTATAAAATGAATATACTTTGTAAAAGTGTAAATCTTGCGGGCCACAAAAATGTTCTAGGCGGGCCGCATGCGGCCCGCGGGCCGTGGGTTGGCCACCCTCGGTCTAGGTGGTCCTATATATGATGCAATAGATTGTTCAATAATATTGATAGTATAGGGGCACTTTTACCCCAAATATTACGCTGAGAGAGCTGCTTTTTGAAAGGACAACTTTGTAACGTATTGCAGACGCAAAAACCGCAGCTTAAATGTCGAAGCTCTGGCAACAATAGAACCGATCAAGTACCTTTACAAGTACATAACTAAAGGTCCCGATTCGGCACTAATCAGTTTTGACGAAGAAGGAGAAGCGATGTACTACAATGAGGCAAAAGAATTTCTTAACAAGAGATATTAATTTTTGGGCAAGGCAGCATGGAAACTTCAAAAACAAAATAGTTTACAAGTTGCATAAAGTGGTACGGCTGCAAGTTTACATGCCTGACGAGAGAAACGTCCTGTTCGAGAAAGACGATCGAGGAGTAAACCGTACGGATAATGATTCTTTAATGTTAAAGTGCTTATTTCGCACTTAATGCTGTCGACTCGAATGCCCGCAAACTTTACTACGTGGATATTCCGCTATGGTACAGGTTCTAAAAGGGCAAGTGGATCAGACAAATATACGACAAGAAAGAAAAAAAAATTGTTTGCAGAATACACATCATCAACGCAAGTTAGACCAAAAAGTTTCACCTGCACATTCTCTTGTTGAGAGTGAGAGGCGCAAAATCTTCTGAAGAATTGAAAACCGTGGACGGTTTGCTATGCCAATCATTTTTTGAAGCGGCCAGTCGCAGAAACCTGCTGCCGACGACAAAGAATGACACGCGGCCAAAATTGAAGTACCTGGCAAATTACAAAACATTTGTGCATACTTTTTATGCTACTATCAAGTGACCAACGTGCAAAGCTTGTGGGACGCATTCAAAAAACAAATAATATAAGATTACAAAAAAAATTCGACAACAACATCACCGAATTAAAGACATTACGCCGCGTCATCGCTTGTTTACGGTATCAGCAGCAAAACATAGGCGAAATTTGCAGGAAATTACGAGGAAAACCTCAAAATCAAGACAAAATGTCAGTGATTTTAAAGTGAACAAAAATGTAACAAAAAAAAAAGTTTAAATGAATTGCACCAAAAATAAAAACAAACAACATTGAAATGGTGACAATAAAGTAATACATGTTAAAATTGATGAACAAGTTATTATAATAACGGCGGCACACGTTTAAAATAATTTTAACATGGGAGACAATTTAAAATGTCAATGTCGTGAAGACGAACACAATAGGAAAAAAAATATTTTGTAAACAATTTGCTACAAATATGTAACAAGGATAAGTGTATAAAAAAAAAGGTGAAAAAGGTAAATCATTTTAATTGATTAATTTCTTTTAAATAATGCATATTTAATCAAATAACACAACACAACACAAAATTCAAAAATGCATAATTCATCAAATGATTAATATAATATTTATATAATATGCATGCAAAAAAATTACTATTATTAAGTTTATTATCAAATGCAAAAAATACACACACACACACACACGCACTGTGTAAATAATAATACAATCAATTGAAATGTCGCCAATCAATCTTGTATTTATAATTTTACAATTTTACACTGATAAAACAAAACAAACAAAAAATTGTCATACTTGTATAAATGTATTTTTGTGTTAAAAACTATAATATGTAATATAATAAATCTCCTTTAAAACATTTTTTTGGAAAAAAATACAAATAAGTATATATAAATTTTCTATCCTGGTTGGATATAGGCCTCCAACTTTGCACGTAATGCTGGCAACTTACATTACAAAGGACCTATAGTTTTAAGTGGATTCCGAACCACTGGAGAAATTTCATCACTCCATCAGAGAGGGTTATTAGCCGTAAAACCCCACGCTGGCAAGGCGGGTTAGGGAGTGGGAGAGCGTACAAACATGTGAAAAGTGTGTCACGGTATGTGGGAATCGAAACCACGATCTTCGGTGCAGCGATCGGATGCCTAGACCACTGCGCCACGCTCTCCTGATACTTTAATTATATTATTCAATTTAAAGTTTAACATTCTACTAAATTCCATTAAGAAATTTTCAGCATTGAACATTCCATCAAACTATAAAGAACTCTTCTGAAATATTTAAACAGCAAACAGGAGAGATGTCGAATGTAGTCAAGAAACGCAGTGAATTTAACGAATTTTATAGAAATAAGGATTGATACAAAGAACTAATAATTGTCTATGTCGCTGTGATTCGTTAGACTGATTTTGAATAAATTAATATCTCATTTCATAATTTACTGACAATTCAAAATCGTATAAAAGCCGCGAAATAACTGCCAATTGCATAAATACTAAATGATACCGATTAATGCGGACATTTTAATATTAAATCGCATCTAGATGGCAATACTAGTCTTTTGTTTCATTATTAAAAGTGTTGTTTCTTGTAGTACAAAATAAGTTTTGTTCTATATGTAAGCATGTGAAATTAAATAGAAATGAACCAAGAGATCACAAATGCTACAAAACTACTCAGCATCATCCTCTAGCATGGAAGCAAATATACTTTTTGAAGGGTTTGCAAAAAGCGTTTTAATGCACGGTTTAATTTTCAACACATTAATTGCTGATAGAAATAGGAGTACCTACAAAAAAAAATCCATACGCAGAGTATGGAGTAAAAGTTCAAAAAGTAGAATGCAGAAAACACCTATTGCGTAATCATATTAATAAACTAAGAGACCTTGCAAAGAACACGGCAGCTAGACCTTTAATATTAAGAAAAAAAATCGTCAAAACTTATTAAAATTTTGAGGAGCTATCACCAAAGCAATTTCTTGTTTATTGCGCGTTTTACAGCTATTTTACATCTCCCCAGAAGTCTTACGACTTGTTTGAAGGGGGTTGATGGAACCAACGGCTTATTAGGTGATTTCCAAATTTCATTCAGAAGAAATGAGGAATACTATGAAAAACAATAAACAGAGCTACTTAAAGCAGACATTAAAATTAGTTGCTGTCATATTTTTGGAAAACATCTAAATGTAACGATTTGCAATACTTTTGCAAAGTATACAAATGGTAGTGTTTATGCCGATATAAAATTGACAAAATTATATGACTATTTACTTAATGCTACTAACTATAGAACTAATAATGCAAACAGTTTGATATGCGATGTAGATAATAATAAAAATAACTAAGAAATATAGAAAAAACAAATAAAACAAAAAAAAAACACACATGCAACCCAACAATTTAATTATTAAAGAAAAATTGCAACAGAATAAAGATTACTGGCCAAATTGCAACAAACCGGACTTGCATACTGATAGACATCAAATTAAGGACATAGAACAACAAACAAAACAGCAAAATAAGTGTCCGGAGTGGTTTATTCATAGAAGAAATAGACTAACATCCTCACGTTTTGAAAAATTTTGTAATAGAAGAAGTTACACAAATTGTAAAAATTTTAACTAAATTCAAATCCAAAAACATAAAGTACACATGCAATACAACATGGTAATAAATACGAGACTTTGGCAATTCAAGCTTTATCTTCACAAATTGAAAAAGAATTAACAGCAAGTGGATTGTTACAGATTGAAATTTACCGTAAAAAATCTAGAGAAATGATTAATTTTGAAACAAAAAAAAATGGAAAATAAGTTAACATCTTTTTTTATGGATTGTTTGTTACCAGAAATTGTAGATAGCTGAACAGAAAGAAGTATGGAGATGAGAGATCCAGATTATATAATAATAGCACAAATGGACCGAAATACAAAACAACAAACATAATTAAATAAATGGATTGATTGATAAACGTCTTTTAATAAAATATTTTATAATGATTTATTGTGGTATTATTTTATTTTATTGAAATATTAAATTAAGAAAACAAATACCATAAACGTCATTAAATATTTAATATTGTTTTTTATTGCGCAAATATTTTTATAAAATAATAATTATACATATTTGTAAATAATAAATGCGAATTATATTTACTATTTTATTATTATATTAATATATTATTATATTAAATAAAATATACTTTAATAAAAATACTATGTTTTTGTTACCGTTGTAAAAAATGAATTAAAAAAAATCTGGGGGAAGGTGTATGAGAGCGGCATACACAAATACGCACGCATGTAAAGGGTGGTCTATCTAGTGGTATCTTTTTAATCATTTGTTAGTTTGACAGTAACAGGTCTTTCCCGTAGGAAATCTTGACAGAAAGTCAGTATCATATCTCCGCGGAGCAAAATGAATCGCTTTACGCTTGAACAACGTTGAGAAATATTATATAGAGAAACCAATAAATGTTTATTTCATTGTAAAGATGAAAGTATGCCATTAACATTTGAAATCGATATCAGTCAAATGGCCGCCACGGTCACGGTTGCAGTACCACATTCTTTTCATGAAATTTTCCATGACCAATTTGCACATTTGCGGCTGTATGTATTCGATAACTTCACGAATTCCATCTTTAAGAACTTGAATTGATTGAGGAGCATTGGCATAGACCTAATCTTTCACGTGACCTCAAAGAAAAGAGTCTAAATGTGTTAAATCACAAAATCTCGGTGGCCAAGTGTGATCAACTCTTTGAGAAATAAGACGTTGCTTGCATAGCTCAGTAGCGCCATCCATTCACCGTAACAGTTGCATCAGCCTCATTTTCAAAAAAAGTAGGGTCCAATCACACCGCCAGCCCAAAAACCGCACCAAACAGTGACACGTTGAGGATGCAAAGACATTTCAACAATCATTCTTGGATTTTCTAAGCCCCAAACGCAACAATTCTGCTTATTAACGTAGCCTCCGAGGTGAAAATGGGCCTCATCACTGAAGATTATTTTTCAACGAAATTCCGGATCATTTTGATGCATTTGAAGGGCCCAATCAGCAAAGATACGACGTTTATGGTGATCGACCGGCTTGAGTTCTTGTGTTAACTGAACTTGAAAAGCTTTAAGACTTAAGTCTTTATGCAAAATACGGTGTAATGCCGTTTGTAGAAAGACTAATTTCAAAGATCGACGAGGAATCGACAAACCTGGGTTTTCTTCAACACTACGGGATACATTAGCAATATTCTCATGTGTTCTTAAGCGATGCACATAGTTTTGGTTCTTCCAACAGGTTTACTATTGCTGGCCGAGAAAGTGCTTTATGACGACCAAAAAGGGCTTTATTTTTGCGAACTGTGACTGAAAAATTTTCACCAGTTTTGTAGTAAATTTTAATAATTTCAATGCGTTGTTGAAGCATGTATCGTTCTATTTATGGCGTAGTTTTTACTTGTCAAATGTCAAAAGATAATAGCTTCAAAGTTGACAGCTGCCCCAATAGCCTGCTATTCAAAATGAAACTACTTATTGGAAAACCTTTTATATAACTTATTTTCAAAGTCAATGTTGTGTAGCCCAAACAGTGCGCGTTCTGTACGCAAGCTTGTGCAAAAAGTTTGTCAGACTGGCATGCTAGTGGCCAACACACACGGTCATCGCCGTTGTACGGTGCGCACTGACGAAAATGTGGCTGCCGTAGCCAAGAGTGTGCGACTCAGTCCTGGAACATCGACTCGCCATCGATCTCAACATTTCACGCACCAGCCTGATGCGAATTTTGAACAAAGACTTCGCATCATTTGCTGGTAAGGTCCAAATAACTCAGCAATTGAAGGGACACGATCATCCGGTTCGATATCACTTCTCAGTTTGAGCCTTAGTGCAGCTCGAAATGGACTTTGATCATCTAAACGCCATTTCGGTCAACGGTGAGCGCTACATAGGTATGATAAACGATTATTTGTGGCCGTAAATTGAAGACATGGACTTGGACGATCTTTGGTTTTAGCAGGATGGCGCGCCATGCCACATAGCCCATGCAACAATCGATATTTTGCGCGCCAAGTTCGGTATCATGTTATCAGCCATTTAGGCAATGTCAGTTGGCCACCTCGGAGCTACGATTTGACGCCTTTAGACTTTTTTTTGTAGAGTGCCGTGAAGGACCGATGTTATGCAAACAATCCATTAACGGTTCCTTTAAGAGGGAACCACTAAATGGACCACCTTTTATATTTGCCTTGCGCCTCATTGTACTCAACGCTGCTACTTATCGCCATGCCATTAAATAAATGCAGAGGCGTTTACTCAAACTCTGTTTCTTTTTGGTATTGTCTCGCTGAGTTGTCAGTAGAGTGAAGCACATTTTTATATATATTTTATAAATAATTTGCAAAGTTCTCTAGCGAAATTTTACAATGTTTACATAATTTTAAAATTATAAGACATTCAATAATTAGCAATATAGATTTAACATGTGTGTGCGAAGTTAAATTAACAAAATATCATATCAAAATAGCTTTAATTAATTAATTAATTAAGAATAAAATTAAAAATACTCAAAAACTTTTATTTTTCACCGTATAAAAATAAAACAAAATTTTATTAATTTTAAGAAAAAAAATCATTGCGAATCAATGTAAATTAACGTCACAGTCATACACAAATTGTTGATGAAAATTTCACGGTCCGTCATTCCTCTTAATATTAAAGAATTAGTTGTATTTATTTGTAGCTATACAACTTTGAATTTTATAGTTATTTGTAAACTGTAGTTGTATATTATTGTGTATTAGATTGTATTATCATTGATTTAAATAATATTAAAATGATACACAATCATAGTTATAATCGTTATTGAAACGAAGTAAATAAATCCGCATTGTTTGTGCATTCCAGTTACAGAAACCATAGCAAACGTGTAAACAAAAATTCACACAATAGAAATTGTATCGACGGCCAACTAAGATACTATACTATATATGATTTATTTTGTAGAATATTTAAGACTGCGTTTAATTATTTTATTGCAAATTAATTTATTATTATAAACAAGCATATTCGTTTTTCCATTTATATGATTTTGTCAACGTATATTATATTAATGCTTCATATTTTATTTAAAATAATTAATAGTATATATTAATACACAACGTTTTACGAACAATTAAAAAAAAATGCATTCATATCATGTCTCAATTATTGTTTAGGATCTGCATTATTTTTAAAACAGGCCTTTCTTGCAAACTCTAGAGTCCAATAAGCACCATGTTAATATTTTTACAGATACATTTTTAGAATATATTTATACAGAACTACGAATTTGTAGCTGTGTGACATCTAATTATATAATTATTGTTGTAGCTGTATATTATCGAGTTTTAAATTATATTATTGTTGCAAAATAATATTGAGATAATACACATTCAATGTAATAAAATCGATGTCTCTGATGCTGTTGTTGAAGCGAAATCAACAAACATTTCTTTGCAGAACCATAGCAACCGTGTAATCATAAATTTACACAATAGAAAATGCAGACGGCCAACTAATTTATTTTGTAGAATAATATTATTTTATTTCAAATAATTTATTATTTACAAACATATTAGTTTTTACCATTTATATTATTTTGTTAATATATATTAGCCGATAACGCTGGCAGTCGATGTGCCATATTTTATTTAATAAAATATGCAATCATATTCTTAATTATTGTATTACAGGCCTTTCTCGCCAACTTAATTTTATAATAATTTTTCAACTGTATATTCAGTATATTATTGTGTTTTGGATATATTATTGTCGATTGTAATTTGTGGAGAATTACGATACACAACCAACGTATACAACCGCTATGCTACTAATGAATCGAAATGGATGAACACCGCATCTGGTATGCATTCGTTGTTATCGTTGTTATAGAAACTATAGCAACCGTATAGAAGTTAGAAAGGCGGCCAACTAAGATAATAAAAAGAGCATCTAAACAGCTACCTTGATATCTAGTATTATTACGAAAACAGCATCTTTGGTGACGTTCGTATTTGTACATATATAATTTGATAATTTATTTATTTTTTTACTAGTACATTCAGAAATAATCAAATTATGTTTTATCATTGTATTTTAGTTAAATTATAATTGGAAATAGCCGATAAATATCAAAATATAGAAATAAATCTATTTTTAGATAATTTTAAATACGTTTTTGCGAATACAATTTATTAAGTGACTTTAACAAAACATAGATTGATTTTTTCTAATAGAACTTATAAAAAACAAATTAATTATCAAATTATTTGTAGAACTAGGAATGTCGCCAAAGTTGGCCGGTATGAAACTGATCATAAAACTTAGCTAAGTTTCCTATAACAATACATACAGGAGAAGTTTTTAGTTTAGATAGCACATATGCAATCAATATTTTGTAATTTCTTGAGCTCGTAAATGGCACGTGCTACTACAAAATGCAAATATGTATTATGCAAAAAAATAGAAATAATTAATTAGTACTTTAATAAATAGATTAATATTAATACATTTATTAATATTAAAATTCCATTTGTATATTACCAACATAAATGTCATAACATTTTAATTATAAAAATTTACATTTAAATAATTTTTTAGTTAAATAAGGTGAGTGTTAGACAATAAACGTACGACTGAATAACTTTGTTATTTTTAAACCGATTTGAATAATCCAAAAACTATTTCAAATGGTTTTTAAAATACTATAAAGGCAAAAAGCAACAAGTATATTAGCTTTATTTTTATTAAGGTCATTTTTTACATAAACTAAAAATGCAGCCAATAATCGAGTGTTCCAACCCTGTGTATTTGTTTACAATTTATTGTGTATTTTAATAATATAGATTATGTTAAACTGCTAAAACTGCTTCACACCGAAAATGTCTTAAAATATCTACACAAAAATAATATACAACATTTATTAGTTTTTATTTTTAACTTTCTATTTGTTAAACTCTATTAAGTAAAGCCGTTTGAGACAAGATTGAGTTCGGAACTGAATTTAGAACAACTGTTTGCGCTTAATTTTTCTAAATTTTAATCCAGTGTTAAAAAAATGGAATATTTGTATCCAAGAAATTAGAACCTATAGGATAGAAAAACCTCGGTCGGTAGCCCTTTTCATATTCAAACCAACCATTGTCATAATGTAATATATATAATCATTTGTTTGCATAATATCGATGAAATTCTGACGAAAAGACGTAAACGCCAAAATATTCATTTTTGCATTATTGGTGTTATTGAAAGGTATTTTCAAAGTGAATTGATACGCGCTAAGCTCTTAACTGCCAAAAATATAGTTTTAGTCTTAGTTATAGTGAAATGGTTCAGTTCATTTTGTGCAAAATTTGTGTGTAAAAAGGTACGATTATATTTGTTATATTTTTTTATATAGTTATAATCTTTTAAAAGACATGATTCATTATTAAATCAATATTATTTAATCAGTGTATATACAAAATAAACCTGTTTTAATGTGACGACGCTTTATTTTGAAAAACTGATTACTTATTTGACTTGTTTGATGCTATAAAGTAATTTTATGAATTAATAATAACATGTTTAAATATTTAATTCTTAAAAATTTGAATCAAATAAGCGACTTTTGTTTTATTATTCAATTTGTTTTAGATTGACATGTCATCACGATCTAAGAAAATCCTTCATCTTGTAATAAAGATATAATTTTTCTAGAACATGTTGATAAAGAAAATTTTGAAAATATCCAGCAATTAATTACTAGCGTTGCGGAATGAGAAGAAATGCAAATTATCACATCTATTAACGACATAACTTATTATTCTCAATTCAATAACAACAACGAAGTTGAAACCCAAAAAGTTCTTAAATATAACAACAGTAGTAATAGTTTTGTTCAAACTAATGTTGTGGAAGATGAGGAAATGCAATATATTCCAATGGAGACTTCTATTAACGACATTTATTCTGATTACAATGTCATCGAAGAATTTGAAACTCAGAACTATGTTGACATTAACAGTAGCAATAATATCGGTCCAAATACTGTTGTGGTAGAGAAATATTTAGAAAATTCTTCCATTCTTATTCCGAGCGAAGAGTCTGTTGATCTGTTTCAATCTAATATTATAAACAAAAGTCAAACAGTCTTGTTGATTATAGTAGTAGCAGTCGTAATAATACTAAATCAGATTATGATACACTATCTTTAAGTTCAAACTCAAGATTAAGTGGCTAAAATAAATATAATTAAAGTATTTAAAAAGATTGAATCAAAATCTTATAGTGATAAAGACTCCGATTCCAAAAAATCTACCTCTGGTACTGTGGTATCTACAAAACAATGCAATTTAAGATAGGGGGCATCAAAATTATCAAAACCATTTAAAGAAAGCAAACCTTAAATAACTGATATTGCAAAAAAAATCAGGATAATGAACTACAATCCAAAACTGATGCTACTGTTAGTAAAAAGAAACCTGGAAAACAAAAAAAAAATGTTGTCAAACAAGAAGAATTCACTGAAGTTGTAGTTACAACGAGAAGACTAGATCTAAAGCTCCTAATGTGACAACAACGACAAAGGTTACAAAAAAAAAATTAAAAGATAAAAAGATAGATGATGAATTAACGACTAAAATTAAATTGGAAAATAAATCAAAAACTAATTTAGTTACAAATATAGATACAGATGCTGCAGTATCCACGGTTAAAACTAAAGAAAAAATTGATATACATTTGTTTAAAAAACTAATAGAAGAAGTTAAAGAAAATAAATCAGAAATTGATACTAATAAAACACTAATGGTCGACAAGTTAAATGAAGTAAAACAAATATTAAATTTACCTAAAGATAAGCAAAGACCTATAGTTAAACCATTATGCTTTGCCAAGAAAATTACACCTTGTGAAGATGCTGATATGTCAAATGCACCACAATCGGGCAAAGACAGCTCCGCTGATAAAGCATCAGAATCAGAAGAAACCACAAAATTAATTTGAAATGTATTATTATTTGATTACATAGCACCAAGTTCTCAATCAGTTAAACGAGGCACACGTACAAGAAGCTATGTTAGTCTTGTACCTAAAGCAATTGAAGATGAAAGCGGCGGTATAAGTAAAAAAACGCGTGGCAAAAGAGCAATCAATGTAAAACAAAAAAAAAAAGATGCCAACAATAGTAAGGAAAATAAATCCTCAACTTAAAACACCTCTAAAAAAATAAAAGGTCAAAATAAGCAGATATTTTTGAAATAAGTGATGATAACGCCGTTCCCGTATCACCAGCACCTAAAAAATACATAAAAGCAATCGATACTCCAACATGAGTACGTGCTGTAAGACGTATAGCTCAAATAAAAATAAAAGAAAAAGCTGAAAGACAAAAACTGGATGATATTACAATGGACGATATAAAAGAATAAAACGCAGTAAAAAGAACGATGATAAAAAATTTAAAGCAGTAAATCAAAATGGTATATTAAAAGATGATACAACAGCAATATTAAAAAATGAATCTGAAGAGAAAAAGAAACGTAAGCAGAAACAAAAACAAATGAATCCGAAATTCTATAAATTAAAACTATGGCAGTCTAGTTCAAACTTGAGCTGATAATCACACGCCAAAAAAGATGAAGAAAAATACAAGGAAAAACATAATGATGCCGTATTAGTATTTAAATCTGATCATGAATTATTACCGGAAAGTGATTTAGAAAATGATTCTGAAATACAACCATTAAAACGAGCACGTACGGTTAAAAAAAGAAGGTAAAATTGAAAAAAAAATCTCAAAACAGTTATAAGTTATAAAATTAGTTTAAAAATTATGTCATTAAAATTATTAGTATTTTATAGCAGATAAAGAGTATTTTATGATTTTTATGAACACATTAATGTATATTCAAACATAAAAACAGCAAATATTTTTATGTTTCTTATTTTATCTGTATATTATGTTTCTAATTAAGAAAGTTTTTTCAATTAAAAAATTTAAAGCAAATAAGTCAGACAAAAAAATATTTAATCTGATAAGTTTTAATCTAGATGTTAGCTACTCTAGAAAAGTTCTTAAATTAATAATTTTAGATTTGTAACAAAAATTAATTAAGAAACTGACTCAGTAAAAGTCTATTTGTAAAAATTATGACATAGATTTTTTTTCTAGCTTTAAAACAGTGTAAAATACCATCTAACATCTTGAATACCAAATAAAAAATTTCCTAATCCATTCATTCATTCAGCAGACATGTCAAATTGTATTTTAAATAACAAATTCTTTTAAATGTATATAATGTATTTATGGTTTTGTGTATGACAAACTAAATTAGAATTTATGAACATAGATGTAAGAGACGGTAACAGTGGTTTGAAGGTGTTGTTGTCATAAATATCCAAAGTTAACACTACACACCGTATATGTGTACGTGGCTTAGTGTATAGTAAACTGAATTACAATTCAAGAACAATAATATAAAAGACAATAATAGTGGTGTAAAAGCAATACAGAATAAACAACAATACATAAACATAAGAAGATAAAAATAACTTGCAGAAAATGGTGCAAACTCACAGATGCTAAAGCAGTTTGGCAGAGTCCTATGACAAAAAAAAAAGAATTACCAGTATGAAAAGCGAGTAAAGTAAAATTATATTATATAATAAAATGTAAAAATATATAATTGTGGTCTCAAACAGTAAAATAAAATTATAATTAATATTAAAAAAAGTGATAAAAAGCAAAGCAATTGACCAATTGGAAACAATCAATCAAGTAGTGTAGAGACAATTATTTGAATTGATTGGTGAAAAACATTGACAAAAAATTAAAATTCTAATTATTCAACAATTTTTAAAACAATTCAGTATATATTTCACAGAGCTATAAAAACTTTTACAAAACACTGTACGAATTGCCGACTTTGAAGGCGCGGTTGAAAAACTAGTGCAAAGCATAGATATTTGTTTCAAATTTTTAAAATTAATATACATACATGGTTGTGATTAATGAGTATCCTGCTCAAGTGTAAAAAACAATATTATTCAAACGGCAAATTAAAGAGTAGACATTAAATAAACAATTTAAAAAAATTTCAAACTAAGGTTATTTTGTACAATTTCTGGCTGTCTTGCCAATCAAGAGAAAATGATGGCAAAATTACTAATTTTATAACAAGTAAAAAAACGACTTAATAACTTGACTTACAACAACAAAAAAATGTTGTTAGGTTAACTTGATTTTTGCTAACAAGATTTGTGATAGAAAATTATAATTTTATTCAGCACATATGTTCAAATTGTATTTTAAACAACAAAATCTTTAAAAAGTATATGATGTGTTTTTGGCTTTGTGTATGACAAACCAAAAAAGAATTTAAAAACATAAATTTAAGAGACGATAGCATTGATTTGGAGCTGTCGCCATACATATTCAAAAGTAACTTTATATAAAGAATATGTGTACGTGGCTTAGTGTATGATAAACTGAATTACAATTAAAGATCAATAGAATAAAAGACAATAACAGTGATGTAGAGGCAATAAACAATAAACAACAGTACATAAACATAAGTTGATAAAAATAACGTGCCAAAGTTTGTGCAAAACTAGCAGATGCTAAAAAAGTTTGACAGAGTACTATGGCAAAAAAAGAAATACTAGTATAGAAAGAGAATGAAATAAATATGTATCAGAAAATATATCATTTTCACAAATACATTACCCACTCCATATTACTGTATATTGTAAAATTATTTCTTTTTATATTTTCAATTTTTAATATTTAATTATTAAGTTATCAGTGGTAAAATCTTTTATTAACATCTTTTTTACTATAATTCTAAAAAAAATAAAAACGGTTATTAAAAATAATATAAAAGTTTATATTCTCTATCTATTCCTAGTGTAGCTACATTAATTAATTGGCAAAAACAGTATAATTATTGACCTAAAAGTAAAAGAAGTTGATTTTTAATTATTTTGCAATAAAGAATAAATTTACGCAAAGCTTTTAAAGTAGCAATACTCTGGATGTCTCAAACTAAATAGATTATTTAATTTTTAATTAATTTATTTAATTTGTTAACTTAATCCAAAATCTAATAATTACTTAAAATTCAAATAAAGTTAATTAACAACAATAACAACAAAATATAAGAAAATTGTTATAAACTTTGTATCATAAACTAAATACAACAAAAACATTTGCTTTAAATAAGATCAATATAAAACAATAATTTAAATTGAACGGTTATTATTAGTATTAGTAGTAAGATTTAGACAATATAACTATTTATTATTTTAAAAATAAAGATAGTAGATGTAGAAAGCACTTTAAGCATCGACACTATTATTTTTTGACATTTAATAAAAATATTTAATTTATCAAGTTTGTTTATTTTATTCAATTGATTTATAGTAGTAGTAGTTGTTTATTTAGCATTTATGCTACATGCAAATATCGCCAATGAGTGTACATGAGTATACATACAGGATAAAAAATATAAAACGGTAAAATTTAAAATTTTAAAACTAATAAAATTAAAATTAAAACTAAATCTAAAATTACAATAATGGGACATGAAATATAGTGGTAATTAATTATAATGTAAAATGTTTAATCCCTTTTTGTTGCTAGGTGTTTTAAATATAAGCATTTAAACTGCCTAACGGTTGTTGCTGATTTTACAATTTCCGGAATATCATTAATTTTTTTAACTCCATCAGATAAAATAGATATATTAGGTTGTGATTTATTAGTTCTGCGTGTTCTAAAGTTATTGTTTTGTCTGGTAGAGTATGAATGATATTCCTTGTTGGTATAAAGACGGAAATAAGTAGGCATCATGTTATTTTTAATTTTGAATATAAATATCATCGTGTAAAAGTCAATTAACTCCACTATGGACAACCAATCCAAAATTCTCAACATTGTTTTAATAGGTGTATACCGATTGCCTTTTAAAATAATTCGCATGGCTTTGTTTTGAAGGATTTGTAGTTTCTGTTTCTGCGATTGATTAAACATATACATGATTGTACAGCAGTACTGATAATTGGTTCTTATTATAGTATTATAAATGACAATACGGTTATAAACGCTTATGTTGCAAGAAATTCGTTTCAAAAATCCAATTTTCTTGCTAATTTTATTTATAAGTACGTCAAAATGTTTATTAAAATTTAACTTGTTATCTAGGGTTACACCTAAATATTTAATGTCTTCAACCCATTCAATCGCTTCACCTTTTATAGTTATTGATTCTAAGTTATCTATTTTGCATGCTTTATTCGAAATTATCATTGCTTTAGTTTTGTGTATATTAAGAGTTAGCTGATTGCTTTTTAACCACGGCTCCAATAACCTAATGGCCCCAAAGAAAAAAGTCTAAAGGTGTTAAATCACAGGATCTCGGTGGCCAATTGTGAGAAATCGAGAAATAACACGGTCAGAAAGTGTGTGATTGTTTCGTTGCTTGTGTGGCATGTAGCGCCGTCTTGCTAAAAATAAACGTCGACCACATCAATATTCCGGCCATAAAAAACCATTAATCATAGCTCGGTAGCGCCATTCATTCACCGTAACAGTTGCATTAGTCTTATTTTTGAAAAAGTAGGGTCTAATCACACCGCTAGCCCAAAAACAGCACAAAAAAAGTTTATTAAAATGTTTAAAGTTGTTAAGAAAGCATCAAAATACGATTAAACATAAATAAATTTATAGCAACAATAAAACAATACCTAAGAATATCATTAATATGTTACCAATAGCTTTATCAATAATGTAATTTATAGTTTATGTGCTTTTAATCTCAATTATTTATTATTCAGTTAAAAAATGCACCATATTGGATTTAATAATGTACAAATTTTAGATAATGAAAAATAAATCATTTTAGAATAATGTCAGCAAATGCTAGAAAATGTACGTGTGCTAAACTTACTTCAAAATGATAAAAATACTCCTGGTGATGCAACGGGACTCTTGAACGTAGTAGACAGTTGTCATATTTGCAAATCCACACCAAAATAGCCAAGAAAAAGAATGAAAATATGAATCAACGGTAATAAACTAGTAACTAGTAACAAATAGAAAAAAATACAAAATGTTTGTCTATAAAGTTAATATTAATAAATAAGTTTTTCTTTATTTTTTGGTTTTGTTTTATTCTTATCAATACAATTCCTAATATTTTTTATGTTGACATTATATAAATAATAATAGTAGATTATATGCAACAAATGATTGTACTTAGGTACCTACATGGTGGATAAAGGATAAACACTTTTAATAACAAACATATCAAAATTTAATATATATTTTTTATTTTGTTATACTTTAAACATAAATAGATTTTTAATAAAGGTTTTTTAAAATGTCTCGAACAACTAATTAAAAACATGAGTTTTGTACTAGTAAAAACGTCTTTTGAAAATCGATAAGGTGCTTAGGTATCTTCTTATAGAAATTATCACTATTTAATTAAATTATACTTAACACCTTATAAATTATTATTAACATTTTTTACTTGCGTGAATGAACATGTTTCCGCAAATTTAAGAAACCGTCACCGTTCTAAACAGTTTACATTAGATAAAGTTTTTTGCAACAAATATTACCAAAAAATCTCGCTCTACACACAAATAAAACCGTCCCAAAAAAGACCATAAGTTTTGTCGTAAGTTGATAAACAAAATTTGTATATTATTAACAAACGAGCTCAGGAAATAATTTAGAAAAATATTGTTTTCTTTTAAAGATCCAAAAAATCACTTAACCATCAGTTTGTGCATTTTTAAGAATAAATCCGAAACTAAAAATTAGCGTAACGCATACATATACGATATTATGTTAGTTTTTTTCTGTGGTATTTCTTTTAAAGTTTAACCTACACGAAACAAAAATAAATCAAATAATTAATAGCTTAAAAAACGAACCTCTAAGTTTCTGTTAAAACACTATTTTTCTATATTTTTAATAAATATGATGAAAAAATGAAGCACCAAAAAGCCACTAAATTTTTTTAGAATACATAAAAAAATATATAAATAATAATTTAAAAAAAATATCGCTTTCTTTTTAAGATCCAAAAAATCACACAACCATCAGTTGTGCATTTTTAAACAGCGATTCAGTACAAAAAACTAGCGTAAAATAGTGGTCAATTGCTATTTATAGCAATTACAGTTAAACCAAACAACAATCATAACCGTAAAACCTAAAAATATTGACCCTTGGAACACACAAAATATAAGCTAAATTGAGCAAAAGGGATTCTGAGCCACTAAGGTTTGTGGAAAACATTCACAATTTAAGAAAAGTACATAAACCGATTATACACCGTTATTTAACTCCAAATTAAATTTATTTTATTTACATATTTAATTTTTGGATATCTACTAGCAAACAAGGTACTCATTTAAAAAACAAAGAAACTTTAGTAGTTTTGGAGTGTGTAATTTTAATCGATCATTTTGCAATAACTATGCTACAACTTCAACACCGCTTAATGCAACAAACTTATAAAAAAGCTAAGTTGTTTAGTTTTATTATTCAAAATTTAATTTATTGTGCCACGTCAACAACTTTAGTATTTTGAATGTTATCCTTTGTTGTTAATTTTATCTAAATTTTTAAAAGAGTGGAAAAGATCTAGCACCTGAAGTTGGAGTTGATGTCACCACATTATATATTAATTTATTATATAAAATAAATTTTGTTGTATCTATAACATATATACAACATTCTCTATGATATATTTGGTTTGCCAGCCAACAAACTTGAAAGCACTAAGACTCTATTTCGTGCGCAAATAGTGCTAGTAATTTTTCTCAGCTACACCCAAGGTTTTCCAAGCTGATCACGAGCTGTAGTGGCACATGGATGGTTATTTAATATTTTAATTTTGAGACAAAGAAAGAATATAAAAAAAATCATCTAAAATGTTTAATAATACTCCAAACAAAAACACTGCATTTTTTTTATTAAAAAAAATAGATAAGCTGTAGAAAGTAAAATCAAATTATTTGTATTTTGTCAGACAACATGTCAATAAATTTAGAAAACATTTAAGATTTTATAAAACGACTTAGGAACACACACTGTGGATGTACCTATCTAACATAATCGTTGACAAATCTTAGAATTATTTTTTTACAGTTACAGTTCAATAAATTGATGTGCTAATTAGTAAATAATACAAATGTTGTTAGAAAAAATGCACTCATTTTTATTCAGTTTTTATATCAGTAATTAAAAGGTGAATAGAGAAATCGATATAAACCAAAATTTTTATTCCCCTAAATCAAACTGTAATTTATTTAAATTCTTTTGTCTTTAATAGGTTAACAAATAATATACAGTTAGCCGCTCGTCGTAGTCACTTTGTACTCATGTACGCCGCGGCAATGCAAGCAAAGAGGGGTCACAACAACCGACTCATATTTACCACCAACAAAACTCAGCAACGCAAATACAGACTCAGGCCTACCGTCAGTAGGCCGGTGTGCATCCGAGCGCAGGAGCTAGAGGAGAATCTCAACGTTAATTATCCGATGGTATTCGAGGTCGGTTCTGGCGAGTTTCCACCCTGGCTGTTGCCGAGGGTAAGAGCTCGCCTTGATCTGACCTCCCAGAGCAAACGAGAAACTTGCCCCGATGTTTTGAGGAGCAAGTTTCTTAAAATTGTTGCCGAAGACCCAGACTCTCCTCGGTTGTATACGGACGGTTCGAAAACGGATCGGGGGGTGGGAAGTGCCTTCGTTTTAAACGGTACGGCCCATTCATGGTCTCTCCCTAAAGAGGCCTCCGTATACTCCGCAGAATTATATGCATTACATAAAGCCCTGCTAAACTGTGAGACGTCATCTCAGAGTTCGTTCCTCCTTTGTTCCGACTTGCTGAGTGCTATTCTGAGTATACAGTCTATGTACTCGGTCCATCCGCTAGTCCAGCTCGAACAAACTTCGATATTCCGCCTGGCCGGGTTTGAACAGAGAGTTATCTTTGTCTGGACACCGGGTCATGTGAGTGTCAAGAGCAACAATTAAAGCCGCCCGTTAGGCGGCTGACGCGGATCCTACGGACAACATTCCCGTAAGACCCGATGATCTCAAAGGATACGTCATATCAAAAGTCATCGAGGATTGGCAAAGAATGTTTTTGTGTTGTCTTATATTGATTTTGGTGGTAATTTATTAATTTACTTTTATTGATCAGTTTGTGTTGTTAAGTTGTTTAAAGCATCGTAGTCTTTCACAACTTCGGTGCAATCTGTGATATTAGGTTTAGTTAGTTTTTAGGGTCTGGCATCGAAGCATTTTACAGCTTCGATGTCATCTGTGATATTAAGTTTGGTTGTGATATTAGGTTAAGTTGTGATATTAGGTTTAGTTACTTTAGTTTTTAGGGTCTGGCATCGAAGCCTTTTACAGCTTCGGTGTTATCTGTGATATTAGGTAAGGTTAATGGATAGGTACTGGCATCAAAGTCTTTTACAACTTTGTTGTCATTTGTGATAGTTAGTTCTGTGATATTAGTTTTAAATTTAGATTTAAGTTTTAGCAACTGTGATATTAGATTTAGTATTTATTTATGTATTTATGTATTTATAAATTTATTTATTCATTTATTTAACCATTTTAATGTGTTGTTTTGTTTTCCTCAGGTCTATAACCTGAGGTTATTATTATTGAAGCAAAATAAATAGCCAATGACCTTAGTAGTCGATGCTAAAATACAAGTAAAATATATATATATATATATATATATATATATACCAACCGCATACTAAAAATCGCATGAACTGAAGGATTAATAACATTTTCTAAGCTAAAACCGCAATTTTTAACATTTTTATTTTATTTTTAATTAAACATTGACAAGGTTCATAGATATTATATAGCGTTTAACCTAATTTGTAAGAAGACTTATCCCAAACTTCCAAAAGACAACTAATCACAAATTTTCCGTAACTTTAAATAATTAATAAATTAATAATTGTCCTATGGTTTATGATAATGAAACTTAGAACAGGGTGCTTATATTGATCTATGTAGAAATTCCCGACCCACTCTACCAAGCTAAACAATACTTTCCCTTATTTGCAAAAAGACATCGCAAAACTAAAAACAGTTTTTTTATCAACAAGGTGTCATTGTAACAAAAAAGGAGTTGTTTCAAATTGTAAGTGGGGGTTGAGAACACTGTCAAAACAGATTTAACAATACGCTTGTTCCGCTTAGTCCCAACAATGTACAGTGGGTACATCAAATTATAAAATATCTTGGTAAAGACATTTTTGCATAGGAATGCTCAATGCTGCATCTGTGGGATACATGCAAATACTAAAATAAAAAAATAGAATGTATATTTTTTACTGTAACTATTATTTATTTAACACCTTAAACCGGCATTACTTAATTCAGGCTTCGGGTGTTTTTTCTTATTTACGTTCTATAAATAGTAACATTATTTTTATATCTTACTTATTATCTTCATTATTATTATCATAAAAATATTTTGTTTTTGTATTATTATTTACATAAATAGAGTAAAGCGTCATATTGTTGCCTCCCTGTCTGCTGACTAAAACTAAAATAATAGATTTTTATTTATTTCATAAAAAGAGTGAAGAAAAATTCAAGTAAGAAATATCATCCAGTCTGCCGTAATGTAGTCCTAACTAAACCTAGTGGTGACTTTATTAAAGAAATAAAAAAAATAGTTGATTTTAACCAAATGATATCCACACTGCTAACACAATTGCGTTTAAACATCTATAATAATAATAATAATAATAATTTTTATTCGCTTTAGCCAACTACATAGTTCGATGTAAAAAGTCAATGTAAATATAATATACACATAAATTTACGTACATTAAAATAATAATAATAATAAACAGTACATTTAATACAATTTAAAATAAACTAAAGACTAAGATTATAATAAAAAAATAATGACTACATGTATATTTTATTTAAAATCATTTTCAAGTTCATGAAAAGAATAATAGGCTGTGTATCAAGTAAAAGTTTCTTTATATTTATCTTAAAAAGTGCGGTTGGTTGAGTCTTCAGTTCAATTGGTTGTAAATTAAAAGCCTTTATTCCCATGTACCTAGTTCCTTTTTCAAAGAATGTGAGCTTATGTTTGGGAACTTCCAGTAGTGTGGCTTTTATTTATTTATTTATTTTATTAAAAGACATTATATTATGTTTTACATAAAGCAACAATTTATATAAATACAAACTATAAATTGTTAAAATTTGCATTTCTTTAAACAGTTCTTTGCCTGGTGTTGTTGATGTTTTCCCAAGCATGATACGTAGCATTCTTTTTTGCAAATATTCGGTCAATGTGACTTGAGCTTCCCCAGACTATAATACCATATGATATTAACGACTGGCAATGACCAAAGTAAAATAACTTAAGTGAAGGTAAATCTAAAAAGTTTTTAAGTTGTTTTAATGCAAAACACATAGGCGCAGCTTTTTTACAAATACAATCTATTTGAATATACCAATTACAAGATTTGTCAATATATATTCCTAAAAAATTACTTGCGGTATTGAAATTTCCCTACTTTTTATAAAAACGACTTGTCGGCCTGTATAGTGTTTGTTGTAAATTTGATTGTGACGGTTTTACTAGCATTTAAAAATAACTGATTGTCTTTAAACCAACTATTTGCAATGAAAATAGTTGAATTTGCATCTATTACAAGTTGATACTGATGAACTGATGAAGCTAATACAGAGCCAAATGTAACTAAAAGTGATGTATCATCGGCATTTGTAAGTCGTTTATATATATGCTTTATGCTTTGCTTTGCTTTTTACGGCTATTTCACATCGCCACAGTAAGTCTACGACTTGTTTAAAGTGATTTGATGGGACCAACAGCTTAATAAACAGAACGGGCTCAAAATCAGAACCTTGAGGAACACCCTGCTTAATTTCTAACGTTGAAAAATTTGAGTTTTGAATTTGAACAAATTGTTTGCGATTGTTTAAGAAACCAGTCATTTGAAAATCCTCTTATTCCATAACAATCAAGATTGGCTAACAAAATATTATGGTTGACTAAATCAAAAACATTGCTTAAATCAAGAAATATCCCAAGACATTGCTCCTTTTTATCAAGGTTATTTAAATGGAATTCCATGTATTTTTGAGTAGTACAAGAAGTAGATCTATTTTTTTGAAATCCATATTGAAAGTTGTTAAATAAGTTATATTTATTATAAAATATACAATTCCTTCAAATTAAAAAGATTTGCAATATCTTCAGGGATAATATTTAAAACAGTATTTATTTTAATAGTTTCTGCAACTGATGACTTGCAGTTTTTTCCAAAATTCTATATATTTTATTTTATTTCAATATAATATGTATTATTATATAAAATTAATTAATGAACTTGAAAAGAAAAAGAGTGAAGAAAAATTCGATTTGAATCATGTAAAAAATCTTCAGTGTAAATGTCTGCAATAATGTAGTCTTGACTGAAGCTTTTGGTGACTTTGTTAAAGAAAAGAAAGAAAAATGTGCACTTACCATTCCAACAAAATGGAGTAGATAAAATGATTTTAATTGAACGATTTTCTACATGAAATTTGAAACGTTCAAATACCGAACGATTGGAAAAAGTTTTAACTAAGCTGATTGAAAACATATTTACAGAAGAATCCTAAAATTTGCGATGCCCGTAATGGTGGCTTACATATTTATGTTTTTCAAATGTAGCTGCAATGCGGAAAGATTCCAATACTAAACATAACTGGCGTAGTATTATAATGCAAGCTGTAAAATCGTGCATTAAATATAATTCAAATTAAACAATTCCAAACCAATAATAAAAGAAGATAAATATTTCAAGCACAATATGAACAGTATCACTCGTAAAAAGAGTGCAATGCGTTTGTTAAAATTTAATAATAAAAAACTAAGAATGAAGGAATCGTTTAACGATATTATTAATAATATTATGAATGATAAAACTAATAATGATTATAAATCTAAAATTGACTTCGATTGAATTTCCAGTACAAGGTATATTGAATGATATGTTGCCGATAATCAAACTAAGTGATATTTTAAAAATTAAACCCGAAAAACCTTGACAGAAAACAGACTTTTATGGATTTTCTTCCACAAAACCAACAATTCTAATTGAATCTTTTTGACGATGCCATTATTTTCAGATATATCCAGAATTTTTATTATTAACTATATCATTGTAAAGAGAAACGACTTGAATACTACTTGAAGCAGCAAGCTGTGATAATTGAGAAGACTTATAATTAAAGCTGGGATTTTATGCATTTGAATATTCTTTAATACTTATATGTCAATTAAATAATTTTGTATCTACATAAATTAGAAAAAAACAAGTGTTAAAAACCAATAAATTTTTTGCATATTTTGCATATTTTGCATATTTTTGAGTTTCTGTGCATATTTTAATAACAGCTGCATATCGGTGCATATTTCGTGCGTATTTGGTGCCTATTTGCATATTTGGTGGGTATTTGCATATTTCGTGCATATTTGTATAATTTTAAATTATTTTTAAGTGAAATTGCTTTTTGTAAATTTATATTTAAAAAAAAAAAAGCTTTTAAATAATTGCAAAAAATTAATGTTTGCATATTTTTATGTTTTGTGCATATTTTTACCAAATTTAGCATATTTAGTGCATATTTTTGCAAAATTGTGTGCATATTTAGTGCATATTTTTGCAAAATTGCGTGCATATATATGCGCATATGTTTAACTGTTTAAGTGCATATAATTCCCAGCTTTACTTATAATGTGTTATAAAAAAAGTATTCACAAAGACAAGAATTTAAGTATTTAAAAAATAAAGGCATTATGCAAACCAGTTAATGTACAACTAGAGAAAAGACAATTCTGATTATGTAAATAGGAATATATAGTTCTTTCTATTGTATGGAAAAACTTTTTTTAAATTTTTGCTATATTTTTAGTTAATTTTTTACGTTATGTAAATATTGTTTTACATATAATTTATTGTAATTTAATCAAAAAAGAGAGTAGGTTGTTTGGCACATACCATATTCCATGCGAAAAATTACATATTCATATAATTTATTGTACATTATTTGTATTAAAAAATAAAAATATATTTCTACGTGGAATTTACGTAAACTGTTAAAAAAGTTGTTTCTAAATCAAAAGATTTATAATTTTATATAATATTATAATTTAATATTCCAAGACAATCTACAGTGTAGTATACTAGCAAATAAGTCGACTCCGTCAAAACCAGCAATTGATTAATGTTATTTGTTAAATGTTTGTGTAACTGTGCCAGTTCATAAAGTGAAGTTTGAGTTTAAGAGCACAAACACAAAATATAGCCTTGACTGGGTTGTAACTATAATTAATATAACAATGAGGCTGATAAAACACCACCAGCGACGCGGAGAGCCAAGCCAGTTCCCAGATGGATATTCATCACAATACGGACAGCGATTTCCAACGGCCTATCTCCAATACAAAAAAAGGGCGACCTAAGAAAAATACAAAGCCGAATAAAAAAGAAAAAAGTGGAGAAAACGTTTGTTAAAATAAATATAAATAATGTAAATACGCCAACTACCTCTGCAAACATTACAAATGTAACAATACATGAAAGACAACAACAATTACAACAGCAATAACAGCAGGATCAAAAAAAAAAAACACAAACAGAACAAATAGCATGTAGGTTTACATTATTAAATAATAACTACAAACAAGAGTTCTATCTTCAGACGTCACAGCAGCTTTCACGTACACATTTATCGGACATATGGTGCCATCAATACTAGTAATATTGCACAATTTTAAAATATTATAAGCTGCTTATTGTCCCAAAAATATAAAAATTAATTTAGAAATTATTAAATTTATTTACTTTGTTAATATAATCCAAAGTCTAATAATAACAGTGTTCTTAAAATGTCCAAGTTAAATTTATCATGAAGTTGATTAACAACAATAACAACAAAATATAAGAAATTTGTAATAAATAAACTTTGTATTCTAAGCTAAATACCACGAAAACATTTGCTTTTAAGTAAGAATAATAAAATACTATAAAACAATAATTTAAAATGTTTATTAGTTTACTTAAAACTTAATTTCTTATTATGTCAAAAATGACGTTATGTACATCATTGTATTATTATTATATATTTACCGATAACATTTTATTCACTAGTTTCTGTAAACATATATATTTGAAATCAAATAAACCAATTATTATTAAACTAAATGATGTTTTTTTCTAACCGACTAACGGACATTCATCTTCTAAAACGGTTATTGTAGCAGTAGTGGTAGTAATTATTGCTGATAAACATAAATTTTAATATATAATTTTCTTTTTAGATTTAAATTTATATCAAAGTTTTTCGTAAGTTAGTTTAAATAAGTCAAAGTTTTTCTTATCTAACTATAGACAAAATGAACGTAAATCTAAAAGCGCAAACTATACCACAATAATATAAACTATGTACTAAAAACAACGAATACAGTTAGTACATCAAAGAACCTCCAGCAAAATACCAATGAATTAATTGCTTAAAATAAAAAGAATTAAAAAAATATTGATTCATTTAATTAAAGTCATCAAAAAGATCTAAAAACACAAAAAGTATACCTTAATAATGTAATCTTACAATAAGTTGTAGTCGCATTGTCGCAAAAGAATAAATAAATCATTTTTAAAAACTCTTTTTTCGCAAATCAAAAGTTAAATTATAATTATTGTATTTCATTTTTTAATTCTTTTATAATGTAAATCTGCATTCTATTTTATTTCTTTTAAAGGCCCAAGAAGACGCTTATATGATAAAACAAAACTAATTTTTTGATATCTCTTTTATCCCTTGTTACATTTTTTTATAAATATATACTATAAGTCAATTAAAATAAAATATAAATTATTAATAATTATGTGCTTTGACACATAATCATTTAATAGTTTTTTATTTTATTATTTGATTAAACTTTTCATTGTTTACTATTTTTTTAAATTATTATTGTTTCATATATTAGTTCAATAATTAATTTTTGTTAATTTATATTATTTTCACAACGAGTTTCATTATTTTAAACAACATTTTTAATTATTATATTATAATAATAGTATATTTGATTGATAAATATAAAATTAAATTATTGTTCGTTTTGCATCAATCCAATAACAGACAAAATAATTATATTAGTGAAGCAGTACCATTGGACATGTTTAGTAGAATTTGTGATTCAATCTTGCATATTTCTCCAGAATAAACTGGATCTGCCATAAATAATTTTCCGATATCAGTTGGTATGTTTAGGAACATAGCACATAATCTACCAAAATTCTAAAACCAATACTAACAAGCAATACAAGCGCGACAAGCTTAAGTTTACAACCGGAACCGGCGTAAACCACCAAACAAAAATAAAAGAAAAACAAGGTTTTGAGTCAAGAATAAACACAGCTATTCAGCTAAAGTGTACAATTAACCGAAGCAATGTCTTAACCGAGATTATCCCAACCTGCTTCAGTTATTACAGCCTGAATTATACTAAGCCAAGATCCTTACATGGCTAAATACCAATCTCAAATGGATAGTCTACTATCACAAGAAAGACATACATACCAAGGTGATAAATGTGCATTTTATCAACCTAATGTACAGTTCATGCAACCTTATTAAATACAAGCGGCGGCACATAAAAATTCTTAAATCACGGCAAAAAAATGACAAAAACCGCCGACAAGATGTCTTTTGAGCATTGTCCAAAATATATAAAAATATATTTAGTAATTATTAAATTTATTTAATTTGTTAACTTAATCCAAAGTCTAATAACGACAGTTTGCTTGAAATCTCCAAATTGAATTTAACATGACGTTGATTAACAACAATACAATACTAAAAAACAATAATTTAAAATGTTTATTAATTTACTTAAAATTATTATTATTATATATTTACTAATAGCATTTTATTCACTGCTTTCTGTAAACATATATATTTGAAATCAAACAAACCAATTATTATTAAACTATATGATGTTTTTTTTTTCTAACTGACTAACGGACATTCATTTTCTGAAACGGTTATAGTAGCAGTAGTAGTAAATATTGCTGATAAAAATAATTTTTATTATATGGTTTTCTATTTAGATTTAGACAATTTAAGTTTGTATTTATTATTTATTTTAAAAATAAAGATAAAAGATGCAGAAAGCATTTTAAATTATTTTTTTTTACATTTAAAAAAAATATTTAAATTATTAAATTTATTTTAGTCATTTGATTTATCTAATTTATTATTTTATTTTAAGATAAGACAACTTAAAGGTTTTTTGTTTGGCAGAGTCCCATGGCAAAAAAAGGAATACCAGTATAAAAAGGAAGCAAAATAAAAACGCAAACTTTTAAATTTAAATTTATATCAAATTTTTTTGTAAGTTAGTTTAAATAAGTCAAAGTTTTTCGTATCTAACTATAGACAATATAACAAATATACTATGTATACACTAAACATAACAAATACAGTTAGTATAACAAAGAACCTCCAGCAAAATATCAACCAATTAGTTGCTTAAAATAAATAAAAAAAAAAAAGATTTATTTAATTAAAGTCATCAAAAAGATCTAAAAACACAAAAAGTGATGGATTTATCAAATACCATCTTAAAGAAGTAATTATCTATTACATGTATTAAAAATGTAGATAATAAAGAAAAACCCCCTCGTGGGTACTACCTTGTCGTGGTGAGGGGGCTGAGTAACTTTTGCTCGAGCTATGCCGGATGGGTCAATGAGCAGAATCTACCTAAAGAAATGTTAAGAGTGAGTCCTGCTAAGTTTGGATTCTCTGATCATATAGGAATAGTCTTAAATGTTGAGATTCTTAAGTCAAATAATAAATTGCAACCATATACTTATACTCCAATAACACAGCAAAGTATTAATATGTTTAATCACTTGCTAGAAAACACCATCTGGAACTTTATTGATGATTTAGATTTATCTGCAGAAATTAAATTTACTCAAATTAATAATGTTTTAAAAGCTCAATTTGATGCATCATTTCCTACTAAACTTGTCAAATCTCAGAACAATTATAAAGCAAAAATCTATTGGTATAACAATGATTTAAGAAATATGGGGAAAACGGTTCATTTGCTTAAAGAAGCATCACATAAAAGTGAAAAACAGCATTGGCAACAACTAAATTAAATTCAAAAAAACCACTAACAGCTTCTTTACCAACATCAACTAATTTAAATACAGCACCCAAGTCACAACCAGTTCCTTTACAAGTTTTGGCTGTAGAAAGATCAATTAATCGACCAACAACCAGAAGTCAAACAAAGAAACTTTACACTCAATAAAGTTTCTTGTAAGTCAGCTTTGACAACAAAATTAGTTTCAAATATTAATATATAATATATATTATTTTAATAATAAATATAATTCACTCCAGATGATGGCAGATGGGATTCTGCCGAAACGTCGAGTCCAACTCAATAAAACAACGCGAGATAATCCGAAAATAAATTTAAATAAAAATAATTATATCCGCAAAAATTTAAAAAATAACATATATATATATATATATATATATATATATATATATATATAGTCTAACAGTAAACTTGCTGAAAAGTATTAAAGATATAATCTTATATCCTCTTACTAAACTTATAAATCGGTTTATCTTGGAACGCCAAATTAATCCACAAAGTTGAAGAGGAGGGTGAGATACGCGATAAACAACTACAGAAAGATAAGCAAGCAAATTAAGGTGCTGCTATGAAACTGAAGCAACAAGACAAGAAAAATAAGAAGAAAGATAAGCCTAAAAAGGTTGAGAAACCCGTTAAAACATTGAAGGATGAACCGATTGAAACAGTTGAACCAATAATTGTCCGTAAAGAACCGAAACGGTCGAGTTTTGTACCGTTAGTATTTACATTATTCGTACTGGCTGCATTGTCGTTATTTATATTAACATCTGTTAAATTTGAAAAAACAATTTTCATTGAAGAAACTGTCGTCGGTTATTGGTCTGCGCTTACGCAGAAAGCGTCGCCTGCTGTACAAGATTTTGGTAATAAGTCTGGTGTAATTATTAAAAACATTTATGAACAGATAGGAAATATTTATTAGATCTTGAAAAGAGTGAACATGTTGCGTATGTTGTTAACAAAATCAAAACGTATTAAGGGTCTGTAATGTCAAAATATTTTAAGAAATGAATTGTATGACTGGTTATTTTTAAAGCAATTTTTTATTGTAAATAAAATATAATATGTAATATTATTAATTTAATTTATTTATTTTATTGATGTAACGCTACTTGTGGATTTTTCCTTTTCTTATTTTATAGCGCTACTAAAAAAAATTATCTACGCCACTGATGGTTGTCCGAGTAGCGACAACGTCAAAGCTTTGACTGTTGACATTTATTTTAATACTGAAGTTACGATTCTGACGTTGCTATTGCTAATTGACAGTTCAATTAGCTTATTTAAACTTTGAACACAGTTATTGTCAGTATGTTGACAGTTTATATTAATTTTAATGTTCAACGTTACTATTTTGACAGTAAGTTGGCGTCGATACTTATTATTTTGACAGTTTACGTCAATAGTGTGACAGTGTGACAAAATGTTAATTGTCAGTTTGTATATTAGTTGAAATTACAATATGGTAAATATAATTGATGTTGTTGGCCGTTCTGATGTGATAATTCATTGTTAAATATAGTATTTTGTTGTTTATTAATCAAATAAATAATATTAAAAATATAGAATGATATAGTATTTTAATAAATGTAAAAAAATTAAAACAACGTGAAACTTGTTTAGATTTCTACTAATGAATTTATTAATTATATATATTTATTTACACAATTATAAAAATAGTTACATTGTAAATCTGTAAACTGTATCACAAATGCTGGCTGCCATTTTAGCGCACGCGCAATCACCACTTAATTTAATTTAATGAATTTATTAAATGTACCATTTTCAATATTTATTATCAAACTGTAGAACAGGATATGTTTGATGTTTTTTTTTTTATAAAATTTTGAAATGTACTATGTGAAATTTTTAACATTTTTTTCAGTATGAACAGTGTGTATGAGCTTAATGTAACTTTCAATGTAAATGAACAATTAGTTGATTTCCACCATGATGGAATTTTTCATATTCCGAGACCAGATGGAATTTGATTGGCTAAATCGCAGAGTAAAAGGTATAGTAAAGTAAATTTTATAGCCGTATTCTAAACATTTTTTACAGCGATGTTAATTTTACTTGTTGCTAGGTACTATTTTGAAAGCTTGATTAGATAAAAAGTAATTTTAACAGCGATGTTAGCTAACATCGATGTTAAAATAAGTTCAGAATAGGCCCATTAAACAAATTTTGGACATAGAACTACAAATTGTAACTTACATTTTTTTGTAGAACTTGTTTCATCTATATGTTAAAATTGTTGACAATTCTGTAATACTTTTAAACTTGATTTAATTCTTAAACTGGGTTGATATTTGAAAATTACATTAAAATATCAAAATCTGTCAAAAACAAACGAGTTTATTAAAGCATGTAGTTGCACATTATCCAAACCTATTTTCGATATTTTTAAGCAGTCTATTAAACAGGGATTTTTCCAGATTTCTGGAAAAAAGCATAAATCAAACCAATTCATAAATCTGGTAGCCGCAATGAAATTAAAAATTATAGGGAAATTTGCAATCAATCATGTATTTCAAAAATGCTTGATTCTATTGTTGCTTCACAGTTGAAATGGATGTGTAAAGAAACTATAACGGATAATCAGCATGGATTTATAAGTAGTAGATCCACACTAACAAACTTACTTTCATTACAATCAGAAATATTGGAGTCATTTGAAAATAAATTTCAAGTAGATGCTGTACACACAGACTTGGAAAAAGCATTTGATAGAGTTAATCATAAAATTTTAATTGCCAAATTAAACCATCTAGGTTTTAATCAAAATGTAGTAAATTGGATCAAAAGTTTTCTGGCGGGCAGAACGCAATGTGTTAAAATAAATAACCACTTATCTAAACCAATCAACGTAGTTTCTGGTGTGCCTCAAGGAACTTATTGCGGACCGCAAGTCCAATTTTGTTTTTGTTGTTCATAAATAATCTTCCAAATGTATTAAAAAACAGCAAGTGTTTGATGTTTGCAGACGATTTAAAAGTATTTTGGCCTATTAGAAGCAAAACGGATTGCATTCTTCTACAAGATGATATAATCCGTATACATGAATGGTGTTTGTCCAATAATTTGGCTTTAAATGCGTCAAAATGTTTTTCAGTGTCGTTTCATAGAATTAGTTCTGTTTTGCAATACAACTACAAAATTGTTGATGATCATTTGAAACGAGTCAAGAAATAAAAGATTTGGAAATCATTATGGACACAAAACTAAATTGTAATAAACACATTGTGGAAATTTGCATTAGAGCTAAGAAAATGTTAGGTTTTGTTAATAGAATAACATGTGATCTTGGTCCAAATGCATATCTTGTTCTATACAGATCATTAATTCAACTAATTTTACAAGTACAATTCATCGGTTTGGTCACCTTACCAAATAGACAGCATAAATAAGATCGGAAATATTCAATCAAAATTTATTAAATTATTTATTTTAAATTAAATACTACTGGCATTTACATTGCTCAAGAAAATGTTGCTACAAAATTAATTTATTACATCTAAAAAACCGGTGATCTGTAAACGATTTGAGTTTTATTTATAAATTAATTCATGGCTACACTAACTGCTCTTTTATATTAAGTAAGATAAGTTTTAACTTTTACCAACAAAGATATACAAGACAGTCTAATGTATTTAAATGTAAATTGTGTAAATCAAATTATAGTTTGTATGCACCTATGTGTCGTTGTATGTCTCTGTGTAATACTCTTCAGAATAATATTAATTTTGATTTATTTATGTATAATTTTGATAAATTTAAAAAGATATAAATGACATTAAACTGTTTTTATTTATGTATTTTTTAATAATTTTTTGTGGGTTTTTATTTAATAAACTGTATAAACTTATTATTATAAAATTACATGTATACACTTTATTATAACTAAATAGTATTTCATTTTGTAAAGGCGGATGCCGTAAATAAAGATTATTATTATAATAATTATTATTATAGTGCATATGCAAAAAAAACTTGACTTAAACATAACATTAACAGACAGGTCAGTTGCACTACCACCTACAACAAGAGTGCATTACAATTTCCTAGAACTACCATGAATTAACACCAAATCCCATAGTGTCGCATGTAATCATCTTTGACACCATCAATAGAAATCATAAATTAAAGCCTCTAACTTTGAAATAATATATAATCTTGCTTATTATTTACTCAAGAAGTGATTTTTATTTTTAGTTTATTTTACCGTACATGTATACTTATTTATTTCCTTATAATGTAGTTAGTATATTATAACATCATTTTAAATATATGCATTGATCTTTAAAAAAAATATTTTTTATTAAATTATAAAAAAATATTTTTACCAAACAAGAACTGTGTACTATCCGCCACGACTATCATAGACAACTGTGGTATCTATTTTAAAGTGAGACGAGAAAACCCATTTTGAAGCAATAAACTATACCGTAAATAACCCACAAAACTTTATCTATTAAAAAATTATAGTTTTCTTCACACTACCCTTAAAAAAGTATTTCGTGCTTATCACGGTTGAGGTTACAATAATATAGCACAACTAGCACAAACTTCAAGTCAGTTTATCACTGAAATTATAAATGTTTATTTTACCTTCTGAAGTATTGTTTACATAAAAATGCTGTTTTATTAAGGTTTTTGTTGATTAAATTAAATATTTTCAAAAATTGCTTTAAATATATTTTATATAGAATTAAATTTTCAACAAAATTTGAATTACTGGTGTTTCTTTTTTTTTAATATAGAAATCATTAATGTGTTAAAAAAATATATAATTTAATTATGTAGAACATATATAGTTTTTTAATATTTTTAAAAACAAGTGAGTAGTGAGTACGTTTTAATCTTAAAAATGTTGCCGTATTAAGGTTTTTGTTGATTATATCAAACATTTAAAAAAATATAGAATTATATTTTCTACTAAATGTTTTCGAAAACAAGTGAATTACATCGAATGTACCAACAGCTTTGATAATGGTATGAATTAGGCAGCGCTGTCAATCCCGAGCATGATCTTTTGAGTCAGATCGGTATTTAAAATTAATTATTACTAAAAATTAAAACTTTTAGTTGAACTAATATTTTTGCTATTGTGATTAACATTATGGTTATATTGTTTCCATTATTATTATGTAATTGTGTGGCGTGGGGTGCCTATAGCACTAAATCTAATAATTTTGTAAGTTTTAAGGTTTTTTTATTAATGCAATGTTACGTTTAGATACTATGTATAATGTTTGGTTCTTCTATAAATTAGGTTTATTTCTTTGTAAATTGTGTTTCTTGTGGCGTAAGCGCGCAGTCATCTTTTGTTGCGTAGTTATTTATTTTTTTTACGCTATTTAAATGTTTGAGTGAAAATATGTTTAAAGTTGTAAAAAAAATGAAAGAATAACACAAACTCTAAAAGTTTATACACTATAATACAAAACCTTTAAATTATATAGCATGTATCTTTATGACTTTGTTTTTTTAAAAAAATTTATAATATTATTAATTTTAAGTTTTTTTTTTGTTGAAGTGGACGCAAGATATAATAATTTAGTAAAAACAAAGCTAAGAAACAGGATTGAGAAAGAAAATGGTTTAAAATGATTTGACAAATGTGGCTGCATAGTTTACCCAAAGAAGCGGTAAATAAAATAAACAAAACTTATGCAAAGGCTAGGTTAATTTATTTATTATTTGGTTTATTTCTGCTGCCAGAGCTAATCACCGACGCCAGAGGTTAAAACTACCACATCTGAAAATTTTTGCCTTAAATTCAGGAATTTTAACCTAAATTATAAAGTTCTTTTGCGTGCACGCAACATCGAGGCAGTACACGGGACTACTACTATTACTAAAGTTGTTCTTCATATCCGAAAGAAGGCGTATTTATTACAACCCATTTTTTCTTAACCAGAAAAGCTGACCGTTCAGATAGAGGACTCAAACTCAAAACCCCTAGTGTAGCAGTCGGGTACGGCGGTCAAACTTATGCACATGTTGATATTAAAGATGTATCAATATTCGATATAATTAATTTTGAATTAAGTAAGTTTTTTTTTGTTGTCTGCTTTAATTATTTTAATAGTTTATCAGTTTATAGTTTTAGTCTAACTTTTAACATTTTAACATTTTAAGTAACTTATAGAGGCTTATAACGTTTTATGGCTACTTACATTTTCTAATGCTCGTGCTGTAATTGTTAATTGCTGTGCAGTATTTATTTCTGATCAGTATATGTACTGTCTATGTAATATTTTTATTAGTTAAAATTTGTTTTATTGAAATAGTATTTTTTTTTAATTTTGTTTTTTTTTCTAGAATTAATTGTAGTAAAATATGTTGAATAAGATTTTTTAGTAAAATATTATGATTCGACAATCTGGTATAGTAGTAGTAAGTAGTTTATTATTAGTGCTATATAAATTATTACAAATTTTTTACACAAGTCCAGTAAAATATTAAATCTAGATATTACAACAGTAACATAAGCACACATATACACAATTATAAAATACACATTAAAATTTGTTCTGATAAAATAGTATAAGTGTAAATAAAATTGTCAAATATATAAAAATTAAATTAAAAAAAAAAACAAAAAACATACATTCTAATACATATTAAAATATTTGCTAAGCGAGTAATAACATTTATTAATTAAGAATTTTCTTAATGTGTTCCTAAACACATTTTTTGATGCACTTAATGTCATATTATCTGAAGGCAGATGATTGTATATTTTAATACATAAATAATAGGGGCCCTTCTCACATAGTGATAATTTATGTTTAGGGTACAAATAATAATGTTTCCTGTTGGGATACTTATGATGCATATCATGATTGGAGGTAAAAAGATTAGGATTAGATTTAATATACATTACACATTCATAAATAAGGATAGAGTAAAGAGACATAACATTTAGACGTTGAAATAAAGGTTTGCAATGAGTATTAAATTTAGCTCCACTGATATTGCGGATATTACGTTTTTGAATAGTAAAAATGCGTAAAGACTGAGAAGCATTTCCCCAGAATATTGTCCCATATCGCAATCTTGATTCTATATTTGCATAATAAAATAATTTTAAATTACTTATATTGGTAAACGAACGCAGTTTAAACACAAGGTAACCAAGTGCACTAATTTTTTTTTGCCAGATAATCTATGTGTTCGTTGAACTTTAAGTGTCAATATTATTACAAATATCATTTAAAAATTTAAATATAGCCATGTTTGTCGATTTGTTTGGTAAAAAACCAAATTGGCTTATTGACAAGATGTTAAAACAGAATAAAAAATCAAGAAGTTTATCACAGTAACATTTTGCAAAAGTTTTTGAAAAAACCGAAAAGAGTGATATCGGTCTGTAGTTTTCAGCAAAAAATCTATCACCTTTTTTGAAAACAACAATTAATTTTGCAACATTTAGTCTTGAGGAAAAAATCCTATTTTTAAATGAGTTATTGACTAACAGTGTCAGCGGAGGAGTAATTAAATCAGCAACATCTAAAAGCAAAGAACCAGGAATATCATCTATACCGGTAGATCCTTTGGCGCTAAATTTTACAATGCAATTGAATACTTCGGATTCGGTCACGTCTGATAGAAACATGGTATAAGGTGATTGAGTAATAATAGAGGTCGTTTTTCTATTACTAGTATTTGTAGTAAAATGTTCTTTGTTAAACAATCTATGATGTGTTTACATCACAAATTAAATTAGGATCATCAATAAGTGAACCTTCAGTGTCCTAGAGAATAATATTTTTATTTGGTGCATTTTTTGACTCTTGATTTATGACTGACCAAGCAGTCTTTATCATATTATTTGATGAGTTTATAATATTGCCATAATACTTGCTTATTGTTTCTGCGATTAAGTGCTTGTGATATTTTTTATAATTATTGTAATTATAATCATCAAATTGGTTTTTAAATGGTCTTTTAGTTTTGCAATGAAGTAATGATAAATGATTAAAACTTAATTTAACTTTGCTAGTTAAAAAATGGCTGTATGATATACGTGAATTTTAGCAACATTTATGTTTTTGTGTTAAACCTATGTTTGTTTACAATTAGAATTTCTGTGTACGTTTTTTATATTTTATTTAAATGTTTGTAAAATTATTGTACTTAGTGTTAATCACAATTTTATTGTAATTTATTATGACGTTTCATATCCATTTTTTGGCAATTGAAATAAAGCTTTATTATTATTATTATTATTATTATTAATTAAATGCGACTTCAATAGATTGCAGCTTAGAAATAAAAGTTGGTAATAAACGAAAACAGCGTAAATCATTAAACCTTGCATATGATAAATATGCAGGAATAATATATAAGCCATTATTAAATCAAAGTAATTTGGTAAATAATAAAAGTATAATTAGTAGCACACCAAATGTACATCAAATCAGAAATAAGTTAATAAACGAATCCGTAATATCACCAATTCAATTAAAAAATGTCCACAAATCCTTATTGGAAGAATCCATGCATGAAATCAGAAGTGGTCAATAATTCCACCCGATTTTTCAAATAATAGACAAAGACTTCTAAATACAAATAAATTTTGAAATAAAAAAAAGATTCAGATAAATTTAAAATGAACACTCAGGTTCGACTTACTCCGATCAATTTTAAAAATGCTTTAGTTGGGTTAGATCGGTGTTGTGTTAAAATAACAAAAATGCTTGAGCATTCTGTTAATGCAGGTGATTTTGAAAACTTTGTTAGTAAAAAAATTAAGGATACAAAACATTACTTTAGATTCAGTACAACAGTCTGATTCTGTGGAAGAGATAAAACCACGTCGCATAACGAGAAGCTCGATACGGTCATTACAACTACAAATAATGATTTCGATAAAAGTTTGGCCAAAATTAGGCGAGTTAAACGGAAGACAAATGATTCAAGCAATAACAAATCAACTAGTCAAGAATCGATTTTGAGTAATAGAAGTAAATCAAGTATTAATGTTTATAGTTTAATTAATGACAACAGTTGTATGCAAATCAAGAGTAGATTAGGATCTAAAGTAAATACTTCAAACACAATTTTAGATAAAAATGAGGAATTGTGTTTCATAGAAATTAATTGTTCTAAAACAAATAGAAGACAAATTTTGGCCGGATTAGGTTATGATGATAATAGAAGTCTATCAAAAAATTATGAAACAAAAAGTAAGAGTCAATCAAGAAATGATAAATCAATTAAGAGAAAAACTAGGAGTCTATCAAGAATATCCAGGAACCAGTCAAGATGTAATTTAGATGAAACAATACCAAATGACTCAATCAGTCATCAAATCTAATATAGGTGAAAAGTTGCCAATTACTATGAAAACTAGAAGTCAATCAAAGTTTAATTTAGATAAGAGTAGTTTTGAACAATGCAAACCTAATAAGCAAACTTCATAAAATTTTCTTTTTGATTACAATTGCACACCTAACTATAACTCATTTGAAAAAACAATTTTAAACGACTCGTTATTTTTTAACAAAATATCCATAAAGTATGCAAAAAGGCAATGATGGCAGTCCATGGAGTATCAAAAGGTCGATTAAACAGGATTGTGCACCACCGACAAGGAAATGTCACACCTCCTCTAAACAAACGCGGCAAGCATACTAATAGATCAAACAAAATCTTCTCGGAGACTCTATCTAAAATAAGAAAGCACAATTTATTTTTCCCACAATATAAATCACACTACAGTAGGAAAGATAATATCGCAAGATATTACTTGTCACCACAATTAAATACGAGTAAAATTCATGAACTATATTTTGAAAAGCACGACCCAGAACAATATCTATTATTGAGAGAAAATAAAAAAATTGAACCCGAAGTTAAATACAAAATGTTTAGAAAATATTTTGTAGAAATCTTTAATATGTCTTTCGGTAAGCCTAAATCCGAAACGTGTCAAAAATGTGATAAATTAACGAAGAAGATAGAAAGTACAAGTACGGAAGAAGAAAAAAACAGCCTATCTATAGAAAAAGAAATGCACATGGACAAAGCGAAGACATTTTATGATGATCTAAAAGAGAAAACACTGTTGGCTAAGTCTCAAAATCATGTTAAAGTGATTACGATTGATTTCCAACAGAATTTTTGCTTATCAGTTTGCACTAGTGGTGAAGAACAGGCAAAAGTTATTTTTTTCGTTTTTGATAAAACACAAGGTGCAAAGGGTCTAAATGATGTTGTAAACATTCTTTGTGTTTTTTTTGCAAAATTGCAGATATTTATATGTATTTCGATAACTGCGCATCCAAGAACAAAAACTATGTTATGGTTCTATAGTTCTTTATAATCTTGTGTTAACAAAAAAAAAATTGTTCTATCTACCATCGTTTTCCTGAACCTGGTCATAGCTACTTACCATGCGATCGCAGTTTTGTAGCGATTGAACGTTTGATGAGGAAACACAACAAAATTTATTTGCCTGAGGAAAACATCCAAATAATTCGCAATTCCGGAAAAAAATTATGTTATTAAAGTAGATCAAAATATGTTTCTAAATTTTAAAAAACATTACTCTTCTTTATTTTTGAAAAATCCAAAAACCAAACAAAATAAATTCACAATATCCAAGTACAGAACTTATAAATACCATCAGAATGATATGCCAACATTTTCATGCAGCAAATCAGTTTCTATGACAATATTTAAAAAATTTTCATTGCAAAAAAAGATAGCTGTACCTATTTCTTTGCCAAGTGCTGAGCAGGTTTTGTTCAATGATCCTCCTCTACTTAAAGAAAAAAAAATGAATACGTAATGAGCCTTGCAACAAATTATGTACCAGCTGTTGGTATGTGGTATTACGACAACATCGCTGATTACCACAAAAATTTTGAAAACAAAAATAAGAACACGTCATGTTCTGAGTATAAATCTGATGAGTAGCTTCCGTATTCATATGTTAAATTTAGTTTAGTCGAAGAAACAATACTTATGAGTAGAGAGCAGATTCCTAGGTACTATGCTTACGCTAAATAGTTAAAGCATCAAAAATATTTTTAAATATAAGCACAAATTGTGAAGAATGTAATCATTTGAAACTAAGTTTTTTAAGCTTTTTTGCATTTTTGGTACTTTTTTTTAAATTTGGTGCTTATATTAAGATTTTGTGCTTATTTTTAAGCTTTTTCTTCAGTTTTGGTGCATTTTTGTTTTTGTTAAATTAGTCTTTGTGTAAATCAGTAAAATGTAGTGGATTGAAATGTACATAAAAAAACGTAAATTATTTCTTCTTTAGAAAACGTAAAGCAAAATTTACGTATCGAGATCTTGGATATTTTTTATAATATTATTTAGACAAGTTTAATATAATTCTGTAAATCCCGGTTGAGCTCCTAACGTATTTTAATGCCACCTCTTGAAGCTAGTCAAAAAACTGTATTTTATAATTCCCAAAATAGTCGGTAGGTCGGGGATTCTCTCAATGTCAAAAATTTTAAAAACGTTTAAACACAATTTTTGGATCTTGCAAGTAAGTTCTAAAAAATAAAAAGAATTTCAAAATGATTTAGCTTTCTTAAAAGCTAATTACGGTTTTGTAAGTCATTTCTAGAAAAACAGGAAAATACGTTAAATGAAAGTCTAAGTATAATTAGAGATTTTAAAGATGCAATTTAGCAAATACTATGCTATATTAGGCAAACAGTGCAATCAAAATCTGAAGATAATTTTTTGAAAAATAGAAGTTTATCTACATTAAATAATAAAATAATAAAACTGTGTTTTGAGTAGAGAGAATGTTCCAGATTTCGATATAAATCCTGATTTTAAAACATAGTTTAAACATGCACCAATAACAAGTGTGCATGTCAAAAGAAGTCTTTTTCACTTCAAAAACGTTTTAAGTGATCAAATGCAGAATTTTACAGTTGAACACTTAGAGCAACATTTAATTTTTAACTGTTTTTGTGGATAATTCTTTTTTAGTTATTTAAAAGTTTTTTTGTGTTATTTAAAATGTGTGAGAAAAATATCATCACTCAAACTGTTGTAATTATAAATGTTATAAAAATTTTTAGTTTTTTTTTTCAATTGTTTCATGCCTTTTTATGCTTTTTTACATGTTTGGTGCTATTTTAATGTTTTTTTTAGTAACATTTTATGCTTTTTTAATGCCTTTTTACGTTTGGTGCTTTTTTAATGCTTTTTTAGTAAAATTTTTATGCTTTTTATAGCGCTTATTTTCGTATTTTTAATGCCTTTTTATCCGCTCTCTACTTATGAGTGTACTAAAAATTGTATTAGATTCTATTAGAAATAAACATATTCAAAATAATGGGTCTTTTATTATCAACAAAATAAAATCCATATATTTGTTATTACAATATATTATAATCAAATATATAACTCGACTATAAAACTTTGGGACAACAAGTGAACATAATGGCAGAAAAATTAATTTTTCCAAACATATACGCCAGTAAAACATTTTTTCTATCTCCTCAAAAATTTGCATAACTGGACTTGTGTAAATATAAATAATTTTGTATAGGAAACTTAAACGTTTTTATTTTAAATAAACAATTAACATTAACATTTTCTTAAATTTAGATTAGGGTATGTAGGTAAATATGCAGATTTGTAGAAATATATTACATTATGCATAGAAACATAATTTTAATACTATTTAATAATAATCGACAATAAAAAAAAACAATAAAAAAATACGATTTCATGTTTAATTATTTATTTTCTTTAGAACCTGCATCTATGTATATTAAACCAATTTCAATAAGCACTATAATGTTACTATATTTAGAGACTTAATATTAAAGAACTAGTTGAATTTATTTGTTAGCTATATAACATTCAATTTTATAATTATTGGCATTTTGCAGTATATTATTGTGTATTAGATTGTATTATCATTGATTTATAGAATATTGAAATGATACACAATCAAAGTTATAATCGTTATTGAAACGAAAGTGGATAAATCCGCATGTTTCTGTGTGTGCATTCCAGTTACAGAAACCTAGCAACTGTGTAAACATAAATTCACACAATAGAAATTGTAACGACGGCCAACTAAGATATATTATACATATATGATTTATTTTGTAGAATAATTTAAGACTACTTTTAATTATTTTATTGCAAATAATAATTTATTATTTACAAGCATATTCGTTTTTCATTTTTCATTTATATGCTTTTGTCAATGTATATTATATTAATGCTCCATATTTTATTTAAAATAATTAATATTATATATTAATACACGACGTTGTACGATCAATTTAAAAAAATATGCATTCATGTCATGTCTCAATTATTGTTTAGAATCTGCATTTTTATTTAACAGACCTTTCTTGCAAACTTTTGTGTCCAATAAGCACCATGTTCATATTTTTACAGATACATTTTTAGAATATATTTAGACACAATTAATTAATTACTTAATTATGGCTGTAACTGGTTATTATTGAGTTGTAAATTATATTATTGTTGCGAAATAATATAGAGATGGTACACAATCGATGTCTCTGATGCCGTTGTTGAAGCGAAATCAACAAACACCGCATCTTTATGCATTTCTTTGCAGAACCATAGCAACCGTAATCATAAATTTACACAGTAAAAAATGCAAAGACGACCAACTAATTTAGTTTGTAGAATAATATTATTTTATTTCAAATAATTTATTATTTACAAACATATTAGTTTTTACCATTTATATAATTTTATTAATATATATTAGCCGATAACGCTGGCAGTCGATGTGCCATATTTTATATAATAAAATATGCAATCATATTCTTAATTATTGTTTAGAACCTGCATTTGAATTGAAACAGGCTTTTATTGCCAACTTAATTTTATAATTATTTTTCAACTGTAATTGTATATTATTGTGTTTTGGATATAATATTGTCGAATGTAATTTGTGGAGAATATATGATACACAACCAACGAATACAACCGCTATGCTACTAATGAAACGAAATGGATGAACACATTGAACACCGCATCTGTATGCATTCGTTGTTATCATTGTTATAGAAACTATAGCAACCGTATAGAAATTAGAAAGACGGCCAACTAAGATAATAAAAAAGCATCCCAACCGCTACCTTGATTTCTAGTATTGTAACGAAAACAGCAACTTTTGTGAAGTTCGTATTTCTACATATAATTTGATAATTTATTTATTTTACCAGTACATTCAGAAAATATCAAATTATATTTTGTCATTGTATTTTAGTCGAATTATAATTGGAAATAGCCGAAAAATATCAAAATATAGAAATAAATCCATGTTTAGATATGTTTGAATATATTTTTGCGAATACAATTGATTAAATGACTAACAATTTATTTTTAATAGAGCATTTGTAGAACTAGCGTCGAAAGTTGACCGGTAAGAAACTGACCATAAAACTTAGCTAAGATTTCCTATAATAATACAAAGGAGCAGTTTTTAGTTTACATAGCACATATGCAATCAATATTTTGAAGTTTTAATTATTGATTATAATTCAGCGGACCTTCCTCCAGTTATGATGTATTTGATATTCCAAAATTTCTTATAGCTTCCATGGAATTTTAATATTAGTTAGTAATCGCAATAACCATATTTACATTTCTAATGCATGTAATTCCGTTGCGCTCGTAAATGTCACGTGCTACTACAAATATTTACACAACCAATTATGCAAAATAATAAAAATGATTAGTTAGTATTTTAATAAACGGATTAATATTAACATATTTATTAATATTAAAATTCCATTTGTATATTACCAACATAATTGAAATTACATTTTAATTATACAATTTAATGATAAAATTTCATTATAAAATTTACATTTAAATAATTTTTGTTTACGTGCAGCTTCTAGGGAGAACATGGTTGCTTATGAGTTTATTAATAAAAAGTGTCTCAAATGAACCCCCCAGCCCACCCTAGAAGTTTGTTACCCGTAGAGATGGGGTTGCCGATGTAGAATGGTTTGTTGAGTTGGCTGGCACTGAAAGGGACAAATAGAGATTAATTTGGTACATTTACTTTTATTTTTAATTACAGGGATTAGTGGTTATAATAGGAGAATATTGATACTTAGCTTGTTAATATCCTATATTCCGATTGTCAGTTTATTCTCCATTTATAAATACTATCCTTGAATGTCGATTGGATTTATTTCCATAACTGTTAAACATAATAATTTTACTAAACTTACCAGTATATGGAATGGGAGTTACTCGTTTCTCTGACTTTCAGATAATTCAAGCCCATTAAAATATCTGTCTTGGCAATTAAAATATATTTATAACAACAATGGATGTTGACATTAATTATGTAATTAGGCAACTTTCATTACTATTATGTTTAAAACTTAATATAAATTCATACATCTATGCCTATGTTCATACGTATTTTGGCCAGTATCATTCACATACTAAAAATATGCATGCAAATGTGTTTTAATGATATGATTAATTATATTTTATACATAAAATCAAAAATTAACTCTCTACAAATAGATATTTCTAAGAATATAAAAAGAAACAACATGTTACATTTACATATGTAAATAAATATATGGTATGTAAAAGAAGTAATTAGTAATAAAGAACCATAACTATGTCAATATTTGTAATAAATTAAAGATATTATTGCTAAAGTGTAAATAAACTTAAAGTTTTTCTTATAAAAGTGCGGCTCGACTTTGAAATACTGCTTAACATGATCAGAATAGTATATTAATGCCCGTATGACACTATCTATAATCCTTTATAGAATTATATATATATATATATATATATATATATATATATATATATATATATATATATATACATATATAATTACATAACAATAAATAAATAGTATATTTAAAATTGCACTTTTTTTGATTTTTTTATCGCAAATTCTTCGATCAGGTTTTTCATTGGTAAATGAATATCCAATATTTGGTTTTCAATTGTTATTATTGATAATGAACTCAACCTGTCTTGTGACATTGTTGACCTTAGGTAATTATTAATAATTTTTAGTTTAGAAAAGTTCTTCCTGTTGCTACCGATACTGGTAAAGTTAGATATATTTTAATAGCTATTGATAAACTTGAAAAATAGACAATCAACTTATTTTAATATAGATATTGAATAATGCTCTGGGTTCAAATTTAATGTCAGGCTTCTATGATAAAATTGATTGTAAATGTAATTTTATAGCTTTTAACTTATTAAAAAGATCAATACTATGAATATCAGCTTCTCCTAAGCTATCGTCTTTTAATTTCATATGCAAATCTTTGCAGCATTTCAGAAATTTATCTTCTGTTATAGAGCAATTAAAAAAATTATCTAAAAAGCTAAAAACATTATCAAACGTGGTTTACCAAATTTATTTTGCAAAGATGTTAATGTTTAATCTAAAATTAAATAGAAAAAATTAACTTTATAATGTGTTTTTGGGTCTAGTAAAGTGTCTTCATCACTATGTTTATATGCTAAATATTTAAGTTTGTTTTGTGGTCAAATTTACTGAATTGGTAAACAATCACAATCAACATTAACATTATTAGCAATTTGTTTTGCTTGTTCTAACATTTCTTCAAAATATTCATCGAAACAGTAATTTTGAAACTAGGTAATTAAATTTTTAAGATTATTTACACAAAACTTAATGTTAATCATTTTACTCAATGTGTTAATTTTGTTTAAAGATTAAAAAAAAATAGTAGAGATAAATTTATAATTTTGAATGCCAATGAATTAACTTTGTGAGTTGTTGTTATATCCAAAGCTAAAGAATTGTTAGCAGTTTCCAGAAGGGCATCAAAGATTTTGCCTATATTATATCTTAACGGTTTTACAGCATCAACTCTGCTAGACCAGCGAGTGTCACTAAGGCTTTAAATTAAGATTAAGTACATGTTTTTTTTATAAATTGCTTATCTTTTGGTAAATCCCCAAAAAAATATAAACTTCCTGAACCATATTAAAAAAATTGGCTGTTTTATGGCTGATATTGGCGGCATCATTAACGATCAAATTCAAGCTATGAGCGGAACATGGGACAAAAAATGCACAGAAATTAAGTTCTAATTTTTTTTTCAAACCATTACGTTTTAGATTAATTTGCGCCCACCTGCCATAGCGCCGTCGCGCCTTGGGTATACTGGCCCACAAGGCAAAAGTCGCTAATATTATTAGTGATGCTGGCTTAATTAGAATAGTGCAAGCTTGCTCAATAGAATAGGATTGAACAATGATTGCTAAATAGGCCAACATTGGACGGAATTTGAACCTTTGTCGTCTGCAGATAAAAACTGTGTAGAAACGGGTACAGTCAAGTTAACCTTGTTCTGCTTTATCAAAAAATACAGCAACAGCCTGGGATAGCCGATGCGATGGTAAGCAGCAGAGGCTAAAATTTCAGGACCCATCTTATAACGACTTGGCAAAGACATAGACTATTGATACGGTTAAAGTGACAAAACAAGGCTTTGCCTGTTCCGCTAACCAATTTAATGAACCAAATATTGACATTGACTTAGTTTGTAGCTTAAAAATTAATTTCTCTAATATTTGCGGTCTAAAAAATAATTTAAATTCAGTTCATCAACATCATGAGCATAGGAAACCTCATATCCTCTTTTTGACGAAAATTAAAGTAAGAATAAAGATCCAGATCGTTTTAATCTAGTAGATTCCGATTATCATCTTAAACATTTATTTGCTGACATGTGCCTACATCCACACACAACAAGCAAATTCTAGACTGGCGACATACAAAATTTAAAGCTTTGGTAATCGTAGCATGTTTATAAAATAATTTTGTTAAGAGATTTTAACTAAATGGTTTAGTCATTCATCTTCTACAACACTATCCGGACAACAAGCTATGATTTCTGCCGCTTCTCATAATCTTTATCAACTTATTCAACAACCCACATATTTTTTTTGGTAAACCAAGATTATTAAATTTGTATCAATCAATTATTCCAAAGATTACAACAACTAATGTTGAGCCTGCTTTAGGAAATTCTGATCATTCACATATTACTTCTGTTGTTAAAACTTCTTTTTCTATTAGTAACAAACTAAACCGCGCCTCACCTATCTTTATTCTAAAATGAACATTAAAAAAAATATACATTTTTTTTAAATTTTAATTTGATAATCTTTGTTTATATTCTAATAATCTACACATTGCAGCAAAATATTTCACAAAAACTATTGAAAATGTTATCAAAAAATTTGTTCCGTTCACTGTTATGAAACCAAAACAAAAATACTTGTTGTATAATAAATTCAATGCAAATTAGTACAAAATTTTAAATTCAAAATGATCAAAACAATCTAGTTATTAATCCACTTCATACAATTACAATAAGCAAAGAAAAACACTGTAATTTTGAAAATCTTTATTACTTTTAAACCAAATACAAATTCCAAAAAAGTATGCAAGGCTAATAACAGATCTTATAAAATTTGTGATATTTTTAATTATTATTTACCTCGTACTAGTATTTTTGTTAAATAACGGCTTTTTGCTATTATAATTAAACAATTTCAGCTAACTTTTTTGACACCATATATCAATATACCATCATATATCTTGTGTATGTTTGTTATAATATAATCAGAATTCAATTTATCATTTTAATTTAGTACAAAATAATAACTTCGTTTGAACAATTTTATTTAATATTTTTATTTTTGTGTTTTAAGTTGTTTTTTGTGATCAAATGTTTAAGTTTTTGTTTTTTTTATTTAAGTAATGTAAACAAAACACTGCATTATTTTATTTTAATAATTTAAATAAAGTAACGTGTATTTATTTATAGGGATTTTTATTAATGAAAATAAAAAGAAGGAAAAATGAATGTGATCAAAATAGCGCTTTTCTTGGCGCAACGCCCAGGGTCGTTAGGCGACTGCTTGCAAACTTATTGTTTACACCAAGGAGCCAAGAGATGGTATTATAAATTATTTTAATAATTTAAATAAATCTAAACTTGCATATCTTTTCTTTTACCGTGAACATTATTTTTAGATAGGTAATATACATGTTATGTTTGGATATTATGTATAATCTTTTGGCGTAAGCGCGCAGACATTCTTTGTTGTTTGGTTATTTGTTTCATAGCATAAACCATTTAAATGTTTTAATGCAAATATATTTTTACTTGTATAAAAATGAAAGATTAGCACAATGTCTAAAAGTTTATACAATTATTAGCTTTCATTTATATAGCATGTAAATTCATTGAATTATTTTTTCAATTTCCTATTGTCCATTAAACTTACTTATGATATTTTTATTTTTTAAGGTTAATTTTATAGCAACTGAGAAACAATGCTATTTTATTACATTTGAAAAAATCCGTTGAACGTTTTTTTAATATTTACTATTTATCATTTTTTTGAGTTATTTAAACTAGGTTAACATATTTGTAAATAATTATATGTACTTATTTAAATTTTAAAATACAAATTGTCGTTGCTGACGTACAGTATAATCTCAAAAAGCTTGGATATATAACTAACTTATGCAATTCTTGGTAATTTTGATAAGCTTTAATATTAGTAAACAAATTAAAGTGGCAAGTAACCCATATAAATGAACTCAAATACGCACATTTCTATGAAACATTAATATTTAATTAACTAACAATCAATATTGTTTTTGCTTTAAAACATTTGAAATAATTGTTTATTATTTTCCTCCAATTTTAGAGAATAACGTACGGCTGAATAACTCCATTATTTTTTAACTGATTTGAATGATTCACAAACCATTTTAAATGGTTTTTTAGATTTATAAAGACAGGTACACACACGCATGTTTTTATTTTTAACATAGTTGCTGTACGTTTCGGTAGCTCTTCTGCTTCCTTCCTCAGTGTTAAAAACGTTTACGAACAAATATGAAAAAATTTAAAAAAATTTGTATAAAATTGATTACTAATATTGGAAGTCGCGTCTCGACCAATTTTATTGACATATGAATGAATTGTTTACATAACATTTAATATAATTTAATGTTAATAACAAAAAATTAGGTAAAATACAGAACACTAGCATATAAATGACGTTGCTGCACATACAATAGTTATCATTACAGTGACACTAACAAAATAAAATCTCGGAATATTATTGTGAATGGAATTGTTTCTAACAACAAACAATATCACGTTTAAAACAGACCGTGTTTTAAACGTGATATTGTTTGTTGTTAGAAACAATTTCATTCACAATAATATTCCTTATTTGTCTAAACTCCAGTTATTTTACTCGGCTTTAAATAATTTTATTTTTAGTTACCTTTGTATGTACTGTATGAAGTCTCAATGTGAAAATTATGGAGTATCAATTATTCATAACAAAACATAAAACAATTAATTATTTAAAAAAAAATATATAACATTCACATATTTATAATTTAAATAAATGAACAGAATGTAATTGTTTTTATACTAAAAAACTGCTGGATTGTAAGCATTAAATTAAATTAAATTTTATCTTACTTTTAAATAATAATTTATAGTGTGAAAATTAAGTATTAATAACGTAGTTTATGTAATAAAATACGTTTAATATCTGGCCCGGCTTAGCCCGGAATGTAAAAGCCCAACCCAGCCCGGCCCAAAATACAAAAGCCCAGCCCGGCCCGGCCCAGCCTAAAATACAAAAACTCGGGCCGGCCCGAAGCACGACCCGGCCTAAAATGCAAAAGCCCGGCCCGGACCAAGACCTTCTAGCACCTAGAGTTGGATTTGGTGATGTCATCACTTACCGGAACAGTAAGTTTATCAATTCAAATAAATTTTGTTGTATCTATAACATATAGTGTACAACTTCTTCTATGATTGATTTAGATTGCCATCCGACAAACTTGGAAGCACCTTATTCCGTGCACAAAAAGTGCTAGTAATTCTTCTCAGCTACGCCTAAAGTTTTCCAAGCTAATTGTGAGTTGTAGTTGCACATGGATGGTTATTTAATATTTTAATTTTGAGACACAAAAAAATGAAAAAAGTCTCATTTAAAATATTTATTAATACTCTAACCAAAAACAAGGCATTTCTTTATTAAAAAAAATAGATAAGCTAAGAAAGATAAAATAAAATTATTTGTTTTTTGTCAGACATTTCAACAAATTCACAAACATTTAAGATTTTATACAATTATTCAGAAACACACACTGTAGATGTATCTATCTACATCACAAATAGAAAGAATCAAGATTAAAAAAACAAGTTTCTAACATAATCGTTGACAAATCTTACATTTTTTTACAGTTCATTAAACTGATATGCCAATTAGAAAATAATACAAAAGTTGTTAGAAAAAGTGCACTCATTTTTATCCAGTTTTTATAACGGTAATTAAAAGTTAAATAGAGAAATCGATTAAAACCAAAATCTTTATTCTTCTGAATCAAATTGAAATTTATTTACATTCTTTTGCATACTAAAAGCTGCATAGAGTGAAAAATTAATAACATTTTCTAAACTAAAAACGCAATCTTTAACATTTTCATTTTCATTATATTTTTAATTAAAAATTGACAAGGTCGATAGATATTATACAACGTTTAACCTAATTTTTAAGACTTACCTACTTCCAAAAGACAACTTAATGACAAATCTTACGTAACATTAAATAATCAATTTTATATTAAAATAATAATAGTTTATTTGATAATGAATCTTAGAATAGGGTGCTTGTATTGATCTATGTAGAAACACCCGACCCACTCTACCAAGCTAAACAATACTTTCTCTCCTTTGCAAAAAGACGTCACAATACTAAAACTACGAAACCAACAATTCCAATTGAAGACATAACTTCCCGTAAATACTCTTTGACGATGCCATTCTCTTCAGATAAAGACAGAATTTTTATGCGTCGCAATAGATACAATTTTTTTACAACTATAACATTGTCAAGTTTTAGTGACTTTATTGAAAAAAAAAAAATTGTTACAGAAGAATCCAAAAGTATGCGATGCCCCTAATGGTTGCCTACAAATTTGTTTTTTGAAATGTAGCTGCAATGCAAAAAGATTCCAATGCTAAACATAAGTGGCGTAGTATTATAATGCACACAGTCAAATTGTGCATTATATATTATAAGAAACGTTCAAGATTTGTTGCCGATAATCAAAAGTGACATTTTAAAAATTAAACTCAAAAAAAGTTGTAATGAATTTCTTAAAACTGGTACCAACTTCTACGGAACCAACAATTCCAATTAAAGACATACTACCTGAAGGAGTAAAACTGTGATAATTTATAAAAAAACTTATAAATTAGTAAAAAATAAAAAAAACAAATGTGTGGCAACAACGACAAGATTGAATTATTTGAAATAAACTTAAAAAGGCAGTATGCAAACCAGTAAGTGTACAATTAGAAAAAAAAACAGACATGTCTGACAATGTGAATAAGACTAGTTTGCATAAGCAATGTAGAGTTATAATAGAAAAAATAATAATTAAAAATTAAAATTATTATTTTTAAACTCGTTTATAATTATTTTTTTTATACTGAATAAATATATTGTTTTTTTTATTTTATGGAAAAGCTTAGTTAATTTTTTTATTATTTTGGCTATAATAATAGAGTAATTTTTGTACGGTATGCAAATATTGTTTTACAAACAATGTATTGTTATTTAATCAAAAAAGAGAGTAGGTGTAGGAGATACCATATCTCATGCAAAAATTACATATTCATATAATTTATTGTACATTATTTGTATTAAAATATAAAAATATATTAAAAAAATATAAATTAAATTTTATAATGAAGTGTAGTTGTTGACGAATGTTTAATGTATATAATTGTGGTCTCAAACATTAAATGTAAGTAGTATTATATTATTAGTGATAATTAGATAACAGAACAATTTACCAATTGGAAATAACTGATTGGTGGACACAAAACAAACAAGATTTAAAAAAAAAAATCAAAATTGTTCTAATTCTCCTACGATTTGCTAATTTTGGCGGGGCATCGGTTGAAAAACTATTTGTTTCAAATTTCTGAAATCTATATTCATACATAATAATGACTAATAGACTAAAGTATCATTATCATGCTCAAGTGTCAAATAGAAAATTAAGTTATAGACAATAATAAATAATAAAAATTAATAAGAATTTAATTTTGTTAAATAAGCTGAACAATTTAATGGTTTCTCAAAATAAACAAAAACTCAAAAGCAACAACGGCCGGCTGTAGACATTAAAAAATGTTAGGCAAAGTGTCTACTGATACCTAAAGTCCAATGCATTTTAAATCTACTGAATTACAAAGTTTGCTGTTTAAGTTGAATTTATACTCTAAAAAAGAAACTTTTTTCTAAAAATAAAAATTTTGAGAATCAATTCAAAAGTTATTTGGAGTAATTTGACAAAGCATAAAACCTAATGCAATTCCAAATTCTTATCAATTTGTAAGTAACTTAAAATATTAAATAGTTTAGTAACACAAAATAGTCGTGTTTAATATCAAAATGATGGTCAACACAGTACAAAATATAAACATCAAAATACCATATATACGTAATTATGTAGAAGAACTAATTAAGGTACTGTTGTTGACCATCTTAATGAGCAATAATTGGGTTGTACTAAGCTTATTTTATTATGTGTAATGAAATTACTTTGCAATATCTTCCTTAACTTCTCTGTTTGTATATAGCTGTAAATAGTTTAGTTTGTAAGTAATGTATTATAAATTATCTTAAAGTATATTATTTTATACCGTAAGATAAAAGTTATATAACATTATTTTCAATTGATGTGTTGATTTTTTTTTTTTTTTTTTTAATTTAAATTAATAAAGTTTATTTTTACCAAATGAGAACTGTGCACCATCCGCCTGAACTATCAGAAACCTGCTGGCAACTGTGGTGTCTATTTCCAAGTGAGACAAGAAAAGTCATTTTGAGAATAAACTAATACTATAAATGACCAACAAAACTAACAAAATTTATTCAAAAATCATAGTTTTTTTCATACTACCCTTAAAAAAGTATTTTGTGTTTATCACGGTTGAGATTTTACTAAACTACTCTGACCCAAAATAGTGTTTAATCTTTTCTAAACCGGTAAAAAATAACCCAATAAACAAATTACATATAAAAATAAAAGTAACGCCGAAACTGTTGTATTTAATATCAATTGATGGTTGGTTCTAATACGTGTTAATTCAACTTTATGAAATAATAAAACAATTACTATGTTTTTTTATCACAAATATATTTTTACAAACACATTACTTTTGGCAGTAGAAGACTCTAGTAGAGCCAAAACTAGTAATGTATTTGTAAAAATAAATTTGTGATAAGTTTTAATATTTTATAAAGTTGTTGTTTTTGTTAATATTAGAATTCAAGGTATCACCGGTCGTAATTGTTTTAACGCGAGTCATGATAAAATCAATTAATTTTAACATAGCAAAACTATTTTACTATGCCAACGTTCACTAGGTATGGTCTCATATTAGGAAAGTAGTGTTACAGTAGAAAGAGCTTTTGGAATGCAAAAAAAGCTCTTAGAATATTATTTAAATTAGGATAAAAAGAAAAATGTAGAAGAAAATTTAAAAAGGTAACATACTAACTGTTTGTGATATGAATATATACAAGTGTATTAAATTTCTTTTAAAACACAAAGAAAAATTTGACAACAATTTAATGATGTCAAATCATAATGCAAGGCATGGTCAAGTATATACCTTATCCAAACCCCGGTTAAGCAAATTTGAAAAAGGATGATATTATTCAATATTAAAAATATAAAATCATCTTCCTGACGGAATTAAAATTATTAATGATTACAATAAACTGAAAAGAAATCTATTTAGCTTGCTTTGTGACTCGGAGCCGTACAATTTATCTGAATTTTATACATGTGTTACGTGGTCAAAACTCGCGTGGTCAAAATGAAATTTAGTGGCCGGTAACCACAGTGGGATAGGGGTGGGTAAAATGAAATTATTTAAAGGGCGCCACGTAATTTTCACCAAACTCCGTACTCGCGATACTGTTTTCAAATTACGAATAAAACAAATCAAATCGAACCAAAATGACGAGAAATTATGATAGTGGTTAAATATTATAAACAGGTATAAAAAAATACAATTGTAGAATTTTATAAATTAAATCAATATATTAAAAAGAAAATGCATAAAATAAATAATAATATAAAATCAACAAAGAAAATAAAACAAATAAATTGATCATTCAAATTTTGAGGACATACAAAATCTCGATTATTAATGGAATTCCCAATGAAATGTCCTTACAACCCGAATAAAATTATAACTATATGCGACATAAATTAATAATGCATAACTAATCGCAAACGAAAAACGTTCATATTCCAAATTGATAAGCGTATGCAATTTAGTAAAATTAGATGGTTTGCAAATCAATATTGCGTAATTAATAGCAAACCCCAAAATATTCAAAGGTAAAATCAACAACACTCTTATTAAATACCGCATAAAATGGGGAAGGTTTAAAAAATTAATTAATTAACAATACCTTGGTTGTTGTGTGGCCTTATAGATTAAATTGATTTTCAAAAAATCTTCGGTTCCATAAATTATCCGGCTCAACGCCGATTGTGTTGAAACTATTATTCGCACACGTATTAAACGCACTGTGGTAAAATAATCCAATTAAGGAATCACTAACGATTTACCACTATGTACTTCTATGGACCGATTTTTCAAAAGAGGCTGAAGCCATTTTACTTCCCAGTTTTATGCGACAATAAATTGCAAAAAGTGTTGAATGATTAAGATCGAGATGCGCAGAAAGGCATTCTTGATCCAATAAGAACGTTGCCAGTTCTACTTACTTATATCCCGGATTATTTCACTTAAGCAAAACGTGTGTACGGGGAACAGCGATGATTCCGTAAAATTTACATTAGCGGCAACCGAGTTTGTAAAATGTTTTAAGAATGAATGGTTGTCTACCTTAAAATGTATTTTTATGTTTTTGTGTATTTTTTTAAATTTTTATTGTATTATTTTATTCTATTTTACTATTGCTATACGATTTTGACGTGTTTTACATGTACAAGTTTTTATTTCTGTAAAGTCTGTCATTGTAAAATAAAGTTGAATAGCAGACTATGTCATCACTTCACTTATTTATCGGTTTTTCTATTAATGTAATTATCTATAGAGGTAAATAAGCAGAAAATTTGTGTTGTCGATCCATATAATGATGATATGGAATCATTATGAATTAGCAGCTAATGCCAATAAAAACAAGGAATTGAATAATTAATTGATTAATAACAACAACAAAAATGATGATAAACATTGTTTTATTGTTTATACTGAGGTATGTTACATTGTTTTTTATTTATAATATTTTTTGATTCTGTAATAAATTTGTATGTCATTTGTCTAGATAGAGATATGTTTTGGCTTAATTTTTGTTTTTGTAATATAATTTTTATTTTAGTTTGAAGTTGTACTTTTGAATTTCAAGTGTACTTAGAATGTCGATATTATGCTGTACTATTATTTTTAAGTTATAGACCTTATATTTTTATTTTTTATTTACTTTGCAAAAATTTATTTTTATTTAAAATAAAATCTTGTTTCATAGTACTGGCACACAAATTTCTTAGCGGATTAAGCGGTTAGCAGTTGTATGCATCATTAATTTTTGGAACCTTCAAATGAGTAAAATTATTATTTTACAGATTTGTTGAAGTATTGCTATGTTATGAAATATAATTTGTTTTCACTTCTAGCGACTGCTGACTGATAGGGTTCCAACAAATATGTGTCTGGTTGTTAGTTTTATCATTTTTATACTTTGAATTAATGTTTTGGCAACTCCACACGTCCCGTTATTTTGCTGTCTGACTGTAGGATTTGTATTTTAGACTAGATTTACTTATAATATACAAATTTTGAGTTTTCCGAAAACAATTAGGAGGTGTTAATTAATTTTACTTCTTTGCGAGCGTCTCAGCGCCAGGTGTCCCGACGGCAGACCTGCTGACTCTATGCTAGCTTTTCGTGATTGAAATGGAACCCAATCTCAAAATATCAAACTTCCAAAAACTCTTGCATTTTTTTGAGGCGACCTCTTGGACTATAATGGCCTCTGAGTTCCTGTTAAACAAGCTATTGAGAATCTGTATAGTTGATAATTGACAATTGATGTTCAAGAAGCTTCTGGACTTAAAAAAAATTAAAAAAGTTGCAAGCAGAAGTTTATTTTTTTTTTGGTCAAGCAGGTTCAAGGACGTACCAAGGTCAGGAAAGCCGTGTTAGCAATTACTAGAGCGTTGCCCTTGTAGCTGATTGCCGTACTCATCCGATGATAATAAGCTTAAGTCAGGAAAGGAGAGAGGCATCGGCCGCCGGCAACAGCAGCAGCGGCAGTACATGTTAGAACGTTAAGACGTAGTTTTGAAGCAAAATGTAGTAAAATAATAATAAATAAGTTACATTTAGATGTTGTGTTTTAATTTAACTAGTTAGTTAACATATATATTATATTACAATTTTTTTTACTTTATTTTAAATTTTTTTATTATTTATTTTTTATAAATGAAGACAAAGCAAGTTAAGAAGAAGGGCAGCAAAAACATCAAAATCAGTGAAAGCAAACCTGAAATAGCTAATATTACCGAAAAAAAATTAGGATAATAGAGTACAATCCGAAACTGATTCTACTGTTAGTAAAAAGAAATCTGGAAAGCAAAAAAAGAATGTTGTCAAACAGGAAGAAATTACTGAAGTTGTAGTTACAAGGAGAAGACTTAGATCTAAAGCTCCTATTGTGACAACAACAAAAAAGGTTACAAAAAAGAATTTGAAAGATGAAGAAAAGATAGATAATGAATTAAAGACTGAAATTAAATTAGAGAAAGAATTCAAAACCTAATTTAGTTACAAATATAGAAACAGATGCTACAGTATCCACGGTTAAAACTGAAAAGAAAATTGATATGGATAAATAAAATGAAGTAAAACAAATAACAAATAACAAATATACCTGAAGATGAGCAAAAACCTATAGCTAAACAATTAGGCGTTGCCAAAAAAATTACACCTTGTAAAGTTGCTGATACGTCAAGTGCACCACAATTGAGCAAAAACTGCTCAGCTGATGAAGCATCAGAATCAGAATCAAAAGGAGCCACAAAACTAATTTTAAATGTATAATCATTCGATTACATAGCACCAAGTCCTTAAATAGTTAAACTAAACACAGGTAAAAGAAGCCATGTTAGTCTTAAACCTGAACCAATTGAAGATGGAAGCGGAGGTAAACGTAGAAAAACAAGCGGCAGAAGAGCAGTCAATGTAGAACTCCAAAGAAGCATTATAAACAAAAAAAAGAAAGATGTCAACAATAGTATGAAAAATAAATCAGAATTTCAATATAAAACACTTTCTAAAAAAATGAAAAGTCGATTAAAGCAGCCAGACATTGTTGATATAACTGATGATAACGCCGTTCCCAAATCACCAGCACCTAATAAAGACATAAAAAACGTTAGTTGTTACTTGGTTTAGACATATCTGATGCATCAACCATCGATACTCCAACAGGAGTTCGTGCTTTATGACGTATAGCTCAAATCAAAATAAAAGAAAAAACTGAAAGACGTTAACTGGATGATTTTACAATAAACACTATAAAAAAAACGCAGTAGAAAAATCAAAAATAAAGATTTTAAAGCAGAAAAACGAAAACAAAACAAAATGGTCATATCAGAAGATTATACAACAACATTAAAAAACAAATCTGAAGAGAAAAAGAAACGTAAGCGGAATCAAAAACATATGAATCCAAAATTCAATGAATTATAACCATGGCAATCAAGTTCCGACTTGAGCAGTAATTCACACGCCAAAAAAATGAAGAAAAATACGAAGAAGAACATGATGATGCCCTATTAGTATTTAAATCTGATCATGAATTTTCACTAGAAAGTGATTTAGAAAATGATTTTAAAATAAAGATATTAAAATAAGCACGTACTGTTAAAAAAAAGCAAGCGCTCGTGAGACGACCGCCTGAAAAAAGAACGAAGGAACGATGGGAGGAGTTCTAGAGTAGACAGAAGTGATCGCATTGGCATGATCCGATGTTACATTTGGATGCGTGTTTTGTAGTGTTTGTTCCGTTTCTGTTACTACTACTTAATTTAACATTATTATTCAAGTGTGCAATAAAAATAAGTATTAATTTTAATAAAGAATAAGTATGTATAATGGATATAATTCATACATTTATAATTTGATAATTTAATTTATTAGATATTCTATTTCTCTATGGATATTGAACGGTAAGATAGCTTAGTTATAAAACGTTAGCGTAACACGCAAACAGTCCGGGGTTCGATCCCCAAATATGACTAAATAATAACTTGCTTTTTATCCACCGGTGTGATGCGGAAGTCACCTAGTAAGTCGTTGCTTCCATGAACCCTCCTCGTCTTAAGTCTTCTGGGGCAATGTAAAATAGCTGTAAAACGCACAATAAAGAAGATATTGCTAGATAGTAATTTTGTTATTATGTAACAAAAACTTCAATTGTTTGTAGAAATTTTTTCTTGTTTTTCTTTTCAACTAAACAAAACTAAAAATCATTATTTAAAATTTTGATTTTTTTTACAATTTTCAAATTTTTTTTTGGTTTTTTGTCAATCAAACAAAAGTAGAAAAAAAGTTAAAAATTTTGACTTTTATAACTTATTTTTATTTTAAAATTTTATTTTTTTTTAATTGTTTTGAAAATTAAAAAAAATATAAAAGAATATTTTTTTAATAAAATTATATTTTTTTTAGATGCAATAGATTTTGGGCCCTTGCTTGCTTGTAATGTAAAGTAACACAAAAATCTTTAGCTAGCAGTATATACCTTGCTTCTAACAATGTGCATAGAGAATAGCCCCGTATAATATTATTATTGACTATAATATTATCGTCGTCTTCTATAGGATTCGCTGAAATTTGTCGGAGAGCTACATGCGAACAACGCGTTGAACTAAATTTCGATGCGCGCATCAAATTATTATTAATATTTAACTTTGCAAATAACTTCAATCATTATCAATATATAGATTTGAATTTTGGAATTGATACTCAAGTAATTGTTTTCTAGAGCTTAAAAACCAAAATAAATTTGTATAGTAAATTTATTCATTTAGAAACAATAATCAAATTTTAAATTTTTTTTTAATTTTTTTAAATAATATATTCATGTCTTTCATTGTTTATTTATTTCTACATATAAATTTTGTTTTTTGAATTTGTTATGAATAATACTTTTAAGAAATTTGCGAATTATGAACTAGTGTGAAAATTCCCTGCTCTTAAAAGTTCAAAATTAATTCAACTCATTAATGTAAAATTAAATATAAAAATTTAGTCTTAATTTTTATCTTTCTTATTTTATCTTTTTTATTATGTTTCTAGTTATGAAAGTTTTTGTAAAAACTTATTTTAAGTTTTTGTTTTGCTTACATCTTTTGATTTATATAAATAATATCAATTATTTTCAAAACACCAACGTTTAATTGAAATTTTTTAATGCAAATGAGTCAGACAAAGAGTATTCAATCTGATAATCAACGAAGTTCTAATCTAGATGTTAGCTACTCTAGAAAAATTCAAAAATTAATAAATATAACTCAAAACATAACAAAAAATAATTAGAAAACTGACTTTTAAAAAAATTTGTATTTATATTTATTTAACTTTAAAACAGTGTAAAATACCATACGCAAGTTCAACGGCAAATTGAAAACTGCTGTAATCTAAACATTTTGAATACCAAATAAAAAAATTCCTAATCTATTCATTCATTCAACAGTCATGTCAAGTTGTATTTTAATTAACAATTTCTTTTAAATGTATATGATGTTTTTATGGTTTTGTGTATGACAAATTAAATTAGAATTCATAAACATAAATGTAAGAGACGGTAACAGTGATTTGAAAGTGTGCCATAAATATCTAAAACTAACACTAGACAATGAATATGTGTACGTGGCTTAGTGTATAGTAAACTGTATTACAATTCAAAAACATTAATATAAAAGACAATAATAGTGATGTAGAAGCAATTCACAATAAACAACTAAAAACAACAGTACATAAACATAAGTTGATTAAAGTAACGTGCCGAGGTTGGTGCAAAACTCGCAGATGCTAAAGAAGTTTAGCGGAGTCCTATGGCAAAAAAAAAATATTGTTTTTTATTTAATTATTATTAAATTATTTTTAATATTAAAAGTAGTGATAAAAAACATTACAGTTGACCAGAATTGATTGATGAAAAAATTTGATTTTTTTAAAATAAAAATTCTAATTATTTATCTATTTTTAAAACAGTTTAGTTTAATTTTCATAGAGCTATAAATTTTTTTACAAAACACAGTACGATTTGCCGACTTTGAAGGCAGTTGATAAACTAGTTACGTTACTGAAGATAATCATAAGTTTGAATCCAGGGCAAAGCATAAATATTTGTATGGCAAAAAAAAGATATAGAAAAGGGGTAAAATAAATATATATCAGAAAATACAAAATTTTTACAAATACATTACCCACTCTATGTAACTGTATAATTTTTAATTTGCACACCCTGCACACTTAGTTCTTGTTTGGGGTTTTAAACTGCATTTAATCTATGACCATTTCAAATAGTAAAGTTGTATTTTTAATTTTATGTTTTACTAATGATTGTAATAATATCACTGTGATAAATGCTGTAGTTTTATTAGATAAATGTTAACATCGTAATTCTTATGTGATAGATGTAAAATGTGATACTTCTTGTGATATTTTAAATTGTAAATGTGTCACCTTCAGCGCAATCAATGATTTTTTGTTGAACGTCGATTGGTTTGTTCATTTTAACAACTGTGATATTAATAAATGTGTTGTATTATTTTATTTTGTTTTCTATTATACAATTGATTGTTATGTACCTAAAAGAGTGTGGCATGATAACAACTTTCCGATTTGGTTTAGCAAGAAATTAATTTCAGTTACTAAATTTTAAATAATAGCACCTAAACGATTTAAATCTTCAGAACATCTTTCTGATTGCAATAAATTTTATTTTATTCAAGCAGTACACTTTATGCACCAAGAATAACATTCGGTCTAATCCAAAACATTTTTGTAGATTTGTAAACAAATCTAAAAAAAACTAATGCTTTTCCAGCTACAATGTAATATGGTAATCAGCTTTAAATCTAATCTTAGCACTAAACCTGAGAGTATTCATTTTATGTTCTTAAAAAATGTATTTATTTAATTTCAAAATCATTACTTTAATTTTTCAATGTTTTGTTAACTGAAACTAAATTTCTTGAGGTATAGAAACAATCTTATAGTATGCCATTGCATAAATTTGATGCTAAAAAAAAATATTACAAACTATAGAAACATTTCCATTCAATCTGCTATTCCAAAATTACTTGATCAAATTATAACTGTCCAAATACATTAGATGTGCAAAGCTATTTTAGTAAATGAACAGCATGGGTTTTGTGAGAGTCAATCTACACTCCAATCTATATAAATTAAAGGTAATAATTATATAAACCTTTAGTCTTCGTGTTATTCTTTTATTTTTTTAAATCTAAAATATTGTCTTATAAACCAAACTGTTTTGATACTTTTTATTATATATTTTTTTAATTTTAGTTCTAAACTCAACTATTTTACTTACTAATGATAATTTTAGTTTTAAGGTTTTTTAAATTACTAAAGTAAACGCTAAATTTCCACGTGAGTAGAAAGTGTTCTTTGTAAATGTTTAATAAAATGTTAACTAAAAGAATGAGAAAACCAATATATTAAAACTGTCACTACCGATCTCTTCAGTGATTGACCTTTGGATAGGATCCCCCTTTTCCAACAAAAGCAGCACCGCTATAAACTGTTATTGACCACTAATAACCGGACTTTGTGACAGATTTGGCAAACTAACGTGGCCGTCAGCTAGTCATAAAAAGAGTTACATAACACCATCGGATAAGAAAAAAAATTAGAGAAATCTACAAACACAACGCAGAATATCACCACGGAACTTGTGAGAAGTTGTTATGTGAATAATATCAAAGATAAACAGAAATAAATTTGACTTGTTCCGGACAAACACTAGGTTTTTTAACAAAGTTATTTTCTTGTCTATTTGTCGCATTTTACAACTAGCAAAAAAGTTATCAGAAATATTTTTGCACCACCCACACCTTAGATGGTTTTGGTCTAAAATTAACACCCATCTTAAATAGTTTTGGTCCCACTTGTTGTGACCTTGCTCCAGATTAGACCGTAGTCACTTTGGTTTTGAGTCTGATGAGACCGCAAACAATTTACATTAGAGTTGCTGCAATACAAAAAGAAGCATTTTCAACAAAAGTCTCCTTACAAAAAATGCCTGTAATTTCAATACACATCAAATAAACGCTTGAGAGCTAAATAGTGTACTGGATGCAAGATTATATATATATATATTTTATTTTAAAGTTTTTTTTTTGTAATATTAAAAAGGTCAAGTAGAAAAACAACTCTAAGTTAAACTTCATTTTTTTTATATTATGCACAATAACAGTATCTAAATAAAGATTAAATAACTAACCCTACTCCAAGGAGTATTTCTACAATAAATAGTTTTTAAATTCTCAAAAAGTATATAACAATGTGGCGTTAAGGACATGGGGATAATAAGTTAGTCAGTCGACTGTTCCCGTGTAAGTTTATTTATTGAATGCCCCAAATATGAATATACTAAAAATAGATAACAAAACATTTCTTCTATGACATTGTCAATAACATACATATGATATTAATATAAAATAAATATAAATATAATTCACAACATATGACAAACAATAAAATCAATATTATTGAAACAGAAGAACAGTATCCTGTAGAAATAATAATATTAAATTGTATACAAACATATTGCAATGAATTTGCAACATACCCTGTTTATCTATTTTTAATAAAGTTTTTATTAAATTTTCAATTATTTAGTTTTCACAACAAAATTACAGGATTAACAGGTATCGACACATTATTATTTTATATAATAACCATAATTATTTATAAAGAATACAGAGATCTGCAATATTACGTTAACGAGCTAATAAGCAAACTTTTACCGCCTCTTATTGCTGCACTAAGCGGACAGATTCAGCTTCCTGCAGCAAAGACAACACCAATACCGGTCATTAAGACCAACATGCTTCCACCAAATCCTCTGGGGCAACAACGGTTGAGGAAAAATGTAGTCTCCTTAACCAAAAACGTTGGAGAAGCACCTCCCACACATTCTCAGGTTGGTCTTAAAACCGATCTAACTAAACTTGTTTTGGCAGATACGCCAAAACAAATAGATAAGGATCAGTCTGATCCGGGTAAACGGAAGAGGGATGGACCCTCTTCTAGCAACGGTGACGACGAATCCAGTTTAGCATCAGAACTTTCTGTTGTCGACAGTGGAAGTAATAGAGGTAGAAGAAGAAAGAAACCTGGCTGGATAAATGGCAGATCACGCTTCCAGTTGTAGGCCTTCTATTATGTTTTTTAATTAAGTGTTGTTTTGTACCGGCACTACAGTCCTTTACAACTGCGGTGTCATTTGTGTATTTGAATAGTTCTTTCTATTTTAAGGTTCTGGCATTAAAGAATTTTTTGTCATTGATGTCATCTGTGATATTAGTTTTAAGTTTTATTGATTGTATGGTTCTGCATTTTTGCAATTTTTTTTTGAGTTTTAAACTCCTAAAACCCAAATACACAAAACAAATTTATATTTTCCAATTAATTTACATGAAAATACGTTTCCGGTTTAAAAGAATTTAACAAATGCTCCTTTTTGCCCAGCTCCTTAGTACAAAAACATAATTTTATGACTTTTGCGGCTTATAGAATGGGTATAGACTTAAAATGGTGCCAGATTTAGATTCTACGCAAAATTTCTAATTGATTTCACTAATTAATGTATTTTTTTTAGTTAAATTTGCAATTTTTAAACAAAAAGTGCGATTAAGTTAAAAAACAACAAAAAACCTAAATAAATCGTATTTTTTTAAGGGATTTATACCCTGAACCGATCAAAAGACTACTAATAAGTTATAGAAACTGCAAAAAAATACTAAAGCAAATTTCTCAATGCACCCCCCCTCTCTAGTCCGTTTGAATTGGAATTGCCCAAATATTATCAAAGATTAATTAATTAAATTTAGAATTATTAAAATCACATTTTTTCCAGTAAGCTAATCTTCAAGATCAAATGTCTCACTGGCAAAGCATACACACTTGCTTGCTTTAAACTATTCAACAGTGGAAAAATCTTAATTGTTTGCGTTTAAACGCATTATAAATGGCATTTTAAAATGCGCACTTTCTTACATACCTAATAAAAAATTGACGCTGCAGATATAGCAAGTACGCCGATAAAAAAAGTAACACTCGCAAGATGGTAAGTTTATTGACGTACTGCAAAAAGAAAGATTAAAAAAAAAAGAAATGTAAGAAGTAAATATAAAAATAAAACATACCATACTGTGATCATAATTTTGAAGAACTTATAGTACCTTATCTTCAATTTTAGATTTATACATGGATCTATTTAGATATCATAGACACTTAAAAAAAATAACCAATCCAGTTTTAAAAGTTATTTTAATGCAGAATTAGTTGCTAAAAGACATACAAAGTTCATTGAAATATCTTCAACTATAAGGGCATAAATGATTTTGGGCATGATCTAATGATATTAATATATAAACTTAAATTAAGTTTGTCTGAAGTTGTTAAGTAAATATCAAAAAACGGTCAAACTTGCAATAATTTCATTGATGAATATGTTACCAATGGCTTTATAAATAACGTAATTTATATAATATGAGTTTTTATAATAAAGAACACTAAATTAATTTTAATAATGTACAAATTTTAGATAATGAATCAAAAATCATTTTAGGACATTGTCAATGTACTTGTGTAAAACCCATTTCATAATAATGAAAATAGTAATAGACAGTTATACAATTTGCAAAACCAAACTAAAAAAGGCAAGAATAACAATAAAAAGATATATCATATGTAATAAATTAGTTTGTGACAAACGGAAAAATATAAAAATTGTTTATTTATAAATATAATATTATATTTTATTACACTTTAAACATAAATAAATGTTCAATAAAGGTTTTTTAAAATGTCACAAACAACTATTTAAAATTTTGGGTATTTTCCCCTGGAGAAAAGGGTTAAAGACAATAATTAAGTTGTCACAATATAATTAAATTATACTTTACACATTATAAATTATTTTTAACATTTTTTACTGGCGTAAATGAACAAGTTGCCGCAAACTTAAGAAACCGACATTAAAAAAAGTTTTTTGCAACAAATATTACTAAGATATCTCGGTCTACACGCAAATAAAAATTACACAACCCAAAAAATACCACATGCTCTGTCGTAAGTTGATAAACAAAATTTCTAAATTATTAACCAACTTGCCCAGGTAATAATTTTAGATAAATATCGTTTGTTTTTAAAGATACAAAAAGTCACATAACTATCGGTTTGTGCATTGTTAAGAAATAGTTCTAAACTAAAAGTTAGCGTAACGCATACATATACGTTATTACGCCGTTAGTTTTTTCTGTGAGACTTTTCTAATGCCCACACTAATAGTCAGAGTGAATTCATGAATTTAAGATTCATTTTGCTATTTGTTGATTGGCTCTAAGCCAATTCACGGATATTGTGACGGTAACTTTAGTTGCATTTGGTCAATGTATTCCTTGCTTAAATCTCGGATTGAGTTGCAAACTATGCAACCATCAATATACAAATAATCTTGGGTGGTCCCAAAACTATTTGAATATAACATTAAAAAAATTTTAGAATATTTTTTCATAAATTTAATTTTTTAATGTTATTATTGGGTTGTCCGATTGAACATATATATGTCGTTGTGGCATTCGTATAAATTTACCTATTTAACTAGGCTTTATTCGAAATTATTGCTTTTACAACTGTCTCATTTGAGGACATTACGTCTCTTCTGTATATATTTTATATTTGAATATAGGATTATATTGACGGTTACATAGTTTTCAACTCGTTTCGCACCGTCACAATATCCGAGAATTAACTTAGAGCCATTCAACGACTTTCAAAATGAATCTCGGATTCATAAATCCAGGTTCAATCCAAGATTTAATCTCTGACTATTAGTAAGGGCATTAGAGTTTAACCTACACAATTCAAATAATTGATAGCTCTTCCTGTTAAAACAATATTTCATATGACTGCCTCAATTGACAGTTTAAGAAAAATATCGCTTTCTTTTAAAGATCCAAAAAATCACACAATACTGTAAATATGCATTTTATACAATTTTAAACGTTAGAAATCTATAAAATTGCAATTTTTATTAATTGTTTTGCTATAGTAATAATGCTTTGAGTTCTGCCGATTCCAAACAGTAACAATACTTAAGACTTATGAAAATAAAAGGTCTTTAATTGTTCTATGTTATAATGTCACTATCGGTCCTGATTACTGCTCGTTGAGATTTTACTCTTTAGGAACCCGGAACAGGTAAGCAATCAAAGCAACCTAAACCGTTTATTTCTTCTATAAATTTAAATGAAGCGGGAGGTAATATGCACACTAGTTTAATTTGTTTTAATATGTTCAACGTTTAAAAGAGGGGAGTTATTAGTGCACTAAGTCCAAATAATTACAATATTCACAAAGTCACAGAGGGGTACGGAGAGGGGGTGTAAGTCTCAAAATAGAGGGAAAAAAGATGGTTGGTTTATTCTGAGAACAAATTGTTACCATTGAGGAGAAGTGTTAGGGACAATGATGATAAAAGTGTACCGGTAAAAATATCACCCCAAAATACCTTAACCCACAATCTAACCTTATTGTAACTTAGTTATTGCTAAAAATGTAAGTTTTCTATCAGAGCTACACAGCGACCGTACTCCATGCGGCTTATTGAAGAAAGAATTAGGAAAAACTGTAGCCAGCAGTTTCACAGAAAACGATTTGTATAAACCGAAAATGTCTGTTGATAATGCACAAACGACAGAAACAGAAAGGCGTTATTACTGTTTTGGATATTGAAGTAAATTTAGTTTATTAAATTTGTTAAATATTTCATAAAACGGTGAGCATAAGGATATAAATTTTATTTTACCTGCAGAAAGAAAGCTATTAAAATTGAAGTGTTATTGAGGAGGGAGGAGTTAATTTAGTTTATTTTGACGTAGGAACTATTCCTACGTCAAAATAAACTGAATTAATAAAAAAAATTATGAATTGTTTAGAAGCGTTCAGTTTTTCAACTATTAACGAGTTGCTTGATCCGTGACGATACACCAAAAATTATAGCTGAAAATTTATATATAAAAATTGATAAATTTTTGAATGAAAATAGAAGTCTGATACTACGGAAAGTGATTCCAGTAAAGTGCTGCCTGTTGTTTAGATACTATAGATGATCTGCATATAGAAGCATTTAAACTTCTGTAGTAATGAAAAAATAAAACTAAAAAGAAGCGTCGATAGGATTGAAAAGCGTTTGCGTAAGCTGAAATTTTACAAAATAAATTTAATCAGCAGTTTTGCGATCTAATGACAGTTGAGAAAATAGTTAAAAAAAATTGTAAAAAAAAACTTAGAGCCAGTTCTTTTGTCTATTTTGAGATAGATCATAATTTTGGCAAACAGCATTAAATTCAATTTTGTGTTAAAATCATCCGATTTTTTGCTGTTTGAATATTGTTAATTAAAGAAGAAACAAGTTTTACAACCTGTTGCTTACAATCTGTTGTTGAAGATGCAAATGTTGTTATTAACATACATCACATTGTAGTAAATTTAAAATGCAAATGCGTTTTATGGACTAATAAAAAAGTAAAATTTTGAATGATGTCAGTCGGCGCAGTAGTTAAATAGCTAAAAATGAAGAAAACGGAGCGTAAGTTAGTAACAAATTATAAATTTTGAAACTACAAAAAAGGAGAATGTTTCAATTAAAAAAAATACTATAAATACAAAAAAAAAATTATTATATTCATATATTTCAATTAATTATCCATATTTCTATTATATTGCTTCAATTTAGATTTATATTGTAAACAAATTATTTAGCGTTACGGATTTTATTACATTATTAATTATTATATTACATTTTTTTTAACCTTTAAACCACACTTGTTGAAACTATCTCATTAAAGACTAGACATTACACGTAAGAATTGACTAATGTTGCTATTAATTTCCAAATCATTAGAAATCCGTGCTGGGATGTACAAAAAGAAGGTTTTTAGTTTTAGATTTATTTCAATTGATTTGATTGTCAGATGCACAAAATGGTTATTATGAGTGTGATGAAGGCAGTTGCAAATTTCATAAAAATTGGATCGACACAACGTATCAAAAAACTGCATGGTTTTAGTAGGAAACATACATCTAAAAAAATGACTGAATTACGTCAATAAAATTTAAGTTTGGCTGAGACAATTTGGTGGTAAGATATTATCACATAATTTAATGAAAATATTGTTTAAATTTTTTTTAAATAATTTTATTAAGGTATTTAGAAAAAAAAGATATATTCAGTTTTAAAATTCAACGAGTTTATAAATAACAAAATTTTATTAATTTCTTTTTCAATACTTTTATTTTTTGTTCATTTATATAAAACGAGTATTGCTTATAGAAACATTATTTGGTGGAAATAATGTTGATTTATATTCTGCTTGCCAATAAGTGGATTGGTCTTGCACAATATGTGAAGAAGTAGCACTGCAAAATTATTACTGTGTATTTTCTTCATGGTATAAGCAATCTGCTTCTCGTTGGTGCAGATGTTAAAGAAAAATTCGCTGGAATATAAGAGATTAATAAAATATATGATGGCAGAGTAAATACTAATTTACAATTTTTGGATTCTATAGTACCTTTAAATGTAAACTCGATTCTGTGTGTATTAACCAATTATCGTTACATAACCACACGTCCACTCAACATATACAAACATCAAACCTGCTGTAAAGAGTTAAATTGCAATATGCAAAATGTTTTTATTAAAATTGTAACATTAAAAAATGTTAAAAGTAAATCAAACTAGTTAGTTAGTGATGACTATTCAACTAAATCTTCAAAAAACAATTTTATTATGAAACATTTATGCAAAATTTTAAAATTGTTATTAGTATCAAAGATATAATATATAAGATTTTTTAATTGTTAATAAAAATAAATTTAGATTTCTTATAATCACAAATTTACTAGTAAGCTAATCTTTAGGATCAAATGTGTCAGGCAAATCATTCAAACACATGCGAGATGGTAGGTTTTTGACGTACTGCAAAAAGAAATTTAAAAGAAAAGAAATGTAAGAAGTCAATACTTTAGCAAAAGATAAAAATAAAGCAAATTATAGTATGATGACAATTTTGAAGAACCTATAGTACCTTTTCTTAAATTGTAGATATATACAGATTTTTTTAGATCTAAAAAAATAACCAATACTGTTTCAAAAGTTATTTTAATGCAGAATTGGATGATAAAAAACATACAAAGTTCATTAAAATATCTTCAACTATGTGAACATGATAAATGATATTAAGCATGTTCTAAATGTTATTAAAATATAAACTAAACTTAAGTTTGTCTAAAGTTGTTAGGAAAGTATCAAAATACTGTTGAACTTAAATAAATTTAAAGCAACAATAAAACAATACTTTACAAAAATATTATTGATGAAAAACGTTATCAATAGTTTTATCAATGATGTAACTTACAGTTTTTAATTTTTTTATTTTAATTATTTATTATTTATTTAAAAAAATCACCAAATTAATTTTAATGATGTTAAAATTTTACATAATAAATCAAAAACCATTTATTTTTAGAAACTTTAGTGTGCATTGCTCTAGGTGATAACATAGGTTTGCTATTGACGTCCAGTTCTAATTCATCAATTGAACATATGGCTTCATCATCAAAAATATCTGACGATTACAGGCGATTAATTGCTTATTATGATAATTATAAACTACAAGACAAAATCAATTGGGATAATGACAAACCAATCAGCTTCTGTAAAAGTACTGAAAAGAGCTTCAAAGTATTAGTAAAAAAATGAATTAAGACATAGAATAGCCATCACTTACAAATACATTGAGTTGTATTAAAGTTGGCTAAAAATAGTTTATAAATTTAAAAAGAGTATTAAAAAATTTGAATGAATTATTGCAAAGAAACAAACAGTTGAATCTGTTAAACGTGAGATTTTATTACAATCTATGAAACAATAATAAGTGTATACATAATACGTCAAAAATTTTAAAAATCCATCAAGGATATTTATGAATGATTAGAATTTTAGTGATATTATAATTAGTAACAAATTATTTATTTTTTAGTTTACACGGTTGGGTTTATAAGTAGTATATATAAGTTTATAATGAATCTAAATAAAAAACAATCAAATTATACTACTAGTAAAATAATTTAATATAAATAAATTAATTTAATCTTAACTATTTTGTTACAAAAACGTCTCAAATGCTCAATATATATGCAGTTTTATAAAAATGTCACATTTCTATTACACTAAATTTTAAAAAGTTTGCTACATCAACATTAAAGATCACACCAATCATACTAGACACACCAGTAATAACAGAAAAGAAGCTTTTTGTAGGAGACTCAAACTAGTACTTATAACAATAAAGAAAGCAAAAATTAAAGTTTTAAAATTTTAGAAGAAGGCTGTTGACAAGGAGAAAAAAAAACAAATTTTGAATTAAAAAAACTACAAATTAAATTTCTAAAAAAAATTATTAATTGAGCTTACTTAGTATTGATTTTCTTATTAAACTGCAGTAGAAAGTATTTAATTGAAAAACAAAATCAAATTTGTAATTTTTTTCGAAATTAAATGTTTGGTGTATATTGATTTTACCAAAATTATCTCATGAATATAAAACAGCTTTAGAATAATTATATGTTTAAAAATGTAATTTTTTAAAAACTTTTTTTATTATATAATTAGGATTGATTTCCTAGAAAGATTGCAAAAACAAATTCGGTTTTAGATGCTGTAAAAGATTGGAATAAGAACTCTCAGAATCCATCTACAAAAAATCCTAAAACTTTAGCAAATGATTCTGAATATAAAATAATGCAAGAAATAAAAATTCTTTTTATATAATTATTTTTATGCACCTGTCAACTTTACATGCCTTCAACAATATATACAATAAAAAAGTTTTTTGACTTCATAGAAAAAAATAGAGGATATGCTGCAAATAATGTAATAACCAAAGATAAAAATTAATTAAATTTAAGAAAAATAAATCAATAACTTATAATTTAATTCTAAAATGACACAATTATTATTTGTAATTTTTATGTATTTTATTGTAATGTAATCTTATTCGCAATAAATATATTATTATTATTATTATTATATACTCTAATAAGTAATAAGTGGTAAAACATTCCATTTTACTACAAACTAACAAAAACAAATTAATATTTTAAAGAAAAAAGAACAAATAAAATAACAAAATTAGTCCAAAAGATAGACACACAAAAAAATAATTAGAAAACAAATCTGATGTAATTACAACCAATGAAGAGAAAAATTATGAAGCAATAAAAAACTCAAAACCAAATAAAAAACATAAACTTGGGTTCTGATGAAAATTCTAATAAAGTTGCAACTGTTAAAAATAATAATAAGTTCTAGATAGATAATTAAAGATTTAGATTGTATTGAAATTAAGAAAACATATTTACTTAAAAAAAGGCGTTTTTGTTACATATTAAAAAGCTAAAATCTAAGCAAAAATTATAATAAAGTAGTATGATTTATTTTAAGATTTTATTAGTTACTTTATGTATGAATGTTTGTTGTATTTTATGACATTTATGTTTTTATGATGTACACTTTTTTGTTATATGTGAAGTATCTTTGGCTAAATAGAGACTTATTATAAGTTAGTAAGCACGGATGAAATACCTTCAACATCAAGTATTATCAGTTCAGTATTCAAAGATTAACTCAAACTGTTCCAAAATAAATGGTAAACAAAACAAATCCTTGCAAAAATTTGCATTCATTCTCTAATTTTAGTGTTATTTAACAGAAAAACCAAATTATAGAAAATATATATTAGAAAAAAAATTAGGTTTAAAATTAATTGAAGAATTGTCAAAGAAATTAAAAAGTAATCTTGGTAAGTCAATTGTCTTTAGATAAATAAACTGCCAAATCGTTTGCAGATTTTTATTTGAAAAAATAATATAACAGAAAACATATAATAATTGTTTTAGCAACCGTTTCGTTGTGTCTTTTCTTTCATTTTAAAATAAATGAAAGATACAGTAAACAGGATAAAAAACTACAAGTTTAAACAATTTTTTTTAAATTTAGTTATTAATTATTTTCAATTTTGATATATTAGCCTAAATAATGCTAATTGAAGGCACTACATATAAAATACTAGAATATGGAAAATACTCACGCTTAAATTTTGCGTTTGTATTTATATTTAATGAAAAATGTTGAATAAAAAAAATTCATAAGATGAGACAATTTCAAAAACAAGCAAGATTGAAAATTATTTTTAACATATCAAACAGGACTATTTGTTTATTAATTTTAGATACTAGTACTTGGACCAAAGGATTCTCTTAATGTTTATAGTTTTATTTTATTTTTCTAATAATATTTATTGTAATTCTAATAATGTAATCTGACATCTTTTACGTGTATTGTTTATTAGTTATTATATTATTAATCTTCTAAAACTTATTTTAATTTGTGCTGTAGCTTATAATTTAATAATTCTGACAAATTTAAAACTTTTGTCATTTTATAGTTAAAACAAAAGAGGGAACAGTAATATATTAAGTAATATATTTTGGTACACTGTTTTAAAAATGTTATCATGTATCCGTGGGCATTTACTAAGGAACTAATAAAGGATAAACTTATTTTGAAAGAATGCAAAATGGTTTGTGAAGAAACCACATGTACGTAAAACAAGAGGAGATTTAAAGTTGAAACTGCTAAATATTGTTAGGTTGTTCTGCAGATTATGCAAAAAGATGCCATAACATCAAATTTGCTTACACAATTAATCTACAAAATTATAGAAGCCTGGATTTACTCCTCGTCCTAAAAATATTATAGAAGTTGGTGAAAAGACATCTTATGGTATTGTTGCTATGGTCCAATAAGTCTACAAATTTTATGATAAAATGAAAAGGAAAAAATGTAACAACGCAAAAAATTGTTGGAATTAATTTTATTTGAATAAAAAAATTTTCAGTTTTTTTTTCTGTTTTTACTAATAAAATTTCATTACTACGCTTTATTTTATAAATGTTTTAACCATTTATTAATCATGTATTTTTAAAATTAATCTATGCAATATCTATATTCTTTTTTGGCCAAAATAATTGTTTCTATTATCCAAAAACTACTATTGTTATCAATCTTTAAAAATAGACAAAAGATATTTAACGCATAATACTACTTGCAGGTTTGCAACATTTTTTTAACTAATTTGATTGGTTTAATTGTTATTTTCCGTTTTTGTATAAATGAATAATTTAAATGATTATTGCATTTATCATTTTTTATTTTTAATATTTTGTAGTCAATAACTTTAGTTCTTTGGTAAACAAAACCATTTAAACAAAACAGTTTGTAATATCTAAATCTACCGGTGTACTAATATTTTGTGTAATGATAAATTGAAAGTATCAATTTATTATTAAGAAAGATAAATAAAGAAGAAATATTCATAGCGTTACTAACTTATCGCAACACTTATAAGACCATCAAAGATATATACAGATATCTAAGAAACCGTTGAAAAAAAAAGTAATGCTTATGTCAGATACAATAGATATCGAGTTGTTTGTTATTTATTTTAATAATACACACTTTAATGTAAAGTTGATAAAAAAACACAAAATGACATTGTTGTTTTTAGATGATATTATGTTGAAATATGGTTATGATGATTAAAATGAAATTAAAAATTGCGTAAAGAGCATAAAGTAATGTAGAATTGCTAGTGGTTTGGTCATTTCCAATTTTGCCAGAGAACATGTAATTTAACAGTCATGACAAGTGAGATAGACGAAACAATTAATGTTTGTTTTGATGATAAAACTAAAGATAATTTTACGCATTTATTACAATTATTCTTTGAACAATCAAGTTGTTAAATATTAAAACTCTGAATAAGGTAAAATTATCATTTTGGCGGCAGCAAAACACAAAAATCATGTTATTTTGGAGCAGTTACTTTTATTTTTTGCTTTTAAGTTTTTTAAAAATCACTAAATTATTAAAATACTATCAATGTATAATAATTTAGTAAATAAATTATCGACATAAGAACTTGTGCGTATTTTAAAAGATTCTGTGTATAATCGTAGACGTTGAAGAAGATGTATCGTTCAAAAGAGTTTTTAGATAAATAAGTTGTATGATGCAACTCGCCGTTTTGATAACTTCTGACATTCCATAAGAACAGACAAACAGTAACAAAAAAATACATACCACATTAACTGACAATTTTTCAGATGACAACATATGTCCAAAACAGTGACTGATTTGCAGTTATGCACGATAAATTCAAATTAATTTAAGTTGTTAACCATTTTAATTGAAAAGAAAAGAAAAATAACTGCTATAAAATCTACAAATGGCCTTAATACATGCTTTACAAGTTTGACAGTTTTTTTATTACTTGACTGAAAATTAAAAAAAATCAGAAACTTGAACATTACAAAAAAATGTCAATAACATAAAATAAATTATTTATTTTATGGGAATTTAGACCACTTCCAATTGTGAATAAAAATAATGTTCTATTTGTAATGTTCTATTTGTAATGTTCTATTTGTAATGTTCTATTTGTAAAATAACATTTTTTGTTAAATTTCCAGATTAACAACAAAGGGGGTAGCGGGATAAGATGACTGTGGCGGCCCCCGCGCGATTTTAGTTAGGAATATTTAAATCTTATTTGAAATTTAAAAAAAAACGAAATTTATATGCTCATCAACTTATTTTTTGACTTGTGCCAAAACTGTGGTAAAAAATGCGTTTTTCTAAAATTATCTCACTATTTATTTATTTGTGTTTTTTTTTGGTTAGTATTATGATCGGATTTGAATGATTTGATTGTATTACACTCAAAACTAGTGCGTAGTATTTTTTTCAAACTATTTACAGGTCCTGGGACCCCAAAAACTGTATGCAAACAGTCAAAAAACATGAAAAAAATGAGTTTTTAGAAATAATTTTTTTTTTTGCAAGAGTTCTATTGCCCGTACAAAAAAGGGCTAAATAGCATAAGTAGCCCTCTAAATCAGCTTCATTTTACGCTTAACCGCATGTAAATATTTTTATTTGTTTGCGCGACAACTCAAATTAATTAAAAAAAATTTCCATGACTTAGTAACAAATTACAAATTAGGCGAGCTATTGACAAAATATAACTCGTATATATAACATTTAAAAAAAAATACATTGTTATTGATTTACAAATATCCAATACAAATGTTAAAATACATATAGAAACTTTTTATATAAAATCATAAATCTACAACTCTTCGTCGTCGCTATCTTCGTTAATTACCGGCTGAATTCTCTGCACTTCAAATAATGTTGACAATATTTGTGCAGGACGTACTATTTTCGATAAATATCTTGCATGCGATAAATAATAAATGATGGTAGCAACGTGCGAACAACAGCCGACCGTTCGAAGCCCATTGGGGCAGTCACATACGTAACGCTTAATACCACCATACCCGATCGTGTTGGGTTGATAGTGAACATAGCATTTGTATATTTTACTGTTAATATGCCGCGACTGGATCTCGCATTTAAGCACCGTGTTGTCTTCAACTAAATAATTAATTTTTATGTCCCCCTCTTCGCTATATCGCTCTGCCAAGTAAGATATACTTTGGGCTAACTGATAGATACCAGTGAACAGAATATTTTTTTTCTGACTCGAATATGATTTTCGTTGGTAGTAATTGTTAGTACTCTTTTCATGTCGCAGATATGTACCATCAGCTATCAAAACTAATCGTCCTTCATAGCCATGCAACTGTTTCACGTAGGGCGACGTATGGTTTAATATTAAATGGTGTGTAGGTAAAACATCAACCTTAAAAGACCTCAAAACAGATTCGCAATAATCCGAAACTTGCTGTTCGCATTTCATATCAAAAATCGACGCTGTCACGCTGTTGGAACTTCCAGTTCTTAACTTAAAAAGGAATACAAAAAGAGCTTGATTTACACTGCGATTGTCCGAATTTCGCACCGAAGTGAGCATTGTCGTCAACATTTTTAAATGTTCGGGCGTATAACCAGTTAATGCTTGTATTCGTTCGCTTGATAACTCGTAATCGTTTGCTTTGTCTAGAATACTATCCACGCATTTTTCGGACAACACATTCAAGAACAAGACCAACTCAGATTTTTTGATATAACTTGAAGGTGAATAAACTTTTAGCTCCTTAAGATCGTTGGTATAAAAACGTTGATTAATTAAATGATGTGTACAGCAACGATTTTGTTTCGGTACAAATATTCGACTGTCTACAAAAACTTGCAAACGCGCTTTGAGCGAAACAACGACTAATGAATTCGGCTCAGACAAACATACACAGCAACATTTATGACTCGAAATCAATCGCTTGAAGGGCATTTCAATCATCTCTACCTCAGGAACGTTTCTGATACGAAGATTATACGATGGGTCCACTGTTGATTGAGATGACTCCGAGGTTGTTACCGATGCTTGTGAATCAGTTTCCGGAGTGTCCGTCACCGATAACAGTTGTGATGCAGTATCCAAATCTTCTTCAGGTGCATTTTCTAACACTGCAAAATCTTGATTGGCAGTGCTAGATGAAGCTTCAGGTTGTCTATAATTCAATTTCCATTTAATCCTTGTGATCGATGAACGGCATTGTCCACAAAGTGCATCAGTTACAATGACTGGTTTTTCTAACAAAAGCGAAACCTCTTCTGCTTCATCCGTAGAATTCAATACTTTTAGTTGGTTTTTTGAATATTGCAGCAAACTGTCACAGTTCACACATCTCTTGCTGTGATCAACTTTTTGTTTTTTTGGTAGCATTATTTACTCATAAACTAACAACCTGCAACAATGTCAAACAACATCAAATATGCAACTATTATTGTCACGTACTTTAAATATATGCAAATAGGCAGTGTATTAATTTATTTTTCGGCTAATGAAAATGTTAATTATTTAAATTAACTCATGATTAAATATTATTTTTTAATCATTAAGAGCATACCGACCGCTACTTTGATTTGTAGTATTTTAACAAAAACGGCAACTCTGGCTTCATTGCTGCTTCTACAAATAATTTGATAATCGATTAATTTTTTTACAAGTACATTAAGAAAGGATTAAACTATGATATGTCTAAGTCTTTTAGTCAAATAATAGAGAAGAAATAGCCGAAAAAACCCATCAAATATAGAAATAAATGCGTTTTTCAGTATTTTTGAATGCATTTTATTGCTATTTGGAAATATAATTTCACAAAAAAGACTTAGACATATCATAGTTTAATCCTTTCTATATGTACTGGTAAAAAAATTAATCGATTATCAAATTATTTGTAGAAGCAGCGATGAAGCCAAAGGTGCCGTTTTTGTTAAAATTCTACAAATCAAGGTAGCGGTCGGAATGGTCTTAAGACCATACCGACCTCTACCTTGATTTGTAGTATTTTAACAACAACGGCTACTTTGCTGTCATTGCTGTTTCTACATATAATTTGATAATCAACTTATTTTTTCATTAGTACATTCAGAAAGGATCAAACTGTGAAAGGTCGGAGTGTTTTAATCAAATAATAGTTAGGAAATAGCCGAAATAAATCAAATATAGAAACAAATGCTTTTTTATGAACTTTTGAATGCGTTTTGTTGCTATTTGCAAATTAAATTTGACAAAAAATATTCCGACATATCATAGTTTAATCCTTTCTAAATGTAGTGGTAAACAAATAAATTGATTATCAAATTATATGTAGAAACAGCAATGACGTCAAAGTTGCAATTTTTGTTAAAATACTACAAATCAAGTTCGGCATGGTCTTAACGATTGGTAATTATTAATGTCAAATGATTGTTAAACTAAGATACTGAAGAATGAGATTAAACAAGAATCAGAAGTTGTACTGTTTACATTAAACATGGGGTAGCTCTAACCTCAAATGTGCGCAACAGGAATTCCAGCGTCGCTTACAGTAATCTTCTTTACCGACATCGCGCCAAATTCAAATATTGCTATATCGTTGTGACCCATATTTTAAGTAAAAAACGAAGACAATTATGGTTACTACACGTATTCTAACATTTGTAAATCCATAACAATGTTTTATTAAAAAAAAAAACAATATATACAAGTCATATTTAGTCAATAACCCGCAAAATTATATTTTTGTTACAAAGTCATGGAAATTTTTTTTTACTTAATTTGAGTTGTCGCGCGAACAAATGAAAATATTTACATGCGGTTAAGCGTAATATGAAGCTGATTTAGAGGGCTACTTATGCTATTTAGCCCTTTTTTGTACGGGCATAAGAACTCTTGCAAAAAAAAATATTTCTAAACAACTCATTTTTTTTTCATGTTTTTTGACTGTTTGCATATAGTTTTTAGGGTCCCAGGACCTGTAAATAATTTGAAAAAAATACTACGCACTAGTTTTGAGTGTAATACAATCAAATCATTCAAATCCGATCATAATACTAACCAAAAAGAAACACAAAAAAATAAATAGTGAGATAATTTTAGAAAAACGCATTTTTTAAAACAGTTTTGGCACAAGTCAAGAAAAAAGTTGATAAGCATACAAATTTCATTTTTTTTAAATTTCAAACAAGATTTAAATATTCCCAACTAAAATCGCACGGGGGCCGCCACAGTCATCTTATCCCGCTACCCCCTTTATTTAAAAAATTAATATGTATGCGAAATCGTTGATAAGATCTCAAACTAAAGCCAACGGCAGTAACGTCGTGCTACCTTAACAGGTTACAGATCCTACAATATATTTATAAGCAACGTAATACCAACCGCTTACACATACCCCGACGACTCAAAGGACCAAATACAGTGGGCCCAGTTCAAACAAGTTCAAACACCTCGATGCCGACAACTACATCAAAAATTTATTTATTCATTTCATTGTTTTTTTTTACCTTTCGATGTAAGGCGACGTCGAGAATTACGATTGTGATCAAATTTTACCACCACCCGTCTTACCCGTACTAAGATACACCACGCATACAAGTAACAGAATGTAGAACTAAAAACAGTGTCGCTGGTTTTATAAGCAATGTGTTACCAGCCGCTTACACATTCCCCAACAACTCAATGGACTAAATACAGTAAGCCCAGTTCAAACACCTTGGTGCTGACAACTACGTTCAGAATTTATTTATTTATTTCATTGCCTTTTTACCTTTTAGAGGAAGGCGACGTCAAGAATTACGACTGCAATAAAGTTTTATCACCAAACATCTTACTCATCTTACAATACACTACAGGCATACAAGAAAAATAATATAGGCGTAAAATCATTCTAATATTATTTGTTAACTAAAAAATATGACAACATCGTAAAAATATTCATTTTTAATGTTAGAAGTTAAAATTTTATATGGCATTTTATACATTTTTTTTTTAATGAAGTTAAAATTTAGTATGGCGACATTGAGAAAATGTATCTACCAATTTTTAATGTTAGAAGTTAAAATTTAAAACTTAAAAGAGCAACACAGTTTCAATTGATTGGTTGTGGTGGAGGAAGGGGACGGGGTGGTAATATGTTACTATGTTATAAGTAAGGTTAAGAATTACCCTAAGTACTTTAAAATTTAGTATGGCGACATTGAGAAAATGTATCTACCAATTTTTAATGTTAGAAGTTAAAATTTAAAACTTAAAAGAGCAACACAGTTTCAATTGAGCGGTTGTGGTGGAGGAAGGGGACGGGGTGGTAATATGTTACTATGTTATAAGTTAGGTTAAGACTTACCCTAAGTACTAGACGTAATAACAAAATCCGCGGTGGTGACATTCTCAGAACGGATAGCTGTATTTAATGCGTTCACATTGGAAAACAGATTGACAGCTACAACCTGCTATTTAAGTCCCGTGATCTATCCAAGTCCGGTTGTCATTAATACACAAAGTTGTTTTGGCTATTTAAAACAAGTGTTTGAGTGATAACTGTAATAATAACTGTTTTCAAACCAATGTCTTTAAACACATTCCTGAAAAATGCTATGATTTTTGAAGAAGAAGTTAAAGATGTACCTGATTATTTAGTTTACCTTTCGAACAACTTATTAAAAAAAAAACGAATTGTTAATCTTCCGCTTTTATTATCATCCGTTAAAGAAGCAATAGGTTAAAATAAGTTTAAATCAAAACCGATAGATTTTAAACTGGGCAATAATTTCAAAATCAAACCATCGACATTTAAAATTAAGCAAGATAATTTTTTAGATGGATTCAGTAATTTATCGAAAGTACCTAAAAAGGCTTTAAAAACTCCCGTTAAAATTAAAACTAAAGATGCAGTAAGGAAAACAAATTTGCATAGTGCCAAACATACTTTGTTGATACAAAGGAATTCACTATATTCTAGAAAAGTTGACTACTACGCGAAAACGTACTCCTAAGAAACGTGAATTGTTGGATGCTTTGAATAAACATCAAGAGAAGATAAAACGCATAAGAACTAGGAGTCGCATTGAGGAAGATTTAAGTCGTAGACAGAAACAGATTAATTTTGGCAAGAATACTGTCGATTATGATAATATTATATTAAGCTTGTTCTAAAAGATAAGCTTGCATTTAAAGATCCGGCCACTTCAAACAATTACCGAATTTACTCAAGGCGTAGATTTGATAGACTGATAAAAAAGTGGCAACTGCACAAATTCTACCCTTAAATGATTTTATTTTTATAAATTCCCCCTGCTTTGTACAACAAAAATTCCTAATTTTATTTTATATATTAGTTTTAAATTCTATTATACGTATAATTTTTTTTTAATTCTTGAAACATGTTTTTTAGCAAAATGTTAAAATACCAATTACATATTTTTAGTTACGTAGGTGAATTGGCAAAAAAAAGAAAATAAAGGGTGCAGGTACTAAAAAAACATAAATTTTAGAATTCTAAAAAAAAAAATTACAGTTTTTTTTTTTTATATATATGTATATATATATTAGACTGGTTCTTAAATTTTATTTTGCGGAATTTTTTTCAGAAAGTGATCTATATGCAAAAAAGTAACCTATGTTAAATCAAAAGAACAGGTGTCGCACTGTCTTTGAAGTTTCAAAAGTAAACCCTTTACCTTATTTAAAAAAAACATAAATAGAATGTTACAAATTAAAACAGATTAAAAAAATACGTACTAAAGGTCATTTTAACGGTTTTCTAAATAAATTTAAAAAATTTTTTTTTAAATATAATAAAAATTTGTTAATTTAAAAAAAAGAAAACGGAATATATTGATGTAAAGTTTTATGTGGAACCTAATTAGCAAGTACTCAATTGTTTTTTTGGGGACTCAGAGTATGCATCTGACTCAAATCTGGAAGCTATAATAGTATATTAATTTTGAAAATTCAAAGGTAGTGCACGTGTTCTTTTGAATATTTAGAGCTAAAATTTGGCATGGCTTCTCACTTTTTTGCATCAAGAAGAAAATAAAAGGTGAGATTGGTTGACTAAATATAAGAAAAAAAGTTCCCATTATCATGGTTCCGCAAACGCACCGTTTTCAAGATACAAGGTGTAAAAAAAATATTTTTTTTAAATTTTTTGACAATTACTCAGGAACCGTTTGAGATACAAAACTCAACTGTTAAGCGCTTATTCAATTTTTTTCATGTGCCATTTTTATTTTTATTGTTGATAAAATCATTTGTTTTTGATTTAGTGGTCAGCGTTCATGCATTTGTTTCATGCATTTACGTTATTGACAATTGTTGTTTAGTTGTTAAATAACCTTTTTTCAAAAAGAGTCAATATCGGGGGAATTTATTATCTTTATTACCCAATTAATTTACCCATTCGTACTATTTTGCTTGCACTGATAGCAAAATGAATAATTACAATGATAGCGAAATGTGCAATATACATTTTGTTTATGGCGTTGCCGATGGAAATGCAGCAAAAGCTTGTCAAATTTTTCAAAAAAAGTTTCCAAACCGACAGGTACCAAATGAAAAAACATTCATTCGTATTCACGAACATCTACATCAAACTGGAAGTGTACATAAAAGAACTGCAGGAAATGGGAGACCTTGCCTGCTACCTCCGCAAATTAAAAAAGATGTTCTTCAAGAAATCGAAGACAATCCATCAAGTAGCACTAAAGGAATAGCTTTAAACCTAAACCTAAGTCACGTTAGTGTGGAGGATAATCAAAAGCCAGATGTTATATCCTTATCACTAGACACCGGATTATATGCAACTTAAAAACGCTAAAATATGCATGCAAATATGCAATAAAGAAGCTTAAAATATGCATAAAAATAGGAAAAATTTGTCAAAATATGCAACTATATGCAACATAATGTAAACAAATCTAGTTTAATCATTTTATCAAAAAAACAATTTATATAACAAATTCTTTTTTTTTTTAATTTTTAATAAAGTTATATAGGTCAAAAGAGTCACAACATACAACTTTATATATACAGGGTGTTAGGCAAAAAACGTTCGGTTAAATAACTCCATTTTGAATGGTTTTTTGAGTACCATAAAGACAGGTACATGTATGTATTAATTTTTAGTATACTTGCAATAACAACCAATTTTAGTTTTTTAAAGAGCAACATTTGTTTTTTTTTTTTAATCTTTAAGATATTTTAAATATAACCTAGTAAATAAAAAAAAAACCTTTTATTTAAAATTATTGTAATTGAATAGTTGGCAGTAAAAATAAATAATATTTAATTTTTGGGATATTTTTATGTTAATATGAATAATATAGTAACTTAAAAAATGACGTTTTTTAATATTTTTTTTTAGAAACTGGTGAAATATGCATAAAAACCGATTTAAAATAAAGGTTTTGTGATCATGTTGCAACTTTTTCTTCAAAATCTGTGCGTTTGCGAAACCATGTTCCTATTAGGAACTGTTTTTCTTATAATTAGCCAAAAAATCTTACTCTTTATTTCCCGACACATGTTTTGAAACACCCTGTATATATTTTAATTAAATATTTTATAATTCTATTGTATTGTTTCAAACTAGACTAATATTGGAAACAAATTATTAAGCGGGACAGATTAAACTTTTTTTTTTAATTTTAAATACTAATATGTAAGAATTACTACCTTTAAATCTTGAAAGTGAAACCACACTCGCTAAAACTATCTCATTGAAGACTAGACATTACACGCAAGAATTAATCAACGTTGCTTGCTTTTTAGTTCTAGAAGAATTATGTCAATCAATTTATTTGTTAGATGCACAGAAAGGGTTAATCTGAGTTCTTGACAATAAGACCAACACAACTAAAAAAAATTGCATGATTTTAGCAAAACACATCTAAAAATAAAATAATAATTGAATTACGCCAATGAGATTTAAATTTAGCTGAAAATGTTGTACAATTTGCTGGTTATCACATAATTGAATTGAATTATTGTTTATAAAAATCTTTAAATAATTTTATTTGAAAATAAATGAAATTTTCTGTTTCAAAATCAACAAGTTTGTTTATAAATAACAAAATGTAATTAATCTATTTTTTAATACTTTTATTTTTGAGAGACAAGTATTACTTAAAAAAAATTATTTAAAAAATATATTGATTCATATCCTGCTTGCCAAGAAGTAGATTGATTTTGCACAGTATGTGCAAAGAGACAATATAAAATAGAAGCACTGCAAAATTATAACTGTATTTCCATCATGGTATAAGCAATCCGCTTACTCGTTTGTGCAGGTTTTAATCAAAATACACTAAAATTTAAGAGATGAATGAAAACAAAATAAAATATCCGATGGCAGAGTAAATACTAATTTAAAATTTTTGGATTCCGTAGCACCTTCAAATCTAGACTCAATTCCGTGTGTAAAAACAAATCATTGTTACACATCCAAACGTCCACTCAACCTATACAAACATAAACCTGCTGTAAGGAGTTAAATTGCAGTTATATAAAAAATGTTTTTAATAAAGTAGTAACATTTAAAAATGTTAAAAGTAAGCAAAACTAGTTGATTAGTCAATGATAACTATTCAACCAAATCATCAAAATTAATTTTATTATTAAACATTTATGCAAAATTTTAAAATTTTAAATATTATCAAAGATTAATTATTTAAATTTAGAATGATTAAAATCACTTATTTACCAGTAAGTTATCTTCAAAATCAAATGTGTCACTGGCAAAGCACACACAGTTGCTTGCATTAAAGTATTTACGCAGAGCACGTTATTGCACAAAAACTACAACACTAGAAAAAATTGTTTGCGTTTTAACGCATTATAAATGGTTTTTTATAATGCGCACTTTCTTATAAAACTATAAAAAAATTGATGCTGTAGATATAGCAAAAATAAAGATTATTAAAAAAATATGTAAGAAGTAAATTCTTTAGCACAAGATAAAAATAAAACCCACCATAGTATGATAATAATTTTAAAGAACCTATAGTACTTTATTATCTTTTAATTTTAGATCTATTTCGATATCACGGACACTTTGAAAAAATAACTAATACTGTTTCAAAAGTTAATTTAATGCAGAATTAGATAATGAAAGACATACAAAGTTTATTTAAATATCTTTAACTACAGGGAGTTTATAAATGAATGGGATTATGTAATCACTTTAAGTATGCCGCCTTTTTAAAATTGTCCACAAATTCTCTAAAATTTAATTTTAATTATTTGTTATTCAGTTAAAAAAAACACCAAATTTATTTTGATAATGTACAAATTTTAGATAATGAATCAAAAATGTCAAAATTGTCAGCAAATGCTAGGAAATGTACTTACGTAAAACTTATTTTAAAATAATAAAAATACACTTAGTGATGCAACGGGACGCCTGAAAATAGTAGACAGTTGTCATATTTGCAAATCCACACAATCAAATGTAACAAACTAGTTCGTGACAAACAAAAAATTATACAAAATATTTATCTATAAATTTAATATAATTATATATAAATTTTATCTTTATTTTGGTATTGTTTTATATTTATTATAACTTCTAATATCTTTTACGCTAACATTATGCAACAAATGATTGTACCTCGGTACTTACATTGTGGATAGAGGAGCTACTCTAGTTCTAACCGATACAATTCCACTAGATGCAGTTACTCGGACAAAAGAGTGAAGGGAGAAGGATCAACCAAGAACCAACAAATCAAGAAGCTTTTCAGCGAGAGTCTAAAGGCAAGCAGTGATGCGGCTCTGGCTTAGCAAACTGGCTACACAAATGTACTTATGGGATAGTGGTCGCCTGAATTCAGATTTGGAAGCAGCCTTATTTAAAAAAGCAATGCTCTTCAAATCAAAGGAAAAACAGCGTACCTCAACTACAATAAACAAGTAGCAACCACGGACGCTTGTGCATCAACTTTCTTGTGGTCAAGCAAAGAAGAAAACTAATAAAATAATTTTTGCGACATAAAATGTTTGCACCCTACAGGGCAAGGTAACAAACATATGCTCAGCAATTGTAGCATGCGAACTAAATAGATACGGCATAAATGTAACTAGGCTAGGCGAGACAAGGTTTGCAGAAAGGCAACTCAGAAGAAAAGCAGATAAACTTTCTTCTGGAAAGGTCGCTCTGATGAAAAAACTAGAAAAACTGTTTTTGCAATAAGATCTACACTCGTGAAAAGGCTGTAAAACTTACCTACTGGCATACCCAACCAACTGATCAGTATGCGTCTTGAGCAGCAACGCGTGGGTCACCTAACAGTCAACTAAACAACTTTAGCACTAATGCAATAAACATCTAATTTTAGTAATGACATTTGAAGGGTACATTGTCATTTTTTTAAACATATTTTAAATTTTGGGCATTACACACTATAATTTGTAAGTGTGCCGTAACTTGCAACAAATTCACAAGTTTTACATTAGGTTGCAAGTACATATTTTAATTAATGCAATCAATAACAACAAGATATTTTTTATTATTATAAAATTTTATTAGAACTCAAATATGCAAATATATATGTTGAAAATAAGTAAAACATAATTTAATTATTTTAGAACTTAAATCGGAAGCTCCTGCTTTCAGTTTTACAAAAGAAACCGAAATATTACAAAGTGAACTAGATACTTTACTTGGTAAGTATATCAAAATTCAAATTGTATCTAGACAATATATAAAGCTGCTTTTGAGTAAACAGTTAATAAAAGAATAGGTGAAATATTAATAAATTAATTTAGTCACTATTAGAATAGTTAAAATGATTTTAGAAAAACTTATCCTATCTGTAATTCAAATCAAAACAATATGTTTGTACTAATAATATTAATTTAAATTAGCAAATAATGGAGGATTGTACATTGTAAGCATCCACTTGTTTTGAAATTACAATTGATCGCCCGGATACACTTCATAAAAATGGTATTAATTTATTATATAAAATTCAATAAAAATAATATTTATATTTTTTTATAGAATTACAAAATCTAGAAAAAGTTAAAAATAAATGTAGTAGTGTTGACAGTAAAACAACCATTGTTGATATACCAGCTAATATTGTTAAAGGCACCTTACACGATCAATAATACTGACATTCCAAAATACTGACAGTATTACAAAATACTGAATCAGTATTTTGTTTACCTTACACGGTCATTCCACACCGCCAGTATTTTCCTCAGTATCATAAGATACACCGGCTAGTATAGAAGTATTTTAGTATGGATAAACGAAAAAAAAAACGTGCCTGCAATAAGTGCTCAAACGATGGATGAAAGATTGGTTGAAGAAGCTTGACACTTGCACACTAAAGTTGCAGAATATTATATTAAACGCTATATAAAATAAGTTAAGATAACAATTTTGAATTCTCAAAAACAAAGATTTATAATTTATTTCAAATGCTGGATAAATATAGTTAATATTAAAAATATGAAATGCTCATATATTCTTACACGCATTGATGTAGCTTATTTTGTTACTTTTTTTTCTGAATTTAAGATTATTTGAACAAACGTTACTAAAATTCAGCAACATTTGCATCGGAATTGAAGCCCTGTACTGAAGTAATGATGTAAAATAACTTTACACTATCAGTATTACTGTCAGTATTTCCACCACTTCGTGGGCGTGGCCATGATAATGAAATACTGATGCTTGGATTACGGATTATCCGAAAATACTTCAGTATTTTCATCATTTCATCAGTACTAGACCTTACACGAACAATAATACTGTCAATATTTTAGAATATTGACAGTATTATTGATCGTGTAAGGTGCCTTTTAATGATAATTATTTAGGGTAAAGAGTGGTGCAATTGTATAGGCAGTTAGTTAATTAACATACTATTTGGTTTTATAAAACTAAACCCTAATTTAACTGATAAATTTATTCGTCAATTAGTAAATTAAAGATTATATTTTTGTTTATAATACAGAAGTTTGCAATAATTTGCTACTACTTCTACACCGCTTAATGTAACAAATTTATAAAAAGGTAAAGTTGGTTTGGTTTTAATATATATATATATATCAAAATTTAATTTATTGTGCCACGTCAACAACTCATCAAGTTTTAGGTATAAGCTAGTGCTTTCAATGTAGGATTCAAAACAACCTTCATATTTTAGTTAATGATTGAATTCTTTTGTTGTTAGTTAATCTTATCTTATCTTAATTTTTAAAGATAAAAAAAATCTAGCATCTGGAATTAGAGTTGGTGATGTTGTCACAATACCGGAACAGTAAGTTAATCAATTAAAATAAATTTTGTTGTATCTATTACCATCGTACAACTTTCTATATGATTTATTTAGATTACCAGCCGACAAACTTAAGAGGACTGAGACCCTATTACGGACACAAATAGCGCTAGTGATTCTTCTCAGCTACACCTAAGGTTTTCCAAACCGATTGTGAGTTGTTGTTGCAAATATATGGTTATTAAATATTTTAAATTAGAAACACAAAAAGAGTTTTTTTTTTTATTTAAAACGTTTAATGATACTCTAAACAAAAACAATTCATTTTTTTATTAAAAAAAGATAGATTAGCTAAAGAAGGTAAAATCAAATTATTTGTTTCTTGTCAGACAACATGTCAACAAATTTACAAAACATTAAAGATTTTATATTACAATTCAGGAACACACACTGTAGTTGTATCTATCTACATCACAAGTAGAAAGAATTTAGATTAAAAAACTTTCAAGTTTCTAACATAATTGTTGACAAATCTTAGATGTTTTTCTTAAAGTTACAGTTCAATAAACTAATATTACAAATGTTATTAGAAAAAAGGCACTCATTTTTATCCAATTTTTATAACAGTAATTAATAGGTGAATAGAAAAATCAATATAAACCAAAATCTTTATTCCTCTGAATCAAACTGTAATTGAATTAAATTTTTTTTAAGAGAGTTAACAAATAATTTGCGCCTACCGCATACTAAAAGCCGCTTAGACTAAGGAAATAAAATAATTTTCTAAACTAAAAACGCAATGTTCAACGTTTTTATTATATTTTTAATTCAAAATTGTCATGGTCGTTAGATATTATATAAAGTTTAACCTAATTTGTAAAACTTATCCCAAACTTCCAAAAGACAATTTAATCACATCTTACGTTACTTTAAATAATCAAATATATATTAAACTAATAATTTTCTTATAGTTTATTTGATAATGAAACTTATAGAACAGGGTGCTTGTATTGATCTATTTAGACATTCCCGACCCACTCTACCAAGCTAAACAATACTTTTCTTTCTTTGCAAAAAGTCGTCGCAAAACTCGAAGAAACAATTTTTTTTAATCAACAAGGTGTTGTCATTATAAAGAAACAGGAGTTGTTACAAATCGTAAGTAGGAGTTGAGAAAAAAAAAATTACAACATTATAATTTAAGTATTATTATTAATATTGACTAATGTAATATTTTTATTATTAATTATTGATATTATTGTATTATATTTATTTTTATTATTATTATTTTTATTTTTTATTATTTTTTTATTTATATTTTAATAATAAATTTTACTTGTTTTTTTTTACATTTTTGATAGTTATTTAAAAAAAAAATCGGATCCGATCGAATCTGGTCAAAACTTTTTGAATGTTATGTAATTTTGCAGCGCTTATTTATATTTTTTATAGAATCAAGAAATCTGGAAAAAGCTAAATAAAAATAAATGAAGTAGTGCAGACAGTGAAACAACCATTGTTGATATGCCAGCTAATATTGTAAATGATAATCATTCAAATGCTACTGAATGTTTGAATCAGGTCAATGAAGATTTGGAAATTGGTAAGTAAATTATTTTATCAATTTGCATTTGCATTTTTTTCTGTTTATTGCTAAAAGTAAAGAAGGTTTTTAGTTTAAGATTTTAGTAATCCATTTTTTAGTTATCATTCTTTAGAATATTGTTTTTCTTAAACAACTATATCTAAATTTTATGTTTTTTTATTGTTTGCATTTTTTTTTTAAGTATAAATAATCTGTTTGAATGTAAACTGCTTCTACAAAACAAATTAAGTAACTTAGGTGCAAATAAAAGTTTGCTAAATCAAATATTTTAACTTTCAATTTTTAGCAAATATTTGCAAACCTTAACATAGGCTGCTTAACTTAATTTTTAATAATACTAACTTTAAAATCTAATTATTTTATTTCAATATATTATTAAAATATGAAATTCAAAAAGTTAAATAAAACTATCACCACAACAAAAACCATCACCTCGACCAGTAATTCCGCCAGAACAAATTCAACCGTTCTATTTTAATAATACTTTTATTGATGGTCCGTTATCCTATCAGTTAAAGGAAACATGGATATTACAAACAATTTCTATGTTTGATATGGATGTTTGTAAATATGCATTGTATTTGAAAAATGCATCAATTATTGTAAGTATTTTTTTAGAACCGAGGACCTCAACAGCATCTGCTGCGTCTATTGATAAATCCAAAAAATATAAAAAACGTATAAATTATAAAAACAAAACTAATTCCAAATTTACTTAAAAAGTTGTGTTATGTAAAAATGTTATAATTTCTTGCATTTAGTTTTTTTTAATTAATAATAATTTTTTTAAATTAATTTTGAATTATTTATTTATAGACTTGTTACATTTTAAAATTTTGTTTTTGTTATAGGAGTTTTATTTAAAATTCATTACTAAAACCTGTATGACACTGTCTATAATTATGTCTTGAATTATATATATAATTAGAGATCGACCATTTCCGTGTGTAAAACACACAAATTATCAAGGTCACAATTATATCTTGAAAAATTTAGAACATGTTCTATTTTCCCATCTATAATCGACGCGAACGTGATGTGCGCATATTGTTTTGTAATTTGTAATTTTTTTTTCAATTTTACCACTGCAGCTCTACATATAGCAATTGCTACCACTTTTTTAATTTGTTCTGCTTCCATTTTTTATTATTTTCAATAATTGTATAACTAACTGAAGCAATAATCAATTCAAAACAAATGACATAACCTGCAAAGTGTAGTAAACATTGAAACTTGATTTGACAGATCATAGATAAGGCGCAGGCGTGGTTTTATAATTATATAAAGAATTATTTACAGTGTCATACAGGATATAAATTTTATATATGGAATTATGGCACAAATTCTAATAAAAATTATATATATAATTCAAGACATAATTATAGACAGTGTCAAACGGGTTTTATATAATTCCTTACATGACTTATTTATTAAATTAATACTATGAGCTGGTATAATTATACAAATCCAAAAAGCTTTTGTTTTGGTATAAGTGCAGTTGAGACAGTTTTCAGTTGATCAACATGAATATTATTGTTTAGAATAGGAATTTGAAAATTAACAAAAAAATGATTTTTATAATAAAATTTGAGTTTTTATTAAAGTCCTTATTTTTTAATTAATGTCTATATCTATATGTATAAAATAAATAATAAATTTATATCTTTTTTGGATAATTAATTCGAATGTAATAGATTTTATATTTATTATGACACGTTAAACCAAAGATCTGTAAACTTTTCTCATGAATCGAGAGACAGACAATGCACAGCCTCTTCGATCATGAGCGTTGTTTTTGTTTAACTCTACGAATTACCATCTACATCTGCCGTCATAGACGACATTGTAGATCTGGGTGATCAACTTTATCGTCGCGCAATGGTAACACTGCCTTCCTTTGTACCTTAAGGTAATGCATCTACAGACTTCTTAAATGTAGCAGAAGTGCACAACCTGTTTTGATAAATGCTAGGAAGATGCAAATAGTGTTAAGAGAGGAGGTAGATAAACACGGTAACCCAGAAAGAAAAGACTTACAAATTTTTTTATAAATCACGACAAAGCTGTGTTAACGTGTAATTCGCTTTTATTAGCGATTTTTAGTGTAGCAGCCCGATACTATCTGTTCTGCATGATAAGTTTTCAAAATTTAGAAAACATGATCAAGCACGTGGTGGCTTGTGTAAGGCACGATGAAAGCGGACCGAAAAACACACAACCCTCCAGAATGTCCGCTTTTGTCGTAAAGCAATTAAGACCGCGAACCGAGATTAGATCCGGTCGACTATTTTTGCCAACGCTCTAATCGAGTGCAATGTTTATTTTCTTTTGTAAGTATACGTGCCGACGTACACGCTCCGACCAAAAACAGCAACTGGCCAATGGTCATTATCGGAGGCAAGGTGTACCACAGCGTGACGGAAACATGTGCTGAAATGTATGATACACGGGCCGTGCGGCAATCGATTTCCGGAATGCGTTTGCATGAAAAACAACAAATGCGGTCTTAATCGACACATAGACTTTCATTATTATAGTCAATATATTGCACTATAAATGATATACAATAATATTGATAGCCTGTAGATAATATTGAAAGATTGCACAATATATTGAGTTTGATTTTTATTGTACAATCTAACCTAAAAGTATTTATTTCTATTTTTTAAACATTTTTTCATCCATCTGCGCCTAATTTCTCCTTCTTTTTTAAAGATATAATTAAAGCAATGGTCACAAAACTTGCATTGTTTTATTCCACATATTATATTGCAACGTCTAGGTCAAGGGTGGCCAACCTAAATGATCTTGCGGGCCGCTTTGGAAATGCATTATAACTCCGCGGGCCGCATATAAAATTATATATACATATATTAAATTTAGACTCCCTATAAACATTTTTTGAAGTGAAAAATTAAAACATAGAATATAATTTAATTATTCTGCAAACTTTTAAGCCTTATACTCTTTGCAACATTTATAACGAGGCTATAAAGAAAACTCAAAAAAGAACCTAAGAGACAAGGATAGGATACAGAAAAATGGAACAAATTCAAATCTTAATATATGACATGATATTAATAGCAGACAAAGAAGAAAAACAACAACAAAACAAAAGAATATACAAAGAAAAACTAAAGAAGATAAGCATGGACAAAAAAAACACAAGAAAAAGAAAGACAATGGTAGTAGCGACAAAACCTGAGAGGTACAAGATAGAATTGGATCAACAAATAATTGAAAAAGTAAAATATTACAACTACCTTGGCATAATAATAGAAGAAACAGAGAATATAGACATGCAAATAGATGCAAGAATTGGAAAAGAAGAAAAAATATTCAATGCGCTCAAAAGACAAATCTTGGTTACGAAAGAAATAACAAAGACAATAAAAACAGAAAAACAAAAGGCAGTAAGACCAGCCCGCCCTAATATACTCAAGCGAATCTTAGACAACAACAGAAAGAAATAAAAGAAAAAGAAAATTAATGCAATGAAGATAAGATTTCTAATGAAAATTAAAGGAATAACAAGAAAAGATAAAGTGAAGAACTCGGAAGTAAGAAATCTAAAAATTAAACCTATAGAAACAGTAATAGAGGAGAGACAGCTAGAAAGGCTAGGACACATACACAGACTGGATAGAACCAGAATAACAAAGAAAACAAATGAATTGAGAATACAAGGGATAAACAAAAAGCTGGTCCGAACAGACCCACAAAGCAGCAGAAAATAGAGGAATAGAGTGGAGCAACATAGCAAAAATGGCCAAAATAGACAAACTTGAATAAAAAAGAATAAAAAGTTATGAAATAATACAGTCCAACATCCAAAAAGGGTATTAAGAACTTAGGATAAATAATAACAATATTCTGCAAATTCATAACTGTGAACTCATAAATAAAACAGGCAATATCTGTCATATATATGCGCAAGAATATTATTTTGATATCAAAGTTATTTTTTTCTCATAATTTTTACAGTTAATTTTTGAATATATGGATGCACAAATAATAATTTTTTTAAATAAATTGGTTTTCACTATAATGTATATCATTATAAAATGAATATATTTTGTAAAAGTGTAAATCTTGCGGGCCACAAAAATGTTCTAGGCGGGCCGCATGCGGCCCGCGGGTTGGCCACCCCCGGTCTAGGTGGTTCTATATATGATGCAATAGATTGTTCAATAATATTGATAGTATAGGGGCACTTTTACCCCCAAAGATTACGCTGAGAGAGCTGCTTTTTGAAAGGACAACTTTGTAACGTATTGCAGACGCAAAAACCGCAGCATAAATGTCGAAGCTGTGGCAACAATAGATCCGATCAAGTACCTTTAGAAGTACATAACTAACGGTCCCGATTTGGCAGTAATCAGTTTCGACGAAGAAGGAAAAGCGATATACTACAATGAGGCAAAAAATTTCTCGACAAGAGATATTAATTTTTGGGCAAGGCAGCATGGAGACTTCAAAAACAAAATAGTTTACAAGTTGCATAAAGTGGTACGGCTGCAGGTTTACATACCCGACGAGAGAAACGTCTTGTTCTAGAAAGACGATCGAGGAGTAAATCGTACGGATTTTTTTCTTCTTCTTCTTCATTCAGCCTGTCTCGTCCACTGCTGGACATAGACCTCTCTTAACATCTTATATCTACTTCTATCTTGTGCTTCTTGCATCCAGTTGGTGGCGATGCGTTTCACATCGTCTGTCTATCGGGTGGGTGGGCGTTTTCTACTTCTGTATGCCTCCTGTCTAGGTCGCCATTCCAAGATCTTTTTGGTCCATCTGTTGTTCGGCATTCTTGCGACATGCCCGGACCAGTTCCATTTTAGTTTGGTTATTACTTCAATTGCATCACTAACCCCAGATCGCTGTCTTAGTACTTCATTCCGCACTCTATCTCGCAATGTAATTCCGAGCATGGAACGTTCCATGGCTCAGGTGGTCGTTCGTTCCGTATCCGGCTCTGAATCCTGCTTGTTCAGGCGGTTGATAAAGGTCAAGTTTGGTTGTGAGGCGTCTAGTTATGATTTTGGTGAAAAGTTTATAGAGGTGCGAAAGCAGGCTTATTGGCCTGTAATTTTTTAGGTCAGCCGTGTTTCCCTTTTTGTGTATAATAACAATGATTGCATTGTCCCATGCTGTTGGTGTTATTCCTTCCGTGAGACATTTGTTGAATAAACTCTTTATGGCTTCTAATAGCTCAACTCCCCCTTCCTTAATCTGTTCGATCGCAATATCATCTTCCCCGGGCGCCTTGTTATTTTTCATTTCCGTAATTGATTTTGAGATTTCCTCTTGGGTTATCTCCGGTAGATCTTCTGATCCTTGGTTTAAAATTTGGGGGATGGTACTGGTATATTCCGGCTCTGGTGTTTCTTGAGCGCTATAAAGGTTTGAATAGAAGTGTTTTACGATTTCCAGGATCTCTTTTTTTGTTCCTGATAGTTTGTCCGTTATGGTCCTCGAGTTTGGTAATTTCTGCTTTTCCAGGTGTTATTTTCTGTCTCAGTACTTTCATGCTTTTGTTCTCTTCGATAGTCTTCGCTATCCGTGTTTTGTTATAGTTTCTAATATCTTTCCTAGCGGCCTTTGATATTTCTTTATTTAGTGTTCTCAGCTGGTCTGTATGTAGTAGGTGCTTTTGTAGTTTTTCTCGCCTTTGTTTCATAAGTTGTCGTGTGTTTGCTGATAGTTTCCCTTCTTCACTGTTCAGTTTCGTACCATGTATCTGTTTTGCCTCTTGTATCGATGTTACGATTGCACTGCTCAAGGTTTCTATACTCATTTCTTCGATGTTACCGTGTCCTAGTCGTTCTGCTATGGATTTCTTGTATTCCTTGTTATTGTTCACTGTAGTTTGTTCTTTGCTCTTTGATGTTGCAAGCAGTCTTCTCTCCTTTTTCAATCGTAGCACAACTTTTGCTCTTAGCATCCTGTGGTCGCTTCCCACTGACACCCGGTTGAGTATTGTGACATCCTGTACGATTTGTTTTTTATCCGTGATGATGAAATCTATCTGTCGTCTTGCTTCTTACCCAGCTTGGCGTTTAAATCTCCAACTATTAGTGTGTAGTATGTTGGAGTTTTTGACATTGCAGAGTAGATGTCTTCATAGAAGATCTCGATTTCTTCCTCTGTGTGTGTGGATGTTGGGGCATACACTTGGATGATCATTATGTTATATCTTTGGTTTAGTTTTAGTATTATAAAGCATACTCTGGGGCTTATGCTCTCTATGTGTAGGATCTGTTTTGTGTGTTTTTTATGTATTATGAAACCTACTCCTCCATCGGAGCTCTCTTCGTTTCCTCTGTAATATAAGGTATTTCCTGATTTTAGGGTAATCTGCTGTTCTCCTCTTCTTCGTATCTCAGCCAGACCTACTATACCCCAGTGAATTTGGTTTAGTTCTTCTTCGAGTTGGAGTACTTTTTCTTCGCTGGAAAGCGTTCTCGTGTTATAAGTACAGATGTGCAGTGTTCGTCGTTTGTTTTGGTAGCCTGTTGTTTCCCGGTGATTCTTCGCACCTTTTGACCGCTGCTTGATCCAACCGCTACCTAGGTTGGGTGCTAGCGGTCCGCCGGGGACTAAGGGCCGTGTTCTTGTTGTATCTTTTATATTAAGAGGGGTTTAGCCGTTACCTATCACGCTGGCCAATGCGGGTTGATAGGGGTCGTCAGGGAGTATCATTTCCTTTACTCCCGTTTTGCAGGGTGCGCCGGATGACCGAAGTCATCGCTCGTGCAGGTGAGGTTGACATTTGGGGTGGTATGTGACCTTTTTTTACCTTCTCCCTCTTACACCCCTATCATACGGATAATGATTCTTTAATGTTAAAGTGCTTATTTTGCACTTAATGCTGTCGACTCGAATGCCCGCAAACTTTACTACGAGATATTCCGCTATGGTACAGGTTCAAAAAGGACAAGTGGATCAGACAAATTTACGACAAGAAAGAAAAAAAAAATGTTTCCAGAATACACATCATCAACGCAAGTTAGACCAAAAAGTTTCACCTGCGCATTCTCTTGTTGAGAGTGAGAGGCGCAAAATCTTCTGAAAAATTGAAAACCGTGGACGGTTTGCTATGCCAATCATTTTTTGAAGCGGCCAGTCGCAGAAACCTGCTGCCGACGACAAAGAATGACACGCGGCCAAAATTCAAGTACCTGGCAGATTACAAAACATTTGTGCATACTTTTTATGCTACTATCTAGTGACCAACGTGCAAAACTTGTGGGACGCATTCAAAAAACAAATAATATAAGATTACAAAGAAAATCGACAACAACATCACCGAATTAAAGGCATTATGCCGCGTCGCCGCTTGTTTACGGTATCAGCACCAAAACATAGGCGAAATTTGCAGGAAATCACGAAGAAAACCTTAGAAAATCAAGACGAAATCAGTGATTTTGAAGTGGACAAAAATGTAACAAAAAAAAAAGTTTAAATGAATTGCACCAAAAATAAAAACAAACAACATTGAAATGGTGACAATAAAGTAATACATGTTAAAATTGATGAACAAGTTATTATAATAACGGCGGCACACGTTTAAAATAATTTTAACATGGGAGACAATTTAAAATGTCAATGTCGTGAAAACGAATACAATAGGAAAAAAAATATTTCTAAAACAATTTGCTACAAATATGTAACAAGGATAAGAGTATAAAAAAAAAGGTGAAAAAAATAACACAACACAACACAAAATTCAAAAATGCATAATTCATCAAATGATTAATATAATATTTATATAATATGCATGCAAAAAAATTACTATTATTAAGTTTATTATCAAATGCAAAAAATACACACACACACACACGCACTGTGTAAATAATAATACAATCAAATGAAATGTCGCCAATCAATCTTGTATTTATAATTTTACAATCTTATACTGATAAAACAAAACAAAACAAAATTGTCATATTTGTATAAATGTATTTTTGTGTCAAAAACTATAATATGTAATATAATAAATCTCCTTTAAAACATTTTTTTGGAAAAAATACAAATAAGTATATATAAGTTTTCTATCCTGGTTGGATATAGGCCTCCAATACTGCACCTAATGCTGGCACCTTACATTACGAAGGACCTACAGTTTTAAGTGGATTCCGAACCACTGGAGAGATTTCATCACTCCATCAGAGAGGGTTATTAGCCGTAAAACCCCACGCTGGCAAGGCGGGTTAGGGAGTGGGAGAGCGTACAAACATGTGAAAAGTGTGTCACGGTATGTGGGAATCGAACCCACGAACTTCGGTGCAGCGATCATTGAACATTCCATCAAACTATAAAGAACTTTTCTGAAATATTCAAACAGCAAACAGGAGAGATGTCGAATGTAGTCAAGAAACGCTCACTGCGTTTAACGAATTTTATAGAAATAAGGTTTGATACAAAAAACTAATAATTGTCTATGTCGCTGTGATTTGTTTGACTGATTTTGAATAAATTAATATCTCATTTCATAATTTACTGACAATTCAAAATCGTATAAAAGCTGCGAAATAACTGCCAATTGCATAAATAATAAATGATACCGATTAATGCAGACATTTTAATATTAAATCGAATCTAGATGGCGATACTAGTCTTTTGTTTCATTATTAAAAGTGTTGTTTCTTGTAGTACAAAATAGGTTTTGTTCTATATGTAAGCATACGGAATTAACGGAAAAAATGAGGAATACTATAAAAAACAATAAACAAAGCTACTTAAAGCAGACATTAATTGTAGTTGCTGTCATATTTTTGGAAAACATCTAAATGTAACGATTTGCAATACTTTTGCAAAGTATACAAATGGTTTATGCAGATATAAAACTGACAAAATTATATGACTATTTACTTAATGCTACTAACTATAGAACTAATAATGCAAACAGTTTGATATGCGATGTAGATAAAATGTCAAAAGATAATAGCTTCAAAGTTAACAGCTGCCCCAATAGCCTGCTATTCAAAATGAAACTACTTATTGGAAAACCTTTTATATAACTTTTTTCCAAAGTCAATGCTGTGTAGCCCAAACAGTGCGCATTCTGTACGCAAGCTTGTGCAAAAAGTTTGTGAGACTGGCATGCTAGTGGCCAACACACACGGTCATCGCCGTTGTACGGTGCGCACTAACGAAAATGTGGCTGCCAAGTTCGGTATCATGTTATCAGCCGTCTAGGCAATGTCAGTTGACCACCTCGGAGCTACGATTTGACGCCTTTAGACTTTTTTTTTGTAGGGTGCCGTGAAGGACAGATGTTATGCAAACAATCCATTAACGGTTCCTTTAAGAGGGAACCACTAAATGGACCACCTTTTATATTTGCCTTGCGCCTCATTGTACTCAACGCTGCTACTTATCGCCATGCCATTAAATAAATGCATGCGCGCCAGGTGAATTGTGCGAGAGGCTGAGTTGTCAGTAGAGTGAAGCACATTTTTATATATATTATATAAATAATTTGCAAAGTTCTCTCGCGAAGTTTTACAATGTTTACATAATTTTAAAATTATAAAACATTCAATAATTAACAATATAGATTTAACATGTGTGTGCGAAGTTAAATTAACAAAATATCATATCAAAGTAGCTTTAATTAATAAATTAAATAAGAATAAAATTAAAAATACTCAAAAACTTTGTTTTTCACCGTATAAAAATAAAACAAAAATTTATTAATTGGAAGAAAAAAAATCATTGCGAATCAACGTAAATTGACGTCACAGTCATACACAAATTGTTGATGAAAATTTCACGGTTTCATTGATTTAAATAATATTAAAATGATACGCAATCATAGTTATAATCGTTATTGTAACGAAGTGAATAAATCCGCATTGTTTGTGCATTCCAGTTACAGAAACCATAGCAACCGTGTAAACAAAAATTCACACAATAGAAACTGTATCGACGGCCAACTAAGATACTATACTATATATGATTTATTTTGTAGAATATTTAAGACTACTTTTAATTATTTTATTGCAAATTAATTTATTATTATAAACAAGCATATTCGTTTTTCCATTTATATGATTTTGTCAATGTATATTATATTAATACTTCATATTTTATTTAATATAATTAATAGTATATATTAATACACAACGTTTTACGAACAATTTAAAAAAATATGCATTCATATCATGTCTCAATTATTGTTTAGGATCTGCATTATTATTAAAACAGGCCTTTCTTGCAAACTCTAAAGTCCAATAAGCACCATGTTAATATTTTTACAGATACATTTTTAGAATATATTTATTCAGAACTACGAATTTGTAGCTGTGTGACTTCTAATTATATAATTATTGTTGTAGCTGTATATTATCGAGTTTTAAATTATATTATTGTTGCGAAATAATATTGAGATAATACACATTCAATGTAATAAAATCGATGTCTCTGATGCTGTTGTTGAAATCAACAACCACCGCATCTTTATGCATTTCTTTGTAGAACCATAGCAACCGTGTAATCATAAATTTACACAATAGAAAATGCAGACGGCCAACTAATTTATTTTGTAGAATAATATTATTTTATTTCAAATAATTTATTATTTACAAACATATTAGTTTTTACCATTTATATTATTTTGTTAATATATATTAGCCGATAACGCTGGCAGTCGATGTGCCATATTTTATTTAATAAAATATGCAATCATATTCTTAATTATTGTATTACAGGCCTTTCTCGCCAACTTAATTTTATAATTATTTTTCAACTGTATATTATTGTGTTTTGGATATATTATTGTCGATTGTAATTTGTGGAGAATTGCGATACACAACCAACGTATACAACCGCTATGCTACTAATGAAACGAAATGGATGAACACCGCATCTGTATGCATTCGTTGTTATCGTTGTTATAGAAACTATAGCAACCGTATAGAAGTTAGAAAGGCGGCCAACTAAGATAATAAAAAGAGCATCCCAACAGCTACCTTGATATCTATTATTGTTACGAAAACAGCATCTTTGGTGACGTTCGTATTTGTACATATAATTTGATAATTTATTAATATTTTTACTAGTACATTCAGAAATAATCAAATTATATTTTATCATTGTATTTTAGTTAAATTATAATTGGAAATAGCCGGAAAATATCAAAATATAGAAATAAATCCATTTTAAGATAATTTTAAATACGTTTTTGCGAATACAATTTATTAAATGACTTTAACAAAACATAGATTGATTTTTTCTAATAGAACTTATAAAAAACAAATTAATTATCAAATTATTTGTAGAACTAGAAATGTCGCCAAAGTTGGCCGGTATGAAACTGATCATAAAACATAGCTAAGTTTCCTATAACAATAGATACAGGAGAAGTTTTTAGTTTAGATAGCACATATGCAATCAATATTTTGTAATTTCTTGCGCTCGTAAATGGCACGTGCTACTACAAAATGCAAATATGTATTATGCAAAAAAATAGAAATAATTAATTAGTATTTTAATAAATAGATTAATATTAATACATTTATTAATATTAAAATTCCATTTCTATATTACCAACATAAATGTCATAACATTTTAATTATAAAAATTTACATTTAAATAATTTTTTAGTTAAATAGGGTGGGTGTTAGACAATAAACGTACGGCTGAATAACTTAGTTATTTTTAAACCGATTTGAATCCAAAAACTATTTCAAATGGTTTTTGAAATACTATAAAGGCAAAAAGCAACAAGTATATTAGCTTGATTTTTATTAAGGTCATTTTTTATATAAACTAAAAATGCAGCCAATAATCGAGTGTTCCAACCCTGTGTATTTGTTTACAATTTATTGTGTATTTTAATAATATAGATTATGTTAAACTGCTAAAACTGCTTCACACCAAAAATGTCTTAAAATATCTACACAAAAATAATATACAACATTTATTAGTTTTTATTTTTAACTTTCTATTTGTTAAACTCTATTAAGTAAAAGCCGTTTGAGACAAGATTGAGTTCGGAACTGAATTTAGCACAATTGTTTGCGCTTAATTTTTCTAAATTTTAATCCAGTTTTAAAAAAATTGAATATTTGTATCCAAGAAATTAGAACCTATAGGATAGAAAAACCTCGGTCGGTAGCCCTGTTCATATTCAAACCAACCATTGTCATAATGTAATATATATAATCATTTGTTTGCATAATATCGATGAAATTCTGACGAAAAGACGTAAACGTCAAAATATTCATTTTTGCATTATTGGTGTTATTGAAAGGTATTTTCAAAGTGAATTGATTCGCGCTAAGATCTTAACTGCCAAAAATAAAGTTTTTATTTTATTCCCAAATATAAATGCGTATCCGCCACATTCTAGCGAGTGAAATGGTTCAGTTCATTTTGTGCAAAATTTGTGTGTAAAAAGGTACGATTATATTTGTTATATGTTTTTATATAGTTATAATCTTTTAAAAGACATGATTCATTATTAAATCAATATTATTTATTCTGTGTATACACAAAATAAACCTGTTTTAATGTGACGACGCTTTATTTTGTAAAACTGATTACTTTTTTGAATTGTTTGATGCTATAAGGTAGTTTTATGAATTAATAATATGTTTAAATATTTAATTCTTAAAAATTTGAATTAAATAGTTTAATATTTGGTCGGAAAGTTACATTCAGACATGGCGCTTAAGCGACTTTTGTTTTATTATTCAATTTGTTTTAGATTGACATGTCATCACGATCTAAGAAAATCCTTAATCTTGTAATAAAGATATAATTTTTCTAGAACATGTTGATAAAGAAAATTTTGAAAATATCCAGCGATTAATTACTAGCGCTGCGGAAGGAGAAGATATGCAAATTATCACATCTATTAACGACATAACTTATTATTCTCAATTCAATAACAACAACGAAGTTGAAACCCAAAAAGCTCTTAAATATAACAACAGTAGTAATAGTTTTGTTCAAACTAATGTTGTGGAAGATGAGGAAATGCAATATATTCCGATGGAGACTTCTATTAACGACATTTATTCTGATTACAATGTCATCGAAGAGTTTGAAACTCAGAACTATGTTGACATTAACAGTAGCAATAATATCGGTCCAAATACTGTTGTGGAAGAGAAATATTTAGAAAATTCTTCAATTCTTATTCCGAGCGAAGAGTCTGTTGATCTGTTTCAATCTAATATTATAAACAAAAGTCAAACAGTCTTGTTGATTATAGTAGTAGCAGTAGTAATAATACTAAATCAGATTATGATACACTATCTTTAAGTTCAAACTCAAGAATAAGTGGCTAAAATAAAAATAATTAATGTATTTAAAATGATTGAATCAAAATCTTATAGTGATAAAGACTCCGATTCCAAAAAATCTACCTCTGGTAATGTGGTATCTACAAAACAATGCAATTTAAGAAAGGGGGCAGCAAAATTATCAAAATCATTTAAAGAAAGCAAACTGATATTGCAAAAATAATCAGGATAATGAACTACAATCCAAAACTGATGCTACTGTTAGTAAAAAGAAACCTGGAAAACAAAAAAAAATGTTGTCAAACAAGAAAAATTCACTGAAGTTGTAGTTACAACGAGAAGACTTAGATCTAAAGATCCTAATGTGACAACAACGACAAAGGTTACAAAAAAAAATATAAAAGATAAAAAGATAAAAAGATAGATGATGAATTAAAGACTAAAATTAAATTGGAAAATAAATCAAAAACCAATTTAGTTACAAATATAGATACAGATGCTGCAGTATCCACGGTTAAAACTAAAGAAAAAATTGATATACATTTGTTTAAAAAACTAATAGAAGAAGTTAAAAAAAATAAATCAGAAATTGATACTAATGAAAAACTATTGGTCGACAATTTAAATGAAGTAAAACAAATATTAAATGTACCTAAAGATAAGCAAAAACCTATAGTTGAACCATTATGCGTTGCCAAGAAAATTACACCTTGTGAAGATGCTGATACGTCAAATGCACCACAATCGGTCAAAGACAGCTCCGCTGATAAAGCATCAGAATCAGAGAAAACCACAAAACTAATTTTAAATGTATTATTATTTGATTACATAGCACCAAGTTCTCAATCAGTTAAACGAGGCACACGGAAAAGAAGCTATGTTAGTCTTGTACCTAAAGCAATTGAAGTTGAAAGCGGCGGTATACGTAAAAAAACGCGTGGCAAAAGAGCAATCAATGTAAAACAAAAAAAAAGATGCCAACAATAGTAAGGAAAATAAATCAGGTCCTCAACATAAAACACCTCTTAAAAAAATAAAAGGTCAAAATAAGCAGATATTTTTGAAATAAGTGATGATAACGCCGTTCCTGTATCACCAGCACCTAAAAAATACATAAAAGCAATCGATACTCCAACATGAGTACGTGCTGTAAGACGTATAGCTCAAATAAAAACAAAAGAAGAAGCTGAAAGACAAAAAGTGGATGATATTACAATGGACGATATAAAAGAATAAAACGCAGTAAAAAGAACGATGATTGAAATTTTAAAGCAGTAAATCAAAATGGTATATCAAAAGATGATACAACAGCAACATTAAGAAATGAATCTGAAGAGAAAAAGAAACGTAAGCAGAAACAAAAACAAATGAATCCGAAATTCAATAAATTAAAACTATGGCAGTCTAGTTCAAACTTGAGCTGATAATCACACGCCAAAAAAGATGAAGAAAAATACGAGGAAGAACATAATGATGCCCCATTAGTATTTAAATCTGATCACGAATTATTACCGGAAAGTGATTTAGAAAATGATTCTGAAATTCAACCATTAAAACGAGCACGTACGGTTAAAAAAAGAAGGTAAAATTAAAAAAAATGTACTCAAAACAGTTAAAAGTTATAAAATTAGTTTAAAAATTATGTCACATTAAAAGTATTTTATGATTTTTATGAACACATTAATGTATATTCAAACATAAAAACAGCAAATATTTTTATCTTTCTTATTTTATCTGTATATTATGTTTCTAATTATGAAAGTTTTTTCAAATAAAAAATTTAAAGCAAATAAGTGTCTGACTTTGTTGTCTGAATATTTAATTTGATAAATTTTAATCTAGATGTTAGCTACTCTAGAAAAGTTCTTAAATTAATAATTATAGTTCTGTAACAAAAATTAATTAGGAAACTGACTCAGTAAACGTCTAATTGAAAAAATTATGACATAGATTTTTTTTCTAGCTTTAAAACAGTGTAAAATACCATCTAACATCTTGAATACCAAAAAAAAAATTTCCTAATCCATTCATTCATACAGCAGACATGTCAAATTGTATTTTAAATAACAAATTCTTTTAAATGTATATAATGTATTTATGGTTTTGTGTATGACAAACTAAATTAGAATTTATGAACTTAGATGTAAAAGACGGTAACAGTGGTTTGAAGGTGTTGTTGTCATAAATATCCAAAGTTAACACTACACACCGTATATGTGTACGTGGCTTAGTGTATAGTAAACTGAATTACAATTCAAGAACAATAATATAAAAGACAATAATAGTGGTGTAAAAGCAATACAGAATAAACAACAGTACATAAACATAAGTTGATAAAAATAACTTGCAGAAGTTGGTGCAAACTCACAGATGCTAAAGAAGTTTGGCAGAGTCCTATGACAAAAAAAAAATTACCTGTATGAAAAGCGAGTAAAGTAAAATTATATTAGAAAATAAAATGTAAAAATATATAATTGTGGTCTCAAACAGTAAAATAAAATTATAATTAATATTAAAAAAAGTGATAAAAAGCAAAGCAATTGACCAATTGGAAACAATCAATCAAGTAGTGTAGAGACAATTATTTGAATTGATTGGTGAAAAACATTGACAAAAAATTAAAATTCTAATTATTCAACAATTTTTAAAACAATTCAGTATATATTTCACAGAGCTATAAAAACTTTTACAAAACACTGTACGAATTGCCGACTTTGAAGGCGCGGTTGAAAAACTAGTGCAAAGCAAAGATATTTATTTCAAATTTTTAAAATTAATATACATACATGGTTGTGATTAATGAGTATCCTGCTCAAGTGTAAAAAACAATATTATTCAAACGGCAAATTAAAAAGTAGACATTAAATAAACAATTTAAATATTTTTCAAACTATGGTCATTTTGTACAATTTCTGGCTGTCTTGCCAATCAAGAGAAAATGATGGCAAAATTACTAATTTTATAACAAGTAAAAAAACGACTTAATAACTTGACTTACAACAACAAAAATTGTTGTTAGGTTAACTTGCTTTTTGCTAACAAGATTTGTGATAGAAAATTATAATTTTATTCAGCACATATGTTCAAATTGTATTTTAAACAACAAAATCTTTAAAAAGTATATGATGTGTTTTTGGCTTTGTGTATGACAAACCAAAAAAGAATTTAAAAACATAAATGTAAGAGACGATAGCATTGATTTGGAGCTGTCGCCATAAATATTCAAAATAAACTTTATATAATGAATATGTGTACGTGGCTTAGTGTATGATAAACTGAATTACAATTAAAGATCAATAGAATAAAAGACAATAACAGTGATGTAGAGGCTATAAACAATAAACAATTAAAATCAATAGTACATAAACATAAGTTGATAAAAATAACGTGCCAAAGTTTGTGCAAAACTAGCAGATGCTAAAAAAGTTTGACTGAGTACTATGGCAAAAAAAGAAATACTAGTATAGAAAGAGATTGAAATAAATCTGTATCAGAATATACATCATTTTCACAAATACATTACCCACTCCATATTACTGTATATTGTAAAATTATTTCTTTTTATATTTTCAATTTTTAATATTTAATTATTAAGTTATCAGTGGTAAAATCTTTTATTAACATCTTTTTTACTATAATTCTAAAAAAATAAAAACGGTTATTAAAAATAATATAAAAGTTTATATTCTCTATCTATTCCTAGTGTAGCTACATTAGTTAATTGGCAAAAACAGTATAATTATTGACCTGAAAGTAAAATAAGTTGATTTTTAATTATTTTGCAATAAAGAATAAATTAACGCAAAGCTTTTAAAGTAGCAATACTCTCGATATCTCAAACTAAATAGATTATTTAATTTTTAATTAATTTATTTAATTTGTTAACTTAATCCAAAGTCTAATAATTACTTAAAACTCAAATAAAGTTAATTAACAACAATAACAACAAAATATAAGAAAATTGTTATAAACTTTGTATCATAAACTAAATACAACAAAAACATTTGCTTTAAATAAGATCAATATAAAACAATAATTTAAAATGAACGGTTATAGTAGTATTAGTAGTAAATATGGCTAATAAAAAAGATTTTCTTTTAAGATTTACACAATATAACTATTTATTATTTTAAAAATAAAGATAGTAGATGTAGAAAGCACTTTAAGCAGCGACACTATTATTTTTTGACATTTAATAAAAATATTTAATTTATCAAGTTTGTTTATTTTATTCATTTGATTTATGCAATTTATTATTTTTTTTACAGTAAGGTAAAGTTTTTTTAAATTATTTAAGAAATAAAAATTAAAAAAAAAACACAGAGCACTTATCTGTAAAGACTCTGCATAATGAATTCATAAAATACACAAAACTTCGTACGTTTATATTTACGTATTTGTTTTGAAATTTATAACTATGTTTTTAAAATTATTTCAAAAGTTGTTTTCATTATTTTATTTATTCATTCAGTAATGAATCATGTTTAAATGACAAAATCTTTTAAAAGTTTATAATGTATTCATGGTTTTGTGTATAGCAAACTAAATTAGAACTTAAAAATATGTATGTGTAAAACAAAACAGTAATAATGGTAATAATGGAGGCAATAAACATTAATTAATTAAAATAAATTTTGTGTATTTTAGTAATAAGTTTATAAAAATAACGTGTTGATGCAAAACCCGCAGATGCTAAAGGGGTTTGGCAGAGTCCCATGACCTGGGCGTATCAATAGGTATAGCGGATATGGCCACACGTATAATTCACGAACTGCACTGACCCAGGAGCCAAGCAGCGGCTCAAATAATGGTTTTATTTTATTTCCGTCAAGGTCGAACAGTTACTTATTTAGACGCACAATTTCATGCACATCATGCCATGAATGCCGGCATAACCTATTCGCGTTCACTTTGATGTTTCCATGATTTTAGTTATTATTGTTATTAGTTTTGTAGTTTAAATTTAAGGATTGCCTCAAAGGCTTTAAAATGTCACCACCAGGTATTTGCAAATATAAATAAAAAGTGTCATTTTGTAATAATATATATTATAGTTCTATAACTGATAGCAGTTATAGGACTATAATATGTATTATTATTTATTTTTAAAGAATTTATATTTTGTTTATTTCAAAAAATTATTATTTATTTGCAAATTCTGTGTGGATTTGCCATTTTTAACTCTGCCGTTGTCAGTTCCCAGCCCGAAAATAAAAAGGGAAAATAGCAAGTTTTAAAAATAGCGCATTTTATTGACGCAAACGTAACTCAGCGCCGCTAGGCGTTTGTTTTACAAACTTAATGTATCTTCCCAGGAGCGAAGAGGCGCTAAAACTCGTGGCAAAATATTTATAGGGAATTGACATATCTTCTATTGTATGATCTGTGCCCATGACGAAAAAAAAAATCATCAAAGCTTTTTGTAAGTTAGGTTAGGTTAGGTTAAGCAAACTCTATCACAATAAAATACTAAAAATAACAAATACAGTTAGTACAAGTAACGAAAATCCTCGAGCAAAGTATCAATTATCTAGTTGCTTAAAATTAAAAAAACAAATAATACTGAACTTATGCAAGTTATCCATTACACAATATTGAATGAACACAAAATAAAATAATAGATGCATTTATTTAGGTCTAATTGTAAAGAAGACACATTAAAATTGTTAATAAGCCTCAAACAATTTATCAAAAATTAAAAAAAAAAATTATGTACATATGTTTTTTTATGTCGTAATGGTAACAATAAACCTACCATTTAAATATTTTCAAACTTTGTCATGCGTTCTTGAATAACCTTTATGTATTTTTTTTTTCTTTTTCAGTGATGAAATTGTTATCGGTTACTTGTATAAAATTTCACAACGTTGATAGAGTTGGTATTTGACATATAACGTTTGACTAAAATTAAATTAACCACGACTACTAAATAGTGCATATGAAAATTAACCTGGAACAAATTACCATCGACAACGAGCGTGCATTACGACGTCTTTCAGCTACCATTGCTCAGTCTAAGAAACCAAATTATTCACAACTGCCTAGTGCATATGAAAAAAATTGGCTTAACCGGAACATTAACGGACAAGTCAGTTGTACTACTAGCGACAACAAGCGTGCATTACTATGTCTTAGAAGTACCATGGACTAACACCAAATCTCATAGTGTTACATGTTTGGCACCAGCAAAAGTAAATTAAAGCCAAAATCTACCCTAACAAAAAAAGTTTGCTTATTAGTTTCTCAAGAAATGATTTTTATTTTTTGTTTATTTTCTGCGTATGTATACTTATTTGCTTTATTTGTTGATAGTGTATTGTAACATCATTTTGAATCTATGTATTGATCTTTAAAACAATATTTTTTAAATTTAAATTAATAACATTTATTTTTAACAAATAAGAACTGTGAAATGTCCGCCAGGACTATCAAAACCTGCGGGCAACTGTGGTGTCTTATTCCAAATGAGGCAATAAATTTTATACTACCTTTAAAAATGTATTTTGTGTTTATCACGGTTGAGGTTACAATAATATAGCACAACTAGCACAAACTTCAAATCAGTTCATCACTGAACATATAAATGTTTATTTTACCTCTTAAGTATTTTTTACAAAATTTGTTTTAATGGTTTCCAAGTGAAGTTAATGTATACATAAAAATGCTGTTTTATTAAGGTTTTTGTTGATTATATCAAATATTTTAAAAAAATATAGAATTATATTTTCTACAAAAATTGTTATAAGTGTGGTTCTAAAAGAATTCGAAAACAAGTGAATCACATTGATTATACCAACAGCTTTGTTAATAGTTGCGCTGTCAATTCCGAGCATGATCTTTTGCGTCAGATCGGTATTTAAATTTTTTTAGTAAAAATTAAACTTTTACTTGAACTAATATTATTGTTATTGGGATTAACATTTTAGTTATATTGTTTCCATTGTTATTATGAAATTGTATAGCATGGGGTGCTCATAGCACTAAATCTAATGATTTTGTTAGTTTTAAGGTTTTATTATTAATGCAATGTTGTTAAGTTTAGATATTATGTATAATGTTTGGATTTTTTATACACTATTTATTTATTTGTTTTTTACGCCATTTAAATGTTTGAGTGAAAATATGTTTTTGTTGTAAAAAAATGAAAGAATAACACAAACTCTAAAAGTTGATACAATTAATACCTTTAAATTATATAGCATAATCTTCATTAAATTGTTGTTTTATTTTTTATAGTATTTTTAATTTTGAGGACGCAAAATAATGCAAAAGTAAATAAAATAAATAATAATTTAGTAAAAACAAAGCTAAAAACATGATTGAGAGAAAAATGGTTAACGCCATTTTAACCTTAAAATTTGGTTTAAAAAGACAAATGTGGCTGCATAGTTTACCAGCGGTAAATAAAACAAACAACACGTATGCAAAGATTTGGTTAATTTATTTATTTTAAGTTGGTTTATTTCTGCTTCTAGAGCTAATCACAGACGCCAATTGTTAAGACTACCACATCTAAAACTGTTTGCCGTAAATTCAGGAATTTTAATCTAAATTATAAGTTTTTTGCGTGCACGCAACATCAAGTCAGTTCACGGGACTTACTAAAGTTTTTCTTTTTATTCGAAAGAAGGCGTACTTATCACAATCCATTTTTTAACCAGAAAAGCTGACCCTTTAGATAGAAGACTCAAATTCGAGACTTCTAGTATAACAGTTGAGTACGGCGGTCAAACTTATGCACATGTTGATATTGAAAATGTATCAATATTCGATATAATTAAATTTGAATTAAATAAGTTTTTTCTGTTGTCTGCTTAAATTATTTATATAGTTTTTAACAAAACTTTATAAGCAATTTTTTTTGTAGAATTTATTGTAATAAAATATGTTGAATAAGATTTTTTAGTAAAATATTATGTTATATTGATAAAAATTGGTCCTGTTCGACAATCTGGTATATTTTGCTATATCTGGTGTAAGTTGGTAACCACCACTTGGCAACACTGGTTATCAGAAACAAAAAGAGTATTCTAACGATAATAAAATTTAAAGTATAAATACAAGCAATTGAAAGCTTCAAAATAGAACATTAAACTAATTCAATTTTTTTAATAATAAACCAAGGTTTTTAATGTCATACAAAGTTACACAAAATATAAGATGCTTTGGTTGTAGTAGTCAATTTTTTTGAGAACCAAGTAATTGATTGTACCAATTGCTTTGTTAGTATTTTAAGCGCAATCAACCCTATTAACTTGGTGAATGCGGAGTATAATATTTTTGTCTGTTTTAAGGTAATATGTATATATTATGTTTGAATACTATGTGTAATGTTTGCTTCTATTATATATTAGGTATATTTTTTGCGTTTCTCGTGGCGTAAAAGCGCAAACATTCTCGGTTGTTTGGTTATTTGTTTTTTAGGTCGAATGTTTAAGTAATTTAAATAAAAATATGTTTTTAGATTTAAATAAATAAAAGAATAACACAAAGTCTAAAAAATTATTTAATTATAACCTTTAATTTATATAGCATGTATCTTTATTGAATTGTATTTTTGTGTTTGTGTGTATGATTATATATATTTTCTTGTTTTGATTCTAAACCCAATTACCTTACTTACTATAGATAATTTTAGTTTTAAAGTTTTTCTAATTTATAAAAATGCGTAAGCGGATAAAATCATTTCCACGTGTGTGCCATCTCTACCGATCTCTTTAGTGATTGACCCCCATCCCCGAAGAAAGCAGCACCGCTATAAAGTGCTAGTGACCACCAATAATCCAGACATTGTGACAGATTTATTAATTCAACGTAACCGTTGGCTAGTCATAAAAAGAATTACATAACAACATCAGATAAGAGAAAAGATTTGAGATATCTACAAGTCCAACGCAGAAGAACACCACGGAATTTATTAGAAGTTATTATTTGAATAATGTAAAACATAAACTCACAAATAGTTTTGGCTTGTCCCGGACAAACTCTAGGTTTATAATAAGGTTCTTTTCTTGTCTATTGGTCGCATTATACAACTAGCAAAAATACTATTATAAATATTATTTACAGCACCCATATCTTAGATGGTTTTAGGGTAAAATTAGCTCCCATCTTGAGTGGTTTTAGTCCCATTCGTTGTTCAGATTAGAACATATATATTTTATTTTAAAGTAAAATTTTATTGTAAAATTAAAAAGGTTAAGTCTAAGAACAATTCTATGTTAAACTTTATGTTTTTACATAATGCACAATAACATTATGTAAGTAACGATTAGATAAATAAAGAAATAAATAATCTTACTCCAAGAAGGATTTCTACAAATACTAATTTTTAAAGTAATCAAAAACAAAATCAAAATTCTCAAGAAAAACAGAACAATAGAATCAATATTAAGTTAATATTGAAACAGAAGAACTGTATCCTGCAGTTTCATAATAATAATAATAATCATTACAAATTGTATACAAACATATCGCAATGAATTTGCAGTAAAGATTTTCTATTTATCTATTTTTATTAATAAGATTTTCATTAATATTTACAGAATCAAAAACAGAAAAATGATTGTACCAAATCAAAAAATAATTCCAGAATGTACATATGTATATCATTAGCAAAAAATGGAAAAACTATAGCATCAATCAAAATATTGTTCAAATTTGAAGTATATTTAATTTAAAAGGCTTTTTTTATTAACATTTTATAAACCTATTATAATATAAAACTAAATGTACAAATTTGTATAAAAATGTTGTGAAGTCAATAATTATAAAGTTCACAATTCTCTTATTTTAAATTTAATAATAACAAACCATATAATTTTCAATAAAAAACTTCAAAGTTTTAATAACTGACCACATGTTTATTAATGTCTTTAAAAAACCAACTTTGATTACTAAATATTTTATAACAAAAGATATTCAAACCTGTAACGCAGATGCCTTTTTGCTTGTGGAAATACATGTGAATTACATTTATTAGATAACAATTTTAATAAAAACTAACTTTTAAAATCAAAATTAGTAGAAGTTCATCCAGACCTAGATATATTACTAATGACTGATAATAATAATAGTACGTACTCATCAGTCAACTAAAGATAATATTGGTTTACAAAATCCTATTACAGCATCTCTTCTAAATGTCTCAAATAACCAAATAATTAATGAGATAGTGCAATACTCCCCTGCAGATATCAAGATGATTTAACCTTATAATCACAATTCATATTTTTATAGGGTTTTCCAATAAGAGGTTTCATTTTAATATTAAAAAAAACGGGTATTTTTTAAGAGAAATCAATAAATGTTTATTTCATTGTAAAAAGAAAGGTATGCCATTAACATTTAAAAACGAAATCAGTCAAATGGCCGCCACGGTTACGGTTGCAGTACCACATTCTTTTCATGAAATTTTCCATGACTAATTTGCACGTTTGCGGCTGTATGTCCTTGATTCCACTTTACAAATTCCATCTTTAAGGTCTTGAGTCGATTGTGGAGCATTGGCATAAACCTTATCTTACACGTGGCCGCAAAGAAAAAAGTCCAAAGGTGTTAAATCACAGGATCTCGGTGGCCAATTGTGAGAAATCGAAAAATAACACGGTCAGAAAGTTTTTCTTGCAAATTTGCGATTGTTTCGTTGCTTGTGTGGCATGTAGCGCCGTCTTGCTAAAAATAAACGTCGTCCACATCAATATTCCGGCCATAAAAAACCATTAATCATAGCTCGGTAGCGCCATTCATTCACCGTAACAGTTGCATTAGTCTTATTTTTGAAAAAGTAGGGTCTAATCACACCGCTAGCCCAAAAACAGCACAAAAAGCGTTTATTAAAATGTTCAAAATACGGTTAAACTTAAATACATTTATAGCAACAATAAAGCAATACCTTGCAAGAATATCATTAATATGTTACCAATAGCTTTATCAATAATGTAATTTATAGTTTATGTGCTTTTAATCTCAATTATTTATTATTTAGTTAAAAAATGCACCATATTGGATTTAATAATGTACAAATTTTAGATAATGAAAAATAAATCATTTTAGAACAATGTCAGCAAATGCTAGAAAATGTACGTGTGCTAAACTTACTTCAAAATGATAAAAATACACCTGGTGATGCAACGGCACTGAAAAAAATAATTTAACTAAACTGTTTAGTTATTGTGGTTTTAACTAAATTTTAGGAATTATTACCTATCCTTTAGTTATAAATTGCGATATAGGTTTAGTAGTACACGCAAATTATTTTTAGTTAAATCCCTTTGTGTACTAATAACTAACAAAGTTAGTTACTATTTACCAAGTATTATATCAACTCAAAAGTTGTGTAAATAATAGCTAAATAAAAAAATTCTTATGTAAATAGTAACTATAGTTTTGTTATTTATTACTCACTCCTGCCTCTACCTAAACGATTGGCTGAATTAAGTAATTTTTAGTAAGTACTTACTGCAGTTTGGTAAATATTACCTAAATATTATACCATACTAAGGCCCCGAGGCCCCCGCGCAAATACATTTACGTCTCTCTCTCTAAAACATATATCTGTCGGCATCGGTCCTCCTTACACATTCATTTTCATCACCGCTGTACCAGTCAAACCGGTTCTCCCTACCGCACTATATCGATAAATATCTATAAACAAGAATTTCACCATGATCATGCAATGAAATTATAAAACCTGTACCTCTACACGTGCGGTAATATGGTAAAGAAGGCTATTAATGAATGAAGTGAAGTGAAATATTAGTAAATCATATCATAATAATGGCTGACAAATCAGTAGAAGACTACCTGACGTCTTGGAATTTGTCTATGTACATCGACAAATTTAAAGGTAAGCCAATAGAAATTTATTTAATTATTATATTGTATCATATATATCTTTGCTTCCATGTTGTATTGAATAACTTTTTAATTAATTAATTAAAATTAAATAACTGATAACTACAAATATAATTGTCCAGCTATTTAGTTTGATGCTTATATTCAATTAAAATGATTAAATTTCTTATATTTTAATATTGACTACAAAAAATATATCAATAGATACATCGTAAATCATATGTTTTTGATGAAATATAACATAACGAAATTGCCAAAGCATGAATGCTTATGTAGCCTACAAAGGTACTATTTTGATTATTTTTCCATTTTCAAGAACATTCCGTGGATACTAATGTTCTCCAAGTGTTAACTCAAGAGCACATAAAGGAACTGATACCAGTTGTTGGACACAGAGCATTGTTCACAGCGCAACTAGATGCTTTAAAAGCAGTGATCAACGATACAAACTCTGTCTACAACACAAGTTCTAGTTCAATACAGGTATGATATGGATTGATTGTTTATTAATTATAATATATGTTATAAATTGACAAAAAATTATAAATTAGATATAAATCATGATTATGATTAAGTTTATGTAATGATTACTCAATTATTTAATAATTTCATCATTATGATTACAAATATTTTTTGATTATTTCATTGCACTTAATTAAAATTTTATGAGACACGATTTTCATTGTTTAATTATGTAAAAACTATTTTGTCATTTGAATAGCGTTTCTTTTTTATTGTAGCAGCAGAATAAATCTTTAAATGAAGACATTCTTCTGAATTATGTAATTGAAGGGCAGGCGGATACATCAAACTCATATATATTAAACGATTCTTCGGTATGCATATTACCTTTAAGTGCTTCAGATGCCAATCAGAAATGCGTGAGTATATTTTGTTTAATTATGTTTGTGCACCAACAAAATGTCTCTTATTCAAAATGGTAGGAGACAATCAAAATGATTTAAATCAAATAAAAACTTTACAATAACTTTTTTTAGAACCTTTACAACTTTCTAAATTCTCTTAATGAAGGAAAAGCGTTATTGCTAAGTTTTGGACAAAGTGGGTTATTAGATAGTACAGCAAGGAAAAGACTTTGCAACTTAATAATAAGTCAAGAATTGCATAGCAACCCTGATACCAAAATATCAACTTCAAGGTTATTTCAGTTGGCGTTTGAAATCACACAGGTTTTTAAAAAGGAATCTTCCTCGGTTTACTTTACTCCATACGTGAGCTTTAGCCCTGCTCAAAAAACTGCAGCTAAAGGTAAACTGCTTGACTGCTACAGACAACGCCGCAGAGAGTTTGTCAAATCGGGACTAATTACCGCAAGAAAAAGAAGTACGTCTTCAACTTCACGTTCTAGTACATCTGATGCGTCTATCTCTAGAGCAGATGAAATTTTCCGACAATTAGACAGCTCCACCAGCAATATTGATGAACTGGAAGAGAAGTTGTTGTGGCTTAAGAACTCGTGCGATCCATGGTCAACTGTAGAGTTATATTGGGACCAAACAACAAAAGCTCGATTCAAAATTTTTTCTGATTCACAAATGACAATAAGTCAGTACTTTAATGAGTTTAGAGCACTTTGTCAAACAGGTGGCTTGTATTTGGTAAATGTATGCAATGCATGTACTTATACAAAATTTTACAATTTAATTTTACAGTTGCTGCAAGATTTCAACATATACCCCGAATTTAAGGAAACATTATTTAACAATTGGCCTTTATACAAAAATCGCATAATTGAACTTGCCAAGAAACGAAAAGATACAACGCTAAAAGAAATTGAAAGCTATTTCGATGATGGTTAGTATCTAACTTCTCTATATGACTGTCTCACTAATATAAAATGTATTTATTTATAGATAACGAAGATGTACTCAACACCGCAGCCTTCGTGTCATTGCCATTTATTATGAACACGGTCACCATCCGAAAATCTAAAGCCAAAAAACAGTGGAGGCCATCAAAGTTGGAAGTATTAGAAGGATTCATCACGCATATTAAGAGCTCTGCGGAACTGGAGGAATCAATAACACGTCGCAAAGAGAAATTTGCAAGGTTAGGTTTAACTCTGCAACCATATATTATAATAGTCGGCCCATCTATCAAAAAAATTTATTCGAGATATATTGTAGTCAATGATATTAAATACTCTCACTAACGATATACGTTATCCGTTAACATCAATTGCCAGTGCTGTTGACTCATGTTTCAAAATTTTATTTATTTTGAATGCTGAATACTCATCAGAAAGCTCAAACGTTTGGTACTTTATTCAGAAAGGGTTATACAAATTGAGCACAAAATACGATAAGGTGTACACTACAGTAAACACTCTTATGACGGACCTTTGCATGACTCTATAGAAGCTATTAATTTTGTTCATCTCAGTTTATAAAAATGCCAACGTGTTTTCTTTGTACCCAGGTTGTCGAGGATGCTAAAACCCTATTTAAACACTTCAAACATTTTCATTATAAACATAAGTTTTCAGTTTACCAATGCGCAGAAGATGATTGTTCTAGATCTTTTCATTTATTGAATACATTTCGTAAACATCTCAATAAGCAACATGGAAGTCGAGGTGAGAATAATAATTCGAATAATTTTTCTGTTTCTTCTGTTCAAAATTCTGAGCAGCCTACACTTTCAATTACCGCAGATAATATTAATTCTAGCCAAAACTTGGAGCAGTCCTCACATTCAGTTTTTGCCGAAAATATGAGATTATCTGAATCAGTACGGTCATATAATTTACCGATGTTTTTATCATCATTGTATGCAAATCCTTTGCTACCAAGAAATGCTGTTCAATTTGTTTTTGACGGTATGAAGGATTATATGTCTAAGGACTTATTAAAAACTATTGAACATATATTCGATGAAATGTTAAACTCCTTGCATCAAAATCAGGACATAGCTTTATATAATCAAAAGTTTTTGTCAGCACTACAGTCTCCATTAGATAAATATAAAACAGAACATATGCGATTTCAACACTTCTTATCAGAGGGTTCTTATATACCACCCAAACAAATTACGATAGGGCAAAGAATGTGTACAGTGAAAAAACGTGGTGTAGTGTCTGTCGTGCCAACTATGTGTACTGAACAATTTGTTCCTCTTCGATTAATTTTACAAAAGTTTTTTTCACTTGATGGTTTTCTAACTGAAACATTAACTTATATTAATAGTTTGTCAACCGAACCGGGAAAGGATTTAATAGAAAATTTTATTCAAGGAAGTTTTTGGGTAAATAAAATGAAAAATTATGAAGGTAGTATGGTTTTTCCTTTGTTTATGTTCTTTGACGATTACGAAAATGGAAATGTTCTGGGTAGTCACTCCGGTATACATAAATTAGGAGCTGTCTATATTTCAGTGGGTTGTATTCCACCTGATCGTGCTTCAACTTTGTCAAATATTTTTCTAGCTTTGCTATTTCACTCCTCGGACAGAAATAAATTTGGCAACGGTGTTATTTTTCATCCTCTAATTGAAGAGTTTAACTTTTTATCAGAACATGGCGTAGAAATAGACATTCCTTCTTTCAAAGGTACGTTGAAGTTTGAACTTGCACTTATAGTAGGAGATAATCTCGGTATTCATGCTATTACCGGGTTTAATGAATCATTTTCCTCAAATTTTCCATGTCGTATTTGTAATGTACGCAAAGAAGTGTTGAGAAAACAATGTTACGAAAATAAAGATCTTCTGCGCAATGCCAAACAATATAACTTACAGGTGACAGAAGGTAATTGCTCCAATACAGGCATTAAAGAAAAGTGTGTGTGGCTTTCTGTTAAAGGGTTTAGTTTATTTGATCAAGTAGGAGTTGACATAATGCACGACATACTTGAAGGTGTTTCAAAATATGTTATTTGTTTTTTGATATCAAAGTATGTTACTGAATTAAAAATGTTCTCCTTGCAAATCTTAAATGATCGAATTTCCGGCTTTGATTATGGACCTGATAACAGCAGCAAACCCTGTGCTTTGTCAATGGATAATATTTCGAAGGGTAATTTACGACTTTCCGCATCAGAAATGTTAACTTTTGTTCGATATTTTGGTTTGCTTATTGGCGACTTTTTGCCATCTGATGAACAACACTGGTGTTTGTACATTACCTTACGAAAGATTGTTGACCTAGTGATATCTCAAAAAGTTAGCAGCGGTTCTTGCGAGTTATTGAAATGTTTAATTGGGGATCTTAACGAAATGTATTTGGCCTTAACTAATGATAATCTTAAGCCAAAATTTCACTTTCTCGTTCATTATCCTTCACTTTTAATTAAATTTGGTCCTCTGGTTAACTTTTGGTCTATGAGATTTGAAGCTAAACACAGATTATCAAAAATTGCAGCTCGTGCTTCATGCAATAGGCGTAGTCTTACGTTGACACTTGCCACTAAACATCAACTGCAGCTTAATGAATTATTTCTAAACGGCCACTTAAAAAACACGGTAGATGTAGGTCCAGCAAAAAAAGTACTAATTGAACAGCGTCATGAAATCATAACTGCATTAAATCTAAATACACAAGAAACTCTATTTCGTGTTACATGGGCCAAAGTTAAAGGCACAAAATATCAATCAGGCATGATACTTACAAACAACATAGGAGAGTTAGATGAAGTGTATTTTATGTCTGTCAGTAATATTTATGTGTATAATATTGATAAGATTATTTTTGAATGCAATTTGCTGTCTACGATACAATTTGATGATCATTTTCAATGCCATGAAGTTCAAATACCTACAAATAAAATTAAATGTTTTATTTTCCACGAATCTCTCTTATGTCATGTACCTAATCATATTAATGTAGCTTCTAACGGAAAGAGATATGTTACTTTAAGGGCTCAAATTTAATTAATAATTAGAAAATTTAAAAAAATTACTAAAATTTTGTACGTCATTTATAGTACGACCTGTATTATGTTACTATTATTAGTTATTTAGTTATTTTTAAGTGTCAGAATTTATATATTGTTTGAGTATTTAATATTGTATAATTTTGTTGTGTTTAATATGTTTAATAAATTACTTTCTATTAAAATTAATATTTTTTTATTTCAATCGGCGATTAAAGTTATCTCCTCTAGCTCATGTATGCAACTGGATAAATACTTCAGTTAAACAATTTTAAATTTTAAATATTTAGGTGGCCTATCTTATTATAATGAAAAAATATTTTTTGTCATGAATACTATTTTAAATTAATTGCCAGTTACTTTTCATCGCTACTTTTTACAAAATCTTAAGTTCTTTAAAGCAAAGCCAATGGTTTAGCCATCCAGTAAGAACACCTTTTTCTAAACGTTTTGTTGTTATCAGCCAAACGGTATAGTTGAAATAGCCATCCAGTTCAGATACATGTTACTAAACATTTTGTTGATATTAGCCAAAGGGGTTGGTTGAAATAGCCATCCCCTTCAGATATATTTTACTGAACGTTTAGTTGATATCCGACAAATGGTTTAGCTGGAATAACCACCTAGTTGAAATGCCTCTTACTAAACTTTTTGTTGTTATAAGCCAAACGGTTTAATTGGAATAACCATCCAGTTCAGATACTTTTTACTAATCGTTTTGTTGTTAATATTCAAACAGTTTTGCAGGATTAGTAATCCAGTTTGGATATCTTTACCAAACATTTTGCTGATATTGGCAAAACGTTTTATCTGGTGGAGCTATTTAGTTTGGTCTTGTCTACTGAATATTGGCTATAGTAACAAAACACATTTAACCAATTAAGTTTAGCTACGATAGCAAAATGTTTAGCGGTCACTAAATTAACAAAATTTTTATGTAACTAGTACCTGAAATTTGGTTATGGCAACTAACTTTTTTTTTCAGTGGGAACTCCTGAACGTAGTAGACAGTTGTCATATTTGCAAATCCACACCAAAAAAGCCAAAAAAAAAAGAATGAAAAGATGAATAATAAACTAGTTTGTAACAAATAGAAAAATATACAAAATGTTTATCTATAAAGTTAATATTAATAAATATATTTTTCTTTATTTTTTGGTTATGTTTTATTCTTATCAATACAATTCCTTATATTTTTTATGTTGACATTATATAAATAATAATAGTAGATAATATGCAACAAATGATTGTACTTAGGTACCTACATCGTGGATAAAGGATAAACACTTTTAATAACAAACACATCAAAATTTAATATATATTTTTTATTTTATTATACTTTAAACATAAATAGATTTTTAATAAAGGATTTTTAAAATGTCTAGAACAACTAATTAAAAACATGAGTTTTGTACTAGTAAAAACGTCTTTTGAAAATCGTAACTTCTTATAGAAATGATCACAATTAAATTAAATTATACTTAACACCTTATAAATTATTATTAACATTTTTTATGAAACCGTCACCGTTTTAAACATTCTACATTAAAAGAAGTTTTTTGAACAAACATTACCAAAAAATCTCGCTCTACACACAAATAAAATTTAACCGTCCCAAAAAAAACCATAAGTTTTGTCGTAAGTTGATAAACAAAATTTGTAAATTATTAACAAACGAGCTCAGGAAATAATTTAGAAAAATATTGTTTTCTTTTAAAGATCCAAAAAATCACTTAACCATCAGTTTGTGCATTTTTAAGAATAAAGCCGAAACTAAAAATTAGCATAACGCATACATATACGATATTATGTTAGTTTTTTTCTGTAGTATTTCTTTTAAAGTTTAACCTACACGAAACAAAAATAAATCAAATAATTAATAGCTTAAAAAACAAACCTCTAAGTTTCTGTTAAAACACTATTTTTTTTTATTTTTAATAAATATGATGAAAAAATGATGCACCAAAAACCCACTAATTTTTTTTAGAATACATAAATAAATAAATAACATAATTTTTTAAATTAAAACGACTACCTCAATTGACAGTTTAAAAAAAAATATCGCTTTCTTATAAAGATCCAAAAAATCACACAACCATCAGTTGTGCATTTTCAAACAGCGATTCAGTACAAAAAACTAGCGTAAAATAGTGGTCAATTGCTATTTATAGCAATTACAGTTAAACCAAACAACAATCATAACCGTAAAACCTAAAAATATTGACCCGTAGAACAAACAAAATATAAGCTAAATTGAGCAAAAGGGATTCTGAGCCACCTAGGTTTGTGGAAAACATTCACAGGTTAAGAAAAGTACATAAACCGATTATACACCGTTATTTAACAAATTAAATTTATTTTATTTACATATTATATTTTTGGATATCTACTAGCAAACAAGGTACTCATTTAAAAAACAAAAAAACTTTAGTAGTTTTGGAGTGTGTAATTTTAATCGATCATTTTGCAATAACAATGCTACAACTTCAACACCGCTTAATGCAACAAACTTATAAAAAAGCTAAGTTGTTTAGTTTTAATATTCAAAATTTAATTTATTGTGCCACGTCAACAACTTTAGTATTTTGAATGTTATCCTTTGTTGTTAATTTTATCTAAATTTTTAAAAGAGTGGAAAAGATCTAGCACCTGAAGTTGGAGATGATGTCACCACATTATCGGAACGGTAAATTTATTATATAAAATAAATTTTGTTGTATCTATAACATATAAACGACATTCTCTATGATTTATTTGGCTTGCCAGCCAACAAACTTGAAAGCACCAAGACTCTATTCCGTGCGCAAATAGTGCTAGTAATTTTTCTTAGCTACACCCAAGGTTTTCCAAGCTGATCACGAGTTGTGGTTGCACATGGATGGTTATTTAATATTTTAATTTTGAGACAAAGAAAGAATTTAAAAAAATCATCTAAAATGTTTAATAATACTCCAGACAAAAACACTGCATTTTTTTATTTAAAAAAATAGATAAGCTGTAGAAAGTAAAATAAAATTATTTGTATTTTGTCAGACAACATGTCAATAAATTTAGAAAACATTTAAGATTTTATAAAACGACTTAGGAACACACACTGTGGATGTACCTATCTAACATAATTGTTGACAAATCTTAGAATTATTTTTTTACAGCTACAGTTCAATAAACTGATATGCCAATTAGTAAATAATACAAATGTTGTTAGAAAAAATGCACTCATTTTTATTCAGTTTTCATATCAGTAATTAAAAGGTGAATAGAGAAATCGATATAAACCAAAATTTTTATTCCTCTGAATCAAACTGTAATTTATTTAAATTCTTTTGTCTTAAATAGGTTAACAAATAATATTCACTTAGCCGCTCGTCGTAGTCACTTTGTACTCACGTACGCCGCGGCAATGCGAGCAAAGAGGGATCACAACAACCGACTCATATTTACCGCTAACGAAACTCTGCAACGCAAATACAGACTCAGGCCTACCGTCAGTAGGCCGGTGTGCATCCGAGCGCAGGAGAGTCTCAACGTTAATTATCCGATGGTATTCGAAGTCGGTTCTGGCGAGTTTTCGCCCTGGCTGTTGCCGAGGGTAAGAGCTCGCCTTGATCTGACCTCCCAGAGCAAACGAGAAACTTGCCACGATGTTTTGAGGAGCAAGTTTCTTAAAATTGTTGCCGAATACAAAACTCTCCTAGGTTTTATACGGACGGTTCGAAAACGGATCGGGGGATGGAAAGTGCCTTCGTTTTAAACGGTACGGCCCCTCTCCCTAAAGAGGCCTCTGTATACACCGCAGAATTATATGCATTACATAAAGCCCTGCTAAACTGTGAGACATCTCACAGGCGACGATCAACCAGCATGCCAAACATGTCACGACTCTCTAACGGTGAAGCACATTTTGGAGGAATGCCAAGCCTACCTTCCCTACCGTAATCGGCTTGAGCTGCCTAACAACGTGGCGTCTATTTTATCAAATCGAGAGGAGTCCATGGGAAGGTGCGTCCAGTTTTTGAAAGACGCTGGACTCCTCAAACAGGTGTAACCATGTTTTTGTGTTGTCTTATAATGATTTTGGTGTTAATTTATTAATTTATTATTATTGATTACTTTGTGTTGTTAAGTTGTTTAAAGCATCGTAGTCTTTTACAACTTCGGTGCAATCTGTGATATTAGGTTTAGTTAGTTTTTTGGGTCTGGCATCGAAGCATTTTACAGCTTTGATGTCATCTGTGATATTGAGTTAGGTTGTAATATTAGGTTAAGTTGTGATATTAGGTTTAGTTACTTTAGTTTTTAGGGTCTGGCATAAAAGCCTTTTACAGCTTCGGTGTCATCTGTGATATTAGGTTAGGTTAATGGATAGGTACTGGCATCAAAGTCTTTTACAACTTTGTTGTCATTTGTGATAGTTGGTTCTGTGATATTAGTTTTAAATTTAGTTTTAAGTTTAAGCAACTGTGATATTAGATTTAGTATTTATTTATTTATTTATTTATTTATTTAACCATTTTAATGTGTTGGTTTGTTTTCCTCAGGTATATAACTTGAGGTTATTATTATTAAAGCAAAATAAATAGCCAATGACCTTAGTAGTCGACGCTAAAATACAAGTAAAATATATATATATATATATATACAGGGAGTTTATAAATGAATGGGATTATGTAATCACTTTAAATGTGCCGCTTTTTTTAAATTGTCCACTATATTATTTGTTTTGACAGATCAACTTTGACAGCTGTCAAGCAAACATATGAAAACATATGTAGTATAGTAAACTATTTTAAAAAGGCGGCATATTTAAAGTAATTACATAATCCCATTCATTTATAAACTCCCTGTATATACTCCTACCGCATACTAAAAATCGCAAGAACTGAAAGATTAATAACATTTTCTAAGCTAAAACCGCAACTTTTAACATTTTTATTTTATTTTTATTTAAACATTGACAAGGTTCATAGATATTATATAACGTTTAACCTAATTTGTAAGAAGACTTATCCCAAACTTCCAAAAAACAACTAATCACAAATTTTACGTAACTTTAAATAATTAATAAATTAATAATTGTCCTATGGTTTATTTGATAATGAAACTTAGAACAGGGTGCTTATATTGATCTATGTAGAAAATCACGACCCACTCTACCAAGTTAAACAATACTTTCCCTTATTTGCAAAAAGACATCGCAAAACTAAAAACAGTTTTTTTATCAACAAGGTGTCATTGTAGCAAAAAAGGAGTTGTTTCAAATTGTAAGTGGGGGTTGAGAACACTGTCAAAACAGATTTAACAATACGCTCTTTGCAATAAAGATTTCTAAACCAAAAAAAGTGATATGAAACAAAACCTAATAAACTAAGTCCCAACAATGTACAGTGGGTACATCAAATTATAAAATATCTTGGTAAAGACATTTTTGCATGGGAATGCTCTATGCTGCATCTGTGGGACACATGCAAAAAATAAAATAGAATGTATATTTTTTACTGTAACCATTATTTATTTAACACCTTAAACCGGAATTAATTAATTCAGGGACCGGGTGTTTTTTCTTATTTACGTTCTATAAATAGTAACATTATTTTTATATCTTACTTATTATCTTCATTATTATTATCATAAAAATATTTTGTTTTTGAATTATTATTATCATAAATAGAGTAAAGCGTCACATTGTTGCCTCCCTGTCTGCTGATTAAATCTAAAATAATAGATTTTTATTTATTTCATAAAAAGGGTGAAAAAAAATTCAAGTGAGAAATATCATCAAGTCGGCAGTAATGTAGTCCTAACTAAACCTAGTGGTGACTTTATTAAAGAAAAGAAAAAAATAGTTGATTGTAACCAAATGATATCCACACTGCTAACACAATTGCGTTTAAACATCTATAATAATAATTATAATAATAATAATAATAATAATAATAATAATTTTTATTCGCTTTAGCCAACTACATAGTTCGATGTAAAAAGTCAATGTTAATATAATATACACACAAATTTACGAACATTAAAATAATAATAATAAACAGTACATTTAATACAATTTAAAATAAACTAAAGACTAAGATTATAATAAAAAAATAATGACTACATGTATATTTTATTTAAAATTATTTTCAAGTTCATGAAAAGAATAATAGGCTCTATCAAGTAAAAGTTTCTTTATATTTATCTTAAAAAGAGCGGTTGGTTGAGTCTTCAGTTCAATTGGTAGTAAGTTAAAAGCCTTTATTCCCATGTACCTAGTTCCTATTTCAAAGAATGTGAGCTTATGTTTAGGAACTTCCAGTAGTGTGGCTTTTATTTATTTATTTATTTTATTAAAAGACATTATATTATGTTTTACATAAAGCAACAATTTATATAAATATAAACTATAAATTGTTAAAATTTTCATTTCTTTAAACAGTTTTTTGCCTGGTGTTGGTGATGTTTTCCCAAGCATGATACGTAGCATTCTTTTTTGCAATACAAATATTCGGTCAATGTGACTTGAGCTTCCCCAGACTTTAATACCATATGATATTAACGACTGGCAATGACCAAAGTAAAATAACTTAAGTGAAGGTACATTTAAAAAGTTTTTAAGTTGTTTTAATGCAAAACACATAGGCGCAGCTTTTTTACAAATACAATCTATTTGAATATACCAATTACAAGATTTGTCAATATATATTCCTAAAAATTTACTTGCGGTATTGAAATTCCCCTACTTTTTATAAAAACGACTTGTCGGCCTGTATAGTGTTTGCTGTAAATTTGATTGTGACCAACTATTTGCAATGAAAATAGTTGAATTTGCATCTATTACAAATTGATACTGATGAACTGATGAAGCTAATACAGAGCCAAATGTAACTAAAAGTGATGTATTATCGGCAAATAATACTGATTGTGAAATTTGTAAGTCGTTTGTATATATATAATAAACAGAACGGGCTCAAGAACAGAACCTTGAGGAACACCCTGCTTAATTTCTAACGTTGAAAAATTTGAGTTTTGAATTTGAACAAATTGTTTGCGATTATTTAAGAAACCAGTCATTTGAAAATCCTCTTATTCCATAACAATCAAGATTGGCTAACAAAATATTATAGTTGACTAAATCAAAAACATTGCTTAAATCAAGAAATATCCCAAGACATTGCTCCCTTTTATCAAGGTTATTTAAATGGTATTCCATGTATTTTTGAATAGCACAAAAAGTAGATCGATCTTTTTAAAATCCATATTGAAAGTTGTTAAATAAGTTATATTTATTAAAAAATATACAATTCCTTCAAATATCTTTGCAAAAGTACTTAATATTAAGATTGGTCTATAGTTTTCCACGTCTTGTTTATTGCCTTTTAAAAATTGGTATTATTTTTGCTATTTTTAAAGTATCTGGAAATATTCCTTGATTTAACAAAGAATTTATCATATATACTAGAGGTTTAGATATTAAATGTATGTTTTTCTTAATTAGATTTGAGGAAATTCCATCTACTTACTCCTGCAGAATTGGATTCCTATAATCTTTGAACATACAGTAAAAGCTCCTTTTTTGTTACCGAAAAAAAATACAATGACGTAGAATTTTTACTAATGTTTTTCGGTTCACAATAATGACTATTTGTTATAATAAATTCTGCAACTGTATTAAAATAACAATTAAAAAGATTTGCAATATCTTCAGGAATAATATTTAAAACAGTATTTATTTTAATAGTTTCTGCAACTGATGACTTGCAGTTTTTTCCAAAAGTCTATATATTTTATTTTATTTCAATATAATATGTATTATTATATAAAATTAATTAATGAACTTGAAAAGAAAAAGAGTGAAGAACAATTCGATTTGAATCAAGTAAAAAATATCTTCAGTGTAAATGTCTGCAATAATGTAGTCTTGACTGAAGCTATTGGTGACTTTGTTAAAGAAAAGAAAGAAAAATATGCACTTACCATTCCAACAAAATGGAGTAGATAAAATGATTTTAATTGAACGATTTTCTACATGAAATTTGAAACGTTCAAATACCGAACGATTGGAAAAAGTTTTAACTAAGCTGATTGAAAACATATTTACAGAAGAATCCTAAAATATGCGATGCCCGAAATGGTGGCTTACTTATTTATGTTTTTCAAATGTAGCTGCAATGCGGAAAGATTCCAATACTAAACATAACTGGCGTAGTATTATAATGCAAGCTGTAAAATCGTGCATTAAATATAATTCAAATTAAACAATTCCAAACCAATAATAAAAGAAGATATATATTTCAAGCACAATATGAACAGTATCACTCGTAAAAAGAGCGCAATGCGTTTGTTAAAATTTAATAATAACTAAGAATGAAGGAATCGTTTAACGATATTATTAATAATATTATGAATGATAAAACTAATAATGATTATAAATCTAAAATTGACTTCGATTGAATTTCCAGTACAAGGTATATTGAATGATATGTTGCCGATAATCAAACTAAGTGATATTTTAAACATTAAACCCGAAAAACCTTGACAGAAAACAGACTTTTATGGATTTTCTTCCACAAAACCAACAATTCCAATTGAAGACATAACCTTTTTCACGATGCCATTATCTTCAGATATATCCAGAATTTTTATTATTAACTATATTGTAAACAGAAACGACTTCAATACTACCTGAAACAGCAAGCTGTGATAATTGAGGAGACTTATAATTAAAGCTGGGATTTTATGCATTTGAATATTGTTTAATACTTATATGTCAATTAAATAATTTTGTATCTACATAAATTAGAAAAAAACAAGTGTTAAAAACCAATAATTTTTTTGCATATTTTGCATATTTTTGAGTTTCTGTGCATATTTTAATAACAGCTGCATATCGGTGCATATTTTGTGCGTATTTGATGCCTATTTGCATATTTGGTGGGTATTTGCATATTTCGTGCATATTTGTATAATTTTAACTTATTTTTAAGTGAAATTGCTTTTTGTAAATTTATATTGGTTTAAAAAAAAATAAGCTTTTATATAATTGCAAAAAATTAATGTTTGCATATTTTTATGTTTTGTGCATATTTTTACCAAATTTAGCATATTTAGTGCATATTTTGGCAAAATTGCGTGCATATACATGCGCATATGTTTAACTTTTTAAGTGCATATAATTCCCAGCTTTACTTATAATGTGTTATAAAAAAAAAATTTACAAAAACAAAAATTAAAGTATTTAAAAAATAAAAGGCATTATGCAAACCAGTTAGTGTACAACTAGAGAAAAGACAATTCTGATTATGTAAATAGGAATATATAGTTCTTTCTATTGTATGGAAAAACTTTTTTTAAATTTTTGCTATATTTTTAGTTAATTTTTTACGTTATGTAAATATTGTTTTACATATAATTTATTGTAATTAAATATCTGCTGATTATGTATATCAAAATAATTGAGAGAAGATTGTCTATCAGTTTTTCAGAGATAATTATTATATTATTTTACTTAACTAGTTTATTAGTTTCAAATTATTTGACATTTTGTTATTTTTGTCACACCGGAGCTAATTTAAACTACCTCGACAAAAGAAGTTTTACTTCAAAATACAAATGAAAAAAACAAACACTCACTTCATTTCACTTCAAAATTATACAATATTAGATAATATCATTATTTTTATCCTTTACTACACTCGTTATACTTTACATTTACAATGATTAGACTAGTCTTTAGAAAGTACAAAAACACAAAAAAAACATGATACTGGCGACGTCTGACTGCAGTACCGTAAAATGTAAATTGCCATCGCCAGTACACTGCCTCTGGTACAGTACCTACTAGTCTAAAAATAACTATTGCCGTCAATGTCGTCATTGTCGATCGTTTGCACACGACGGGCGAGCGTGTATATCATTTAGATTTAAATTAAAATAAAATAAAAATATTTCAATATAATTTAATATTTTAAAATCTACAAAATTTATGTTTTCTAAAAAAAACGGTAGAAATTTTAAGACGGACGGTAGAACGGTATACTGATCATGAAAACGGTAGATCTACCGTAAAAGCGGTAGACCTGGCAGCACTGGTGTTGGTGTTACCGGCGCCGGGCCAGTAGGTGGTCGTGGGGGCGGCGTCATCGGTCCGAGGGGGGTTGTGGAGCCCCTCGGCGACGGCTAGGTGGCAGGCCGTCTCGAAAGCAGGTTTATCTGCCTTGCAGTTGATCTTGTTTGGTTGGTGTGGCATCCCAGTGCAATGGTACTCGGGGAAGCGGTCCCGAGCACCTGGGGTGCAAGGCCACGTTTCGTCCAGCGTGTGGTAAAACACGCTGGGGTGATTTGGGGCCGGGAGCGGTGTAGATGCTCCCGGGGTTCGTAGTGTTTGCGTGTTGTCCTGGGGGTAGTCCGGGTCGAAGGCAGGGGTCGGCGTAGTGTTGGCAATTGGGGTCAGCGGGGTCCGGAGCGTGGAGCTTGGCATCGTGGACGGAGTTTGGAGTTTCCAGTAGCGATGTGTCGGTCTCGAAGATCGGTGTCTCACTGCCGAATGCGGGAATTCGGCGGGACTATATCCACTGTTAGGCTCCACCCACGGGGCGTGGCTTCGCTTGTTGCTGTGTCACGTGGCGCCGCCTGGCGGCCGTGACATTGGGTTCGCAGTTTTATACCCAGTTCTGGTGTTACCGGAGCACATTGACCTAATTAAGTAATTAATTAGTAAAACATAATTAATTACTAATTAGAAAGAACAACATCCGTACGCAGAGATTAATAATGGAAGGAACAAAGGAAATGGAAAGAATAATAATAATTCATAATTGTGATTAATAATTGTAATTATAATTATTCATAATAATTATAATTTAATCATAATTATTATTATCAACCAATTGTTAATAATAATAATCAATATAAACTGCCAACCATGAATTATTATTAAAAGATAGCAAGGCCGCGCGAGAATAATAACACCTGACGGCGCCGCGCAGAGTTCCGATCGCGTACAGGAACGGTCAATGCAGCCGAGTAGGGAATGCAACAACTACGTTCCGCGAGGCGGGCGCACCCCTCTCCGCTCGCTCCCCGGTTCACACGATTCATGCACACGCAGACCCGCGCGCGTTTCATCATCTATAACCGAGGCATAGTCTCAGCTCGAGTGCGAGTGTAAGTCATATTAACTTGGATTGCTTTCTATAAACGGTGCAACAGGGCCTGGTTAATTCCGGCCACACTGTGACATAGTAAAGTAATTAGCAGAACTGGAATTCAACCTGTGTGGTTGGGCAATCTGTGTGATTGCGTGTGTAAGGATTCTTGTGAGAATCCAGAGCTTGTGTAGCTTGTGTGTGTGGGGTCCAGAGAGTATTCAGTAGGGCCACTGACCGTGTTAGCTTCGGCGCAGGGTTACGTCCTACCACACAATACCCTCCTCTGGGCCGTGGTGAGTAGAGAGGCAGTGAGAAGGAATCGAGGCGGACTCCTGGTGAACCGGAGGCTCGATTCGAAGAACCCGAATTGTAACAATTGGCGCCCAACGTGGGGCACATCGTAGCGATTGTGCTGCACACCCAAATCGAACGTGACAGGAGATAAGACGTGGGGTCGACTCTCACCTGGAGGTCGTCTCCGACGAGTTTTGTATAAAAACATTAAATAAACCGATACAAACAAAATGCCGAAGAAACAAGTACGAAAAGCGACTAAGAAGTCGGGGAGAATTCAGTCCGACAATGAGTCGGTGAACTTGTTGAATGAGACTGGCGTTAAAACACCTGAGCCGCCAGAAGTAGAAAGGAAACCGAGTCTAACGACAGATCCTCAGACCGAGACCATTGTTGGAATGATGGCAAAAATGTTAGAGACATATGTACCACCAGTACGGGTACCAGATGTAAATATGCTACCTAAATTCCATGGGTTGCCGCACGAGGATCCGCCTGTACATATGGCAAGACTCGAAGAGTGGTTGAGAGAGAATAAAGTACCTGAACGTAAGTGGGAAAAATACTTACGAGACAGTCTAGTTGGCGATGCGAAAAGGTTTATCGACAAATACGATGTTAGCTTAATAGCGTCGTATGCGACTACCCAACGGAGAATATTAGACAAATTCGACTCTCCTCTACATACCGGCGAGTTAACGCAGAAATTGTACAACGACAGACACGACCCAAACGAACTGGTAGAGGTCTTTCTGCTGAAGAAAGCCGCTCTGTACAAGAGGTTAAATCCGCTTGAGCCTGAACAACGCATGCTGTGGGCCTTAAAACGGCTTATGGATACCAGGATACAGCAATCCCTGGACCCTATGCACTTCGGTACGCTGGAGGAGCTCATCAAATCAGCAACTCAAGTAGAGGGCGAGCTAGCGTACAGAAAGAAGTTCGTATATTCACAAAACACAAAGAAGCCGACGGGAAACGCCGATCGGGTCCTCCAAGGTTAGTCCCCAACCGAAGAGTGATCCCCGATCACATTGGGTTTGCTACCACCACACCAAGCAAACTCCCCCGTATTAAGGTAGATATACAAGGCAAATCATACCAAGCCTTAATTGACAGCGGCGCTTCTACCAACTTTATTAAAGCGTCATTAACAAACACAACACCATTCAAAAGTTCAGTATCCCAAGCAGACCCGGCCACGCAACTTCAAATTGCAGGAGAAGCATGCACCGAGATTAAAATTGGCGATTGTTCCATGCCCATCAAATTCCTGGTGGCTCCGAAGTTAGGCGAAGACGTAGTACTAGGGTACTCGTGGCTGAAAGATAATAACGCCACAGTAGACTACACCCGCGGATGTCTACACTTTGGAAGACAACAAAGAGCAACGGTTTACTGGGAGACACAACTCGAACTTCAACCTATTGGTCACATCGAAACACCTGATAACGGATTCCCAGACCAAACCCAATTTGCACACTTAATCAAACAATTTGCCGACGTATTTAGCGAGACAGGAACGCTAAATGTGACTAAAACAGTCTGTCATAGAATTGAACTTACAAACCACGCAGCAATCCGGATTCGTCCGTATGCCATGAATGCTACAAAAAAGCAAATAATCTACCAGCAAGTGGAAGAGATGTTAGCAAACGGGCAAATTGAAAGAAGTTCCAGCGAGTACTGCACGACCGTGGTCTTAGTTAAGAAGAAGAAGGATGACAAACCTCGGTTCTGTATTGATTACAGAAGATTAAATGATGCAACCCGACCAGAAGCAGCGCCCTTGCCGAAGATCCACGAGACTCTTAAGGACTTTGGAGCTGCCCAAATTTTTACAAAACTTGATTTAAAATCCGGTTACTGGCAAGTCGCCATGGCAGAAGACTGCAAACATCTTACCGCGTTTGCCACCCCTGATGGAGCAACATATCAGTTCAAGGTGATGCCTTTTGGCCTAAAAAACGCCCCGGCCACCTTTCAAAAATTGATGGCAAAAGTTTTAGCCGGATTACTAGGGAAATGTGTGCTCGTATATCTTGATGATATTTTAGTGTACTCCAACTCATATGAAGATCACATGATACATTTGAGATTAATTTTAGAGCGCTTACAAGAGCATGGACTACGATGCGGCACTGCTAAGTGCGAGTTCGCGAAAACATCACTTGAGTACCTGGGTCACCAAATATCCGCAGACGGCAATATGCCATTAAACCACCATCGGAAATTGATAAACGAATACCCAATACCTACTAGTCGAAAACAACTAAGGAGTTTCTTAGGGACATGCACATGGTTAAGAGAGTACGTGCCTAACTTTGCACAAATAGCGGCGCCTCTCACCGACCTACTAAGTCCAAAGAAACCTTTTAAGTGGAATTCGGAAGCAGATCAAGCAATGACAGATGTCAAAGTGGCATTTGATCGTCCGCTTAAACTACATCGACCAAAACCAAATCTACCCTACGTTCTTCAAACCGATGCTAGTTGCAAAGGCATTGCCGCAGTTTTATTCCAAGAAGAAGAGAATGGGGAAAGACGCGTGATCAGTTACACTAGCAATAGGTTGGACGAACGTCAGAGGAAATTCCACAGCAATGAATTGGAATGCTTAGCTATCTTCACGGCGATAAAACGATACCGGCAGTACCTGGAAGATGGGCACTTTGTACTTCGCACTGACAACCGCGCGTTAGTATGGCTAGCAAACGCCACTGATGCAAAGGCGAAATTTACGAGGTGGTCATTACAATTACAAGAGTACGATTTCGAAGTAGAGCACGTACCCGGTGAGACCAACTATCTACCAGACGCTTTCTCTAGAAATCCTGAAGACGTTTTTATCGACTCTAGCTTAGATGATGTAGAGAGGATGCTACCACCCACAGCAACCAAACCAAAAACTAGCATGGGTAAGTTGTACAGCAAACTCCAAAAGCAAAACAACAAAACCGCCGGCGTCACAATACAACAATTAGGCGAAGAAACGCTAGCGACAGCCGTACGGCGGGCACAACAAGAATGTGTGCAAACCCGCCAAATAATAGCAAGATACCTCGAGGCGAGAGAAGAGGACGGAGAGGATGCCGATCTAGGTTTTCGAGTAGGCCAGAACGGTGAATTGTTTCGTACTGTAGACGGCTGGGATCAGATCGTAGTCCCACCAGCAATCAAAAGGGCAGTTCTAAAAGCCCACCACGGAAACGGAGCCGATGGACATCCAGGACGAGATGAGACAGCAAGAGCAATACTCACTAACTACCATTGGCCAGGCTTGAAGAAAGACGTACGGAGTTTCGTAAGAAATTGTCACCCATGTGCGCGAGCAAAGCGAGGCGTACCGCAAGCAAAGGTACCACTTCGCCCACAACCTACCGAACGACCGTGGGAAAAGGTATCCATTGACTACCTGGGCCCTTACGATACGACGGACCGCGGCAACAAGTACATTCTTACGATAATGGACAGCTGCACCCGCTGGACAGAAGCATTTCCGCTACCTAATTCGACGAGCGAAATCACTATTAAAGTATTAGAAACAAACGTCTTTCATCGGTTTGGCTTTCCTAGAATCATCCTGTCGGACAATGGTGCACAGTTCACTAGCCGCTCATTCAAAGATGCAACACGACGCTGGAAGTGTGAGCACTTCACAACTGCCGTGTACCACCCGCAAGCAAACCCCGTTGAAAGACGACACGCGGACCTCAAGACCAGTTTGCGGATATTGCGAGAGGAAAACCCACGCAAACAGTGGGATGACCTAGTATCGATGGCCGTATTTCACAACCATAAGCGACAAAATGCCGCCACCCAAATGACTCCTAGCGAAGCCTTGCTTGGCGCTACAATCCACGGACCAGGAACCTGGGACACTCCAGCCGGTCAGCGACCAGTAGCAAACACGCCAGAAGCACGCGAACATAGACTAGGGGATCTACGACAAAGGCAAGCGGCTTATCGCGAAAAACGATACCCAAGATACAACGTTAAAGCCACCTTTCAACCAGGAGAACAAGTAATGGTCAGATGCCGAGCGAAAGGTCTGTTAGCAAAATGGATTGGCCCTAAGACCATCATCATGCACGCCGGTGGACACTGTTACTGGGTAGAAGATGACTGGATGAAACCCCCGGTTAAAACACACATTGACGACCTCCGACCCGCTCCACCACCTGAAGCGGTCGACGAAGAAGAACCTTAGAAGACGACAAAAGAAGGGGTAGCTTCACTAGGGGACAAGTGATGCCTATCTCTACCTGGACCTCAGAAAAGAGAACAACTAGTCCAAGTAAGAACAACATCAGATAGACTTGAGCAGACTTGAGCACTAAGATCGCCAGACGCGAAACGCAGTCGAGTAAGTGGGGGAGATTGTTACCGGAGCACATTGACCTAATTAAATAATTAATTAGTAAAACATAATTAATTACTAATTAGAAAGAACAACATCCGTACGCAGAGATTAATAATGGAAGGAACAAAGGAAATGGAAAGAATAATAATAATTCATAATTGTGATTAATAATTGTAATTATAATTATTCATAATAATTATAATTTAATCATAATTATTATTATCAACCAATTGTTAATAATAATAATCAATATAAACTGCCAACCATGAATTATTATTAAAAGATAGCAAGGCCGCGCGAGAATAATAACACCTGACGGCGCCGCGCAGAGTTCCGATCGCGTACAGGAACGGTCAATGCAGCCGAGTAGGGAATGCAACAACTACGTTCCGCGAGGCGGGCGCACCCCTCTCCGCTCGCTCCCCGGTTCACACGATTCATGCACACGCAGACCCGCGCGCGTTTCATCATCTATAACCGAGGCATAGTCTCAGCTCGAGTGCGAGTGTAAGTCATATTAACTTGGATTGCTTTCTATAAACGGTGCAACAGGGCCTGGTTAATTCCGGCCACACTGTGACATAGTAAAGTAATTAGCAGAACTGGAATTCAACCTGTGTGGTTGGGCAATCTGTGTGATTGCGTGTGTAAGGATTCTTGTGAGAATCCAGAGCTTGTGTAGCTTGTGTGTGTGGGGTCCAGAGAGTATTCAGTAGGGCCACTGACCGTGTTAGCTTCGGCGCAGGGTTACGTCCTACCACACAATACCCTCCTCTGGGCCGTGGTGAGTAGAGAGGCAGTGAGAAGGAATCGAGGCGGACTCCTGGTGAACCGGAGGCTCGATTCGAAGAACCCGAATTGTAACACTGGAGCGGTGGGGTCTGCTGTTGTCATTTTCTGCCAATCCCTGCTCTCTGTCCTACGTCACTGGAGTGGGAGATGAAGTGGGAAACCTTGTGCGCGCTTCGTCCGTTTGGAGTAGGGGAACGTCACGCGCCGGCTTCATTTGTTGCAGTGGGGGAAGATCGCGCGCAGCTCATCCGGTAGAATATGAGGTAGCGCGGGAGTTTTAAGTTGTAGTAATAATATGTACTTACACATAGATAAAAGTTAAAAGTTAAAAAAACAAAAGGAAAATACAGAGAAAACAAAATAAAAACTAAAAAACGACAAAAAATCTTAAAAAAAGCAATTAGAGATATCAGACAAAAATGTTGAAAAAAAAAAACAATTTATACTCACTGGAAAAAGCCGTACAAAATAGTGATAAACAAATTAAAAAAAAGAACAAAAGGAGTCTACCTAAAATAAGACAAAGCAGAAAAAGTCATAATTAAGAAACTGTTTCCCAAGCGAAAACCGGTAAAAAAATCAGACAAAGAAGAAGAAAAAAAAAAAAAAAACAGTTATGGCAACAGTAGAAGAGGTAAAGAAAGGAGATTGAAAAAAAATTGTCTAACAACAAAACACCAAGTTCGGACAGCATAACAACTGAGATTGTTAAAGCTAGACGGGAACTAAGTAGAAATAACTTAAATAATCAACAAATGTCTGAATAAAGATCTTTTTAAGAATGTTGGAGAAAGGCCACCCTAGTACTGATTGAGAAGAAGAAAAAAGTAGGAAAAACAACGTTATACAGGCCAATATGCTTAATAAACACACTAGCTAAAATAATGGAAAATATCATTGTACGGAAAATAGAACAAAAGATTTAAAAAAAGAAGGATGGAAAAAGAAACAATACAAAGTTACCAAGGAAAGAACAAAATTATAAGCTACAGAAAAAGAGAAAGCAATAGCAAACGAAGCAAACAGCAGAACGCAGAATAAAAGACAATACTGTAGATAATAACGGACATACAGAACGCGTTTAACAGCGTGTTATAGGAAGCAATTATAGAGACAGCAAAAAAAAGAAAACTGAACAGGAAAACGATCAGGATCGTATGAAGCTACTTGCAAGGTAAAAACTTAGTAACCAAGAAAGGTAAATTCAAACTTACCAGAATAGTACCACAGAGCTAAGCACTAAGACCAAAATTATAAAACATTGTTTATAAAGAGTTACTTTGAATAAGGTTGCCGAAAGGCGTGACAATGACGGCATTTGCGGACAACGTAGCACTAGTATGACGTAGAAATGAAAGTACCAAAAGCAAGACTAGAGCTGGCAATAGATATGATACAGTTATAAATAAAAAATAAGGGTTTTAAATTAACAACACAGAAAACAGAAGCAGCATAGCTATTGACTAAGACTACTAATAGAAGAACAGCTAATATACCGGTAGGAGACTAAGTGATAAGTACAGAGAAAAAAAAATACCTTGTAATGACACTTGACGCAAAAAGATGGATTAATCAGGTGAAAGAAGCGGTCATGAGAACAAAGGAAATATAAACGAAATCACAGGAAGCAGTAGAGGTAATTGCGGCAACACCGCTCGCGGGTATATTGGTAAAAGAAAGGAAAGAAATAAAGAAACTAATAAAAGAAAAAACTAGTAAATAAAAAGCTATGTTAAGAGCAAGAGAGAAGACAATGGAAAAATGGCTGAAAATGGACAAAAAAACTAATCCCGGAAATGAAAGTGTGAGTAGAAAACAAACTTGAGACAAGTAATTATATCAAACATGAAGCCTTTTCTGTCAAGAAAAAACACGATAATACAGAACATATTCTAGTAGAATGCAAAGCGCAAGAGAAAGATAGAAAAAAATTACAAAATATACTGAAAAACAAAGTGGATAAAACAACAATCATTAAAAAATGCCTAAGACTACTAAGAAAAAAAAAATGAGAGTTTGACAATGGAAGAATATAAAAAAAGCAAACAATAGAAACAAACACACAAAATAAAAATCATATTCTTTTCTATGAAGAGAAAAAAGACAAGCAGAATAGAATAAAAAAGAAAGAATACAAGATAAAAAAAAAATAAAAAAGGACAGGACTATATTAGTTCTTAAGGTATACTAATTTTTAAAAAAATCTAAAAGCTGCTTTAGAAGTTACACAAATTAATTAAGGGCAAGTTTGTTAGTTTATTTGTAAAAAATACGTAAATTAATATAATTGCAGCAAAGAGTTGAGCGTACCGATATAGTTTCACAATAAATAATACTATAATAGTATCTAACGTGTATTAAATATGAAACAAACTCAATAGTTACTTTAAGATTTACACAGCTTTAACCAACGATCAATTCTTATTTTTATTTGTTATTTATAAAAATTACGTAAATTAATGTAATTGCAGAAAAAAATTGAGCGTAACAATATAATTTATAGTTTTAATTTTGGCAGTATTACATTAGTACTTAACGAGTATTAAATTTCAAACAAATCCAATGGCTGCTTCATAAGTTACACAGTTCTAACTAAAGACTACTTACAAATTTTTGTGTTATTGAAATTTATAAAATACCTAAATTGTAATAATTGCAGCAAATAGTTAAGCATACCGGTATAGTTCATAATTTTATATTAATATATTAGTACTAAACGTTTTTTAAATTGCATACAAATCTAATGGCTGCTTTAGAAGTTACACAGTTTTAACTAAGAACCATTTTTTTTGTTATTTGTAAAAAAAATAAGTATATTGTTAAAATCGCAGCAAAAATTGAAGATATCGATACAGTTCATAACTTTACATTATGTAACATGTACTTAACCTGTACTAAATAATAAACAAATCCAATGGCTACTTTAATTTCACAGTTTTAAACAAAGACCAATTCTTATTTTTATTTTGTTTATTGTAAAAAAATACATTAATTTATACAATCGCAGCAAAGATTTGAGCGTATCGATATAGTTTATAAATATAATATTAGTAGTACTACATTAGCACTTAACGTGTACTAAATATGAAACAAATCCAATGGCTGCTTTAGAAGTTACACAGTATCAATCAAGGACTAGTTACTAATTTTTTTTGGTAATTAAAAGAAAATGTAAATTGTAATAATCGCAGCAAATAGTTCATAAATTTAAATTTATAAATTTATTAGTACTAAATATTCGGAAGTTGCAACTAAAAAAAGAAAATACGAAATTAAACATACTACAAAATGTGTATGAGCAATGTTATAAAGTTATAATTTTCCAATTTAAATTTAACAAACCATATGAATGATAAAGAGAAAAAGAGAAATCGAAGAGACAATAGAGAAATTTCACCTAAGACCAACCATCGTAGAACAAACGAAACGAATAAAAAGATCAAAAGAAGACAATATTTTTCAAACTGAACTAATAAATACAGTTGTGTATTAAATTAAATTACAATATTAAATTATAAAAGCGTTTAAAATAACATTTTCTATTTATAAAACAATTAAGCGTAAGCCTTAATTTGTAAGACGCGCGTGGCGGCTAAGGTAAAACTAAATTTGATGATCCACCCGAGCACAAAAAGAAAAGAGAGTTCTTCGTGTTCATTGGCTGTCCATGACGAATGTTTACCGCGCACCAATCAGAATTTCCAATTCCAGTTTACATATATTTATTGTTTACATTGGCTTGACATCATTTCTTTTATAGATATATATATATATATATATATATATATATATATATATATATATATAGACAAGTTTTATTAACTTAAAATGCATATGAATGCATCATATATTGCATTTTAAGTCTTTAAAATCGGCGGCGTTGTAGCAAGCGTGCGACACTCTGCTTTTTAAAACGTTGCACCCGTGTATGAACAAGTACTGTTTTCATTTTCGCCCACTGCTCTACAATTAAACGCAGGAAATGACAAAAAATCCCAAAACCTGGGAACGACCAAAAGTTTCTCTAAAACTACCAGCCGATGTGCCTATAAAACCTAAAATTTCTTTATAAAAAATACACATTTTTAATAATAAAAGTCTTTGCTGATTTTAGTAGTTTGCTATATAACAATTAACTCTAACAGTAAAAACTGGTTGAATGAATAAGATTTTTTGGCTTTGAAAGATCAAACCAATTTTTATTTTTTACATAATAATAATTATGAAAATTGCAAAACTTCAAAAAATGTTTAAGATTAAAGAATTTTAAAATACTAAAGGTGTCTTTTTGGAATACTGATTAAATAATATAATATTATATAATGTTATAAATTTAAAGTTTTGTATTTTATGTAGTTATTTATAATGATTCAGATGCAGTTTTTTCTAGTAACTTTTTCTTCAGAATACTTATGTTTAAATTATATTGTGCATAATTGCACAATTTTAAAATATTATAAGCTGCTTATTGTCCCAAAAATATAAAAATTAATTTAGTAATTATTAAATTTATTTAATTTGTTAATTTAATCCAAAGTCTAATATTAACAGTGTTCTTAAAATGTCCAAGTTAAATTTAACATGAAGTTGATTATCAACAATAACAACAAAATATAAGAAATTTGTAATAAATAAACTTTGTATTCTAAGCTAAATACCACGAAAACATTTGCATTTAAGTAAGAATAATAAAATACTATAAAACAATAATTTAAAATGTTAATTAGTTTACTTAAAACTTAATTTCCTATTATGTCAAAAATGACGTTATGTACATCATTGTATTATTATTATATATTTACTGATAACATTTTATTCACTGGTTTCTGTAAACATATATATTTGAAATCAAATAAACCAATTATTATTAAACTAAATGATGTTTTTTTCTAACCGACTAACGGAAATTCATCTTCTAAAATGGATATAGTAGCAGTAGTAGTAGTAATTATTGCTGATAAACATACATTTTAATATATAATTTTCTTTTTAGATTTAAATTTATATCAAAGTTTTTCGTAAGTTAGTTTAAATAAGTCAAAGTTTTTCTTATCTAACTATAGACAATGTAAATCTAAAAGCGCAAACTATACCACAATAAAATAAACTATGTACTAAAAACAACGAATACAGTTAGTACATCAAAGAACCTCCAGCAAAATACCAATGAATTAATTGCTTAAAATAAAAAGAATTAAAAAAATATTGATTCATTTAATTAAAGTCATCAAAAAGATCTAAAAACACAAAAAGTGATGGATTCATCAAATACCATCTTAAAGAAGCAATTATCTAGTACATGTATTAAAAATGTAGATAATAAAGAAAAACCCCCTCGTGGGTACTACCTTGTCGTGGTGAGGGGGCTGAGTAATTTCTGCTCGAGCTATGCCGGCGGGAGTTTAAACTCCTGGCAGGGCCACTCATGCCGGATAGGTCAATGAGCAGAAGCCAAACCAAATGTACTCAAAGCCATTCCTGGCTACCCTTCCCTATTCCTGTCATTCAAATTTTAACCCTTCAACCTTCTTTTCCTTTCATTCCCAACCTGGCGGTAGGTAAAACGCAAATTTTTGTAATAATGTCCATAAATAATTCACGCCCCCAGTCCGTGCCGTCAGTTAAATCTGACAGGGGCTTCATAATCGGCACGGATTTGGCAACTACCAGAGTGGGAGAACAATGCTCCGGTAGCGCAGTAGTCAATTGTTCGGAAGTTGGTGCAACTGATCGGGTTGTGCCAATGGATAATGTTACCCGATCCCCGTCCGATGACAAATCGGATCCTCCAGCTTCTTCCTCTGCAAAAGGGAAGAAGGTTGGCAAATCTATTTTGCCAAATACTGGTGCCAGTGATGAGAAGGCGGGACCTGTCCCTCGGTTCATCCTGGTTACCAGGGAAGAAGGCAACTTTGACAAAGTTAGCCCCTTCTTAATTAGTAGAGTTTTGTATGGATTGATCGGCGACACCAAATCTATCAAGAAGGTCAGAGAGATTGTTGAAAACATGAGTGGTCAGGGGGTAATCGACGTGCGTCGCATTTCTAGTATGCGAGACGGTTAACGCGAAGAAACCCCTAACCATATACTGACGTTTAACCGTCCACAACTTCCCACCAACGTAAAAGGGGCTTTTTATAACCTCACAGTCAGGCCATATATTCCGGCACCAATGCGTTGCTTCAAATGTCGAAGGTTTGGACACACAGCTGCCCGATGTTCCAAGGAGCAGATTTGCGCGTGTGGAAAACCTCTGCATGACAATAGCGAATGTGAACAGCCAATTACGTGTGTCAATTGCGGAGGAAAACACTCTGCAAGATCACGTAATTGTCCTAAATACAAAGAGGAATTTGCTATCAAAGAGATAATGACTAAAAACTAATTATCATATTTTGAAATTGGTATTAGTCCATACACCAATTGCCGGAATATCATACGCCAAAGCGGCGACTACATCTAAAAGCTCTGTAGACGTAAACGACCTTATAAGTAAACTGTTGACCCCCTTATTGCTGCATTAAACGGGCACAATCAACCTCTTGCAGCAAAAAGACCGTTTATACCGGTCATTAAACCAAATATGCCCCCACCAAAACCTCCGGGGCAACAACGGTTAAAGAAAACTTCGGTTTCTTTAACCAAAAACGTGGGGGATGTACCCCCCACACATTCTCAGGTTGGCTTTAAAACTGACCTGACCAAACTTGTTTTGGCAGAAACGCCAAATCAAATAGATATGGATCAGTTTGATCCGGGTAAACTGAAGCGGGATGACCCCTTTTCCAGCAACGGTGACGACGGATCCAGTACGGCATCAGAAGTTTCTGTTGTCGACACTGGCAGTACCAGAGGCAGAAGAAGAAGGAAACCTGCTGGAAAAAGGGCAGATCACGCTCCCAGCTTATTATGTTTTTTAAATAAGTGTTGTTTTGTATCGGCACTGCAGTTCTTTACAACTGCGGTGTAATTTGCGTACTTGTATTGTTCTTTCTATTTTAAGGTTCTGGTATTAAAGATTGTTTTATCTTTGATGTCATCTGTGATACTAGTTTTAAGTTTTATATATTTTATGGTTCTGGCATCGGAGTCTTTTACAACTCCGATGTCATATGTGATATTAGTTTTAAGTTTTATGTATTTTATGGTTTTGGCATTGAAGTATTTTACAACTTTAATGTCATCTGTGATATTAGCTTTACGTCCAAACATCAAAGTTTCTTTACAGCTTTGGTGTTTTATTTGTTTTGTTTGTTTTGTGTTAACTTATTCTAATAGCTGTCCGTCTATTACGTGTTATTTATTTCTTAATTTATTTTATTTATTTAATAGTTATCTAAAATTATGGAGACGATAATACAGTGGAACTGCAACGGTTGCAAACGCTATTGTGAGCTAAAGATGATCCTGGTAAAGCACATGCCCTTTTGCGTGTGCCTACAGGAAACGCACTTCAAACCCCAAGAAAACTTCAATCTTTGGGGTTTTACGTGCACCAGAAGTGACGTTCTGCCGGGTGCCCGAGCCAAAGATGGAGTCGCTATTTTTTTGAGGAAAAATTAACCGTTTACGGAAATAACCCTCAGAACTAGACTCCAGGCAATCGCGATCCGGCTTACCATCCCAATAAAAGCCACAATATGCAACCTGTATCTTCCGAAGTTTGACTGGACTTTGGAAGATATACTTCGCAGCTTCCACAGCCCTACCTCCTGGTGGGCGATTTTAACGCCCACAATCCGTTATGGGGTTCCCTGAGGAATGACACGCGAGGTCGTTTGATAGAGGATTTTCTCGATCAAAGCGACGCTGTCCTCTTCAATACGGGTTCTCCTACACACCTCGGAGGTAGGGGTACAAATTTTTCGTCAATTAATTTGTCATTATCGTCTCCACGTCTAGCCACACGTTTATCTTGGCATGTATTAGAAGTCCTTCACGGCAGCGATCATTTTCCCATCGCAATTAAAACCATCGTCAAACGGGTCAAACAGTCCGTCCCCCGTATATGGTGTCTCAACCGCGCAGACTGGCAAGGTTTCCAAGCCTGTCTGGTCCCACCAGAGTCAAATGGTGAGGATGTCGAAACCGCCGTGAAGGTTTTCACTAATTGTATTGTCCGAGCAGCAGATGTGTTTGTTTGTTTTTGTTAAAGGTTTAGAAAGAAAAACAGCGTAGCTGTAGTATTACAGCTAAACTGATTCTAAAAGCTATTGCCCTATTTTAATGTGTTTTAATGTATTATTATATGTAGTTAAAAATCTGGCAATAAATAGTTTATTGAGGTTAGGGTATTTTAATAAAAAAATTTATACTTTATTGTGCTGATTTAACTTTTTTTTATATATTAAGACCGGTTTCGGCGGTTAGGCCATCAACAAATTTTTCTTTTCACAGGTGTTGTTGTGTGTTGCGGGTGGTGTGAAAAGAAAAAACTGTTGATGGCCTAACCGCCGAAACCGGTCTTAATATATAAAAAAAGTAAAATCAGCACAATAAAGTATACATTTTTTTATTAAAATACCCTAACTTCAATTATTTTAAACTGTGCAATAATCAGAAACAAATACTATAAATAGTTTATTATTATTATTATTATTATTAAAAAACCAGAAAATAATGTTTACTTAAAACATTGTTACTAAAGCAGGTAAAGAATCAAAAAAGAAAGATATTACCAGTAAACCTCTTGAAGATAAGGAATCCGCAAAGAAATATATTTCTACCACACCAAAATATATCATAGTTGTTACTAAAGAAACCGCTGATACAGAAATGTTGAATACAGGTGTTTAACACTGAAAATTGAAAAATGTTTCAACTAAAGTAAATTAATCAGATGTTAATAAGAAAGATAATAAACCTGACACATCGATATCAAAAACGGATAACAAAAAATCTAACAAAAAACCAGTTAATAAAATGCTTGATAATAAGGTAAACAAATTGGCAAAAAAAAATAATGTAGCTAAAAAAATGATTCAAAATCTGATAGTAGTGATAAAGATTCAGATTCCGAAAAATCTAATTTTGATGATGAGATATCTACAAGACAAGGCAAGTTAAGAAGAAGGGCAGCAGAAACATCAAAATCAGTGAAAGCAAACCTGAAATAGCTGATATTACCGAAAAGAAAAACTAGGATGATAAAGTGCAATCCAAAACTGATTCTACTGTTAGTAAATAGAAATCTGGAAAGCAAAAAAAGAATGTTGTCAAACAGGAAGAAATTACTGAAGTTTTAGTTACAAGGAGAAGACTTAGATCTATAGCTCCTATTGTGACAACAACAAAAAAGGTTACAAAAAAGAATTTGAAAGATGAAGAAAAGATAAATAATGAATTAAAGACTGAAATTAAATTGGAGAAAGAATTAAAAACCTAATTTAGTTACAAATATAGAAACAGATGCTACAGTATCCACGGTTAAAACTGAAAAGAAAATTGATATGGATAAATAAAATGAAGTAAAACAAATAACAAATAACAAATATACCTGAAGATGAGCCTATAGTTAAACCATTAGGCGTTGCCGAAAAAAATACACCTTGTAAATTTGCTGATACGCCAAGTGCACCACAATTGAGCAAAAACAGCTCAGCTGATGAAGCATCAGAATCAGAATCAAAAAGAGCCACAAAACTAATTTTAAAAGTATAATCATTTGATTACATAGCACCAAGTCCTTAAATAGTTAAACTAAACACAGGTAAAAGAAGCCATGTTAGTCTTAAACCTAAACCAATTGAAGATGGAAGCGGAGGTAAACGTAGAAAAACAAGCGGCAGAAGATCGGTCGATGTAGAACTCCAAAGAAGCATTAAAAACCAAAAAAGAAAGATGCCAACAATAGTATGAAAAATAAATCAGAATTTCAATATAAAAATAAAAAGTCGATTAAAGCAGCCAGACATTGTTGATATAACTGATGATAACGCCGTTTCCAAATCACCAGCACCTAATAAAGACATTAATAACGTTAGTTATTACTTGGTTTAGACATATCTGATGCATCAACCATCGATACTCCAACAGGAGTTCGTGCTTTATGACGTATAGCTCAAATCAAAATAAAAGAAAAAACTGAAAGACGTTAACTGGATGATATTACAATAAACACTATAAAAAAAACGCAGTAGAAAAATCAAAGATAAAGATTTTAAAGCAGAAAAACGAAAACAAAACAAAATGGTCATATCAGAAGATTATACAACAACATTAAAAAACAAATCTGAAGAGAAAAAGAAACTTAAGCGGAATCAAAAACATATGAATCTAAAATTCAATGAATTATAACCATGGTAATCAAGTTCCGACTTGAGCATTAATTCACACGCCAAAAAAATGAAGAAGAACATGATGATGCCCTATTAGTATTTAAATCTGATCATGAATTCTTACTAGAAAGTGATTTAGAAAATGATTTTAAAATACAGATATTAAAACAAGCACGTACTGTTAAAAAAAAAACAAGCGCTCGTGAGACGACCGCCTGAAAAAAGAACAAAGGAACGATGGGAGGAGTTCTAGAGTAGACAGAAGTGATCGCATTGGCATGATCCGATGTTACATTTGGATGCGTGTTTTGTAGTGTTTGTTCCGTTTCTGTTACTACTACTTAATTTAACATTATTATTCAAGTGTGCAATAAAAATAAGTATTAACTTTAATAAAGAATAAGTATGTATAATGGATATAATTCATACATTTATAATTTGATAATTTAATTTATTAGATATTCTGTCTATTTCTCTACGGATATTGAACGGTTAGATAGCTTAGTTATAAAACGTTAGCGTAACACGCAAACAGTCCGGGGTTCGATCCCAAAATATGACTAAATAATAACTTGCTTTTTATCCACCGGTGTGATGCGGAATTCACCTAATAAGTCGTTGCTTCCATGAACCCTCCTCGTCTTAAGACTTCTGGGGCAATGTAAAATACCTGTAAAACGCACAATAAAGAAGATATTGCTAGATAGTAATTTTGTTATTATGTAACAAAAACTTCAATTGTTTGTAGAATTTTTTTCGTTTTTTTTTTCAACCAAACAAAACTAAAAATCATTTTTTTGAAATTTTGATTTTTTTTACAATTTTCAAATTTTTTTTTTGGTTTTTTGTCAATCAAACAAAAGTAGAAAAAAAGTTAAAAAATTTGACTTTTATAACTTATTTTTATTTTAAATTTTTTTTTTTTTATTTTTTTTGAAAATTATAAAAATATAAAAGAATATTTTTTTAATAAAATTATATTTTTTTTAGATGCAATAGATTTTGGGGCCCTTACTTGCTTGTAAAGTAAAGTAACACAAAAATCTTTAGCTAGCAGTATATACCTTGCTTCTAACAATAGCCCCGTATAATATTATTATTGACTATAATATTATCGTCGTCTTCTATAGGATTCGCTGAAATTTGTCGGAGAGCTACATGCGAGCAACGCGTTGAACTAAATTTCGATGCGCGCATCCAATTATTATTAACATTTAACTTTGCTAATAACTTCAATCATTATCAACATATAGATTTGAATTTTGGAATTGATACTCAAGTAATTGTTTTCTAGAGCTTAAAAACCAAAATAAATTTGTATAGTAAATTTATTCATTTAGAAACAATAATCAAATTTTAAATTTATTTAAATTTTTTTAAATAATATATTCATGTCTTTCATTGTTTATTTGTTTCTACATATAAATTTTGTTTTTTGAATTTGTTATGAATAATACTTTTTAAGAAATTTGCGAATTACGAACTAGTGTGAAAATTTCCTGCTCTTAAAAGTTCAAAATTAATTTGAAAATTATGTACATTAAAAGTATTTTATGGTAGTTCAAAAGTATTTTATAATTTTTATAACTCATTAATGTAAAATTAAATATAAAAATTTAGTCTTAATTTTTATTTTTCTTATTTTATCTTTTTATTATGTTTCTAGTTATGAAAGTTTTTGTAAAAACTTATTTTAAGTTTTTGTTTTTGCTTACATCTTTTTATTTATATAAATAATATCTATTATTTTCAAAACACCAACGTTTAATTGAAATTTTTTAATGCAAATGAGTCAGACAAAGAGTATTCAATCTGATAATCAACGAAGTTCTAATCTACATGTTAGCTACTCTAGAAAAATTCAAAAATTAATAAATATAACTCAAAACATAACAAAAAATAATTACAAAACTGACTTTTAAAAAAAATTGTATTTATATTTATTTAACTTTAAAACAGTGTAAAATACCATACGCAAGTTCAACGGCAAATTGAAAACTGCTGTAATCTAAACATCTTGAATACCAAATAAAAAATTTCCTAATCTATGTCAGACATGTCAAGTTGTATTTTAATTAACAATTTCTTTTAAATGTATATGATGTTTTCATGGTTTTGTGTATGACAAATTAAATTAGAATTCATAAACATAAATGTAAGAGACGGTAACAGTGATTTGAAAGTGTGCCATAAATATCTAAAACTAACACTAGACAATGAATATGTGTACGTGGCTTAGTGTATAGTAAACTGTATTACAATTCAAAAACATTAATATAAAAGACAATAATAGTGATGTAGAAGCAATTCACAATAAACAACTAAAAACAACAGTACATAAACATAAGTTGATTAAAGTAACGTGCCGAGGTTGGTGCAAAACTCGCAGATGCTAAAGAAGTTTAGCGTAGTCCTATGGCAAAAAAAAAATATTGTTTTTTATTTAATTATTATTAAATTATTTTTAATATTAAAAGTAGTGATAAAAAACATTACAGTTGACCAGAATTGATTGATGAAAAAATTTGATTTTTTTAAAATAAAAATTCTAATTATTTAACTATTTTTAAAACAGTTTAGTTTAATTTTCATAGAGCTATAAATTTTTTTACAAAACACAGTACGATTTGCCGACTTTGAAGGCAGTTGATAAACTAGTTACGTTACTGAAGATAATCATAAGTTTGAATCCAAGGGCAAAGCATAAATATTTGTATGGCAAAAAAAAGATGTACCAGTATAGAAAAGGGGTAAAATAAATATATATATCAGAAAATACAAAATTTTTACAAATACATTACCCACTCTATGTAACTGTATAATTTTTAATTTGCACACCCTGCACACTTAGTTCTTGTTTGGGGTTTTAAACTGCATTTAATCTATGACCATTTCAAATAGTAAAGTTGTATTTTTAATTTTATGTTTTACTAATGATTGTAATAATATCACTGTGATAAATGCTGTAGATGTTTTATTAGATAAATGTTAACATCGTAATTCTTATGTGATAGATGTAAAATGTGATACTTCTTGTGATATTTTAAATTGTAACTACGTATTTAATAATTTTAAATGTGTCACCATCAGCGCAATCAATGATTTTTTGTTGAACGTCGATTGGTTTGTTCATTTTAACAACTGTGATATTAATAAATGTGTTGATTTATTTTATTTTGTTTTCTATTATACAATTGATTGTTATGTACCTAAAAGAGTGTGGCATGATAACAACTTTCCGATTTGGTTTAGCAAGAAATTAATTTCAGTTACTAAATTTTAAATAATAGCACATAAACATTTTAAATTTTCAGAACATCTTTCTGATTGCAATAAATTTTATTTTATTCAAGCAGTACACTTTATGCACCAAGAATAACATTCGGTCTAATCCAAAACATTTTTGTAGATTTGTAAACAAATCTAAAAAAAACTAATGCTTTTCCAGCTACAATGTAATATGGTAATCAGCTTTAAATCTAATCTTAGCACCAAACCTGAGAGTATTCATTTTATGTTCTTAAAAAATGTATTTATTTAATTTCAAAATCATTACTTTAACTTTTCAATGTTTTGTTAACTGAAACTAAATTTCTTGAGGTATAGAAACAATCTTATAGTATGCCATTGCATAAAACTGATGCAAAAAAAAAATTACAAACTATAGAAACATTTCCATTCAATCTGCTATTCCAAAATTACTTGATCAAATTATTACAGTCCAAAAACATTAGATGTGCAAAGCTATTTTAGTAAATGAACAGCATTGGTTTTGTGAGAGTCAATCTACACTCCAATCTATATAAATTAAAGGTAATAATTATATAAACCTTTAGTCTTTGTGTTATTCTTTCATTTTTTTAAATCTAAAATATTGTCCATTAAACAAAACTGTTTTGACACTTTTTATTATATATTTTTTTAATTTTAGTTCTAAACTCAACTATTTTACTTACTAATGATAATTTTAGTTTTAAGGTTTTTTAAATTACTAAAGTAAACGCTAAATTTCCACGTGAATAGAAAGTGTTCTTTGCAAATGTTTAATAAAATGTTAACTAAAAGAATGAGAAAACCAATATATTAAAACTGTCCCTACCGATCTCTTCAGTGATTGACCTTAGGATAGGATCCCCCTTTTCCAACAAAAGCAGCACCGCTATAAACTGCTATTGACCGCTAATAACCGGACTTTGTGACAGATTTGGCAAACTAACGTGGCCGTCAGCTAGTCATAAAAAGAGTTACATAACACCATCGGATAAGAAAAAAAAATAAAGAAATCTACAAACACAACGCAGAATATCACCACGGAACTTGTTAGAAGTTGTTATGTGAATAATATCAAAGTTAAACAGAAATAAATTTGACTTGTTCCGGACAAACACTAGGTTTTTTAACAAAGTTATTTTCTTGTCTATTGGTCGCATTTTACAACTAGCAAAAAAGTTATCAGAAATATTTTTGCACCACCTACACCTTAGATGGTTTTGGTCTAAAATTAACCTCCATCTTAAATGGTTTTGGTCCCACTTGTTGTGACCTTGCTCCAGATTAGACCGTAGTCACTTTGGTTTTGAGTCTGATAAGACCGCAAACAATTTACATTAGATTTGCTTCAATACAAAAAGAAGCATTTTCAACAAAAGTCTCCTTACAAAAAATGCCTGTAATTTCAATACACATCAAATAAACGCTTGAAAACTAAATAGTGTACTGGATGCAAGATTATATATATTTATATTATATTTTAAAGTTTTTTTTTGTAAAATTAAAAAGGTCAAGTAGAAAAACAACTCTAAGTTAAACTTCATTTTTTTTTTATATTATGCACAATAACAGTATGTAAATAAAGATTAAATTACTAACTCTACTCCAAGGAGTATTTCTACAATAACTAGTTTTTCAATTCTCAAAAAGTATATAACAATGTGGCGTAAGGTACATGGGGATAATAAGTTAGTCAGTCGAGTGTTCCCGTGTAAGTATATTTATTGAATGCCCCAAATATGAATATAATAAAAATAGATAACAAAACATTTCTTCTTTGACATTGTCAATAACATACATATGATATTAATATAAAATAAATATAATTATAATTCACAACATATGACAAACATAAAAATCAATATTATTGAAACAGAAGAACAGTATCCTGTAGAAATAATAATATTAAATTGTATACAAACATATTGCAATGAATTTGCAACATACTCTGTTTATCTATTTTTAATAAGGTTTTTATTAAATTTTCAATTATTTAGTTTTCACAACAAAATTACAGGATTAACAGGTATCGACACATTATTATTTTATATAATAACCATAATTATTTATATAATAAGCAAACTTTTACCGCCTCTTATTGCTGCACTAAGCGGACAGATTCAGCTTCCTGCAGCAAAGACATTACCAATACCGGTCATTAAGACCAACATGCTTCCACCAAATCCTCTGGGGCAACAACGGTTGAGGAGAAATGTAGTCTCCTTAACCAAAAACGTTGGAGAAGCACCTCCCACACATTCTCAGGTTTGTCTTAAAACCGATCTAACTAAACTTGTTTTGGCAGATACGCCAAAACAAATAGATAAAGATCAGTCTGATCCGGGTAAACGGAAGAGGGATGGACCCTCTTTCAGCAACGGTGACGACGAATCCAGTTTGGCATCAGAAGTTTCTGTTGTCGACAGTGGAAGTAATAGAGGTAGAAGAAGAAGGAAACCTGGCTGGATAAATGGCAGATCACGCTTCCAGTTGTAGGCCTTCTATTATGTTTTTTAATTAAGTGTTGTTTTGTACCGGCACTACAGTCCTTTACAACTGCGGTGTCAGAATTTTTTGTCATTGATGTCATCTGTGATATTAGTTTTAAGTTTTATTGATTGTATGGTTCTGCATTTTTGCAATTTTTTTTTTAGTTTTAGACTCCTAAAACCCAAATACACAAAACAAATTTATATTTTCCAATTAATTTACATGAAAATACGTTTCCGGTTTAAAAGAATTTAACAAATGCTTTTTTTTGCCCAGCTCCTTAGTACAAAAACATAATTTTATGACTTTTGCGGCTTATAGAATGGGTATAGACTTAAAATGGTGCCAGATTTAGATTCTCTGCAAAATTTCTAATTGATTTCACTAATGAATGTATTTTTTTTAGTTAAATTTGCAATTTTTAAACAAAAAGTGCAATTAAGTTAAAAAACAACAAAAAACCTAAATAAATCGTATTTTTTTAAGGGATTTATACCCTGAACCGATCAAACGACTACTAATAAGTTATAGAAACTGCAAAAAAATACTAAAGCAAATTTCTCAATGCACCCCCCCCCCCTGCTCTAGTCCGTTTGAATTGGAATTGCCCAAATATTATCAAAGATTAATTAATTAAATTTAGAATTATTAAAATCACAATTTTTCCAGTAAGCTAATCTTCAAGATCAAATGTCTCACTGGCAAAGCATACACACTTGCTTGCTTTAAACTATTTACGTAGAACTCGTTATTGCACAGAAAGTTCAACAGTGGAAAAATCTTAATTGTTTGCGTTTAAACGCATTATAAATGGCATTTTAAAATGCGCACTTTCTTACATACCTAATAAAAAATTGACGCTGCAGATATAGCAAGTACGCCGATAAAAAAGTAACACTCGCAAGATGGTAAGTTTTTTGACGTACTGCAAAAAAAAAGATTAAAAAAAAAAATAAATGTAAGAAGTAAATATAAAAATAAAACATACCATACTGTGATAATAATTTTGAAGAACCTATAGTACCTTATCTTCAATTTTAGATTTATACATTTAAGTTTTAAAAGTTATTTTAATGCAGAATTAGTTGCTAAAAGACATACAAAGTTCATTGAAATATCTTCAACTATAAGGGCATAAATGATTTTGGGCATGATTTAATAATATTAATATATATACTTAAATTAATTTTGTCTGAAGTTGTTAAGAAAATATCAAAACGGTTAAACTTGCAATAATATCATTGATGAATATGTTACCAATGGCTTTATAATTAACGTAATTTATATAATATGAATTTTTATAATAAAAAACACTAAATTAATTTTAATAATGTACAAATTTTAGATAATAAATCAAAAATCATTTTAGGACATTGTCAATGTACTTGTGCAAAACCCACTTCATAATAATGAAAATAGTAATAGACAGTTATACAATTTGCCAAACCAAACTAAAAAAGGCAAGAATAACAATAAAAAGATATATCATATGTAATAAATTAGTTTGTGACAAACGGAAAAATAAAATAAATGTTTATTTAAAAATATAATATTATATTTTATTACGCTTTAAATCTTCCCCTGGAGAAAAGGGTTAATGACAATAATTAAGTTGTCACAATATAATTAAATTATACTTTACACATTATAAATTATTTTTAACATTTTTTACTGGCGTAAATGAACAAGTTGCCGCAAACTTAAGAAACCGACATTAAAAAAAGTTTTTTGCAACAAATATTACTAAGATATCTCGGTCTACACGCAAATAAAAATTACACAACCCAAAAAATACCACATGCTCTGTCGTAAGTTTATAAACAAAATTTCTAAATTATTAAAAAACTTGCTCAGGTAATAATTTTAGAAAAATATCGTTTGTTTTTAAAGATCCAAAAGGTCACATAACTATCGGTTTGTGCATTGTTAAGAAATAGTTCTAAACTAAAAGTTAGCGTAACGCATACATATACGTTATTACGCCGTTAGTTTTTTCTGTGAGACTTTTCTAATGCCCACACTAATAGTCAGAGTGAATTCATGAATTTGAGATTCATTTTGCTATTTGTTGATTGGCTCTAAGCCAATTCACGGATATTGTGACTTTAGTTGCATTTGGTCAATGTATTCCTTGCTTAATTCTCGGATTGAGTTGAAAACTATGCAACCATCAATATACAAATAATCTTGGGTGGTCCCAAAATTATTTGAATATAGGATTATATTGACGGTTGCATAGTTTTCAACTCGTTTCGCACCGTCACAATTTCAAAATGAATCTTGGATTCATAAATCCAGGTTCAATCCAAAATTTAATCTCTGACTATTAGTACGGGCATTAGAGTTTAATCTACACAAATGAAATAATTGATAGCTCTTCCTGTTAAAACACTATTTCATATGACTGCCTCAATTGACAGTTTAAGAAAAATATCGCTTTATTTTAAAGATCCAAAAAATCACACAACCATCAGTTTGTGCTTTCTTTAATAGTAGCGCAGTATAAAAAGCTAGAGTAAAGTAGTGGTCAATTGCCATTTATAACAATCTAAAATATATTTATCTTAATTTCATGTAACCACAATTAAAATTAAAATATATTAGCCCTCAAAACAAACAAAATATGACTATGGTCACAAACTTGTTAAGATGTACGTACGTAAGCTAAATTTGGCAAAAATGATTTTGTGCTACCTAGGTTTGTGGAAAATATTCACGGGTTAAGAAAAATACATTATATTTAAACACCGTTATTTAACGCTAATTTACATTTATTTTGTTTTTATGTTTTATTTTTGGATATGTACTAGCAAACAAGGTATTCATTTTAAAAACGCAATTTTTTTTAATAGTTTTAGGGTGTGTGTAATTTTAATCGAACATTTTGCAATAACTATGCTACTACTTCAACACCGCTTAAAGCAACAAATTTATAAAAAGGTACAGTTGGTTTAGTTTTAATATATAATATCAAAATTTAATTTATTGTGTCACGTCAACAACTCATCAAGTTTTACGTACAAGCCAGTGCTTTAAATGTAGGATTCAAAACAACTTTTATATTTTAGTTATGAATAAAATCTTTTGTTGTTAGTTAATCTTATCTTATTTTGTTAGGATGAGAAAAATCTAGCACCTAGAGTTGGAGTTGGTGATGTTATCACATTATAAGTTGTATCTATAATATTGTACAACTTTCTCTATTTAATATTTGGCTTGCCAGCCGACAAACTTGGAAGCACAGAGACCCTATTCGGTGCACAAATTGCGCTAATAATTCTATTCAGCTGCACCTAGGGTTTTCCAAGCTGATCGTGAGTTGTGGTTGAACATGAATGGTTATTTAATATTTTAATTTTGAGACACAAAAAGAATATGATTTTTTTTAAATTTAAAATGTGTAATGATACTCTAAACAAAAACAATGCATTTCTTTATTTAAAGAAGATAGATAAGCTAAAAAAGGTAAAATCAAATTATTTGTTTTTTGCCAGAAAATATGTCAACAAATTCACAAAACTTTTAAGATTTTTTAAAACGATTCAGAAACACACACTGTGGATGTATTTATCTACATCACAAATAGAATGAATCAAGATTAAAAACTTATCAAGTTTCTAACATAATTGTTGACAAGTCTTACATTTTTTTTCTTGAAGTTACAGTTTAATAAACTGATATGCCAATTACAAATGTTGTTAGAAACAGTGCGTTCAGTTTAATCCAGCTTTTATAACAGTAATTGAGGTAAATAGTGCAATCAATATAAACCAAAATCTTTATTCTTTTGAATCAGGGTGTAATTTATTTAAATTTTTTCTACTCTACTAAGTTAAACAAAACTTTTTTAGTTGTTAGAAATATTCTACAATTTTCTGATTAATAATGAAACATGTTTGAAAAAAATAAGTTACCAAATACAATGCTTCCAATGTTTTTAACCTTTAAAGTTTAAAGAAAACTTGACTAAATACAAACCTAACGATTTGACACTAACAAAGTGTGTTAATAATAAAGAAGATCAGAATCATATATTTGAACAAATTTTTGTTTATATTCGATGAAGAAATCATGTTAGATTTTAATAAAAATGCCCCGAAGTTCATGTTAAGTTCTTCTGATTTATCAATAATTGACCACCATACACCAAACAAACTAAACTTCTAATAAATGCAAATACTTAAAAAACATTAAAAACGATACTACACAAATATCTATTGGCAAATTAAAAACAGAACTTGAGTTATTAAATAAAGAAAAGCAACAATTAATAGGTGAGCTGGTTAATATTGAAATTTAAAGTACATTAACCATAAAAGCTATAAATGATATGAAAAATAAAACCAAATCAATAGATATTGACAAAATAACGCAAACGTTTTATGATACAATATAGCTTATAATGAATCTAAATTAAAAACAATCAAGGTAGATGTTTTCAACACAACATTCCATATTTTCATTACGAACCATTTTGGTATTATAAATAATTTCAGGCTTAGACGTTTATCAACAGAACGTGTAAATTGGTCAGAAATAAATTCAGCTTGGAGACAAACAGTGTAGCTATTAAGTTTGCTAGCAAAAAAAGTTAACTTAGGTTTCAATAAATACAAATTAATTCTATATGGAACCCGTTTATACATTGAAGAGATAGATGGAGGAAATATACATTTATATGGAAATGAAGGCTTCAGAATGGTTGCAACAATTTAAGAATAAAGTTCAAATGATTGATAGACAGCTTTCTCTACCCTTTAAAATAAATAATGCATGTATTGATAAATATTGTATTAATATATAATTTAATATAGAAAAATATGGACTAAGGCATTAAAATGTGTGCTTTCTAATTTGAATTGGTGTTTAGCATGGATTGCTTTGCAAAGTGATAATAAATTAATTTTATAATTAACTGTATCATACGTATTTTGGTATTTGTTTTGTTTATTTTATATTATTTATTTTAACAGAAATCTGAATTAAAAACTTTTTGTTAAAAATGTAAGTTCATAGAACTCGTGTTTTTTAACTTATTATATACAATCCTTGTTACATTATATAAAATAGCTGAAAGATATGGAAATTACAAAAAAATCTTGCTTCACCAGTCATAATGACTCGGAAACGTATCAGCAGATAAGGGCTATACATTATTTACTCCGTTAGTGTTGCCTTACTTCGTGTGCAAATATTAGTTTGCTGATTACGATAGGTTTTTATTCTGTAAACTCTATTTACTAGATGAATACCACAAGTTGTTAATACTCAACCAAGACAACATCCACTTTTTAGAGTTTATTTTAAAATTATAAAGTAAATTGAGTTGTTAATTACTTGTATATTGTTTAACGCTTTCAAACATGCAATTTAGTTCAATATAACAATATTTATAGCCAGAATATTATGTGTAATGTGATACAGTACAAATAAAAAACATTTAATATAATAAATTTTTTATTAATACATATTGTAATGTCATTACGATTAAAACAGTATTATACTTTTGGTGACTCGTTTCTGTCAGTAGAAAAGAAAACCAAAAAAAAGAAAAAACTCAGATCTGTACTTGACTAAATATCGAGGAAGAACCTGACAAACATAATAAACTTTTTTTACTTAGTAAATTTGCCTAATAAATTACTTATTTATTTATCATTAAACAAGTTTGAACTTTCAATATTTGCAAAAATTGCCAATCTAGCTTTCATTGTTAATATTTTTTTAATTTATTTATATTTAAGTTAAAAACATCGGAAAACGAAAATATATGACAAATAAAAGTTTATCTACTACAACGTATAAATTAACAAAATTTATTATAAATCGTTGAAATATAATTAAGAGTCCAACTGAACACTTAAATATTCTTTACTAATTCAAGTTTTCTCGCAGGGATTGACATGTAAACAAATTGCATCTTGTCCACTTAAAAACAAAAACAATTATCATATAATAAACCTTCAAAACACAAAACACTTTTGGGGGTACATTTGAATTACTGAGTCTTACTTTGACACTCGCTAAAAAAAACTTAAATTAAACATCCTCAGCAACTAATCATTACAAACAATAATTTTATCTGATTTAATTTTATTTTTAGTAAATATCGGGGCTATTCTCTATGCACATTGCCAAAAGTAAGCAAGATATATAATGCTAGATTACAATATAATCTGTTACTTTAACAAATCTTGCTTGCTAACAATATGAACAGTCATTTTAACAAATCTTGATTTTTTACTATACGAACGGTCACTTTAACAAAATATTTTTTTTTTATATATTATTATTATTTTATCTAGAGATTTGCCACGCCTGCTGATATGATGACCATTTATATTGTTAGCAAACAAGGATTGTTAAAATTACAGTTCATATTGTTAGCTAGCAATATATATTTTGCTTATTTTTAGCAATATGCATGTGTTACTACTGATCGAGTTATCGTATAACCGAGTGGAAATGTGATTTTGAATTAAACCGACATCAAATACTAGTAAAATAATTATTCGCAAAAGATATAATTTTATTGGTAGAATTTACACAGGCTACTTTATATTCAACAAAAAACTAAACTAAAAAATTGTTATCAACTGAATGTTTATATAAAGTGAAGAAAAAAATTAACATTATAAAAATACGGATCCATAAATAAAAAAAATCAGTTTAACAGTTTTTAGAAAAATTAATGTTCTCAGTTTAGTGATTTTTTAATGTTTGTCACTGAATTTTTAAAATAAATTTCTCAATTTTGTTATTGTAGTCAGCTTGACAGTGCAAAATTTGTTATGCATTATGCAACATTTTGTTATTTTGATACACTTAATGTTAATTGTTTTTGGAGGTTCTGCGGGGGTTTTACAATCTAGTGGATTTTGCTGGAATGTCTCGTCGCTGGTGAAACCTTAGTTTGTTGTAGGTCAGTCAAAAGTTAAAGTCAATGTTTTTTGTATGTCAGTTAACAAAGTAAGCAAGTTGAGCAGCTTCTTCTCAACGTATAATAGTTGATGGCTTAAATTACCGGATTGATGTTAGATTGGAAGCAAGTTGTTGGTGTTATTCACCATTCAAGCGTTAAGCTTTTGGTTAGTGAACTGAAATTGGTGATTATAATCCTGAAAGTCAAAGTCTTCTACAGTCAAAGTTATTTGTTTTTAAAAAGTTCTTCAGTTGTTGGTAGTTCTCTTGGTAAGGTTTGAAATGTTGTCTGGATTGATTGTTTGTGGTGATTAGCTTTTGAATAAATGCCTTTCGTTGGGCATGCGCCTGCAGCGTTTTACTAATGTGCAAAGCATTTAGATTGTTTACTCAAGGTGAATTATATGTTTGTATAGGTCCGGATTTTTGAAATTTCAAGTTTAAATTTTTTGAAAACTTAAATTGTTGAAAGTGCACTTGGTTGCGATTAGAAAGTTGTCGGAGTTAGTGGTTAACTTTTGCTCCCTTATAGCACATATACCACATACACAAGGATAGAATATTTGCGTACTAGTTTGGGAAATAGAAGCGCTGTTCCTGATTTTACGTAAAAACAAAAACATTTTCCAAAAAATAAAAGTATATTTGTGACAGCAACAAATTTATTTAAACAATTAACATATTGCTGAATTGCCAATAATATCTCAAACTAAAGCCAATGGCAGTAACAACGTCTTTCTTTTTGAAAATCATAATGCACTTCAAATGGTTACAGCTGCTAAATTGATGCATATTAAAAATGCGCTAATCATTTTGGTAAAATGGTAACAGTTAGTAATAAATAACTCATTAGTAAAAAAAAAAATAAAAACCAAATTACTGTTCTACAAAAGTTTTATCAGACCGATTGTTATGCTTTATTACTTTTAACTTCACAAAGCGCAGAAGAATAGTATTAACTTAAATCTTTTCATAAACCAAATTTGATAACTTAAATCAATACAAATTGGTTCATGCCATTAAAGCTTCTAAGGAACATTTTGACCTATTGATTTAGTTTTAATTTTTACCATTGGTACTACTAACTTTTTACAAACCACGCTTAATAAATTTTTTTTTTAATGTTTTAGACTAACTAATAATATTTAGTAAGTGGACTAATTGGACTTGTCGATAATTTCTACCAAAAATACCTTTAACTTAGACCTCTTTACAAACCAAATTTGATCAAAGTCCAATGGTGGGTATCCAAAATATCTAACTTAATAAAAGAAAAAATTTGAACCATAGATTTAGTTCTAACTTTTAATATTGATACCACTAACTAAAATCTTTTTACAAACCAAATTTGAACAAAATTCAACAAATTTTTTTGAAGATTTTTTTAGATCAATAATTTTGGTAACTCTAACTTAAACCTTTTCACAAACCCAGATTGATTAAAATCCAATGATGCTTTTCTAAATAATCTGACTTAAATCAATACTTTATTATGCATTATTATTAAACAAATTTGTTTATGCCATTTAAGTATCTAAAGAACTTATCAAAGTTAGTTCTAATTTTTATCATTGGAAAATTAAATCTTTACAAAACAAAAATCTTTAAATTTGTTTCAAAATCAATAATACAAAATAACTCATGAGATTTAGGTATCTGAGAAAAAACGGAAAACATCAAATTTATTCTACTTTTCACTCTAGGTTATACTCTATTTACAAACCAAAGTTATTCAAAATCCAACTAAATTTTCTAACTTAGATCAATACTTCACATAATCAAACAGGTAGTAAATCGAAAACTGATCAAAAAATATCTTGGTATGGATGCTATGCTAAACATGGATATGTTAATATCAAACACAAAGCAAAATTAGACACTAAACTCAGAAATATACACTCTACTAGAACCTAACTATTCTAATTCCTAAATTTCTAGCCAACTACCATCTAAACGCTTCTCCAACCTATGTGATAGATTTAGCGGTTTTAAACAACATAAGAGTTTTCGTTAAGGTTCTAAACAACATTCGCTCTGACCATCTACCTGTTCTAATAAAAATCTTATTTATGTTATCTCTAATAGAGGTCTTAAGTTTGTTCACAAAACAAGCTGGCCACTCTATCAGAAGCCTATAGCAGAGATCATAAGGCTAAATCTCATCATTGATACTCCAGATAATCTGCTGCAGCCTATTAAAAATCTGTCATTAAAAACTTCAAAAATAATTGCACAAACTATACAATCAATCTTCTTGCTTTACCTCAAGAAATCAAAGGGATAAAAAAATTAAATTAGATAAACTGTAGAAAAATAAGAAAAAAGTATTGAGATTTGTACAAGACGAAGGGACGAATAAAATTTGAGGGAAGGGAGTGTTATTGAGAACTTAGTTGATTGAAATGTAGACATAAAATGATAAAAATCATTATGATGATGAAATGTTAGAACCAAGTTTATTTAATTGGTATTGAAATAAAGAAAACTGTAATAAATGAAATTAAAAAATGATTTTCAAGTGTTGAAAATTGTTTATACAATGTAGATGTAGCATTTTCGTCAAATTGTTAGAGAAGGCAGCACTGGTAGCAGCTGATTTGTGTATATGGAGTTATTAAGAGTACTTTGATATTTCACAATGGCTGACAATCTAAAATAGAACAACTTTCATGGAAATGGGCACGACAAACCCGTTCTTCAACCAGGAGCACCACGACAAAATCCATTAGCCTGCGCAACCACAAATTCATCCATCTACCAAGACCAGCACGACGACAAACTTCTCGACCAGTAATTCCGCCAGAACAAATTCAACCGTTCCATTTTAATAATACCTTTATTGATGGTCCGTTATCTTATCAGTTAAAGGAAACATGGATATTACAAACAATTTCTATGTTTGATATGGATGTTTGTAAATATGCATTGTATTTGAAAAATGCATCAATTATTGTAAGTTTTTTTTTAGAACCGAGGACCTCAACAGCATCTGCTGCGTCTATTGATAAATCCAAAAAATATAAAAAACGTATAAATTATAAAAACAAAACTAATTCCAAATTTACTTAAAAAGTTGTGTTATGTAAAAATGTTATAATTTCTTGCTTTTAGTTTTTTTTAATTAATAATAATTTTTTTAAATTAATTTTGAATTATTTATTTATAGACTTGTTATATTTTAAAATTTTGTTTTTGTTATAGAAGTTTTATTTAAAATTCATTACTTACATAATTCCTTACATGACTTATTACTAGAGATCGGATTTCTAGCTATTATGCTTACGCTAAATAGTTAAAGCATCAAAATTATGTCTAAATATATGCACGAATTGTGAAGAATGTAATCATTTGGCACTAAGTTTTTTACGCTTTTTTTTGCTTTTTTAGTACTTTTTTGAATTTGCTGCTTATTTTAAAAATGTGTGCTTATTAATAAGCTTTTTTTTCAGTTTTGGTACATTTTTTTTAATAAATCAGTTCTTTTATGAAATTTAGTGGATTGAAATGTAAATAAAAAAAGCATATATTATTTTATTATTTAGAAAACGCAAAATTTACGTATCGAGATCGTGCATACTTTTTATAATATTATTTAGACAAGTTTAATATAATTCTGTAAATCCGAACTGAGCTCATAGCTTATTTTAGTGCCACCTCTTCAAGCAAGTCAAATAATTATATAATTCCTAAAAAAGACATTAGGCGGAGATTCTCTCAATTTAAAAAAAAACTAAAAACATTGTAAAACAGTTTTCGGATCCTGCAAGTATGTCAGTGAAAAACTGCCAAGCAGTTCTAAAAAATAAGAAACTAAATAAGAAAATAATTTATCTTTCGGTTTTGTGAGTCATGCTATAAAATCGTTAGGAAAACAGAAAAATACGTTAAATGGAAGTCTAAGTATAATTAAGATTTCAAAGATGCAATTTTAAAATTAAAAAGGCTGTATTAGGCAAACAGTGAAATCAAAATCCGATGATGTGTATTTTTGAAAAATGGAGGTTTATCTACATTAAAAAAAATAAACTGTATTTTGAGTGGAGAGAATGTTCCAGATTTCGATATGAATCCAGCTTTTAAAGCTAAATTTAAACACGCACCAATAACAAGTGTGCATGTCGAAAGAAGTCTTTTCCCCTTCAAAATCATTTTAAGTGATTGAAGACAGAATTTCACAGTTGAACACTTAGAGAAACATTTAATTATTAACTGTTTTTGTAGATATTTTTTTAGTTATTTAAATGTTTTTTTTTTATATTATTTAAAATGTGTGTGAAAAATATCATCACTCAAACTGTAGTAAATATCAATGTTATAAAACCTTTATTAAAATATTTTATAGTTTTGGATTTTTTAAGTTTTCTTTTTTTTTCCATTGTTTCATGCTTGGAGCTTTTTTAATGCTTTTTTAGTTACATTTTCATGCCTTTTTAAGCGTTTTTTTTGTATTTTTAATGCCTTTTAATCCGGTCTGTACTTATTAAATTAATACTATGAGCTGGTATAAGCATACAAATCCAAAAAGCTTTTGTTTTGGTATATGTGCATTTAAGACAGTTTTCAGTTGATCAACATGATTATTATTGTTAAGAATAGGAATTTGAAAATTAACAAAAAAATGATTTTTATAATAAAATTTTAGTTTTTATTTAAGTCCTTATTTTTTAATTAATGTCTATATCTATATGTATAAAATAAATAATAAATTTATTTCTTTTTTGGATAATTAATTCAAATGTAATAGACTTTATATTTATTATGACACGTTAAACCAGAGATCTGTAAACTTTTCTCATGAATCGAGAAACAGACAATGCACAGCCTGTTCGATCATGAGCGTTGTTTTTGTTCAACTCTACGAATTACCATCTACATCTGCCGTCATAGACGACATTGTAGATCTGGATGATCAACTTTATCGTCGCGCAATAGTAACACTGCCTTCCTTTGTACCTTATAGTAATGCATCTACAGACTTCTTAAATGTAGCAGAAGTGCACAACCTGTTTTGGTAAATCCTAGGAAGATGCAAATAGTGTTAAGAGAGGAGGTAGATAAACACGGTAACCCAGAAAGAAAAAACTTACAAAAATTTTTTATAAATCACGACAAAGCTGTGTTAACGTGTAATTCGCTTTTATTAGCGATTTTTAGTGCAGCAGCCCGATACTATCTGTCCTGCATGATAAGTTTTCAAAATTTAGAAAACATGATCAAGCACGTGGTGGCTTGTGTAAGGCACGATAAAAGCTGACCGAAAAACTCACAACCCTCCAGAATATCCGCTTTTGTCGTAAAGCAATTAAGACCGCAAACCGAGATTAGATCCGGTCGACTATTTTTGCCAACGCTCTAATCGAGTGCATCCCTCCATAGACGTGGAAGAAGGTCCATCCAGAACCGAGGAAAGCAATCAAAGAGCGACGATTAGAAACGAAAATTATTTGTTGCATGCGGCTTGCTCGACGTACCCAATGTGAACGACAATTGTCAACATTGCAGTGCATTGAAATATAGAAAAAGTGCTGTAGAGGAAATACACTAATGGTTCCCAAGTGGGCGTAAACTACCCAACAAGGTTAATCGATCTGCTGTTGGATTCTACAGCTCAAGGCAACAATTTTCGTGACAATGTTTATTTTCTTTTGTTAGTATACGTGCCGACGTACACGCTCCGACAAAAAACAGCAACTGGCCGATGGTCATTATCGGAGGCCAGGTGTACCACAGCGTGACGGAAACATGTGCTGAAATGTATGATACACAGGCCGTGCGGCAATCGATTTCCGGAATGCGTTTGCATGAAAAACAACAAATGCGGTCTTAATCGACACATAGACTTTCATTATTATAGTCAATATATTGCACAATAATTGATATACAATAATATTGATAGCCTGCAGATAATATTGAAAGATTGCACAATATATTGAGATTGATTTTTATTGTACAATCTAACCTAAAAGAATTTATTTCTATTTTTTAACCATTCTTTCATCCATCTGCGCCTAATTTCTTCTTCTTTTTAAAAGAAATAATTAAAACAATGGTCACAAAACTTGCATTGTTTTATTCCACATATTATATTGCAACGTCTAGGTCAGGGGTGGCCAACCTAAATGATCTTGCGGGCCACTTTGGAAATGCATCATAACTCCGCGGGCCGCATATAAAATTATATATACATATATTAAATTTAGACTCCCTATAAACATTTTTTGAAGTGAAAAATTAAAACATAGAATATAATTTAATTATTCTGCAAACTTTTAAGCCTTATACTCTTTGCAACATTAATAACGAGGCTATAAAGAAAACTCAAAAAAGAACCAAAGAGTCAAGGATAGGATACAGAAAAATGGAACAAATTAGTATTCAAATCTTAATATATGACATGATATTAATAGCAGACAAAGAAAAAAAACAACAACAAAACAAAAAAATATACAAAGAAAAACTAAAGAAGATAAGCATGGACAGAAAAAACACAAGTAAAAGAAAGACAATAGTAGTAGCGACAAAACCTAAAAGGCACAAGATAGAATTGGATCAAAAAATAATTGAAAAAGTAAAATATTACAACTACCTTGGCATAATAATAGAAGAAACAGGGAATATAGACATGCAATTAGATGCAAGAATTTGAAAAGAAGGAAGAGTATTCAATGCGCTCAAAAGACAAATCTTGGTTACGAAAGAAATAACAAAGACAATAAAAACAGAAATACAAAAGCTAGTAAGACCAGCCCGCCCTAATATACTCGAGCGAATCTTAGACAACAACAGAAAAAAAAAAAGAAAAAGAAAATTAATGCAATAAAGATAAGATTTCTAATGAAAATTAAAGGAATAACAAGAAAAGATAAAGTGAAGAGCTCGGAAGTAAGTAAGTAAATCTAAAAATTAAACCTATAGAAACAGTAATAAAGGAGAGACAGCTAAAAAGGCTAGGACACATACACAGACTGGATAGAACCAGAATAACAAAGAAAATACATAAATTGAGAATACAAGGGATAAACAAAGAGCTGGTCCGAACAAACCCACAAAGCAGCAGAAAATAGAGGAATAGAGTGGAGCAACATAGCAAAAACTTGAAAAAATAAATGAATAAAAAGATATGAAAAAATACAGTCCAACATCCAAAAAGGGTATTAAGAACTTATGATAAATAATAACAATATTCTGCAAATTCATAACTGTGAACTCATAAATAAAACAGGCAATATCTGTCATATATATGCACAAGAATATTTTTTTGATATCAAAGTTAATTTTTTCTCATAATTTTTACAGTTAAATTTTGAATATATGGATGCACAAATAATATTTTTTTTAAATAAATTGGTTTTCACTATAATTTATATCATTATAAAATGAATATATTTTGTAAAAGTGTAAATCTTGCGGGCCACAAATATGTTCTAGGCGGGCCGCGGGTTGGCCACCCCCGGTCTAGGTGGTCCTATATATGATGCAATAGATTGTTCAATAATATTGATAGTATAGGGGCACTTTTACCCCAAAGATTACGCTGAGAGAGCTGCTTTTTGAAAGGACAACTTTGTAACGTATTGCAGACGCAAAAACCGCAGCATAAATGTCAAAGCTGTGGCAACAATAGAACCGATCAGGTACTTTTACAAGTACATAACTAAAGGTCCCGATTCGGCACTAATCAGTTTCGACAAAGAAGGAGAAACGATGTACTACAATGAGGCAAAAGAATTTCAAGAGATATTAATTTTTGGGCAAGGTAGCATGTAGACTTCAAAAACAAAATAGTTTACAAGTTGCATAAAGTGGTACGGCTGCAGGTTTACATGGCCGACGAGAGAAACGTCCTGTTCGAGAGAGACGATCGAGGAGTAAATCGTACGGATAATGATTCTTTAATGTTAAAGTGCTTATTTCGCACTTAATGCTGTCGACTCGAATGCCCGCAAACTTTACTACGTGGACATTCCGCTATGGTACAGGTTCGAAAAGGGCAAGTGGATCAGACAAATATACGACAAGAAAGAAAAAAAAATTGTTTCCAGAATACACATCATCAACGCAAGTTAGACCAAAAAATTTCACCTGCGCATTCTCTTGTTGAGAGTGAGAGGCGCAAAATCTTCTGAAGAATTGAAAACCGTGAACGGTTCGCTATGCCAATCATTTTTTGAAGCGGCCAGTCGCAGAAACCTGCTGCCGACGACAAAGAATGACACGCGGCCAAAATTCAAGTACCTGGCAGATTACAAAACATTTGTGCATACTTTTTATGCTAATATCAAGTGACCAACGTGCAACGCTTGTGGGACGCATTCAAAAAACAAATAATATAAGATTACAAAAAAAATCGACAACAACATCATCGAATTAAAGGCATTACGCCGCGTCGCTGCTTGTTTACGGTATCAGCACCAAAACATAGGCGAAATTTGCAGGAAATCACGAGGAAAACCTTAGAAAATCAAGACGAAATCAGTAATTTTGAAGTGGACAAAAATGTAACAAAAAAAAAAGTTTAAATGAATTGCACCAAAAATAAAAACAAACAACATTAAAATGGTGACAATAAAGTAATACATGTTAAAATTGATGAACAAGTTATTATAATAACGGCGGCACACGTTTAAAATAATTTTAACATCTGAGACAATTTGTCAATGTCGTGAAGACGAACACAATAGGAAAAAAATATTTCGTAAACAATTTGCTACAAATATGTAACAAGGATAAGTGTATAAAAAAAAAAAGGAGAAAAAGGTAAATCATTTTAATTGATTAATTTCTTTTAAATAAAGCATATTTAATCAAATAACACAACACAACACAAAATTCAAAAATGCATAATTCATCAAATGATTAATATAATATTTATATAATATGCATGCAAAGAAATTACTGTTATTAAATTTATTATCAAATGCAAAAAATACACACACACACACGCACTGTGTAAATAATAATACAATCAATTGAAATGTCGCCAATCTTGTATTTATAATTTTACAATTTTACACTGATAAAACAAAACAAACAAAAAATTGTCATATTTGTATAAATGTATTTTTGTGTCAAAAACTATAATATGTAATATAATAAATCTCCTTTAAAACATTTTTTTGGATAAATTACAAATAAGTGTATATAAGTTTTCTATCCTGGTTGGATATAGGCTTCCAACTCTGCACGTAATCTGGCATCTTACATTACGAAGGACCTACAGTTTTAAGTAGATTCCAAACCACTAGAGAGATTTCATCACTCCATCAGAGAGGGTTATTAGCCGTAAAACCCCACGCTGGCAAGGCGGGTTAGGGAGTGGGAGAGCGTACAAACATGTGAAAAGTGTGTCACGGTATGTGGGAATCGAACCCACAATCTTCGGTGCAGCGATCGGATGCCTAGACCACTGCGCCACGCTCTCCTGATAGTTTAATTATATTATTCAATTTAAAGTTTAACATTCTACTAAATTCCATTGAGAAATTTTCAGCATTGAACATTCCATCAAACTATAAAGAACTCTTCTGAAATATTTAAACAGCAAACAGGAGAGATGTCGAATGTAGTCGAGAAACGCAGTGAATTTAACGAATTTTATAGAAATAAGGATTGATACAAAAAACTAATAATTGTCTATGTCGCTGTGATTCGTTAGACTGATTTTGAATAAATTAATATCTCATTTCACAATTTACTGACAATTCAAAATCGTATAAAAGCCGCAAAATAACTGCCAATTGCATAAATACTAAATGATACCGATTAATGCGGACATTTTAATATTAAATTGCATCTAGATGGCGATACTAGTCTTTTGTTTCATTATTAAAAGTGTTGTTTCTTGTAGTACAAAATAAGTTTTGTTCTATATGTAAGCATGCGGAATTAAATAGAAATGAACCAAGAGATCACAAATGCTACAAAAACTACTCAGCATCATCCTCTAGCATGGAAGCAAATATACTTTTTGAAAGGTTTGCAAAAAGCGTTTTAATGCACGGTTTAATTTTCAACACATTAATTGCTGATAGAGATAGGAGTACCTACAAAAAAAAATCCATACGCAGAGTATGGAGTAAAAGTTCAAAAAGTAGAATGCAGAAATCACCTATTGCGTAATTATATTAATAAACTAAGAGACCTTGCAAAGAACACGGCAGCTAGAAAAAAAAATATCAAAACTTATTAAAATTTTGAGGAGCTATCACCAAAGCAATTTCTTGTTTATTGCGCGTTTTACAACTATTTTACATCTCCCCAGAAGTCTTGCGACTTGTTTGAAGGGGGTAGATGGAACCAACGGCTTATTAGGTGATTTCCAAATTTCATTCAGAAAAAATGAGGAATACTATGAAAAACAAAAAACAGAGTTACTTAAAGCAGACATTAAAAATAGTTGCTGTCATATTTTTGGAAAACATCTAAATGTAACGATTTGCAATACTTTTGCAAAGTATACAAATGGTTTATGCCGATATAAAATTGACAAAATTATATGACTATTTACTTAATGCTACTAACTATAGAACTAATAATGCAAACAGTTTGATATGCGATGTAGATAATAATGCTGTTGAACAGTTTAATTCTGTTATTGCAAAATTTATTGGTGACAAAAGAATAAATTTTACAAAAAGTAGATCGTATGAAAGCCGTTGCTTTGAAGAAGTTGTAACATAAACACTAAAAGAAGTATGTACTACGCACATAAAAATATAAACAGAAATAATAAAAATATCTAATATCAATGAGGGGGAATAATAAAAACTCAGCTGAAATTGCTGGGTGGAGTGCTACTGGACAGCCGAAAACATATTTTAATGCTACCAATAAATTTTATGCAATCATACCATTAAAATATTTACTGAGATATGCTGAAGACTATCGTAGAGTAATTGTTAATATTAAGCAGGAGCTAATATTATTGAGAACAAGTAGTGATGTTAACTGTTATATTGGAGCTCCTGGAGCTAAATTTAATGTTGATAAAATTGAATGAAGAGTTCCATATATACTTCTGAATGATGAGAACAAATTACAAATGTTTGAAAATATTGCACTTGATGCACCGATTTGTATACCATTCCGTAGATAGGAGCTACATGAGCTTCCATCTCTAAGAGAAACAGATAGAGATATTTGGTCAGTTAAAACATCAAGCAACCTTGAGAAACCTCGATATGTCATCATAGCCTTCCAAACTGATAGGAGAAATCGAAATAATAAGGATTGTTCTGAATATGATCATTGCAAGATTAAAAACATTAGAATTCATTTAAACTCCGAATCTCACCCGTATGATGCTTTAAATCTTGATATTGAAAATGGTAATTATGCTCTTGCATATTACATGTATTGCATGTTTCAACAAAGTTATTATAAACATCCAATAAGTGAACCACTTCTTGACTATGTTCAATTTAAGAAACAGATGCTTTATGTATTTGATGTATCAAAACAAAGTGAGAGTATCAAATCAGCTACGGTCGATTTAAGTATTGAGATGGAGGCGTCTGAAGCATTTGAGGCTAATACACGTGCTTACTGTCTTATCCTATGTGATAATATCATTGAGTATAAACCTTTGTCGGGGGTAGTAAGAAGAGTAGCTTGAAATTACTCATGAAAATATTAATTATTAAATTTGTCATAAAATGGATTTAATAATAATAATAATAATAATAATAATAATAATAATAATAATAATAATAAGTTTATTTCCCAACAGTACATACATACTAATAACAGGGAAAATGTATAATAATATATTAAAGATTAAATAATAAATGACAAATTAAGAGATATATAACATACATATATATTATAACAATATAACAATAAAATAATAAGAGAAAAAAAAAATAACATGTTACAGTAATTCTGAAATTGTCTTTACAAATACAGATTACATATATCAATTAAATATATCAATGCAATATTGAACACTAGCATAAAGTCTACACATTGAATTAATCGGCGAATTATAGTGATGAGTGGTGTTGCAACGGTTAACAAAAAATGTTACTGCGGTTCTACTTGTAATTCGGGGGACGTAGATATTAATTAATGTCAACAAATTAGGATCATCAATTTTGTTGTTTACTATCTGATGCAAATGTTTAAGTATAATGACATTTTGCCTTGTTGTTAGAGATTTTGCATTAAACATTGATAACATGTCATTATACGTTACAGATTCATCTGGATAACAACCATTGGTTTTATAATACAGATATCTCATAAAATATTTTTGAACCCTTTCAAGTTTATGTATGTGAACAGCATACGATGGAAACCAAACCACTGCACCGTATTCTAACTTTGATCTAACATATGATTCGTACAATATTTGGATTACAGCAGTCTTACTAAAAGGCTCACATGTTCTTCGAATAAAACCTAACATTTTAATTGTATCTTTACGCACATAATCGCAATGCGGTACAAACGACAGTGTTTGATCGAATAACACACCTAGATCTTTAATAACTGCGACTCGCTCTAAACTAACGCTATCTAAAACATAATCATAAAGAATAGGTTGTAGCTTACGATGAAAAGACATACATTTACATTTACTAATATTAAGTTTAAGACAGTTAATTTTGCTTCATTGTTGAATTTGCCTCAAATCTTCATGTAGAGCCAAACAATCATTTGTAGTATTAATGGATCTAAATATTTTAACATCATCTGCGTATATACAAAAATCGGTATATATTACATCAACCTGAAGACGCCGATCAAGTTGCTGAGATATATTCTGTAAAGTTTAGAAGATTTGTCGAGGTAGATCGTTTTTTCATAAAACCGTGCTGTTTTGTAGATATCTTAGGCTCAACATTGTAGTAAATTTTGTTAGCTAAAATGGATTCAAAAATCTTAGCAAAGTTATTTAGTATTGATATAGGGCGATAATTTATGATATCTTGTTTATTTTCTGATTTAAAAATGGGCGTAATTCTCGCTACTTTCCAGATTTTAGGAAAAGATGCTTCTGTTAACATAAGGTTATAAATATGTATTAGCGGTTTTAAAAGTGCATGTATACAATCGCATACTAAGAATGCTGGAATGTTGTCCGGACCGGACGTAAAATTGCTTTTAATATTTTTTGTAGCTAATAATATATCAGTATCTGTAATACTGTTAATAAAAAATATACTATTTAAACTAAAGATTGTATTATCAGAGTTTAATGACGTGTTGTTCTTGGAGTAAACAGACGAAAAATACTTAGAAAAACAGTTGACAATATCAGAAGCTGAGTCTAGGGTATCACCCTCATAATTCATAGAACCAGGAATACGAGAACTGCCTTTTTTTGAACTAATGTAAGACCAGATCTGTTTAGGATCATTATAAATTGATCGTTCTGCATTATTTATGAATGATCTGTGATCTCTGTTAGTTTTTGTGCGAATTTCTTTGCGTAAACTAACAACACGAGCGTTGTAGAATGTAAGTCTGGATCTTTTAAATAATCGTCTATAGTGTTCTTTTGTTCTAATTAACCGAATGACTTCCTGACTAAACCAACATGGGTAGCGACTATGAGATTTACTGCATTTGTTTCTGGGCACACAATGTTTAAAAATTTGGTCAATTAACAAATAAAATTTATCGCAAGAGGTAATATATGTATAATATTAAAAAATGTAGTAATATTGTATGATTATACCACTAATATTATTTTTAAAACCTGTATCACTTAGATATAAAATAAATAAAACTATTAATATATTGAAAAATTATTTTTTTATTTTTACCATTACTATAAATAATATTGAAAAAAAAAATGAAAACATTTAAATATCTAATACTTAACATGCAATAAAAATGATAAATTAATTAAGGTAAGGTAATTGAAACTAACTAACTAACCAATAAAATTAAAAAATAAATATAAGCATAATACTAACAGTACAATAATTGTACATACATCCTTAAAGATATTATAAACACGGATACATGTTAGTTGAAATATTTAAATAAAAATGAAAATAATGAAAAAAGATAAATGTTATATATTTGGAATATTATAATGACCCCAGGCAAGCGTATTCATACCGTCCTCACAAATAAAACGTTTATCATCAGCTGATGATAATGCCAATTTGTTTTGCGTTATTGTATGTATGGTATGTTTTATACTTCTAAATAAATTTTGCTTTTTATAAATTAATTCCGAATTGAATAGACAATTTTTATAATCATCACCGGATATCTGATTAGCCACAATATATTTTTTAACACCTTTAGCTTTTTTAGTCCAACTGTTATTTATACAGTTTGAACATATTTCATCATCAATACAGTTTACACACCTTACATCTACATAGTTTGCGTATAATTTAGCACGCAGCCCGACAAACTCAATCATTATTTTACCAGCATTCTCATCTTTCATTAAACCTAACACAGCCTTATTCATTAATGGTATATCATACACATTATCTGATGAGAAGTTGGATGTGTCAAATTTATCGATGTGATGTTTAATGTCTTGATAAATATCATTGGTCTGTATTTTTAATGTTAGGCTGTCAGTGTCTATATAGCACAATGTAACATTATCACCATATAAGGGTTTTAAAAAGTTGTAATAAAAGTCATACATAAGCAGTTTTGATAAATCTAAAACTGCAAACCCGATATAAATTGGCTTATCATATATAACCTTTAGCCGCTCTAATTGAATGGCAGCTAAATTCTCATGAAAAATTGAGACGGATTTGAAATTTAGTTTCGCGATTAGACTTTGAGCGCCACGTCTCTTACCAATATTATTCCAATGTGTCACCAATTTAACATCAACTCGCTTGTCTACATTCTCCATTATTTTTCCAAAAACTGAATTATTCATCAGCTTGTAAAAATCTTTTTCAAAATCATTTTTAGCTAATTGACGCATCGTAGTATTTAAGTCTATATATTTTTTAAGAAAATCAGACTGTTCAAAGCAAATTACGCCGTGAATTTTAATTAATTTTAAGCCATGTTCTAAAGCTTGTTTTAAATTTCTATAATGGAGAATGTATTTGTTTTTCTTATTGAGTGATGGAATTAGTTTGGAATTTTTAAATTTTGAATTGGGGGGTACAATATTTTCAGCTAGGAAAGGCAAATCATTATGTTTATAATATAAGTTTTTGGGGTATTCCAAATCTACTTCCAAAATGTATCCAGTTGATGAATCATCGGATATATTGGTAACATTTAAATTTAAAATTTCGGTTTCAGATAACCATCTAAAGCCTTTATATGGTAGAAATTGTGACATTGCCCACCCATATAAATTATTAGCATCCCAATAAGATAAATATATGCTAGGTTTAGTAGTATCATAACTACTCATATATTTATTATTAGCTTGGGCATAACGAAGAGAACATTGACAAATGCCACCGCGTATACCCTTACTAATAAAATGATGCATTTCAATATCAGTGAGCAATTCTAACTCAATTTTAGTATATTTCAGCATGGCGTCCCAACTGAGGCCGGGGGCTGTGAAATATTGTGCGGGGTCTAGACCGTATGCTACGAGCTTGTTTCACACCTTTTTTATTTATATATTCATCTACTTTTATTGATTTTGTAAATGAGATATATTTCTCCTTGTTCAGAGGTATGGCATCAATGTCTTGATTGCCACAAGCAAGATCTTTAATAAAAAGGTGTGAATCATACCCGCCTAAATTATGTAAAAATACCGGTATAAAATTTGGTATCTTATAATTAATACTACAATTCGAGTAAGCGGCACCGACAAACTTCCCAGTTAAGTGACAATGATCTGCAACTTTTTCAGCAGGAGATAACTCTCTATCACAAATATGGCATATTATAGCACTATTGAACGAGAATTGCTCTTGAGGTGTTAATTTATTTATGGGGATTATGGGCTTTAAATGTTGATTATAAATTCTATGTACATCATCAGTAAGTTTATCAATAAATACTTTGGCACAGTCATCGCCAGTGTATTTTACAAACTTATCTAAAGATGCATCATACGAACATTTAATCTTATACGCAAAACTATAAGGTTGGTGAACATGTGTTATATTAGTGAACTTAGTATCACTATTAGGCTCACATGTCTGAATGGGTTTTAAAATAGATTCAAAATCTCCATAAATAGCAAATGGGACTTTTATTTGCTTATTATAATTGACAAATTTTGTGATGTTTCCAGGGCTCATCACCCCATTTCTATCCATTTTCAAATCAGAAGTTGGCATGATTGTATATACTTTATTACAATCATTCTGAGTATGAAGTACTAGAGGAGCTTCTGATTTGAAAAAAGTTATGCAACCTTCACATAAATATGTTTTGTGTTCATGCTTTGAAATTTGTGGTGATACCAATCTAGACATATTTTTTATTAAAACGTAGTGTGATTTAATTCCATTTTCAATTAATAGTAAATTAATATGGGTTGCCCGTCTATTCTGAGTGAAATGAACAGGACCCACAACATTAAACGCGCTGGTGGTATCATTATTATATTCCAGTTCATATACATTTATACTAATGTTATTCAAATTTTCAATTTTATTTAAATCTTTCAACTTACACGGAAAATTGATGCCGGTTAAATTCATTGCAGTGCTGTAGTGTGGGTAGCTGGATGTGCGTGAATTGTTGTTGTTGGTCGGGTGGAGGGCAGCGGTGATGCACCAGGCCAGACACATCTCATCATCATTTTGAATGTTGATACATGCCTTCCTAGATTTAATTGGTGCTGAAAACAAAAAAAATATTAGTAATTTATTATAAAAAATATGATAAAAATAGTAGTAAATATAATAATATATAACAGTACTAATTATTACCTGGTAAGTCGATGTAGCTAGATCCACAAATTGGTGCGTATTTAACAACTTCTATTGATAGATGTGAAACCGACTCCAGTGTCCAGCCACTACCTGTTGTCTATAAAAAAACGTATAAATTAATAAATTATCATTTAATTAGAAAGAAAAATATTATTACCAGAAATTCCTCGCTTTTTGTTTTAATATTTGCGGATATCCCATCATAAGCGACATTAATATCGGTGATTAAATCAACCGTTACATACTTAGAGTTAAATGATTTTAACTCTCTAGTATCATCATCGGTGTCCGCCTTAACATAGTGGGCAAATAATTCACAAGTAAATTTAATACTTGTGAACATTTCCAACTTATTTTGAATAAGGCAAACAACTCGATTTTTGCAACCGTTTAAAAATGATGGGATATCCGCACCGACACTGGATTCGGCATTTATTTTAAAGCTTCCGATTCGATTCTTAAAGCAGCTGGAAACTTCAATAATACCATCTCCAATAGGCCGCCCCAACTTCGCTTTATGGGCTTGCGATCTAATATGTCCAGCGAATTTTAAGGGTGTGTCAAATGCGATATTGCATAGATCGCATGACTGTATGGGGTTAGCATCTTCTACTCCACCATCATCATTACACATCTTCTTGGATGTGCTTGGGAGTCGCTTCCTTGTTTCACTCCTCCTCTTAGGTAATGCAGCTGACACTTGTTCACCATTAAATCCATGTATGGATTTTAGGTGTCGTGTAATGGCATCCCTGCGAGATGTGCTGTATTCGCATTTGGGGCACTTAATGCTATTAACCCCATCATTGCAGCAATCACCGTGCCGTTTGAGAGCATCTTTTCTCGTGAATGTCATACTACAATCTGTAATTAATGATAGTTTCAATTTAAAAAAAATACATAAAACTTTAATGTATATTATTAATTTTGAAATAATTTAAATATTATGACTGATTCTAATATTATATTTTCATATTCATATTCTTATAGTTATTTTATTATTATATTTTAAATTATTTATGTAAATGAGAAAACATGAAAGATTGAACTATAGCCAGTATATTATGATTATCGTAATGTCTGGTTGAGTGATAAATGTGATAAATAAATAATGTATAACTATAAATAATATTAGTATGATAAATTAAATATTAAATTATGTATTGTATTGTTTAATAATAAAATTAACAAATATTTTAAAATTATTTTACTAAATGAAAAAAAGGAAATAAATGAATAAATAATGGAATTAACAAAATGTACTAACCTTGATTATTGATGACACTTAAACAATTAATAACTTCACTTAAAACGCAAGCACACACGTATACAAATAGAGCACATAAACACACGCGTGTACAATTAAAACATACACTTGTACTATGATTAAAATAAATTTAAAAAGTAAATTCGCTGTTTTGAATGTTATGGTGGAATAGGTAAAAACACTCGTATTACTTCTGTTGTAAGACTCTCACTGCTTCAAGGTTGAAGAATGATAGAGCGTTATGGGGTTAAAGCACACTTTCACTTTTTATATTAGTTGTGACTCATTATCAATTGTGGTGGAAACTTTGTATTCGTGTGATTGGTTACAAACATTATTCAAAATTGATGTATGCATGGTAAATAGTTGACTTATTATCAGAAAGATGTCGCGCAAAAATAAATATACGGGGTGTTCTATTAAAAAAAAATTAAAAAAATGGCGGGAAAATTATACAGGGTGATTCAAATAGGCGGCCAAGATGGCGAGCAAAATGGCGACCAAGATGGCGGTCAAGATGGCGTCCAAGATGGCGGAAAACAAAATGGCGGTCAAGATGGCGAACAAAATGGCGGCCAAGATGGCATCCAAGATGGCGGAAAACAAAATGGCGCCCTTTTTAGCCCACCCCTTAGATTGGCCCCGCCCCCTTTACCCCCACCCCACGCCCTTACTCCCACTCCACCACCCCCCACTCTGTGGTGGTGTTGTGGATCCAGTACCGGCTTAAACTCTCTACTATTGATATCATGTTGATATCAGAGTCGGTTCACCGTCCCATTCAAGCGCTGAGAATCCCGAATACTTTCACGTACTTGGGATCGTCGCCGGTGCCACTGGGGAAGGGTACAATGATCTTAGCTAAAAGATGGTTGGATCTCTCCGAGGTGGTAACCCCAGACACTCTCTCGCTAGAATCAAACGCGATCGTGGTGACTGTGCCTGAGTTAGGCTCACTCAAAATTGCGTCTGCCTACATCAGGCCACAAAATCGCATTGAAATGGAAGATTTTGATGCGATTCTCGACAGTCCTCACCCCACAATTATCGCTGGGGATTTCAACTCTAAGCACCCGGCGTGGAATAGCTTGAGGACAAACTGCAAAGGTCAAAAGTTGTTCGATTGGCCTCACTTTTCTCGTCTTCTGGAAGTGAGCATAAGCAGGCTTTTTTTTTTTTTTTTTTTTTCTTTTTTTTTAGGACGTAGTGAGTTGTTTGGCTCTCAACAAGTGGCCCTTAAGAATAACTTACGCATGGTAATACCTTCCGGTTTTCTTCTCTGCGCAAATCCTGTTGTTTTAATGTCCCTGTCTAAACTAACCTACATTTGGTGCTAGTTTGAGGCGGGCTGGTTTTTGCTTCGCGGATTTTCACGCATCATCTGCGGCACGCATGCTGTCCCCGGCCCCTCTCTCCCTATAGCCCCTACCTTTGTCTGTCTCTTTATATTCTTCTATTGTCAAACTCTTCAATTTTTTTTTTTTGTACACTTGTTGCAAAGTTTTTTAACGCCCTCCATTTATTTTCATCTTTTAAGCATTTGTTAATGATTGTTCTTTTATCCACTTTGCTTTCTAGTATATATTCTAGTTTTTTTCTATCTTCCTCCCACGCCTCGCATTCTACTAGAGTGTGTTCTGCGTTATCGTGTGTTTCTTCCTGACAAAATGTACACCTTTCTTCTTCATTTATTTTTTTAATTTTTTGCAAGAATTTTCCAAATGCTCCGTGCCCGGTCAGTATTTGTGTTGTATAATAACACGTCTCGGGTTTCTTCTCTACCCATTCTTTTATGTCTGGGATTAATTCTCTCGTCCATTTCCCCTTTTCTCCTGTATCCCATTTTCTCTGCCATCTTTCCATAGTCTTCTCTCTTGCTCTTATCTTTGCTTCTTTTTTACTCGTTCCTTCTTTTACAAGTTTTTTTATTTCTATTCTTTCCTCCACCATCATATCCGCGGGAGGTGTTGCCGCAATTACCTCTACTGCCACTTGTGACACTGTTCTGTAAGCTCTACAAATCCTTAGCGAGCTTGCTCTTGTGGCTCCTCTTACTTCCTTTCTGTTTTTCTTTGTTTTCATGGCTTCTCCCCATGTTTCTGCGGCGTACAGCAATTTGCTTCTTGCTGCCGTTGCTATTAGCCTTCTGCTTTCTTCTCCTGGACCTCCGTTGTTTGGCATAAGTCTACCAAGCTTTCTCTCAATTTCCTTTGTTCCAATGACCGCTTCCTTAACCTGTTCATTCCATCCCTTTGCTTCGAGTGTCACTCCAAGGTATTTGATTTTTTTCCCTATGGTTATCTCTTGATCTCCCACCTGTATCTTACCTGTTCCTCTATTATTCCTCTTAGTCGATAGCCATGCCGCCTCAGTTTTTTGTGTTGCTAGTTTTAAGCCCTTACTTCTCATCCATATTTGTATCATATCAATTGCCAGCTCTAATCTTCCTTTTAGTACTTCTATTTCTACGTCTCTACCTACTACTGCTATGTCGTCCGCAAATGCTGTTATTGACACGCCTTCCGGCATCTTCATTCGAAGTAACTCGTTATAGACAAGGTTCCACAGTTTTGGTCCCAGTGCTGAGCCCTGCGGTACCCCTCTAGTAAGTTTGAATCTTCCATTTTTGGTCACTAGATTTCTGTCCTGTAAGTAGCTCCATATAATCTTGATTGTTTTTCTGTTCAGTTCTTTCTTCTTTGCCGCCTCTATAATTGCTGCCCATGATACGCTATTAAACGCGTTCTGTATGTCCAACGCTATCATTACACAGTGTTGTCTTTTCCTCTGCGTTCCGCTGTTTGCTTCTTTTGCTATTGCTTTCACTTTTTCAATAGCTCCTAAGGTTGTTTTTCCTTTGGTAAATCCGTATTGTTCTTTTTCCCATCCTCCTTTTTCTTCTATTTCTTGTTCTATTCTCCGTACAATAACTTTTTCCATTATTTTAGCCAGTGTGTTGATTAAACATATTGGTCTGTATGATGTTGCTTTTCCTGCTTCTTTTTTTTTCTCAATCAGTACCAGAGTGGCTTCTTTCCAACATCCTGGGAAAGTTCCTTCTTTTAGGCACCTGTTGATTATTTGAGTTATTTCTATCTCGTTTCCGTCTAATGCTGCTTTAACAATCTCTGTTGTTATTTCGTCCGGACCTGGTGCTTTGTTGTTAGGCAATTCTTTTATGATCTCTTTGATCTCTTCCACTGTTGCCATAACTGTTGCTTCTTCTTCTTTTGTTTCTGGTTCTTCTACTGGTTCTCCCTTTGGAAATAGTTTTTTAATTATGACCTCTTCTTCTTCGTCTTCTTTTAAGCAGATTCCTTTTGTTCTTCCACCCAATTTGTCCATCACTATTTTGTACGGTTTTCCCCAAGGATCCCCATCTATAGATTCTATCATTTCTTTCCAGCATCTTTTTCTGCTATCCCTAATTGCCTTTTTTAAAAATTTTCTGTCGTTTTTTAGTTTCTCTTCTATTTCCTCTGTGTTCTCTCCTCTTCTTCTCAGCCTTTTGATTTTCCTCGCTGTTTGTATTGTGTTTTTCCTGCATTCTTTTATTTCCTCACACCACCAGTATGGTCCTTTTCGTCCGCCTTCCCTGTACCTAGGAATTGCTTCCTCCGCCGCTTTTCTCAGTTTTTCTGAGTACCTCTCGCATCTTTTCTCAATATTTTCGTTTTCTGTCACTTCTTCTGTTTCCATGCCTCTCTTTATCTTTTCTTTGTCCATTCTTCTTACGTTCCATTTACCTTCTCTCGTGTGCTCCTGTTTTCCTTTCTCCTTTGTATTGTATTGTATATGTTTATGTAGACTCAGTGATTCTTCTTCAGTCACGGTCCATTCATTTATTATTTTTGCCATTTCCCACGTTGCTATGGTGATGTCAATATGCGATTTTGAGCTTCCTCTTACAAACGTCGGTTTGTCTCCATTGTTGCAGATTGTAAGATTTAACCCTGCTATCATCTCTTCTAAGATTTTTCCTCTTAAATCGTTCTTGTAGCCTCCCCATCTCGGTGATTTTGCGTTGAAATCTCCTCCTACAATAATTTTTTTGTTTTTCTGTTTTCTTAAACTTCTTTCTAATTCTTCTATCCACTCTCGATAGTATTCCAGACCGCAGTTTGGGCTGATATAACAGCTGTATACTATCATGCTTTGTACTTCTGCCCACACTATTCCTTCTTTTGGTGTTCCCCATCTTTCCACCTTGTCCCTACACTTCCCCCTAGCTAAAATTGCTGCATCTGTTCTTTTGTCTCTTATCCACTTACCATTTAGTTTGTTTTTATTAGGTTCACTCACTAGCACTAGGTCTATTTCCTCTCTCTCCGCTGTTGCTATTAGTAAATCGTGAGCCTCTCTTCCCCTCCCTATGTTTATTTGTATAAACTTATACATTATGTGATACTATTTTTTCCTCCTGTTCTCTCCAGTTATCTGGGTTGTTGTCCTCCATATTCTTCTTTGTTTTCCTCATTTCTTTTTTCTATGTAGCTGGACATCTTTTCTCTCCCGTTCTGTGTCCTAATACTTTGCATTCAATGCAGTATTCTTTGTTTCTGCATTCGGCAACCTGATGTCCCTCCTTTCCGCATTTTATACATAGCGAAGACCTGTCTTCCCCATTGCATTCTGCCGCTACATGTCCTTTCCTCCAGCATTTATAACATTTTCTTTCATTTGCTTTAACTTTCTCTACTCTGCATCTTATGAGTCCTATGTTTATTCTTCCTTCTCCTATTATCTGTTCTGCTATTTTTTTGTCCATTTTGACTATAGCGGTTTGTATTTCTCTATAACCTTTCTTTATGGAAATTATTGTACTTCCTTCTGTGTTCACTTTGTTCATAATTTCTTCCAGTATTTCTTCTCTCTTAATTTCCGGGCTAATATCTTTGATTATCACCAGTTCTGTAGTTTTGTTGCTGGCTTTTCGTACATTGCAGCCTTCCATTCCATTTTTAATTTTTTCTATCTCTTTCTCCGTCTCATTACCCTTTGTAATTAGTAACAACTCCCCTTTTTTTGTTTCTCTTACCTCCTTGAACGTAGATCCTTTTATCTGGGTTTTTGCCTGTCTCAGCAAATCTGCATATGTGACACCTTGTTTGCTCACTACTATAGCACCTGTTTCCGTACCTGTTTTTTTTTCTCTATGTGTCTCCGCTACCTGTCCCTGTGTTGGCACGCACAGTCTTATTTTTGTGTTAGTTCTTCTTCCTGCTATTTCCATAATTTTTTTTGCATCTCTTGCCGTAATTCCCGTTGGTATTGGTATATTTATTTCTTCAATACGTAATGTTTTTGTTTTGATAAGCATTTTTTCGATAGCTATTAGTATCTCCTTATTCCCTGCCGTTTCGATTTTCTGCTTAATGATGTGTACTTTTCCCACATTTTTTCCGCTTAGATTTTTAACAATTTCTATATATGGCGTTTCATCTTCTCCTTCTTCCTCCATTAGTTCAGGGTATTTTATTTTTGCTTGTTGCAAGATACCACCTTCTTTGCCTATTTCATCTTTATTTATTAAAAGTCCTGTATCCATTTCCTTTCCCATTATTGGGTTTTTTTTTTCCACATTTACATATTTATAGTCTGTAGCATAAGCAGGCTTGCACCAATACATACAGTCGATGATCTGGAAAGAGCCGTCAAAACTTTTACTACTCAAATTCGCGAAGCCTCGGAAAAGGCCTCTAAAACCCATTAGGTTTGCGTCGATAATCCTCTAGGACTATCCCGCGACGCTAAAGCATTGATAAGACGCAGAAATGCCGCCAAACGTCAATGGCAGAGGCATCGCGACCCCAGAGATTGCGAAATTATATACGCGCTCCACAGCAAGGTGAGAACAGCGATAAGGTTGCACAAAAATTTGTGCTGGCAAAATACCATGGAATCTTTCACAGAGGATGATCATCCAATGTGGAGGATCTCCAAGGCCTTACGCAACAGGCGAGTTCCCATTCCAGCTATTCTTGGCGAAAATGGGGTTCAATTTTCTAAAGAGGGAAAAGCTGAGGCATTCGCCGACTGCTTCGAACTCCAATGTTCCGAGGTATTCACAAGCGACATTGATTTGGATCATATCGATCGGGTCCACAGGGCTGTCAGAAACTTCCTGAACGCCGAGGACGACGACGAACCGCTGGAAAGCGTTCGCCCGTCACGAATCCGAGAAATTATCAAAAGATTTAAAGCTCGAACCGCCCCTGGTTTCGATAAGATAACGAAAAGAGCTTTGAAATCGTTCTCGTACAAAGCAATAAAGGCACTCACCAATATTGCAAATGCGACTCTTCGAACAGGGCACTTTCCTTCAGATTGGAAAAGCTCACTAGTGATAACTATTCCCAAACCAGGGAAAGACCGGAAATTTCCACAAAACTACCGGCCTATCAGTTTACTATGTACCTTAAGTAAGGTCATAGAAAGAGTGATCTTGGACAGATTACAGGATCACACGGAAGCTAACAATCTTCTCCCCCCCCACCAACATGGGTTCAGATGGAGCCATTCAGCTGTCCATCAATAAAACCGCGTGACAGACCAAATTATCGGAGGTTTTAGACTGAGAAAGATCACAGGAGTGGTCTTTTTCGACGTCGAAAAAGCCTTTGATAAGGTTTGGCACAAGGGCCTTCTCTTTAAATTGTACAGGAATAAATTCCCTCTGCGTCTTGTGAGGCTGATTGCTTCATATCTAAACCGTAGAACACTGGCAGTCAGAATTTCTGGCTATATATCTACTTCTCAAAATATAGAGGCAGGGGTGCCTCAGGGGTCTATTTTATCACCGTTGCTGTTTAACTTATACTTTGCCGATATGCCTTCGGGATTGACGCATGGGGTTCAAATGGCACAGTTTGCTGATGACACAGCTCTTCTCTATTCTTCTAGATCACCCGATGTGATTATTTCAAGACTACAAAAAGCCACGGACGACCTGGATGAATGGTTGGACGAATGGCGAGTCAAAGTAAATCCAGAGAAAAGCAAGGCTGTTCTCTTCACACGCCGGAAAATTACACTCGATGAGAACATCAGTCTTAACGATGTTCCCATTCCGTGGTTTGATTCTGCTAAGTATCTTGGGGTTATCCTAGACAAGGGACACGTGCAGTCCATTCTCGATAAAGCCAAAATGGCGAAAAATCTTCTTGTTCCGATGTTGCGTCGAAACAGCTGCATGTCGATTCGGAACAAAACCCGGCTTTACACCTCTACCATCAGGCCTATGCTAACATACGCATCCCCGATCTGGGGCACGGCCTTGCGCCGTCATCTCGATCGTCTTGAGGCATTCCAAAGTGTCACTTTGAGGAGCCTCCTCGGTGCTCCATGGTACTGTCGGAATAGAGATATTCGGGCGGACCTAGGGTTGCCTCTTCTGCGCCATCAAATCGAAACTTTTGCCGTAAAGTACTTCGATAATCTCGGGTTTCATCCGAACCCCGATTTGGCCCGACTCGCCGAGCCAGACAGGGAGACTTTCTTTTATAACCGCCCGGTTAACCAAATAGCCGCACTCTAATTTTTCTTAACAGTACTAACAGGGTTCAGGTATACCCACCACTTATCGCAGCCTATAGGGCTTAAATCTAACTTATACTAACTATCTAATTAAAGGAAGGTACATGAGCCGTAAGGTCTCGAACTTCCATTTGGCATTCATTATTGGGCGGTTTTTAGTCGGTAGGCATTTCAACCTGAGGAAATAAATCCGACACTTGCCAGTCTTATAGAAGATTTAACCGCCTAGCCCCAAAAAAAAAAAAAAAAAAAAATCATTAATTGTTGTTACGGTCCATTTTTCATCTGGAGATCGGCAACCAAATGTACATCTTGGACCTGAAACGATTAAGGTAGTTAATAGTTTTCAACTTGATTGGAACTATATAATTGTTAAATAAATTAATAGTTTAATTATCAGATATGTTAGGGATTAAGTGAAGTTAATTAATTAGTTGCTTACCAGTCGATATTGATGATTAATTGCTGGATAACATCTGATATCGATAGTTAGCCGATCTTGGATTCCGCTAACTTCCTTCTACCAATGTAACATCTGGAAAAATAGAATTGTTATTGGTTGATTATAATTATTATTAGTGGGAATTATAATTAGGAATTGATTAGTGTCAATAAGTCGGATTATCAACCAATTTTGTTGTTATTATTAGTTTAGGTTATGTGAGTTATTATAAGTTCACATCTTAGTTGAATCTTAGTTATTGGGGGAATTAATTTTATTATGGCTTAATTAATGTCTACTTACTATTATCTGATATTTAATCCGTTTATTGTGCACATACACAGGCACTGTCACTTCACTGTCAGTGTTGTTGTCAAACGCCATGTTGATTGGGCGGCGTGAAGTTGCCGGGACAGGGCGTGGTTGGCAATCCTGTGTACTGATAAAAGGGTGACAGCATTCACGTTGTTGTTGCAAATAATTTAATTGCGCATCACTTTCTCGCAAATCATGGTCCGTTAAGCGTGGGTGTCCGTCTTCATATAGAGCAAGTGGAATAAATCCATGGCTATCCGAGCCGATTAACTGCTCTAAAAGATTTTTGTGGGTGCACAATTTATTGTGGAGGATTTGGTTTCCTACCAAATTAATATTTTGTGAAAAGTTTGGTTAAATGCAAATGTGCAACCCAACGCTTGATGCGGATTATTGACCCCACGTGGACCACGCGCGGACACTACGAAGCCGCACAACAACTTAGGTAGGATTAAAGTTCAAGGTAAAGAGACATTAATTAATTTTAGTTTGTGGTTATAGGCTTCGAATTCACATTTATTTTCAGATTAAATGCAAAATCTTATTGCTTCATCCTCCATACTGCTGTATGCTTGAGTGAGCTGGTCAAGCAAGTGTGAATAGGAGTGGATAGGAATTATTATCCGACTTGGGAAATGGTTAGAAAGAGTCGAGATCCAACGACTATTAATCAGGAGCTGTGGCAACTGGATCTGGTTGGAAGGAGCTGTCCGTTCCTTGGATTTGTATTAATTTATATGTGTATTTTGTCGAATATCAGGTTCAATTTCAATTAATTATTAACCAGTTAGCCAGGTTTTTCTTCACTATTTTACTATTTTATTAACCATCATATTTTAACTGGCAGCTGAAGGTAAATTCATTTATTTCATATTGAAAACGATGATTCAATTGAACATCGGGCAACATAGATAGTTGTTAACATCCATGTTTGTGAACCAAGGTTCACATGAACTTAAGTTTAGCTTAAAGCATTTTAAAAATCTTATTCAATTTTAAAGTAGAATTCTAGGGTACAATTTTATTGTTAAGACGTTGAAGTATCTGTGTCGGGTTAAACCATTCTATTACAGGGTCTTGTGCAGGGATAGCGCTATTCCGGACATAACGACAGTGAGTATTAACCATCTTATAATTTACTTTTATGTATACCTTTACCCAGATAATTCAAGTCTGATATTTTACAAAATTGTGTTGTACTCAACCAATATTGATTTTGAACGGTGTATTATTATATCGCGTTTTTGTTTTGAAGCATTATTGGCATTACTTTACTGGTTTTGCAAGTGTGCTTGATTTTGGATCTTTTTGCGATTCGACTATTGTTGACTATTATTATAATGTTTTGTGTGCGACCTCTCTAACAATATCAATGACATTTAGTCATTGACATAGATTTTTTTTTATTATCATTGGAGCGGAATCTTTCTAATAATCATATTTTTTTTGTTAAAATTAAAGTTATAATCTCTAATAAATATACTTTTTTTTTAATTAAAATTAGAGATATAATCTCTAATTAATTAACTCTGTTTTAAATTTAGAGTTATAATCTAATAAATATTGGATAACTTGGCCTTTTTTTTTTCTTAACATCCATATATGGTATCGGGTTCTACCTATTAAGAGGTGTGATCAATAACATACAGGATGAACTTCAGAAGAGATCCCGTAGCGCTCACTTTTTACCACCCCGTCTACACTGAGCTACGGCGGCAAAAGAAGCCCTGTCCTCCTCCTACTCAATAAAGAAGAAAAGAAATATAGTAGGCCAAAGGGAGCGTGACACGCTGTTAGTGATTGTTAGCATTAATGAGTACAGTGCATACTGGATTATCGCAGCGAAAAATATCGTGTATGACGGATTTAAGTTCAGGGGAGATCTGGCTTAAATCCATCGACTTACTCGGATAATATACGGACGAGCCACGTGCAAACGAACATTATCGGAAGATAAAAAACGGTAAGCGTTTATATAAGTCATAATATATATTCCAGTAACACCCCCAATTTTGTTATAGCCACCTATTTGTGTTTGCGAATTTGCAAACAAAAATCAGATTTGTTCCGGCGATTATTCAATGAATAAAACAAAAAGGAAAGGAAACAAAAACTAAGGAGAATTTGGGTTTTTCCGAGCGGGTGCCAATCCTAAAATTTATTTAATAAAAATTGGAAATTAATGGAAATCAAGGAAACTTAATGGTTTATCCAAGATCTCATTCTAATCAAAAGAGCCGTATCACCTCTGAGTTTGCTGGTCGTCCCCCCACGATACCAGGAAGGACACAGATAAGCTTTCAATATATATATATTTATTTATTAATCTCTTATTGAACCTTTTTAAATATTTCTGTTACATTATGTGGCATTATAATATTTTGTGTAAGTTGTATAACTAATTTTATTGTAAATCGGGAAGCGAGCACAGCGCTGTGATTTCGGTTCGCGATAAACTCAACGTTAAGGGTGGTTGGATCCCCCTTGGTATTACCTGTTGTTTTTTTTTTGCATAATTGTATATGAAATCAATTTCATATTTTTGTTGTTTAATTTCTTTTTTTTTTTATTATTATTAATTTAATTAATTATATGTACATTACAGTATTTACGGATTATTTTACTAAGACTGATTAGGTACTTTAATGAATAAATTTTGAGTTTAACGGGATTAAGTATTTATTCTTATCAGTGATTTTATTGTAGTAATCTAACTGTTATATTGAGAACCTAAGGCAACCCCCAGAGTTTCGTGATTACTCAGGCTGTCCGCTGTAATTAAATCACGTAGAGTCCACGGTTACCATCTTTTTTTTACCACACCCTTCTCCACCGAACTGGTAGGGCCGGCGGTCAGCAATAGATTGCAGGGGAAAGTTAGACGTCGCAAGAAACAAAATGTTTTACAATCTGGCTAAGAATTATAGCTTTTTTATAAAAGCCCGCCACGTTCACAAATGCAATAGTTTTAAGTTCTCGTTGCATTTATAAAACGCGGACGAACATATTGTAAAACGCTAGGATCGTACATTGTTTTAGATTCTGGCTGATAAACAGCCATTTTATAAACAGCGCGTTTGTTACTTTCAGAACTGAAAAACAAGTTTGCATTAGCGGACATTCTGCAATACGTCATCTAGACAACGGTATAACGCTGCCATCCAATTTAGCGCACCAATGCTGGATCGTATATGAAGAACTGAATAAAAAGCAAACTCGATGCGTTTTAAGATCTGCTTCAATCATCACTTCATTCACTGTAAATCTATTTTAAATAAAAAATTAGAAAATGTTAATTTTAAAAATTTAGGTTGCGCTTATCTGTGGACTCAAGTGTGAAATGATCGAATCGGGTAGATTCATTCTCGACGAATGGTTCCAATTCAATTTCGATGGACACAATATAACGCATTTAGGTTCCGAAATCGTTAATTTAGTTGAAAAGAAAATTTCCAAACCTCGTACCAGATGTAATCCAAAAAATGATAATTTACTAGATCTATTAGTAAATATTTTTTCAGCAGAAACTTCAAACTTTGCTCTACCGTTTATAGCAGACATCGGTGAACGTCCGAGATTGCTACACAGCAGACCAGGAACGAAGTATATATTAAATCCATCAAATATACCACAAAATCAAGTTTCTACTAGTAATAAGCTATGGAATAATCCGAAACATGGTAATAAACAAATGAATTCATCATGGGAAGGACGAAATAGACGTGCGTACCATAATGATAGAGAAGATAGAAATAAGCGCGAGCAACCGAAAGATAAAAGGTATGTCAATCATAATCGAGGATGTGTTAAACATAAAGTCAATAATTTATTAAAAATTGCACATGTTAACGTACAATCCATTATAAGCAAACTATACTATATCTTATAAAAGAAAACATAGATGTTATTGCTATTTCAGAGCATTGGGTAAAAAGTGCAGAATTACAAAATCTGTTATGTCCTAATTATATATTAATAGATAGTTTTTTAAGAACAACTAGACAGCATCGCCATGCGTGTAGCCTTGTATGCAAAGTCAAATCTTATTGATTGTATAAGTGCAATATCTTTTTGTAAACTGAAATCAGTAGAGATTTATATTGAAGTTTGTGCTGCAAAAATTAAAATAAACAACCTAATTGATTGCATATTAAATGTATATAGATCAACAAATGAAGATTTCAACATTTTTAATGAAATCTTAAATGAAGTTATGTCAGAGATTAATTCTAAATATAAAAACATAATACTAGCAGGAGATTTAAATGTCAATATGTTAGAAGATACATTACAAAAACGAAAAATGTTAGACACTTTTAAATGTTATAATATAATGTCGACGACTACTGAACCTACCCGATTTTCTAAAAATCCTAATGGGTCTACCACATTGATTACATAGTAACTTATATTGATAAAAATGCATTTAATTATTTCGCAAGACTCATTGATCCAGTTATAGCAGATCATCTAAGTATAATATTTGATTTAGATTTAGCAGACAATGTTGATGATACACCAGAATTTTTGTATATGTACAGGGATATTTCTGAGATCAATCTGAGAAAACTTAAACACATAATGGAGAATATGGATTTATCTTTTGTGTACACAAACGCTGATATTCAACAATCATTTAAAACTTTAGTTGACAATATACCATGTTCTCTTAATAAATCTTGCTCATTAGTAAAAGCTAAACCAAGTAAAAATACCAAAAATGCATGGGTTACAGATGAGATCATATATGAAGGACAAGAATTGAGAAATTTATACTGGCTGATGAACAACATCAACGATAATAATCTAAAGCAACAATATAAACATAAGAAACAAGAGCATCAATCCAAAATAAAAATTGCCATACAAAACTATTTTTCAAATAAAATAAATAATTGTAACAATAAAACTAAACAAACTTGGTCCTTGGTAAACAACACTAGAGGCAAACAAAACACAAATCAAATTAAATCATTGTTAATAGATAACAAGTTAATAAATGACAAAGAAATCATATGTAAGACGTTTGCAAAATACTTTTCATCGGTTGCGGAAGCAACCAATGTGCATTTTCAGTCTATTATATCAGAAAAATAAACATTATCTAAGATCAAAAACACTAGCTCTATGTATTTTTACCCTATAGATGAAAGTGAACTGAAACATGCATTCCTAAAACTTAAGAAGGATAATTCATGTGGAGTACATAACATAACATTAAAAATGTTAAGATATATTTGGAATTCAATTAATGATACACTTTTATATCTCTTTAATATGTTTATATGCAACGGAACATTTCCATAGGTGCTAAAAACAGCCAGCGTGAAGATTTGCAAAACTATCGCCCAATTTCCTTATTATCAGTAATTTCCAAGTTGTTTGAATCAATTATCTGCAATAGGCTACTTAATTTTCTTACCCGGCATGATATTCTAAATAACTCTCAACACGGTTTTATACCTGGCAATTCAGTTGAAACAGCATTTGAGCTAGTTAAACACATAATTAAGGAATTGGATTTAGGAAAACATGTTGTGGGTTTATTTTTTGACCTATCACAGGCCTTTGACGTAGTTAATCATGAATTTCTAAAATCGAACAATTAGGACGTCAAGGCGTTATATCAAATCTTATTAAATCTTATTTAAATGACAGAGAAATTGTTGTTAAACTTAGTGCAAGCAGATCAGATAAAAAAAAATAAAGTTTAGTGTACCTCAAGGCTCAGTATTAGGTCCACTAATATATCTTTTGTTTTCTAATGATCTTAGCAAATCTATCACTGAGGGATTTGTAATATCATACGCGGATGATACAACTTTAATAATATTGTCATACAGCCCAAAAGAGTTAGAAATTAAAGTTAATGCAGCAATTACTCAAATAACAACATGTTGTAACAAACATGGTTTAATAATCAACCAAAGTAAAATTGAATGCATTCAGTTTAAAAAAAAAACAGTTGTCTATTGACTTCTGCATAAAATCTGGCCAGATTATATACAATTTCACTGATAAGTGTAAATACTTAGGAACGCTAATTGACTCCAAATTGACATGGAAAGATCAAATAAATTTAGTTTATCAAAAAGTAAACAGTGCTATTCGGCAATTAAAAAATACACTTGATGCTTCTACTTTAGTGACTATTTATTATGCATAATGAATAACGTATTCTAATATAGCATACAATATTGTCTGGGGCACAGCTAGTGAAGTAAACAGAGTGTTCAATAACTCAGAAAATAATTCAGAAAAGAATTCTCAGATTGATCTTTGACATTCCCTATGATAAAACATGTAGAATGTGTAATAAATAAATATATTAGCAACAGAAAAACACAATACAACAATTTATGCAAAATCACATGTACACATGGGCTTAAAATTGTATAATAAATTAAACAACAATATAAAAGAATTATCAAGTGTACAATTCAAACAAAAGCTAAAACAATATCTTGCAGACAGTGTATTTTACTCACTTGATGAATACATGTCATCGTAAATTATAATTGCTATGGTCTTAAAAATTAAACATATTTTTAGTACTAGTTTTAATGTGTATTATATATACTTTTGTTGTTAGTTTTTATCTTTTATATTAATTTCAATTTTAATTGTTTTTAATATGTGTGTTAAGTGTATCTTTCCTATAAATATATTTAAATATTTTAAAATTTATATGTATATGTTGTATATTGTACATTTTTATTTTTATGTTATTAATTTTAATTTAAATTGTTATTTTTTTTTTATATTTAACTTTATACGTTATTATTCTTTATTAATAATTTTTATTGTACTTTATGACCTGACTTTTTACATTCATTGTATGACTACGTAAATAAATGCTATTCTATTCTATTCTAATAATGTTGTTCCATTCAATGCTAAATGTTTTATAATTCGACCACCTGAATTGAGGAATATTGAAACCGGTATGCAGACTTCAGTTTGGAGATTTGCACCACACACAGAAAGAACTGTTTCACAAGCGTTTGATGTAAGTTATTTATTATTATATAAATACTCTTCGATTTGGAATGTTAAATTTATTTTTTTGATGTTTTAGCATAAGTGGTAAAAATCAAGTAAGATCACCATGGGCATAAAGGGTAGTCAAAAACCAAACTAACTTTGTTGAAGTTTCAAGAATGGTGGTACAGGCGTTGATGATGTAGTTACAAGTTAGATTCCATTGTGGCGAGTATCATGAAGTATGCAACATTGCATAACGGCGCCGAGTGAATTTTGCGCAAACAAAGGCGCTTAAGACCACAGTATGCAAATAAATAAAAATTGGCAAAAATAAATAAAATTTTTTTTTAAATAAATGAAAATTATATAAAAACATAATAATCAATTCTACTAACTAAATGTTATTTAAAGTTTAAATAATAAAAATTGTGTTTATTTTAAAGCTTGCATTATACACTGTAATAAAATAAAACTAATATTCGAGCCACTGCTTTTTTCCTGGGTACCAGTGCAGTTCGTGAACGACGTGTGGCCATATTTGCTATGCCTTGATTGATACCCCCAAGCCTCAATCACCCGCCCAAATCTTACCGATTCAGAAATAGGAATATACAAATTTTCTAAATGAGTTTGATGGGTGGGCGGAGACTTGGTTTATTGAATGTGGACAAGTCGTTTTTATTGGAGTGACGCCCACCCACACGAGTGTTCTGTATCAAAATGTTTAATATTTCTTACACGTTTTTTTTACTGTTTTTCCATATGACAAAATGAATGACAGTTGTATCATCTATCCATATTCTAATAACTAACATTTGAGCGTGGGGGCACCTAGAACGTCAGTGGTAAGTGATAACTAACACCTGAATTGGGTAAGCGGGGCACATAGATTGTGAACCTCAAAAGAGTGTATTAGAATAGTGTACCCCGCCCACCCCGCTCAAAAGTTCTTTATCAAAAAATTATATATTTCTCACGCTTGCCGCATTTCTACTGCTTTTGACAACTGTCACTAAAATGTGGACGCAATATCCATGTAGTTAATCTAACACTTGGGCAGGGCACATCGTGGTATACCACGACTACCCGCTCAATATTTAACTAACAATTGGGCTGGTGGGCGGGCACACAGTTTCTGAATTCGGTAAGGGTTCTTTCTTCTTCTTACTTTCAAAACTGAAAATCAAGTTTGCATTAGCAGACATTCTGCAATTCGTCATCCAGACAACGATATAACGCTGTCATCCAGTTTAGCGCACCAATGCTGGATCGTATACGAAAAACAGATTAAAATTCAAACTCGATGCGTTTTATTATCTGCTTCAATCATCACTCCATTCACTGTAAGTCTATTTTAGATATAAATTAAGAAAATGCTAAATTAAAAAAAATAGGTTGCGCTTATCTGTGAACTCGAGTGTGAAATGACCGAATCGGGTAGATTCATTTTCGACGAATGGTTTCAATTCAATTTCAATGGACACAATATAACGCATTTACGTTCCAAAATCGATAATTTAGTTGAAAGAAAATGTTCAAACCTCGTAACAGATGCAATCCAGAAGATAATAATTTACTAGACCTATTAATGAATATGTTATCAGCTAAAGATTCAAAATATGCTCTACCGTGTATAGCAGGCATCGGTAAACGTCCGACATTGCTACGCAATAGACCTGGAGCAAACGATATAATAAATCCATCAAATATACCACAAAATCAAGCTTCTACTAATAATAAGCCATGAAATAATCCGAGACATGAAAATTATAAACAAATGAATTTATCGTAGAAGATAGAAATGAACGTGAGCACCACAATGATAAGGAGGATAGAAATAGGCACGAGCAATCAAATGATAGAAAATATGTCGATCATAATTGAAGATTTTTTAATAATGTTGTTCCATTCAATGTTAAAAATGTTATAATTTGACTACTTGAATTGAGGAATATTCAAACCGGTATGCAGACTTTAGTTTGAAGGTTTGCACAACACACAGAAAGAGATGTTTCAGAAGCTAGTTAGTTAGTTTACATTTTTGGCGTATCAGCTTAAGAAGACTATTAACGCCGATTCTTTTCTCTAACTATAAAAAGTGTAAAATAATATGGTGTAAAATGGCATATTAAAGAATAAAATTAAATAAATAAATAAATGAACAACAAAAATAAAATAAATGTTCACAAACTTTAGCAAAATGACTTGATAATTCCAACAGTGTCTAGGGTGTAAAAGGTCCTAAACACTGCTGGATTTTACGATACACAAACATTAATCGCAATAAATTAACAATTATATCCATACACCCAATTTGCTCCGTCGAATAAATTCGGGCAGACAATCGACTTCAACGATCTGATCGCCCAAGACAATCGACAAACTGGGTGATAATTCAGACGCAACTCTTTGTTCCAAAAACTGCCAACAATCCAATAAGATATGACAAACAGTTAAAGGAACATTACAAGTACCACAAACTGGCGGCATCTCAGAAGCCAACAAAAGCCTGTGAGTCCATCGACAGTGACCGATGCAAAGTCGCGTGAGGATAACCTCTTCCCTACGCTTCGGCCTGCATGACGAACTCTACGGTGTAATGACGCTTTTAGTGCATCGTAGCTTGTTGTCTTGAATAGCAAACCACTCCGTCTGCCAGCTAGACAACATCAGTTGTTGGTAAAAAATTACAAACATCTCTAACACAAGCTTTGTCTGTAACATTATCAGCGCTAGTTATAGCCAATTTGGCAAGCTCATCAACTTTTTCATTGCCACTGATACCTACGTGACTGGGAATCCAGACAAAGTAAACAGTGACTTTTAATTCAGACACCTGAAGCAAAATCGAGTGAATTTGTCTCAGCAAATAATGATCAGGATATTGATCATCAATAGCATTTAATGCACTCAACGAGTCTGTACATATAACATAAAGGGTAACTGCACTTAGTTGGATGTAGAGAAGAGCCTGGTATATAGCGTACAGTTCTGCAGTATAAACACTGCTAACACTTGGCAAGCCAAATGTAAACTGCAACTCATCAACCAGGAAAGCACAACCCACACCGTCGTTACTTTTTGAGCCATCAGTATAAATCCAAGTGGCAATTACGTGCATTGCTTGAATTTTTGCAAATTCAGTTCGATATTCAACTGGTAAAGTTGAAGCTTTGCTCATTCTCGATAATGCAATATTTAACCTTGGACGTTGAAAAGTCCAAGGAGGGTCGCGACAGTAAGACAGTTGATATACATCAGGGAGTTGGAAATCCAGTTCCCAAAGTATACTGCAATTTCTTACAGCAACCGGTTTCTGGGACCGTATCCTTATGTTGTATAGATCGTCGAAACCATTATTATATACGACAGAAAACGTCGGATGCAAGCGTTTAGCTTTTAATTTCGCGGCGTACCTAACAGTCAAGATTTTACGCCGAAGACAGAGTGATGGTTCAGCTGCCTCACACAAAACACTAGCAATAGGGTTAGTGCGGAAAACGCCAGTTGCTAAACGAATTCCTGTATGGTGGACAGGATCGACAATACGTAATGTGGATGGTACTGCAGAGGCATAGATTATGAAACCATAATCTAATTTTGAACGCACCAAAGCGCGATGCAAAAGTAGCATTGTTTTCCGATCCGGTCCCCATGACTTTCCACTTAACGAACTGAGTAAGTTTAGTGCCGGAACACATCTTGGTCTCAGATTTATTAAATGGGGACGCCAGGTTAACGCACGGTCAAATGTGACACCGAGGAATCGAACACATTCCTGTACAGGAATGGGATCTTCCCCAAGAACCGTGTGGGGTTCGCCTTCTACAAAAATCAATAAGCAACGTTTTGCTTGTAGAAAAAGTAAATCCATTGCTATGAGCCCAGTTCAAAATGCGGTTGATAGTTATTTGGAGTTGACGTTCCAATGTTGGCATGTTTCTCGAAGCGCAAAAGATAGCTACGTCATCAACATACATACATCCGTTCACCGGATATTAATTTATATTCAAATATATTTTTTTAAATTAATAATTTTTAATGTAATATATTTTTATTTAATACCCTACACCAGCAATGGTAAATGGGATATTGACAATATATATATGTATATATATACAATACTTTTAATATTATTGATAATTATTTATTTATATGTTATTTATTGTTTATAGAAAGTTAAAATACAATTCAACAGGCGTTCATTGCATCTAACGCTAGCGCTGTAAGCACTGCAGAAAAACAATAAATGCATTTTAGCCGAAATCCAGACAAGTCGGCCGACTCGTGCTCTAATTTTTCATACCAATTTATAGACAACAAAAAGATAATACTGAAAAAATTTCAACGCCAAAAATATGTATCAATTGTGTAAAACAACAAAAAAATATAATATTTTTTTTAACTAATTAAGTTTTTTATTTATAATTATATTTTTTATAATTTTTAGTAAATGCGGTTTTATAAGTATATGTATCAAAATTTTAAAAACAGAACTTAATTATCTCCATTATTATTTGAGATATGCGGGTTTTTTGTTTTATTAAACAATTCGCCACTCTTAAGTATTTATTTAATGGAACCTCAAGGAGACTACTAATGAGCTAATCCGATAAGTCAAAGTAATAAAGCCGATATATCTTTGGGTACACTATACCAAATATTGCATTTTAAGACTTTAAAACAGACTCGTTTTTATTTTTGCACCTGTTTTTTATTAGATCATGTAAACATTGCAACATTACATTGTTGATTATTTAAAATTATTTTCTTTTTTTTAATAAATCTGTTAACTATGTATAAATTAAAAACAAATAGATATCAGTACACTTTGTGACTTGATGTTTGCTTGCATTTGTGTAATTAAATAAATCTTGATGCACTTTTGTAAACTTTCTTTGTGGCCATCGCTGTCCAAGCCGGGAGACATGTTCCGTAGGGTTCTCGTACACTCCTCACCCGCATGCAGCTTGTTATTGCGATGCGCGTTGTTTCGTTGCGTTCATTGCGTTTCTGTTCACTACTTAATTTAACATTTTTGTTTACGTATGCAATAATTATTATTATTAATTTAAATAAGTATGTATTTGCAAATAATATTTTTTATAATCCGATACTTTACTTTAACTAAAAATTGTTTTGTAAGTTTTGTTAATCTTATAACAATATCTACAGGGAGTTTATAAATGAATGGGATTATGTAATCACTTTAAATATTGCGCCTTTTTAAAATCGTCCACTATACTACATATGTTTGCTTGACAGCTGTCAAAGTTTATCTGTCAAAACAAATAGTTTAGTGAACAATTTAAAAAAAGCTGCACATTTAAAGTGATTACATAATCCCATTCATTTATAAACTCTCTGTAGTTGAATTAAAATATCAGATTATAAATATATTACATGATTTACATGCAATATACTTAGTTATTCAAATTAAATATGTTATTAAAACTAATAAATATTATTACGTAATACATACGTAAACAATAATGTTAAGTAGTAAACAGAAACTGAACAAACGCAACGAAAGAAGCTGCTGGCGGACGCAAAGTGTACCTTACATAACATTCGGATTATACAGCCGGGAGCTAAACGAGCATTACAACATTAAAATTAAGACTAACTTAAAACTAACCATCTAATCTCGACAGTACAATTAAAAACCTGATCGTTACAAATCAGTGCTTTCCTAATATTTATTAATATACCTGAATCTATATTTGTTTATTTCGAGTCCAGCGTGGTTTTGCATAGATAGCAAACTGTAATTAGAACAACATGTGCTGCTTGCTTCAAATAAAATTTGCTCCAACATTTATCTTATTAAAAAAATTGCACAAAATGTAAAAATGAACGGCATATTTTTCTTCTTTTTAAACTATTGTAGAGTATGGTATTCTATGGAATTCTGTTATAGGGTAGCTCCCACTAAAGTATAAGAAATTTCTTATTTCAAAAGAGGACTGTTGGCGTAGTTGCTGGATTGGGATTCAAAGACTAACGTAGACACGTTAAAATTTAAAATGCCAAAAAACGATGTAACACTTTCAAATAAAATTGAATTAAATTAAAAATACAAGTTTTGTTTGTTGTTAATTTTGCATATTTGGATCAGCCGCTTAATCGGACCAAAACCGTTCGGTCCCGATGTGGTCTAAAAAAGCGGAATCAACTGTATTACGAAAGCTCTAAATAACTTCTTAAATTGATACCAACGAAATATTTAACTCTAAAGAACTTCAATGAAGCGCAATAAGAGACTTAGAGATAAATGCAGCATGAAAGAAATAAATTTCAAATAGTTGAAAATCTTGTTCCCAAAAAAATTTAATACTACCCTTCCAAGTTACTAAATAATGTGTACTGCAGTATAATGAATATTTTGTTTAAAGCAGATTATATTATTTCGACAATGTTTAACAAAAATAATTCTACTGTGATTACATGTAGTGCCTCTATGACATATGTAATTTTTTATTTTTAATCTAGTGCGAAAATGAACAAATCATATTAAACCCAACGGTTTCAGCAATGTTAAATACGACGATTTAACTTTTTGTTGTAGGCCCTTATGGCAATAGCAGAACCGGATTTCTCCTTATGTTAAATGTAATATTATTATAAAAACACAACCTAGTGTGTAAAATAGAACAAAAAATGACATATCGGGTTTAAGCAATGATTAGTCTAAAGATGAGTAAATTTATAAATAATTTTATTGAAGAAACACAACCAAATTACCCATTGGACAATATACCCATTTAAAAGGAAAAATATTATCAACAAAATCAGATGTTAAATGTAGAAACAAAACTGATGATTGAATTGTTATTTCAGAAAATAGTACCAGCGTTGAAGAACTTGATATCCGAAGATCAGCGTCTGCTTAAAAAAACTGGATTGCAAGAGAAAATAAACATAGAAAACACTTTATATTCCAGTGTTGGGTTATAGATAAGATTCAGACCATTTATGTAATTCAAGTAAAAGGTGCACATGAAAATGCAATGATCCCAAAGAGATAATATACTCGTCGAATGGTATAATCTGGACCCCCTTTATTTTTATAATATTATGTTTATCACTTATTTATTATTTCAGCTATCCATTTTTTTATTGCATTATATAAAAAGATAACGTAAAATGTGACATTAATTTGATCTTGTTTACATTTCAAATGTCATTTTATTCATTATTTTCACTTGTGTCTTATCTTCTGATATTTTAATAAGATTTAATAACTTCAGCCACATATTAGGATATCCAATATTTGTTTCAATGTATGCATTATGATTGTACATTTCTGACCAAGTTTTCCGCTGGGATTTTCACCACAACCTCCAACTAAGTTACTCAGAATAAAACACACAATATATTATAATTAATTAATAAACTTATGTTGTTATTAAAAATTCAAAGTTTTTTACTATTTAAATTAATGGAAAACTTTTATTGAGTTTTTAAATAGTGCGACGCCCATGACGGTCACAGCTAAACTAAATAACTGCTGCATTTATAACCACCAGCGTGGTCGTTAGAGTGAGAGCACAGAGTTCTTGGAATTCATTAGCCGTTCCCGATCGATAGTTCACCGCGCAGCCAATCAGAATTCTCAGTTTTCTAGTTTTCCCGCCAGTGGCAAGTATTGTTTACATTGGCATGACATCATTTCTTTACGATAGGATATACATAGACTAGATCTATTAATTTAAAATGCAAAATCAATTTACAAAATATTATATTTTATTTGAATGTAAAACTCCCTACTAATTTTGTTGAGCCACGGGCGGCGTTGTAGCAGCCATGCGAGCCGTGTATTAAATAGCAAACAGGTGGTATATACTTGTTTTTATTATTGCCCCAGACTGCGCAGTGATTAACAAAACTGCACCTATTTTGATTAGATCATCTAAACGTTGCAACATTTAGATATATTAGTAGGGTTACCAACAATGCGCTGATGCTGACCCGAAGACGTGACGGGGGGTGGGGGGGTGGGGAGGGGGTAAATAAAATTATTATGATGCTGACCCGAAGACGTGACGGGGGGGGGGGGGGGAGGTAAATAAAATTATTATAAAATTATATTATATATTATGCAGGTGTAATATGCGTTAATTTGATTAATTTGAATACGCACAGCATACAGTTAATATTTTCTTTTATATTTTTTTCTATAATTATTATTGTATTGCGGCATTACCTTAAGTAATAAATGGATTGAAAATGAAAACCCGAAGGAATGGACGTCAAACCCGAAGCCCGAAGAATGATCGTCAAACCCGAAGACTTCGGGTCAAAATGACACTGTTGGCAACCCTATATATTAGAGATGCGAGTTGTTTCGTTGTAATAATGAAAATGAAATGATTAATGGATACGTTAACAATAATGTTAATTTAAGTAGTAGTAAACATAAACGGAACAAACGCAACAAAACATTTTGCATCGCAATAACAAGCTGCGATCGGGCACTGTTTGTAAGTTAGTTTAGATTTTTGGCATATCAGACTAATAATGCCGATTCTTTTCTCCAACTATAAACAGTGTAAAAAGCTATAAAATGTCATATTAAGAAATAAAAATATAAATAAATAAATAACAGATATAACATAAATTTTCACAAACTATTAAAAACAATAAATGACTAGATAATTCCAACAGTGTCTAAGGTGTAAAAAGTGCTAAACATTGCTATATTTTACAATACACAAACATATATTAATCACAAAAATAAACAATCATATCCAGTCTGCTTTGTTAAACAAATTCGAGCAGACGATTGACATAATAAACTGCTACCCGAAAATTACCGGCCAATCGCATTAATATCAACAATTGCTAAAAAAATAGACAACTTTATATACGACAGATTACTGACACACATTGAAAATCATCAAATAATAAATGAAAGGCAATACGCGTTTCAAAAACATACTGGTACTGGATCAGCAACTATGGATTTATTTTACAACATACAAAATAATATTGAACTGCAGAAAGAATGTCTGGTAGTTTTTATAGATATGAAAAAAGCATTCAATACAAAAACAAAATTAATAGAAAAACTAGAAAACATCGGTGTAGGGTAAAAGAATTACAACTATTAAAAACCTTTTTGAAAATGCGATATCAACTAACAAGAATTGACAACACACTAAGTAAACAAAACATATAGTGAATTTGGTATTCCACAAGAAGACGTGCTTGCAACGCTCCTATACATATTATATATTAATGATGTATTTAAAATTAAACTACATGGAAAATTATATATATATATAGCTAACACAAAATATGTAGGACTAACAATAAATAATAATCTAAAATGAGACAATCACATTCAAACTCTAATTAAGAAAAATACAAGGGCTATAGGCGCATTATACAGGGAGTTTATAAATGAATGGGATTATGTAATCACTTTAAATATGCCGCCTTTTTAAAATCGTCCACTATACTACATATGTTTTCATATGTTTGCTTGACAGCTGTCAAAGTTGATCTGTCAAAACAAATAGTTTAGTGAACAATTTAACAAAAGCGGCACATTTAAAGTGATTACATAATCCCATTCATTTATAAACTCCCTGTATAAACTAAAAAATGTAATCAATCTAACTACAAGAAATGTGATTTATAATGCACTATTTAGCTCACAAACCAATTTGTTAATGAACATATGGGCAAATACCAAACAAGGAAACAGACAAATTGCAAAGACAACAAAACAAAGCTATAAAAACAGTTTATCAACTGCAAAAACTAACAACTACTAAAGAGATACATGAACTATCTAAACAATTAACTAATAAAAACAAGATAAAACAATAAAATATAGTATTAATTCACAAGATCAAACTCGGACAAATAAAAACGGAATTTAAATTAAAAATCAGAAAAGAATTTCACACCTACAACATTCGAAGAAAAAATGATAAATATTGATCTTAATGGAACAACCACAAAAAATCAAAACTTGGCTGTTAAAAGAATCCAGGAATACAATAAACTGCCTAATAAATTAAAAAAACTTTACAAGCTTTCAACAATTTAAAACAAAATTAAAGCAACACCTAATGACAGAACACAATACTAAAACACAAACAAAAAAAGACAGCAGAAATTTATTTCCAATACCAGGCCACTCGAGTCTCTAACAGATGGATGGCGGCACTGCTTGAATATTATATATTAAAATACAAACTGTAAATATGTAGATAATTATAATTAAAAATAAAACATGATCGCCAAAGACAATCGACAAACTGGGTGATAAGAGACGCAGCTTTTTGTTCCAAAAACTGCCAACAATCTAATAAGATATGACAAACAGTTAATGCAACATTACAGATACAGATAACGTTTATATGATCTTTCCAATAAACTGTGAAGATTAACTAAATTTTTAATCTTAAAATTAGTTTTCTGTAAAGAAACGCAGATATGTAAATTATTAACTAATAATTTTTTTAAAGATTTGTAATGTGCATTATATCCGTTACAGTTCCATTGTATAATGGTTGAAACTATTTTTAGAGTTAAAACGTAATTTTAACCTTTTTTTAATAGTCTGTCTTTCTTTTGAAAGATCATCCGGGGGAGTAGAACTACCACTACTTAACATCATTTCATCTGTCAGAGTAGGTTAAGCAAGAATAACTTTCACATCTATCGGTCTACAAGTGCAGGATTGCTAGAAACCTGCACCTCTGATGACAGTAGCTTAGATTGTTGGGTTGCCGTCTTTACTAGGTTTGTCTCAGGCTAAACCTTAACAGGCTCGCTTTGCCTTAGAACAAATCACAGCCTTGGTTGGTTTTGACCCAATACGAGCTAACATCTTAGTTGGTTTTATCTTAAAATCAACACCACTCAAGGGTTTGGTCCTACTCGTTGTGACTTTAGTCCTGTTTAGACCGTTGTCAGTTTTGGTTTTAAGCCTGATGGGCTTGATTTTTAACCGTTTACATTAGAGTTTTTACTGGAAGTGGTTTTTGCATAAAAGTAAACTGGTGCCTGGATGTTTCTCTTTGCTGCATTTTGCACATGTTGCAATACCCGGACATCTATCTGCAGTACGTCTGAAAATATCTCATTGAGTTCGGAATAAACGGGCAAACCGGGCAAGTATTGTATGTCACTTTAATTTCATCTGAAAGTCATTCAGAATCGAATGTTATGATCATAGATGTTCTATTTCTGACCTCAACATCCTTTTTGCGGGGTTACTTTTTGCAGTCAATAACGCTTTGCAACACTAGTTCTTGTTTACATTCTTTAACTTTTGTGTATAACAACTGATGTCATGATATAACTTACTTGAAAATATTTAAAGATTTATACGGCTCAACTATCACCGCAAGTAGGCAATGAGGCGATCTGGCCTGGAAACCAAATCGACAGCGTGGGAACGTGGCATCCTTTGAGGTGTCATCTTCACTATCTTGTCATATCATCTTCACATCTAGCTGTCGAGGGGGGTTCGGGTGATCCGGGGGCGGGTGCATCCGGTATACGCACCCTCTCGCTGTATCTCCATAAGAGCCCCTTGTGTGTGAGTGAGAACCGGAAATCGGAAATGGAAGGATAGAAAATATAAGTACCTGAAGGGGGGGAAAGGGGGATTCAGGTGATCCGGGGGCGGGGTGCATCCGGTATACGCACTTTCTCTATGTATGTCCATAAGAGCCCCTTGTGTGTGAGTGAGAACCGGAAGTCGGAAATGGTAGGATGGAAAATATGAGAGGGGAAAATTCCAATGTTCTGTCTCAAGTGTGCGAGTGCAATGCGCGATACCAAAATGGCACTACGTAGATACCGCCCAAGGGTAATACAATCAATAGATGAGTCATCGCTCGACGTAAAATGTGTTGCGCAAAACCTGATGCGCGTTTGGTATAAATATAATAATTAATATTAACTGTTATCAACATCCGGTTATGATTAAAAATTAAACAATTCAATTAAAATATTACCTATCCACTGTTACCTATGAGATAAATTGGGGATGAGGGTCAAGTTGAGATGAAATTTCGCAAAACTTTCGATTGACTAATCATCAAATCTCAAGGTTGTGTTTCGTTTTGGATGTAATCTTATGTAAAAGTGTGACTAGATCCGAAAATTGTTCAATTTAACATTGTTTCTTATGGGAAACGCGCACAGATATATCCATTTTATTCATGATATTTATGATACTCGATAACTAAACTAATTAACTGGAGAACAATGGCTACCATTTAAATCAAACTATTAGATAAACACTAGGAAATATTTTACATACAAGTATAATTGTAGTAAAATAAGTCGTCGTGAGGCGGCTTTTTGAATCCTCGTCGGGATCTGTAAAAGCATAAGATCATAATATGAACAGAACAATGACAATTTAAATACGTGAAGATCTGAGCACGTGTGTCCATTAAAGCGTTATTACGTCCTGTGTGTACACAGGATGTTATTGAGATAAGCGCTACGTAACCAGCTTCATGATATTTAAAACAATCAAAAAACTGTAATTGCAACAAATGATAATAATAGATATAAACAATTGAGTTGTGATTTATATTAATTTTGTATGTACTATAATGAATGGGTCTACGCGGAGATACATATACAAATAATATAAAAATAATTAAATAGTATTTACAAGAAATTGAATTGTTAAGAAAACACAAACAATTGTCGGCAATTTGAACAGATTTGAACCGCTTTGAATCGCTTTTGATATTTGCTCACATGCAAGTATGAAATGATACTGATTGGTTATAAGAAGTTATAGCTTTATGTACGTATCAAATATACCGTTCACTATTTAAATCACTGTCTTTATCTATTACTACAAAATTATATTTCTTGCACCAACACGTACAACACATTTCATTAAATTTATTGAATGACATATCAGTATTAGCATGATCGTTTAAAATTCATATCATCTTGTTTAAATAAAACAATCATATTTGCGTTGTCTCTAATTAAATGTTTAAGTATTCGAGTATATGTTTGACATAAATAAAAGGAATCAACCGATTTGTGTCTACCCATACAAAAATAGTCCCGTATTATTATCTGTTTACCTTGGCTTGCGTAATGGAACATAAGAATGAAGAGGTAGCGCTTGATGATGAAGAGGTAGCGCTTGATGTTGAAGAGGTAGCTCTTGGTAATGAAGAGGTAGCGCTTGATGATAAAGAGGTAGCGCTTGATGTTGAAGAGGTAGCGCTTGGTAATGAAGAGGTAACGCTTGCTAGTTAAGAGGTAGCGCTTGATGATTGGTGGCTAACGGTGGCTAATCGGTGGGCTCCATCCACTTTTCTAATGCCGTGCATTCCTGCATTTTACTGCTCTGCTTTCTATCCATAACTTCAATAAGTAAGGTATTACCTCTTAACTTTTTGAAAGAATTTAATGTTTTAGTGAAATGAGGCCGAATTTTGATAATCAAAAGCTGGAAATTATTAAAATTTGATTAATAAAAATTGGATTTTGACTATTATAGGTTGGATTTTGGTCATTGCATCAAATTTTAGACAAAACATACCAGATTTTAGTATTCTTCATAACAGGTGGGCTAATTTTGATTAGTAAATTTGGTCATAAATTTTTGAAAAGTGCAAAACTATTCATAAATAATCAAAAACAGCATTATCTGGCATTGAAACGTCAAAATATTTTTAGAAAACACTAAAGCCCGGCCATAATCTGTTGAAAAATAAAAACAAATTAAGAAAATTTTAAAAACTGCAAAATCCGGCAATTAAATGTAATATGGTTAAAAATTGCAGAAATTTTGCTATAAACTGTTAAAAAGTCTAAAATTTTATTTATAAAAGGTTAAACTAACTAACTACGGTCATGAAACATCACATAGATCAATATTTAGCCAACAACAGTTTAAAAAAGGCATTTTTTTTAAATAAAATTTCAAAATATTCACCTAAAAACTATTGAAAAATGTAAAAAGAATTAAGAAATTCTATTAACTCCATCATCCGACTATGAAAAATATTGTTGAAAAGCACCAAAATCTAGCTTGGAATTGTTAAAAAGTGCAAAATTCTATTTATAAAAAGTTAGAAATTACTAAATGCGTTCAAAAAAAATTTATAAAATGTCAAAAATTGCAAAATCTGCTTTTGAAACATCAAAATACTGCTAGAAAGCTACTAATGGTTAGTTTTAATATTTTTCAAGCATTCTTTTTCTTTAATAAATGCTTTTTTTAATTTTTTTAATGTTTTTACCATAACTTGTGAAATTTTAATAAAATCACCACCAGGCACGTTTCGAGAATGGTGATGCAGGCGTTGAGAGTGCTAAGGTACAACGATAGATGTTTACTACCATTTATCCAAAAATTTAGTAAGAAAAATTATAGCAAAATACAAAAAAGGAGCAACATTTGATGCTATCAAGAAGGGCAACGGTAGTTACAAGTTAGATTCTATTGGTTTATTAAAAAGTGTGCAATGTTCTAAATTCAAAAATGGTGAAACAGTTAGTGATAATGTAGTGACAAGTTACATTGTAGCAAGTATCATGAAGTGTGCAATGCAAATTTCAGTTTTGAAATTAATCAAGCAATCTCATTTTTTTAATAAATGTGTTTTAAGAATTTTAGTTTTTTTAATGAGTAATGTATACAAAAGTTAAACAAAAAAAAATGATAGCAAAACACAAATTCGACGTGAGGTGCAGTACCCACAAAAATGGTGCAACATTTGGTGCTATGAAGAAGCGCAACGAGTTACAAGTTATATTACATTGTGGCGTTTATCAAAAAGTGTACAATTCAAGTGGTAAAATTCAAGTAAGATCATCATGGACATAAAAGCTAGCAAGAAACCAAAAGATGGATGTTTACTATATACTATCTATACGAAAGTTTAATAAGAAAAATTATAGCAAATCACAAAGTTCTCGTGAGGTACAGCACCAACAAAAAATGGGAAAACATTTGGTGCTATCAAGAAGCGCAACGGTAGTTACAAGTTAGAAATTACAAATAAAATAATCAAATTCATTACACATCACAACATGCCCGAATATTCTAGATAATTATTTAGAATTTAAAAATACTATTATTACAGAATCATTACATTTACATAGAAACATCCTGACTCAAATGATGTAGTTGAAAAAGTACACTCTACAATAACATTGAACATATTAGATCGACAATTAATCAAGAAATCAAAAAAATATATAATTCAACATAAAATTAATTATGTACTTCTCGAGTACAACGATAATTCTATTCATACTTCAACTAAATAAACCAAGCAAATTATATCAGGTATCAGGTCATATTAATAATAAAAGTCTCTTTGATATAAAAAATTTACATATTTAAAAATATTAATGAAAATTTTAATATAAATAAAAATAATTATTATAATAATAAGTAATATGATGCGGTACGTGAGAAAATTACCAAGTGTACCAAGTAGTATAAAAATAAACAAAAACAATCAAAAACTAAGAACAAATAGAAGCAAAAAATCTCCAAGAATTAGATACTTATTTACAGACCAATAAAATAAAACCTAGCATCATACAGCCAAACACTAATATTGTGGCCGGTGACTCCTGAGGCAAAAGTGGGTTGAAACTGTTAAGCGAGACCAATAATAACGTAGGTACATTCACATGCAAAATCAATTTTAAATCGCGTCAGTCTAGCATGAACTGCGAGGAAAATAACATCTATGCTGTGAAACATGGAATTTTCCAATAAATTATCCGGGCGTGCCTTAAAAATCCAAACGCGGGAGCTAATAAGCAATTTGATAAGTTTTGCTACAGCAGAGGCTGACGCGGGCAGTTTTCTAATCCCGATAGAAAAGGTGCAGGATCGCATCGCTGCTGCAACAGGAGTTTCTGTTCGTACGATACGCCGAATAATAGTAGAGAAAAGAAAAATCAACAACGGTCAGAGCACTTCATTTACATCTTAAAAAACGAAACAAAAAACAATAGTTAAAATTGATGATTTTAATAAAGGATTGTTAAGACGCGTTATTTTAAATAAATATACGGACAATAAAATAGTTCCGACTGTGAATTCAACATTACAAGTTTTTACAGAAAGATCTGGAATTAATTGCAGCCGCGAAACACTCAGAAAGGCAATACATGAAATTGGTTTTCGGTGGCAAAAAACAAAATCAAATAGAAAATTGTTAATGGAACGACACGATGTACGATCGCTTCGTATAAGCTACCTTCGTACGATAGCGCGTTATCGTGAAGAAGGAAAACCAATTTTTTATATGGACGAAACGTACATCCATGCTTCACATACCAACTTAAAAGCGTGGAGTGATAACACGAACGAGGGGATTCGACAACCGCTTGGAAAAGGGAGCCGATTAATTATAGTTCATGCCGGTGGCGAACGAGGATTTGTTCCGAATGCCCTATTAATTTTTAAGTCGGGATTGGAGACTGGTGATTATCATGACGACATGAACTATAATAATTATAAAAAGTGGCTAGAAGAAAAATTAATCCCCAGTTTACCCGAGAGAGCGGTTGTTGTGATTGACAATGCGCCGTACCATAACGTACAAAGTGATAAAGCACCTACATCGTGTTCTAGGAAAGAAGAACTAAAACAATGGTTAGATGCACACAATATTGATTATAATAAATCAGATTTAAAACCACAATTGTACGAGCTAATTAAATAACACAAACCAAAGTTTAAAAAATATGCTATAAATGATTTATTTGCAAATCAAAACATAGATGTGTTGCGATTGCCTTCTTATCATCCCGATTTAAACCCCATAGAATTGGTGTTGGCTTCGCTGAAACAATATGTATAAAAAAAACACCACTTTCCGCATAAATGACGAAAGGCAATTATGCGAAGAGTTTTTTGAAACATTTTCTGCAGATGAGTGAAAATCCCGCGTGGAACACGCTATAAAATGTGAAGGGATCAGGAACCAAACATCGACTCGGTAATTGATTCATTAATTATCAATGTTAGTATAGATTCAGAGACAACCGAGTTTACAACAGAAACAGACTCAGAATGATATTTTATTTATTATATTATGTTGTTATATATATACAGTATATATTTATTTATTTTGTTAAGTATTTTGTTAATTTTATTTTAAATAACATTTATTCGTTATTTTGTGAAGCCGGCGCTACCCGGAAATAAATTCAGTTTGTGTCTCTGAGTGTATTGTTTCCCTTTCTCGCATTATGCATCCTTTATTCTGGCTATAGTTTTCTTTCTCTCGAGATGCGCGGAAACGCCAGTCATGGGCCACAGTATTTGTGTTTGGCTGTAATCTAGTAGAAAAAGACCAAGGAAAATGTAAATCAAACTAATAAAAAAGTGAACTCGTTATTCTTATATTTGAAATACGTGTGTAATCACATGCTATTCATTATTCTTGAATTACTTGTGTAATCAACGAACATCAATCTTTGTTACGATGATTAATTTAAAGGAAGAGGAGATTTTTATAATTTTTTTTTTTAAATTTTAAGGAATCTGTTGAATTTTTTTTCGTTTGTTTTGTTTTGTTTTGTAGTTACTGTTATTATGAAATAAACTTGGTAAACAGTTTTTTTACTAACTTAATTGTTGATCAGGGCGACGCCAGTAAAGGTCACAACAAAACTAAATAAATTCATTGAAACTGGTGTACCTACAGGGAGTTTATAAATGAATGGGATTATGTAATCACTATAAGTAAGCCGCTTTTTTTAAATTGTCTACTATACTATTTGTTTTGACAGATCAACTTTGACAGCTATCAAGCAAACCTATGAAAATATATGTAGTATAGTGGACAATTTTAAAAAGGCGGCATATTTAAAGTGATTACATAATCATATTCATTTATAAACTCCCTGTATTTATACCCCTAGAGTTATTGTTAGTGAGAGCAGAGTTCTTCGTTTTTATTAGCCGTTCCCGATCGAATGTTCACCGCGCAACCAATCAGAATTTTCTTTCCAATTGCAGTTTACAATTTTTCCCGCCAAGTATTGTTTACATTGGCATGACATCATTTCTTAACAATAGGATTAGACTAGATTTATTAATTTAAAATGCAAAATCAATGTACTAAATATTGCATTTTAAGATTTTAAAATTAGCAACCAAATGTAAAACTCCCATATAATTTCGTTAAACTGGGGGTGGCATTGTGGCAGCCGTGCCAGAGCTTGCTTTTTATAACGTTGCTCCCGTATATTAAATAGCAAACAGGTGGTTTTATTTTTATTTTTGCCTCACACTACTCAGCGAATAACAATAATTTTATAAAATCATGTAAAAGTTGCAACAAAGTTGATTATTTAAAATTATATTGTTTTTTAATGAATCATGTTAACTATGTATAAATAAAATAAATTTAGATATCAGAACACTTTGTAACTTGATGTTTGGTTGTATTTGTGTAATTAAATAAATAAATCTTGCTGCACTTTGGTTAACTTTCTTTGTGACCATAGCGGTCCAAGCCGGGAGACATGTTCCGATGTATAACGTTCTCGTACAATCCTTGCCCGCCTGCAGCTTGTTATTACGATGCGTGTTGTTTCGTTGTGTTCCTTGCGTTCCTTGCGTTTCTGTTTACTACTACTTAATTCAAAATTATGATTGCAAATAATATATTTACAATCCAATATTTAAATTTAACTAAAAATTTTATAACAATATCTACTTATTTATTCAAATTATATAAGTTATTAAAGTTAATAATCATTATTACGTAATACATACGTAAACAATAATGTTAAGTAGTAAACAGAAACGGAACGAACGCAACGAAAAAAGCTGCTGGCGGGCGCGAAGTGTACCTTACAAAGCGTTCGGATTATGCAGCCGGGAGCTAAACGAGCATTACAACATTAAAATTAAGACCAACTCAAAACTAACTATCTACTTTACTATTTATACCAAATATATCTCAGTCAATACGAACCTTATTCTAAAACAGATAACACATGTTTGGGAATAAAGATAATAAATATACAGTCGGAACATAAAATTACTTTTTTCTTATTAATAACACAACAATAATAATAATTTATTTAACCCAGTTGTTCCAATGTGCAGATATAGAACAATTCTTACAATTTCATAATTAAAACAAACATAGATAAAGATAATTAAATTAAAATATTAAAATAAATTAAAAATACATAATACATTTGACATACAATTAAACAAGATAGAAAAATACAAACAAATGTATATGTCGTAGCCAAATCACAAAATTCAACTTTTTATAATTTAAGTACAAACATATACTGAAATCATGAATAGAAACAAAATGTTTTACAATCTGGCTAAGAATTATAGCTTTTTTATAAAAGCCCGCCACGTTCTCAAATGCAATAGTTTTAAGTTCTCGCTGCATTTATAAAACGCGGACGAACATATTGTAAAACGCTAGGATCGTACATTGTTTTAGATTCTGGCTGGTATACAGCCATTTTATAAACAGCGCGTTTGTTACTTTCAGAACTGAGAAACAAGTTTGCATTAGCGGACATTCTGCAATTCGTCATCTAGACAACAGTATAACGCTGCCATCCAATTTAGCGCACCAATGCTGGATCGTATATGAAGAACTGAATAAAAGGCAAACTCAATGCGTTTTAAGATCTGCTTCAATCATCACTCCATTCACTGTAAGTCTATTTTAAATAAAAATTTAGAAAATGTTAATTTTAAAAATTTAGGTTGCGCTTATCTGTGGACTCAAGTGTAAAATGATCGAATCGGATAGATTCATTCTCGACGAATAGTTCCAATTCAATTTCGATGGACACAATATAACGCATTTACGTTCCGAAATCGTTAGTTTAATTTAATAATTTAATGCTAGATAAACTACTTTTTTATTTTGATTAATGCGACGCGTAAACCCGCCAAACAGAGTAGAGGTAATATAAAGCTCTATCTATCAGGATGCCAATGTACTAAGTATGTGTGCTTGTTCCCGGCGCCTGTCCCGGAGGTGGTGGTGGGGGCTGTGTCACGTGTCGCCATCTGGCGGCAGTGTTATGTTTCCAAAATATAAATGAGAATGATTGTTTAATATAAATGTTCATAAAGTATGGATGAAATTATTATAACTAAAATGGTGAAGGAAAGTTACATTGGACAACAAACTCGACTCGGTGTTAATAGAATATGTTTAAAAAATACAAACCCACTTATAAAATAAAATCATTGATAGTTATGTGTGATGTAATAGAAAAAGAATTGACATAAAATTAGTGTGTAGTTAGCGTAACTACAAGAAATATATAAACAACAAAAATTTTACTAAAGCAGCAGCTCGATAATTTGATTACGTTGATGAAATATATGAATTATTTTAAAATAAACCCATATTATCCATATACTGGAGATTGTTATTGAAGACGGAGTGTATTTAGAATCTGCAGTAGCTGTACCTACAAAGAGTTAGTCTTTAACCAAAATAAAATCTAATAAAGAAAATTTTAAAGAAGACAGACTCCAATATCATAATAAAAAGATGTAATTTAAAAAAAAACTAGTCGACGTAACCAATCAACGCAATGTGTGTTAAAACAATACACTCAAGCTTAAGGGGAAGGAATTTTCTTGGAGTAAGGATAGTTAACATTTGTTGTTATTTTTCACGTTATCTAGATACTAAAAGCCGCTGTTCGTTAGTGTAACCTTCCATGGCTGATAATTGTCTACATCAGCTGACAGTTGTCAAGTTTTTAGTCACAAACAAAAATGCCGTTAAATTCAAATCTTGCGCTCATTTTAAAACACCATTTATAAGCACTGATGACTTTCACTTATTAAATAATGGTTCAACTTTAGTTAAAAGATGGCCGCAGTTAATTTAGAATAATCATATATAATAACTATAGTAAAATTTTGTTGTGCAGTGTTTTTATATATTTTATTTCATTTTGTATTTTAAACTCATGTTTATACAGTGCCGCCGCTAGATGATTTGGCGCCGTTGTGCAAGTACAACTTCTGCGCCCCTGCCAAAGCAAAATTGTGCAAACTATTTTTTTTTTGACAGTTATATAAATAAAACTACATAATAAAAAAAAAGTATAATTAAAATTGCACTTTTCTTGCTTTTCTGGTCGCAAATTCTTCGATCAGGTCTTTCATTGGTAAATTATCCAATATTTAATTTTCAATTGTTATCATTGATAATGATCTCAACCTGTCCTGTTACATTGTTAAACTGAGGTAATTTTTAATAATTTTTCGTTTAAAAAAGCACCTTTCTCCTGTTGCTACTGACACCGGTAAAATTAGATATATTCTAATAGTTATTGATAAACTTAGAAAATAGGCAGTCAACTCATTTTTAAATAGATATTGAATAATGCTTTGTAGTTCAAGTTTAATGTGGGGCTTCTCTGATGAAATTGATTGTAAATGTAATTTTATAGCTTTTAACTCATTGAAAAGAGCAATACCATTATCAGCTTCTTCTATGCTATCGTTTTTTAATTTTATATGCAAATCTTCTGTTATGGAGCAATTAAAAAATTTACCTTTCAAATTTATTTTGCAAAGATGTTAATGTTTGCTCCAAAATTAGATTAACTTGATAATGTGTTTTTGGGTCTAGTGAAGCGCCTTCATCACTATGTTCAATGCAAAAATTTTAAGTTTTTTTGAATTGACTGAGAATTGGTGAAAAACCACAATCAACATTAACATCATTAGCAATTTGTTTTGCTTGTTCTAACATTCTTTAAAATGTTTATCGTAGCGGTAATTTTGAATCTCGGTAATTAAATTTTTAAGATTATTTACACAAAACTTAATGTTAATACGTAGTTGGAGTTTGCATCATTTTCCTCAATGTGTTAATTTTGTTTAAAATTTCAAATCAAAAAATAGTAGAGCAAATAAATTTATAATTTTGAATGATTAATGAAAATAAATTAACTTTGCGAGTTGTTGTTATATTCGAAATTAAAGAATCATTAGCAATTTCTAGAAAAGCATCAAAGATTTTGTTCATATTATATCTTTTCACAGCATCAACTCTGCTAGACCAGACCTTAAAGGCTTTAAATTAAGATTAATTACATGTTTTTTAATAATAGTCCATTTTATGGTAGATCCTAAAAAAATATATAAACTTTCTAAACCATATTAAAAAAATTGGTTGTTTCATGGCTGATATTGGCGGCATCATTAAAGACCAGATTCAAGCTATGAGCAAAAAATGCACGAAAATTAAGTTCTAAATTTTAAATGTTTTAGATAAATTTGCGCCCCCCTGCCATAGCGCCGTCGTGCAACGCACGCCTTGCACACCCGCTTACGGCGGCCCTGTGTTTATATAACTGAATATAGTAGATAAAGTATCACTTTATCTCCGTTGTCAACGACGAGTAAGTAACAGAACTTAATTGTACACGAGAACAGACCTCGTAAACTGCGTATGTCTTAGATGGTTTTAATAGTTACTAAAGCTGAATGTGGACCGTTGATTTACCTGTCGAACTTGATGTTTTGTCCGTCTTCTTATCGGCGAACTGGTCTGGTTAGGACAACTTCCGCTAGAATCCTGAGTCATTAAGGTAGGCTTTTGCCGTTGTCTCTATCCAATTGACGGCTTTTTTGAAATCGGAAGCATTCACTTCTTTTACTCTTGCTTCAAAGATCGCCTCGAATAATAAGCTCTATCCAAAAAACGCGCTTCATTTATAATTTCCTCTGAAACAAACACAAATTGCTTTTCTTCTGCAAAATCGACCATTTTTGCTGCAAACACTTTTTATACTGTCAATTAAAAAATTGTAAACGTCTCCATAGTTACGATACACAAAGCAACTTTACTTATTTATAAATTTAAATGCAAACGAATTTCAAACATAATAAATTAGATATGAAATACAAAAATACAAAATGAATTAAAATAATAAACGCAATTTGGAGATCAAGCTACATTTAAATCTTCGGAGATCTTATAACTCTTCGGCTATCGTCTCGGAGTTATAACGTATCTCCTCAGGTTTAAAGTACCGCTTGATCTCCTTATTACATAATATATAATAGTTATTACAATTTATTTAATATAATATGTTTGTTTTTTTTTTAAGCATATCTACCCAATAATAGAAATTAAATTAAATACCAGTTATTACATTCGATAGAACTTGCTACTTGTTCGTGTATTACTTTTAATTCATATAAAATGGCTTGAATTACATATTATAGCAAACACAAACTTAGCATGAGGTGACAGCAGCTATAAAAAAAGAGTGGCATTTGGTGCTATTAGAAGCGTAACAGTAGCTACAAGTTAGATTGCATCAAGGCAATAGCTGCAGCGTAGTCAAAGATTATAAAAATTAAACGCAGAAAATAAAACTCCATAAATGTTAAATAAAGTGTCAGTTATAGTTCTTTGAATAATTGTAAGTAACATTAATTGATATGGCTCTTCATAAAACAGTGGCAGTCGCAAAGTTCAGAAGCTTGAAAGAAGAGAAAGAAAAACAAAATATTTAAAAACTGAATTCAACATTTAAAGAAAACAAACTCACGTAACATTAATGAGAAATTTATTGAACAACTGCCATTTACTGACAAGATTGCAAAACTAATCAAATCCTAAGCAACAACAGTTAAACGTTTTTAATCAGCTTCCATTAAGTTAATCTGTAGTTCTATAAATCAAAACCTATCTACACCTACATGCTAATTAGAATCTGTTTAACTTATCTACCTTTCTAACTACAACAAAAAAACGCAAAATCGCTGGACACTGTCAAGCAAATGTTAAACACCTAACAGAATTTTGGTAAAATTTAAGTAAGATCACCATGGGCATAAAAGGTAGTCAGAAACCAAACTTTGTTTTGGGAATAGTTGTGCTGGCAATGAAAGTGCTGAAGCACAAAGATAGAAGTTAACTACTATCTGTACAAAAGTTGATTAAAAAAAATCTATAGCACCCATAACAAATGGAGTGGCATTTGGTGCTATCAAGAAACGCAACGATAGTTACAAGTTAGAATCCTTCATGGAACTGGTTGCAACGCCGCAGTCGAAAAATATAAAAACCAAGCCCAGGAAATATTAAAATTAAACAAAAGTTAAATAAAGTGTCAGTTATAGTATTCTGAAGAAATGTAAGTAAAATTAAAATATTCAATCTGAATCTTGTCACCTTGCTACTGATTTGAATTTTCATAAAACAATGGCAAAACTCTGGAGTGAAAATGAATAAAGAAGTGATAGAAAAACAAAACTATTCAAAATTTGAATAAGAGTGTGACCAAGATTACTAAATAAGGACAACCATTTTATAACGTGTAAAAAAAATAAAAAAAAAAATGGGCAAAATACATCCGAAAACTATTTAGTGATTAAAAAATAAAAAAACAAACCTACCAAAACCGTATAACGATGGTGACACTGCCCTAAACTTAGTTAAATCAGAAGTTATTAAAGCACTGAACTCAACTAAATTAGGTAAAGCGGCAGGTTCAGATGATATTTATATTGAAACCCTAGATAGTTAGTTTAGTTAGTTAAGATTTTTGACGTATCAGCCTAAGAAGACTATTAACGCCGATTCTTTTCTCTAACTATAAAAAGTGTAAAATAATATGCTGTAAAATAGAATAATACAGATTAAAATTAAATAAATAAATAAATAAACAACAAAAATAAAATAAATGTTCACAAACTTTAAAGACTATAGCAAAAATTACTAGATAACTCCAACAGTGTCTACGGTGTAAAAGGTTCTAAACACTGCTGGATTTCACGATACAAAACCAATAATCACATTAAATAACCAATTATATCCATATACCCAATTTGCTCCGTCGAATAAATTCGAGCAGACGATCGACTTCAACGATCTGATCGCCAAGACAATCGACAAACTGGGTGATAATTCAGACGCGAAAACTGCTGACAATCCAATAAGATATGACAAACAGTTGATGGAACATTACATGTATCACAAACTGGCGGCACCTCAGATGCTAACAAATGCCTGTGAGTCCATCGACAGTGACCGATGCGAAGTCGAGTGAAGAAAACCTCTTTCCTATGCTTCGGCCTGCATGACGAACTTCACGGTGTAATGACGCTATTAATACATTGTAGCTAGTTGTCTTGAATAGCAAACCACTCCGTCTGCCACTAAACAACATCAATTGTTGTAAAAAATTACAAACATCCCTAACACAAGCTTTGTCTGTAACATTATCAGCGCTAGTTATAGCCAATTTAGCAAGCGCATCAACTTTTTCATTGCCACTGATACCTACGTGACTAGGACTCCAGACAAAGTAAACAGTGACATTTAATTCACACCTAAAGTGAAATCGAATAAATTTGCCTTAGCAAAAAATGATCAGGATATTGATAATCAATGGCATTTAATGCACTCAACGAGTCTGTACATATAACTTAAAATGTACCTGCACTTAGTTGAATGTAGAGAAGAGCCTGGTTTATAGTATACAGTTCTGCAGTATAAACACTGCTAACACTTGGCAAGCCAAATGTAAACAACAGCAATCGGTTTTTGGGACCGTATCATGATGTATAGATCGTCGAGACCATTATTGTACACGACAGAAAACGTCGGATGCAAGCGTTTACCTTTTAATTTCCTGTATAGGAATGGGTTGTCTCCTAAAATATAATAAAGGGTCACCGTGTGAGGTTTGCCTTCTACAAAAATTGATTATGGCTATTAGCCCAGTTCAAAATGCGGTTGATAGTTATTTGAAGTTGACGTTCCAATGTTGGCATGTTTCTCAAAGCGCAATAGATAACTACGTCATCAACATACATACATCCGTTCACCGGATGCTTGATGAACTGACTTATGCCCTTAATAACTATCATAAATAGCGTCACGCTTAAAATTGACCCTTGCAGAATACCATTATGTTGCTGACGTATGCCCGAGATGCTATCACTGAACAATGCCATACTTCCGCGAATACCCCACGAATGAAGCGTTCGTAGAACATTGTATTTCCACATCATGTCATATGCTTTTGCAATGTCAAAGAATACAGCGACAAGATGTTGATTTTGCACAAAAGCATTTTTAATTGCTGTATCCAGCCGAAAAAGGCGATCAGTCGTAGAACGATGACGCCTTGAATCACATTGTATATCAGCAATTAGACCTCTTGAGTCTAATACCAAGTAAGACGCTTATTGATCATTTACTCTAATTACTTGCATACGCAGCTAGTTAGAGAGATAGGCCTATAACTCGTCGGAAGCTTTTCATCTTTACCAGGTTTAAGTACTGGTACGATGATAGCCAGCTTCCATGACTCAGAGCAGTACCCTGCTGACCATGCAGGGTTATAAACTGCCAAAAGCAGAAGTTTGGCAGAGCGACTTAAAAGCATAAGCATAGCATTTTGTATCAAATCGGCATCTGGACTAAAAAATTAAAAATCAAAATTATGAAGTTATAAATGAACAATTAACGCTATACGATTCACCTTTAATGGATATTTTAATAAAATGAAATATAAATAAAATTTCAAAATTAAAAATAATTATTAGAATGTTGGTATCTTTATATAAACAGATATAACCTCTATCTTATATAATATATGTATCAAACTTCAAAGGGTTTAAAACAACCGGATATCAGGAAATGCGGGAAAAACAAAAATCTAATTTATTTATAAATCTATCAAATATTAATATATTAAATACTTGAAAATGTTATCAATATAACGAAACTGGTTGTAATAATAATGAATTTAATTTAGTTGTTGCCAATGCTGTTTTCCAAGTAGATGGTAAACGCAATCGTCATCTCTCTCATTGAGATTGTCTGGTCTTTTTTCAATGTCGATGGCTTTTCTTGTTATAAAAATGATTAATTTTTGCTAAAACTTTAGTTTCTTCAAAATTTATTATTTGTGCAGTTCAAAATAATGAATCTACTTTATCTTTAACGGAACATTAAAATTATTAGCTAACATCAAAACAATTTGATGGAACGTTAAAATTAAAACTATAAAAATATAACTACTCATTTTGATTAGATAACATGCTGGGACAACTAATTAAATTTTACACTTATTGAATTGTACCAGAAATAGTTCTGAATGAAATGAAAACAACAAAAATGCCAAGACTCTGTATACATTCTGGATGCAATAAAATTGGCCGATTCAAATAAAAAAAGTAATATTAATTTATATTCAAATATATTTTTTTAAATTAATAATTTTTTAATGTAATATATTTTTATTTAATACAATACTTTTAATATTATTGATAATTATTTATTTATATTATTATATTATTTATTGTTTATAGAAAATTAAAATACAATTCAACAGGCGTTCATTGCATCTAACGCTAGCGCTGTAAGCACTGCAGAAAAACAATAAATGCATTTTAGCCGAAATCCAGACAAGTCGGCCGACTCGTGCTCTAATTTTTCATACCAATTTATAGACAACAAAAAGATAATACTGAAAAAATTTCAACGCCAAAAATATGAATCAATTGTGTAAAACAACAAAAAAATATTATATTTTTTTTAACTAATTAAGTTTTTTATTTATAATTATATTTATTTTGTTTTTAGTAAATGCGGTATTATTAGTATATGTATCATAATTCCAAAAACAGAACTTAATTATCTCCATTATTATTTGAAATATGCGGGTTTTTAGTTTTATTAAACAATTTGCCACTCTTAAGTATTCATTTAATGGAACCTCAAAGAGACTACTAATGAGCTAATCCGATAAGTCAAAGTAATAAAGCCGATATATCTTTGGGTACACTATAGCAAATATTGCATTTTAAGACTTTAAAACAGACTCGTTTTTATTTTTGCACCTGTTTTTTATTAGATCATGTAAACATTGCAACATTTCATTGTTGATTATTAAAAATTATATTCTTTTTTTTAATAAATCTGTTAACTATGTATAAATTAAAAAAAATAGATATCAGTACACTTTGTGACTTGATGTTTGCTAGCATTTGTGTAATTAAATAAATAAATCTTGATGCACTTTTGTAAACTTTCTTTGTGGCCATCGCTATCCAAGCCGGGAGATATGTTCCGTAAGGTTCTCGTACACTCTTCACCCGCATGCAGCTTGTTATTGCGATGCGTGTTGTTTCGTTGCGTTCATTGCGTTTCTGTTCACTACTTAATTTAACATTTTTGTTTACGTATGCAATAATAATTATTATTAATTTGAATAAGTATGTATATTGCAAATAATATTTTTTATAATCCGATACTTTACTTTAACTAAAAATTGTTTTGTAAGTTTTGTTAATCTTATAACAATATCTAGTTAAATTAAAATATCAGATTATAAATATATTGCATGATTTACATGCAATATACTTAGTTACTCAAATTAAATAAGTTATTAAAACTAATAAATATTATTACGTAATACATACGTAAACAATAATGTTAAGTAGTAAACAGAAACTGAACAAACGCAACGAAAGAAGCTGCTGGCGGACGCAAAGTGTACCTTACATAGCATTCGGATTATACAGCCGGGAGCTAAACGGGCATTACAACATTTGCTACACCCCTTTGGCAATTAGCTAAATTAGCTAACAACCAACCTAGCTTAGCTTCAGAGAAGACGGGTGTGGGTTAAAAATTATGTTTTCAAATACACACAATAACTCACTAATCGGGGTGCACAGCAATAAAGAAAAATTATGAATATTTAGAAAAATTGACTCACCACTTTTGTTGCAAGGGGTATGGTTAGGGCTCCAATTGTTTTTTTTTGTTGTTGCCTGGATTCATAAAATGGTCTTCCTTGGTTCCAAAAGATGGTTTGGTACCTCCTGGGTAAAACAATAAACCAGGCTAATAGTCTGTAGAAATTAATAAAGACAGGGAAAGGAAAAAGGAAAATAGGGATATTATAGGAAACTCAAAAACCCTTGTAACATATTTAATACAAAATAATTAAAGATGAATGAATTAAAAATTGACAATTTAACATAAAATAAGAAACACTCATACACACCAATCACTCCGTATCAACTAGAACTACAAAATTTAAATTAAATCATGAATCACAATTAAAGTTAATTTAACTTGCTGTACACAATGTCCAAATCCAGTTTTTGTAAAGTAACTAATTTATCCCACGTTGGAAGGTCCGTTTGGTTGACCGCCACACGTGGTGTTAAGATTTTTTTTTTAATATGGCTATGACAAATATGACCATAAGGTTATGTAGACATTTGTAATTTAATGATGCGGTCTTTATAGTTAGATAATTAAGGCACATATAATAAACACCTTACAAATAAGACACTATGTCTAAAAACCTGAAAGGTAAATGAGCGGATGTGAAATCAAAAATAAAGGAAATAATAAAAGGACTTACCTGATTCAAGCCACACAGAGGAGAATTAATTTTATTAAATACCGCAAACATACAAATCTTTTAAAGTCCGCAATCGCGAATACTTATTTAAAGTGAAAGATTTGCAGAGTGAAATAAATCCGGCTTGCGATGTTCACTCTTTCAAGTTCACGGTAAAAAGGACATGATCGTAAGTGCTGCAGATTGATCTGCCGAAGAAATTCTCCCCTGCGCAGGCCCGTCTCAAAATAAGTAAAAGAAAAGGGGAATTAAAATGAAATTGGACGTAAGAAAACAAATTTAAAAATTAAGGAATGTAAAAAGGAAATTAATTAAAGATCTGGAGATAAGGATAAGCCGTAATCAAACTGATTATGCGCGTTAATTGCAATTAGAAACTTGAAATACCATTACCAACCTACGCCACTGGTATTTTAACCACTGAAGTTGGCTTCATATAAATTGGTAACTGTCAAATCGTGACAACAAACAAATTAATTCTTATTTATGATTCCTCTCTGAACCTCGGTGAAGGGAGGTCGTTTATATTATACAGTTAATAAGGTGATCGCGATCAGTGTTTATTTTTTCTCGGACCCAATTCTCCCGTCCTGATTAACCCCCTAACTAACCTGGGTGGGTGAGTTTTTGTTTTTATTTTTTTACTTTTTTTATTTTTTATTATTTTTCTGCTGGTAATTATACTAACCCTGGGTGTGCTTGTCTCGGACAGGCCCCCGTAATGGGTGAACCGCCGAGTTCAAAGGGGGAAAAAATGCAGGTGTCAATGGAAGGAGATAATTCATCCAAACCACACCTCGTGGACAAGTTTATTAACACAGACATCGGCCCATATCAAATTTATATTGAACCAATTGATAACACTAATGGGAATATTACGTCAATGGGAATTGGTAACAAAATCATTTCGGCAAACATTAACACGGTGGACAAGGTTGATTCCAGAGGTCGAAATCGTGTAGTCATTTTTTTCAAAAAATATGATCAAGCTAACGACTTTTTAAGTGGCAATTTTTTAAATACAAATAAATTAAGAGCATTTATTCCGTCACATCACATCGCATGCAAGGGCATTGTACGCGGAGTTGATAAGGAATTTAAGGTAGAGGACATAAAAACGAACGCAAGCAATTCGTCGCGAACTGACATCCTAAAAGTGGAAAGATTAAATAGGAAAATCAAATCAGTTGATGGCTCGGGCTTTCAATATGAACCTTCTAACACTATTTTAGTAACATTCAGGGGACACGTTCTCCCGCAAACTTTTTATTATAACCTCAATTCAAGGCCAGTTGAACTATTTGTGTCAAAAGTGATACAATGCTTCAACTGTCTGCGATATGGCCACACCTCTAAAATTTGTAGAAGCAACACCTCCAGGTGTCCGGCATGCGCGGCTAATCATAAACTCGAAGATTGTCCTACTAAAGATTCACCTACCTGTATCTTTTGTAAAGGTAAACATTTTAGCAATGAAAATAAAACCTCCCTTGCAAACAGAATCTGCCCAGAGTATATCAGACAATCAAAAATTAAAGAAGCCATGGCATTCCATGGTTATTCATTTCACAAGGCCAATAAATTATTTTCTACAAATGCAAACCCTACACAGTTATCTAGGGACTTCCGTTCTACCTTACCTGAAGTAGAACCGCCTCGCACTCTCAATCGCAACCTATTTTCCACAATGGTATCTAAACAGAAACCCCTCTCCCCGAATCGCCTACTTTCCAAGGCTAACGCTAAGAGCAACTTAGCCAGCTCGTTGAGCGATGTTTCTGATTTCAACTCGACGATGGTTCAATCCCCAAAACGCAGAAGAAGGTCCTTTAAATCCCCCCTCTCTCGCAAAATTTCTAAAGCCTCCTGTTCTCAAACTAATTCTTCTATGTCTGTTCCTTATACTCCTTTAGCTTTTCCTGTTGATAAACCAGATAATCTCTGTGACGCTAACTTTATACACAAACTAGTAGATACTCTTATTAAGGCAATACAACAATTCTCAGCTTTTAATCCAGCATATAGCTCTGTTAACATGAATAATCTTTTATCCGACCTTCACAACTTATCTGAATCTATCAATGGCTCAGGGGTCGATTCGGCTAATTAGCTGGAACATACAATCTGGCTGTGGTAAACAACCAGATCTGTGCCACCTGGTCCAAGAACACCAAATTAATGCTATTTTTCTTAGTGAAACTTGGCTTCGCCCTAATAAATACTTATCTATTCCTCGCTTTAGCTCTTTTCACAATAACAGAGATGATGGGTATGGTGGAGTCTCTTCCTTCTTCCATTACTCCCTCAGAACTAAATCCAAAATTCCGTCCTTTAACGTCTCCCCCCATGTCCAATTTGTAATCTCGTCTATAGCTAATATCTCCTTTTTGTCGGGTTACTGCCCACCCAATCGATCTATTAATAGGAAGCAATGGCTAGACATCCTCAACTCTATGCCCCATCCTTTTATCCTAATAGGTGATTTTAATGCTCACCACCCGGCTTGGGGTCACCACAATCATAACCGCAATGGCTTAGAACTAGAAGCTGCTATCGACCAGTTGGGGTTGGTAATCTTGAATGATGGTTCTCCAACTAACATCTATAAAAATGTTATCGACTTAGTTATTGCATCCCCTGACATTGCGTTCAGATGCAATTCAACTACTCTCCAGGATACGTGTGGTAGCATTCACTTTCCCATAGTTACGGAAATAAATAATGTGTTTACCCCTAGCCCAGACCTTAGATCTCCCCGGTGGGACAAAAAGTGTTCCGATGCCGTTAATAAACGTCGTCGTCTCCAAAAAATTTATTTCTGTACGGGCAAGATAGCTCATCTGATAGCAGCAAGGAAGGCAATGGCGGAAGCCAGGAAACTTTTACTGCGCAAAAAACGCGACAGTTTTAAGTCATTCTGCGGCACCCTTAGCAGGACTTCATCCTCTTCTTACATCTGGTCTACTATAAAACGGTTTTCTAAAACCTTCCGGTCTCGCTCCCTGCTACTTGAGGATAAAGACTGGAAGGAAGAGTTTTTGTGTGAATTAACTCCTCCATCTACACTACATCCATCCATAGTATTTCCCATCAATCAACTCCCTCAAACTCCCCCCCATTCCCTTACAAACCAAATTTCATTAGATGAAATTATGCTAGCCAATGCAGGAAGAAAAGATTCTGCGGTAGGTCATGATAACATCTCATACTCAATGATCCAACAGTTGCCTAGTCAGCTGAAAATCATTCTCCAGAAGCTATTCAACACTATTTTAGATAAAGGAGAAATCCCAGAAGAATGGAAATTAATTAAAATTGTCCCTATTCCGAAAAAACCGTCCGCAGAATGTAATAGCTTCAGACCGATAGCTATCTCATCCTGCGTTCGGAAAACATTTGAAAACATTCTGAAACACCGACTAGAGCAGTGGTGCGAAAAGGAAAACGTATTCCCCCATTCTATAACTGGTTTTCGAAAGGGTCACAATGTTAGTGATAATTTATCATCACTCTACTGTGAGGTTATCTCAGCATGGTCCCGCAGTCAGACAACCTGCGTCTGCTTTCTGGACATCAAGGGAGCCTACGACAATGTCTGCATTGCGACGTTGAAGTCGATCTTGAATAGTTTAAACCTCCCACCCGCGTTTATTAATATAGTTATTAACCTGTGCGGCCTTAAAAAACTATATATTTCTGGAGCTGAAAACAACCTTAGAACATCTTTGCAAGGCTTGCCCCAAGGCAGTCCGTTGAGTCCTATACTTTTTAACATATACTTAATCAAATTAACCACCTCGACAATTCCGTCAGTTAATATCATCTCTTATGCGGACGACCTAGCTATATACCACTCTGGCTTTTTTCCTGACAGTATTTTAAGAAACATGGATAGATGTTTAATGGAAACCACAGCCCTACTTTTTGAACGAAATCTTGAGTTATCCCTAAAAAAGTGCAAATGTATGTTCTTCTCAGCTCGCACTCGGAATGTGATCCCAGTTGATTATGTCCCTATAATCAATGGAACTCCCATATCTCGCGTGGCTTCTTACAAATTTCTGGGAGTCATTTTCGACGAAAAGTTATCCTGGAATTTACACTTTAAGCATCTACAAAAGTCGTGTGCACAAGGGATTAACATGCTGCGTTGTGTCTCGGGCACATACTGGGGTAGTGATCCTGAAATTCTTCTGATCTTTTACAAAGCCTTTATTCGGTCTAAGTTAGATTTTGCTTCACATCTTTTCTCTTTTTGTAGCCGGACTGCTCTTGCTGTTTTGGATAAAATCCAAAATAGAGCAATTAGAATAAGCTTAGGTTACATGAACTCAACCCCAATTAATGTCATGGAAGTTGAATCGGGCATAATGCCTCTATCTATCCGTAGAAACTTTCTTGCCAAAAAGTATGTTTTAAAGCTGGTTGCCATGGGCAGTGGTATGGCTTTGGAAGCCACTACCAGTGCCAGCTATTTTTTTGGGAAAAAACCGTTCTGGACCTCTAAAGGACAGCCACTTCTTATTTCTGCATATAATGAAGTTGCCCAATTCTCTAGTCATTAACAAAAATGCTTTCTCAAAACTCTTTTATATTCCTCAGGAATCTATTATCTCCGCTAAATCCTTCAGGGTGTTTTCAAAGGAGTTAATCACCAATCTACCTCCCCCGCAGGTTAATCAGGCTTTTCAAGATTTCAGTAACGAATATTGGCCACAATATATTGAAATCTATACAGATGGATCAAAAACTAACCTTCCCCTGTCGGTATCCTACGGGGTACATATTCCCCAATTTAAGATAGAAGAATGTGGCAAACTTCCTGATCAATCTTCTATATTCACAGCAGAACTTTACGCTATCTATAGAGCGCTAAACATTAGTTTGGATAAAAAATGGAAGAAAATTCTTATTATTACGGACTCCAGAAGTTCCCTCGATGCTATATGCACACAAGCGCATAACATCAAGAGCAACTGCTGGGCATCCAATATTAAATATAATAATAATTTGACTTTATATGGTATCGAAATGCCCACCAATGCCGACCTACTAATATCCTCAAATAACGCTAATGTCTATTCTTCGCTTTTGCATCACATTAAAACTATAAATATATAGCCTGACACCGAAAGGTAAAAAAGGCAATTGAATAAATAAATAAAATAAAATAAAACTATAAAACTCCGCCTATAATTTTTTAATTCTGTTCACGTCAATTTAAAGTTCATAAACTTTCATTAACTCGCCCCTCAATCATCAATAACCACTAACATATTCCGACCGAGGCCTCTCCCCTGTGTTGTGACAGAGTCGCTGGGGCTCCGGCTCGAGAAGAGTTAATTTATTTTTTCTCCTATGTATACCTTCTCCCTTCTGCGGTCGTCCGCATCCATATGTATATATGTATAAGCATATATACATGTATATGTCCTACCTGACGACTGTATTAGGGTCAATCAAAATTCAATTTGAAGTAATAACTTATTTACAGGCGGTAACTGGCAACAATGTACGTAAACGTACGTGCCAAGTGATAGACAGTGCAACTTCACGTCACAACGGAGCTGCCACTGCATAAAACAACAACAACAATTCTTACTTATCATTATTAATTAAAACTAGTAAAATAAATAATCAGTGTGAGTAGTGAAGTGCTACGAATAAAAAAAAAATAGGAAAAGGAAACAGAATGGAAGAAGGAAGAACTAATAGGTTCACCCCGGATAAAGTTCACAATAATATTGAACAGTAAGTAATAATAATTCAATAATACAAATTAAATGGAGCTATAACCGGAACCTTGCCACACTTGCGCAAGCATTCATAATTAATCTCCACCAAAGCACACCCCCGCAAATAATAAATTAATGTGTGTATGTGATTTTTCCACAGAATAAATATCGGCAACCCAAAAATCACCCCGACCGTAAAGAAACCAACCTTCCATGAATTAATAAAAATAAAATTGAAAAAGATAAGTATAAAAATAAAATAATGTTTAATTGGGTAATTTTTGTTTTGTTTTAGTTGTACGCCGAATTCTGGACGTAACACATTAAAATTAAGACTAACTTAAAACTAACCATCTAACCTCGACAGAACAATTAAAATCCTGATCGTTACAAATCAGTGCTTTCCTAATATTTATTAATATACCTGAATCTATATTTGTTTATTTCGAGTCCAGTGTGGTTTTGCATAGATAGCAAACTGTAATTAGAACAACATGTGCAAGCACTTTCAAATAAACTTTGCTCCAACATTTATCTTATTAAAAAAATTGCACAAAATGTAAAAATGAACGGCATATTTTTCTTCTTTTTGAACTATTGTAGAGTATGGTATTCTATGGTATTCTGTTATAGGGTAGCTCCCACTAAAGTATAAGAAATTTCTTATTTCAAAAGAAGACTGTTCGCGTAATTGCTGGGTTGGGATTCAAAGACTAACGTAGACACGTTAAAATTTAAAATATCAAAAGAACGATGTAACACTTTCAAATAAAATTAAATTAAATTAAAAATACAAGTTTTGTTTGTTGTTAATTTTGCATATTTGCAAACCGTTCGGTCCCGATGTGGTCCAAAAAAGCGGAATCAACTGTATTACGAAAGCTCTAAATAACTTCTTAAATTGATACCAACAAAATATTCAGCTCTAAAGAACTTCAATGAAGCGCAATAAAAGACTTAGGGCCGCTTTTACAACCGTCGGATAAACTAATCCACAGTTATACCTAGTTTAACACGCAAAGCCTTTTACAAATGCTAAGTTAGTTTATTCTCTAGGATAACCTATTGAAACGTCAATTGTACCGTAAGTTATTTATAAGCAAATTTATATAGTCTTCTCTATAACGTAAATATGTTTAAATCAGATAGTGACAACAAAAAGACAAAAATTGGAGCAACAAACCTTACTTTTTTCCTTATTTATTTTTACTAATATGATATGTGCGGCGCTTACGAGGTTATGTGCGTTATACTAGGTATAACTACTGCTTCGAGCACCGGATAAGTTAACCCCGGGTTATTCCTCTCCAAATCCTAACTATGCTTTAACTGGGGGTTGTAAAAGCGGCCCTTAGAGATAAATGCAGCATGAAAGAAATGAATTTCAAATAGTTGAAAATCTTGTTGCCAAAAACATTTAATACTACCCTACCAAGTTACTAAATAATGTGTACTGCAATATAATGAATATTTTGTTCAAAGCAGATTATATTATTTCGACAATGTTTAACAAAAATAATTCTACTGTGATTACATGTAGTGCCTCTATGACATATGTAATTTTTTATTTTCAATCTAGTGCGAAAAAGAACAAATCATATTAAACCCAACGGTTTCAGCAATGTTAAATGTAATACTATTATAAAAACACAACCTAGTGTGTTTAAAATAGAACAAAAAATGACCTATCCGGTTTAAGCAATGATTAGTCTAAAGATGAGTAAATTTATAAATAATTTTATTGAAGAAACACAACCAAATTACCCATTGGACAATATACCCATTTAAAAGGCAAAATATTATCAACAAAATCAGATGTAGAAACAAAATTGATGATTGAATTGTTATTTCAGAAAATAGTACCAGCGTTGAAGAAGAACTTGTTATCCGAAGATCAGCGTCTGCTTAAAAAACTGGATTGCAAGAGAAAATAAACAAATAAAACACTTTATATTCCAGTGTTGGGTTATAGATAAGATTCAGACAACAATTTGTGTAATTCAAGTAGAAGGTGCACATGAAAATGCAATGATCCCAAAGAGATAAAATATTCGTCGAATGGTATAATCTGGACCCCCTTTATTTTTATAACATTTTGTTTATCACTTATTTATTATTTCAGCTATCCTCTTTTTCATGTGCGATCTTCTATTCTCGTTAATTTTTAATTATTTCGGTCATATACATTTTCTGATCTAATTTTCCGCTGAGATTTTCACCACAACCTCCAACTAGGTTACTCAGATAAATTTGATCTTGTTTACATTTCAAATGTCATTTTATTCATTATTTTCACTTGTGTCTTATCTTCTGATATTTTAATAAGATTTAATAACTTCAGCCACATATTAGGATATCCAATATTTGTTTCAATGTATGCATTATGATTGAACATTTCTGACCAAGTTTTCCGCTGGGATTTTCACCACAACCTCCAACTAAGTTACTCAGAATAAAACACACAATATATTATAATTAATTAATAAACTTATGTTGTTATTAAAAATTCAAAGTTTTTTACTATTTAAATTAATGGAAAACTTTTATTGAATTTTTAAATAATGCGACGCCCGTGACGGTCACAGCTAAACTAAATAACTGCTGCATTTATAACCCCCAGCGTGGTCGTTAGAGTGAGAGCACAGAGTTCTTGGAATTCATTAGCCGTTCCCGATCGATAGTTCACCGCGCAGTCAATCAGAATTCTCAGTTTTCTAGTTTTCCCGCCAGTGGCAAGTATTGTTTACATTGGCATGACTTCATTTCTTTACGATAGGATATACATAGACAATAAATCTAATTAATTTAAAATGCAAAATCAATGTACAAATTATTATATTTTATTTGAATGTAAAACTCCCTACTAATTTTGTTGAGCCACGGGCGGCGTTGTAGCAGCCATGCGAGCCGTGTATTAAATAGCAAACAGGTGGTATATACTTGATTTTATTATTGCCCCAGACTGCGCAGTGATTAACAAAACTGCACCTATTTTGATTAGATCATCTAAACGTTGCAACATTTAGATATATTAGAGATGCGAGTTGTTTCGTTGCATACGTTCAGATTCTGTTTACTACTACATACTTAACATTATTGTTTACGTATGCAGTAATAATAATTATTAATTTTAATAACTTAATTAATTTGAATAATTTATAAGTATAATTATATTGCATATAATATATTTTAATCTAATATTTAAATTTAACTAGAAATTAGTTTGTAAGTATTGTCAATCTTATAATAACCATATTTAGTTAATAAATATATCAGATTATGTATTATACGCAATATACATAGTTATTTAGATTAAATAATTTATTAAAATTAATACTAATGATTAATGCATACGTTAACAATAATGTTAATTTAAGTAGTAGTAAACAGAAACGGAACAAACGCAACAAAACAAACGCAATAACATGCTGCGAGCGGGCACTGTTTGTTAGTTAGTTTAGATTTTTGGCATATCAGACTATTAATGCCGATTCTTTTCTCCAACTACAAACAGTGTAAAAAGCTATAAAATGTCATATTAAGAAATAAAAATATAAGTAAATAAATAAATAAATAAATAAATAACAGATATAACATAAATTTTCACAAACTATTAAAAACAATAAATGACTAGATAATTCCAACAGTGTCTATGGTGTAAAAAGTGCTAAACATTGCTATATTTTACAATACACAAACATATATTAATCACAAAAATAAACATATCCATATCCAGTCTGCTTTGTTAAACAAATTTGAGCAGACGATTGACATAATAAACTGCTACCCGAAAATTACCGGCCAATCGCATTAATATCAACAATTGCTAAAATAATAGACAACTTTATATACGACAGATTACTGACACACATTGAAAATCATAAAATAATAAATGAAAGGCAATACGCGTTTCAAAAACATACTGGTACTAGATCAGCATCTATGTATTTATTTTACAACATACAAAATAATATTGAACTGCAGAAAGAATGTCTGGTAGTTTTTATAGATATGAAAAAAGCATTCAATACAAAAACAAAATTAACAGAAAAACTAGAAAACATGGGTGTAGGGTAGGGTTAACTAAAAAAATCAAGAATAGAAGTTAAAGCAATCATGAATAAAACTATTAGAACAATAAAAAAATAGAAAATAGAATTTATGACAAATTTATACCTATAAAAACATTTTTTTTTGCAAGAATGTATTTTCTATCACTAAAGGTGGATTGCTATATTAAAGATTTTGCTGTTTTTTTTTTATTGTATGTCCCGGTTGGGTCTTGACAAAATGTGGACACCCTAGTGTAGGGGAAAAAGAATTACAACTATTAAAAGCATGTTTGAAAATGCGATATCAACTAACAAGAATTAATAATAATAATAATAATAATAATAATAAATTTATTTTTCTAAGATATTCAAATTGTCTAATATGGTAACAGTAAGTATTACATATAAATAGATATTGCATATAGTAGAAAAAAATGTCAAGTTAAAATACTTAGAAGTAATCGAAAAGCTCATTTGAATTGTACGGCTCTATTTCTATTAACATTTTCTTTATTGACCTTGTTCTTTCATCAGAGTATATAAAAGTTATGGACTGTCATTCTGTATCAATGCATGGCGTATCAGATCATGATCTAATCGAATTCTCAGTGGAAGCATATAACTTAGTTAATTCTAATTATCCCAAATTTTACAGTTATCGAAACTTTTCTGATTTTAATTATGTTCAGTTTAATAATGACCTGCAAAGCATTCCATGGGATAACATATATGACTGCAATGATTGTGAAGAAATGGTAGAATTTATTAGTCATAATATAACTGCTCTGCAAAATTTGCATATGCCTTTTAAAACAGCTAGAATGAACAGACAATATAAACCGTGGATTACTGCTAACGTTAAACTGTTAATCAAAAATAGAGATTGTCTTTTAAATATTTTCAAACATTCAAGAAACCAGAATGACTGGGCAGAATATAAGAGATGTCGCAACATAGCTACTTTAACAATTCGACAGGAAAAGAAAGCTTATTTTAATCAAAAATTGTACCAACTTGAACTATATGATACACGCGGATATTGGAAATTCTTAAAAAATAACAATGTACTTATGAGTAATAACAAAGCTAGTATTCCGGTTGAGCTAAACAATCCAAATAAGTTAAATAGTTTTTTTATAAATTCTATTCCACAACTAAATATCAATTCTGGCGATACAATTGAATTTTATAATAACAGTTTAGCAATTAATAAAAATAATTTCTTTAAATTTGCAGAAATAAACGAACTTGATGTTTTGACTATCATATCAAACATAAAATCAAAATCAGTAGGATCTGATGATTTGGGAATTGGTATAATAAAATTATGTTGTCCTTATATTATTCCAATGATTACATTTACAATTAACAAATGTATCAAATCAAGTACATTTCCAGCCAAGTGGAAAGAATCTATAATTATACCTTTGCCTAAAATTTCTAAACCAGAAGAATTTAAACATCTTCGTCCAATTAATATACTGCCCGTACTTTCGAAAGTTTTGGAAAGAATAATGGAAGAGCAACTTAGACAATACATAGAGGATAATGGTATACTCCCAACAAATCAGTCTGGGTTTAGAAAAGGTCATAGTTGTACAACTACTCTTGCTGATGTAGTAGATAATATTGTAAGCTCAATTGACAATAAACAAATGACAGTTTTGGTATTAATTGATTATAGTAGAGCATTTGATACTGTAAAACATGATATCTTACTTGCAATTTTAAAATACATTGGGCTGGATATGTCAGCTATCTGTTTAGTCAAAAGTTTTCTTTTACAAAGACTACAAAAAGTTAAAATCAATAACAGCTTTTCTACGCCTATGTCACTAAGCCAAGGGGTTCCTCAAGGTTCTATACTTGGGCCCCTTTTATTTACATTGTATACCATGAATCTACCAAAATCAATAAAAAACTGCAAACTTCACATGTATGCCGACGATTCGCAGTTGATTTACTCATTTCCCCCCAACTTATATCAAACAGCTAATCAATGCATCAACGACGATCTTAATGCGTTAGTAAAATTCTCAAATGAGCATGGCTTAGCAATCAATGCCAGTAAGTCGTCAGTTATGATATTTGGTAGAAAATGTGATAAAATAAAGTTTCAGGATAAACTTCAAATACACATTAATTCCAGTGATCTTCCAGTTGTCAATATGCAAAAAAATCTTGGGTTACATCTTGATACAGATCTTAGGTGCAAACTTCACGTAACAAAGATGATTCAAAAAGCATATATGAATTTAAAACTTATTTATAATAATCGTATATATCTCAATAAAAAAACTAAGGTCAGGTTGTGCGAAACCATGGTATTGTCACAATTTAATTACTTAAACTCTGTATACGGTAACTGTATTGACTCGCTAGATAATAAACGCATACAAAAAGTGCAAAACTCCTGTATACGATTAATATATGGTATCAAACGAAATAAACCTGGAATAAGTGCAAAATTGCAAGATTTAAACTGGCTAAATATGGCTAACAGGCAACTGTTGCACGCAGCCTGCTTTTATAAAAAAATAATTGAATTGAATAAACCAGCATATTTAGTAAATAAAATTATATACAGATCAAGTGTGCACAATGTAAATATTCGCTACAGAGGGCGCTTATCTCCACCACTTCATAAAACAGCTATTTATACACGTTGCTTTTCATACAACATTGTAAAAACTTTAAATTCTTTGCCAGATAATCTAAGATTTGTAAATACTAAAATTTTCAAAAAAAAATTTAAAAATTATTTATTCCTACGTCAAGGTAGTTAGTTAATGAAGCATTCAGTATGTTAAAAAAGGTGTACCATGTTTATACTAATGTGATATGTAAAATCAGTATAATTGTTTAAGTTTTAGTTAATTTTGTGTTTTATTTTTTTACTGTGTAAATAATGAAACAATATGTTAATGCGGTTAAGTGGAAGAACAGAGGTTTCCGTATGTATAGGAAACCACCTGAACTTCGCCGCTAGCAGGGCATAGTATGTACTTTTTTGTATATATGTATATTTCCTGTTAATAAAGTCGTTTATTATTATTATTATTATTATTTCGCTTTTGAAGTTTATTGATCTATCCGTTTTTAAATTCTGTGGCAGTGCATTATAAAATTTAATGCTAGCATAGAGTGGTGTTTTTTCTACCATAGTAAGATTATGTTTTGGGTATATGTACATGGTATTTACATTTCTTGTATTAATTTGATGCTGTTGAAGATATGGTGCAAATAAGTTTTTGTTAGTAAATAAAAATTAAGCATTCCATTATGTATAGAACGGGTATGGTTAACATGCGTCGAGTTTTAAAAATGCCTCTGCAAGATGTTTGATAACTTGAATTACAAATAATTCTTATTGCCGATTTTGGGAGCTGAAAGATTTTTTTACTCTGGGAAGCATTTCCCCAAAAAATAATACCATAACGTGCTCTTGAGTAGAAACACGCATAATATACTGTCATTAATGTTGACTGATTTATATTTTTTTTAATATGCGTAATTTAAACAGAACTTTTGAAAGAGTTTTTTGTGCTTCATTCATGTAAAATGTCCAGTCCAGAGTACTATCTACATGGATTCCAAGAAATTTACAGGTTTCTGTGTATTGATACAGTTCGTTGTTTAGTTGAACGTCTTTGGGATATTCGTATCGGTTGTTTTTTGTTTTAAAAATAATACAATTTGTTTTGTTTGTATTTAAGATTAATTTGTTTTCGTTTAACCATGTGCCAATCGATTTCAGGCTACTGTCTGCCTGTGCACACGTATTTTCATGCCCCTTTCCTACTACTATCAGATTGGTGTCATCGGCATAGTTTATAATTTTAGATTTTGCATCTGTTGTGACTTGTGGCAGATCATTGATGTATATTATAAATAGTAATGGCCCTGCAATACTTCCCTGAGTGATGCCTATGTGTGATTGCAGAATATTACTACATGCAGATTGATCATTTGTGTTTAGTTTTACTTGTTGTTTGCGTTCAGTTAAATAACTTTAAATTAAATCATAACATGGACCTCTGATTCTATACTTGTGCAGCTTTATCATTAATATTGTGTGATCAATTGTATCGAACGCTTTAGATAGGTCTAAAAATATTCCTAGAGGTATTTCTTTATTATCCAGGGTGTTAATAATTGTTTGTACAAGGTCAAAGGTTGCCGTATTAATTGATTTATTTTTGACAAAACCATGTTGTTGTTTATTTAAGATATTGTTTTTATATAAAAAATTAATAACCCTATTCATCAACGATATCTCAAAGATTTTTGAAAAATTTGTCAATAAACAGATCGGCCTATAGTTTTCTAATAATTTAGGATTGCCTTTATTAAACACTGGTTTAATTATAGAAAATTTAAGTTGCTCTGGAAACTTGCCGTGTTCAAACATGCTATTTATAATGTGACAGAGAGGTTCCGATATCTGATGAATACATTGTTTTATCACAGTTATAGATATTTCATCAATGCCGACAGAATTTTTGTTTATTATTATTTGTACAATATTTGACAACACACTAAGTAAACAAAACATATAATGAGTTTGGTATTCCACAAGAAGACGTGCTTGCATCGCTCCTATACATATTATATATTAATAATGTATTTAAAATTAAACTACATGAAACACTATACAGGGTGTCCGGAAAATACGTGTACAACGTTTGACGACAGACTCCTGACGTGAAAATAGGTCGATCTAAGCCGACTTAGTTATATCCAAAATTGTCTCGTTTAGCCGGTAGAGGGCGTCAAAAAAAACAAAAGTATAACAAAAAAAAAACCGTATACCAGGAGCATGTCAACTTTCTGAGAGTTTGTATAATTTTCCATTTTTAATGGTAAAATAAACTTGTAATTCAAGAATGTTGATCGTATACTTGAGTAAATTTCATAGACTAGTGACAATTTGTCAATAATTGTCAAATTATTAAACGCCATAGCAACAAGGTCACTTAAAAAATTATTGTTACAGGTAATTTCTTTTTAATATTTACAAATTTTTGACGCCCTCTACCGGCTAAACGAGACAATTTTGGATATAACTAAGTCGGCTTAGATCGACCTATTTTGACGTCAGGAGTCTGTCGTCAAACGTTGTACACGTATTTTCCCGACACCCTGTATATATATATATATATATATATATATATATATATATATATGTGCATAGCTATCTTACTCGCCTCCGTACACACATAAGGCGACCTAGCCTCCACCCTAAATCTAATAGTTTTAACTGTGTATTTTTTTGCATTTAGTTATTTAAAATATTCTTTATTAGGACGCACAAAGAGGGGTAAATAAATATAACATTAATTATATACAAAAAAATTGGTATATCAATAATACCAATAGAACTCCAAATGCCAAAGCATCGTTTTAGGCTCCAGTTGTATAAAATATATATGTGAAAACGTCGAATACGCCTCTGCCAATGTTGCCACTATCAATATATCGTATTTTGTAAATTTCTATTATTAGTAGGCATATATTTGTTTTATTCAAGAGGTGGTTTAGTATAGATGTTTTTTGTGTGTATAAGATTATAAAAATATTAAAACCGTAACACAGTCTACAATAAATAGTTATTTTCAAAAATTATCGAATGTAGGTACAAACAGTTATTTGAAGTTGTTTTGATTTTAATTTTTTATGTGGTGTACAATAAAACAACCTTAGTATGCTACCGGTGATTAATTGTTTCTACATTATAGCGTTTTTTAAGCGGTGACTTATTGCTGTGGTATTTTAACTCACATTATTAAAAAAATATATTGCAAAACAATTAACCTCTAATAATAAATACTACACTGTACTGTTTGTTACCGGTTCATAATTGGATTCCCTGCCTCAGTTAAACTGATATTTATTTTATTTTAATCTACTTAATTTATTTTGTTATTATTTATTAATTAATATACGTTTAAACGTAAAAACTCTTCAGAAACCAAACCATGGAATGTTAAACAACGGCTATTAATAGATTATTACAAACATGTAATAAACTCAAAAACAAGAGTACACCACCAAAAGAACTACTTAATTACATAAAACCACCACCAATATACATCCCAGCAGTAGCAAACAAAAATTTAATCTTAAAATAAATAATAACCAAATTGTCAACAACAGATGTGCTAAAATATCAAGCAACTGTTCAAGAACCAAAAAATCGTAATGTGCAGTACTACACCTTTTATTTAAACTAATAACGCAGTTTTTATGTAAAAAACAAAAGTCATGCCTCAATGTGCTATTTGCCTTTAACTGGGAAGTACCAAAAATTACTGCATTTATGATCAGAGTCTACAAGAAAGTGCAGCAAACATATTTTCCAGCGCTGAGACCTAGAACTTGGCCAGCCCAAAGCAACTACACACTGGCCATGTGACATAAATAACAAATGTCTTCGATTTTTTTGCATACAAAAGTTATCCCTTAAATTATCTGCAAGTAAAAAAAAAATTAATATCTTTTCAGACTATTTCCCTGTCCTAATCTACTTAAGCTCACATATACACCATAAACAAAAACCAGATTTTTTAACCAATAAAATAACTTGAACCAGTTTTAAAACATATTAGAAAAAGAAATACACCCAAATGTCTTGCTTAAAACAACATTTAAGCATTAAGCAGTTTTGAAACCCACAAACACTACAAACAAGCTACAAAATGATTTAAAAGTAACTAAAAAAGCACTACTAATAAATAGACGAATATGGAAGTCCACAAAACAAAACAACCCGCTAAAAGCCTACTCTTAGAGAAAAAACAAAAAATCAAAAAATTTCTAAAAAAACTACCACTACTAGAAGCAGACAAAAAGTAGTCATCAGTTTTGGAATACCTTTATCAATGACATTGTTTATTAACGCCATCATACCATGTGAGTCAAACACGTGATTAAAACATGGCTATGATCTCCATATTTCTATGAAAAAAGTTACAGCAATTAGAATTAGTTTTCAAAAAATGTGCAAAAAGCACTCACACAAATCATTCTGATAAACCTGTGACAGAAACATTTTTCTGTTGCTTTATAAGTTTATTTAAAATGTATCTTTAAAGATATGTTTCTGAAAAGACTGAAATTAAAAGCATTTCATCTAATTCCAAATCACCAATTTGGTTTTTTTTAATTAACACACAACTACAGAGCAGGTTTACAGAGTAATAAAGCAAACTAACAACACTTAAAAAAAAAGAAATATTGTTTGGCGGCTTTTCTTGACAACACCCAAGCCTTTGATAAAAGTCTGACACCGGATATTTTTAAGCAAATTGAAAACGCAATTGCCCATTACACATTTCATGTATTATAATCATACCTAATCAAAACATTTTTATGGTTAAACATCAAGATAAAGTTTATTAACTTACACCTCATCAAATCAGCGGTACCACAGGAAGGTTTTCTTGCACCGGTGCTATATCTACTTTTTACAGAAAACCTTCAAGAGTTGTTTGTCATTCTAACAGTTATTAAAATTCCAAGTTTTGTCTCTGAGAAACTTCAGACTTTTTTTAAAAACATCCAAAAATAGCTTAAAACCTTGTAAATTAGGGCCAATCAAAGTAAATTTCAGCATGTCACCGTCAGTCTCCGGCAAACAATTATTACAATCTACCAATGCAAAGTACCTTGAATAAATTTTAAAACCTGTATGGGCCAACTGTTCTTAACTATGGGACAGTAAGTTTCTAACATTCTGAAGCTGAAGATATATCAATTACAAACAGTTCAAGATTTATCACCAATAAATCTCTATACAAAAATCTGAACATCTCTAATGTGCTACAAGACTCCAAGAACGCTAGTAGCAAATACTTATCTTGGTTTGAACATCATACCAACACGTACCTTCTTTAACATGTCACTACTAGCAATCAATGAATTACCTAATTAAATTAGTTAGATCCTTAATGTAGATCTTCAACCGCACGCTATTAGGTTTATATATAAAAACTTTACAGTCTTTTGTAAAAAAAAATTACTGCGTTTTTTGTGTTCAAGTGTTAATCAGTTGAAACTAAACTTGAAGATGACACTATAATTTTTTTTTGCAATAGTATGTTATTGTTATAGTTAGTTAGATAACATAAAAAACCTCTTTTGTACCATAATTTAAATTATGTAAATATGGGATAGTTATATTAATCTCCGTAATTAATGATCTAACAATTTATTCAAATTGATAAAAAAATAATGATAACTTTAATTAAGGGGGGAGAATAGTTGTGCTATTAAAAGGCTTCACAGAATCAAACTCAGCAAGAAAACGCATGAATATAATTGAATAAAATTTTCACACATTGTAGAAGAAAGTCTACTCTGTGTCATTAAATTTGTAAAAATTTGATGCAATAAGTCGTTTCTCCGCAATAATTTTTTTTTAATGTGCCGTATTTAATTAGTTCTTTATTAATTTTTTACTCGTTAATTATAACTTCAAATCTTTAAACAAAAACATAAAAACATAGAATTATGTCTGTAGTTCAACATATAAAAAAGTGATAATTAAAATCTTATTGTTTGAATATTGAGTTGGTTGGCGTTTTGTCCCATAAGAACTAATTTTAATTCAAAAACGGCGCTGTACGTGTCAATATTTTTCTAGAGAAAAAGGTTTGCCGATATTTTTGTAGATGTGATAGGATTTAATATTTTTCTATAACAATACTACTAGTAGCACCTTCACAGAACAGTGCGACTAAACCTGGCAATTCTCTAGCGTTAAACTGAAAAGAATTTTTAACATGCAAATGATGTCAAGTTTACTAAACAAGACTAAAATTAGAGTTTTTTATAAATTTTAAAACTAATATAAACAATATTATTGTTATTTAATTTATTTAAAAAAATATATCGAAAAATAATTTTTTTTTTGTTTGCACATTTTAAAAATTTATTATTAAAGAAATATTAAATAGAATTATATCTGCGATTTTATAATATTTTTAAAATCTATTCTACATAGCACAACACCTAGATAGAATTATTTAAAAAATATTTATAATATATTATAAAAAAATGTTATTTATTTGTTTCATTGGACGTAAATAGAGTCAATAGAGTAATATTTTCTGTTTTATTTTTACATATTTTTTATACAAAACTAATAAACAACGTGAACTGTTTAGATATATTAAAAGCATATAATTATTTTTATAAATTGTATTTGCTATGTTGCCAATTGTAAGAGGCGTACTAGAACGTTAACTTATGAGGAGGCCTATTCTACTGGCCCGCAACAAAATATGTATATCAGTATAAAAGTTGACTTTAATGTACTACAATGTATATCTGTATATGTGTATGACTCGAAATGGTCACCGAACAAAATTTTGTAGAATGACTTCTAGTAAAGTATTATGTTGAAATAAATTGATATACACACCAAAACGTGTTTGCCTCCAGTTTTTCGTACCTGTCTCCGTTCTGGAGGCCAGTACTATCAGCGTGTATATATTTTGGAGGAGTATTAGTTGTTTTACATCTATATATATATATATATATATATATATATATATATATATATATATATATATATATAAGTTATATGTCATTCACCCTTTATAATTTCATTACATAAACAATACCGCCACAATTGTGTAACGTGCATGTGCATGCTTGATCAGCGCTATTGCTGATATTATAATCTTAATTCCTAGAAATGTCGCAATCATTAAGAATGCTGAATTATCTTTTCTCTTAGTATAAATACTTTGTTATTATGAATATTAGTTTAGTTTAGAATTATATCCATACAATTATAGTCGCATGTTGCGAACTATAAGAATAAAACCTTTTTTAAAAAGTTAATCATCACAAATCAATATTTAAATGGCGCAGTCGGTAGGATACTCTGAGTGAAGGTGTCCGTATACCACCTTTTCGTTTGTATTACCAATTGACAGAGTTCCAAAATAAAAAAAATATTGTGGGTGCATAACAAACTTGGGAGGACTCTTTAAGCATCAAGAACATCCTTCAACGAGTGAAGCAAAGCACACCGTTCCAGGCAGTCCCGAAAGAATATCGAGCTAAATGGATAGGATCACCACAAAAACATTGAGCGTGTGAGTACAAAATATTTTTTTTAGAGGTTTCGCGATTTTCATGAATAACGAAAATAATTCAACGGATTTAGATTCTGAACCACCAATTCAAAATAATAATCGATCCCGATCCCGTTCCCCTAGACACCGTAACATTGTTAATAATACAGTCAAAATGGCTATCCCATTACCCGTATTAAAAGCGGAGTATATTAAGATGCTCCCCGAATTCAAAGGAGAGGCTGAATTATTGTCACGTTTCATAGAAATAAGCGAGAAATTGGTTAATAAGTTCTATAATATTGCGGATGTAACTGATTTCCAAAATGAGTATCTAATGTCGAGCATTCTCGCCAAGATAAAAGGCGAGGCTGCAATTAACATTTCATCGAGCATTATCTCAAACTGGTTAGATCTAAAAAACGCTTTACTAAGTGCTTATGGTGATAAGAGGGATTATTACAGTTTAACGCAAGAAATAACGTTGCTAAAACAATCTTTTAATGAATCGCCTTTTGATTTCTATAATAAATTGCAAAACCTGCTTAACTTGCAAATCTCTTATGTATCAAATCACATTGTCGACGCAGCTAATCGACACTATTTAATTCATTATTTTAGAAACTATGCGTTGCGCGTTTTACTACGCGGTTTAAAAGAACCAATAGGTGCACAAATGCGGGTAAAAAACCCAGCGGACTTAAATGCCGCATTAAATATGTTAACAAATGATTTCCAATACGAAAATAATACTAATAAAAATGATAAGGTAAAAACACAACAACAACAACGTCCGAACGGTCCGATATTTCAGCCCAGATTTAATAACTATCAATCAAGGCCGAATTTTAATAACTCGTGGCCCAATTTTAATGCTAACAGGAATCATTCTAATCCCCGTATGCATAATAACAACTTCCCTAATCCGCGTTGGAATAATAACAATAATAACTTAAACAGAAATAATGGGAATAATTCTCAAAATTTTAACAGGCCAACCCCCATGTCAATTTCCACTAATAATACGGTAAACCCGCAAGGCAACGGATTCCGCCCAAACCAAAATAGGAATTTTATTCCTGGACAGTTATATAACATGGATGAACAATCATCCGAACAGGGAAATGATTTTTTAGACGCGACAGCCCCGGACGAACAATCGAATTAATGAGCTTAACTAATAATGCAAGCCAACTACCTTATATAATCGAACCCATTCATAATTTAAAAATATTAATCGACACAGGTACAGCCAAACACAAATAATGTGGCCCATGACAGGCGTTTCCGCGCATCTTGAGAGAAAGAAAACTATAGCCAGAATGAAGGATGCATAATGCGAGAAAGGGAAACAATACACTCAGAGACACAAACTGAATTTATTCCCGTGTAGCGCCGGCTTTGCAAAATAACAAATAAATGTTTAGCAGCATCGATGTTATTTTCCTCGCAGTTCATGCTAGACTGACGCGATTTAAAATTGATTTTGCATGTGAATGTACCTAAATTATTATTGGTCTCGCTTAATGGTTTCAACCCACTTTTGTCTACGGAGTCACCGGCCACAATATTAGTGTTTGGCTGTAGTTCAAGATCATTTGTTAATCCATTAATAGCCAATAAGTTTTTTAAAAGTCACATTAAAAGTGACCCATTCCAAGTTGCCACTGCACATGGCACCTCTACTGAAAAATATAGTACATTGATATCATTAAATGAATTATTCAATTTTAAAAAACCCTTAAAAATGAGGTTTCACTTATTCGATTTCCACTCTAATTTCGACATCCTGTTAGGATTCGATAGTTTGAAAATATCAAAGCAACTATTGATTTGGAGCACGATTTATTAACAGCTCCTAATTGCAAAATAAAACTCAACCATCACAAGGTTCAAGTGACCCAAAGTATGAATTGCACAGTAATACTTGCCAGGTCCGAACAAGTGATTGAGGTTGAAATAAAAAATGTAAAAAATGGCGATGTAATTATTCCGCACATGAAAGTAAATAAAGTGGAAATCCCAGAATGCGCGACACGCGTAATTAATCATAAAGCACTATGCACTATTATAAACCCACTAGAAGTGGATATGAATGTTAGAATAAAAAATCCCTTTATAGTCGAAAAGATCGATGAATACGATTGGACTATGGATGCAAACTTAAATAATTTAAACTACGAAAAATTTCAATTCGATACTTCCAATATTCGTTCAGAGCATATGAACGAAGAAGAAAGGGAAGTTATACTAAAACTAATTAAAGAATATTCAGATATTTTTCACATAAATAATAAACAATTAACATTCACAAATAAGATAAAACACGAAATCAAAACGACGGATGAATTACCCGTATACACCAAATCGTACAGGTATCCTGAAATTCATAGGATTGAAGTACAAAATCAGGTTCAAGATATGCTTGACCAAAAAATAATTAGGCCATCATATAGCCCATGGTCATCGCCCATATGGGTTGTGTCAAAAAAGATTGACGCCTCAGGTAAACGTAAATGGCGTGTCGTAATTGATTATAGGAAGTTAAATGAAAAATCGATAGGTGATCGATATCCACTTCCGAATATTACTGATCTGCTCGATAAATTAGGCCGCTGCCAGTACTTTACAACCCTCGACTTAGCATCGGGGTTTCACCAAATCGAAATGGCAGAAAAAGACATTGCTAAAACCGCATTCAATACCGAAAATGGCCATTTCGAATTTTTAAGAATGCTATTTGGTTTGAAAAATGCGCCAGCCACATTCCAAAGAGTCATGGATAACATTTTACGTGGCGTTCAAAATGAAAAATGTCTAGTTTATCTAGACGATATCATAATTTTTAGCACAAGCTTGCAGGAGCACATAGAAAGACTAAGAAACGTTTTTGATCGATTACGAGATGCCAACCTAAAAATCCAACTTGATAAGTCGGAATTTTTACGAAAGGAAGTAGCGTATTTAGGGCATATTATAACACCTGATGATGTTAGGCCCAATTCTGATAAAATTATAACAATACAAAATTACCCGATTCCCAAGACTACAAAACAGATAAAAGGATTCCTTGGACTTCTAGGGTATTATAGAAAATTCATAAAGGACTTTGCTAGATTAACAAAGCCGCTAACTAAATGCCTCAAAAAGGATGCTGTTATCAATATAGATAACCCTGAATATAAAAACTGTTTCAATTTATGTAAAGATCTACTAATTAATGAGCCTTTGCTCCAATATTCCGATTTTTCAAAAACTTTTAATTTAACAACGGACGCTAGTAACTACGCCATTGGCGCCATTTTATCCCAAGGAAAAATAGGCTCTGACTTGCCAATAGCGTATGCAAGCAGAACGCTGAACGAATCAGAAATTCACTACTCAACAATCGAGAAGGAGCTTCTTGCAATTGTCTGGGCCGTCAAATACTTCAGGCCGTATTTGTTTGGAAGAACATTCCAAATCGTCAGCGATCATAAACCCCTTCAATGGCTGATGTCAATTAAAGAACCTAATTCCAAACTAGTAAGATGGCGCTTGAAACTAGCTGAATATGATTATACAATCATATATAAAAAGGGCATCCTAAATAAAAATGCGGATGCTCTCTCTCGAATCGAACTCAATGTAAACGATGAATTTAACAATACTGTAAATTATTCTAATCAATTAAATGAACCTCTAGTTGACGACCCAAATATCATAGATCAGACTAATGAATCTCTTATAGTTGAACTAGGAGACTTGAGCGATTATTTTGGCAAACTGGACGGTGCAGAAATTAATGATGACGAAACAATACATTCAAATATTGAAAACCCAATATTTAATATACCAATCACCGAAAAACCAGTTAATTTTGGAAACAATCAAATCATTATCTCTGAGGTAAATTATGCCCCTTCAAGACCGAAAATAATGTCATTATTCAATAAAAAGAAAATGCGGATTTATGTACAACTATCCAAATCAAATTTTGACCAGGATGTTATATCCTTAATAAAAGAATATATCGTTCCAAAAGTAAAATATTATTTATATTTTGAAGGACCAATTTATGAAAAATTCTGTGCTACCCTTCAAAACCATTTCAAAAACTCATTAATTTCATTAGTAAATTGTACACAATTCATAAAAGATGTTGAAACAGAAGAACAAATTACTGAAACTATTAGAATGTACCACGAGGGAAAATCAAACCATCGCGGCATCGACGAGACAGAAGCGCAGATTAAGAGGAATTACTATTGGCCAGATCAACGACGTATAATACAAAATTTTATAAATCAATGCGAACTTTGACATGTCAGCAAATATGACAGAAAACCTTTGAGATTAAAATATAATCTAACCCCAACAGCAACAAAACCTTTCGAAATCGTGCATATCGATACAATTGGGTTAGAGGGTGTTAAATTCCTCACTATTATTGACTCGTTTTCTAAATACACTCAACTTTACAAATTAGACTCGCAACAAGCAATAGAGATTGCAAACAAATTAATAAAATTTTCTACACATCATGGTATACCTGAGCAAGTAATCTCCGATAACCATTTAGAATTCAAAAACACCGTCGTTAAAGAATTACTAGAATTGCAGGGGATAACGTTACACTTCATCAGCTCGCAACATCCAGACTCAAATGGAATGGTCGAACGAGTACATTCTACAATAGTTGAACATGTTCGTTTGCTGAACAATCAAACATTATATAAAAAGGAACTTATAGAAATTAAAATAATTTACGCAATTCTTGCCTATAACAATTCCATTCATTCCGTAACAAAACTTAAACCGTGCGAAGTAATGTCAGGATACCTAGACACAAACTGTCTTTTTAATATTGACATTGAAAAACGTTTATTAAATAACTACGTTTTGAACTATCGAGACAAGATGAAGTTACTATACAAATCAATTAACGAAAACATTCAACAAAATAAAGAAACTGTGATAAATAAACGAAACGAAACTCGAGAAGATTTGCCCAATTTACCTAAAAAAGTATTCATCAAAAATAAACAAAAACAAGCTAAAACAAAAAACAAATATAAAATTGAGAAACTCGTATCAGTGAATCCCAAATTGAAAACAGCACAAATAGATGCTAAGCATCATAACACTGTCGAAAAGATTCACTTATCTAATATAAAAAGACCACCGATCGATAAAATAAGTAACACGAAAAAGATCGATGAAAGTTTACTAACCAAAGGAAATGTCCTAGATTATAAGCACTACCAAAAATATATTAAACATCATAATATAGTGTCTAACGATATCACTGAAAAAAATGATAACCTATTTTGGGCACCTGATGACTTTTCTCTGGCTCATTGCGTGAGTTCTGACTTAGAAATGAGTGCTGGTATTGCACTAGATTTCAAAACCAGATTCGGAAAAGTTGAAATACTTAAAGCACAAAACCCAAAGAAACATTCACTTTGCTATTTAAAGGATAACGATCGATACATACTTTACTTGATTACAAAAAATAAATATAATGAAAAACCCACCTATTTAGATTTATTTAAGACACTGGTCAATTTAAAGGAATTTTGTACTTTAAATCATATCACTAAATTAGCAATACCTCGTTTAGGGTGTGGACTAGATCGTTTAAACTATGAAAAAGTTAAAAATATTCTTCAATACTTTTTCAAAGCTTCAAATATTACGATACATGTCTACCACAATATATCTAATATTGATGATTCACTTCCAGGGTCATCTTCATCACGCTAACGCAGGGTGTAGAAATTAAAAAAATTAACGAGTCTCTACAAAGCATAGAGCACAATGAATTACTATTAAAATCAAGGATTTTACAATCAGTTGAGATTCTGAAAGGTGAAATGCAACATCAAAATATACTTTTTATAAAAGATTTATTCAATCAGCTTACTATTCTATATACAACAATTCTGAATATATTGCAAGACGTAGAAAATTCAATAACATTTTGTAGGTTAAAGACACTGCATCCAAGTATTATAAAGCCAAATGACTTGTTTCTAGAACTTGAGAGAATTTCAAAATATTATAATGAAGAATTCCCATTTGAACTGAAACTCGAAAATATACTAGATTTTGAATCAATAATTACAATAAACTGTAAAATTGAATCTACAAAAATTAATTACCTTCTATCCATCCCTATAAATTATGAACACAAATTTGAACTTTATTACCTACATCCAATTCCTACAAAAGATGAATCTAAATTTGTAACGATTATACCAGACGTTAAATATTTGCTTAAGTCCGAAAATGATAACAAAATAAGACCTCTAAATCAATTATGTACTAGTGGTAATAAATATTACCAGTGTGGTAACTACTTGCTTACCACCCAAAATGCCGAGTGTGAAAAACACATAATCCTAAAGGGAAATAGCAGCAAATGCCAGTATACAAGATTGGAAATATCAAGAAACCACCTAGAACTTATTCCCACTATAAATCAATATCTCGCCGTTTTTCCAACGAAAGAAGACATCCAATTAAAATGTCAACGAGAAACAGAAACAACAAATCTTATTGGAATCTACTTAATAACTCAAGGAACATGCACTCTACAATTTCGAAACCAAGAACTTTCCTTCCAAGAACATGCTATTGGAAGCCCAACCATTATAAGCAACCAAGAAATGAAGATACCGAAAACTAAGTTCAATGACTTCGATATCAAGTTAAAAAATTTAAACCTACAAGACGTTCCAGCAATCCAAGTAATACAACAATTGCCGTTCCCTGAAGAAACTACACAATTCCTTATTCCAAGTATCTGGACCACCATCTTGTACACAATATTCATCAGCGTATTTGGTTACACCTTACTAAAATGGTATAAGAAAAAGAAAACTGCCCTTCCACCACAACAAATGGAAGCTACAATCTTCACCTTCCTGGCGCTGCCAGAATTTAAGAGGGGAGGAGTTATATGTCATTCACCCTTTATAATTTCATTACATAAACAATACCGCCACAATTGTGTAACGTGCATGTGCATGCTTGATCAGCGCTATTGCTGATATTATAATCTTAATTCCTAGAAATGTCGCAATCATTAAGAATGCTGAATTATCTTTTCTCTTAGTATAAATACTTTGTTATTATGAATATTAGTTTAGTTTAGAATTATATCCATACAATTATAGTCGCATGTTGCAAACTATAAGAATAAAACCTTTTTTAAAAAGTTAATCATCACAAATCAATATTTAAATTATATATATATATATATATATATATATATATAGCTAACACAAAATATGTAGGACTAACAATAAATAATAATCTAAAATGGGACAATCACATTCAAACTCTAATTGAGAAAAATACGAAGGCTATAGGCGCATTATATAACCTAAAAAATGTAATCAATCTAACTACAAGAAATGTGATTTATAAAGCACTATTTAGCTCACAAACAAATTTCTTAATGAAAATATGGGCAAATACCAAACAATGAAACAGACAAATTGCAAAGACAACAAAACAAAGCTATAAAAACAGTTTATCAACTGGAAAAACTAACACCTACTAAAGAGATACATGAACTATCTAAACAATTAACTAATAAAAACAAGATAAAACAACAAAATATAGTATTAATTCACAAGATCAAATTCGGACAAATAAAAACGGAGTTTAAATTAAAAAAACAGAAAAGAATTTCACACCTACAACATTAGAAGAATAAATGACTTCAATATTGATCTTAATAGAACAACCACAAAAAATCAAAACTTGGCTGTTAAAAGAATTCAGGAATACAATAAAATGCCTAATAAATTAAAAAAACTTTACCAGCTTTCAACAATTCAAAACAAAATGAAAGCAACACCTAATGACAGAACACAAAACTAAAACACAAACAAAAGAAGACAGCAGAAATTTATTTCCAATGCAAGGCCCCTTAAGTCTCCAACAGATGGATGGCGGCACTGCTTGAATATTATATATTAAAATACAAACTGTAAAAAAAAAAAACATGATCGCCTAAGACAATCGACAAACTGGGTGATAAGAGACGCAGCTCTTTGTTCCAAAAACTGCTGACAATCTAATAAGATATGACAAACAGTTAATGCAACATTACAGATACAGATAACGTTTATATGATCTTTCCAATAAACTGTGAAGATTAACCAAACTTTTAATCTTAAAATTAGTTTCCTGTAAAGAAACGCAGATATGTAAATTATTGACTAATAATGTATTTAAAAATTTGTAATGTGCATTATATCCGTTACAGTTCTATTGTATAATGGTTGAAACTATTTTTAGAGCTACGTTGAAAACGTAATTTTAACTTTTTTTTATTAGTCTGTCTTTTTTTTATTAGTATGTCTTTCTTTTGAAAGATTATCCGGGGGAGTAGAACTACCACTATTTAACATCATTTCATCTGTCAGATTAGGTTAAGCAAGAATAACTTTCACATCTATCGGTCTACCAGTGCAGGATCGCTAGAAACCTGCACTTCTGATGGCAGTAGCTTAGATTGTTGGGTTGCCGTCTTTACAAGCTTTGTCTCAGAATAAACCTTAACAGGCTCGCTTTGCCTTGGAACAAATCACAGCCTTAGTTGGTTTTGACCCAATACGAGCTAACATCTTAGTTGGTTTTATCTTAAAATTAAAACCACTCAAGGATTTGGTCCTACTCGTTGTGATTTTAGTCCTGATTAGATTGTTGTCAGTTTTGGTTTTTAGCCTGATGGGCCTGATTTTTAACCGTTTACATTAGATCTTTTACTGGAAGTGCTTTTTGCATAAGAGTAAACTGGTGCCTGGATGTTTCTCTTTGCTGCATTTTGCACATGTTGCAATACCCGGACATCTATCTGCAGTACGTCTGAAAATATCTCATTGAGAGTTCAGAATCGAATGTTAAGATCATAGATGTTCTATCTCTGACCTCAACATTCTTTTTGCGGGTTAATTTTTTGCAATCAATAACGCTTTGCCACACTAGTTCCTGTTTGCATTCTTTAACTTTTGTGTATAATAACTGATGCCATGATATAACTTACTTGAAAATATTTAAAGATTTATACGGCTCAACTATCACCGCAATATTTTCTAATGCCGTGCATTCCTGCATTTTACTGCTCTGCATTCTATCCATAACTTCAATAAGTAAGGTATTACCTCTTAACTTATTGAAAGAATTTAATGTTTTAGTGAAATGAGGCCGAATTTTGATAATCAAAAGCTGGAAATTATTAAAATTTGATTAATAAAAATTGGATGAATATTATAGGTTGGAATTTGGTTATTGTATCAAATTTTAGACAAAACATACCAGATTTTAGTATTCTTCATAACAGGTGAACTAATTTTGATTAGTAAATTTGGTCATAAATTTTTGGAAAGTGCAAAACTATTCATAAATAATCAAAAATAGCATTATCTGGTCTTGAAACGTCAAAATATGTTTAGAAAACACTAAAACCCGGCCATAATCTGTTGAAAAAATAAAAACAAATTATGAAATTTCAAAAACTGCAAAATCCGACAATTAAATGTAATATGGTTAAAAATTGCAGAAATTTTGCTATAAACTGTTAAAAAGTCTAAAATTTTATTTATAAACGGTTAAACTAACTAACTGCGGTCATGAAACATCAAATAGATCAATATCTAGCCAACAACAGTTTAAAAAAACATTTTTTTTAAATAAAATTACAAAATATTCAACCTTAAAACTATTGAAAAATGTAAAAAGAATTAGGAAATTCTATTAACTGCATCATCCGACTATGAAAAATATTGTTGAAAAACACCAAAATCTAGCTTTGAATTGTTGAAAAGTGCAAAATTACTAAATTACTAAATGCGTTCAAAAAAATGTAATATTTTATTTATAAAATTTCAAAAATTGCAAAATCTGCTTTTGAAACATCAAAATACTGCTAGAAAGCTACTAATGGTTAGTTTTAATATTTTTCAAGCATTCTTATTTTCTTTAATAAATGCTTTTTTAAATTTTTTAATGTTTTTACCATAACTTGTGAAATTTTAATAAGATCACTATAGGCACGTTTCGAGAATGGTGATGCAGGCGTTGAGAGTGCTAAGGTATAACAATAGATGTTTACTACCATTTATCCAAAAATTTAGTAAGATAAATTATAGCAAAATACAAATTTTACATGAGGTACAGCACCCACAAAAAAGGAGCAACATTTGATGCTATCAAGAAGGGCAACGGTAGTTACAAGTTAGATTCTATTGGTTTATTAAAAAGAGTGCAATGTAAATTTCAGTTTTAAATTTTTTTAAACAATCTCAAAACAATTTTTTTTAATCATGGGTATAAAAGATAGCCAGCAACCAAACTTCGTTAAAGTTTCAAAAATTGTGATACAGTTAGTGATGATGTAGTGACAAGTTACATTCCATTGTAGCAAGTATCATAAAATGTGCAATGCAAATTTCAGTTTTGAAATTAATCAAGCAATCTCATTTTTTTAATAAATGTGTTTTAAGAATTTTTTTGTTTTGTTTTTAGCATAAGTGGTAAAATTTAAGTAAGATCACCATAGGCATAATAGGTAGTCAAAAACCAAACTTCGTTGAAGTTTTGTGAATGGTGGTGCAGGCGTTGATAGTGCTAAGCTATAAAGATGGATGTGTACTAAACTACTACCATCTATACTTACTTTATTGATAAAAATTATAGCAAAACATAAATTTCAAGAAAGGTACAGCACCCATAAAAAAATTGGTGCTATCAAGAAGCGCAATGGTAGTTACAAGTTAGATTCCATTATGGCTTTTATCAAAAAGTGTGCAATGTAATTTTCAGTTTTAATATGTTTCAAGCATTCTCATTTTCTTTAATAAATGCTTTTTAATTTTTTTAATTTTAATAATGTTTTTAGCATAAGTTTTTAGCACATTTCAATAAGATCATTATGAGCGTACAGTGTAGTCAAAAACCAAACTTTGTTGAAGTTTTGAGAATGGTAGTGCAGGCGTTGAGAGTGCTTAGGTACTATGATGTATGTTTAGTACTATTCATACTAACGTTTATTAAGAAAATTTATAGTAATATACAAATTTCACGTAAGGTGATAACAACTCAAAAAAAAAAGAATAACATTTGGTCCTATCAAAAAGCACAACGGTAGTTACAAGTTAGATTACATTGTGGCGTTTATAAAAGTGTGCAATATAAAGTTTAAATATTTTCAAGCAATTTCATTTTCTTTAATTAATGTTTTTTAAAGAATTTTTATTTATTTAATGTTTTTAGCACAAGCGGTAAAATTTCAGTAAGATCACTCACCATGGGCATAAAGAGTAGTGAGAAACCAAACTTCGTTGAAGTTTTGAGAATAGTGGTGCCGGCGTTGAGAGTGCTAAGGCACACAAAGATGGATGTTTACTACTATATATACAAAAGTTTATTAGGAAAAATTATAACAAAACAGAAATTTAACGTAAGGTGACAGCAGACACAAAAAAGAAGGTAACATTTAGTGCAATCAAAAAACGCAACAGTTGTTACAAAATAGATCCCATTGTGGCGTTCATCAAAAAGTGTGCAATGTAATTTTCAGTTTTAATATGTATCAAGCATTGTCATTTTCTTTAATAAATGCTTTTTAATTTTTTTAATGTTTTACAAGTGGTAAATTTTAAGTAAAATAACCATGGGCATAAAAGGTAGTCAGAAACCAAACTTCGTTAAAGTTTCAAAAATAGTGGTGTAGACGTTGAGAGTGCTAAGGCACAAAGATGGATGTTTACTACCTTGTATACGACAGTTAAACAAAAAAAAATTATAGCAAAACACAAATTCGACGTGAGGTGCAGTACCCACAAAAATGGTGCAACATTTGGTGCTATGAAGAAGCGCAACGAGTTACACGTTATATTACATTGTGGCGTTTATCAAAAAGTGTACAATGTAAATTTTAATTTTTAACATTTTTCAAGCATACTCATTTTGTAATTTTTTCTTGTTTTTTAAAGTTTTAGCATAAGTGGTAAAAGTCAAGTAAGATCATCATGGACATAAAAGGTAGCAAAAAACCAAAAGATAGATGTTTACTATATACTATCTATACGAAAGTTTAATAAGAAAAATTATAGCAAATTACAAAGTTCACGTGAGGTACAGCACCTACAAAAAATGGGAAAACATTTGGTGCTATCACAAAGCGCAACGGTAGTTACAAGTTAGAAATTACAAATAAAATAATCAAATTCATTACACATCACAACATACCCGATTATTCCAGATAATTATTTAGAATTTAAAAATACTATTATTACAGAATCATTACATTTACATAGAACATCCTGACTCAAATGATGTAGTTGAAAGAGTACACTCTACAATAACATTGACCAAGCAAATTATATCAGGTATCAGGTCATATTAATAATAATAGTCTCTTTGATATAAAAAAGTTACATATTTAAAAATATTAATGAGAATTTTATTATAAATAAAAATAAATATTATAATAACAAATAATATGATGAGGTACGTGAGAAAATTACCAAGTGTACCAAGTAGTATAAACATAATCAAAAATAATCAAAAATTAAAAACAAATAGAAGCAAAAAATCTCCAAGAAGTAGATACTAATTTAAAGACCAATAAAAAAAAACCTAGCATCATAATCTAGTAGAAAAAGACCAAGGAAAATGTTTACATTTTTAACAAACTAATAATAAAGTGAATTCGTTATTCTTATATTTGAAATACGTGTGTAATCACATGCTATTCATTATTCTTGAATTACTTGTGTAATCATCGAACATCAATCTTTGTTAAGATGATTAATTTAAAGAAAGAGGAGATTTTTATAAAATATATTTTTTTTATTAAATGAATGTTTTCTCCGAGTTTGTTTTATAAAATTCTAAGGAATCTGTTGAAATATCTTTCGTTTGTTTTGTTTTGTATTGTTTTGTAGTTACTGTTATTATAAAACAAACTTGGTAAACAGTAAGTTTTTTTACTAACTTAATTGTTGAACAGTGCGACGCCAATAACCGTCACAACAAAACTAAATATATTCACTGAAACTGGTGTACAGGGAGTTTATAAATGAATGGGATTATGTAATCACTTTAAGTATGCCGCTTTTTTTAAATTGTCCACTATACTATTTGTTTTGACAGATCAACTTTGACAGCTATCAAGCAAACCTATAAAAAAATATGTAGTATAGTGGACAATTTAAAAAAAGCAGCATATTTAAAGTGACTACATAATCCTATTCATTTATAAATGTTACCGGACTCCTCCTCATAGTGTAGGCAGGTAGTGCCGGTTGATGTAGGTGGCACATGGTGGAAGCCATCTACATCGGTGGGATGATAGAGCTGGGTCGGTAGTGCCAGCTCTTCATCTTTATATGTACAATATTTATAATTTCCCCCAGGGGTCGGGGAGGCTCTACGGAGGTTCGTAGAATCAAACATCCGTCCTCTTGGTCCGTCCCGTGCTGGTAATGTTCCAGCACGGCGGTCAAGAGTGGTGTCTAGCGACTGAAGGCCGCTTCTCTCAGAATAATGGTTAAAGAGGGCCGAGTGCGTGGGTGTAGCACTCGGTGTCGTCATGTTAGTTGTATTCATTGTGTTGGCAGGAATCGGTGCGTAGGTTGTCGTATGGGCCGAGTGCGGGGGTGGTGCACTCGGTGTCGGCGGTGCGTGCCAGTATCCAGTTCTTAAGGCCGTGTCAGTTGCGGAGGTCGTCATATATGCCGAGTGCGGGGGTGGTGCACTCGGTGTCGGTGGTGTGTGCCAGTATCCAGATCCCAAAGCCGCGTCGGTTGCGGAGGTCGTCGTATATGCCGAGTGCGGGGGTGTTGCACTCGGTGTCGTCTTTGTTAAGTCGTAAAACATTCTCGAAGTCAGTTTCATAGCAGGGGTCGTCGATGGTAGGTATGGTTTAGTCGGGTTCGGCTCGGACATGGTAGATCTTGGACGGATATTCCTGTTTTCGATGTGCTCTCTGTCAAGGTTCCGGAGTGACTGCCAGAATCTCTCGTCTGTTACCGGTGCCGGGCCCGTAGGTAGTCGTGGGGGCGGCGTCATCGGTCCGAGGGGGGTTGTGGAGCCCCTCGGCGACGGCTAGGTGGCAGGCCGTCTCTAAGGCAGAGTTCTCTGCCTTCCATATGTGTGTGTTTTGTTGGTGTGGCATCCCAGTGCAATGGTACTCGGGGAAGCGGTCCCGAGCCTCTGGGGTGCAAGGCCACGTTTCGTCCAGCGTGTGGTAAAACACGCTGGGGTGTATCTGGGCCGGGAGCGGTGTAGATGCTCCCGGTGGTCGTGGTGTATGCGAGTGGTCCAGGGGGTAGTCCGGGTCTGGAGCGTTGGTCGGCGTAGTGTTGGCAATTGGGGTCAGCGGGGTCCGGAGCGTGGAGCTTGGCATCGTGGACGGAGATAGGTTTTCCAGTAGCGATGTGTCGGTCTCGAAGATCGGTGTCTCACTGCCGAATGCGAGAATTCGGCGAGACTATATCCGCTGTTAGGCTCCGCCTGCGGGGCGTGGCTTCGCTCGTTGCTGTGTCACGTGGCGCCGTCTGGCGGCTGTGACAATTCACCCAACTTTTTCAGACGGGAGCATCGCCAGGGTTTTGATTATCTTGGTGTGCGTCGTCTTCTGCTGGTGGGGCCGGTTTTAGGTCGTTGTAGTGTACTTTGGTAGGTGGCCGCGTTGGCGCGTCTTCCACCCAATAGCAGTTTCCTCCTGCAGGTGTTATCAGCAGTTTCGGTCTTACCCATTTATGATTAAAACCTTTTGCGCGTCCCCGGACCATGACTTTGTCACCTGGTGCATATGTGACCTGCAGGTCGGTTTGTCGCGGGTAGCGTCGTTTGCGGTAGGTGGCCTGTCGATGCTTTGCTTGTTGAAGCCGTTGGTCTAAGTCTTGTTCGTGGTCGCGTTCGTTCCAATCACCTGGTTGGTGTAGGTCTTGACCGAGTAGGATTTGACTGGGACTTTGTCCAGTTGCGGCATTGGTTTGCCGATTCTGGTGGAAGACTGCTAAAGACAGGAGCTCGTCCCATTGTCAACGAGGTTGTTGGTCGGTAAGTAGGCGTATGCTCTTCTTTAGTTGCGGCATTGGTTTGCCGATTCTGGTGGAAGACTGCTAAAGACAGGAGCTCGTCCCATTGTCAACGAGGTTGTTGGTCGGTAAGTAGGCGTATGCTCTTCTTTAGTTCAGCATGTCTCCTTTTTACCGGGTTGGCCTGTGGATGGTATACGGCCGTGGTGTGGTGTGTGCATTCCCATCTTTGGATGGCGTCCGCAAAAACTTTGTTTGTAAATTGGGGGCCATTGTCAGAGAGAATGATCTTTGGGTATCCAAATCGATGGAATATTTGCTCCTCTAGGAGTCGTATGGTTGTTTCTGCCGTGGCTGCGGGGGCGGGTATTGCTTCTGTCCACCTGGTGCAGATGTCCATTACGGTGAGGATTACTTTATTTCCTTTGCGTGTCGGGTCGAGGGGGACGACAAAATCGATGGACACCTTCTCCCAAGGGTGTTCTGCCTCTTGTGGTTTAAGCTGTGCCGTTGGCGCTTTCGTGCCGGTTTTCGCCCTTGAGCAGGCAAGGCATCCTCGTACGAAGGTGCGGATATCTTTGCGCACCCCCGGCCAGTGGTATTGCCGGAGGAGTGTGGTTGCCGTTTCGTCGCGTCCTGGGTGGCCAGCGGTTTCAGAGGAGTGAATGAATTTCAGTATCTCCTTTTGTGCTGCTGGTGGCACTACTAGCTGTGGTGCGTATCAGTTCGCCGTCTGGGCCTATTTTGTACCCCAGGTCCGCCTCAGCGGGGTTTTCCTGCTCTAACCCCGTTTCTCGGTGCCGTTGTATCAACGTGCAGGTCTGTGGGCACTCTTTCTGTGCGCGTTTCACCATTTCTATGGTTGTTTTGGCCTGTACGAGGGTAATTTGATTTCCCTGTCGGTGATGGCGTCGGCTTAACTGATTGTACAGCATTTGTATGCTGTCGGGGACGGCTGCTTTCCGGAACTGTGGGCCTTCGGGTGGTGTTAGTCGGTCCGGGTCGTCGATCTCGTCGGGGATCAGTTTGTCCTCTGGGTGGCGGGATAGAACGTCTGGCAGTAGGTTGGCTGCTCCAGGTGTGTGCTCGACGGTGTATTTAAATTCGGCCAAGATGAGCGACCATCTCATGAATTTTGATTTGGCGTCGGTGGACGAGTTTAGCCAAACCAGAGCTCTATTGTCCGTCCTGAGGGTGAACTCCTCGTCCTCCAGGTATGGCCTGTATCTTTTTATGGCCCATAGTATGGCGTAGCACTTTAATTCGTTCGAGTGGAAGCGGGATTGTCTATCCGTCAACTTCGAGCTGTCATATGAGACAATGTGCCTTCTGGAGCCTTCTTCCTGATAGAGTACCGCCCCGACGCCCTTTATGGACGCGTCTGTTTGTAGCACAAACCGCAGGCCGGGTCGTGGTCTTGCTAGCTTTAGGGGCTGGTCGATGGCGGCTTTTAGCTTGTCAAACGCCTCGTTGGTAGCTGTGGTCCATTTGAAGGGTTGTTTTGGCCCTTGAATGGCCATCAAGGGTGCGGCGATTCGCGCAAAGTCTGGTACGTATTCTCGTAACCAAGAGCATACGCCAATGAAGCCTCGGAGTTGTTCTTGCTCGGTGTTTGAGAACACCATGATGTCGTCCAGGTAAACCAAGACGCATCTTCCTAACAGACCTGCCATTACTCTGCTCATTATCTTCTGGAAGGTGGCTGGGGCGTTCTTTAAGCCGAAGGGCATCACCATAAATTGGTAGGTGCCCCCGTAGTCTATATTGACGTGGTTCTTGGTTAGCCAGGGATGGCCGAGTATCACGTCCTCGCCGAGGTCGGGGGCCACCAAGAATTATATTGGTTGGGTGTTCTCCCCTATCTGGATCGTGGCCTGTGCTCGGCCCGTTGTTCGTAGCGTCGTCGTCGGGTCCGCTTGTCGGATGCGTTCCGAGGTGGGTGTGGACACCTGGAGGACCAGCCGGGTGAAGTTTTGGCTGGCTCCAGAGTCGATGAGAGCCTCGTAAGCTTGTCCGTTCACGGAGATTGTGATGCGAGGTAATCGGTTCGCATTTCCTGCTATCCCAACTGTCTCCTTCTTTACAGTCGGGGGTCTGTTGGATTGTTTTGGCTTTGTTGGGTGTTTGCGGACCGGTTGGTGTTGTTTTGGCTTTGACAGGCCCGACGCTCGTTTCCCGAATACCTGGGTGTGTCAGAGCGACTGTTTGATTGCGTGGTGGAGCGAGCCATTTTTCGGCGTTCGATCGCTACTTCCACTTTGGTGGCTAGGTTCACTAGTTCTTCTAGTGAGTCGAAATGTCTGGTAACCAACAATTGTTGTATCTTCGGTTATCACCAGAGTGGCTAACGTGTTCGCCATGATGCTCTGGTGATGTCCGAGGTAGATGCGCCCATACAAGGTCGCTTGGCGGCGTAGGAATGCTTCCACCGGTTCTTTGGCTTGATGGGTGTTGGTCATCAAGCTGCCGGCCATGTATGCCATGGCGGTGGGGTCCGCGTATCGCCTGACCAGCCTAAGCTTACAACGGTCGTAATTCGGTTGTAGTTCTCTGCGGAAGGCATCCTCATAGTTCTTTGCCTCGTCCTTCAGGCTCTGGAGGTAGGCTTTGTGGTAAGCCGATGGCGGAACGTTGTGTCGTACAAAGTAATCTTCTAATCTTCTCAGGAATTCTTCGGGGTCTTCGTGGGTCTCCCCTCCAAAGGTCGGTTGTTGTTCCAGACCGGCGGACACTGGGGTGGCCCGGCGGTCCAGGTGGGTTCCGGCTTGATTTCAACCGGTCGGGGTCGTGGTTCACCCCTTGGAGGTGCGATTTCAGGGTATGGGATACCTGGTGGCACGTTCTCCAATCCCATCGCGGTGGATGGGTGCACCCCTTGGTTTGGGTGCGCTGTCGTGGTCCAGGGTTCGACCTTGGGTGACAGCATGGGAGACTGAGGTCGTGGTGTGACCCAGTTCCCTGTGACTCCCACCGTGGCTCTAGGTTCAGCCGGTGCTTGTAGTGGGTAGTCGGTTGGCGGAGTTGGCGACCCCCAGGAGTACCTAGGGGTGGCCCACCGCTGTTCGTCGGTGCCTGTGGCCCTTTGGTCAGCCTGGCGGCGTCCGGTATGGCCGACTGGTTTTGCTTCCAATGTCACCATTGGTAATTGCCAGTCGGGCCTGAGTGTCGTTGGTGCTGGTAATGTCCAGCATAGACACTTGTGTCGGTCTTCCACCTGTAGAGGCGGTGCGACCACTGGGTAGATGGTGTCCCAGTCGGCTCGGTGTTCAGCCGGTCGGTAGCCTCCGTAGTAGCATTCCCCAGGGGGTTTGCGTTGACTACCGATCCACGCCGCCACTGGGTTCGCGGGAGACGTGGTGATTATGTTTACTTCTTCTTCTTCCATCTCGATGTCGATGGATACATCGTCTTTGTAGGGTGTCGGGAGCCCAAAGGCACCGTGCCTTTGATCGTCCCTGCTCGGGCGCCATTTGTTACCGGCGCCGGGCCCGTAGGTGGTCGTGGGGGCGGCGTCATCGGTCCGAGGGGGGTTGTGGAACCCCTCGGCGACGGCTAGGTGGCAGGCCGTCTCTAAAGCAGAGTTCTCTGCCTTCCATATGTCTGTGTTTTGTTGGTGTGGCATCCCAGTGCAATGGTACTCGGGGAAGCGGTCCCGAGCACCTGGGGTGCAAGGCCACGTTTCGTCCAGCGTGTGGTAAAACACGCTAGGGTGTATCTGGGCCGGGAGCGGTGTAGATGCTCCCGGTGGTCGTGGTGTATGCGAGTGGTCCAGGGGGTAGTCCGGGTCTGGAGCGTTGGTCGGCGTAGTGTTGGCAATTGGGGTCAGCGGGGTCTGGAGCGTGGAGCTTGGCATCGTGGACGGAGATAGGTTTTCCAGTAGCGATGTGTCGGTCTCGAAGATCGGTGTCTCACTGCCGAATGCGAGAATTCGGCGAGACTATATCCGCTGTTAGGCTCCGCCTGCGGGGCGTGGCTTCGCTCGTTGCTGTGTCACGTGGCGCCGTTTGGCGGCCGTGACAGTCTGCGCTGGTTTTGATCCCAGCGCTGCTCCGTCATTGGCTGACGCGTTCTTAAAGGGGGCGGGAACGTTGCTCTTGGTTAGGGTTAGCAGCGCCGCCTGGTGGCCGTAACATAAACTCCCTGTATTTATACCCCCTAGAGTGTTGCCTCCGCGACACCAGACTAATAGTGAACCCCAAGTGGACACTTCTTTATGTTACAGACTACTCCCGTCCCTTTACAATAGTGTCAAAACCAACGAGCACTTCCTCCGGCTCCATCCGAGGCAGCCCGTTGCCTTGCAGTCCACCTCTGGCTACTTCCAGGGAAGGCTTTTACACCCGGTGCTTGCACCCCCCGCCCGGGTTTCAGGACGGCCACTGAACCTTGCCTTGTGCGGGTTTACGTCGATCCACAAACAACCACCAGCTCTGCGTGAGCGACGTGGTGCACGGTCTGTGTGGCGTGCGAGTGCCTGTGTGGCGTGCGAGTGCCTGTGTGGCGTGCGAGTGCCTGTGTGGCGTGTGAGTGCCTGTGTGGCGTGCGAGTGCCTGTGTGGCGAGGGTGTGCCTGTGTGGCAAGCGTCTGTGCGACGCGTGTGTAGGGACCTCCGGGTCCACCACTATAATAAACAAAGAGTACAACAACGTACTAACAACACCTCCGGGAATGTCTCCCGGACTTGGACCGGCAACCTCCGTTGCACCTCGAGGAGGCGTGCCGGTAACAGAGTTATCGTTAGAGTGAGATGATAGTACAGAGCGAGTCCACTACGAGAACGATCCAAGAGACGCACCTGCTACTGGATTCAATCGAGGATAAATGCAATTATCATTGCAAGCTAGGCGCGGATGAACAGTTGAAAGATACTGCCATCCACAACTAATTCTACTGTTAAATTAATTAATTATTAATTTATTTAATTAATTAAACATTTTATTCCAGCATGGACCCCGACGGCAAGATGTCGGACCGGGAAATACTGGAGCTAATGTATGCCGTGGTGGAGAAGAATGAGATGATCATCGAAAACCAGGCGAAGAAGATCCACTCGCTGGAGTCCCAACTCAGGGCAATGATGGAATGCCAGACGAAGAGGATGACCGAGCAGGACGCCCAGGTTAAAGCGATCCGAAAAGATGCTAAGGAGGCGAAGGCCGCCATTAGCAAAATGGAAACCTCCATCAAATCCACTCTCGCCGAGCTGCCCATCCAGCTCACACCTTCTCCAACGGCACCAGCCTCGACCACCACCAAAGAGGCCCCAATGGAAACCTGCAACCAGGTACCAAGCGCAACAGCGGCCCCCCAGGCCTCCCTCAAGAGACCTTCCGCCGGACTGCCCGACTCCATCTCCTCCAAAGGGTCTTCAACCCGGCCCGCCCCTAAGGCAAAGCCGACCAACTCTAGTCCGGCTATTTGCACCTTAGGCCAGTCAACTCAGCCGGCGCCCACAGTGGGAGCCGGTGCACGCCGACCTCCTCCTATTACCATCCATGATAAGGATGTGTATCTAGGGCTAAAGGCGACCTTCGAGTCGTTAAATATCACCATTGATCGCGCAATAAACGTGGTCGATGGCATTCGCCTGCACCCCCTAACGCAGGATGACTTCAGGGCGGTGATCGATTATTGCACAGAGCATGACATCTTTCACCACATCTACCAACTAGGGTCCGAAAAGACTTTAAAATATGTTATTCGGGGTGTGCTCACCTGCATTAAGGTTAAAATAGTGCAGGCTGAGCTCATCGCTCAGGGGTACACTCCAAAATTGACTACACGAATGGGAAGGAACGGGAAAGACTTTCCAATGGTGTACGTCCAGATTCCCCAGGAAGCCAAAAACAGAAAAATCTTGTCTGTATCTAAGTTGCTCGGGCTTCGCGTGACCACAGAGGTCAAACGCAAAAGCCCCGAGATTGCACAATGTCACCGTTGCCAACGTTATGGCCACGGGGCATCCCGGTGCAACGCACCATATCGGTGCGTCAAGTGCGCCGGAGCTCATCCGAGCGCCGGTTGCACTCTTACCAAAGAGAGCGGCCATTCAGCAAAATGCGTTGCGTGTGGTGGGGACCACACGGCAAGTTATAAGGGCTGCCTGGTTTACCAGAAACTAAAGGCTAGCCGCAACAGCCAGGCCACCGGTAAGACACCTGCTCCCCGTAAGCAGTCTCGTGGTCCTCCTCGGAGCGGTCCCAACGCAAGCGGGGAGAAATCCTTCGCACAAGCTGCGGGATCGGCAAGCAAGTAATGATGACTTTGTCAAGCTACTAAAAGCTTCTAAAGTTCTATTAGACGACTAGACGTCTAATAATTTCAGCCCGGCCCGTCAGTCTGAAACTCAGACCTAGAAGTGGAACCAGATCCCACTCATTCTAGGCACACCTATATGGTTGGCACACATGTGCATTACGCAAATATTTCCCGTGTTGAGCACACAACCATTCAGGAAGGCAATGTCCACTTGAGGACGAACTTCCAGCAGTCAAAGTCGGGGGGAGTTTAGTCGGTAAGCGCCCGTGAGGGTGAATCCGACACTTTGCGAGTCTTTAGGAAAATTCTCCTCCTAGCACAAAAAAAAAAAAAAAAAAAAAGTTAGAGTGAGAGCAGAGTTCTTTGTTTTTATTAGCCGTTCCCGATCGAATGTTCACCACGCAACCAATCAGAATTTTCTTTCCAATTCCAGTTTACATTTTTTCCCTCCAAGTATTGTTTACATTGGTATGACATCATTTCTTAACAATAGGATTAGACTAGATTTATTAATTTAAAATGCAAAATCAATGTGCTAAATATTGCATTTTAAGATTTTAAAATTAGCAACCAAATGTAAAACTCCCATATAATTTCGTTAAACCGGGGGTGGCATTGTGGCAGCCGTGCCAGAGCTTGCTTTTTATAACGTTGCTCCCGTATATTAAATAGCAAACAGGTGGTTTTATTTTTATTTTTGCCTCACACTACGCAGCGAATAACAATAATTTTATAAAATCATGTAAAAGTTTGCAACATTACTTTGTTGATTATTTAAAATTATATTGTTTTTTAATGAATCATGTTAACTATGTATAAATGAAATAAATTTAGATATCAGAACAGTTTGTAACTTGATGTTTGGTTGTATTTGTGTAATTAAATAAATAAATCTTGTTGCACTTTGGTTAACTTTCTTCGTGACCAAAGCGGTCCAAGCCGGGAGACATGTTCCGATGTGTAACATTCTCCTACAATCCTTGCCCGCCTGCAGCTTGTTATTACGATGCGTGTTGTTTCGTTGCATTCCTTGCGTTTCTGTTTACTACTACTTAATTTAACATTATGATTGCAAATAATATATTATAATCCAATATTTAAATTTAACTAAAAATTTTATAACAATATCCAGTTGAATTAAAATATCAGATTATAAATATACACATTATATGCTACTTATTTATTCAAATTATATAAGTTATTAAAGTTAGTAATCATTATTACGTAATACATACGTAAACAATAATGTTAAGTAGTAAACAGAAACGGAACGAACGCAACGAAAAAAGCTGCTGGCGGGCGCGAAGTGTACCTTACAAAGCGTTCGGATTATGCAGCTGGGAGCTAAACGAGCATTACAACATTAAAATTAAGACCAACTCAAAACTAACTATCTACTTTACTATTTATACCAAATATATCTCAGTCAATACGAACCTTATTCTAACACGGATAACACATGTTTGGGAATAAAGATAATAAATATACAGTCGGAACACAAAATTACTCTTTTCTTATTAATAATACAACAATAATAATAATAATTTATTTAATCCAGTTGATTCAATGTGCAGATATAGGACAATTCTTACAATTTCATAATTAAAACAAACATAGATAAAGATAATTAAATTAAAATATTAAAATAAATTAAAAATACGTAATACATTTGACATACAATTAAACAAGATAGAAAAATACAAACAAATGTATATGTCGTAGCCAAATCACAAAATTCAACTTTTTATAATTTAAGTACTAACATTACTGAAATCATGAATAGAAACAAAATGTTTTACAATCTGGCTAAGAATTATAGCTTTTTTATAAAAGCCCGCCACGTTCTCAAATGCAATAGTTTTAAGTTCTCGCTGCATTTATAAAACGCCGACGAACATATTGTAAAACGCTAGGATCGTACATTGTTTTAGATTCTGGCTGGTATACATTCATTTTATAAACAGCGCTTTTGTTACTTTCAGAACTGAGAAACAAGTTTGCATTAGCGGACATTCTGCAATTCGTCATCTAGACAACGGTATAACGCTGCCATCCAATTTAGGGCACCAATGCTGGATCGTATATGAAGAACTGTATAAAAGGCAAACTCGATGCGTTTTAAGATCTGCTTCAATCATCACTCCATTCATTGTAAGTCTATTTTAAATAAAAATTTAGAAAATGCTAATTTTAAATATTTAGGTTGCGCTTATCTGTTGAGTCCACAGATAAGTGTGAAATGATCGAATCGGGTAGATTCATTCTCGACGAATGGTTCCAATTCAATTTCGATGGACACAATATAACGCATTTACGTTCCGAAATCGTAAATTTAGTTGAAAAGAAAATGTCCAAACCTCGTAACAGATGTAATCCAAAAAATAATAATTTACTAGATCTATTAGTAAATATTTTATCAGCAAAAACTTCAAACTTTGCTCTACCGTTTATAGCAGACATCAGTGAACGTCCGAGATTGCTACACAACAGACCAGGAACGAAGTATATATTAAATCCATCAAATATACCACAAAATCAAGTTTTTACTAGTAATAAGCTATGGAATAATCCGAGACATGGTAATAATAAACAAATGATTTTATCATGGGAAGGACGAAATAGACGTGCGTACCATAATGATAGAGAAGATAGAAGTAGGCGCGAGCAACCGAATGATAGAAGATATGTCAATCATAATCGAGGATTTGTTAAACATAAAGTCAATAATTTATTAAAAATTGCACATGTTAACGTACAATCCATTATAAGCAAACGCGATTTATTAGAACTATATCTTATAAAAGAAAACATAGATGTTATTGCTATTTCAGAGCATTGGGTAAAAAGTGCAGAATTACAAAACCTGTTATGCCCTAATTATATATTAATAGATAGTTTTTTTAAAACAACTAGACAGCATGGCGGTGTAGCCTTGTATGCAAAGTCAAATCTTATTGATTGTATAAGTGCAATATCTTTTTGTAAACTGAAATCAGTAGAGATTCATATTGAAGTTTGTGCTGCAAAAATTAAAATAAACAACCTAATTGCTTGCATATTAAATGTATATAGATCAACAAATGGAGATTTTAACATTTTTAATGAAATCTTAAATGAAGTTATGTCAGAGATTAATTCTAAATATAAAAACATAATACTAGCAGAAGATTTAAAGTTAATATGTTAGAAGATACATTACAAAAACAAAAATTGTTAGACATTTTTAAATGTTATAATATAATGTTGACGACTACTGAACCTACCCGATTTTCTAAAAATCCTGATGGGTCTACCACATTGATTACATAGCAACTTATATTGATAAAAATGCATTTAATTATTTCGCAAGAGTCATTGATCCAGTTATAGCAGATCATCTAAGTATAATATTTGATTTAGATTTAGCATACAATGTTGATGATACACCAGAATTTTTGTATATGTACAGGGATATTTCTGAGATCAATCAGAGAAAACTTAAACACATAATGGAGAATATGGATTTATCTTTTGTGTACTCAAACGCCGATATTCAACAATCATTTAAAACTTTAGTTGACAATATACCATGTTCTCTTAATAAATCTTGCTCATTAGTAAAAGCTAAACCAAGTAAAAATACCAAAAATGCATGGGTTACAGATGAGATCATATATGAAGGACAAGAATTGAGAAATTGATGATAATCTAAAGCAACAATATAAACATAAAAAACAAGAGCATCAATCCAAAATAAAAATTGCCAAACAAAACTATTTTTCAAATAAAATAAATAATTGTAACATTAAAACTAAACAAACTTGGTCCTTGGTAAACAACACTAGAGGCGAACAAAACACAAATCAAATTAAATCATGGTTAATAGATAACAAGTTAATAAATGACAAAGAAATCATATGTAAGACGTTTGCAAAATACTTTTCATCGGTAGCGGAAGAAGCAATCAATGTGCATTTTCAGTCTGGTATATCAGAAAAATGCACATTATCTAAGATCAAAAACACTAGCTTTATGTATTTTTACCCTATAGATGAAAGTGAACTGAAACATGCATTCCTAAAACTTAAGAAGGATAATTTATGTGAAGTAGATAACATAACATTAAAAATGTTAAGATATATATGGAATTCAATTAATAATACACTTTTATATCTCTTTAATATGATTATATGCAAAGGAACATTTCCATCGGTGCTAAAAACAGCCAGCATAATTCCTGTTCATAAAAAAGGTAGTCGTGAAGATTTGCAAAACTATTGCACAATTTCCTTATTATCAGTAATTTCCAAGTTGTTTGAAACAATTATCTGCAATAGGCTACTTAATTTTCTTACCCGGCATGATATTCTAAATAACTCTCAACACGGTTTTAGACCTGGCAATTCAGTTGAAACAGCATCCTTTGAGCTAGTTAAACACATAATTAAGAAATTGGATTTAGGAAAACATGTTGTGGGTTTATTTTTTGACCTATCAAAGGTCTTTGACGTAGTTAATCATGAATTTCTAAAATTGAACAATTAGGATGTCGAGGAGAAATTGTTGTTAATTTTAGTGCAAGCAGCAATCAGATAAAAAAATAAAGTTTGGTGTACCTCAAGGCTCAGTATTAGGACCACTAATATATCTTTTGTTGTTATTCGAGCTACTGCTTTTTTCCTGGGTACCAGTGCAGTTCGTGAACGACGTGTGGCCATATTTGCTATACCTTGATTGATACCCCCAATCGTCAATCACTCGCCCAAGTCTTACCGATTCAGAAATTGGAATATACAAATTTTCCAAATGAGTTTGATGGGTGGGCGGAGACTCGGTTTATTGAATGTGGACAAGTCGTTTTCATTGGAGTGACGCCCACCCACACGAGTGTTCTGTATCAAAAAGTTTAATATTTCTTACACGTTTTTTTTAATGTTTTTCGATATGACAAAATGAATGACAGTTGTGTCAGTGCATATTCTAATAACTAACATTTGGGCGTGGGGGTACCTAAAACGTCAGTGGTAAGTGATAACTAACACCTGAATCGGGTAAGCGGGGCACATAGATTGTGAATCTCGAAAGAGTGTAATAGAATAGTGTACCCCGCCCATCCCGCTAATAAGTTCTTTATCATAAAATTATATATTTCTCACGTTTGCCGCATTTCTACTGCTTTTGACTACTGTCACTAAAATGTGAACGGAATATCCATGTAGTTAATCTAACACTTGGGCAGGGCACATCGTGGTCTACCCCGACCACCCGCTCAAAATTTAACTAACAATTGGGCTGGTGGGCGGGCACACAGTTTCTGAATTCAGAAAGGGTTCGTTTTTCTTCTTACTTTCAGAACTGAAAATCAAGTTTGCATTAGCGGACATTCTGCAATTCGTCATCCAGACAACGATATAACGCTGTCATCCAGTTGAGCGCACCAATGCTGGATCGTATACGAAAAACAGATTAAAACTCGATGCGTTTTATGATCTGCTTCAATCATCACTCCATTCACTGTAAGTCTATTTTAGATATAAGTTTAGAAAATGCTAATTTAAAAAAAATAAGTTGCGTTTATCTGTGAACTCGAGTGTGAAATGAATGGTTCCAATTCAATTTCGATGGACACAATATAACGCATTTACGTTCCGAAATCCATAATTTAGTTGAAAAAAAAAAGTTCAAACCTCGTAACAGATGCAATCCAGAAGATAATAATTTACTAGACCTATTAGTGAATATGTTATCAGCTAAAGATTCAAAATATGCTCTACCGTGTATAGTAAGCATCGGTAAACGTCCGACATTGCTACGCAATAGACCTGAAGCAAACGATATAATAAATCCATCAAATATACCACAAAATCAAGCTTCTACTAATAATATGCCATGAAATAATCCGAGACATGAAAATAATAAACAAATGAATTTATTATGGGAAGATAGAAATAAGCGTGAGCACCACAATGATAAGGAGGATAGAAATAGGCGCGAGCAACCGAATGATAGAAGATATGTCGATCATAATTGAAGATTTGTTAATAATGTTGTTCCATTCAATGTTAAAATTTTTATAAGTTGGCTACTTGAATTGAGGAATATTCAAACCGGTATGCAGACTTCAGTTTGAAGATTTGCACAATACCCAAAAAGAGATGTTTCAGAAGCGTTTGATGTAAGTTATTGATTTATTATATAAATCCTTTTCGATTTGGAGTTTTAAATTTTGTTTTTTCTTAGAAGGGCACCCCAATTATATTAATTTTTACTGCAAGAGGATCAAACCAGTTTTATGGTGTTGCAAAATTAAAAGCAGCTGGCTGTCTAAATAACTACCCTCCGTTACCAATTGAATGGATAACCACGAATTCGGTACCCTACTATGAAGTCAAGTAAGTTGAATAAATGTCTATTTACAGATTAGATTAATACCAATGATAGTATAACTCTAAAGATTGTTTGGTTGCGTATTACAATCCATGGCCGGGAATTTATTAAATTTGCCCGGTTCCATTCCTTGCAATCGTGTGCCCGAATCGGTAGGTCACGCAGTTGCGTCATCATGCGTGAGAGAGTCAGGGCCAAAAAATTATTAGTTATAGGTTCATGAATAGTACCATCTCCAAACACAAATTAATCATTAAAATTCTGACTCACTATTGATAATTTGTTTCAGAAATATTATACATCTAAGATTGGCTGCAGGTGAAGACGGTCATCTCCTGGACTCCAACGTTAGACAGAGATTGTGCGAACGGATGATGAATCAATCTCAAACTTTTTATCATAATTTTCTCAAAATATTTTGCGTTTCTAATTAATTTAAAGTTTTTTCAAAATGATAGAAATTGCAAAAGTGTACTGAAACTATTCCCGACTTCACCAAAGTGTTCCGAGCTGTCCCTGAATGTATGTAAGTAATTTCCAATTAATATTAAATATTTTAATTTAGTTTGAATTTTTTCCAAGTGTTCTTAGTCGCACCTGAACTGTTCTTAAGCATATCTAAGCTGAGCTGCTTTGAATTAATTTTAAAATGTACTGAAACTGTTCTCAACTGTACCTAAACTTAGACAGGCAAAGCAAGCAATGATATACTCCAAATCGGCCGACTACTACTTGAAACTGTTCAGAAAGTACCTGCAAACTATTACAGAAATCCTTACAGGTCACTCTTATCTAAGAAAACAAGCATATTATGGGCATTATAGACAGCCCAATATGTAGAAAATGTAAAATAGATGACTACGCAGGGACTCTTAGTTAAGCTATAATTGGAGTTTAAGTTTTTTTCAAATCAGTTTAACTGAGTCTGTCAACGTAATCTATCATATTGCGTTATTTGTAAATAGGTTATGTGTTATGCTTTGAGTCAGGAAAAAGCGAGACATTTGAATTTAAAATAAAATTTGATAAAATTGTGATAATAGGATTGCCGTTTAAAAATGTTGTGCATTACTTGTTTATAATTAACCATATTATTAAAAACATAGTAATAATCTAGTTTAAATATGTTTATTTTATCATTTTGCTGTAAACATTTTACAGAATAAAATGTCATAAATAAAAAGTTATTTCAAAGATTTTATTACATTAATCTCAGGTCTTAAACTGTGTTAAACAAAGGATTAAACTATAATGAAATATTATATATTAACTGCCTCGGACGCGCTTCTGTTTTTTTAATCCAAACAAAATATTATTACATGCAATTCTCCTACGCCACTGTACATTTGTTTGCCTATCCAAGAGTTGAATAAATGATTCTGCAACACACTTCACCTTAGTACAGTACAGATGACGTTTATATGTGTCTCTTACTAGAATAATTAATGATAAATAATCAATCTGACTATACTTACATTAAGCAACAAATATGAGACTATTCTACATACTATTTACAATCGTGAATATTTTCATACATAACCACCCACACATTATTATTGATTGTAGTGGGTAAGTTAATACATTGTCGAAAACTTAAATTGATTAAATGATTTTGCGGTTGAGTAACTAATTCCTTAAATCAATCTGCTTTGTTAAATTAATCAAATAACACAACACAACACAACACAACACAACACAAAATTCAAAAATGCATAATTCATCAAATGATTAATATAATATTTATATAATATGCATGCAAAAAAATTACTATTATTAAGTTTATTATCAAATGCAAAAAATACAAACACACACGCACTGTGTAAATAATAATACAATCAATTGAAATGTCGCCAATCAATCTTGGTATTTATAATTTTACAATTTTACACTGATAAAACAAAACAAAAATTCATATTTGTATAAATGTATTTTTGTGTCAAAAACTATAATATGTAATATAATAAATCTTCTTTAAAACATTTTTTTGGAAAAAATACAAATAAGTATATATAAGTTTTCTATCCTGGTTGGATATAGGCCTCCAACTCTGCACGTAATGCTGGCAACTTACATTACGAAGGACCTACAGTTTTAAGTGGATTCCGAACCACTGGAGAGATTTCATCACTCCATCAGAGAGGGTTATTAGCCGTAAAACCCCACGCTGGCAAAGCGAGTTAGGGAGTGGGAGAGCGTACAAACATGTGAAAAGTGTGACACGGTATGTGGGAATCAAACCCACGATCTTCGGTGCAGCGGTTGGATGCCCAGACCACTGCGCCACGCTCTCCTGATAGTTTAATTATATTATTCAATTTAAAGTTTAACTTTTTACTAAATTCCATTGAAAAATTTTCAGCATTGAACATCAGCTCTGCTCTACATTCCATCAAACTGTAAAGAACTCTTCTGAAATATTTAAACAGTAAACAAATGGTAGTGTTTATGCCGATATAAAATTGACAAAATTATATGACTGTTTACTTAATGCTACTAACTATAGAACTAATAATGCAAACAGTTTGATATGCGATGTAGATAATAATGCTGTTCAACAGTATACAATATAAAAAAGACACGCATGCAACCCAACAATTTAATTATTAAAGAAAAATTGCAACAAGATAAAGATTACGGGCCAAATTGCAACAAACCGGATATTAGCCTTGACAAAATGGACAAACGTAAAAATAACTTTTTAAACAATTTGCAAACATCAAATTAAGGACATAGAACAGCAAACAAAACAGCAAAATAAGTGTCCGGAGTGGTTTATTCATAGAAGAAATAGACTAACATCCTCACGTTTTGAAAAAATTTGTAATAGAAGAAGTTACACAAGTTGTAAAATTTTTAACTAAATTCAAATCCAAAAACATTTAGTACACATGCAATACAACATGGTAATAAATACGAGGCGTTGGCAATTCAAGCTTTATCTACACAAATAGAAAAAGAAATAACAGCAAGTGGATTGTTTATAGATTGGAATTTACCGTAAAAAGAGACTAGAGAAATGATTTATTTTGAAACAAAAAAAATGGAAAATAAGTTAACATCTTTTTTTATGGATTGTTTGTTACTAGAAATTGTAGATAGCAGAACAGAAAGAGGTATGGAGATGAGAGATCCAGATTATATAATAAAAGCACAAATGGACAGCAATACAAAACAAAAAACATAATTAAATAAATGGATTGATTGATAAACGTCCTTTAATAAAAAAATTTATAATGATTTATTGTGGTATTATTTTTATTTTATTGAAATATTAAATTATGAAAACAAATACCATAAACGTCATTAAATATTTAATATTGTTTTTTATTTCGCAAATATTTTTATAAAATGATAATTATACATATTTGTAATTAATAAATGCAAATTATATTTACTATTTTATTATTATATTAATATATTATTATAATAAATAAAATATACTTTAATCAAAATTGTTACCGTTGTAAAAAATGAATGAAAAAAATCTGGGGGAAGGGCATACACAAATACGCACGCATGTAAAGGGTGGTCAATCTAGTGGTACCTTTTTAATCATTTGTTATTTTGACAGTGACAGGTCTTTCCCGTAGGAAATCTTGACAGAAAGTCAGTATCATATCTCCGCGGAGCAAAATGAATTGCTTTACGCTTGAACAACGTTGGGAAATATTATATAGGGTTATCCAATAAGAGGTTTCATTTTGATATAAAAAAACGGGTATTTTTTAAGAGAAACCAATAAATGTTTATTTCATTGTAAAGATGAAAGTATGCCATTAACGTTTGAAATCGATATCAGTCAAATGGCCGCCACGGTTACGGTTGCAGTACCACATTCTTTTCATGAAATATTCTAATAATAACTTCACGAATTCTATCTTTAAGATCTTGAATTGATTGTGGAGCATTGGCATAGACCTAATCTTTTACGTGACCTCAAAGAAAAAAGTCTAAAGGTGTTAAATCACAAAATCTCGGTGGTCAAGTGTGATCACCTCTTCGAGAAATAAGACGTTGCTTGCATAGCTCAGTAGCGCCATCCATTCACCGTAACAGTTGCATCAGCCACATTTTAAAAAAAAAGTAGGGTTCAATCACACCGCCAGCCCAAAAACTGCACCAAACAGTGACACGTTGAGAATTCAAAGACTTTTCAACAATCATTCTTGGATTTTCTGAGCCCCAAATGCGACAATTCTGCTTATTAACGTAGTCTCCGAGGTGAAAATGGGCCTCATCACTGAAGATGATTTTTCGATGAAATTCCGGATCATTTTGATGCATTTGAAGGACCCCATCAGCGAAGATACGACGTTTATAGTGATCAACCGGCTTGAGTTCTTGTGTTAACTGAACTTTAAAAGCCTTAAGACTTAAGTCTTTATGCAAAATACGGTGTCATGCCGTTTGTAGAAAGTCTTTACATCACAAACTTGTCCCAACAGCTCAAGTTTTTTCAACAGGTTTACTATTGCTGGCCGAGAAGGTGCTTTATGACGACCAAAAAGGGCTTTATTTTTGCGAACTGTGACTGAAAAATGTTCACAATTTTTGTAGTGAATTTTAATAATTTCAATGCGTTATTGAAGCGTGTATCGTTCTATTTTTAATAATGGCGTAGTTTTTACTTGTCAAATGTCAAAAGATAATAGCTTCAAAGTTGACAGCTGCCCCAATAGCCCGCTATTCAAAATGAAACTACTTATTGGAAAACCTTTTATATAACTTATTTCCAAAGTCAATGTTGTGTAGCCCAAACAGTGCGCGTTCTGTACGCAAGCTTGTGCAAAACGTTTGTGAGACTGGCATGCTAGTGGCCAACACACACGGTCATCGCCGTTGTACGGTGCGCACTGACGAAAATGTGGCTGCCGTAGCCAAGAGTGTGCGACTCAGTCCTGGAACATCGACTCGCCATCGATCTCAACATTTTACGCACCAGCCTGATGCAAATTTTGCACAAAGACCTCGCAATATTTGCTGGTACGATCCAAATAACTCAGCAATTGAAAGGACACGATTATCCGGTACGATATTGCTTCTCAGTTTGAGCCTTAGAGCAGCTCGAAATGGATCAGGATTTTGATCATCTATACGCCATTTCGGTCAACGGTGAGCGCTACATAGGTATGATAAACAATTATTTGTGGCCGTAAATTGAAGACATGGACTTGGACGATCTTTTTTTTTAGCAGGATGGCGCGCCATGCCACATAGCCCATGCAACAATCAGCCGTCCAGGCCACAGATCATACAATAGAAGATAAGTCAATTCCCTATAAATATTTCGCCACGAGTTTTAGCGCCTCTTCGCTCCTGGGAAGAAACATTAAGTTTGTAAAACGGACGCCTAGCGGCGCTGAGTTACGTTTGCGTCAATAAAAGGCGCTATTTTTAAAACAGAATTTGCAAATAAATAAAAATTCTTTCAAATAAACAAATTATAAAATCTGTAAAAATAAATAATAATACATATTATTGTCCTATAACTTCTATCAGTTATAGAACTATAATATATATTATTACAAAATGACACTTTTCATTTAGATTTGCAAATACCTGGTGGTAACATTTTTAAGCCTTTGAGGCAATTCTTAAATTTAAACTACAAAACTAATAACAATAATAACTAAAAACATGGAAACATCGACGTGAACGCGAATAGGTTATGCCCGTTATGCCGGCATTCATGGCATGGTGCGCATGAAATTGTGCGTCTAAATAAACAGCTGTTCGACCTTGACGGAAATAAAATAAAACCATTATTCGAGCCACTGCTTGGCTCCTGGGTCAGTGCAGTTCGTGAATTATACGTGTGGCCATATGCGCTATACCTATTGATACCTCCAGGTCCAGGCAATGTCAGTTGGCCACCTCGGAGCTACGATTTGACGCCTTTAGACTTTTTTTTTGTAGGGTGCCGTGAAAAACCGATGTTATGCAACCAATCCATTAACGGTTCCTTTAAGAGGGAACCACTAAATGGACCACCTTTTATATTTGCCTTGCGCTTCATTGTATTCAACGCTGCTACTTATCGCCATGCCATTAATTAAATGCATGCGCGCCAGGTGAATTGTGCGAGAGGCGTTCACTCAAACTCTGTTTCTTTTTGGTATTGTCTCGCTAAGTTGTCAGTAGAGTGAAGCACATTTTTATATATAATTTATAAATAATTTGCAAAGTTCTCTCGCGAAATTTTACAATGTTTACATAATTTTAAAATTATAAAACATTCAATAATTAGCAATATAGATTTAACATGTGTGTGCGAAGTTAAATTAACAAAATATCATATCAAAATAGCTTTAATTAATAAATTAATTAAGAATAAAATTAAAAATACTCAAAAACTTTTATTTTTCACCGTATAAAATTAAAACAAAATTTTATTAATTTGAAGAAAAAAAATCATTGCGAATCAATGTAAATTAACGTCACAGTCATACACAAATTGTTGATGAAAATTTCACGGTCCGTCATTCCTCTTAATATTAAAGAATTAGTTCTATTTATTTGTAGCTATACAACTTTTAATTTTATAGTTATTTGTAAACTGTAGTTGTATATTATTGTGTATTAGATTGTATTATCATTGATTAAAATAATATTAAAATGATACACAATCATAGTTATAATCGTTATTGAAACGAAGTGAATAAATCCGCATTGTTTGTGCATTCCAGTTACAGAAACCATAGCAACCGTGTAAACAAAAATTCACACAATAGAAACTGTATCGACGGCCAACTAAGATACTATATTATATATGATTTATTTTGTAGAATATTTAAGAGTACTTTTAATTATTTTATTGCAAATTAATTTATTATTATAAACAAGCATATTCGTTTTTCCATTTATATGATTTTGTCAACGTATATTATATTAATGCTTCATATTTTATTTAAAATAATTAATAGTATATATTAATACACAACGTTTTACGAATAATTTAAAAAAATATGCATTCATATCATGTCTCAATTATTGTTTAGCATCTGCATTATTATTAAAACAGGCCTTTCATGCAAACTCTAGAGTCCAATAAGCACCATGTTAATATATTTACAGATACATTTTTAGAATATATTTATACAGAACTACGAATTTGTAGCTGTGTGACTTCTAATTATATAATTATTGTTGTAGCTGTATATTATCGAGTTTTAAATTATATTATTGTTGCGAAATAATATTGAGATAATACACATTCAATGTAATAAAATCGATGTCTCTGATGCTGTTGTTGAAGCGAAATCAACAAACACCGCATCTTTATGCATTTCTTTGCAGAACCATAGCAACCGTGTAATCATAAATTTACACAATAGAAAATGCAGACGGCCAACTAATTTATTTTGTAGAATAATATTATTTTATTTCAAATAATTTATTATTTACAAACATATTAGTTTTTACCATTTATACTATTTTGTTAATATATATTAGCCGATAACGCTGGCAGTCGATGTGCCATATTTTATTTAATAAAATATGCAATCATATTCTTAATTATTGAATTACAGGCCTTTCTCGCCAACTTAGTTTTATAATTATTTTTCAACTGTATATTATTATGTTTTGGATATATTATTGTCGATTGTAATTTGTGGAGAATTATGATACACAACCAACGTATACAACAGCTATGCTACTAATGAAACGAAATGGATGAACAGTATGAACACCGCATCTGTATGCATTCGTTGTTATCGTTGATATAGAAACTATAGCAACCGTATAGAAGTTAAAAAGGCGGCCAACTAAGATAATAAAAAGAGCATCCCAACAGCTACCTTGATATCTAGTATTGTTTCGAAAACAGCATCTTTGGTGACGTTCGTATTTGTACATATAATTTGATAATTTATTTATTTTTTTACTAGTACATTCAGAAATAATCAAATTATATTTTATCATTGTATTTTAGTTAAATTATATTTGGAAATACCCGGAAAATATCAAAATATAGAAATAAATCTATTTTTAGATCATTTTAAAAACGTTTTTGCGAATACAATTGATTAAATGACTTTAACAAAACATAGATTGATTTTTTCTAATAGATAAAAAACAAATTAATTATCAAATTATTTGTAGAACTAGAAATGTCGCCAAAGTTGGCTCGTATGAAACTGATCATAAAACTTAGCTAAGTTTCCTATAACAATACATACAGGAGCAGTTTTTAGTTTAGATAGCACATACGCAATCAATATTTTGTAATTTCTTGCGCTCGTAAATGGCACGTGCTACTACAAAATGCAAATATGTATTATGCAAAAAAATAAAAATAATTAATTAGTATTTTAATAAATAGATTAATATTAATACATTTATTAATATTAAAATTCCATTTGTATATTACCAACATAAATGTCATAACATTTTAATTATAAAAATTTACATTTAAATATTTTTTTAGTTAATAAGAGTGGAAATCAGATAACGTTTTCTATATATGCGCAGTGGTATATCGAACTCCTAAGTCAGATGTAAGCATTTTTTTTAGAATCTTAGAAAAATTGCTTATTCTACTTACTAATGAAAATAAAATTTATTTTATAGTCGGCGATTTTAATATCAACATATTAGATATAAAATGTAAAATGCGCAGAGAATTCTATGACATATTAGATAGTTTTAACGCAATACTCACAAATAAAACCATACCCACACGTTGTACCGACAAAACAGAAACTATTATTGACAACATAGTTACTAATATGTTAAGTGGCTACACTACAAAAGTATTCCCTTCATGTGTATCGGACCATTATGCACAAAAAATCTGTATTAATAGCAAAGTATATCAAAAGCCTACTGTGTCAATGGTAAGAATATTTAATACTGAAAAAATACAATCTTTTAGCTCAAACCTTCAAAATGTTACTTGGGACTCAATATATGAAAATCACTCTGATCCTAATGTTAACTGGGATATATTTATGAACATAATAGCATTAAATTTTAATAGCTGCTTTCCTAAAGTTCCATTAAAACGTACATACAAACCCAAAATAAAATATGATAGTGCTGAAATACGTTCTTGCAAAAAAGATCTTGATGCTCTAGCTGTACTTAGAAACCATAATGAAAAATATAAAAAAATGTATAATCAACAAAACATTATATACCAACAACTTTTACACAATCGAAATAAAGAAAACATTACAAACAAATTAGCTACTTCTGATAATTTGAATAAAACGTCATGGAGTATTATATCAGAGTACACTGGTAGAAATACTATCAATACTTGCAATGAAGATTTTATTGCCGAAAATGTAAACGAGTTTAATAATTATTTTATTGAATCTATTTCTCAATTAATGAACACATTGCCCAATTTAAACACCAATGTAAATATTCCGCTTTATGTTAACTCAATATTTTTAAAACCTGCTACTGAGAGCGAAGTTTACAATATCATAATGTCACTAAAAAATAAACAAAGTTCTGGTTGGGATGAAATAAATGCTAAAGTTTTAAAGTCAGCAGCTGTATCAATAATTTCACCACTAACACATGTCTTTAACCTGTGTTTAGAAAATGGTGTTTTTCCTGAAAACTTAAAGATTGCTATTGTCAAACCAATTCTTAAAAAAGGTGATTATTGTAATTTCTCAAACTATAGACCAATAAGTCTCTTAACAATCTTTTCAAAAGTATTAGAACATCTCATTAATAATAGACTAGTTGATTTTTTTCAAAAACACAAAATTTTTAGTAAATTCCAACATGGTTTTATAAAAGGAAAATCCACAATAACTGCAGCATTTGATTATATAAATGACATAATATGTGCCCAAGAAAGTAAAAAAAATCCTCTTGCAATATGCTTAGACCTGTCCAAGGCCTTTGATAGCGTAAGTCACAAAATTCTTTTAGATAAATTGTATTGTTATGGAATTCGAGGTGTTATGCATAAATTAATTACATCTTACTTATTTAATAGACGACAAAAAGTAGCCTCAAAAAATTTACAATCTTCATTTATGTATGTAACAACAGGGGTTCCTCAAGGCAGTATTCTTGGACCTACTCTTTTTGTTGTATATATAAATGATTTATTAACAGCAAACCAAATGACAAATGTTACCATCCAAAATTATGCAGATGATACCAATATTTTGGTGTGTGGTGATACAATAAACGATGTATTTGGTTTGAGCAAAACTATCTTTAATCAAACCAAAATTTGGCTAGATGAAAATCGGTTAATATTAAACTCATTAAAAACACAGGTGGTGTTATTTAGTACAACACATATCAATACAATTGAACCTTAAGAAATTTTACTTGACAAGATACAAATTCCAATTGTCAACTCAGTCAGCTTCTTAGGCATTACAATAGATCGGAAACTAAACTGGCAACAACATTGTGAAAAACTAAACAATAGGTTAAACACGGCCTGTTATATGTGTAGAATTTTAAGCCATCTTGTTGATCCATTAAATTTAAAAACAGTCTACCACGCTCACTTTGAATCTTTGCTGAGATATGGTATAATCTTTTTTGGAAATAGTTCTTCTTCAAATCATTTGTTTAAAACTCAAAAAAAAAGTAATCCGCATTATTGCCGGTATTAGATACACCGACTCTTGTCGAACTTATTTTAGTCGACTTAACATTTTGACATTAACTGGTCTCTATATTTATGAATTGCTTATATACAATTTTAAATATAAACAATCTTTCATCTCAAACACAACTAAACATAACTTTAATACGAGAAACCACCAAAATTATTCCTATCCTATACACAGGCTTAATATAAGTGAACGAGGTCCATTATATGCGGCTAGTAAAATGTACAATAAACTTCCAAAAATATTTAAAGAAATTAATAACTTAAAACAGTTCAAATTGAAGTTGTATGATTACTTGTGCAAACTGGAACCATACAACATGAGTGAATACTTTTGACGCATTTTCTTTACTATATGTATACTTTATATTATGTATGTTGTGTATATGTATTTTAAAAATAAAGATTATTATTATTATTATTATTATTATAAACGTACGGCTGAATAACTTTGTTATTTTTAAACCGATTTGAATAATCCATAAACTATTTCAAATGGTTTTTAAAATACTATAAAGGCAAAATGCAAAAAGTATATTAGCTTTATTTTTATTAAGGTCATTTTTTACATAAACTAAAAATGCAGCCAATAATCTAGTGTTCCAACCCTGTGTATTTGTTTACAATTTATTGTGTATTTTAATAATATAGATTATGCTAAACTGCTAAAACTGCTTCACACCAAAAATGTCTTAAAATATCTAAACAAAAATAATATACAACATTTATTAGTTTTGATTTTTAACTTTCTATTTGTTAAACTCTATTAAGTAAAAGCCGTTTTAGACAAGATTGAGTTCGGAACTGAATTTAGAACAACTGTTTGCGCTTAATTTTTCTAAATTTTAATCCAGTGTTAAAAAAATTTAATATTTGTATCCAAGAAATTAGAACCTATAGGATAGAAAAACCTCGGTCGGTAGCTCTTTTCATATTCAAACTAACCATTGTCATAATGTAATATATATAATCATTTGTTTGCATAATATCGATAAAATTCTGACGAAAAGACGTAAACGCCAAAATATTCATTTTTGCATTATTGGTGTAATTGAAAGGTATTTTCAAAGTGAATTGATTCGCGCTAAGCTCTTAACCGCCAAAAATATTTGATAACTTTGAAATAATATATAATCTTGCTTATTTACTCAAGAAGTGATTTTTATTTTTTGTTTATTTTACCGTGCATGTATACTTATTTATTTCCTTATAATGTAGTTAGTATATTATAACATCATTTTAAATATGTTTAATTAAATTATAAAAAAATATTTTTACCAAACAAGAACTGTGTACTATCCGCCACGACTATCAGAGACAACTGTGGTATCTATTTTAGTGTCGAGAGGAGAAAACCCATTTTGAAGCAATAAACTTTATAAATGGTAATAATTAAACTACCATGTTGACATCTATTAAAAAATTATAGTTTTCTTCACACTACCCTTAAAAAAGTATTTCGTGCTTATCACGATTGAGGTTACAATAATATAGCACAACTAGCACAAACTTCAAGTCAGTTTATCACTAAAATTATAAATGTTTATTTTACCTTCTGAAGTATTGTTTACATAAAAATGCTGTTTTATTAAGGTTTTTGTTGATTAAATTAAATATTTTCAAAAATAGCTTTAAATATATTTTATATAGAATTAAATTTTCTACAAAATTTGAATTACTGGTGTTTTATTTTTTTCAATAAAGGAATCATTAATGTGTTAAAAAAATATATAATTTAATTATGTAGAACATATATAGTTTTTTAATATTTTTAAAAACAAGTGAGTAGTGAGTACGTTTTAATCTTAAAAATGCTGCCTTATTAAGGTTTTTGTTGATTATATCAAACATTTAAAAAAATATAGAATTATATTTTCTACAAAATGTTTTCGAAAACAAGTGAATTACATCGATTGTACCAACAGTTTTGTTAATGGTATGAATTAGGCAGCGCTGTCAATCCCGAGCATGATCTTTTGAGTCAGATCGGTATTTAAAATTAATTAATACTAAAAATCAAAACTTTTAGTTGAACTAATATTTTTGCTATTGTGATTAACATTATGGTTATATTGTTTCCATTATTATTATGTAATTGTGTGGCGTGGGGTGCCTATAGCACTAAATTTAATAATTTTGTAAGTTTTAAAGTTTTTTTATTAATGCGATGTTACGTTTAGATACTATGTATATGATAAATATGTTTTTAGTTGTAAAAAAAATGAAAGAATAACACAAACTCTAAAAGTTTATACAATATAATACAAAACCTTTAAATTATATAGCATGTATCTTTATTACTTTGTTTTTTTTTTTTATTTTTTATAATATTTTTAATTTTAAGTTTTTTCTTTGTCGAAGTGGACGCAAGATAATGCTAAAGTGGATAAAATATATAATAATTTAGTAAAAACAAAGCTAAGAAACAGGATTGAGAAAGAAATTTGGTTTAAAATGACTTGACAAATGTGGCTGCATAGTTTACCCAAAGAAGCGGTAAATAAAATAAACACAACTTATGCAAAGGCTATGTTAATTTATTTATTAATTGGTTTATTTCTGCTGCCAGAGCTAATCACCGACGCCAGAGGTTAAAACTACCACATCTGAAAAATTTTGCCGTAAATTCAGGAATTTTAACCTAAATTAAGTTCTTTTGCGTGCACGCAACATCGAGGCAGTACACGGACTACTACTACTAAAGTTGTTCTTCTTATTCGAAAGAAGGCGTATTTATTACAACCCATTTTTTCTTAACCAGAAAAGCTGACCGTTCAGATAGAGGACTCAAACTCATAACCCCTAGTGTAGCAGTCGGGTACGGCGGTCAAACTTATGCACATGTTGATATTAAAGATGTATCAATATTCGATATAATTAATTTTGAATTAAGTAAGTTTTTTTTGTTGTCTGCTTTAATTATTTATAACTTAATACATTTTTTTGGTATGTGTGTGCAATTATCTTGCTTATAGTTTAAAACAAAATTTAATCTGCTTCATAAAATGATGTTGGTAATTTTAGATTCTTGCTCAAATATCATTGTAAGATTTATATAGAAGGTGTTGTGAAAAAAGATTGAAACATTTTTGAAGAAGTAGTAGTATGAACCAAAATAGGTAAAAATGGCTTAATAAACATGAGTCCGCAAAGCATCGGTTTCGGAGATATGAAATACTTCAGTTTAATTTTTTTTTTAAGAAGTGAATTTTTGATATTGTTAATACTATGCAAACATCAAATTAGAATTGGTTTCATGTTTCTTTCATCGTCCTGAGGTTTGCGGGTGTTTTATTTTTAATTCAAACGGTACGTAATTGAGCGGTCTTACATATGTTGGCAGATTATTGTATTGCTTTATGGTGCCTGTTGTTAGTGTCTGTCTGCATTTGACTGTTGCATGTTTTGTAGTCCTTATGTGTGATTTTCTACTTGATTGATGGTTGTGTATGTTTTTGTTTGATTGTATTGTTATATTGCTTTTTATCATTTTGTGATTTATTTTATATAGCAATAGTATATTGTTCAAGGCTATCATCTTATTTATATTTAGTTCTCCCTTGTATAGTTCAGTAGTAGGTGTTTTTTCTATCTAGTGTATATAAAATTTTAATAAATTTATTTTGTTGTCTTTGTAATTTGTTAATGTTTGTTTTGCTTGTGTTTTTCCAAATATGGTTTAGGTACTTGTTATGTGATGCAAATATTGCATGATAAACTGACTTTTTTAAATTGTTTGGTAGGTAGCTTATTATTTTTCCTATAGCTGCTATTGTTGACGAATTTTTTGAATTGTCAAGCCCAGGTAACTTACTTCGTTTATTTGTTTAATAGTTTTACCATATATTTCTATTGTAATAGGGGATGTTTCTTCCTTGTTGTTAAAAATCATGTATTCTGTTTTTGTTTCGTTGATGGTCAGCAGATTGTTGTAATACTATGTCTCTAAGGTTTTGATGTCTTCTTTTAAAAGTTCAAGATGGCTGCCGCGACAGACGGAAAAATAACCGCTCCTGAAGCAAAGTAGTGCAAATGTGGTAGTATTGCATTAAGTGGATACAAATGTATTTTATGTGACACCATATATCACCAAAGTTGTGTTAAAAAGTTGAAACAAATTGAATACCTTGAAGAATCAGAGATAAAGTGCTGTGCAACTGAAGACGACCGTGAAAATCCATGTGTTTTTAAAGTGGAAATTATGTATTTAAAGGAAATTATCAAAAATAAAGATGAAATTATTGAAACAAAAAATGCACTAATTGATGGATCAAACGGTAAAATAGCTCTTTTATTAGAAAAAATTAATTCATCTGCTTGTGCACAAAATAATATAATTTTAAAAAAGCCGCAAGTTCAGAATCCAAAGGCATCTAAGATAGCAGGAAATACTGAAATGTTGAAAGAAAACCTTGAAATAAATAAGAAACAAAATAAATATGAACAAATACCAATAGAAATAATCAATAAGGACAATGACCCGAACAATCATTCTAAAGAGAAACTAAATGATTATATTAATATAAACAAAGATTTGAAAGAAAACAACGAAAAATGGATTAAAGTAGACCGTAAAAAACCAAATAAAATACAAACAGTAGTCGGCTCCTGTAAAGATGTAAATAACGGATTAATGGCTTCTGAAAAATATGCATGGATCTACATTGGCAAATGTGTGGATTCTGTTTCAGTTGATATTATTGAAAAAATTATGTTGGATAAACATCCTGAAATTAAAATTAAAGGAATAGAAGAATGACCTACAAAAGGAAGAAATAAGGCTTTCAAACTAGGAGCAGATTATAAACATCTAGATAAGTTAATGAATACTAAGACATGGCCGCAAAATATTGCTATACGCAGATACAACTTTGTAAAAAATATAGTCGATAAAAATTTTCAGTTAACCGAGAATCTACAAAAAAACTTATAACAACTTTTAGTATTATACATAATAATATAAGATCTATAAGAGGGAAAATAAATAAATTAGAAGCAATGCTAGAAGAAAACCCTGAATGCAACATCTTAACGCTAACAGAGCATTATCAAACCTACAATAATTTGTAACTCAACGGAATCTCAAATTTTAATTTAACAGCAAACTACTGCAGACAGGCAAATGGTTCAAAAGAAACAGCATATGGCGGTGTAGCAATATTTACCCACAACTCTCTATTGTGCATAGTTCGGGAGGATATCGGTGCCATGGCGCAAAAGGATACGTTCGAGTGTGCGGCAGTGCAATGGATATTAAATGAACAGAAAACTGTATGTGTTGTTTTATATAGAACGCCTCAATTGGATGTATATGTTTTTTTTTTCAAAAACTAGATAAACTAGATAAACTTCTAGATATTGTTCTCTAATAACATTGACATTGCTACAAATACTAAGATAAGTGCTGATTTTTTAAATTTGTTACAATCATATAATATGAAACCAACTATTAAAGAGTATACTAGAGTTACTGCTACATCTAAAACTATTATTGATAACATATTAACAAATTTTACTTTTGATTATAATGCAAATGTAGTTCAAACTCATATATCGGATCATTATGCACAAAAAATTATTATAAAACATACAATCTCATCAAATAAAAGTAAATGTATACAGTCTAGAATACTTAATACGGCCAATATTTCAAAATTTGTAAACAATTTACTAGATATTAACATATTTCAAAATATTTACATAACACATTACAATACTAAGGAAATCTGGGAATTCTTTTTTCTAATAATTCGATTAAATTTTGAAGAATGTTTTCCATTGTTAACTATGAATAAACGATGTAAATCAAACAAAAATAAATATAATACCCCAGAAATAATAGAATGTAAAAAAACACTGGATCTACTATGTGTTCTAAGACATTACAGCAATCAAGCAAACAATCTCTATAAAAATCAAAATAAAATATACTGCTCCCTGCTAATAGAGAGAGATAAAAATATAATTAAAGATCAAATAGAACGCAGTGATAACACTCAAAAAACTGCTTGGCACATAATAAATAAGCGCACAAATAAAAACAAAAAAAATAACACTTTGTTAATTGAAAACGGCATCAAACAAGTTAACGAATTAAACGCATATTTTATAAATGCAGCAAAAAATATGGTTGACATGCTTCCTAATATAAATGTTAGTATAAATATTGAACAAAACAATAAAACAATTTACTTAAATCCAACTAATGAAGAAGAAGTATATAATATAATCATGTCGTTGAAAAATTCAAATAGTGCCGGTTACTACAATATAAATACTAAACTTCTAAAAGCTTCCTCAAATGAAATAATAACACCACTAACATATCTGATAAACCAATCGCTAGAAACTGGTTACTTTCCAGAATCGCTTAAGATAGCAGTAGTTATACCTATACATAAAAAAGGTGATCTAGGAAGTTGGTCAAATTATAGACCTATTAGTCTTTTAAGTGTATTTTCAAAAGTTTTAGAAAAAATCATTTATGTAAGGCTTTACAATTTTTTTATTAGTTGTAAATTACTGTACGATGGTCAGCATGGTTTCATAAAAGGCAAATCGACAAGTACAGCTTTATTTGAATTCATTGAGCATATAGCAAGTGTCTTCTAAGAAACTAAAATTCCAATGGGAATATTTTTAGATCTATCCAAGGCATTTGATAGTATAGATCACGATATTTTATCTCAAAAACTTAACAACTACGGCGTAAGAGGTGTGGCTCTGAAGTTGATACAAAGCTACTTGTTTAACAGAAAACAGAAAGTAAAAATGAACAACATAGATTCCGATTATGAATATATAACAATGGGGATACCGCAAGGAAGTATTCTTGGTTCATTGCTATTTATCATATATGTGAATGATTTACCACCTGTAGTGAAAAGAATGGATTCTCTAATCGAAAGCTATGCTGACGATACAAATATGCTGCTAAGTGACTTATCAATTACAAATTTAATCCATAAATCCGACTTACTCTACAAAGAAACCGAAAATTGGTTAGTTGAAAACAGACTTATTTTAAATCATGAAAAAACTCATGCAGTAATGTTTAGAACCAGCCGAGCCAACTATGTACCTCTAACAGATATAAACCTTAGCAATCAAATCATAAGCGTAAAAAGCAATGTAAAGTTTTTAGGAATGTTTATAGATGATAAATTAAACTGGCAACTCCATATTCAAAACTTAATAAGCAAACTAAACTCGGTGTGTTATCTGCTTTGCGAACTATCAAAAGTAATGGAATATCCAACACTAAAAACTGTGTATTATGCAAATTTTGAGTCACTCTTAAGATACGGAATTATATTTTACGGGCAAAGCAGCCATGCACAACAATTGTTTAAGTGCCAAAAAAAGCTATTAGAATATTGTTGCGTCTGAAATATAAAGAATCTTGCAGAGAACAATTTAAAAATCACAAAATTATGACATTTTACAGCTTGTATATATATGAACTTTTAATTTTTAATTTTAAAACCAAAAGTAATTTTAACAAATTTAGATTTAAACATTGTTATAACACAAGACGTCAGCACGACTATGCATTACCAAATTGCAGGTTACACATCAGCTCAAAATTGCCTCAATATAGTGCTATGAAATTATTTAATTACCTTCCAGAAAATATTAAAAGTATAACTAACTTAAATCAATTTAAAAAAGTGTTAGCTAACATGCTAATTGATAAAGAACTGTACAGTATAAACGATTTTTAAATATGTTTATGTGTAATGTTTTGTGTTTGCATGTTTTTTTTTAACTTCTGTACTTGTAATAGTATATACTTACTAATTTTTAACATGTTTTTAGATATATCTGTTTTATGACCATTTTATTTTTATATGTATGTATGTATGCTCTAAACGTATGTATCATGTATATGCTAAGAAAATAAACTTTACTTTACTTTACTTTACTTTAACAAACCTTTCTAATTCTTTATTCTATTCCTGAATATATAATGCATGTATCATCAGAATATATATATATATATATATATATAGAGTGTTCCGTGTAATCTAAGTTCTAATATATCGTTTGTGTATAATATATATAGTGTCGGTGGCAAAATTCCTCTTTGTGGTATGTCGTAATCTGCTTGTAGTGGTTTACTTTCTGTAGAGTTTACTTTTGTTTTTTGTGGTCTGTTTTTAAGGTATGAGGCTATTAGGTTAAGTTCTTTGTCTTTTATTCCTATTGTCTTTAATTTTTTTATAAGTTTTGTTTTAGATATGGTATCAAATGCTTTTTTTATGTTGATGTATATTGCTACCACAGTTTCTTTCTGGTCCACGTACGCTTTATATGGGTCTATGAGATCATATGCAGCTGTTGAAAAGCATACTGTTGTTTATAAATTTTATTGTTTTTATTTATGTGTTTAGTTAATCTCGTATAAATTTCTTTTTTCAGTATTTTGTTTAATGTTGATAGTAGTGATACAGGTCGATAATTTTCTGATTTTGTTTTATCTTCTATTTATGTATGGGCACTATTATTGTTTGTTTCATATAACATGGATATATACCTGTTTCAATAACTCTATTTATTATTTGTACTAATATCGGTGTTAGAATTTTTTTGTTTTGCTTTATTAGATTGTTTGAAGTTTTATCAAATCCGGGTGTTTTGTGTTTTTTTCAATTTTATGATTATTTTGTTAACTTCTTTTTGCCATGTGTAATCAAAGTGTATGTTGTTTAATTTTATTTTTATTGTTCTGACTTGTGATTTCTCATTTGTGCTTGAAAGTTGTTTTTCTGCTAGCTTTATTCCAATATTTGTAAAAATTCATTTATTTCATTTGCTATTTCTATTGCTTTTTAGTTGTTGTTCCATCTTCTTTTAATATTTCTTCAATGTTTATTTGTTTTGGAGTTTTTTTGTTAATCTGTTTGTTTATTAACTTCCATATGTTTGTGGGATTATCTTTATTTAATTGAAATTTGTTTTTGTAGTATTGTATTTTGGTGTTTTTTATATTGTATAACGTTTTCTTCTGTTGTTTGCAATATTCGTTTTTTATTGTTTCATTATTTTGATTTCTAAGATGTTTTTTATGCAGTTTGTTTCTTTTTTTAATGTTGTCTAAAACTTCTTTATTTATCCATAGGCTTTGTTCCGTCCTTTTTAACGTTTTTGTAGTTTGGTTGCTTTCTACAAATTTTTGTAATTTTTTTGATAATTTTTCAAAATTATCTATTTTTTTAATGTTCATGCTGTTAATTTCTTTAGTTATTTTGTTATGATCTGTAAAAATATGTTATTCTTTTTTACCTTCTTTTTATATTTCTTAAAATCTTCAGTTTTTTTATCATAATTAACTGATTGTTTGTGATATAAACATTAAATATTTGATTGTTGTTGTTAGTGCACAAGTTTTGTTTAGTACTCAAAAATTAGTCGGCACGCATTTTATGTATGGCTGTGTTCAAAGGATTGCAACCGACGCATATCCAAAGTCGGTATCTACTCATAGAGCAGAAGAAAAACTTCTAGCACGTATAGACTGAATCCGGGGATGAGTGTGCAAAGAATATCAACCAAGGTAGGACATAATACTTTTCTTGTTTAGACAATCCTCCACTAGCAGCTGCTTTATCCGTACGATGTACAAGTGCATGCCCTAAATTCATTTGATCATTAAGCACGTATGTTTTTTTGTCGCTGGTTTCTACGCAATACAACTATGTAAATACGATTGCCTATATGATCGATGTGTATGTAAGATGCTTCTTATGCCCGTATGATACTATCTATTATTCTTTATAGAATTATTTATATATAATTATGGATGAAACTTTAAAAAGTCTGTAAAATGCACAAATGATCATCAATTTTATTGCAGATTGAAGATTTAAAAATATTTTTAGTTTTTCTTTATTATTGACGCAAAAATGTACAAATTAACAGTTAAAAAAAAATAGTTACGTTATATTATAAAAGCTATTTTTCACATTTAATGTGTTAATTATAAAGAAAACCTAAAAATATTCTTAAAATTTTAATCTACAATAAGATTGATGACATTTTGTGTATTTTACAGACTTTTTAAGATTTAAATATTTTATATATATAATTCAAGATATAATTATTGACAGTGTAATACGGGCATTAATAAATCAGTCTACGCTCATCAGTTTTTCTATCAACACGTACCCTATCCTTACATTTAACACCCTTATTTTTTTGCTAATATTCTTTTTTCGGATGAAACCGTTAATTTTGGTTAACTTGAGCTAACTAAAATTGCCGTGCTCTACACGTTTTTTATTAAACATTTTGATGAGTATTGTAGGCGATATGTTTCTAGGGGACATGTTTCTAGATCGTGTTGATTTACCAAACCGATTAACAGGCGCGGCTTACCTAAACTTTATGCAGCGAACAGTATATGATTTTTTGACAACATTACTATTAACCAAAGACAACAAATGTGATTCCAACACGATGGTGCTTTAGCTCATTTGTTGATTGCCGTTAGAGAGCATTTATATCAAACTTTTCCACGTAGATGGGTAGAAAGGTGCGGACCTGTTCTATGACTTGCAAGATTGCCTGATTTAAACCCTCTAGTTTTTTTTCTTTGCGGATATTTAAAAACGTTGGTTTGTGGTACTCCTTATGTCGTGGTTGCTTGGAAATGGAAAGAGGACACTTCAAACATCTTATGTTACTTAATTTTTCAAGATTAAACTTTTTTATGTTCAAAACCGTTACTTTGCGGACCAATGTTTAATAAGATTTTTTGTTTATTTTGGTTCATACTACTACCTTTCAATATTTTACAATCTTTTTTTAACATATAGATAGGCTTATTTTCTTTTTTATTTTTAAATAGTTTATTTACTAATATAAACCTCAAATATTTGCACTATATAACGAGCAAATGAATAAACTTGCTTAAAAAATGGTGACTTAGTGGAAAAGAAGAGTCATGCTTAAGTGTACATATTGTATTGTTTAAATATAAATAATCCACACAATTAACAAAACTGCCATTAAAATTAAATCCAAGAAATTATAATTGAAAACAAATAACATTATGATAAATTCATGCTAAAACAATACAATGCAAGGGTTGTAGTAATATGAATCTGGTTTTTGAAATCTTGGTGGCTTCTGAATTTCTAAAACTGACAATTCATGATTCATATTTAACTCATTTTAAAGATACTAATAAGTAACAAAATAAGTAACTTAATTGACTAAAAACAATAACGTACCAATAAGAGATAGAATACAATAGTAGAGGTGCTATTATTTTTTACTGTTTTCATAAGACATTGGGAGATTAATAGAAACACTTTTAGAATTTACGTATTTTGATTCAATTTTATTTGTTTTACGGACTTGCATATGTTCCTTGAGTCTTGGTAGCAATGATCTAGAATTTAATATATTTTTAATTGCAATTATTATTAGTTATTCAAAACGAGGATTAGTGTTACTTACGGGTAAACATGAGTATTGCTGTAACATTTTGGACGTGCCCAAGTAATTTTAATTGGTTCACCATTGATAAGCATTCCTAAAATATATTTAATTGTAAAAAAAATACAGAATTTGTTATTATGTTTAATTACCTTGCATTGCATTCATTGCATCTTCTGCTGCGTTTCTTGTAGTGAAATTTACGAAAGCGTAGTCTAACATTTTATAAACTTTTATGATTAGGACAATAGGGACAATTTTTAAGATTTTGTTCCATAAATCAGCATTAGTTAAATCAATGCTTAAGTTACGTATATATAAGTTTTTCACCTGAAAAAAAAATTTACTTAGTTGTATAAAGTTATGACTGATAAAAAATAAAAGTTAAACAAGTGCATTTTCCAAAACGTAGATTTAATAACAATGCTGTAAGTGTTTTCTTTTTGCCAAGTGAGATAAGCTAAGGTAAGCCAAAATACTCACTTAACCTCACAAATATTTGTTCTTTTTTTAAATTTAAACTCACTTGTCATTGTTTACAATTTTATACATTTTTAAATTAATTAATTTCCATTCTGTGATAGGACGTTATAGTCAAGGGGAAAGTAAAATTCTTACTTTGGCTTACTTGGTATTGTACAAATTAAACGGTCTATTAAGTGAGATAAAGTAAGATGAAGTAAGAATAATTGAAAATAGTGGCAAAAGGAAAGCACCTAATAACTCTTTTTTGTGTCAATGTTATCCTTTATAAAAAATTTTGTTTATTTTAAAAAATACAAATAATCAGAACATACAAATGTTCAAAAAATTAAAAAAAAAACCTAAAATTGAACTAAGATTTAAGTATCTGTTGAAAGCAATCTTATTAAAAATTGTAAGTTCAGAAATGTTTACATTTTATCTGAAAGGTGATATTTTTGTCTAATTTAGTAATTAAAGTTATGTCGAAATTGTAGAGTTTTTATGGAAAGCAATCAGAATTCACATATACTCAACATTTAACTAAATAAATTAGAAAACTTAAACATAATATTAAAACAAACGGACTTAAAGTTACTATAAGTAAATAACAGTCAACCAATTTAAACACATTAAAAGTAAAATTTTCCGACTTATTTTTATTTAAATTATTTTTGTAGAAATGCATGAGTTTTTACGTCTTTTTAATTGTAAAATTGCAAATAAACTATTTATTTAAAGCTATGTAGAAAAAAAAAACCTTAACATTATATCATTGTGATTGTCTAAGAGTCTAAGTAGTTTGTTTCTTTCTTAAAATTATCTATTAAAATACTGCAATGCTAACTTTAGAACTTCGCATATATCTTGTTAAATGTAATGAATTTGGCAATGTTAATTGTCAATACGCAAATGATATAATTAACAAGAAATATTTAGATGTATACGTAACCCAACGTGCAGTACGTAAACCAATAAAAAAAATTAATGCCGCGGAAGACGTAAAAAATTAGAAGAAAAATATACAACAACACAATGATTGCTAGATAGATAGATAATTTTATTAATGCTCTTTTTTTGAGAAAGTAAATGTTTGGTATTGCATGATGTTTTACAAAATTCTAGTGAATTGTTTTAACTCCTAGGTGGTAGTGACACTGGCAACGGTATACTAGCAAACACAAAGCAAAAATTGCTAATATTATTAAAGATACTGGCTGTATTGCAAGCTTGCTCAACACAATAGGACTAGGCATAGGTAGCATTTGTTGTAAATTATCCAAATTTTGCCAACATCGGATGGTAATGCACCGTTACCGTCAGCAGAAAAACTGTATGGAGGCGGGTACGATCAGACTAGTACTCTAGTCTACTCTATTCGTTGAGTACAGTAAAAAAAACATGTGCAATAGCTTTCGGTAATCAAAGCAATGGTGGGCAGCAGAAGTCAAAAGTACAGGACCCATTTAAGACAATTCAATATTTAGTTGAAGAGTGAGTTTTTGAAAACATACCATCTTCTGTCGGAATTAGATTATGTTTTTGCTGAATATGATTAATTTGTTTTTTATTAACAAATGGTTGAAAAAATTTCTTTTCATTGAAAGTATAATCAGAAGCCAGAGAAAAGAAAAACTTGATATATTTCAACCGTTCAGATGACACAAAAAAAACATGAAATTGTTGGGGCGTTAAGATTTGCTTATCGGCAGGTAATTGCAAACTTGCAGCTGCTGCAGTTCTCTTAGCGGTTCCACCTAGTCCGTCGCTTTGTCCTTTGTCATGCGCTGTTGGGAAAAAATGCCATTCTGCATCAATTTTGAAGTCTTTCTTATGGTTAAATAAGTTAAAAACATTTTTATAATTTTTAAATTGTTGCGTCGTTCCATCAGAAAAATAGTGAATTTTTTTAATAATTTTAATTTTTTTTTTTAATTTTTGAATTATAATCTTTATAAATGTATGAACAGCAACATTGTCATGAGTTAAATTGTTAGAGGTAATAATATAATTTGTATGCAAAAGGTTTCCTTCTGTGGACTTGTAAAATACCACGACAGGAAAAATTGTAGCTTGATTGTTATTCTAATGAAATCCTTGTGCAGCCTCTATAATTTTCAGGAAAATCCATAATAACAATAAATTCTGTCTCAGATATTTTTGTTTTTAAATCTCTCAAAAATTTTGATTGCTGTTTTGCGATGTAAGCATGTGTCAAAAGGACATGGAATTTTTCAAAAAAGTATTCAATAAATTCCGTTAAATCTTTTGTAATGGTTTTGAGTGTACAGTACGGCGTGTTGACCCATGGCTTAAAACTTACAGAATTAACCTCATTTAAATCAAACAGTTTTACAATATATGTACGTAATTTTGTAAATCCTGGACACTATTTACTTTTTAAAAAATAACAACTCTCTGTTGGAATATTGCACTAATTATGGTTTTCCAATAATTAATGTACACACTTTTTAATTTCAATGTAATATTTTATTTATTATTGAAATAACATTAAATATTAAATGACAATATAGGTCATAACCCGATGAAGATCTAGTTTTTAACTGACTAATTCTAATACGTGCTTCTACATTTATATAAATCAATTTGCTGAGCTAAGCAGCAGGTGGCTGGTGTTGTTACATTTCTCGGTAGACGCTTTCTTATCAGGAAGAGTCTGGTTTCGCTGGCGCGACCGTAATTCACGTAATTCAAACAGTCTTGATATGTAGCAATCTCATGTTTTTTGCATTGAGTTATAGCTTTTAGATTTGCACCTGTTATTGAAAAATTGATAATTAATTAATAACAAATGAGTGATTTGTTTTACCTTATATACATAATTTGACGTTTTGGTGTATAGTGCACACGCAAACGGTATGAGTGCCAGCGCTCTTGACAAAAACACATTGAATCGGTCGTAAGATGGCAATGATCGAAAAACCAACTTTCAAATCAGGTTGTTCTTCTTTTAGCATTGCATAAATTTCTCTCAGTGGTCCCAAGAGTAATCGTTTTTGATTTTTTATTTTATCCCCAGCATCGTTTTTAGTGGTGACAAAATCTTTTTTACCAGGCATTTGTGAACTAACGTCATCTTTTAAATAGAAGTTAATAACTTTCTCTTTTGTTTCATTGTCGAGTATTTTTCCTATGATTATAAGTACAAATTTAGTTTATCAAATAAATGACAAGATGGTCAAAATAATATACCTGGTTTTAGATTAGGTGAACCTAATATTCCACTATCCTCTAAAACTTTTTGAGAAGCTTCTACAACTTTGTGTGAGACTCCAAAAATACTTGTTATTGTGTAAGTACTCCAGTGCGATGGCATTAACGTCAAAAGTTGTATTTTTTAAATTCTTGTTGTAGTTGGATTTTTAAAAATTGTTTTGAGATTATTAAAAATTTCGACGTTATCTTGAACGTCTTTTAAATTAAATGATGAAGAACGTTCATCCAAATCTAACTTTTTAAAATTGTTGATTTCTAAAGTAGCACTCTCTCCTGTATACTCTGAATTTTTTGAAGTAGTCGATATTTGAGAATTTGAGACTTTTCCTAAGTATTTATTGATAATTTGACAGTGTTAGCAGATTATAAAATTATGTACATATATGAAAACTAATGATTACCTGAAATATCATCAACTATAGTTTTAGTTCTTAATCTTGCGTCTTTATAGCAAACAGAGCAAAGTTTCATGTCATCTCCTAGATTTAAATATTTAATCATATCCAATGTCGGTTTTCTTAAACTAGTTTTTGCACACTTTTTGTTTTCTAATTATATAAGAACTATGGTTGTTCCAAAGTCGTTCTTTCTTAATTTTAAACATTATAACAAAAAAATTATTTATTAACTGAAGAACCCAAAAAATGTCAATTAAATTTACAAATTAACATAAACTTTCACAATGAGATATAAAAGCTGTCAAATTTGACGTTTACTTTAATTAAAATGCCATTATTTGTACTAATTTCATTTCATTCGTCATAGATCCAGCGTTGCCAGATGACGCGATTGAATTTATCGTGCATTAATATTATATTTACGGTAGATCGTAGTTGCATAATAATTTCAATTGCATATAGTATTGTATTTACAAATTAACATAAACTTTTACAATTAGGTATAAAAGCCAACTGTAATTTTTGAAGTTTAGTTTTATTTAGGTTAGGTTTTCTTATTTAAGCTCACTAATTTTTTTTTTTAGTGTTTCTATTATTATTACAATCTTGTAAAAATGTTTGAATATATTAGTTGCAATTGGTTATTATATTGTTTTTGAAAAAGCAGTAAAAAATTCAATTTAAGTGTAAATCCCATTATTTGTACGAATTTCACTTTATTTGACATCGATCCAGCGTTGTCAAATGACCAGATTGAATTAATGTTATATTTATTCTAACGCGTTCAAAATTGCTGGAACATCTACGTCGAAGCCGATTGTAAATACAAGACTGGTTATTTAAATTAACTAAAATAATTTAAAGCATTAGGTGTAAATCGCGACGATTCCATAATAAAGTTGTTTTTTTTGGCTGTTTACAAATATAGTATATCAATAACATATTTAAGTATTTTTTTGACCTATTAAACAAAAAATTAAAAATACCCAACTTCTTATTTTTTAATTTGTTTTTAATAGAATAAAAACATTTTAAAAATTAACGGAAATTTTTCTAACACATTTTTTTTTAATTTTTGATCAATTTTAAGCAATAAATGTTATCTTCAATAATTTTCAAAAAAATTACCTAAAACGTTACAGGCGTTTGAAAATTGCAAAAAAGGTTAAAAATTGACATTTTTGAAAGTTGTACCTTAAATATCTCGGCACTGGGTAGCACAAAAAATCTAAAAAAAATCAGGGGACCAGAGTTTATGTTAAAGAACTGATTCCTTAAGTTGCGACATAAAAAAATATTTTTTGTACCACTTCACTCATACATGGCCATATACATGTACATTTACACAAATATGAATTCATAATATATATATTTATTTATGTAAAAATATATCATATTTATTATGTATTCTTTTATGTGTAAATTTTATAAGTTTAAATTTTAATTTCAGTTACTTATTAAATTTAAATCTCCCGCGCGTCGTGTTGCTCTAACAAAGGCGACATCTATAAAGCAGATGCAGCAAAATCTGCTTAATGTGTTGCCTATAATTTATATGGGAATAATGCATCTATAAGGTGATCTGTGGTTGAATCTATCTCATTTATGAAATCTATCCAGACTAAAGATAATTATTTTTATATTAATTATACGAGAAGGAAACTCAAGTTTGTTTTAGTTATTATATCTACAAGTTGTTATTAATTTATATATTAAAATATAAATTGGTCAATAATTTGCAATCTCTTTAATAATGGCAATTATGAACATTCCCTACAGGTATATATGTTGCACGTGATTATAAAATGTAATTATTTAGAAGTACTAAATATATCACTTTGTAACTGTATGATAAACAACAAAATAGTTCATGCTAATGTAAATATGTGATATTGAAATTTTAATTTTTTTATAGTTTGCACAAAAAATTAAAATTTGACATACATATTCAAATTAAAAAAGTTTTCTTATTTAATTTACATTTCTTAAAGGTACATAGTTAAAAAATGTTAAAGTTTTATTTTTGTTTAACATACTGTATATGTAGTAAAAAACATTTATCATTTAATTAAAAGCAATGCGGCCTTTCAGATAAATCTACATTTTAATGTTTTTTTTTTTTCGAAAAAAAAAAAAAAAAAGTTAAAAAATATTATTTATAAATAAAACTACATCAAATGCTTACGAGACACAACTTTAACTATGCTAACTTTAATTAATTTAAATAAACTGGCAAACCAGAATACAATACATTTTTTTTGCACGAAGTAAGTTCTATGTGCTCTAGTGAAAATAATCTAAATGTTATGTATGTAAGGAGATTATTAGCTATGACGTGCACGCCATGTTCTACTAATGAAAAATAACGCTTAAAACAGTCAGACTTGTTAGATCAAAAATAATTACTTTTATATTAAGTATACAAGGAGGAACCTGAATTATTCCTTTTCTTTCCAAAAATTTGCCAACACAACTCTTTACCAGCCTGTGGTGCATATATCAACATAGGCAAGTCATAGTGGCATCGCCTGGCTATGTGAGCGTTTAGAAATATTAACTGTGTACGGAGAAACACATAATTTGTAATTAACGTTGGGTTTTGTTTTAATTTGATTATCTTAAATCTATTCATAATAAGTTGATAAGTTTACAATAATTAATATAAAATTTTACTATCAATTAATAAAAAATGAAAGGAAAAAAAAAATAATAAGAATAAATAATGTTAAAAATCTCCAAAACCGTTGCTATGACAACTCATGTTTATTAAAACTTTTTGTTTGTTGTGGTTCGTACTATCAGCTCCTTAACTATTTAACATTCTTTTTTGAACACCTTGCGTATTTGATGATATCGTTAGTTGTGCAGTAATTTCCTATGCTCTGAAAAGGACGACTGGGTACTACCCAACTAGCACCAAAGTGGCCGCAACTGAGATGGGAACCTAGAACCAGTAACTGCTACGTAACTGTCACTAAATCTGCAACTTTGGTAAATAAATAACTTTATTTTACAAATTTATAGTCGCTGCTACGTAGTTTTTACCAGGAATAGCAACTGTATAGTTATGTTACTTCTAGGTAGCTTCCCCGGTAGTTGGAACGTTGTAGTTACCAGTGGGACAACTTTAAAGTTATCGGAACCTAACGTTGGCAAACGGTAGTAGCAACGACTACCTAATGCTACTAAAATGCAACTTTAAAATTTTAATTACTTTCAAGTAGCATTGATAATTCCCATCGACGATTTCGGGACGTCTGCGCAACTTTAACGGCCTGGAACTTAAAAGTAATATGTATTAGTGTCAACAACGTTCTTGTTTTTGAATGTAATTGTGCTGTAGGCTACTATAAAGTCTGTGTCACCTCTCAAAATTACCATGAAGTAGATTTCACCATACAGTTCCCAATATGCCAATATTGAGAAGCGGTGCATAATATTATAAAATTAAAAAAGTTAACCTAAAAATTTGTGCTGAGTGCAGCGTTATTTTTAAGTGCAGTGTATAGCACAAAATTTATGTTTTCCGATGTTTATGTGATGGATTAACGGGATTAATTTAATTCTACATTAGGTTGTGGTTGTACTTGACACTTGTTGAGAAAGCCATGTAAGGGTAAAACCACCCAGTTTGAGTTTCGAGTCCCAGATGGTACTGTGAGGACCCACAGGAAACCTTAAAGTGGCATTACAGTTTCATTTGGCACTTTTTAGTAATTATAACTTTAAAGTTACACATTCACTTTTGCTAAGTGACAATTACTTTGAAGTCGCTTTTTTTAGTAATAACCACTTTAAAGTTACTTTTTCAAAAATTCGCCATCTTTATGGACAACACCAGGGACAATATTATTTCAAAACATGTCATAATGTCTGGAAATAGGTTAATTTGTTATAATTTCTGCACAAAATAAATAATGATTTTAAAATGTTTTTAATATCAACGTGCCATATTTTCACATGACATGACATTAAATATTTTAAAGTCAATATTTTAATATAAACATACAATTTTGAATGGCGCGATGTTCAATTTTAACTTGGCACCTTTATGTTTATCAGTAAAGTAGCATTTGTTTTGTAATTCAGACCATCGGGAATTAGAGTGCAAGTTGTTTCGGATATTATTATTTTTTACTAAATATTTTATTTTGTTTCTGAGTGTTTAAGTAAACCAGACAAGGATTATGTAGAAGTGAAACAAAAAAATATCAAAGTCTTGCAAAACAAAGCAAGCACTATTAAAAGTTTTAAAAAAGAGGAGGGAGGTTCTATGTAACTACTACGTCGTACAAATTGCCGTTACGTTGTAGCACAGCCGTCTCTATTTACAAGCCGTGCTCATAGAAACTTGGCAACGCTGCAAGTGGGCTATCAGTTTGTATTGAAATACATGGGAAAGTGGTAGGAAGAGTGTTTTGAATTTAAATATAAAGGTAAGTCTAACAAATATTTATAATATGTGCATAGGAAAAATGTCATACTACTTATTTTCTTGCTTTATAAATCAATATCAATGTTTTTAATTTAAATAAAGCTGGTGTTTTGGTTTAGTTTGTTTTTAGGTTATGTGATTAAAACCAGTTTAAAGTATATATTAATTAATAAATACACACTTAAATAATAGTTAAATGCTGTATTTAAATAATTTAAATAAAGTGATTTAATTTTATTGTCTGTTGTGCATATAATAACATGTACTTTTTATTTTATTTTAGATGCCAGGAAGATGTATACACTGGAGACAAGTGGATCCCGTAGTTTTTTATTTCTACAACATGAAGAACAAAGTGCACTAGTTCAATATAAACAAACCAATGGACCATTTAATAATATAGTGCTTGTGCGAAGTATTTAAAAAAGAGTGATATTTTGTTTAAATTTTTTGAAATCGATAATGCCTGTGAAGAGAAAATTTCTCTAACGGACTGTAGTTATTATCGTAAGTTATAGAAGTGTTGTAAAAATATAATTATAAATTAGTGCAAGTGATGTTTTTTAATATAGAAAACAGGAAACATATTTATTGTACGTAAGTAAGTTATTTTCGTTGCAATGATTTTGTATGCCGTTAATTAATAATATAGCAGTTTCCTTTACTGATATAAAAGTAATTAACATGTTGCTAATTTAAAAATAACTCTTACTGTAAATATCAATTTGCAAGCATCTGTTTAGTCGCTAAAGCTTTTATTATAAAAAAATGTATAGTGCGATAACAATGCTTTTTAATTTTTTGGCTGGTTTATCGAATAACAGCAAATTACAGCATAAACTTTATTTATTTGTTGGCTCTTTATATGTAATTTATTTGTATGTGGACTAAGCAATTTTTGCTTCTATAAGACTCAACTTTGGTCTGTAATTTATATATATATAACATTTTTATTGCACAAGTAATTTACAACATTTTGAACAGGTATAATACATAGACGAAAAAAAAAATGTTTTGTACAAACGGCTATCGACCGTAGTCTTTCAGCCATGTAATTTATATTATTACTCATTTTGCATTTTATTATTATGTATATATGAAGTTTAACAAACTAGTCAATTAGCGAGTAATTTAGTTGACTACTCTCGATTAAATTACTTGCTACTTGACAAAATTTTACCAATTTTGTATTTGTGTTTTATTATTTATATCACCGGTTATTATTATAAATTATAATTTTTATGTAATGCATATTTTGTTAATAAAGTCTGTGATTATTATTGCCAATTTTGTATTTGTGTGTATTATTAATCATATCTGTGGTTCTTATAATTTAATTTTTTTAGAAATTATCATTTTTATATAATATTTTGTTATAGGTAAGTGTAATTACATTTTACATATATACAGTTATAACTTCATATATATTGATTCCAGAGTTTTATTTTCATTTTTATATGTTTTTTAATTACAGTTTGATTTATATTATTAAAATTTACATTTATTTAATTTACTAATTTACGTTTGTTATTTTGTGTAGCGAGTTCTTCTGTTCGAAACGCACGTAGGCCGGCCCACTTATGGCACCGAATGCGACGTTGCCAAGCGTATCAGCACGGCTTGTAAGTAGAGACGGCTGTGGTTGGATTTCCTCCAAGTAGTGATGGTCATCTCATGTGTGCCAGCGTTCTCTGTGGGTACTGTCGTAATTAAGAGAGAACCTAGGGAGCTGGTAGTCTAACCAGAAATGGTCGACTGCGCATTAGGAGCTGGCCGGGTTAAAGATCTTTTGGCATTGGCGGTTGAAACCCTTTTTGGTGCTGAGGGCACCTTTCTTGGTTTTTGTCTTTTTATTTTCTTTCACCGGGGTGAATTTGTCCTCTGGAAACTTCTTTGTGAGGGGCGACATTATTCTCCAGCTGAGTCTTCATCGGTTATTTGTCCTGGAGTCGGCTGGATTTTTTACCAACCTCTTGGCGGAGGTCTGGACCTAGTGATGAAAAATTTGGCTTAGTGTGGCTCGGTAGCCGCAGTTTTTGGAACTTATTTGAGGAAAATTTGGAATGGAGTTGGGGTATTTGGTGACGTAGTTGGCTGGCTATGCTTGGCAATAAGTGAGTATGTGGCCGCTAACTAACTTATTGATGATGCAATCTATCCAGTAGTTTTATTCTTGGTTTGGTTTGAAAAGAATCGGTTTAGTTTATTGATCTTTGTATGCATTTTCTCAGCTGGTTATCTAGCTTTTTGTCTTTACGTAAAGGAGCTTTAGGATTTGGCTATTGGTCTACTTGGGCTTAGGGTCCTTGCTGAATAATGCTGCCATGGCAGTTTGCACTTAAACCTCGGCGTGATTTATGCAGACCATAAACGAGCAAAAGCTACAGCTTTCAGCAGGTATAGAAAATAAACTACAGAAAAACTAGATAATAGTAAACTCAAAAAACTAGTTACATCAAGGTAGCCAGTGATGTGTCAGTCATCCAATGGTGAATGCTTTCTGGAAGCTACTTACTAACATTGTATGGCTCTTAAGATTTCTAGATCTCATGGCATATAACTACTTCTTGTGGGGTTATCTGAAAAGCAAGATTTTTATTAACAAACCACAAGATATTTAGAAATTCAAAATTAAAATAAGTAAGGAAATTCTTAACATTCCCTAGATATGTTGCGTCGCGTTATGCAGAATTTCAACGTCCGCCTTCAAGAATGATTAGAGAGAACCATTTGCTTGTCATAATTCTTAAGAAATACAAATATCTCACTGTTACTTTATTACTATTACATATTTTTCAATTAAATTTTGTTGAATTACACGATTTCCAATCTTCCCGCTCCCGTAGTCCACCCTGTATAAAAGACATATATTTTTGTTTGTTTTTTTTAACCATTCAGCCATCAAATTATTGTAAACTCAAGCAGACCGCAATATGTAAACAACACTGGCTAGTCTAGTCGGCAATTTGAAACCAGACGTGAAAAAAATAAAACGAATAAACCAATAAATTATATAATGAAATATTGACTTATTGATATATATTTCATGAGTTTGTGCACCCTGAGGATACTTTTGAAATTTGAAGCTAATACAATTTAAATATATTCTTATCATTCAATTATTGCTACATAAATGCATACAAATACAAAGGGTGTTCCAATATTTAAAAATATATGAGGGGAGTTTTTTATGTTACCTACTTATGAAAACAATGTTTAGTTTTTATGACAATTTATAGTGTAATCTTCAAGTTTGTTTTTAATCGATTAATATTTGTCATTTTTATATCAGTTTAAAGAGTATGATTGAAATATGACCTGAAAATTTGTTCATTATTAGAGGTTGATTGGTAGACGGCAACTAAGTTTCAAATTAATAGTTTTAACAGTATATGTACGAACAAACTAAAGTGTTTCTTTTGATAGGTTTGTAATAACTTAGTTTAAAGTTTAATTAAATAATTTATATAATATTATGAATAAATTACTTCATTTATTATTATTTCAAAAACAAAAAATTAATGAGTTTATTAAGTACCAAAAATTGTTAACGATAACTTGGAACGGTTGTTTTATCTACTAATGTACAAGTGGATTTCATTTGAATACGTTTTGTTATTGATGACGTTTGGCAGTTTGGCGTGTTTTTAATAGTTAGTGAATTACTTTACTATAAATCACTATACAAACGCAGAGATGACTGACATGCATTTTATGTATGGACTTGTTGATGGCAATTTATTACAAGCTAGACGATTGTACATTGAACGGTTTTCTGGTCGTAATATTCTTGACCAAGGAAGGAGGATAGTGGAAGATCCAACTAGTTCTACTCAAAAAAATGCCGATACTTTGAATGTAAGTTATTGGACAGTTTGGAAAATTCTTAAAGATAATTTGTTGTATCCATTTTACTTTCAGCGTGTTTAGGCATTATTACCTGCTAATTGTTCTTTACGTATTGCGTTATGTCAATGGCTTTTGAAAAACATTAGTTCAAATCCCTTAATTCCTGATACATATTCTATTCTCCGATGAAAACAGTTTTTCAAAAAATGCAATAAGGAATTTTCATAATAACCATGTGTGGGCAGATGAAAATCCGTATCAGGTATGTGAAAATCGTTTTTAACATCTGTTCTTCTTGCATGTTTGGGTTAGATTTGTAGGCGACTGTCTAATATTTCCGTATTTCAGTATTTCTACCAGGAAGACGTACCGACGAGGTGTATCGCAACTTTTAGAAGCACATGCTACATCAGTTTCAAGATGATGTATCATTGACAACAAGAATTGCAATGTGGTTTATGCACGTTGGTGCACCACCACTTTTCAGTTTGGTTGCTCGTAATTATTACACACAGCAACATACGGAGATTGCTGGATTGGTCGAGGTAAGCTACACGCGTGGCTTGCTTGATCTCCAGACTTAAACTCATTAGATTATTTTTTATGGGGCTATCTGAAGTCATTAGTTTACGCTACTCCAGTGGAGATTTTGGATGACTTGCAAAATCGAATAATTGCTGGATGTAACTCAATTAGATACAACCCTGGTGGGTGAAAAAGTCTGGCATTTGATGACGAAAAGATTAAACGCTTGTATCCAGGCTGAAGGAAGTTACTTCGAACATTTATTGTAGATTCAGCAACTTTACATGTATTTTTTTATAATAAAATGTTGTATCTGTCACAAATTTTGTTCCCGGTATCTTTGAAACAAAGGGGTTTTAATACTAATAGTTACCTCAGATTATTAAGAGGTATTAAACTGTAACATAAAAGTTGCAGCTCAAAATGTATTGTAAATTGCTTGATTTTGTATTGAGTAATACTGTAATAAAACAGGCTCGTATTAATTCAAAAAAAAAGTTACTTTCTTGAGTTAACTAGTTAAGTTTGCTCATTAGAGTTTGATTGGTAGGTGGCAAACAAGTTTTGAATTAATTGTTAACAGTTTATGCACGAACAAACTACAGTGTTTTTTTTTGTAGTTTGTTTTGTATCAAACTAATTTAATATTTAATTAATTAATATAATAATAGTATTAATATTATGAATAAGTTTATTTATATTTTTATTTGTTATTTTTTTTAACAAAGCAATAGGGTTGCTGCTTTATATTCTGAGTATCCGGAATTTTATTAGTTACTATTTGTTAATCTTTTAATTGATACGTTTATTGGTGTGTATTAAAATTTGTGTTTTTAATTAATTCTTACTTGTTTTGTTGCAATCAAATCAATATGTTCCAATAACTTATTACCAATTAAATTATTAACTAGATGTTTTTAATAATTTATTAAATAGGAATTAAACTTGCAAACTACAGACCTAAAATAAATAAAATTTAACGTTACATAAAAGTTATAGCACAAAATGATTCCTAATTTGTTGTAAATTGCTTGATTTTTTGAATGATAAATACATTTTTTGTTTGTTTAAGGTGAGTACTATTTATATGATATATTACATATACAGATTGTAGGTAGGTGTGTTACCCTTTTCTACTTCATATTTATTATACTTTAAAATTCTAATAAAGTAAGCGCATTTGCAGCAAAAATTGAATTGCTAGAGCATGCCTTACAAATTGCATTAGGCAACTGCATATTCACTAAAGTAAATTTGGTTGCATATACTAATTTTAATGTTATAAATAAAATTTAATTGTAATCAAAATTGAGCTTATTTAGTTTGTTTTCATTTTTTGACCGGTTTTGAGGTTATGATCTTCAGAACTATAATTATAATGTTATTAAAAAATATATCTAACATTTTTTAACTTACTTACAAATTATGTATTAGTATGAAGTTGTATTATATAGATGTTATTTTTTTATTATTTTACTACATGGGGCTAGTGTTTTACAAAAGTTTCAATGTATATTCTAGATTACGCTTAAATCAAATAACATAATAAATAAAAAATTATTGATATATAGTTGTCATGTTATAACACCGTACTAAAAACTAAAAGGTAGTCTGTATTCAGACTGACGTTTACAATAATAAGGTGTTGTAATTAATTTAATTTAATATTATTTATTTATCAAACATGAATAGTAATGGAACAGGCACAGCTAATTGTAAAAATTACTATTCACTTACATTTAAACAACAATCATTAAAATATTTTAATTAAACTACAGGAAACATTTTTAAACTAGAATTTTATTTACTACAATGTTGACAACACCACCACAATGTGTGTGATAAAGTAAGAACTACAGTTTGAATTCCCCACAGTTAAGCACTTTTTGTTATTGCATTAGATATATTAAAATAGAAATTTGGTATTAGTCATATATTGTTTTATTTTCATTTAACAATAATTTAATTACGATATAAAAATAAAATAGTTAATTTTAATTTATTTAAAAAACGCAAAATGAAGCCGGACTTTTAATCCACTAGTCTAAAGTTGCTCTTTAATACGCCCACGATATGGCTTAAGAAACACGATAGAGACAACACGACCTCTTGCATGTACATTTTCATCGGTTTCTTATATAGTTAGCGGGCGTAACATACCACCTATAAGAACTAAACATTTATTTAGTAACTTTGTAACATTACACATGTAAATAGAATTAAATGCTTCTACAATACTACTCCAAAAATTAATAGTTTGTTAATAAATAACAGCAAGTTTAGATATTTCACTTTATATTAGTTAAATAATTAAACAATTTTTTATATGGCAGATACATGTAAAATCCAAGCACGTGTGCCGAGCTCATGGGGTTGCTTATATTATTTTATTGATTTTATAATGAGATTTAATTATAATTATGATTTAATCATTTTTAGTGCCTAAATTAATTTTTTGCATGCCCACTATAAAAAACAGTTTTTCCGCCCGTATTTTAAGAAGGGAAGTGAGCTTTCCCTCTCTAGGGAGGTAAAATACTTTGTCTCCCGCTAAGGGTTTTGCTTGTAAAACACAGAAGGCGCTAGTTAAAAAAATAATATTTTTATTAAATATAATTTTTAATTATAATTATACTAAATTAACAGTAAGTATTATTAATTAAAAATTTAAATTAAATTAATTTATTACATGATTTAGTAATACTATTTTTTAATATTTGCTTAATTTGATAATATTATATACAAAAGACAAAACTATTGACATCTAGTGTAGAGTGATTGTATTACAAGACTTCTTAGTTACGTTATAACAATATTTAACAATTTAAACATTAACCTTTAAAAAAAAAAACATTGATACTTGAAGTATTAAACAAATTTTTTAAGCACCACGGACAAGAAAGCGTTTGCAGCACTTTGCTGCCTGCCGCCCTCGCTTACTCGGGCGGACAAACAGCGGCGTGCTGCAAACAGTGCTTTCCTGCCCTTGGTACTTAATGTACTATTAATTTAATAATTTGTTTTTAAACGTTGAAGCGCGTGCGTGAGCATATTAAGTTGCCTATATTTATTTTATTTATTTTATAATATGATTGTATTATTTATGGTGTCTGATTTAATTTAATTTTATATAAAGTATCGTTTTAATGTAATTGATCATAACAACCAGGATTATTGCAATTTGTTATTTTAAATAAATTTTATTTATACATTTTGTGTGTTTGTCGGACGTTGGAATATACTAATTCTGTGTGATGCCGTTTAACTTATCTCGGCGAAGACATTTTAAAATCTGATTGAGTTTTATTAGCAAAGTTAGTTAAGGAAAAATATATTGACTACCTTAAAAATGTAACTAGCACATATAATACAATAGAAAACGAGTTATTTTTTTGTAAATATTTTGCAACGAGCTTTTGCGCCATCTTTCGGTCATTGGGTGCAAATATTAGCTTTGCAAAACGGTCGCTTGGCCGCGCTAACATAATCTTGCAGCAATAAAAGCGCTATTTTTAAAATCTTTTAATTGTTCTTGTTTTTTTTTTTCGAGCTTGTGGCCGACAACGCCAACGTTAAAAATTTATTTAAATTGCTTTTTAAATCAATCATTTATTTATTACAATATAATATAATAATCTTGACAATAACTTAAAATGAATTTAATTATAGTCAAACTCAAAGTATTTTTAATGTAACAACAAATTATTGTGGTTGTTTTGGGCTGGAATAATTAATTTTTATGTGCCTGAGTATGTTTATTTAATTTAATTCATTTTACCGGTTTTGATGCTATTGCCTCATCTTCAGGACTATAATTATAATGCTGTATTACAGAATATGTATAAAAAAACTTAATTTAATTACAAATTATATTAGTATGATGTATTATATCAGATGTTAGATTTAAAAATAATTTACTAGATGGCGCTAAGATTTTACAAAGTTTCAATTTGTATTCTAGATAACGCCTAAATCAAATAAAATAATCAATAATAAATTATTGAAATGTAGTTGAGGTTATGTTATAGCACAATATTAAGATAATTGTAATAGAAAGGTAGTTTGCATCTAGAGTGACGGTTATAACATTTGGGTGCTGAAATTAATATACTTTTATATTATTTATTTATTAAACATAAACAGTATTGGAATACTTAATTGTAAAAATAACTATATACCTACATTTAAACAACAATCACTAAAATATTTTACTTTAACTAAACGAAACATTTTTAAACTAAAATTTTATTTACTTCAATGTTAACAACAACACCACAATGACGTAGTGGACAAAGTAAAAACTACAGTTTGAATCTTCTTACGTTTTGTTATTGCATATGTTATATTAAAAATTTGGTATTAGTCTTATATTGCTTTTTTTTTCATTTAACAGTAACGTAATTTAGTTTTTTTTTTGTTGAATAGAAAAATAAAATAATTAACCTTTTTATTTAAAAAATCAAAATAAGGCCGGACTTATGGCCAATCTCATCGACATAACTTAAAAATTAAGCCAGAGTTAAATTGCTAAGTGAGGCTTAGCGTGTTGCACCGACATAACGCTTAACTATTGTTTAAATATAAGCCGTCAATTTTGCCGGCTTAAAGTGCGACTTAACCTCAAATTTGTGTGTGACAAGTGAAATAAAGATGGAAAATATAATAATTCCTCAACACGATATTTTCTTTGATTTAATTATTTTAGATTTAATTAATAATGGAATTCCTAGACAAAAAAGTAAATGGTCAGTAAATTTGCACGTAGTAAAATATCTGTGCACATCGTTGAAGCAGCCATAAATGTTCATGCAATTTATACAGTTTTTGTTATACTTATTAAATAATTATTTATCTTTTTGTTGAAGAAACTGTGCCTAATTGCATTCTCATTCTGCACAACAACGTTTGTCAAATAAAAAGGATCATTTTAAGGTTAAAGAATTTATTAAAAAACAGTATATTTTATAGTAATTAAAAAGTGAAAGCATAGCTTTAAGAAAAGTATATTGTACTAAAAAAAGTTATATAATATATAACAACAATAATATTAAAAATTATACATTACATTAACACAACAATCACCACCGGCACAACACCAAATCCAAATCACGTCTGTCAAATTTATTTTGTTTTGTTCTCATATAGTTATGCACACAATGCGATGAAAGCGCACGCAAATGTTCAAGTCAATATAATGCATTTTGGCTGAAATCTGATAAGTTAACAATTAAGAAGACCTAACTAAGTATCAATTTAAGAAGTGTCGGTAAGATCGGTTATTAATCTACTAGTCTAAAGTCGCTCCCCGATTGAGCGACACGACCTCTTGTATGTACATGATCATCGGTTCCCTATATAGTTAGCGGGCGTAACATACCACCTATCAGAGCTTAACATTTACTAAAACCCGTTTGACACTGTCTATAATTATGTCTTGAATTATATATATAATTTTTATTAGAATTTGTGCAATAATTCCATATATAAAATTTATATCCTGTATGACACTGTATATAATTCTTTATATAATTATAAAACCACGCTTGCGCCTTATCTATGTTCTGCCAAATCAAGTCTCAATGTTTACTACACTTTGCAGGTTATGTCATTTGTTTTGAATTGATTATTGCTACAATTAGTTAGACAATTAATGAAAATAATAAAAAATGGAAGCAGAACAAATTGAAAAAGTGGTAGCAATTGACATATGTGGAGAAGCAGTGGTAAAATTGAAAAAAAAATAGAAAATACAAAATAATATGCGCACATCATGTTCGCGTCGATTATAGATGGGAAAATAAAACATGTTCTAATTTTTCAAAATATAATTGTGACCTTGATAATTTGTGTGATTTACACACGCAAATGGTTTGATCTATAATTATATATATATAATTCAAGACATAATTATGGACAGTGTCATACGGGTTTTAGAAACTTTGTAACATTACACATGCAAGTAGAACTAAATGCTTCTACAAAACTGCTCCAAAAATTAATACTTTGTTAATAATCAATAGTAAATTTAGATATTTTGCTTTATATTAGCTAAATAATTAAGCAATTTTTTATATGGCAGTTACTTGTTAAATCCAAGCACGTGTGCTTAGCATATGGGGTTGCCTATATTAATTTGATCAATTTTATAATGAGATTTAATTATAATTATGATTGAATCATTTTTAGTGCTTGAATTAATTTTACATAGTAACAGCTGAAATATAAATTGTGTGTTTATATGGATATTGTATTACTAGTGAGTGAGTGTTAATGGCAAGAAGTTATTAAGTTTGTTTGTAATCGTTGAAGCGCGTGAGCATATTGGGTTGCCTATATTCATTTTATTGGTTTTATAATAAGGTTTAATTATAACAGTGTTTTTATAATTTATTGTGTCTGATTTAATTTAATTTTATAAAAATAACGTTTTAATGTAATTTATTATAACAACTATGATTATTGCAATTTGTTATTTTATGTTATGTTATGTTATTAATGTGTAATGCCGTTTCGTTTAAAGAACGTCGACATTTTAGAAACTGGTAAGATTGCTGGGTGATTGTTTAATAGTAAGACTTTTGAAGACGCAGTGCGGAGATGGAAAAATGTGCAACATATTAGATACACACATTAGACGCAGTGGCGTAGCTTCAAATTCTGGGCCCCCCCCGCAAGAATTTTGTTGGGCCCCTATCCTGTTTGTATTATACTTTAAAATAAATTGTTATGGCCTTATAATTAAACAAATACGTATACATAAAAAACTTTTTTTTCATAAAAACAAAATAAATACTTACATACATACTATGTACATGTTTGTAACAAAAAAAAACGTGTTTCCAAAATAACAAATTAAAAACAAAAACATAAACGTGTAAATAAATTTCAAGATTAAAAATAATTGTAAACGTATTAAAACTGTTTTCTTCTTGCTTTCCGAGAAGCAAAATCAAAAATTATTATCTACATTCATATTAGCTGCTTTTTCTGCCTCTATAGCTAGTAAAGCTAAAGAACTTAAACGGTTCTGTGTCATTGAAGTTCTCAAATAATTTTTAATAATTTTTAACTTTGAAAATGATCTCTCGGCTTTTGCTACTGTTACTGGTAACGTTAAATACAGTATTAATACCGATATCACGTCACTGAAACTAGAGCACATGTCGGAATATTTTATAATCAGCATTTCGGCAAAATCTTGAATACTATGCATTTGCTTTAATTCTTCTTTGAAAATTTTTTGACATAAGATTAATTGTATATCAAAAGCTTCGCTAACATCATTTTCATACTTCTTTTGCAATTTAGATGCATATTTCACTATATCAGAATTATTTAAATTAATGAATATTTTAGGATGAAGAAAGTTGAAATACTCAGTTATTGTATTCATTCCTTGAAATCTATTTTCAAGTTGACATATAACAATGTCAATAACTTTAATAAATACATTTATCCTAAACATTTCTGTTTCATTACTGAAACGATAATCAACTGAAAGTTCATCAAAAAAACTTTTTGTGATTTTTAACCTCTTGCTTGTAAATTGTTCTTTTACATCCCAACTTTTTGCAACAAGTTTTGCTTCTGATAGAACAGTATTAAATTCATTACGACATTGTTTTATTTCTAACAAAGCTGATTTTAAAAGATCGGACGCTTTGATAAGATCAATATTAATTGACTGCAATAGTTTTGATACAATGTTGATTGGGGACAAAATTTTAATAACTAATGTTATTATAAAGATGAATTCAAAATTTTCTATTTTATTTTTTAATATATTAGCGTAGTCTCGTTCATCTTTTTTAGTACTTTCTAAAATAATTTTTGATAGCGCTTTTAAAATATCCTTATACCTTTCTTTGATTGCAATACACGATGACAAGCGACCAGACCAGCTTGTTGGATTTAATTTTTTTAATGTGACTTTTGATTCTCCTGTCGTTATTTTTGATAGTATGTCCCACCTATTAATACTAATGCCAAAAAAAACATATATTTCTTGAATAGTCGCAAAAAAGTTAGAAATTTCTTGTACTCCGTTCATTGCATCATTTAAAACTAAATTTAAATTATGTGCCGCACAATGCACATATACCGCATTCTTTTCTACATCTTTAATTTTTTGTTGCACTCCAGAATAAATCCCACTCATAGTGCTAGCACCATCATAGCCTTGCCCACGACAATTTTTAATATTCAATCCCATACTTGATATGATGTCCAAAATTGTTGATGAAATTCCTGCTCCAGTTTGATCTACTATTTTGTAGAACCCCAAAAATGTCTCTTCAATTTTCATAGAAATTGGTTTTTCATAAATGTCTTTTTCTATTTTTACATATCTATAAATAAAACTCATTTGGTCTACTTTACCTAAGTCCTGTGTAGTATCTATAATTATTGAAGAAAATGGCGATTTTTCTATTGATTCAAGTATTTTTAATTTTAAATGTTTTGTAAGAATTTCAATCAGCTCATTTTGTATTTGTGGACTCAAATATTTAACTGCGCCATTTGGCAAATTGACTACTTGGCGCATAATATCGTCATACTCCGCTAAAAATTGTACATCCGATAAAAAATTTCCATTGTAAATATCAGACTTGGTATCTCGATGACCACGAAAAGCATTACAATTTTTTGCTAACTTTAGTGTTATTTTAATTAATCTTTCTAATACTTTTGACCAAAAAGTACGTTCTTTAACAATGTTTTCTTCTAGTGGAACGTTAATTAAATTTCCTTGTTTCCACTGTTCTTTAATAAAACATGCAGTGGTATGAACTTCTGATTTTTCATGCACTTTTACTTTTTTAGATAAACCTTGCCAATCATTGATTCCAGATATCCAACCTGAGTATTTTTGTTGCCTATCAATGTCAGAAAATAGCCAACAAGGTTCACAATAAACAACGTTTTTTGTTGGAGAGTAGCACAACCATAAATTTTCTATACTCATGCCTGATCTAGATGTAGATTTGTAATATGCCGAAGAAAATGACCGATTTTTTTCATCTTTAGGGTAAATCTCAATAATGGGACGACATGGCCCAATAGATAAAAATAATCTCTTTTGTTCTGCAGATAATTCTTTTGGAAAGTTAGCAAAATCAGAGTCATAACTTTCATTTTTTAAAACTTCAAAACTTTTGTTACAATTTAACTCAAGTGTTTTTAGTTTTTTTTCTTTTTTATCTTCCGCATATACACATAGATCGTCTATTTGTGTGGTTGTAGTCGCCGCCGCGGCCGCCGTGGACGGTAATGAGGGTGATGATTTATTAACAATTTTATTATCATTTTCATCAATTTGCTCAATTTTATCTACAGAATTTTTATTTATTGCTGAATCAAAATACGATGTTAATTGTGGAATTTTTTTCAATTGATTATTTAAATTTGCTTTGGCAATTTCTCTATTTTTTCTCTTCCTAAATCCGCTCAATTCTTTTTTATGTCCTGATTTGTCCATATTCATTCTAAAATAAACGTGTATTTTAATAAGGAGAAATATTAAATATTAATGGCACTTCAAAAAAGGTTGTTTGCACGACAGAAAATCAACATCTAATAGGCTAAACAAACAAAAAAATTTTACGACAGACTCTGCATGACAATATAATATTAAGTAACGACAAAGCAAAAATGTTGCATGACACAAAAATACACTACCCAATCAAATAAATTTTACGACGCCAAAATAATGCAATGCACGACAATATAATACATTGCAAAACAAATAATAGACATTGCATATTAGAATAATACTTGGTACAACAAAAAAGGATATTTCACGATAGAATAGTATGTTTTACGACAATTATGTCTTGCACAAATATTTCTGTATCGGCAAAATTAACCGAATGGATAATCTGAATATGCGTTCCGCATCCATTCGCTTTCTTTACCACCACATCTAATATTAAATAAATAACAACAAAATAAATTTAAAAAATTAAATGCTAATGCTAAATGCTTGGCTATAAACACTTTGCTACTGGTCTAGTAACGTAAATCTCTATTACATCAACAAACAAACAAAAGTAAAACATTTTAAATTAAAAAAAAAATCAATTTAGCGACAAATCATTGTAATATTATTATGCAAAAACAAAAGCAGAAGTATAAAAAACTGTTTATTGCAAATTAATTTACAGCAAATTAATAATTAACATATTAACTATTATTTTAGTTATTAATTAGGATTTGAGTCAAAATTATTCTAATTATTAATTTGCTGTCTTTCAAACATCTTATTATGTTGGTCATTTGTTTTATTTTGTTTGGTTAAAGTTATTGTTCTAAAAACATGTTTGCTGTTGAATTGTTCTATTCAACAATTTATATGTTGTCTTAATTTTCATATTTTTACCGTGCATTATTATCCTTTTCTGTCGTAGAAAGTATTTAATGTTGTCAAATATATTTTTTACACATTTTTTTGTGTAAAGTAATTTTGTGTTGTGCAAAACCTTTTAGGGACGATATTTAAAATTTACTGTCGTGCAAACAATCCGTTTGTTTATCTTATTCTATCGGGCCAATAAATCTAACCTTTTCAATAATTTAAATGTGTTATTAGATAATCAACTTACCAATATACATACACTATATGCTAGAAAATAAGTTTGTAAACGCACAATTGGCACAATTAATGTTTGTTTACCTTAATTACACAATAGTTATTCTAGGATTTCTAGGCTATAACATCACTTGCACTGTCACTATCTGTGGTCACTATTGCCGGTTAAATTCCGCAAACAGCGCATCGCATTGAGGGATTGAGCGCATCAATAGCTGGAGCATGCAAACAAATCAACGCATCTTACGTGTAAACGCAGAAGCAATAAAGCCAGCCGAATAAACAACGACAATGGCGACTATCAGTCTGGCGGAAATACTTTTATACTAAATTAAACATTATTTTTTTATTTTATAAAAAAATTGTATTATTACTTTTATTAAATAACAATAGTGATCACTGATCAATGTATCTAATTAATTCGGTTATTTAATTCTTGAGGCTTAGGGGCCCCAAAACATGTCGGGCCCCCCCGCACTGCGGGGTCTGCGGGGCCTTAGCTACGCCACTGATTAGACGAATCTTACCGAGCGACAGCACGCTAAACACTTGAAGAGCGTTTGTTTAACTTAGTTTGGACCAGAACTGATTGCATTTTGAGGAATTTTAGTGTTTGTTTGTTTGAACATCACATATTACACATTGAACAACTGATCACTGTTATGTTGAAATTTTATTTGGCGTAAAATAAATAAAACTTTGTTTGGTTACACAACTTGGTAATATTTATTAAGGCTAATAGATACTTTAATCATGTTACATCTAAAGCATTTTTTTAAATTAAGTAAGTGAATTTGGTAATAATTGTTATTCCATTCAATCATTTAGACCGTGAAAATAATAAATTGTTATGCATTATAATATACAGAGTGTTCATAAAAAAAATGTAAGATATTTAAGAAGGTGCTAGTAATATCTTTTTTAAATCCAAAATTTCTATGTTTAATGTTTTACCATGTTTTCAATTTGTCCAGTTCTCTATGTTTGACCTTACCACTGTGTCATGCTACTGTCCTCCTAATTGCTTGTTTAATAGAAGTCTTTGGAAACAAATTTTCTTCTTTATCATCTCTTTTTGTTGGCGACTTTAACGCCCACCACCCTCTGTAAAGTCATCATTACTATAACCGCCATAGATTAGAGTTAGAAGCTGCTATAAATTTCTTAAGTCTCATTATTCTAAATAATGGGTAGACAACAAACATCCACATGAACGTTATAGATCTAGTTATAGCTTGACCCGATATTACCTTCAAATGTTATTTGACACTGCAGGACACTTATGAAAGTATCCATTTTTCTATTATTACCAAAATTCACTTTAATCAGTCCCAGTCTGCTTCTTATACTCATTACAATCAAATTTGTCAAAACAAATAGATTGGGTTTTACATGACAAAATTATCTTTAAAATATTTGTAGGCAATCCGTCTCTAAATTACCAACAATTTATCACCTATCATGTTGGTGCTGTCAAATCATCTTTCCCAAAGCTCTCAACTTTGCTTTAAAGGGCCAAAAGAGGCTAATTGTTTTTTTCATACTCTCACATCATCTATACAAATGAGCAAACTCAAACACAAAGTGTCCTTGCTTGCAGAAAGAATTTGGATATGGGAAATGACAAAATCTCCTATTTCATGTTACAAGAATCTTTTTTACTTACTAAATCACATCTTGTTGACATATTTATTACCTACGTAGAACTTAAACAATTCTTGATAGTTGAAAAACTATCAAAATACCCATACCAAAGTGTAATCCTTTGCTCAACATGGAACTTAGTTTCAAACTAAATGCCATTTCTTCCTGAGTTTGAATAACCTTTGAAAACATTATGAAAATGCAATTGAAAAGATGATGTGAGATTAACTTTTTATTTGCATTTCTATCACATGCTTTAGAAAAAGCCACAGTATTTATAAGAACATCATTACTCTATTATGTGATGTAATTTTTGATCTGACTCAAAAAAAGTCTACGTGTTACGTTTCTAGATATAAAAAGAGTTTATGACAACGTGTGCATAACCTACTTAAAATCTGAACTAGTTAATCATAAACTGTCTCCTTTGTTTATGAACATTATCATTGAGCTAGTGTCTAAAAAACGGCTGTATTTTTTAACGTTCAGATTTTTATTTAATTAGATTAAGTGTAAATTGGAATTGAAAAAAAGAGGAATTTGAGCTCTCTTCCGTAGGCTGCGGATACGTGTGGTTCGGGTGAAAAATGTAAAAGAGAAAATTATTATAGCGTTTTTCTAAGCCCGGTCACGTAATTTCATACCTAATAATGTTTGTCCTAGTGTTAATAATCTTCTTATTGTCCGAGTACCGTTCTATAAATTTCTTAGTATCACATATGACAACAAATTGTCTTAGAGTAACCACGTCTGAAGAAATCTTGTGTCCAAGGCATTAACATTTTGAGATGTGTTGCAACCACTTATTGGGGATGATACCCGGACGTCCTTCTTCTTTTTTACAAAACCTTTGTAAGATCTTGTTTTGACTTTGCCTCCCACTTTTTATCTTTAATTTTTTTGACAGAATTTAAAACAAAGCAATAAGAATCTGTATGGGAGCTATGAATTTCACTCCTATTAAAGTCAAGAAAGCAGAAAGCTACTTACTAAAAAATATGTTGCCAAACTCTTTGGCATAGCAGATGATGTCATGTAACAAACGTGTAACATTTTTGGCAACCATCTTTTTAGACCAGCAAAAGGTTGCCCTCTCATAATTTTGACTTTTAATAAAATCTCTCAGTATGAACGATTGATTGAGTTCTTTTTAAAATGTATTTGTGTCTTCTATCCAATTTTAATCCATACAAGTTAGATACGGTTTTATTCCTCATAAATCCTTATCTCCATCTATGACCAATGTTGCGTTTGAAAAGTTTTTTTCTCAACGCTGGCCCAACTACACTTAAATTGTAACATACGGCTCAGTTAACCCACGATCAAGAGCGTTTGGAGTATGGATTTCGTCATTGAAGTTGAAAAACAGGACAACTTTTTAACCTTTTATCTGTTTTCACCGCGGAACTCTACGATATCTATAAAGCTGTGTGCTTGATCTCGGCAAATAATTGGGCAAAAACTATAATATTTTCTGACTCTTAAACATGACTCTTGACTAAAAGGTTCAATTCTGTTGGTGGCCAAGCCATAAACGCAAACGTCGAAATAAACAAGCAGATTATGTGGCGGGAGAGGCGGTGTAATGATATTACTATCAATTACAGCGACTTCTATGCAAGCTTTCTGTATGATATCTTAAATTGGCAAAACACTTTTATATCATTTGCCAAAGCAAAAGAACTTTCTATTTCAACCAGCTATATCACGTGGTAAACCAAAAACCTTGGTTTAAAAAATTTCTATTTTCACTTTAAGATAGATGTACATATGTCTTTTTAGTCGACTTAGATCTGGACATTTGCGATCCCGTTAGCATCTATTCAAAATCAATATTGTGGATAACGTGGTGAAGTAGATACCACAGATTATTAATTTTTTTAATGCTCTCAATTTACTATGGCTCAATCTAAGGTGTGGCAAAACTTTATCTTAATAGAAATCTTGTTACCAATGAATATGGCACTACTCGTTTCCTCAAGAAACGACAAAGCTGTTACTTCCAAATTGAATAACAACAATAGGTAAGAATAAAAATTATTAATAATATCAATTACAAGCAAATATTACCAGTTTAGGTTGATGAAAGTATTAAATTCAAATGTGTTATTTATAAGTTAGGTTAAATAAAAATAATAGGTAAGAAATAAGAAATTAAACAATCAGGGAGAAAGAAATATCCAATCAAAAGTGGAATAACAAATAAAGTTAAGGAAGAGAAGCAATTCAAGAAATTTCAAATGAACTGGATTGTAACAATCGTAACTACTAAACAATTTTTTTTTTTTTAACATATAGATAGACTTAGTTTCTCTTTTTTTTTTAAATAGTTTATTTTCTAATATAAACCTCAAATATTTGCACAATATAACAAGTAAATGAATAAACTCGCTTAAAAAATGGTGACTTAGTGGAAAAGAAGAGTCATGGTTTAGTGTACATATTGTATTGTTTAAATATAAATAATCCACACAATTGACAAAACTGCCATTAAAATTAAATCCAAGGAATTATAATTGAAAACAAATAACATTATGATAAATTCATGCTAAAACAATTGTTGTAGTAATATGAATCAGGTTTTTGAAATCTTGGTGGCTTCTGAATTTCTAAAACTGACAATTCATGATTCATATTTAACTCATTTTAAAGATACTAAAAAGTAACAAAATAAGTAACTTAATTGACTAAAAACAATAACGTACCAATAAGAGATATAATACAATAGTAGAGGTGCTATTATTTTTTACTGTTTTCATAAGACATTGGGAGATTAATAGAAACACTTTTAGAATTGACGTATTTTGATTCAGTTTTATTTGTTTGACGGACTTGCATATGTTCTTTGAGTCTTGGTAGCAATGATCTAGAATTTAATATATTTTTAATTGCAATTATTATTAGTTATTCAAAACATTGATTAGTGTTACTTACGGGTAAACATGGGTATTGCTGTAACCTTTTGGACGTGCCCAAGTAATTTTAATTGGTTCACCATTGATAAGCATTCCTAAAATATATTTAACTGTAAAAAAATACAGAATTTGTTATTATGTTTAATTACCTTGCATAGCATTCATTGCATCTTCTGCTGCGTTTCTTGTAGTGAAATTTACGAAAGCGTAGTCTAACTTTTTATGAACTTTTATGATTGGGAAGATAGGGACCATTTTTGAGATTTCGTTCCATAAATCAGCATTATTTAAATCAATGTTTAAGTTACTTATATATAAGTTTTTCACCTGAAAAAAAATTTACTTAATTGTATAAAGTTATGAGTGATAATAAATAAAAGTTAAAAAAGTTCCTAAACTTCTGAAACGTAGAATTAATAACAATGCTGTAGGTGTTTTCTTTTTGCCAAGTGAGGTAAGCTAAGGTAAGCTAAAATACTCACTTAACCTCACAAATATTTGTTTTTTTTTTTAATTTAAATTTACTTGTTGTCATTGTTTACAATTTTATACATTTTTAAATGGTTTTAAAAAATTAATTAATTTCCATCCTGTGATAAGACGTCATAGTCAAGGGGGAAGTAAAATTCTTACTTTGGCTTACTCGGTATTGTACAAATGAAACGGTCTATTAAGTGAGATAAAGTAAGATGAAGTAAGAATAATTGAAAATAGTGACAAAAGGAAAGCACCTTATAACTCTTTTTTGTGTCAATGCTATTCTTTATAAAAAGTTTTGTTTATTTTAAAAAACACAAATAATCAGAACATACAAATGTTCAAAAAATTTAAAAAAAAAACCTAAAATTGAAGAAGATTTAAGTATCTGTTGAAAGCAATCTTATTAAAAATTGTAAGTTCAGAAATTTTTACATTTTATCTGAAAGGTGATATTTTTGTCTAATTTAGTAATTAAAGTTATGTCAAAATTGTAGAGTTTTTATGGAAAGCAATTAAAATTCACATATACTCAACATTTAACTAAATAAATTAGAAAACTCAAACATAATATTAAAACAAACGGGCTTAAAGTTACAATAAGTAAATAACAGTCAACCAATTTAAACACGTTAAAAGTAAAATTTTCCGATTTATCTTTATTTAAATTATTTTTGTAGAAATGCTTGAGTTTTTACGCCTTTTTAATTATAAAATTGCAAATAAACTATTTATTTAAAGCTATGTAAGAAAAAAACCCTTAACATTATGCCAATGTGATTGTCTAAGTGTCTAAGTAATTTGTTTCTTTCTTAAAATTATCTATTAAACTACTGCACTGCTAACTTTAGAACTTTGCATATATCTAGTTAAATGTAATGAATTTGGCAATGTTAATTGTCAATACGCAAATGAAATAATTAACAAGAAATATTTAGATGTATACGTAACCCGACGTGCAGTACGTAAACCAATAAAAAAAATTGATGCCGCGGAAGACGTAAAAAATTGGAAGAAAAAATATACAACAACACAATGATTGCTAGATAGATAGATAAGTTTATTAATGCTCCATTTTTGAGAAAGTAAATGTTTGGTATTGCATGATGTTTTACAAAATTCTAGTGAATTGTTTTAACTCCTAGGTGGTAGTGACACTGGCAACGGTATACTGGCGAACACAAAGCAAAAATTGCTATTATTATTAAGGATACTGGCTGTATTGCAAGCTTGCTCAACACAATAGGACTAGGCGATGGTTGCATTTGTTGAAAATTAGCCAAGTTTTGCCAACATCGGATGGTAATGCACCGTTACCGTCATGTGCAATAGCTTTCGGTAAGCAAAGCAATGGTAGGCAGCAGAAGTCAAAAGTACAGGACCCATTTAAGACAATTCAACATTATTTTTGGACATAGATGATACGATTAAATTATCGGAACAAAGCTTCGGCACTTGCACTAACAAAATTATTCAACCAAACATTGACTCTCTACATGTAGACTTATATATAAATTTTGTTCATTAGCATCTCAAACATAAAAAACCTAATTCTCTTTTTGACTAAAAACAAAGTAAGAATAAAGATTTAGATTGTTTTAATCTAGTAGATTCCGATTATTATCTTAAAAATTCATTTGATGACTTACAGGGTATTTGTGCTTACATCTTACAAATAACAAGCATATTTTAGACTAAAATTTTAATTAAATCTTACTAAAAACACTATTTTTCTAATGGCACAAACCGTTCTCTAAATAAGGTAACTCTAAACATTATTGATATTTTTCTAAAAGTTTTGAGAAGTTTTGTTTTGAGATAATAATGTAGATACTACTGAATAGATAAGTCACTAGTATTCTTCAACACTATCCGGACAAGAAACTATAATTTTTGCTGCTTACTTACTTAACTTATTCAGCAACCTACATCTTTTCCTCGCGATGGACTTCTTGGTGAACCAAGTATATTTGATCAATTTTTTTCAACTATTCCAGAGATATCAACAATTACTGTTGAAGCTGGTTTAGAAAACTCTGATCATTCTCTCATTAAGCAAAGTTTTAATTGTTAAAACTTTTCTTTTTTACTTCTACTAAACCTAAACTGCGCATCATATTATCATTATTCTAAGATAAACATAGTAATAATGAAACAACTTCTTAATAATTTCAATTATGAAACTTATTGTTTATATTCTGAAGATTAAACGTATTGCAGCAGACAACCTTAAAAAAACTATTTAGAATGTCATCAAAAACCTGTTCCATTTTTTTTTATTAAACCAAAACAAAAGTACTTGTACTCAATTCTGACAAAACATGCAGTTAATAAGAAGCAAAATGTTATATACTTTTCCAAAGCATTTGATAGAATATAGCATCTTAATTGTATTAAGAAGTTCTATTATATTGGTTTTGATCACAAATTTGTATGTCTTATCAATTGCTTACTTGACAATAGAAAAAGTATAGGTAAAATTGATGATTATAACTCTAACCTTAAAATTATATATGCTGGTGTTTCTCAAGGTTTTACTTTTTTGCTGATTTTATTTTTGATCTACATTAATCAACTTTTTCAAACAACTAAAAGTACTTTTCATAGTTTTTTAGATAGGAGCACCCTTCATGTTTCATGTTTTTCAAAGAACACATCGACAACTATGGCTGAGCGTCTTAAAATTTTTAGGTTCTAATCTGTAGCATTTATAAGCAAAAACCTCAAAACAAAATCAGAAGTGGGTACTCCTTACTTGACCAATCATAACTCTATAAAAACTCAACTTCTTACTGTTTTAAAATTAAAATCCAAAGTATAATCAGTACCAAATATTAAACTAAACAACAATTCTATATCTAAATCTTTTTTAGTTTGTCTTTTAGAGTGTAGATATTGTTGACATAGCTTCAAATAAATCTAGAAAACCAAAATTTCTTAATTGATGTAAACAATTTTTTACTTTTGGTAAGTTTTTGAATATATATAAAATTTATATTTGTTCTTGTATTAAACATTGTTTTCAAGCATGGAAAAATGCCGACATGCCGACCCAAAATTGTCTAATGACTTATATACTATACAACAGCGGCGTAATGTTGCATTCTTTATAAGTATATAGATACTTTTATGGACATGTTCAAAAAAAATACAAGACATATTACCACAAAAATTTACTCGTAGTACAAGGTTTGCTAAGAATTTTAACAAATATTCACTAATGATGATTCAGAGATGTAAGACTAAAACTTTCAAATTCAGTATTTTCCAAAACTTATAAGCCGCAAATATTCAGTGTCAATGTTTACAGACTGCTTAAATCTAGTCTTCAATGTGATAGTTTTAGCAAGTGTGGTTTCACTTGTTGACACTCAAAAGTATTTTTGTGTTGTTAAATGCTAAATATCACATTGAAATAAAAAAAAAAAAAAAATATTTTTTGGATGTAAACTTATTTGTATATAGACTTTTCAAATAATATTCTTCTGGCCAAATTAGAAGAACATTAAAAATTTACAAAACTAGTTTTATAGCAAATTAGATTTGGAGGACAATATTGATTTATTGAAACAAAATATTGTGATTATAAATGATAAGTTTGTTGGTGTACAATGAATTTAGAAATAAAATAGAAAGGTCTGTAGTAGTTGAAAGCTCTTAAGTCAAATAGTTGCACGTTTCAATTTATTTTAAAATAATTATAAAAGTATCATTCCTTTTGCGTTATAAAGGTACAACTAATTTAGAGCAAACAAACAAATTTTTAAGCAAGCATTTACCTAACAACATTTCGCTTCAACAACTAAACTAATGCAGGCAATAAAACAAATTCTATGATTTGTTTTTTTGCTCTGATTTAAATGCACTATAATATATGTCATTTTGATTTTAGTTTGTACTTTTTACAACAGTGTCTACAGTTAATTGTAGTTGTTTATAATATAATACCTTACAGAGTACACACACATAAACAACAAGAGCAAACACGAATAAGGACAAATTTCTTCAAATAACTCAAAAACTTTCAGGCTCTAGAACAAAAATTTATTTTCCGAGGATTAGACATCTCAATACTTTTACCATTAAGGACACATACTACTATCTTTTAGGCAGAGATAACCGGACAAACTAACCCATGGAAATAGTAACTCGAAAAGTATTTAATAAAAACGTGAAAACTCTAATGAACAGCAAAGCAGAAATTTATCTATAAAAAACCTAAAATCACATCAAAGCTTATACTAGAATGCTATAAAACACAATGTTTCTTATCACAAATTTATTCTTACGAATACATTACTAGTTTTAGTTCTACTAGAGCCTTCTACAGATGTAATAGGAAAAAATTAATTATCATGTAGTAGAGGTCTCAACCACCAATGATTTAAAAAAAAATGTATTAACATTTTTCTAAAAACATTTGACACTAAAATAATAATAACCAACAGAAAAAAAAAGTCCAAAAAAATTATTGTTTTGAAAGAAATTGAACTGAAAGATTATTAAAAACTATTTGGTCACACCAACATAATACCAATTAGAGTAAAACATAATATTCTTATCTCTTAACTAGTCTCACTCATAGACATTTTAACATTGAAATAATAATCAAGCTGCTGCACGAAAAAAAAAAAAAAAGAAGCTAAATTGTGGTACACATTAAAGCGAATAGTAGCCAAATGACATCTCCAAGACAGAACATTTAACAAAAATTAAAAAAAAACAATGAAGATTGATTAATATCAGACAATCAGTAATACGGCAGTATGACAATAATTTTGTTAATCTGTATTGTATTGTTTATCTTGTATTATTTTGTTGACTATCTTTTGTCTCGGGCTTAGTATATTTTAAAATATATAACCACACTATGGTTTATTTATTAATTTTGCAATTTTTAATTGTAAGAGATCTTAATCACAAATATGTGGTATATGATTAACAACATTAAGCCTGATGATAACCTTAAGGTCAAAACCGGTCAGCCAGCCAGCCTGCCGGCCAGCCGGCCAGCCAGCTAGCCAGCCAGCCAGCCAGCCAGTCTGCCGGCCCGCCAGCCAGCCTGCCGGTCAGCCAGCCCACCAGCCAGCCAGCCAGCCCACCAGCCAGCCAGCCCACCAGTCAGCCACCCCACCAGCCAGCCAGATAAAATCCATCCCCTTTTGTACTCTCCTAACATTAAATATTTATATATTGAAGTGGTAAGGGCTGGTAATCACTTCATAATTAGACGTTGCACAGCACACATTATGCTTAAATGTAAAGAATGCGATAAACGCTTTTTATTGCTTCAAAATTTGCAGAGGCATGAAAAATGTCATAACAAAAACAAGATAAAAAAATTACACAATCAAATACTTCCAACGGCCAAAACCCCAACCATAACTGTAAATGATCAAGTCAAGTTTGGAATAGCAGAAGTAGCAAATGCTATTTGAAGAAAATTGCTTTCTATAAAGCTGGGCATATCCGAGGAAGACGAGCACTTAAAAAAAATATACAGACCTTTGATCGATCCTCTCAAAAATGCTATTACGCAATCAACCGCTGCTACCATAAAAAGTAGCTCTGGAAGCCCCAACGTAAAAACTATACCTGCAAGTCTTGCAAGCCCTAAAATTAAACCTGCCACTCCTACCAGTAACTTAGATAGCGAGAACGATGCTCTAGAGAAGTATAATAAAGATGATAATATGGAGGACTCTGATGAAGATGATAATGAGCATTATATCGATATTGATAGTACTGGGGATGACGCCTTTGATGATCCTCTTGAAAATTCTAAAGATTGGTCAAATAGGTATCCTCCAATGGCAAAAACATACGTAGAGGGGCTAGTAATGGTACCTAGATCAAAAGAATACGATAACTTAAAACACACGGGAATAACTTACAACATGGCAACAGAGCGCTTTGCAATAGGCAATTTAGATATAGATATCGACGAAAATAACAATATAATTATTCACAAAAAAACCTTTTCGGGATCTAAAGGACTGTACGAGTTAATATTTAAAAAAACCTCTAAAGATTATACCAACTCCGACGTTAAGAAGTATGTAGAGATCTTGAATTTCTCTAACGCCTTGTATAGAAATAATGACCCTACACAACAGCAGCTGGGCTTGACCAGTCACAAATATCTAAAAATTATTAAGCCAGCCTTAGAAGCAGAGGCTAAATCTGGTAAAAAATCCGGCTCGCGATCCGGATCGGGGTTTGTCGATTCTAAAATGCGGGTTGTAAATAATCGGCACAAGTACTTGTATTGGGACGACGTCAACGAGCTCGTGGATCGCTTGTATTTGCTGCACGCCTCGAAACGGGCCGGGAATACTTCTCATGACAATGAAATTGCCTCGATCGAAGAAGATCTTCGCGAAGCAGATATAATAGCATAAATATCTAACGCATCATTAATCTAGTCTCATAACTAGGATGAGTGTTGATAAGTTCGGACGCTATTCAACTCCCAGCACAGCACATCGAAACAGAGCTGCGGTACGGGGACCTCCAGGAGTTGGCTTCGATTTGACCGAGGATGGTGATTTTAGCTTAAACAACAAGCGCTTAAAATATTTAAACGTCCCCGCTGAAGACGCGGACGCATCGACCAAAAAATATGTTGATGACTGTATAAAACACGTCAACGCAGATAATATTAGCATAAAAAAGAAAATCGATACTCTACAGTCGACGATCGATTTATTGAGAATACACTTTGAAAATTTTCAGCGTGACTCTAACGTTAAACATACTCATATTGATGCTAATTTTACGAATATTACTAGAAATATATCGCTGACTGCTCAATCGATACCTCAAATGATGGATAACAAGATCCAAGCCGCTTTCGATTTAATAAATACCCGTCTGACTCCTTTTGAAAATCAGCCCGATTGTAATAAAAAATAATGAGTAAAATAAAGCAGGATATAGTGAACGAACTGCACAGGCCCGCTCGTAGAACGTATCCCCGCAGAAGAACAATTGTTAAATTTGTCGATGATTTATGGCAGGCCGACTTGGTCGAATTTACCTTGTTTTCTCGAGAAAATAAAGGATATAAATATATTTTAGTAGTGATTGATTGTTTCTTTAAATATCTGTGGACCGTGGGATTAAAAAATAAAACCGGGCTTGAAGTTGCAGAGGCTTTCAGTAAAATATTATCTCAAAACGATCGAATACCCAAAAATTTACAGACAGATAACGGCACAGAGTTTTACAATACTCATTTCAAAGGCGTAATGGATAAACATAACATCAATCTTTACTCGACTTTTAGCACGATGAAGGCTTCAATGGCTAGCGTGCGGGGAAAATACATATGGTACGATTCATTATCGGTCATTACAAATGATTATAATGAGCGAAAGCATAGTACGACAGGAATGCGACCTTGTGATATCGAGAAGGAAGCAATAACGAGAAGCATCTCCTGCAAACGGTGTATTCCCATATAAAAACAGCTGGTAAAATTAAATTTCGAGTAGGCGATATTGTTCGTATCAGCAAACAAAAAATGATTTTTGAAAAGGGTTATACGCCCAACTGGTCCACCGAACTCTTTAAAATAGCTAGCGTAAAAATTAGCACGCCTGCGGTATATTTTTTACATGATATGCAAGGGCTTCCCATTAAAGGTGCATTTTATGAACAAGAAATTTAAAAAGTTTTACATAAGGACGTTTATTTAGTTGAAAAAGTGCTGAGAAAAAAAGGCAATCGAGCATATGTAAAGTGGTTAGGGCTAGATACCATTCACAACAGCTGGATAAGTGCATCGGACATTACATAATTTGCTATAATGTAATATATTCATATATAATAAACATGCTACTATTAAGATAAAAATACGTGCTACTTTTATTTTCCCATATTGACGTTTATTCAATATTTTATAATTGGCTATTAAGATAAAAATTTGTGTTACTTTTATTTACCCATAATTGGCTATTAAGATAAAAATATGTGTTACTTTTATTTTACTATATAGCGGTATTTTCAATATTTTATAATTTGCGATTAATAAACCTGTGGCTATAACTAAGATAAAAAAAAGTGCACGTTACGCCATTTCCCATATTGTAGTTTTTTCGAGGTATATAAGAGCAGGAATTTAATTAAGCCATCATATAACAATTATGAATGGGCCCAGTCTAATGATGATCTTGCATGCTCCGGTATGGAGAAAGCAAGATCCCATGTTGTTCACTGCGAGGGTGAGGGACGAGTCCGGGAAGGCGTTTACCCATCTCCGGTACACGTACCTGGGGGTCGACCGCTTCGTGCGGATCGACTCCAAAGAACTAGAGGACGACGAGCCGCTCGTCGTAAAGATTTTTAATGGCGAGCGGTTCACCGTCGCCTACGAAGTGGCTGCCGACGGCAGCCATGTGGAACTGCCTCTGGCGGAAGCTCCCGCGAAAGCGGAGTTTGTCAGAAGGATAACTCTCTAGGTAAGTTGACGATGCTTTTTTTTTAAATTATTTTAAAATAATTTTTTGTTTTATTGTTTTTAGCCGCCGCCCGCCCGCCCGCAGCCGCCGCCCGTAACCGCCGCCCGCCCGTAGCCGCCGCCCACCCGTAGCCGCCCGAGAGCCTACCACGCCTTTATAAAATTAATTTTTATTATTATAAATTATATATATTTTTTTATTATTTTAATATATATTTTAAATTTATGTTATTGCCAAAATATTTTTTATGTCTACTTCCTACCCTATTTTCAGATAAAATATAATAATAAAGTGGATGAATATGTTAATATGAATAATTTTCGATAAAAGAACATGTTTGACGTTTTATCGAATTGTATAAATACATAATTAAAATTAAAAAAAGTTTCCCTACTTCTGGGCTCGATCTGCCGTCCCCTGGGTTTATAGGCGATGCGTGGCCAACTAGACCAGCGGGCAATTACGTAACTTTGCGGTTTCGGGATATTATCACTCGCACGCTATTCAGCATGCATGCGATGTTGGTTGCCTAGGTTAAATAATACCATAAAATTACTTTTTATACTATTTAATCCACAATTTATATATTACATAAGCTGTTAATATAAGCAACAAAATAAATATTATAATTAAAAATGTAAAAAAATTTGAAAGCGATTCTAGAACAAAAGCGGGGTCCTCGATTATTAATGCTCGAGATATATTTTGGGCTCTTCGATTCTTATCCAGGAACATAAATGTCAGATTCATTAAATTCGACTCCACTCCAGGAATAAGAGTTTTATTGATTTGAAACGTTCTCGGGCTGGTGTCGTTCCTTAGATCCATGGCTTCCCAGTGCAGAGGATTGCCGTCGTCCTTGATCTCGCCGGATATGTAGCAGTATCTCGAATTTTTCGGTTTTGTGATAAATAAAATGTTTTTTGCCAAGACATGCAATAAAATGAATGTCGCGTTCATCTTATATTTTTATTTTTGTAAACAAATTGCAAAGCTCTATCACCGACTTGTAATACTCCAACTCCTTTTTCGTAGCAACGATAGCCTTGTTCTTTTCTTCTAGTTCGATGCTATATCTCTCATACAACTTCTTCAAACGACTATGCGCTAGGTTTTTCTTAATTTTTTTTGATGCCGGTGCGACGTTGACGATACTTCTTATCTCTCTCTACTAAGACGCCATCGCTCTAATCCTTTATATGACCCAGGTAAACACTGTTAAAGTGGTGGGGGAAACAAACACGAGATTATACTAATAACTTATTTATTAAAATTAATATAGTTTTTATATTTATTACAATATTTTCATTACTTCGAAATCGTAACTCATCTGCTTAAAATGGAAATACAAACATTCGTTCATTAATAATATATTTTCTGTACTCTGATTTGCGTACATTAATGATGTTATGTTGGAATACAAATCTCCCTTCATCTTCAGGCATGATCGCATCATACCATCATAATACTCCTTAAACTTTAACTTTTTCACAAGATCCAGTTTGCAACCAATCACCTGTCTCAACTGGCCTAAGTTGTACAATGTGGCCTGAGATAAAATGACTTTGAAATTTCTGCATTCCACGTTAAACACCTCGAAATCCTTGTACTGACTCCTTGAGATGCTAGTATCCGCTCCAAACATCACAGGACGGTCAATTTCCATACTTGTAGGATCGATATTTAGAAACTCGCCCATTCTTTGACGGACATCACCAGCTGGCCTCGAGCACCCCAGATTTTTACGGCGGACTGAAAGCCCAATGCAGGACTGATGCCGACAGACACATATTTTGTCATCGACATATTTAAGGGGTAAGTAGATCCTCCCAACATGACTGCTTCCTTCTTGATTCTGGCGTCCAAGTTTCTAAACATCTCATCGATGGGATCCACAAATTCTTCTGCCATTTCTGATATTTCTTCTTCTTATTATTTCACTTGTTTCTACTTCAAGCACTAGACGAGTTATGGCTACACACACCCGGATTTTAAGGCTCCTCATCTTACTCTCATCCCCACTACTTTTTTTTATTTTTATCCCCCCCATTTTTTTCTTATCTCCACCATATTTTTCTCTTACTTTAACTCTCCATTATTGCGTAATGTCCCCAAGGCAAAGTCTCGGGGCTTCCCGGAATCAAATATCTTTTGTTATCGTGAGGACTTAGAGATATTGTTTTCTGATTTATAGTATATATAGTATGGTCCATCGACCTGATGGAATGCTGTTGATGAGCCATTTCTATACCTCCGTTCAAACACCTCAGGTAATCGTCAAACGTAATGTGAGATTTCACCACGTATGATTTTATACCTTTAGCCTTCTTTGTGACGGGGTTGTCCGCCGATGGAACCATACATGCGTACATTTTAGCTCTAAGACCTACAAACTCCGTCATGATTTGACCGTGGTTTTCATCCTTCATTAGCCCCGGAATCTTCTTGTTCAATAAAGGAATCCCATAAGCGTTCTTCCGTGCGTATTCAGAAGTATCAAAGCGATGGATATCCTGCTTGATGTCGCTGTATACATCATCCGTTTCAAGCTCGTAAATAAGGGAGTCGGTGTCGGTGTAACAGAGTCGAGCATTGTCTCCGTACTTGTTTTTTATGTACTTGTAGTGGAACTCGTACAACAAAGTCTTTGAAATGTCCAAGATAGCCATACCCACGTAAATCGGTTTAGTAAACAATACGTCGTTTTTCAGTAATTCTATCAACACCATATTTTCTTCCATTATTTTACAGCTGTGGAAACACGGACTTGTAATTCGAGCTACTGCGCCGTATCTTCCATCCCATCTGGTTATTAATTTAATCGCTCGTCTGTTCCTCACATTCTCCATGGTTTTTCCAAACACAGCGTTACTCATCAGGTTGAAAAAATCTTTCTCAAAGTCATTTGACGATTTTCTGCGCAGCTCGGCATTTAGATCTATATATTTTTTTAGCCATGGAGACTGACAAAACTGAAGCACTCTATGGATTTTCCTCACAACCAGACCCTCCGACACATACTGTTTTAAATTACGATAATGAACGACATATTTTTTCTTATCGCAAACAGTCGCCAACATTTTTGGCTGCTTCGAGTTTGGAGGGCATCCTTTCTCTAGGGCCATTGGTAAATCTTTTTGTCTGTCGTGGATGCTCTCGGGATACTCCAACTCAGCCTCCAGTATATACCTTATAGATGCTTCATCGGATACCTGGTAATTAAATGCGGACACGTCTCCTTCCACCCACTTGAGATTGCCTTGCGGCAAATATTGCGTCATTGCCCAGGCATACATCGCGTTAATATTATAATACATTAGATATTTTTGAGGTATGCCCGGGTTGTAGTCGGGCATGTATTTATTATTTGCCTTCGAATGACTTTTTGAGCATTGGGTGAGACCTCCACGTACCCCATTTTAACATGGCGTCCCATTTAAGACCCGGAGCGGTGAAATAATGAGCGGGATCCAACCAATAGTGTTTCAGACATACGTCTCTAAAACTCTCAAAAACGTCTGCCAGCAACAACACGTCCGTTTTTAAGTACAGATCGCTATACTCTCCCAACGTTTGTATTCGGAATTCATTCCATACTTTTTGCGCGTGTTCGTAGTCTTCAAAACTTATATTGGACTCTGTCAGCTTTGAATAAAATTGGTTATACGTAGGCAGCACTTTTTCGTTCAGATTTTCCCAAGATTTTATATGATCGTATGGGAAAACCCCCTTGCGCGTCTTAAGTTTAAACAGCTCATCGTCAATATGACCAAACTGAGATTTTAAAATTGGTTTATCGTCCAAGTTTGAGCTTAATTTATCCAGGGAAGATGCCATGAATCGGAACGAATCTATGAATTTAAATTTTACTTCGCTTTCTGAAATATTTTTTATCATGGCGATAAAATTTTCGGTGTTGCTTGAGATCAGATTTACGGTCCCGTTTATTTTTAATGCGATATCTTTCAACATAATATGCGAATCGTATCCGCTCCAATTATGAAAAACCACCGGGATGGTGCGGCTGTCTTGGTATTCAATATTACAACTTGTATGTGCGGCTCCTCGATATTTCCCCGTCAAATGGCAGTGGTCTCTCACGCGATCAGACTCCAGAGATTTTTCGCATATATCGCACAATGATGCCCGTCTAAACTGGCGTTCTTCATTCGGACTAATTTCCATTGGCATTTCGCATAATTATACTGTTTCGACGTCTTCGGCAAGCTGCTTTAACTGCTCCGCAAACCATTCGGCGCAATTAGGACCTCGGTAACTGCGGTAGAAGGATGGGGTATTGTCATAAGCACACTTAAAATAATATCCTCCGCTATAAGCCTCGTGCTGCAGGTACTTGACGCTTTTGTCGCCCATGCGGATATTCACCTGATTTAATATACATTCAAAGTCCGCATACACAATAAACGGACATCGCTCCTTGTTTTTATAGTTGTTAAATTTAATTTTGCCATCTTTTACAAAACTGACCTTATATTCATTCTTCTGCTCGCAGTCCTCAATATGCGTTTTCAGTTTACTCTCGGTATGAAAGTAATGCAAGCACCGATCGCAAATAAATGTTTTTCCCTTGTGCTTAGTCAATTGTGCGGCAACCAGCCTTGACAAATTTTTTATCCATACGTAATGGTATTTCGGTTCGGATAAATCTGTATCGTCTTCCTCCTCCTCCGTACAATATTTATCTTGCACATTCACGTGTCTGTCTCTCTTTTGTTTTGCTATTCTGCTCGGACTGACTACATACTTTTTGCCTTTTTTATTAATAACATACACATTCACAGAAATGTTATTTAATTGCTCGAATTTTGATATACCCTCACGCTTTATTGGGAAACTAATGCCGACCAACTTTAAAACTTGGGAATAATGCGGGTAAGAAGAAGTTCGATCTGAATTAATTACGTCTGGATGTAATGCAGATGTTACTGCCCACGCAAAGCATGCGTCATCAGTGTTTTTTACATTAACGCACGCCTGTTTCAATTTAATTTGCGGGGGTAAATCTAAGTATGATGAACCTCGCAACGGATTATATTTATTAATATTGATGCACAAATTAATAATCGCCGACAATGCCCACCCGCTGTCTCGCTCTTGAAATTCTTCCAACTTACGCAACAGCACGGCAGATATATTCTCTTCAAACCATCCATTTAATTCACAGTCTCGATTAACCACCGCATTTTTAGTGTTTATGTACTTGAAATCTTCCACGATTCCGTCTTGACTGTTTTTCACAAATTTACCACAAAATACCGTATTTATTTTATAAAACGGCTCCTTCTTCAACGCTAGTCTTATCCTTCTTACAAACAAAATTTCACAATCTTTTAAATATGATGTTGGCTCCCTGTGTTTTATATTGGTTAAAACTCCTGTTCTAATTCTTCCGTCAAACGCAGATTTTGAATCTTCCCACTTTACCGCCTCACTAGCCCGATTAGCGCGAGTCCTACTGTCCGGCTCTTGCAGGTACTCTCAACAAAATCCGGTATGTCATCATTTTACTGATTGTCGACAATATCTTTTGCTGTACTCCCATAGACGTCTCCGCCTTTAACGCCGTATTTAAAATACGATTTTGTTTAGAACAGTGCTTGATCCATTCTTCTATCACACCCATATCAGTCTCCTTTCCCGCCATACCTACTCCACTATTCGGACCATACCGTCAGCAACGTCTGAAATTGTAGCCATGATGATAAAGTAGTAGTGTACTCTCGAGGGTTGTTCTAGACTGACTTTGAACCCTCCGATTCTCGTATTTATACTAGATCATAAACCACAAAACGCCAGTGTTTTCAACCAATCAAATACTCTTAAATTCTTACTTTCTAATTATTTCGGCACGATTAAAATTTTCGGTAATAATTTTAAATTACGTCACCCCAATTAGCATTTTAGACAAATGTCAACACGCTCAACTTTTACAAAAACCACTTAAAATTTTTTAATTGGCCATTTTCCCACACTTTTATATTACGTCACCCCAATTAGCATTTTAGACAAGTCTCAACAAGCTCAACTTTTACAAAATCCACTTCCGATACACAACACTTATCAACAGGATGCACTTCCGGTACATTAATCCTTATCTTTCCAATTAAGCACACACCCATTATCTCACCGGATGCACTTCCGGTACATTAATCCTTATCGCACTTGCTACTTCCGGTACACAACTCTTATCTTTCATCGATGACTCACCACAATTAAAATTTTTGACATGTCTTGACAGGCAAAATTTCTATTACGTCATCCATCCCAACTTACTTTTTCTGCCACCGCAGCGCTGACGTGCACTCATTCTCCATCCCACTCTTTCCGAGTTTTCACACACCCCTCGCACTCACACACTCTTATAGAGGTACTGCACACTTTGCACACAGAAGGGCGCCACAGGCGGCGCACACTTCCTTTCACTTGCCCAGATGGCCGTCCCCGACCGGATCCCCCAAATCCCAAGGTCAACCCCAGCGCCCACATCCTTTGACACGCCCAGATGGCCGTGCCCAACCGGATGTCAGAAATCCAAAATGGCGGCCGCCGTCATATTTTGGACTCCTTGTAAATCTCCATAAAAACTTGAGTCCGTTCCCGCATAGTTCCTCTACTTGTATGTATATTAATTTTAAAAATTTATGAAACAAATATCTATGCTTTGCACTAGTTTTTTAACCGCGCCTTCAAAGTCGGCAATTTGTACAGTGTTATGTAAAAGTTTTTATAGCTCTGTAAAATATATACTGAATTGTTTTAAAAATTGTTGAATAATTAGAATTTTAATTTTTTGTCAATGTTTTTCACCAATCAATTCAAATAATTGTCTCTACACTACTTGATTGATTGTTTCCAATTGGTCAATTGCTTTGCTTTTTATCACTTTTTTTAATATTAATTATAATTTTATTTTACTGTTTGAGACCACAATTATATATTTTTACATTTTATTTTTTAATATAATTTTACTTTACTCGCTTTTCATACTGGTAATTCTTTTTTTTTTGTCATAGGACTCTGCCAAACTGCTTTAGCATGTGTGAGTTTGCACCATTTTTTGCAAGTTATTTTTATCAACTTATGTTTATGTATTGTTGTTTATTCTGTATTGCTTTTACACCACTATTATTGTCTTTTATATTATTGTTCTTGATTTGTAATTCAGTTTACTATACACTAAGCCACGTACACATATACGGTGTGTAGTGTTAACTTTGGATATTTATGACAACAACACCTTCAAACCACTGTTACCGTCTCTTACATCTATGTTCATAAATTCTAATTTAGTTTGTCATACACAAAACCATAAATACATTATATACATTTAAAAGAATTTGTTATTTAAAATACAATTTGACATGTCTGCTGAATGAATGAATGGATTAGGAAATTTTTTATTTGGTATTCAAGATGTTAGATGGTATTTTACACTGTTTTAAAGCTAGAAAAAAAATCTATGTCATAATTTTTTCAAATAGACTTTTACTGAGTCAGTTTCCTAATTAATTTTTGTTACAAAACTAAAATTATTAATTTAAGAACTTTTCTAGAGTAGCTAACATCTAGATTAAAACTTATCAGATTAAATATTTTTTTGTCTGACTTATTTGCTTTAAATTTTTTAATTGAAAAAACATTCTTAATTAGAAACATAATATACAGATAAAATAAGAAACATAAAAATATTTGCTGTTTTTATGTTTGAATATACATTAATGTGTTCATAAAAATCATAAAATACTCTTTATCTGCCATAAAATACTAATAATTTTAATGACATAATTTTTAAACTAATTTTATAACTTATAACTGTTTTGAGATTTTTTCGTTTTAATGGTTGTATTTCAGAATCATTTTCTAAATCACTTTCCGGTAATAATTCATGATCAGATTTAAATACTAATGGGGCATCATTATGTTTTTCTTCATTTTTTTTGGCGTGTGATTATCAGCTCAAGTTTGAACTAGACTGCCATAGTTTTAATTTATAGAATTTCGGATTCATTTGTTTTTGTTTCTGCTTACGTTTCTTTTTCTCTTCAGATTCATTTTTTAATATTGCTGTTGTATCATCTTTTAATATACCATTTTGCTTTAAATTTTTTATCATCGTTCTTTTTACTGCGTTTTATTCTTTTATGTCGTCCATTGTAATATCATCCAGTTTTTGTCTTTCAGCTTTTTCTTTTATTTTTATTTGAGCTATACGTCTTACAGCACGTACTCATGTTGGAGTATCGATTGCTTTTATGTATTTTTTAGGTGCTGGTGATACGGGAACTTATTTCAAAAATATCTGCTTATTTTGACCTTTTATTTTTTAAGAGGTGTTTTATGTTGAGGATTTATTTTCCTTACTATTGTTGGCATCTTTTTTTTTGTTTTACATTGATTGCTTTTTTGCCACGCGTTTTGTTACTTATACCGCCGCTTTCATCTTCAATTGCTTTAGGTACAAGACTAACATAGCTTCTTTTACGTGTGCCTCGTTTAACTGATTGAGAACTTGGTGCTATGTAATCAAATAATAATACATTTGAAATTAATTTTGTGGTTTCTTCTGATTCTGATGCTTTATCAGCGGAGCTGTCTTTGCCCGATTGTGGTGCATTTGACATATCAGCATCTTCACAAGGTGTAATTTTCTTGGCAACGCATAATGGTTCAACTATAGGTTTTTGCTTATCTTTAGGTAAATTTAATATTTGTTTTACTTCATTTAACTTGTCGACCATTAGTGTTTCATTAGTATCAATTTCTGATTTATTTTCTTTAACTTCTTCTATTAGTTTTTTAAACAAATGTATATCATTTTTTTCTTTAGTTTTAACCTTGGATACTGCAGCATCTGTATCTATATTTGTAACTAAATTAGTTTTTGATTTATTTTCCAATTTAATTTTAGTCTTTAATTCATCATCTATCTTTTTATCTTTTAATATTTTTTTTGTAACCTTTGTCGTTGTTGTCACATTAGGAGCTTTAGATTTAGACTTCTCGTTGTAACTACAACTTCAGTGAATTCTTCTTGTTTGACAACATTTTTTGTTTGTTTTCCAGGTTTCTTTTTACTAACAGTAGCATCAGTTTTGGATTGTAGTTCATTATCCTGATTTTTTTTGCAATATCAGTTATTTAAGGTTTGCTTTCTTTAAATGGTTTTGATAATTTTGATGCCCCCTATCTTAAATTGCATTGTTTTTTAGATACCACAGTACCAGAGGTAGATTTTTTGGAATCGGAGTCTTTATCACTATAAGATCTTGATTCAATCTTTTTAAATACTTTAATTATATTTATTTTAGCCACTTAATCTTGAGTTTGAACTTAAAAATAGTGTATCATAATCTGATTTAGTATTATTACTACTGCTACTACTATAATCAACAAGACTGTTTGACTTTTGTTTATAATATTAGATTGAAACAGATCTACAGACTCTTCGCTCGCAATAAGAATGGAAGAATTTTCTAAATATTTCTCTACCACAACAGTATTTGGACCGATATTATTGCTACTGTTAATGTCAACATAGTTCTGAGTTTCAAATTCTTCGATGACATTGTAATCAGAATAAATGTCGTTAATAGAAGTCTCCATCGGAATATATTGCATTTCCTCATCTTCCACAACATTAGTTTGAACAAAACTATTACTACTGTTGTTATATTTAAGAACTTTTTGGGTTTCAACTTCGTTGTTGTTATTGAATTGAGAATAATAAGTTATGTCGTTAATAGACGTGATAATTTGCATTTCTTCTCATTCCGCAGCGCTAGTAATTAATTGCTGGATATTTTCAAAATTTTCTTTATCAACATGTTCTAGAAAAATTATATCTTTATTACAAGATGAAGGATTTTCTTAGATCGTGATGACATGTCAATCTAAAACAAATTGAATAATAAAACAAAAGTCGCTTATTTGATTCAAATTTTTAAGAATTAAATATTTAAACATGTTATTATTAATTCATAAAATTACTTTATAGCATCAAACAAGTCAAAAAAGTAATCAGTTTTACAAAATAAAGCGTCGTCACATTAAAACAGGTTTATTTTGTATATACACTAATTAAATAATATTGATTTAATAATGAGTCATGTCTTTTAAAAGATTATAACTATATAAAAAAATATAACAAATATAATCGTACCTTTTTACACACAAATTTTGCACAAAATGAACTGAACCATTTCACTATAACTAACACTAAAACTATATTTTTGGCAGTTAAGAGCTTAGCGCGAATCAATTCACTTTGAAAATACCTTTCAATAACACCAATAATGCAAAAATGAATATTTTGGCGTTTACGTCTTTTCGTCAGAATTTCATCGATATTATGCAAACAAATGATTATATATATTACATTATGACAATGGTTGGTTTGAATATGAAAAGGGCTACCGACCGAGGTTTTTCTATCCTATAGGTTCTAATTTCTTGGATACAAATATTCAATTTTTTTAACACTGGATTAAAATTTAGAAAAATTAAGCGCAAACAGTTGTTCTAAATTCAGTTCCGAACTCAATCTTGTCTCAAACGGCTTTTACTTAATAGAGTTTAACAAATAGAAAGTTAAAAATAAAAACTAATAAATGTTGTATATTATTTTTGTGTAGATATTTTAAGACATTTTCGGTGTGAAGCAGTTTTAGCAGTTTAACATAATCTATATTATTAAAATACACAATAAATTGTAAACAAATACACAGGGTTGGAACACTCGATTATTGGCTGCATTTTTAGTTTATGTAAAAAGTGACCTTAAGAAAAATAAAGCTAATATACTTGCTTTTTGCCTTTATAGTATTTTAAAAACCATTTGAAATAGTTTTTGGATTATTCAAATCGGTTTAAAAATAACAAAGTTATTCAGTCGTACGTTTATTGTCTAACACCCAGCTTATTTAACTAAAAAATGATTTAAATGTAAATTTTTATAATTAAAATGTTATGACATTTATGTTGGTAATATACAAATGGAATTTTAATATTAATAAATGTATTAATATTAATCTATTTATTAAAATACTAATTAATTATTTCTATTTTTTTGCATAATACATATTTGCATTTTGTAGTAGCACGTGCCATTTACGAGCGCAAGAAATTACAAAATATTGATTGCATATGTGCTATCTAAACTAAAAACTTCTCCTGTATGTATTGTTATAGGAAACTTAGCTAAGTTTTATGATCAGTTTCATACCGGCCAACTTTGGCGACATTCCTAGTTCTACAAATAATTTGATAATTAATTTGTTTTTTATAAGTTCTATTAGAAAAAATCAATCTATGTTTTGTTAAAGTCACTTAATAAATTGTATTCGCAAAAACGTATTTAAAATTATCTAAAAATAGATTTATTTCTATATTTTGATATTTTTCGGCTATTTCCAATTATAATTTAACTAAAATACAATGATAAAACATAATTTGATTATTTCTGAATGTACTAGTAAAAAAATAAACAAATTATCAAATTATATATGTACAAATACGAACGTCACCAAAGATGCTGTTTTCGTAATAATACTAGATATCAAGGTAGCTGTTTAGATGCTCTTTTTATTATCTTAGTTGGCCGCCTTTCTAACTTCTATACGGTTGCTATAGTTTCTATAACAACGATAACAACGAATGCATACCAGATGCGGTGTTCATCCATTTCGATTCATTAGCAGCATAGCGGTTGTATACGTTGGTTGTGTATCGTAATTCTCCACAAATTACAATCGACAATAATATATCCAAAACACAATAATATACTGAATATACAGTTGAAAAATAATTATAAAATTAAGTTGGCGAGAAAGGCCTGTAATACAATAATTAAGAATATGATTGCATATTTTATTAAATAAAATATGGCACATCGACTGCCAGCGTTGTCGGCTAATATATATTAACAAAATAATATAAATGGTAAAAACTAATATGTTTGTAAATAATAAATTATTTGAAATAAAATAATATTATTCTACAAAATAAATTAGTTGGCCGTCTGCATTTTCTATTGTGTAAATTTATGATTACACGGTTGCTATGGTTCTGCAAAGAAATGCACAACAGCATCAGAGACATCGATTTTATTACATTGAATGTGTATTATCTCAATATTATTTCGCAACAATAATATAATTTAAAACTCGATAATATACAGCTACACCAATAATTATATAATTAGAAGTCACACAGCTACAAATTCGTAGTTCTGTATAAATATATTCTAAAAATGTATCTGTAAAAATATTAACATGGTGCTTATTGGACTCTAGAGTTTGCAAGAAAGGCCTGTTTTAAAAATAATGCAATCTTAAACAATAATTGAGACATGATATGAATGCATTTTTTTTAAATTGTTCGTAAAACGTTGTGTATTAATATATACTATTAATTATTTTAAATAAAATATGAAGCATTAATATAATATACGTTGACAAAATCATATAAATGGAAAAACGAATATGCTTGTTTATAATAATAAATTAATTTGCAATAAAATAATTAAACGCAGTCTTAAATATTCTACAAAATAAATCATATATAGTATAGTATCTTAGTTGGCCGTCGATACAGTTTCTATTGTGTGAATTTTTGTTTACACGTTTGCTATGGTTTCTGTAACTGGAATGCACAAACAATGCGGATTTATTTACTTCGTTTCAATAACGATTATAACTATGATTGTGTATCATTTTAATATTATTTAAATCAATGATAATACAATCTAATACACAATAATATACAACTACAGTTTACAAATAACTATAAAATTCAAAGTTGTATAGCTACAAATAAATACAACTAATTCTTTAATATTAAGGGGAATGACGGACCGTGAAATTTTCATCAACAATTTGTGTATGACTGTGACGTTAATTTACATTGATTCGCAATGATTTTTTTTCTTCAAATTAATAAAATTTTGTTTTATTTTTATACGGTGAAAAATAAAAGTTTTTGAGTATTTTTAATTTTATTCTTAATTAATTAATTGATTAAAGCTATTTTGATATGATATTTTGTTAATTTAACTTCGCACACACATGTTAAATCTATATTGCTAATTATTGAATGTCTTATAATTTTAAAATTATGTAAACATTGTAAAATTTCGCGAGAGAACTTTGCAAATTATTTATAAAATATATATAAAAATGTGCTTCACTCTACTGACAACTCAGCGAGACAATACCAAAAAGAAACAGAGTTTGAGTGAACGCCTCTCGCACAATTCACCTGGCGCGCATGCATTTATTTAATGGCATGGCGATAAGTAGCAGCGTTGAGTACAATGAGGCGCAAGGCAAATATAAAAGGTGGTCCATTTAGTGGTTCCCTCTTAAAGGAACCGTTAATGGATTGTTTGCATAACATCGGTCCTTCACGGCACTCTACAAAAAAAAGTCTAAAGGCGTCAAATCGTAGCTCCGAGGTGGCCAACTGACATTGCCTAAACGGCTGATAACATGATACCGAACTTGGCGCGCAAAAGATCGATTGTTGCATGGGCTATGTGGCATGGCGCGCCATCCTGCTAAAACCAAAGATCGTCCAAGTCCATGTCTTCAATTTACGGCCACAAATAATCGTTTATCATACCTATGTAGCGCTCACCGAAATGGCGTTTAGATGATCAAAGTCCATTTCGAGCTGCACTAAGGCTCAAACTGAGAAGTGATATCGAACCGGATGATCGTGTCCCTTCAATTGCTGAGTTATTTGGACCTTACCAGCAAATGATGCGAAGTCTTTGTGCAAAATTCGCATCAGGCTGGTGCGTGAAATGTTGAGATCGATGGCGAGTCGATGTTCCAGGACTGAGTCGCACACTCTTGGCTACGGCAGCCACATTTTCGTCAGTGCGCACCGTACAACGGCGATGACCGTGTGTGTTGGCCACTAGCATGCCAGTCTGACAAACTTTTTGCACAAGCTTGCGTACAGAACGCGCACTGTTTGGGCTACACAACATTGGCTTTGAAAATAAGTTATATAAAAGGTTTTCCAATAAGTAGTTTCATTTTGAATAGCAGGCTATTGGGGCAGCTGTCAACTTTGAAGCTATTATCTTTTGACATTTGACAAGTAAAAACTACGCCATAAATAGAACGATACATGCTTCAACAACGCATTGAAATTATTAAAATTCACTACAAAACTGGTGAAAATTTTTCAGTCACAGTTCGCAAAAATAAAGCCCTTTTTGGTCGTCATAAAGCACTTTATCGGCCAGCAATAGTAAACCTGTTGAAAGAACCAAAACTATGTGCATCGCTTAAGAACACATGAGAATATTGCTAATGTATCCCGTAGTGTTGAAGAAAACCCAGGTTTGTCGATTCCTCGTCGATCTTTGAAATTAGTCTTTCTACAAACGGCATTACACCGTATTTTGCATAAAGACTTAAGTCTTAAAGCTTTTCAAGTTCAGTTAACACAAGAACTCAAGCCGGTCGATCACCATAAACGTCGTATCTTTGCTGATTGGGCCCTTCAAATGCATCAAAATGATCCGGAATTTCGTTAAAAAATCAATTTCAGTGATGAGGCCCATTTTCACCTCGGAGGCTACGTTAATAAGCAGAATTGTCGCGTTTGGGGCTCAGAAAATCCAAGAATGATTGTTGAAATGTCTTTGCATCCTCAACGTGTCACTGTTTGGTGCGGTTTTTGGGCTGGCGGTGTGATTGGACCCTACTTTTTTTGAAAATGAGGCTGATGCAACTGTTACGGTGAATGGATGGCGCTACTGAGCTATGCAAGCAACGTCTTATTTCTCAAAGAGGTGATCACACTTGGCCACCGAGATTTTGTGATTTAACACATTTAGACTCTTTTCTTTGAGGTCACGTGAAAGATTAGGTCTATGCCAATGCTCCTCAATCAATTCAAGTTCTTAAAGATGGAATTCGTGAAGTTGTCGAATACATACAGCCGCAAATGTGCAAATTGGTCATGGAAAATTTCATGAAAAGAATGTGGTACTGCAACCGTAACCGTGGCGGCCATTTGACTGATATCGATTTCAAATGTTAATGGCATACTTTCATCTTTACAATGAAATAAACATTTATTGGTTTCTCTTAGAAAATACCCGTTTTTTTTTTATATCAAAATGAAACCTTTTATTGGAAAACCCTATATAATATTTCTCAACGTTGTTTAAGCGTAAAGCGATTCATTTTGCTCCGCGGAGATATGATATTGACTTTCTGTCAAGATTTCCTACGGGAAAGACCTGTCACTGTCAAAATAACAAATGATTAAAAAGATACCACTAGATGGACCACCCTTTACATGCGTGCGTATTTGTGTATGCCGCTCTCATACACCTTCCCCCAGATTTTTTTTAATTCATTTTTCACAACGGTAACACAAACATAGTATTTTGATTAAAGTATTATTTATTTAATATAATAATATATTAATATAATAATAAAATAGTAAATATAATTCGCATTTATTATTTACAAATATGTATAATTATTATTTTATAAAAATATTTGCGCAATAAAAAACAATATTAAATATTTAATGACGTTTATGGTATTTGTTTTCTTAATTTAATATTTCAATAAAATAAAATAATACCACAATAAATCATTATAAAATATTTTATTAAAAGACGTTTATCAATCAATCCATTTATTTAATTATGTTTTTTGTTTTGTATTTCGGTCCATTTGTGCTATTATTATATAATCTGGATCTCTCATCTCCATACTTCTTTCTGTTCAGCTATCTACAATTTCTGGTAACAAACAATCCATAAAAAAAGATGTTAACTTATTTTCCATTTTTTTTTGTTTCAAAATTAATCATTTCTCTAGATTTTTTACGGTAAATTTCAATCTTTAAACAATCCACTTGCTGTTAATTCTTTTTCAATTTGTGAAGATAAAGCTTGAATTGCCAACGTCTCGTATTTATTACCATGTTGTATTGCATGTGTACTTTATGTTTTTGGATTTGAGTTTAGTTAAAATTTTACAATTTGTGTAACTTCTTCTATTACAAAATTTTTCAAAACGTGAGGATGTTAGTCTATACCTCTATGAATAAACCACTCCGGACACTTATTTTGCTGTTTTGTTTGTTGTTCTATGTCCTTAATTTGATGTCTATCAGTATGCAAGTCCGGTTTGTTGCAATTTGGCCAGTAATCTTTATTCTGTTGCAATTTTTCTTTAATAATTAAATTGTTGGGTTGCATGTGTGTTTTTTTTTCGTAAAAGATTAGTTTTATTTGTTTTTACTATATTTCTTAGTTCTAATTTTTAACATACTTTCTAGGACTTTTATTATTTTTGTTTATATTTTTATGTGCGTAATACATACTTCTTTTAGTGTTATATGTTACAACTTCTTCAAAGCAACGGCTTTCATACGATCTACTTTTTGTAAAATTTATTCTTTTGCCACCAATAAATTTTGCAATAACAGAATTAAACTGTTCAACAGCATTATTATCTACATCGCATATCAAACTGTTTGCATTATTAGTTCTATAGTTAGTAGCATTAAGTAAATAGTCATATAAATTTGTCAATTTTATATCGGCATAAACACTACCATTTGTATACTTTGCAAAAGTATTGCAAATCGTTACATTTAGATGTTTTCCAAAAATATGACAACAACTAATTTTAATGTCTGCTTTAAGTAGCTCTGTTTATTGTTTTTCATAGTATTCCTCATTTTTTCTGAATGAAGTTTGGAAATCACCTAATAAGCCGTTGGTTCCATCAATCCCCTTCAAACAAGTCGTAAGACTTCTGGGAGATGTAAAATAGCTGTAAAACGCGCAATAAACAAGAAATTGCTTTGGTGATAGCTCCTCAAAATTTTAATAAGTTTTGACGATTTTTTTTCTTAATATTAAAGGTCTAGCTGCCGTGTTCTTTGCAAGGTCTCTTAGTTTATTAATATGATTACGCAATAGGTGTTTTCTGCATTTTACTTTTTGAACTTTTACTCCATACTCTGCGTATGGATTTTTTTTTGTAGGTACTCCTATCTCTATCAGCAATTAATGTGTTGAAAATTAAACCGTGCATTAAAACGCTTTTTGCAAACCCTTCAAAAAGTATATTTGCTTCCATGCTAGAGGATGATGCTGAGTAGTTTTTGTAGCATTTGTGATCTCTTGGTTCATTTCTATTTAATTCCGCATGCTTACATATAGAACAAAACTTATTTTGTACTACAAGAAACAACACTTTTAATAATGAAACAAAAGACTAGTATTGCCATCTAGATGCGATTTAATATTAAAATGTCCGCATTAATCGGTATCATTTAGTATTTATGCAATTGGCAGTTATTTCGCGGCTTTTATACGATTTTGAATTGTCAGTAAATTATGAAATGAGATATTAATTTATTCAAAATCAGTCTAACGAATCACAGCGACATTGACAATTATTAGTTCTTTGTATCAATCCTTATTTCTATAAAATTCGTTAAATTCACTGCGTTTCTTGACTACATTCGACATCTCTCCTGTTTGCTGTTTAAATATTTCAGAAGAGTTCTTTATAGTTTGATGGAATGTTCAATGCTGAAAATTTCTCAATGGAATTTAGTAGAATGTTAAACTTTAAATTGAATAATATAATTAAAGTATGAGGAGAGCGTGGCGCAGTGGTCTAGGCATCCGATCGCTGCACCGAAGATCGTGGGTTCGATTCCCACATACCGTGACACACTTTTCACATGTTTGTACGCTCTCCCACTCCCTAACCCGCCTTGCCAGCGTGGGGTTTTACGGCTAATAACCCTCTCTGATGGAGTGATGAAATCTCTCCAGTGGTTCGGAATCCACTTAAAAGTATAGGTCCTTTGTAATGTAAGTTGCCAGCATTACGTGCAGAGTTGGAGGCTTATATCCAACCAGGATAGAAAATTTATATATACTTATTTGTATTTTTTTCCAAAAAAATGTTTTAAAGGAGATTTATTATATTACATATTATAGTTTTTAACACAAAAATACATTTATACAAATATGACAATTTTTTGTTTGTTTTGTTTTATCAGTGTAAAATTGTAAAATTATAAATACAAGATTGATTGGCGACATTTCAATTGATTGTATTATTATTTACACAGTGCGTGTGTGTGTGTGTGTATTTTTTGCATTTGATAATAAACTTAATAATAGTATTTTTTTTGCATTCATATTATATAAATATTATATTAATCATTTGATTATTGTGCAATTGTGCATTTTTGAATTTTGTGTTGTGTTGTGCTGTGTTATTTGATTAAATATGCATTATTTAAAAGAAATTAATCAATTAAAATGATTTACCTTTTTCACCTTTTTTTTTATACACTTATCCTTGTTACATATTTGTAGCAAATTGTTTACAAAATATTTTTTTTTCCTATTGTGTTCGTCTTCACGACATTGACATTTTAAATTGTCTCCCATGTTAAAATTATTTTAAACGTGTGCCGCCGTTATTATAATAACTTGTTCATCAATTTTAACAGGTATTACTTTATTGTCACCATTTCAATGTTGTTTGTTTTTATTTTTGGTGCAATTCATTTAAACTTTTTTTTTTGTTACATTTTTGTTCACTTTAAAATCACTGACATTTTGTCTTGATTTTCTAAGGTTTTCCTCGTAATTTCCTGCAAATTTCGCCTATGTTTTGGTGCTGATAAACAAGCGGCGACGCGGCGTAATGCCTTTAATTCGGTGATGTTGTTGTCGAATTTTTTTTGTAATCTTATATTATTTGTTTTTTGAATGCGTCCCACAAGCTTTGCACGTTGGTCACTTGATAGTAGCATAAAAAGTATGCACAAATGTTTTGTAATTTGCCAGGTACTTGAATTTTGGCCGCGTGTCATTCTTTGTCGTCGGCAGCAGGTTTCTGCGACTGGCCGCTTCAAAAAATGATTGGCATAGCAAACCGTCTACGGTTTTCAATTCTTCAGAAGATTTTGCGCCTCTCACTCTCAACAAGAGAATGTGCAGGTGAAACTTTTTGGTCTAACTTGCGTTGATGATGTGTATTCTGCAAACATTTTTTTTTTCTTTCTTGTCGTATATTTGTCTGATCCACTTGCCCTTTCCGAACCTGTACCATAGCGGAATATCCACGTAGTAAAGTTTGCGGGCATTCGAGTCGACAGCATTAAGTGCGAAATAAGCACTTTAACATTAAAGAATCATTATCCGTACGGTTTACTCCTCGATCGTCTTTCTCGAACAGGACGTTTCTCTCGTCAGGCATGTAAACCTGCAGCCGTACCACTTTATGCAACTTGTAAACTATTTTGTTTTTGAAGTTTTCATGCTGCCTTGCCCAAAAATTATTATCTCTTGTCAAGAAATTCTTTTGCCTCATTGTAGTACATCGCTTCTCCTTCTTCGTCAAAACTGATTAGTGCCGAATCGGGACCTTTAGTTATGTACTTGTAAAGGTACTTGATCGGTTCAATTGTTGCCAGAGCTTCGACATTTAAGCTGCGGTTTTTGCGTCTGCAATACGTTACAAAGTTGTCCTTTCAAAAAGCAGCTCTCTCAGCGTAATCTTTGGGGTAAAAGTGCCCCTATACTATCAATATTATTGAACAATCTATTGCATCATATATAGGACCACCTAGACCGGGGGTGGCCAACCCGCGGCCCGCGGGCCGCATGCGGCCCGCCTAGAACATTTTTGTGGCCCGCAAGATTTACACTTTTACAAAGTATATTCATTTTATAATGATATAAATTATAGTGAAAACCAATTTATTTAAAAAAAATATTATTTGTGCATCCATATATTCAAAAATTATGAGAAAAAATTAACTTTGATATCAAAATAATATTCTTGCGCATATATATGACAGATATTGCCTGTTTTATTTATGAGTTCACAGTTATTAATTTGCAGAATATTATTATTATTTATCCTAAGTTCTTAATACCCTTTTTGGATGTTGGACTGTATTATTTTATAACATTTTATTTTTGTCTTTTTCAAGTTTGTCTATTTTGGCCATTTTTGCTATGTTGCTCCACTCTATTCCTCTATTTTCTGCTGCTTTGTGGGTCTGTTCGGACCAGCTCTTTGTTTATCCCTTGTATTCTCAATTCTTGTATTTTCTTTGTTATTCTGGTTCTATTCAGTCTGTGTATGTGTCCTAGCCTTTCTAGCTGTCTCTCCTCTATTACTGTTTCCATAGGTTTAATTTTTAGATTTTTTACTTCCGAGCTCTTCACTTTATCTTTTCTTGTTACTCCTTTAATTTTTATTAGAAATTTTATCTTCATTGCATTAATTTTCTTTTTCTATTATTTCTTTTTGTTGTTGTCTAAGATTCGCTCGAGTATATTAGGGCGGGCTGGTCTTACTACCTTTTGTATTTCTGTTTTTATTGTCTTTGTTATTTCTTTCGTAACCAAGATTTGTCTTTTGAGCGCATTGAATACTCTTCCTTCTTTTCCAATTCTTGCATCTATTTGCATGTCTATATTTCCAGTTTCTTCTATTATTATGCCAAGGTAGTTGTAATATTTTACTTTTTCAATTATTTGTTGATCCAATTCTATCTTTTGCCTCTTAGGTTTTGTCGCTACTACCATTGTCTTTCTTTTACTTGTGTTTTTTTGTCCATGCTTATCTTCTTTAGTTTTTCTTTGTATATTCTTTTGTTTTGATGTTGTTTTTCTTCTTTGTCTGCTATTAATATAATGTCATATATTAAGATTTGAATACTAATTTGTTCCATTTTTCTGTATCCTATCCTTGTCTCTTTGGTTCTTTTTTGAGTTTTCTTTATAGCCTCGTTATTAATGTTGCAAAGAGTATAAGGCTTAAAAGTTTTGCAGAATAATTAAATTATATACTATGTTTTAATTTTTCACTTCAAAAAATGTTTATAGGGAGTCTAAATTTAATATATGTATATATAATTGTATATGCGGCCCGCGGAGTTATGATGCATTTCCTAAGTGGCCCGCAAGATCATTTAGGTTGGCCACCCCTGACCTAGACGTTGCAATATAATATGTGGAATAAAACAATGCAAGTTTTGTGACCATTGCTTTAATTATATCTTTAAATAAGAAGGAGAAATTAGGCGTAGATGGATGAAAGAATGGTTAAAAAATAGAAATAAATACTTTTAGGTTAGATTGTACAATAAAAATCAAACTCAATATATTGTGCAATCTTTCAATTTTATCTACAGGCTATCAATATTATTGTATATCAATTATTGTGCAATATATTGACTATAATAATGAAAGTCTATGTGTCGATTAAGACCGCATTTGTTGTTTTTCATGCAAACGCATTCCGGAAATCGATTGCCGTACGGCCCCGTGTATTATACATTTCAGCACATGTTTCCGTCACGCTGTGGTACACCTTGCCTCCGATAATGACCATCGGCCAGTTGCTGTTTTTGGTCGTAGCGTGTACGTCGGCGCGTATACTTACAAAAGAAAATAAACATTGTCACGAAAATTTTTGCCTTGAGCTGTAGAATCCAACAGCAGATCGATTAACCTTGTTGGGTAGTTTACGCCCACTTGGGAACCTTTAGTGTATTTCCTCTACAGCACGTCTTCTATATTTCAATGCACGGCAATGTTGACAATTGTCGTTCACATTGGCTACGTCGAGCAAGCCGCATGCAACAAATAATTTTCGTTTCTAATCGTTGCTCTTTGATTGCTTCCCTCGGTTCTGGATGGACCTTTTTCCACGTCTACGGAGGGATGCACTCGATTAGAGCGTTGGCAGTCGACCGGATCTAATCTCGGTTCGCGGTCTTAATTGCTTTACGACAAAAGCGGACATTCTGGAGGGTTGTGTGTTTTTCGGTCCGCTTTCATCGTGCCTTACACAAGCCACCACGTGCTTGATCATGTTTTCTAAATTTTGAAAACTTATCATGCAGGACAGATAGTATCGGGCTGCTGCACTAAAAATCGCTAATAAAAGCGAATTACACGTTAACGCAGCTTTGTCGTGATTTATAAAAAAAATTTGTAAGTCTTTTCTTTCTGGGTTACCGTGTTTATCTACCTCCTCTCTTAACACTATTTGCATCTTCCTAGCATTTATCAAAACAGGTTGTGCACTTCTGCTACATTTAAGAAGTCTGTAGATGCATTACCTTAAGGTACAAAGGAAGGCAGTGTTACTATTGCGCGACGATAAAGTTGATCACCCAGATCTACAATGTCGTCTATGACGGCAGATGTAGATGGTAATTCGTAGAGTTGAACAAAAACCACGCTCATGATCGAACAGGCTGTGCATTGTCTGTTTCTCGATTCATGAGAAAAGTTTACAGATCTTTGGTTTAACGTGTCATAATAAATATAAAATCTATAACATTTGAATTAATTATCCAAAAAAGATATAAATTTATTATTTATTTTAGACATATAGATATAGACATTAATTAAAAAATAAGGACTTAAATAAAAACTCAAATTTTATTATAAAACTAATTTTTTTGTTAATTTTCAAATTCCTATTCTAAACAATAATATTCATGTTGATCAACTAAAAACTGTCTCAACTGCACTTATACCAAAACAAAAGCTTTTTAGATTTGTATACTTATACCAGCTCATAGTATTAATTTAATAAATAAGTCGTGTAAGGAATTATATAAGTAATGAATTTTAAATTAAACTCCTATAACAAAAGCAAAATTTTAAAATGTAACAAGTCTATAAATAAATAATTCAAAATTAATTTTAAAAAATTATTATTAATTAAAAAAAACTAAATGCAAGAAATTATAACATTTTTACATAACACAACTTTTTAAGTAAATTTGGAATTAGTTTTGTTTTTATAATTTATACGTTTTTTATATTTTTTGGATTTATCAATAGACGCAGCAGATGCTGTTGAGGTCCTCGGTTCTAAAAAAATACTTACAATAATTAATGCATTTTTCAAATACAATGCATATTTACAAACATCCATATTGTGGAGTGGCAACACTGGTGACCATAGTGTGGTGAATGTGGGGTTGTGGACTTGTGGGCCGCGGGCAGTCGAGACTAAGACGTTGATAAGTGAACATATCCCGACAACGACGCAAGACAAACCATATTTAAAACGTGCTATTTCTATTCATGTGTTATCTTTCATTCCTTTTTAATACATTACTGTTGTAACTTCGTGTAAACTTTAATAAATCCCACAATATCAAACATAGAAATTGTTTGTAATATCCATGTATCCTTTAACTGATAGGATAACGGACCATCAATAAAGGTATTATTAAAATAGAACGGTTGAATTTGTTCTGGCGGAATTACTGGTCGAGGTGATGGTTTTTATCGTGGTGATAATTTTATTTAACTTTTTGAATTTCATATTTTAATAATATATTGAAATAAAATAATTAGATTTTAAAGTTAGTATTATTAAAAATTAAGTTAAGCAGCCTATTACTTAATTTGTTTTGTAGAAGCAGTTTACATTCAAACAGATTATTTATACTTAAAAAAAAAATACAAACAATAAAAAAACATAAAATTTAGATATAGTTGTTTAAGTAAAACAATATTCTAAAGAATGATAACTAAAAAATGGATTACTAAAATCTTAAACTAAAAACCTTCTTTACTTTTAACAATAAACAGAAAAAAATGCAAATGCAAATTGATAAAATAATTCACTTACCAATTTCCAAATCTTCATTGACCTGATTCAAACATTCAGTAGCATTTGAATGATTATCATTTACAATATTAGCTGGCATATCAACAATGGTTGTTTCACTGTCTGCACTACTACATTTATTTTTATTTAGCTTTCTCCAGATTTCTTGATTCTATAAAAAATATAAATAAGCGCTGCAAAATTACATAACATTCAAAAAGTTTTGACCAGATTCGATCGGATCCGATTTTTTTTTTTAAATAATTGAAACTATCAAAAATGTAAAAAAAACAAGTAAAATTTATTATTAAAATATAAATAAAAAAATAATAAAAAATAAAAATAATAATAATAAAAATAAATATAATACAATAATATCAATAAATAATAATAAAAATATTACATTAGTCAATATTAATAATAATACTTAAATTATAATGTTGAAATTTTTTTTTTCTCAACTCCTACTTACGATTTGTAACAACTCCTGTTTCTTTATAATGACAACACCTTGTTGATTAAAAAAAATTGTTTCTTCGAAATTGCGACGACTTTTTGCAAAGAAAGAAAAGTATTGTTTAGCTTGGTAGAGTGGGTCGGGAATGTCTAAATAGATCAATACAAGCACCCTGTTCTATAAGTTTCATTATCAAATAAACTATAAGAAAATTATTAGTTTAATATATATTTGATTATTTAAAGTAACGTAAGATATGATTAAATTGTCTTTTGGAAGTTTGGGATAAGTTTTACAAATTAGGTTAAACGTTATATAATATCTAACGACCATGACAATTTTGAATTAAAAATATAATAAAAACGTTGAACATTGCGTTTTTAGTTTAGAAAATTATTTTATTTCTTTAGTCTATGCGGCTTTTAGTATGCGGTAGGCGCAAATTATTTGTTAACTCTCTTAAAAAAAATTTAATTCAATTACAGTTTGATTCAGAGGAATAAAGATTTTGGTTTATATTGATTTTTCTATTCACCTATTAATTACTGTTATAAAAATTGGATAAAAATGAGTGCCATTTTTCTAATAACATATTAGTTTATTGAACTGTAACTTTAAGAAAAACATCTAAGATTTGTCAACAATTATGTTAGAAATTTGAAAGTTTTTTAGTCTAAATTCTTTCTACTTGTGAATTAGATAGATACAACTACAGTGTGTGTTCCTGAATTGTAATATAAAATCTTAAATGTTTTGTAAATTTGTTGACATGTTGTCTGACAAGAAACAAATAATTTGATTTTACCTTCTGTAGCTAATCTATCTTTTTTTAATAAAAAAATGCATTGTTTTTGTTTAGGATATCATTAAACGTTTTAAATTTAAAAAAAATATTCTTTTTGTGTTTCTAATTTAAAATATTTAATAACCATATATTTACAACAACAACTCACAATCGGTTTGGAAAACCTTAGGTGTAGCTGAGAAGAATCACTAGCGCTATTTGTGTCCGTAATAGGGTCTCAGTTCTCTCAAGTTTGTCGGCTAGTAATCTAAATAAATCATATAGAAAGTTGTACGATGGTAATAGATACAACAAAATTTATTTTAATTGATTAACTTACTGTTCCGGTATTGTGACAACATCACCAACTCTAATTCCAGATGCTAGATTTTATCTTTAAAAATTAAGATAAGATAAGATTAACTAACAACAAAAGATTTCAATCATTAACTAAAATATGAAGGTTGTTTTGAATCCTACATTGAAAGCACTAGCTTATACCTAAAACTTGATGAGTTGTTGACGTGGCACAATAAATTAAATTTTGATATATATTTATATATATTAAAACCAAACCAACTTTACCTTTTTATAAATTTGTTACATTAAACGGTGTAGCAAATTATTGCAAACTTCTGAATTATAAACAAAAATATAATCTTCAATTTACTAATTGACGAATAAATTTATCAGTTAAATTAGGGTTTAGTTTTATAAAACCAAATAGTATGTTAATTAACTAACTGCCTATACTATTGCACCACTCTTTACCCTAAATATATATCATTAAAAGGCACCTTACACGATCAATAATACTGTCAATATTCTAAAATATTGACAGTATTATTGTTCGTGTAAGGTCTAGTACTGATGAAATGATGAAAATACTGAAGTATTTTCGGATAATCCGTAATCCAAGCATCAGTATTTCATTATCATGGCCACGCCCACGAAATGGTGGAAATACTGACAGTAATTCTAATAGTGTAAAGTTATTTTACATCATTACTTCAGTACAGGGCTTCAATTCCGATGCAAATGTTGCTGAATTTTAGTAACGTTTGTTCAAATAATCTTAAATTCAGAAAAAAAGTAACAAAATAAGCTACATCAATGCGTGTAAGAATATATGAGCAGTTCTTATTTTTAATATTAACTATATTTATCCAGCATTTGAAATAAATTATAAATCTTTGTTTTTGAGAATTCAAAATTGTTATCTAAAATTATTTTATATAGCGATTAATATAATATTCTGCAACTTTAGTGTGCAAGTGTCAAGCTTCTTCAACCAATCTTTCATCCATCGTTTGAGCACTACCTTGCTTTTTGTACAAAAAGCAAGAATTATTGCAGGCACGTTTTTTTTTTCGTTTATCCATACTAAAATACTTCTATACTAGCCGGTGTATCTTATGATACTGAGGAAAATACTGGCGGTGTGGAATGACCGTGTAAGGTGAACAAAATACTGATTCAGTATTTTGTAATACTGTCAGTATTTTGTAATGTCAGTATTATTGATCGTGTAAGGTGCCTTTAACAATATTAGCTGGCATATCAACAATGGTTGTTTTACTGTCAACACTACTACATTTATTTTTAACTTTTTCTAGATTTTGTAATTCTATAAAAAATTATAAATATTATTTTTATTGAATTTTATATAATAAATTAATACCATTTTTATGAAGTGTATCCGGGCGATCAATTGTAATTTCAAAACAAGTGGATGCTTACAATGTACAATTCTCCATTATTTGCTAATTTAAATTAATATTATTAGTACAAACATATTGTTTTGATTTGAATTGGAGATAGGATAAGTTTTTCTAAAATCATTTTAACTATTCTAATAAGGACTAAATTAATTTATTAATATTTCAACTATTCTTTTATTAACTGTTTACTCAAAAGCAGCTATATATATTGTCTAGATACAATTTGAATTTTGATATACTTACTTAAGTAAAGTATCTAGTTCACTTTGTAATATTTCGGTTTCTTTTGTAAAACTGAAAGCAGGAGCTTCCGATTTAAGTTCTAAAATAATTAAATTATGTTTTACTTATTTTCAACATATATATTTGCATATTTGAGTTCTAATAAAATTTTATAATAATAAAAAATATCTTGTTGTTATTGATTGCATTAATTAAAATATGTACTTGCAACCTAATGTAAAACTTGTGAATTTGTTGCAAGTTACGGCACACTTACAAATTATAGTGTGTAATGCCCAAAATTTAAAATATGTTTAAAAAAATGACAATGTACCCTTCAAATGTCTTTACTAAAATTTGATGTTTATTGCATTAGTGCTAAAGTTGTTTAGTTGACTGTTAGGTGACCCACGCGTTGCTGCTCAAGACGCATACTGATCAGTTGGTTGGGTATGCCAGTAGGTAAGTTTTACAGCCTTTTCACGAGTGTAGATCTTATTGCAAAAACAGTTTTTCTAGTTTTTTCATCAGAGCGACCTTTCCAGAAGAAAGTTTATTTGCTTTTCTTCTGAGTTGCCGTTCTGCAAACCTTGTCTCGCCTAGCCTAGTCACATTTATGCCGTATCTATTTAGTTTGCATGCTACAATTGCTGAGCATATGTTTGTTACCTTGCCCTGTAGGGTGCAAACTTTTTATGTCGCAAAAATTAATTTATTAGTTTTCTTTTTGTCTTGACCACAAGAAAGTTGATGCACAAGCGTCTGTGGTTGCTACTTGTTTATTGTAGTTGAGGTACGCTGTTTTTCCTTTGATTTGAAGAGCATTGCTTTTTTAAATAAGGCTGCTTCCAAATCTGAATTCAGGCGACCACTATCCTATAAGTACATTTGTGTAGCCATTTTGCTAAGCCAGAGCCGCATCACTGCTTGCCTTTAGACTCTCGCTAAAAAGCTTCTTGATTTGTTGGTTTAGTGATTCTTCTCCCTATAGAATAGTTATTTAGACACAATCTGACAGGCGTGATTTTATTTTAGTGGGAAAGTAGTTGCCCGTTTTCACTCTTTTGGCAGAGTAACTGCATCTAGTGGAATTGTATCGGTTAGAACTAGAGTAGCTCCTCTATCCACAATGTAAGTACCTAGGTACAATCATTTGTTGCATAATGTTAGCGTAAATGATATTAGAAGTTGTAATAATAAATATAAAACAAAACCAAAATGAAGATAAAATTTATTTATTAATATTAAATTTATAGATAAATATTTTGTATAATTTTTTGTTTGTCACAAACTAGTTTGCTACATTTGATTGTGTGGATTTGCAAATATGACAACTGTCTACTATTTTCAGGCGTCCCGTTGCATCACTAAGTGTATTTTTATTATTTTAAAATAAGTTTAACATAAGTACATTTCCTAGCATTTGCTGACAATTTTGGCATTTTTGATTCATTATCTAATATTTGTACATTATCAAAATAAATTTGGTGTTTTTTTTAACTAAATAACAAATAATTAAAATTAAATTTTAGAGAATTTGTGGACAATTTTAAAAAGGCGGCATACTTAAAGTGATTACATAATCCCATTCATTTATAAACTCCCTGTAGTTGAAGATATTTTAATAAACTTTGTATGTCTTTCATTATCTAATTCTGCATTAAAATAACTTTTGAAACAGTATTAGTTATTTTTTCAAAGTGTCCGTGATATCGAAATAGATCTAAAATTAAAAGATAATAAAGTACTATAGGTTCTTTAAAATTATTATCATACTATGGTGGGTTTTATTTTTATCTTGTGCTAAAGAATTTACTTCTTACATATTTTTTTAATAACCTTTCTTTTTGCTATACTACAGCATAAATTTTTTAATAGTTTTATAAGAAAGTGCGCATTATAAAAAACCATTTATAATGCGTTAAAACGCAAACAATATTTTCTAGTGTTGTAGTTTTTGTGCAATAACGTGCTCTGCGTAAATACTTTAATGCAAGCAACTGTGTGTGCTTTGCCAGTGACACATTTGATTTTGAAGATAACTTACTGGTAAATAAGTGATTTTAATCATTCTAAATTTAAATAATTAATCTTTGATAATATTTAAAATTTTAAAATTTTGCATAAATGTTTAATAATAAAATTAATTTTGATGATTTGGTTGAATAGTTATCATTGACTAATCAACTAGTTTTGCTTACTTTTAACATTTTTAAATGTTACTACTTTATTAAAAATATTTTTTATATAACTGCAATTTAACTCCTTACAGCAGGTTTATGTTTGTATAGGTTGAGTGGACGTTTGGATGTGTAACAATGATTTGTTTTTACACACGGAATTGAGTCTAGATTTGAAGGTGCTACGGAATCCAAAAATTTTAAATTAGTATTTACTCTGCCATCGGATATTTTATTTTGTTTTCATTCATCTCTTAAATTTTAGTGTATTTTGATTAAAACCTGCACAAACGAGTAAGCGGATTGCTTATACCATGATGGAAATACAGTTATAATTTTGCAGTGCTTCTATTTTATATTGTCTCTTTGCACATACTGTGCAAAATCAATCTACTTCTTGGCAAGCAGGATATGAATCAATATATTTTTTAAATAATTTTTTTTAAGTAATACTTGTCTCTCAAAAATAAAAGTATTAAAAAATAGATTAATTACATTTTGTTATTTATAAACAAACTTGTTGATTTTGAAACAGAAAATTTCATTTATTTTTAAATAAAATTATTTAAAGATTTTTATAAACAATAATTCAATTCAATTATGTGATAACCAGCAAATTGTACAACATTTTCAGCCAAATTTAAATCTCATTGGCGTAATTCAATTATTATTTTATTTTTAGATGTGTTTTGCTAAAATCATGCAATTTTTTTTAGTTGTGTTGGTCTTATTGTCAAGAACTCAGATTAACCCTTTTTGTGCATCTAACAATTAAATTGATTGACATAATTCTTCTAGAACTAAAAAGCAAGCAACGTTGATTAATTCTTGCGTGTAATGTCTAGTCTTCAATGAGATAGTTTTAGCGAGTGTGGTTTCACTTTCAAGATTTAAAGGTAGTAATTCTTACATATTAGAATTTAAAATTAAAAAAAAAAAGTTTAATCTGTCCCGCTAAATAATTTGTTTCCAATATTAGTCTAGTTTGAAACAATACAATAGAATTATGAAATATTTAATTAAAATATATACAGGGTGTTTAAAAACATGTGTCGGGAAATAAAGAGTAAAATTTTTTGGCTAATTATAAGAAAAACAGTTCCTAATAGGAACATGGTTTTGCAAACGCACAGATTTTGAGATACAGTGTGTAAAAAAAATATTTTTTTAAATTTTTTTGACAATATCTCAGGAACGGAAAGAAAAAGTTGCAACATGATCACAAAACCTTTATTTTACAAAACTAAGCAATAACATAAAAATCAAGAAAAATTACAAAATTTGTTGAAAATTACCTCCTACGGTAAAGCTGGCTTCCAACCTACGTCTTAGTGTCTGACGTACCCGTTCGAAAATGCCTGGAGTGTTTTGTATCGTATTGCAAGATGGAATAATGCGATTTTTTAGATCTTCGTAAGTATTAACTGATGTAGTGTAAACTACACCTTTTAAGTGACTCCACAAAAAAAATCTAAAACATTTAGATCTGGAGACCAAGGAGACCAAGGAGACCAAGCCTGTGGGCCTCCTCAACCTATCCAACGGTTCCTATACTGTTCATTTAAGAATTGACGCGCAACTAAACTAAAATGTGCAGGAACACCATCGTGCATGAATCACATTTTGTCCTCAAAAAGTCCTCGCAGCTCTTTTTCAAGAAAATTACAATATGATTGACCATTTAGCCTAAACGGCAAAAAATATAGACCTATGAAATGGTCCCCTACAACACCTGCCCAAACATTAACGGAAAATGTTTGCTGATGATGGCTTTCCATTATGGCATGTGGATTTTTGTCGGCCCATACATGATTATTATGGAAATTCATAATCGCATCCCGAGAAAAATTTGCTTTGTTTGTAAATAAAACTTGATCTAAGAATCGAGTATTTTGCGCAATTTTTTCTTGAAACCATTGACACATAACCAATCTTTGCGGAAAATCCACTGGTAAAAGGGCTTGTACGCTGTACGTTATAAGTAGGGACCGGATTATATACAAATGCATATTTGCATATGCATTTGCATATTTTGACCATATTTAGGCTTTGTTGCATATTTTATCCATAATCGGTTTTTATGCATATTGCACCAGTTTCTAAAAAAAATATTAAAAAACGTCATTTTTTAAGTTACTATATTATTCATATTAACATAAAAATATCCCAAAAATTAAATATTATTTATTTTTACTGCCAACTATTCAATTACAATAATTTTAAATAAAAGGTTTTTTTTTAATTTACTAGGTTATATTTAAAATATCTTAAAGATTAAAAAAAAACACATGTTGCTCTTTAAAAAACTAAAATTGGTTGTTATAGCAAGTATACAAAAAATTAATACATACATGTACCTGTCTTTATGGTACTCAAAAAACCATTCAAAATGGAGTTATTTAACCGAACGTTTTTTGCCTAACACCCTGTATATATAAAGTTGTGTGTTGTGACTCTTTTTACCTATATAACTGTATTAAAAATTAATAAAAAAAGAATTTGTAATATAAATTGTTTTTTTGATAAAATGATTAAACTATATTTGTTTACATTATGTTGCATATAGTTGCATATTTTGACAAATTTTTCCTATTTTTATGCATATTTTGGGCTTCTTTATTGCATATTTGCATGCATATTTTAGCGTTTTTAAGTTGCATATAATCCGGTGTCTAGTGATAAGGATGTGACTTAGGTTTAGGTTTAAAGCTATTCCTTTAGTGCTACTTGATGGATTGTCTTCGATTTCTTGAAGAACATCTTCTTCAATTTGCGGAGGTAGCAGGCAAGGTCTCCCATTTCCTGCAGTTCTTTTATGTACACTTCCAGTTTGATGTAGATGTTTGTGAATACGAATGAATGTTTTTACATTTGGTACCTGTCGGTTTGGAAACTTTTTTTGAAAAATTTGACAAGCTTTTGCTGCATTTCCATCGGCAACGCCATAAACAAAATGTATATCGCACATTTCGCTATCATTGTAATTATTCATTTTGCTATCAGTGCAAGCAAAATAGTACGAATGGGTAAATTAATTGTGTAATAAAGATAATAAATTCCCCCGATATTGACTCTTTTTGAAAAAAGGTTACTTAACAACTAAACGACAATTGTCAATAACTTAAATGCATGAAACAAATGCATGAACGCTGACGACTAAATCAAAAACAAATGATTTTATCAACAACAAAACATGTTCCTACTTTTTTTGATGTTTTCCATCATAAAATGCCGTATTTTTTTTAAACGGTTTACGTTAGGGCTTTTGACAAGAAGTATCTTTCTTGTGTAGAAAATATTGGTGGTTCACAAAGTGCTTTCAAAGTGCCATATTCCCAAGTGTCATATAAATTAGAGCCATAAAAACCTCTCCGTCAATGGCACATGAAAAAAATTGAGTAAGCGCTTAAAAATTGAGTTTTGTATCTCAAACGGTTCCTGAGTAATTGTCAAAAAATTTAAAAAAAATATTTTTTTTACACCTTGTATCTTGAAAACGGTGCGTATGCGGAACCATGTTAATGGGAACTTTTTTTCTTATAATTAGTCAACCAATCTCACCTTTTTTTTTCCGTACATGTTTTGAAACACCCTGTATATTAGACTGGTTCTTAAAAAATGATGTGTGTAATTTTTGTGTGGGCACCTTCAGAAAGTGATCTTGATGCAAAAAAGTGAGAAGCCATGCCAAATTTTAGCTCTAAATATTCAAAAGAACACGTGCACTACCTTTGAATTTTCAAAATTAATATACTATCATAGCTTCCAGATTTGAGTCAGATGCATAGTCTGAGTCCCCAAAAAAACAATTGAGTACTTGCTAATTAGGTTCCACATAAAACTTTACATCAATATATTTCGTTTTCTTTTTTTTTAATTAACAAATTTTTATTATAATTAAATTTTTTTTTTTAAATTTATTTAGAAAACCGTTAAAATGACCTTTAGTACGTATTTTTTTAATCTGTTTTAATTTGTAACATTCGATTTATGTTTTTTTAAATAAGGTAAAGGGTTTACTTTTGAAACTTCAAAGACAGTGCGCAAAACAGTGTTCTTTTGATTCTTAAGGGCTGAAATTTAACATAGGTTACTTTTTTTGCATATAGATCAATTTCTGAAATAAATCCGCAAAAAAAAATTTAAGAACCAGTCTAATATATATATTTATATATATACATATATATATATATATATATATATATATATATATATATATATATATATATATATATATATATATATATATATATATATATATATATATATATATATATATATATAGTTATATATATATATATATGTAATAAATATATTTTTTTGTATTTTTAATACATATTAGTATTTATTTTAACTGTAATTTTTTTTTTAGAATTCTAAAATTTATGGTTTTTTTAGTACCTGCACCCTTTATTTTCGTTTTTTTGCCAATTCACCTACGTAAATAAAAATATGTAATTGGTATTTTAACATTTTGCTAAAAAACATGTTTCAAGAATAAAAAAAAAATTATACGTATAATAGAATTTAAAACTAATATATAAAATAAAATTAGGAATTTTTGTTGTACAAAGCAGGGAATTTATAAAAATAAAATCATTTAAGGGTAGTATTTGTGCAGTCGCCACTGTATTATCAGTCTATCAAATCCACGCCTTGAGTAAATTCGGTAATTGTTTGGAGTGGCCGGATCTTCAGATGCACGCTTATCTTTTAGAACAAGCTTAATATAATACAATCATAATCGACAGTATTCATGCCAAAATTAATCTGTTTCTGTCTACCACTTAAAACTTCTGGATCTTCCTCAATGCGTTTCCTAGTTCTCATGCGTTTTATCTTTTCTTGATGTTTATTCAAAGCATCCAACAATTCACGTTTCTTAGGAGTACGTTTTTGCGTAGTAGTCAACTTCTCTAGAATATAGTGAATTCCTTTGTATCAAGTATGTTTGGCACTATGCAAATTTGTTTTTCTTACTGCATCTTTAGTTTTAATTTTAACGAAAGTTTTTAAAGCCTTTTTAAGTACTGTCGATAAAATACTGAATCCATCTAATAAATTAGCTTGCTTAATTTTAAATGTCGATGGTTTGATTTTGAAATTATTGTCCAGTTTAAAATTTATCGGTTTTGATTTAAACTTATTTTAACCTAATGCTTCTTTAACGGATGATAATAAAAGCAAAAGATTAACAATTCGTTTTTTTTTAATAAGTTGTTCGAAAGGTAAACTAAATAATCAGGTACATCTTTAACTTCTTCTTCAAAAATCATAGCATTTTTCAGGAATGTGTTCAAAGACATTGGTTTGAAAACAGTTATTATTACAGTTATCACTCAAACACTTGTTTTAAATAGCCAAAACAACTTTGTGTATTAATGACAACCGGACTTGGATAGATCACGGGACTTAAATAGCAGGTTGTAGCTGTCAATCTGTTTTCCAATGTGAACGCATTAAATACAGCTATCCGTTCTGAGAATGTCACCACCGCGGATTTTGTTATTACGTCTAGTACTTAGGGTAAGTCTTAACCTAACTTATAACATAGTAACATTCTACCACCCCGTCCCCTTCCTTCACCACAATCGCTCAATTGAAACTGTGTTGCTCTTTTAAGTTTTAAATTTTAACTTCTACCATTAAAAATTGGTAGATACATTTTCTCAATGTCGCCATACTAAATTTTAATTTCATTTAAAAAAAAAATTTATAAAATGCCATATAAAATTTTAACTTCTAACATTAAAAATGAATATTTTTACGATGTTGTCATATTTTTTAGTTAACAAATAATATTAGAATGATTTTACGCCTATATTATTTTTCTTGTATGCCTGTAGTGTATTGTAAGATGAGTAAGATGGGTGGTGATAAAACTTTATTGCAGTCGTAATTCTTGACGTCGCCTTCCACTAAAAGGTAAAAAGGCAATAAAATAAATAAATAAATTCTGAACGTAGTTGTCGGCACCAAGGTGTTCAAACTGGGCTTACTGTATTTAGTCCATTGAGTTGTTGGGGAATGTGTAAGCGGCTGGTAACACATTGCTTATAAAACCAGCGACACTGTTTTTAGTTCTACATTCTGTTACTTGTATGCGTGGTGTATCTTAGTACGGGTAAGACGGGTGGTGGTAAAATTTGATCACAATCGTAATTCTCGACGTCGCCTTACATCGAAAGGTAAAAAAAAACAATGAAATGAATAAATAAATTTTTGACGTAGTTGTCGGCATCGAGGTGTTTGAACTTGGTTGAACTGGGCCCACTGTATTTGGTCCTTTGAGTCGTCGGGGTATGTGTAAGTGGCTGGTATTACGTTGCTTATAAAACCGGCGACACTGTCTAATATTGTAGGATCTGTAACCTGTTAAGGTAGCACGACGTTATTGCCTTTGGCTTTAGTTTGAGATCTTAACGACGATTCCGCAAACATATTAATTTTTTAAATAAATTTGTTGTTAATCTGGAAATTTAACAAAACAATTTATTTTACAAATTGAACATTACAAATAGAACAATACAAATAGAACATTACAAAGAGAACATTATTTTTATTCACAATTGGAAGCGGTCTAAATTCCCATAAAATAATTTATTTATTTTATGTTATTGACATTTTTTTGTTATGCTCAAGTTTCTGATTTTTCTAAATTTCCAGTCAAGTAATAAAAAAACTGTCAAACTTGTAAAGCATGTTTTAAGGCCATTTGTAGATTTTGTAGCAGTTATTATCGTTTTCTTTCAATTAAAATGGTTAACAACTTAAATTAATTTGAATTCATCGTGCATAACTGCAAATCAGTCACTGTTTTGGACATATGTTGTCATCTGAAAAATTGTCAGTTAATGTGGTATGTATTTTTTTGTTACTGTTTGTCTGTTCTTATGGAATGTCAGAAGTTATCAAAACGGCGAGTTGCATCATACAACTTATTTATCTAAAAACTCTTTTGAACGATACATCTTCTACAACGTCTACGATTATACACAGAATCTTTTAAAATACGCACAAGTTCTTATGTCGATAATTTATTTACTAAATTATTATACATTGATAGTATTTTAACAATTTAGTGATTTTTAAAAAACTTAAAAGCAAAAAATAAAAGTAACTGCTCCAAAATAACATGATTTCCGTGTTTTGCTGCCGCCAAAATTTTTAATCATCATAACCATATTTCAACATAATATCATCTAAAAACAACAATGTTTGTCTATTTTTAAAGATTGATAACAATAGTAGTTTTTGGATAATAGAAACAATTATTTTGGCCAAAAAAGAATATAGATATTGCATAGATTAATTTTAAAAATACAAGATTATTAAATGGTTAAAACATTTATAAAATAAAACGTAGTAATGTAATTTTATTAGTAAAAACAGAAAAAAAAACTGAAAAAAAATTTATTCAAATAAAATTAATTCCAACAATTTTTTGCGTTGTGACATTTTTTCCTTTTCATTTTATCATAAAATTTGTAGACATATTGGACCATAGCAACAATACCATAAGATGTCTTTTCACCAACTTCTATAATATTTTTAGGACGAGGAGTAAATCCAGGCTTCTATAATTTTGTAGATTAACTGTGTAAGCAAATTTGATGTTATGGCATCTTTTTGCATAATCTGCAGAACAACCTAACAATATTTAGCAGTTTCAACTTTAAATCTCCTCTTGTTCAACGTACATGTGGTTTCTTCACAAACCATTTTGCATTCTTTCAAAATAAGTTTATCCTTTATTAGTTCCTTAGTAAATGCCCACGGATACATGATAACATTTTTAAAACAGTGTACCGAAATATATTACTTAATATATTACTGTTCCTTCTTTTGTTTTAACAATAAAATGACAAAAGTTTTAAATTTGTCAGAATTATTAAATTGTAAGCTACAGCACAAATTAAAATAAGTTTTAGAAGATTAATAATATAATAACAAATAAACAATACACGTAAAAGATGTCAGATTACATTATTAGAATAACAATAAATATTATTAGAAAAATAAAATAAAACTATAAACATTAAGAGAATCCTTTGATCCAAGTACTAGTATCTAAAATTGATAAACAAATAGTCCTGTTTGATATGTTAATATATACTACTTATAAACCCAACCGTGTAAACTAACAAATAAATAATTTGTTACTAATTATAATATCACTAAAATTCTAATCATTCATAAATATCCTTGATGGATTTTTAAAATTTTTGACGTATTATGTATACACTTATTATTGTTTCATAGATTGTAATAAAATCTCACGTTTAACAGATTCAACTGTTTGTTTCTTTGCAATAATTCATTCAAATTTTTTAATACTCTTTTTAAATTTATAAACTATTTTTAGCCAACTTTAATACAACTCAATGTATTTGTAAGTGATGGCTATTCTATGTCTTAATTCATTTTTTTTACTAATACTTTGAAGCTCTTTTCAGTACTTTTACAGAAGCTGATTGGTTTGTCATTATCCCAATTGATTTTGTCTTGTAGTTTATAATTATCATAATAAGCAATTAATCGCCTGTAATCGTCAGATATTTTTGATGATGAAGCCATATGTTCACCTGATGAATTAGAACTGGACGTCAATAGCAAACCTATGTTATCACCTAGAGCAATGCACACTAAAGTTTCTAAAAATAAATGGTTTTTGATTTATTATGTAAAATTTTAACATCATAAAAATTAATTTGGTGATTTTTTTAAATAAATAAAAAATAATTAAAATAAAAAAATTAAAAACTGTAAGTTACATCATTGATAAAACTATTGATAACGTTTTTCATCAATAATATTTTTGTAAAGTATTGTTTTATTGTTGCTTTAAATTTATTTAAGTTCAACAGTATTTTGATACTTTCCTAACAACTTTAGACAAACTTAAGTTTAGTTTATATTTTAATAACATTTAGAACATGCTTAATATCATTTATCATGTTCACATAGTTGAAGATATTTTAATGAACTTTGTATGTTTTTTATCATCCAATTCTGCATTAAAATAACTTTTGAAACAGTATTGGTTATTTTTTTAGATCTAAAAAAATCTGTATATATCTACAATTTAAGAAAAGGTACTATAGGTTCTTCAAAATTGTCATCATACTATAAATTGCTTTATTTTTATCTTTTGCTAAAGTATTGACTTCTTACATTTCTTTTCTTTTAAATTTCTTTTTGTAGTACGTCAAAAACCTACCATCTGGCATGTGTTTGAATGATTTGCCTGACACATTTGATCCTAAAGATTAGCTTACTAGTAAATTTGTGATTATAAGAAATCTAAATTTATTTTTATTAACAATTAAAAAATCTTATATATTATATCTTTGATACTAATAACAATTTTAAAATTTTGCATAAATGTTTCATAATAAAATTGTTTTTTGAAGATTTAGTTGAATAGTCATCACTAACTAACTAGTTTGATTTACTTTTAACATTTTTTAATGTTACTATTTTAATAAAAACATTTTGCATATTGCAATTTAACTTTTTACAGCAGGTTTGATGTTTGTATATGTTGAGTGGACGTGTGGATATGTAACGATAATTGGTTAATACACACAGAATCGAGTTTAGATTTAAAGGTACTATAGAATCCAAAAATTGTAAATTAGTATTTACTCTGCCATCATATATTTTATTTCGTTTTTATTAATCTCTAATATTCCAGCAAATTTTTCTTTAACATCTGCACCAACGAGAAGCAGATTGCTTATACCATGAAGAAAATACACAGTAATAATTTTGCAGTGCTACTTCTTCACATATTGTGCAAGACCAATCCACTTATTGGCAAGCAGAATATAAATCAACATTATTTCCACCAAATAATGTTTCTATAAGCAATACTCGTTTTATATAAATGAACAAAAAATAAAAGTATTGAAAAAGAAATTAATAAAATTTTATTATTTATAAACTCGTTGAATTTTAAAACTGAATATATCTTTTATTTCTAAATACCTTAATAAAATTATTTAAAAAAAATTTAAACAATATTTTCATTAAATTATGTGATAATAACATACCACCAAATTGTCTCAGCCAAACTTAAATTTTATTGACGTAATTCAGTCATTTTTTTAGATGTAAGTTTCCTACTAAAACTATGCAGTTTTTTGATACGTTGTGTCGATCCAATTTTTATGAAATTTGCAACTGCCTTCATCACACTCATAATAACCATTTTGTGCATCTGACAATCAAATCAATTGAAATAAATCTAAAACTAAAAACCTTCTTTTTGTACATCCCAGCACGGATTTCTAATGATTTGGAAATTAATAGCAACATTAGTCAATTCTTGCGTGTAATGTCTAGTCTTTAATGAGATAGTTTCAACAAGTGTGGTTTAAAGGTTAAAAAAATGTAATATAATAATTAATAATGTAATAAAATCCGTAACGCTAAATAATTTGTTTACAATATAAATCTAAATTGAAGCAATATAATAGAAATATGGATAATTAATTGAAATATATGAATATAATAATTTTTTTTTTGTATTTATAGTATTTTTTTTAATTGAAACATTCTCCTTTTTTGTAGTTTCAAAATTTATAATTTGTTACTAACTTACGCTCCGTTCTCTTCATTTTTAGCTATTCAACTACTGCGCCGACTGACATCAGTCAAAATTTTACTTTTTTATTAGTCCATAAAACTCACTTGCATTTTAAATTTACTACAATGTGATGTATGTTAATAACAACAACATTTGCATCTTTAACAACAGATTGTAAGCAACAGGTTGTAAAACTTTACTAACTTGTTTCTTCTCTAATTAACAATATTCAAACAGCAAAAAATCAGATGGCTTTAACACAAAATTGAATTTATTGCTGTTTGCCAAAATTATCAAAATTATGATCTATCTCAAAATAGATAAAAGAACTGGCTCTCAGTTTTTTTTTACAAACTTTTTTAACTATTTTCTCAACTGTCATTATATCGCAAAACTGCCGATTAAATTTATTTTGTAAAATTTCAGCTTACGCAAACGCTTTTCAATCCTATCGAAGCTTCTTTTTAGTTTTTTTTTTCATTACTACAGAAGTTTAAATGCTTCTATATGCAGATCATCTATAGTATCTAAACAACAGGCAGCACTTTACTGGAATCACTTTCGGTAGTATCAGACTTCTATTTTCATTCAAAAATTTATCAATTTTTATATATAAATTTTCAGCTATAATTTTTGGTGTATCGTCACGGATCAAGCAACTCGTTAATAGTTGAAAAACTCAACGCTTTTAAACAATTCATAAAAATTTTATTAATTCAGTTTATTTTGACGTAGGAATAGTTCCTACGTCAAAATAAACTGAATTAACTCCTCCCTCCTCAATAACACTTCAATTTTAATAGCTTTCTTTCTGCAGGTAAAATAAAATTTATATCCTTATGCTCACCGTTTTATGAAATATTTAACAAATTTAATAAACTAAATTTACTTCTATATCCAAAACAGTAATAACGCCTTTCTGTTTCTGTCGTTTGTGCATTATCAACAGACATTTTCGGTTTATACAAATCGTTTTCTGTGAAACTGCTGGCTACAGTTTTTCCTAATTCTTTCTCCAATAAGCCGCATGGAGTACGGTCGCTGTGTAGCTCTGATAGAAAACTTACATTTTTAGCAATAACTAAGTTACAATAAGGTTAGATTGTGGGTTAAGGTATTTTGGGGTGATACTTTTACCAGTACCCTAACACTTCTCCTCAATGGTAACAATTTGTTCTCAGAATAAACCAACCATCTTTTTCCCTCTATTTTGAAACCTTCACCCCCTCTCCGTACCCCTCTGTGACTTTGTGAATATTGTAATTATCATCCTTCTTGCGGGCTCTCTTTTAGATCACAACTCCTCATTTGGACTTAGTGCACTAATAACTCCCCTCTTTTAAACAATGAACATATTAAAACAAATTAAACTAGTGTGCATATTACCTCCCGCTTCATTTAAACTTATAGAAGAAATAAACGGTTTAGGTTGCTTTGATTGCTTACCTGTTCCGGGTTCCTAAAGAGTAAAATCTCAACGAGCAGTAATCAGGACCGATAGTGACATTATAACATAGAACAATTAAAGACCTTTTATTTTCATAAGTCTTAAGTATTGTTACTGACTGTTTGGAACCGGCAGAACTCAAAGCATTATTACTATAGCAAAACAATTAATAAAAATTGCAATTTTATATTATATAATATTACCTTTTGACTTTTAACATTAAAAATTAGTATAAAATGCATTTTTACAATTTTTAACTTTTTACATTAAAAATCGGTAGATACATTGTTACAGTGTTGCCATATTAAATTTTAACAATAAAATTAGTATAAAATGCATACTTCTAGTGTTGCTATATTAAATTTTGTCACATTAATAATAGGTAGAAAATGCATTTTTACAGTGTTGATAGATAAAATTTTGAATTTTAAAAATTGATAATATTTCAATGTTGTCATATTTGTTAACTAACAAATATTACTAGATTGTTCTTAATTCTACATTGTCTTACTTGTATGCCTGTGTTGTAACCTAGAACAAATAAAATAGACGGTAGTAAAATTTTATCACAATCGTAATTTTTGACAAAGTTGTCGGCGTCAAAGTGTTCAAACCGGGCTTATGTATTTGGTCATTTGAGTCGTTGAAGATTGTGTAAGCGGCTGGTACCACGTTGCTTATAAAGCTGGCGACACTGTCTAATACTGTTAGATCTGTAACCAGTTAAAGTAGCACGACGTTGTTACTGCCATTGGCTGTAGTTTGAGATATTATTGGCAGTTCTGCGACATATTGATTATTTAAATAAATTTGTTGCTTTTACAAATATATTTTTATTTTTTGGAAATTGTTTTTGTTTTTACGTAAAATCAAGCACTGCGCCATATCACCCAAACTAATACGCACATATTCTATCCTTGTGTATGTGGTATATGTGCTATAAGGGAGCAAAAGTAAACCACTAACTCAAATAACTTTCTAAACGCTACCAAGTGCACATTTAACAATTTAAGTTTTCAAAAAATTAAAACTTGAAATTTCAAAAATCCGGACCTATTCAAACATATAATTCACCTTGAGTAAACAATCTAAACGCTTTGCACATTAGTAAAACGCTGCAGGCGCATGCCCAACGAAAGGCATTTATTCAAAAGCTAATCACCACAAACAATAAATTCAGACAACATTTCAAACCTTACCAAGAGCACTACCAACAACTGAAGAACTTTTTAAAAACAAATAACTTTGACTGTAGAAGACTTTGACTTCCAGGATCATAATCACCAATTTCAGTTCACTAACCAAAAGCTTAACGCCTATACACCAACAACATGCTTCTAATCTAACAATCAATCCGGTAATTCAAGCCATCAACTATTATACGTTGAGAAGAAGCTGCTCAACTTGCTTACTTTGTTAACAGACAAACAAAAAACATTGACTTTAACTTTTGACTGACCTACAACAAACTAAGGTTTCACCAGCGACGAGACATTCCAGCAAAATCCACTAGACTGTAAAACCCCCGCAGAACCTCCAAAAACAATTAACATTAAGTGTATCAAAATAACAAAATTTTGCATAATGCATAACAAATTTTGCACTGTCAAGCTGACTACTATAACAAAATTGATAAATTTATTTTCAAAATTCAGTAAAGTGGTAAACATTAAAAAATCACTAAACTGAGAACATTGATTTTTCTAAAAACTGTTAAACTGATTTTTTTAATTTATGGATCCGTATTTTTATAATATTAATTTTTTTTTTCACTTTATATATACATTCAGTTGATAACAATTTTTTAGTTTAGTTTTTTGTTGAATGTAAAGTTGCCTGTGTAAACTCTATTAATAAAATTATTTCTTTTGCGAATAATTATTTTACTAGTATTTGATGTCGGTTTAATTCAAAATCACATTTCCACTCGGTTATACGATAACTCGATCAGTAGTAACACATGCATATTGCTAAAAATGAGCAAAATATATATTGCTAGCTAACAATATAAACTGTCATTTTAACAATCCTTGTTTGTCATCATATCAGAAGGCGTGGCAAATCTCTAGATAAAATAATAATAATATATAAAATAAAATTATTTTGTTAAAGTGACCGTTCGTATAGTCAAAAACAAGATTTGTTACTTCTAGCAATGTGCATAGAGAATAGCCCCGATATTTACTAAAGATAAAATTAAATCAGATAAAATTATTGTTTGTAATGATTAGTTGCTGAGGATGTTTAATTTAAGTTTTTTTTAGCGAGTGTCAAAGTAAAACTCAGTAATTCAAATGTACCCCCAAAAGTGTTTTGTGTTTTGAAGGTTTATTATATGATAATTGTTTTTGTTTTTAAGTGGACAAGATGCAATTTGTTTACATCTCAATCCCTGCGAGAAAACTTCAATTAGTAAAGAATATTTAAGTGTTCAGTTGGACTTTTAATTATATAACAACGATTTATAATAAATTTTGTTAATTTATACGTAGATAGATAAACTTTTATTTGTCATATATTTTCGTTTTCCGATGTTTTTAACTTAAATATCAAAAAAAATATTAACAATGAAAGCTAGATTGGCAATTTTTGTAAATATTGAAAGTTCAAACTTGTTTAATGATAAATAAATAAGTAATTTATTAGGCAAATTTACTAAGTAAAAAAAGTGTATTTTGTAAACATTTAGCTTTAGATGTATCCTGTTAAGTTTATTATGTTTGTCAGGTTCTTCCTCGACATTTAGTCAAGTACAGATCTGAGTTTTTTCTTTTTTTGGTTTTCTTTTCTACTGACAGAAACGAGTCAACAAAAGTATAATACTGTTTTAATCGTAATGACATTACAATCTTTATTAATAAAAAATTCATTATATTAAAGGTTTTTTATTTGTACTGTACCACATTACACATAATATTCTGGCTATAAATATTGTTATATTGAATGCAATTTAGGCATGTTTGAAAGCGTTAAACAAGTAATTAACAACTCAATTTACTTTATAATTTAAAAAAAAACTCTAAAAAGTGGATGTTGTCTTGGTTGAGTATTAACAACTTGTGGTATTCATCTAGTAAATAGAGTTTACAGAATAAAAACCTATCGTAATCAGCAAACTAATATTTGCACACGAAGTAAGGCAACACTAACGGAGTAAATAATGTATAGCCATTATCTGCTGATAAGCAATCCATGCTAAACACCAATTCAAATTAGAAAGCACACATTTTAATGCCTTAGTCCATATTTTTCTATATTAAATTATATCTTAATACAATATTTATCAATACATGCATTATTTATTTTAAAGGGTAGAGAAAGCTGTCTATCAATCATTTGAACTTTATTCTTAAATTGTTGCAACCATTCTGAAGCCTTCATTTCGATATAAATGTATATTTCCTCCATCTATCTCTTCAATGTATAAACGGGTTCCATATACAATTAATTTGTATTTATTGAAACCTAAGTTAACTTTTTTTGCTAGCAAACTTAATAGCAACACTGTTTGTCTCCAAGCTGAATTTATTTCTGACCAATCTACACGTTCTGTTGATAAACGTCCAAGCCTGAAATTATTTTTAATACCAAAATGGTTCGTAATGAAAATATGGAATATTGTGTTGAAAACATCTACCTTGATTGTTTTTAATTTAGATTCATTATAAGCTAACTGGCATTCTACACTTTTAGATTCGTCATCAATACATATTGTATCATAAAACGTTTGCGTTATTTTGTCAATATCTATTGATTTGGTTTTATTTTTCATATCATTTATAGCTTTTATGGCGAATGTACTTTAAATTTCAATATTAACCAGCTCACCTATTAATTGTTGCTTTTCTTTATTTAATAACTCAAGTTCTGTTTTTAATTTGGCAATAGATATTTGTGTAGTATCGTTTTTAATGTTTTTTCAGTATTTGCAATTATAATGATCATTTATTAGAAGTTTAGTTTGTTTGTCCAATAATTCATGTAAATGACTTGTGCATTTATTGCATATATGGTGGTCAATTATTGATAAATCAGAAAAACTTAACATGAACTTCGGGGCATTTTTATTAAAATCTAACATAATTTTTTCATCGAATATAAACACAAATTTGTTGAAATAAATGATTCTGATCTTCTTTATTATTAACACACTTTGTTAGTGTTTAATCGTTAGGTTTGTATTTAGTCAAGTTTTCTTCAAACTTCAATGGAAGCATTGTATTTGGTAACTTATTTTTTTCAAACATGTTTCATTATTATTCAGAAAATTGTGATATATTTCTAACAACTAAAAAAGTTTTGTTTAGCTTGGTAGAGTAGAAAAAAATTAAATAATTTACAGCTTGATTCAAAAGAATAATGATTTTGGTTTATATTGATTGCTCTATTTACCTCAATTACTGTTATAAAAGCTGGATTAAACTAAACGCACTTTTTCTAAGAACATTTGTAATTGGCATATCAGTTTATCAAACTGTAACTTTAAGAAAACAAAATTAAGACTTGTCAACAATTATGTTAGAAACTTGATAAGTTTTTAATCTTGATTCATTCTATTTGTGATGTAGATAGATACATCCACAGTGTGTGTTTCTGAATCGTTTTATAAAATCTTAAGTGTTTTGTGAATTTGTTGACATGTTTTCTGGCAAAAATCAAATAAGTTGATTTTATTTTTTTTAGCTTATCTATCTTCTTTAAATAAAGAAATGCATTCTTTTTGTTTAGAGTATCATTACAGATTTTAAATTAAAAATAATAAATTTTTTTTAGATTGTTATAAATGGCAATTGGCCACTACTTTACTCTAGCTTTTTATACTGCGCTAGTATTTAAGAAAGCACAAACTGATGGTTGTGTGATTTTTTGGATCTTAAAAAGAAAGCGATATTTTTCTTAAACTGTCAATTGAGGCAGTCATATAAAATATTGTTTTAACAGGAAGAGCTATCAATTATTTGAATTGTGTAGGTTAAACTCTAATGCCCGTACTAATAGTCAGAGATTAAATCTTGGATTGAACCTGGATTTATGAATCCGAGATTCATTTTGAAAGTCGTTGATTGGCTCTAAGTTAATTCACGGATATTGTGACGGTGCGAAACGAGTTGAAAACTATGCAACCGTCAAAATAATCCTATATTCAAATAGTTTTGGGACCACCCAAGATTATTTGTATATTGATGGTTGCATAGTTTTTAACTCAATCCGAGAATTAAGCAAGGAATACATTGACCAAATGCAACTAAAGTTACCGTCACAATATCCGTGAATTGGCTTAGAGCTAATCAACAAATAGCAAAATGAATCTCAAATTCATGAATTCACTCTGACTATTAGTGTGGGCATTAGAAAAGTCTCACAGAAAAAACTAACGGAGTAATAACGTATATGTAAGCGTTACGCTAACTTTTAGTTTAAAACTATTTCTTAACAATGCACAAACCGATAGTTATGTGACCTTTTGGATCTTTAAAAACAAACGATATTTATCTAAAATTATTACCTGGGCAAGTTGGTTAATAATTTAGAAATTTTGTTTATCAACTTACGACAGAGCATGTGGTATTTTTTGGGTTGTGTAATTTTTATTTGCTTGTAGACCGAGATATCTTAGTAATATTTGTTGCAAAAAACTTTTTTTTAATGTCGGTTTCTTAAGTTTGCGGCAACTTGTTAATTTACGCCAGTAAAAAATGTTAAAAATAATTTATAATGTGTAAAGTATAATTTAATTATATTGTGACAACTTAATTATTGTCTTTAACCCTTTTTTCCAGGGGAAGATACCCAAAATTTTAAATAGTTGTTTGTGACATTTTAAAAAACCTTTATTGAACATTTATTTATGTTTAAAGTGTAATAAAATATAATATTATATTTATAAATACACAACAATTTTTATATTTTCCGTTTGTCACAAACTAATTTATTACATATGATATATCTTTTTATTGTTATTCTTGCCTTTTTTAGTTTGGTTTTGCAAATTGTATAACTGTCTATTACTATTTTCATTATTATGAAGTGGGTTTTGCACAAGTACATTGACAATGTCCTAAAATGATTTTTGATTCATTATCTAAAATTTGTACATTATTAAAATTAATTTAGTGTTCTTTATTATAAAAACTCATATTATATAAATTACGTTATTTATAAAGCCATTGGTAATCTGCAAACAATTAATTATTGTTTGTTAAATGCTTTACGCTTAATATTAACTGTCTTTTGTTTTAGTTTAATAATAAAAAATAGAATTTATTTTTTTAAGTGAACTTTTGGATTATAAGAACTGTGTAAAATGTGAAATTAGTTAAAAAAAAATGTTTATTTTGAAATAACTTTAGATGAAGCGCGGCTTAAGTTCAGTAATAATAACAACAGGAATAAGCAAATGTTTCTAAAACAGTCTCAACAGTAGTTGTAATCTCTGAAATAATATGAGAAAAATTGGTGAGTAAGGTTATGAGAACTAGGCAAACAACCATGTTTTTTGGGCGGATACTGTTGTAAAAGTTGAGTGACTTAATCATTCAGTATTATGTATATTAAAATTGATAAAATATTAAACTTTTTTAAGATTGCATTAAAAAAGCTTGTCAAAACTTGCGAACAAATTATCCAAAAAGGTTTATAGTTGCTTTATTTTGATAATAGTATAAGAATTTACTTTTTATTAGGTATATCATATCATATTACATTTATTTTATTTATTGCAATAATTATAGTCTAATTTATTTAGCTGAGAAAACAATAGGGTACAAAGTTCAATGAAAATATAATATAATTTTACAACTTATTATATTTGCTTTTATTTGATAACAATATTAAATAAGCAATAATTAATAATTGTACCCTTAATTCATTTACTTAGGAGGACAATAGAGTACAAAGTTCAGAAATACTTTAAATTAATGGTAGAATTTAACATATTTGCTCTTAATTGATACCTATATTACATTTATACAATAATTGTACCCCAATTCATTTAGCTGGAGGGACTATAAGGTACAATAATGAAACTATAATATAATTTTACAACTTACAATATTTGCTTTTATTTGATACCAATTATATTTGTTAATTTATTAACTATTAAAACATATAAGGCAACTTAATTAATTTGTTTATATTAACTACAACTACATAGTATTGATAAGTATAAAATGCAACGACTTGCTTAAGGCGCGTCGTTTATATATTAATAATGTGTACAATCAGCAGATTGTACACGTGCAGCTGTGTTGACAGATCAGGATTGCTGGAAGCTGCCCTTGAGTCATCATATTACTTCTCCATCCTTAAGGGCAGAGTCTACCCGCGAAACCAAGAAAATTGAAATTTGTCCGACATGTGCTGGCTCCTGTTGCTAAATAGTTGAATTAAGCCTAATGCGCAGAATAACAACTTACTCGAGCTAGCGCGCATCATAGCCGATTATATATTTATTTATAAACTACATCCCCGCACCCCTTCATAGTACGAAAACAATTCATATTTTTACAAAATTATGTTATGTATTTACGTATTTATAAGGTTTGCACCAGGGGCGCGCATAAAATATTTAATTTTAATGAATCTTCATTATTGTTTCTATAATTCTTAGACATATTTACAAATATATACTTCATAATATTTTAACTAAATTATGTGTGCAGTTTGTATTTAAACAGTAGTGTATAACAATTTCATTTTAACAATTAAGTTATTTTTGACTACTACATAATAGGTATTGAACAAAAAAACTTTTATTTTATGATACGAATGTTTAAAAAATATATTGAGAATATTGAAACGTTTTTAGCTATGTTTATTTATAGACCTACTACCCCTTACACCGCGATGTACACCTGTGCAACTTCAAATACAATTTAGATTCGCATGTTTACAAATTTGATTTGTATACTGCTTATTAATTATTGTAGCGAGATTAGTTTCTTTATTTTCTTTTTATGCTTATACTGTTTTTTTTTTCAAAACGGTATAAGTGTGCGTGTGTGTATTTAGTCTTTTTGCAGAATTGTGCAGAGTTGTCTTTGAAGTGATAAGTAATAACTTTTATAAGATTATTAGAATCAGGGGCGCGCGCAAATAAAATAAAATATTATTCAATACTACATTTGTAAATAATTAAAAATATATCAAGAAGATTTAGTTTTATCATTTTTAATCCAGAATAATATATGAACCAAACTGATTTTAGTCATTTATATTTAATTGGTTATGGAAATAAAATTGTTTGATTAAATTTGATAACAAGATTATAGTTTTATAAAAAAGTTGATAATTTAGGTTCAACTTATTATCATTATTATTTAAATGCAAATAAATAGTTGAATTTATAAATACGTTGCACAATATTGCTGCTTTTATTTACACCGCTGCACAGTATGAAATAAATGACAAATGGCAGTAATTGGTAGAAAACAAACAAACAGATTTTTTTATCGTTTTCCTTTTTAATTTTATAAAATTATTAATAATGAGGTATCCTTAGTAGCAAGATTTGTGAAAATGTACAAAATACGTTACTAGAAAGATTGCAAACAAGAATTTCTAGAATAACTGAAAATGTTGATATTAAAATTGTATCAGTTTTATAAATTAGAGCAACCAAAAGTAGGTTTCAAAAAAATTCTTGCTTTATTCCCAATATTTGTTCTACTAAATCTGTATTTATATACATCGACCGTTACAAATAAACGTTTTTTTTTAATTACCTGTAAATTTGTTAGTCTTGTCGCGTATATTCTCGGGTTCCCGCGCATGACTTAAGTATATTACGTGTTACCTGCGCGCATTTAGATTCATCTTAAGCCATTCCGGGTCTTTTCTATATGTGCCTCTAAATGCGTAGCATCATCGAGCCTCAAAGGGTTGATAATTATTACCTGCTGGTAAGTGTTATTAAATGTTTGGTTGTGCAATTTAATTAATTTTGTATTCCTATTTGTAGGATTTTTTTGTTACATGTTTAGATTCATTTAATTATAAATGCGAAGATTTAATTATGAATATATGGAAATAAGAAGAATAAAAAAGTGTTTAATTTTATTTAACTGTGCACTCCAGAGCCCGAAACCTACAATTAACCGCCCTGAGATAATACATGCCACAGTCTTAACGTTTTTTATTGTATAGCAAACATTTTACTAATTTTAAAATCTTTTTGGTTTTGGGATTTGCATTGCATATGTTGCACTTGACAGTAAATTTTTTTTTTATAAATAATAATAAACTTTATTTACGGTAAGTAAAGCATTTACATCTACATAAAAATACAATAAATATAAACAATATAATACATATATAAAAAACAAAAGCAAAAGATTGACATAAAAAACAATATAATATAAAATACATAACATTTAATCAATATGTCCCAATTGAATCTTAAACAAAGATTTAGAACAAAAAAAATTTAAATTGTTTGTTAAACTGTTTGCAAATCTACAAATTCTACCAATAGGATTGTGAAATCCATAATTAGTAGAATGTGTAAATTCTCTAAATAATGAAGTCTGTCTAGTACGTCGTTCACTAATAGGAATGTAGAATGGAAGAGATTCAAGTAACTCAGGACAGTCTACTTCAGACATCACTAGACCACGCAAAAATGAGAGATCTGATCTTTTGCGCCGAACTTTTAGTGACGGTAAATTGTATAGTGAAGAAATGTAATTGCGATCAAAATTAACCGACAATATACCAGATCTATAGGACAACAGGCAAAAAAAATTGTTTTGAATACGTTCAATATTCTGACTATGGATTTCATAGAAAGGGCACCAGACTGACGGAACGTACTCTAAATGAGAACGCACCAAGGCACAGTAAAGTAATTTAAGAGTATTTGGAGAAAGATCAGCAGACATCCTGTATACAAACTCCAGCATTTTTATAGCACGATTACACATCTAGCTGATATGCTCAACAAACGTAAGTTTAAAATCGAAAATTACACCCAAGTCTTTAATTTCTGTCACTTGTTGTAGCACCTTGTTATCGATAATATAATCGTACGAAATTTTACTTAGCGTTCTATTAAAACTGATTGCAAAACATTTATTTACATTAAACAAAAGGTTATTAATAAGACACCAATCATTAACAGAGTCTAAATCTTGTTGTAAAAGATTACAATCATCGATTGATAAAATACTTCTATAAATTTTTAAATCATCTGCAAATAATAGGAATGATGATGAACTAATACAGTCAGAAAGATCATTGATAAAAAGTAAAAATAAAATTGGTCCGCAGTGAGATCCCTGAGGAACACCTGATGGAACTGAAATAGGTTGTGAAAGAAAGTTATTGATTTTTACACACTGCGTTCGGTTTTTCAAAAAGCAAGATAACCAAGCAACCACTGCATTATGAAAACCCAAAGCACGAAGCTTAGCAATCAAAATATTGTGGCTCACACGATCAAAGGCCTTTGAAAAGTCAGTGTAAATAGAGTCAACTTGAGTTTTGCATTCAAATGCGTTTAAAATGTAATTTTCGTAAGAAAGTAGATTGGTAAGTGTAGATCGACCCTCACAAAACCCATGCTGTTCTTCTACTAAAATACTTTTGCACATCCAACGTATTTGACCAGTTATAATTTGATCAAATGATTTTGGGATAGCAGATTGAATGCAAATGCCTCTATAATTTGTAATATTTTTTTAGCACCAGATTTATGCAATGGCATAATATAAGTTTGTTTCCATACATCAGGAAATTTAGTTTAGTCGTAGAAATAATTAAATTGTGCATTCGTTATTATTATTTAGAACAATCGGTATTAGTTGATTAATTTGTTCAGAATGAAAGTTACTAGCAATTTAACAGAGATACCCAAATAAAACATGTTAGCAAATCTAATGACATAAATAACATTTAAAAAGTTTTAAAAATATAAAAAATAAAAATGTATGTTTTATAATATATTTTAGGCTTAAGAAAAACTGTGATTTAAAACATATAAAATTCTGGTCAAAAAGTCAATTTTATACAGGGTGTTAGGTAGACATGTTATTCCTTAGTTTATTCTAAGAATTTTTTGTCCTATGATGATTTCTAAAAAACCCCTATGTTTCGAAAATACAGAGTGAACAAAATATGCGACAACCATATACGATATTTGTTGAAATCATTAAAGTAAATAAAAGTATGACGTACGCCAATGAGTATATCAAGTACAAAAAATTAATGAGTTTATTAAGTATAAAAAATTGTTAACGATAACTTGGAACGACTGTTTTATCTACTGTACAAGTGGATTTCATTTGAATGCGTCTCGTTATTGATAATCACATGTATCGGTCGCAGTTGTTTAGATTGAGTGACGTTTGGCTGTTTGACGTGTCTTTTAGTGAATTCCTCTACCATGAATCACTATACAAATGCCGAGATGACTGACATGCAGGTCATGTATGGACTTGCTGATGGCAATTTGTTACAAGTTAGACGATTGTACATTGAACGATTTCTTGGCCGTAATATCCTCGACCAAAAAGATTGAATGTTTGTGTCCAGGCTCCAGCCTGGATACAAAAAATGTTGTTATAAAAGTATATTTTTATTCCATGGTTGTATTAAAAATACCATAGAGATACAAAAAAATTTAAAAAAATGTATGTTCTGTTTAAAAAAATAAAGTTGGTTGCCATAGCAACTATACTAAAAATAAAAACAAATATGTGTGTACCAGCCTTTATAATACTCAAAACACCATTTAAAATGGTTTTTGAATCATATAAATTGGTTAAAAAATAACGGAGATATTCAGCCGTACGTTTTTTGTCTAACACCCTGTATATATATTTTAAAATTATATATATAAAAAATATACTTTTATATGCATTAACTTTGTCTTTATTTCAAGTAGACTAGTTTCGGTGGTTAGACCATTAAAGCATACAAAAGTATATTTTTTATAAATATAATTTTAAAATATATACAGGGTGTCCAGAAAATACGTGTACAACGTTTGACGACAGACTCCTGACGTCAAAATAGGTCGATCTAAGCCGACTTAGTTATATCCAAAATTGTCTCGTTTAGCCGGTAGAGGGCGTCAAAAATTTGTAAATATTAAAAAGAAATTACCTGTAACAATAATTTTTTAAGTGACCTTGTTGCTATGGCGTTTAATAATTTGACAATTATTGACAAATTGTCACCAGTCTATGAAATTTACTCAAGTATACGATCAACATTCTTGAATTACAAGTTCATTTTACCATTAAAAATGGAAAATTATACAAACTCTCAGAAAGTTGACATGCTCCTGGTATACGGGTTTTGTCAAGGAAATGGGCGTCAGAGTGTTAGGGTTTACATGGAGAGGTTTCCTAACCGTCGAATACCAAACCATCAAACATTTGCCAATATTGAGCGTCATCTTCGGGAAACGGGCAGTTTTGAGAAAAAGTTTGAAGGCAGGGGTCGTATGCGAACAACTCAAACTGTGGAAACAGAAGAGATGATTCTGGAAAGAGTTGAAGAAGAACCAAGTACCAGTACTCGTCTCTTAGAACGTGAGTTAAATGTTCCTAAAACGATTGTCAATGAGGTTTTAAGAGAACAGTTGTTACATCCTTACCACATACAAAAAGTCCAGGAACTTTTACCGACTGATCCCCCCATGCGGCTTACATTTTGTCAATTTATTAGAAACAAAAGAATCTTTGTTCCAAATTTTTGTAGAAAAATTATGTTTACTGACGAGGCATGCTTTACAAGATCTGGGGTAACCAATCTGCACAACGAACATATTTATTCCGATGAAAATCCACATGCCATTAAAGTTGCACATCATCAGCATCAATTTAAAATTAATATTTGGGCAGGTATTATTGATCACTACCTTATTGGTCCCATTGTTATTCCAGACAGGTTAGATGGAAATATTTATTTAAATTTTTTGCAAGACACATTACCAATTCGTCTGGAGAATTTGCCCCTTTTACTTCGGAGGGAAATGTGGTATATGCATGATGGTGCCCCGCCCCATTTTTCCGTTGCCGTTCGGCAATACTTACATCATCAATATCCCAACCGATGGATTGGAAGAGGCAATGATGCACCAGTAAAATGGCCACCACGTTCTCCTGAGTTAAATATGTGTGACTTCTTTTTGTGGGGCGCTATTAAAACAGAAGTTTACAAGACTCCGGTAAACACACGCGATGATTTATTGCAGCGGATTTTAAATGCAGGCAAATTTTAATAATCCCGAGACATTAGATAGGGTCCAATATCATTTTTTAAAGAGTGTTAATAAGTGTATTCAGCAAGATGGCGGTCATTTTACACATTTGCTTAAGTAATGTTTTTGTTTTACTTAGTTTCTTACAATAGATACTTTCAACTTTGTTATACTTTTGTTTTTTTTTGACGCTCTCTACCGGCTAAACGAGACAATTTTGGATATAACTAAGTCGGCTTAGATCGACCTATTTTGACGTCAGGAGTCTGTCGTCAAACGTTGTACACGTATTTTCCGGACACCCTGTATATTATTAATTACATTACAAATATTTTTACGTACATTTCAGACACATACAGCGATAACAATATTAAAAAGAAATAAAAATATAAAATAATAAGAATGACAAACAAAATATAATCTGTGATTTATTTTCACAGTGCAAAATGATTACAAAACTTAAACTTCAATTTAGTTGTCGGTTATTCGAAAAGTGCTGCAAAAAAAAAATTAAATTAATTTCAATTTTTTTTACATTGCTAAGAAAGAACTTAACTTGACAAAAAAAAAGCAACTGATTGTTACCACTTTTCTCTATTTTCCACTATAAGCTAAACAACACCATTTACAATTTTGTCATACATTGATTAGTAATTTAATTACATGCTTCTTTTATTTATTAATTTAGAGCGGTTCATATTTACCTCACTTGACTCTAATAATTATGTATACTAGTAACATTAATAACTAACATTGCTGTATATTTATTATAACACAATAATATACTTTATATATTTTTTTAATTCAGTAGAACTTATATTATTATTCATTTTACAATAATAGTTAAAATAGTTTCATACTTTTAGTAAATTCAATTCATTTTATACAACAAATAAATAATTAAATAATATTTATCAAAATAAAATTGTCATAAAAGTAAATATCAATCTCACAAACACATGAGACCACTTGCCCTCTATGACCAAGAGTCCAAACTGCCGGCAGTCGTTTGTACAAGAAGTTGTCTAAAAATACAATTATTTTATAATAAAAATTATTGAAAAGTTGTTTTCAGGTTCATTTAAAAAATACAGGCTTTATTTTTGTGAAAATGATTTTAATTGAAAGATATGTCACTAAGGTCGGGTTTAATACTGGTTTAGTTATCATAAATCAACCAAGAAATTTATGTATGGCGTTAATTTGTCAAAAATAAGTACAATAGTTTATAATAATTAATATAAAAAACTGTAGTAAACATAAAAAATTGAAAACTTAATTAAAACTTGACAGAATGTTCAACCTTTCAAAGCACGTATAGCACGATATGATTGGTTTTGTAGTTTGGTTGTGAACGTGAAAAAGGATACTATGTACTTTTCCATTTACGGCGCATCAACCGACTGTCACCTTAAGATTGAAACTCCGGAGAGATCAAAAGATTGCATCATCTGGGTTTGTCCTAGTTTGGGTTGATGCAGCTCATTTTTTCCAAATAGTATTTAACTAAAACAATACAACTTATGATTATTATTAAATATAAGAGAATGATGTTTGACAAGTGCCAATTTCCTATATTTTCAGGTTCTTGTTGTAGCTGGATGGGTTGAAGATTATTGCGTATCTTTGATAGCTTTATCGGTCTCAGCTGTAACTCCGGTAAATCTACTTCTTGGGACGGCTCTCTTGTTAGGTAGAAGTCTTCTAATACCAGTGGTTGGCCAATGGTTGAATCGTTAAAAATTAACAGTTGGTCTTCAATAAAATATTGACAACTAGGGTTGTAGCTGAACAAGAAAATACCAGTAATTTCTCGAGTATCCCATGCTTCTTTACATCTGGATTTCACCAATGTTAATTTTGGGAATGCTCCTAAGTATTGATTTATTTCAGGAATATACTCTAACATTTTTTGTTTCATTAATTTTGTGTGGAGGCAACTTTGGAAGTCATTTTTCTTTATAATGTTACGCTCACAAGTAACATTTTGAAATGTCTTCTTTTGTCGTGTGCACAAATATTGGTCAGTCAAGTAATCGCAAACATCAGACAGCGGTACCATATCAAACTCAGACTCAAGAACATATTTATTGTCAGGTATAATTATCTGATAGTCCTTAGCAGGTATTGGTAAGAAGTAATACAGTTCATATTTAGTATTTTCAAATAACGGTATTGTTAAAGTGTACAAGATCTCAGTATTCTTTATAATACAAGAAGGTTTAATTAGGTTTTTAAAATTTTGAATTTGTTGTAATGAAACTTCAAAAGGTAGTTTTGTTTTATAATAAGATGATATCTTACGTAATTCAAATAATAATTCTGTATCAGTGATTATGCTAGGGTGTAGAATTTTAAGTTGACAAAATGTTAAGGAATTTTCAACGTCTTGTACAATATTCAAGATAGTATTTAAAAAGTGAATAACTTGATTTAAAATATCTTTAGCAAATGGAATGTCTAAAAAATCGGGTTTGGATTTTAGTCTTGCACCTAATTGGTTTATCCTCGATAGAAGTAATAACTCGTTATGCTTTATGTTGATTATAGTCTCGTTAAATTGCTTAATGATTTCATTATTTATAGAGTACTGACCGTTCAACTGTGTAGCCAAATCATGCTGATTCTGCTTAATGATTTTTAAGGAAGTTTCTATTTTGTCGCCATCACTTGAGTCTAGATACCATCAACAAGTCCTCGTTTATTACGTGTTTGTTCATGGAACCGATTCAATTTTTCGTCAATAAGATTTCTTGTATAATTAAGGATTTTATAGTAGTTATGTAATTCTTTTGAAAATGTGGTATCATTATCTGTTATGTTCTTAATAGTCTCCAAGGTGTTTAGGACATTTTTGTATTCGGAAATTAGATGAGAGAGTTCGAAAAAATGTACAAAAGTATGGGACGCCATTTCAAGCTTTGCACTTCGTAATTTTATGGGAAGTATGCCAGGATTTGTTGTTATATTTCGTTGTGCAATGGCTGTGGTGGTGCACCACATGATGAAGATGTACCTGCAAACATGGTATTATCGGTTTTAGATGTGTTCCAGTAAATATTTATATTTATAGTAGAGTTTTTGAAAATAAAATTTAACATATTTTTAACTCTATCATAGTCTAAACAATCTAGGCCGCATCCCAGTTTAGGTACAGCCAGGTTAGTTATGCTATTTATTAAGCAAAATTCTTTTAGAATAGTTAAAGTTTTAAATACATTTTTATACGTGGGTTTTTGGAAATATTTATTTTTTGTTATTAGATATATTATGAAACGGTTATCATCCTTTAGATAGCAAAGTGAAGTTAATTTTGGGTTTTGTGTTTTTAACAATTCTACTTGTCCAAATTTGGTTTTAAATTCTAAGGCAATTCCCGCGCTCATTTCTAAGTCAGCACTTACACAGTGTGCCAATGAAACGTTGTTAGGTGCTAAAAATAGATCGCCTTTTATTTCAACAATTTTTTCATTAGGCACTATTTCTTGTGCCTTTTCTTGTTCCAAAAAGTTTATAAAATCTTTTTCTTTATTGCTTTTTAGTTCTAATTTTGTTGGACGTTTTATATTGTCCATGTGTAATTTGTGGAATTTTCGACCAGTCTTGGATTTATTTATTTCTGGAACTATTGTTTTCCGAAGCGGATTAGTTTTTATAATTTGCTCCTTTTTAAAGTGATTTCTCTTTTTTGATCTAAAATTACTTTTAACAAATACCTCATTCGGCAACTCGGGTATGTCTTCTCTGGTTTTGTTCAAATTTGAAATGATTTGACATTTATTATCAACTAATCTATTATTTATTAATTTATATAATACTTGTAACTTTTCTTTATGGGAATTTATATAATTATTTAAAATTTGAGATTCCAAATTTATATCTGTAATTTCGTGCATGTCGAAATTCAATATATTAAAAGGTGTTAATTTTGTAGTAGAGTGGATTGAGTTATTATAGGCTATTATAGCGTATAGTATCTTTAATTCAATTGGGTCATTTTTAAAATCATTTCTATTGTTTAATAGGTTCAGATGTTCGAGCAACGTTGAGTGGAATCTTTCGATCAGCCCATTACTAGCTGGATGATGTGGACTACAGAAATGTAGGTCTATCTTATGTAATTTTAAAAGATCGGCTATTAGTCCATTGTCAAACTCTGATCCATTATCTGCTATAATAAGACATGGAGTTGAGTGATGAGAAAAGTAGCTTAGTAATTTTTTCATAATTTCGATAGCTTGCATATTGTCTAGTAGATATGCTTGTGCATACTTACTGAAGGCATCTATTATTGTTAAAAAATTATTTTGCTCATATTTTAAAACGTCAATGTGAACAATTTCAAAAGGTTTCGTGGGAGTTGGCGTGATGTTATATTTTAGCTTTAATGGTTTTCTATCGTATTTTACAAGTTTACAAACATCACAATTGTTGATAATATTTTGAATGTCTTTTAGCATATTTGGCCAATAGTATGTAGCACTTAATTTGTGGTATGTCTCAGTTATTCCTCTATGGTTACATTTTCCATTATGATAATTGTCAATTAGATTACGTTGGTCATCTAACACTTCAATGTCATCTAGAATTTTTGAACATTTTTTGAAACGTATTTTGGTATCAAAGTGTTCTTGTAAAATTGAATTACATTGTTCATATAGTTCGTTTGTTTGAAAGATGCAAGAATATAATATGTTTGGTACAACAAATTGTTTTATAAATTTAATAAAATCTTCTTCTGAGTTACTTTCTGAAATTTGAATAATAAAACGTTGTTTAGTGTTGTTAAATAATTTCGAAAGAATTGGTTCAAGAGGGTTAGTTTTCACCAAAAGGAATTGAATTTGGTTTTTTCCAAAATTTACAGGATCTTCACAAATTTTGATTGCACATACAGGATTTTCCAAACTTGTATGTATTGTATTATCATCTTCTTCATCTAAATTTTGATCGTCGGCACCAGGAGGTTCCACAGCTATTGAATTTGTTTCATCTGGATTATTAATAGTGTTTATGGACATTTGTTCAACATATTTGATTGATTCTGTAATATTCAAATTTGGAGGTTGAGATAATGCATCGGCATTGCTGTTTAGTTTGCCCTTTTTGTAGCATATCTCGTAATCATATTCCTCTAGCTTGAGCCGCCAACGAACCAATTTTGAATTAGGCTTTTTAAGCAAAAAAAGCCACTGCAAAGGTTTGTGATCTGTAACTATTTTGAATTTTTGCCCATACAGGTAAGGCCGAAAGTATTTTGTTGCCCAAACTACTGCTAGCAATTCCTTTTCAATAGTCGAATAATTTACCTCGTGCTCATTAAGAGTTTGTGAAGCATACGCAACCGGAAGATCAGATCCAATTGGGCCTTGAGACAAAACGGCTCCAATAGCGTAGTTGCTTGCGTCCGTTGTTACAACAAATGTCTCTTCAAAATTTGGGTATTGTAAGATTGGGTCATTTACTAAAAGATTTTTACAAAGTTCAAAGCAGTCTTTGTAATCTGCATCGTTAATATTGATATCTTTATCTTTCTTAAGCCTTGCAGTTAGGGGTTTTGTTAGTTTAGCAAAATTATTGATAAACTTTCTATAGTACCCTAAAAGTCCAAGGAACCCTTTTAGTTGTTTAGACGTTCTAGGAATTGGATAATCAGTTATGGCAATGATCTTTTCTGGGTTTGGTTTAATACCTTGTGGTGTAATTATGTGGCCTAGGTAACTTACTTCCTTTTGAAGGAACTCGCTTTTGTCGAGTTGAATTTTAAAATTGAAAGCTCGTAAACGATCAAATACTAATTTTAATTTCTCAATGTGTTCTTGTAGGGAAGTAGAAAAAAGAATGATATTGTCTAGATAGACAATACAGGATAAGTCACGTAGCACGTGATCCATAACTCGTTGAAACGTAGATGGTGCGTTTCTGAGACCGAAAGGCATGCGAATAAATTCGTAATGCCCATTCTCTACGGAGAACGCTGTTTTAGATGTATCTTCGTCATTCACTTCTATCTGGTGAAATCCAGAAGCGAGATCTAATGTGCTAAAGTATTGGCATCGACCGAGCTTATCAAGAATGTCTGTGATATTGGGTAGAGGATACCGATCAGCTATAGTTTGTTCATTTAGCTTCCGGTAATCTACGCCTATTCTCCACTTCCTCTCACCAGAGGCGTCCAATTTTTTGGGGACTACCCAAATTGGAGACGACCAGGGTGATTGCGAAGGTCGTATAATACCTTGCTCAAGCATATTTTTAATTTGTTTTTGTACCTCTTCTTTATGAATGTAGGGGTACCTATAAGTCTTTGTAAATATTGGGGTGTCATCTTTCAATTTTATATTGTGTTTAACAGCATTAGTGAATGTTAATTTGTTGTTGTGGACGTGAAAAATATCGGAGTATTCGTTGATTAATTTTATTAACTTAGATTTTTCTTCTTTATTGCAATGATTTAATCTAAATTTTAAAAAATCAATCTTGTTAGCGTTACTGGAAATGCAATTTAGATTTGGGATGACGAAATTATTTTCAGAAATAACTTTAAATGGTTTAGATAAGTTGACAGTGACATATTCACTACTGGGATTTATAATAGAAGCAAAAGCAAATTTATTTTCGATCTTAATTAAGCTTTCTGGAATTTCCATTTCATTAATATTTTGTGCAGGTAGTATAGCAATTCCATTGTCTATGTTTGAAACTTATATTTTTATTTTTTGTTCAGATTCTGGTGAAATTACAATGCAGTTATTATAATCAGACAAATTTTTGAATTCGATTTTAATTTTTGTATGTGGTAATATCATTTCATTTGTATTTAAATTTAAAGTCGCATTTAATAATTTAAGGTTATCGATTCCTAATAGGCAATCAAAATGGTTATGAAATTTAAAAATATGAAATTTAAATGGAAATTCTTTTAATTTGAAAATGGATGGGCATGGTATTGATATGCTATATTTCTCTTGTGTTGAACCATGCGCTGTTGAAATAATATAAGGGTCAAGTTTAACATGTTTAGGAAAATATTTAATAACTGGTTGGGGGTTCATAAAAGATTTTGTCGACCCCGTGTCGATTAAACATTTAAGGTTAAAATTCTGAAAAGGAATAGTTATAAATGGTAACTGCGATTTATTATTGTCAATGTTCAATAATTCAATTGTTCTTCTTCCGAGGCTAGATTTTCTAAAAAATATTCCTCAGTTGTGCTATCGTCAGGTAATTGTTCCTGAAGAGGGTACAGATCTATGTTTCTGTTAGAAGTGTCATTTTTGTCGATATCTTGCTCGACATTAAATAACTCTTCGCTTGTCCAGTTAGGACGAGGTTTGTATTCTGGTTTTCTCATATTTTGTGGAAAAGCATTTTTTGTTGTCATGCTCATTGGTATTTGTTTTGGAGGTAAATAATTTTTATTCGGTTTAAAAACGTTCGGTGATGGTTGTGTTGAAACAGCTGCATTAAATCTCATTTGATTTGCAGGTTTCTGTTGCATAAAATTATTTTTGTTTGTAAAAGGAACATTTTTATATTTATTTATATTAGGTTGAACGATCTTGACATCATTAATATTAAAATCATTCGTGAGCATGTAAAGTGCGTTGTCTAGCGTTTTTGGATCTCTTGTGCTTAAATAGTCGCCAAGAGGATTGTTTAATTTTTTTAATAATACTCTTAATGCAAGTTTTTTTGCAAAATCAATTAAATGTTCAACACCTTGAACTAAATTTGTATTAATATAACTAATTTGTAAATTTAGGTTAGTTTGTATTTTATTATAAAATTCAAGCGGTTTTAAGTTATTCTGCTTCATCGAGCATAATTCAATTGTAAGTGTTTGCAAGTCGCGTTTATCCGCGTATGTCGCTATTAACCCGTCCTTCAGATCTTTCCAAGAAGATATATTATACGATGACAGCCTATCTGCTGCATCGCCTTTTATTTTATTTTTTATAGATTTTAACAAAAGGACGTTTTGAAAATCGGCAACATTATTACCGTTATAAAAATGAGTAAGTAATTGTTCACTACTAGTTATAAATTCGGTTAACATGTTCGGATTCCCGTGGAATTCCGGAACAATGTTGAGGTATTCCATTTTTAAAACCGGCAAGGCCATAATTTCGGTTGTGTTTAAATCACTATTGTCGGAATTATTAGATAAATCTGTATTTAATTGAGTATTGTCGAGATTATTAGATAAATCAATGTTTAATTGAGTATTATCAGAATTATCAGATAAATCTGAATCAGGGTTACCTGGGTCTGAGTTTCTAATGGGGGATCTCGATCTATCTCTACTTGACATTTATGACTCACCAATACTTTTGCATTTGCATCATACGATGATCCAGGGTCTGCCGGGGAGGTCGCTCGTCTGAATGTCCGTCAGGGTATCCGCGGAGTCGCTTGATTGAATTTTATAGGAGGTCCAAGGTCTCTGCCACGGAAGTCGCTCGCTTTCTTAATCCAATCGGGGGTCCAGGGAAGTCACTGAAGTCGATTCTTATAAGGTCCAGGGTCTGCCACGGAAGTTCTTCGTTTGATGGGAGTTGTATTGTTGCACTTTTTATTTTATTTTTATTTTTAAATATTATATTGTGGTCACCAATATAAAGTATTAAAATACACCAAAACTTTTTTAATCGATTTGTTATTGGTAATCCTACCGATTCTGCGCCAATTATATTTGTTAATTTATTAACTATTAAAACAAATAAGGCAACTTAATTAATTTGTTTATATTAACTACAAATACATAGTATTGATAAGTATAAAATGCAACGACTTGCTTAAGGCGCGTCGTTTATATATTAATAATGTGTACAATCAGCAGATTGTACACGTGCAGCTGTGTTGACAGATCAGGATTGCTGGAAGCTGCCCTTGAGTCATCATATTACTTACCCATATTAAATCTGAGCAATAATTCTACTTTTAATTCATTTAGCTGGGAGACAATAGTGTACAAAGTTTAAGAGTACTATAAAATAGTTGTGCAAGTTAGCATATTTGTTCTTATTTGATACCCATATTACATTTAAGCAATAATTGTACCTTTAACTCAATTAGCTAGGGGACAATAGGGTTCTATAAATAAATTGTACAATTTAACATATTTTCTCTTATTTAATACTTATCTTGCATGATTTATGCTCTTCTTATTTAATACTCATATTTTATTTGAACAATAGAAAGACAATTGAGTACAAAGTTCAAAGTTTAAAAATGCTATTAAATAATGCACAAGTTAGATATTTGCTCAAAATTAAAATTTTGTTATTTTCATTGTGAAAAGAATACTCCAAACTTTGCTTTGTAATTATTATTCTGTTATTGACACTTACAATAAAAACCATATTTCCTAAAAAAAACAAAATTAAAAAAAAAATCAAATTATTTTTTGTACCTACCTAATTATACAAACAACATGGATGATTATGAGAGCTATTAGTAATGATTTAATTGTAAAGATTAATTAACAGACAAATCAGTTTCAATATTAACATGATTCTATCTGATTAAATAGAAAAAAAATTAATTTATTTTTCTGACAAACATTTTAATTATTTTTACAAGAAAAGAAGTTATTAATTATTATTTTTTCAATAATAATTTGTATTATAAATTTCACGATTTTTAAATTATTTTAGAACGGCATATGTGCTATTGTATTTAATAGTTATTGTGTACCCGGGTCAAGAAAGGTCACGGTCCACAAATTTACCGACCGCTTTAAAGAGAGATATATTTATTTGAAACGATAGCTTGTTGAGATTTTTTTTTATTAAAATGTATGCAACTCTCTACGCATGTTCCGTTATAATAAGCCTCTCATTGATAAGAAAGATTGAATATATGCAACTCTGTTAACAATATTTATTATTACGCCCTCTTATACTGTAAGTAAAAATTACCATATACGCCCAAGTTCTTACTTTTGGCCACGGAGATGTGGCAACAATTTCTATACGTTCATAAACTGTAGTATCATAAAGTAAGCTTGTAATAGCTATTGCAGAAAGAAAGCATTATTTTAGACAGTATATACGTATAATCCGCTCTTTATAGTACTACTGTATACAATAAAGTAAGGATATCCTTACTTTCTAAATAAAGCTGTCTTTACTAAACTGAAATAGTATTCAAAGCCTCATTTTCATACAAACATAAAGATATATATATATATATATATATATATATATATATATATATATATACTGCTTCTAAACTTATGGACTCCTAGTATAAACAAAGTCTTAAAATAATAAATATTATTATTATTATTAAATAAACAATATTGAAGCATAACCTCATCTCATACTCTTGATCCTGTTACTTTAAATGGACATTACTCTTTCTTCAAAAATGTTTCAGAGCAACGCTGAACAGTCTTTGATCTACGATCTTTGGCCAACAACCAAAGATCAATCAACAATGATATAACTCGCCTACCGCAACTCATGAACCAAGATTCCTTTAGTCAAAAATCTTAGGTCAGCAAAATTCTATTGACCAAACACCTATATCCACCGAGCCACAAAATAGTAATGACAAGGGAACATTTCTCACGCCTCACGGTTGTTGTGCTGCTTTTGTGGAAAATTGTGACATAGGGTTTCCAACCAGATTTGTGGTAAACGAACTAAGGGATTTAACCTTTAATTATTGCTTTCAATCGGCAATTTTTGATGTACATACAAAGTTATTACAATGAGAATTTTATGTGCTGTGAACATGTGTTGTAGATAAGTCCATCAATCTTTTTTTGGATACATAAGTCTAAAATGTTAAAAAAAATGATGACGATTATGTCTGCTTCTTTGATGATACTGTATCCAGCAGACGTAGTCTTCAGAAACATTTTAATACTCTGCTAAACATTCTTTGATCAACGATCTTTAGCCAAAGATCAATCAAAAACCGTCTGCACGACACAACTCATGAAGCCAAGGTTCACTTAGTCAGAGATTTTACGTCAGCAAAAATTTTGTTGAACAAACACTTATATCCACAGAGATACAAAATACTGACAACAAAGGAACATTTCTATCGTTTCACAAATGTCGCGCAGCCTTTTTGGAAAACATTGTAACATAAAGTTTTCAACCTGTGTTGTAGCAGACAGACTAATAAATTTAACCTTCAATTATCAGATCACGATCATTGACCTTTGATAGTCACTCAAACTCATTTATTAGAGAATGATTTATGCTTTGGAATATTTACAAATTAATAGTACATGTTTCAAGCCTCAGTTGCCTAAGTGCTATTTATTATCTGAAATTAAAAAAAAAAAATGTAATTGTGTTTGTTAATGTAAAGATATTCTCAATGCTAATTAACATTTAAAAAAATATATAATAATGATTCTTTATGACTTTCTTTAAAATTTTTAAAAAACAAGGTTTAAGTAAAATATATGTCGATTTGAACCTCCGCCAGTAGAGATCATGGTAGTACATTTAAAGTTAAATTTTTATAAATTGCTTAATATGTCACTATAACATAAAAACACTTTTGAATTTCAACGGCTGGAATTACACCATGGAGTTTTTTATATTCAAGATGCTGATGAACCAAATAATTTTTTTTTAAACAATTATTTAAAAAAATTACTTTTAAACCACAAACTAAGTCAGTGTTTTGCTGATTAACTTGATTAGTAGAACATCCTAGACTTTGTTACGCTAATTTAATCGTATTGTTATTTTTTGTCGTTTTTTTTTTTCTTTTTCTTCTTCTTCTCGCGTTAGTAGTATTTTTGATGACTCGTTTCAAATCTACGACCTCTGCCTGCACATCCAGATGAGAGGCTGTATTAGAGTATAGAGAGAATTGCAACATTGCTGCAAGCAATAGTGTAATTTTAAACAAGTGCAAAGTATGTGAAATACCAATAGAAACTAACAATATAGTTACTAAGTGCTACGGGTTGTGCAACGGTACTGTTCATGATCAATGTACTGGACTTAAAGATAGTAAATTAAGACTACTGAATAGTAACAAAAACAACGTTGTTTGGTTATGTCCGACATGTATGAAATTTCTTCAAGGTCAGTCTTTGTATAATATACTACTTAAAATTAATTTAACTGGAAAACCACACCGAGTTGATTAAACAGAATTAACACACTTTGAATGAAATTGCTACAAACTCAAATGTAAACAAAACTAGTGAAGATATGATCCAGCCTGAGATCAATACCGCCACCTATAGATCAATAGTCAAGATGCCCTTTCCAAAATCTCAAAGCCGGTACCTGTAATACCCCAGGTAAATTTAATGAATCCTCCTACGGAACATACAAATAAGCCGGGCAATAGCAGTATAGCCGCGACTTCTGCACAGGATTCTTCCAATGCAACTACTAGCGATGGTTATACTACAGTTTCATCACAAAGAAATAGAAATACTAAAAATAAATCCAAAGTAATTGTCGGAGCGAGAGAAGAGGATCAATCGCTTAAGGCTGTAGAGAAAAGAGCTTGGTTGCATGTAGCACGTTATCCACTTGCTACTACAGCTGAAGATCTTAAATCAATATTAATTGATAGGTTTAAATTAAAAGATCTATCATGCGAGAAAATAATACCATATCGGGAAAATCCAACGCTTAGTAGTTTTAAAGTGGGAGCATCGTTATCTGCGTTAAACATACTCGAAAATCCTGCCTCATGGGAGAAAGGAATTTCAATTTCACAATACCATTTTTTCATAGAGCGAGTGAGAAATCATTACAAATTATAACAAGCGACTATTGTAATAAACATAATTATAATTTTAAATTACTGCATCATAACGTTCAAAGCAAGTACTTGTATTAATAATATTAAAGCTCTTATTGATGATATAGAAGATGTGCATGTATTAGGTATTACTGAACACTGGCAGTCAGCAAATGAACTCCAGTACTATAATATACCAAATTTTAAACTGATACCTAGTTTCTGTAGAGCGTCAAAAGAACATGGTGGCGTAGCAGTTTACTGTAGAAGTGACATAAAGGCTACAAGTATAAAATTGATAAATTTAATAACAGAAATTAAAATTTTTGAATGCGCTGGTGCTGTTATTCAGTATAATAATAAGCATATAAATATTGTATGTGCGTACAGGATTCCACAAAGTGACATTAACACGTTCTTATATAAAATGGACAACATTTTAGTTTTTCTTGCTAACAAAAATATGAATTTTTTCATTGCTGGGGATTTTAATATAAACACACTAGACAATAATATGAACAGTAAACTGTTTAAAAACTTATTGATATCTCACAATGTTGTGTTAACAATTGATCAGCCAACAAGAATTCATCATACCGGATCTCAAACTTGCATTGACAATGTAATAACAAACTTAAAAACTAATTACTTGGCAAAAGTAATCTATACCAACATGTCTGATCACACGGCTCAATTGTTTATTCAATATTTGGATGAACGCATTAGACAGCCACAACACAGTGTTAGATTATATCCGGAGATGGCAATACGGGAATTTTGTTTAGATATTCAAAGTGAATTATTTTCAAGTGTGTTTGTAGCATTAGATGTAAATATAAAATATAGTAATTTTGTGAATACTTTTACTTTATATTTTAATAAACATTTTCCAATAAAGAACATTAGACAAAGCAATTATAATAAATCCCTTAATTTCAAAACTCTAGAAATAGAACATTGTATACATACAATAAATATATATGCAACAATATCCACATAATATATACCTGAGTACAAAATTCTTTTAAAAGATGCAAAACTAAAATACAAAGAATTGCTAAAAACTACACAAAATATGGTGTAAGAAAATAAATTACGTGTGTCATCTAATAAATCAAAATGTTCGTGGCAAATCATTAAAGATATAGTAGGCAATAACAGTAAAACTAATGTCTTACCTACAACAAACAATCAAGTACGACAAGCAGATGAATTTAATTCATTTTTCAAAAATATTGCGCCAAAATTATTATTAAATAAGTGTCCCAACAGTAGCCGATATGTATGTAATATACCTATAAATAACGATAACATGATACTTGAGCCTGTAATTGACACAGATATCGTGACTATTATTAATAAAATGGATAATAAAAAAAGTTGAGGATATGTTAATATTCTATATGTCTTATAAAGCTTTGTATTCCCCATATACTTAAACCACTTAAAGATATATTTAATAGTTTGTTTGAATCTGGAATCTACCCTGATAAATTAAAGTATTCTATAATTGTACCTATTTTTAAAAAGGGTAACTGTGAGTGTTTTGAAAATTATAGACCAATTAGTTTATTAAGCACATTTTCAAAAATTATAAAATCATTGATGTACAGCAGACTTTGTAATTTTTTCCAACGTCACAAGTTATTCAACAATGCGCAACATGGTTTTACTACGGGAAAAGGAATAGACACTGCTCTATTTGATTATCTACAAGCTACCCTATCAGCTCTCAATAAAAAAGAAGTTGTATGTGGTCTGTTCTTAGATCTATCTACAGCATTTGACACCTTAGATCACTCTATATTGCTAACAAAATTACACCATTACGGTATTTGAGGAACTGCCCACAAATGGATTAAATCTTATTTAACATCAAGAATGCAATCTGTTAGAATAAAAACAAAAGATCAGGATATAGTGTCAAATGCTCTAAGTGTTGAAATGGGTATTCCTCAAGGCAGCATATTAGGACCACTTTTATTTGTAATTTTTATTAATGATATACATAGCACTATTCACACTGGCTGTCATCTGGTTAGTTATGCAGATGATACTAATATATTGTTGGTTGGGAAAACTTACTTAGAAGTCATAAATAAAGGCAACATTATGATGGAAAATATTGAAATTTGGTTTAGTAATAACAAACTAATATTAAACGCAGACAAAACAAACACAATCCTTTTTAAAACAAATCGAGTATATGAAACAGCAAATACTATAACAATAAATGAAAAACAGTATATCTTCACTAACACTGTAAAACTTTTAGGTATACTGCTAGATGAAACCTTAAACTACAAACATACAAACAGCATAGTGATTGTTTAGAAGCTAAGTTAAGCAATGTATGTTTTGGCTTGCGAATACTTGCTAAAAATACAAACTTTAACATAGTTAGAATATTTTATTATGCAAATTTTTATTTGCATCTAAGGTACGGAATAATCTTTTGGGAAAGCAGTTCACATTCAAACGGATTATTTATACTCCAAAAAAGGGCTACGCAAATAATCAGTAATATGAAATTTAAAGACAGCTGTAGGGGTATATTTAAGCAAAACAATATGCTAATGGTACCTGCTATTTATGTATACGAATGTATAAAATTTTTGTACAAGCATAAAAGTTTATTTTCAACACATACTTTGTCCAATTTATATGATACTAGACATGGCGTTAAGTACAGGGTTCCTGGTCATAAACTGAGTATGTTTGAAAAAAGACCACTTTACAACTGTATTAAATGTTACAATCATTTGCTCAAAAATAATAAAGAAGCACAGACATATTCAGCTATGAAGATAATGCTGTACAAAGCGCTATGTAGTTTAGAGCCATATCAAAGTAAAGATTTCTTTGATCATCATTTTTAATATTTGTAATGTCATCTTTTGTTTGTTTAATTACTTGTAACTATGTATTTTTTATATTTGTAAATTTTTATCATTTATTATATTGACGTGTTTTCATTGTAAGTATTGTATTTTTATCTTTTGTAATTTTACTGTATGCTCATTGAAATAAATGTATTATTATTATTATTACGTGTGGAATAATTAGATTTAGAACAAACCATCATAATATAATCTTATGGTAATTGAGGTAGGTATAACCTAAATTACAAAAAAATCTAATTTAACTTTTATCATATAACTTATAGTCCTTTCAAAGTTGAAATGCTGAATCCTTCAATTTTTTTTTGTTCTGCAGGAGCTTATTTCATTATTTTTCCACAATAAATTTCTCTACTAGCATGTTCTGTTACTTGTAATCTGATCTGTCATTTTAACAATAATATTTGTAAACTACTTCCTTGCTTTTCAGACAACATTTACAGTAGTTCCTAAGCTGATCCAACAGATGATCCCAATGTCTTCTAATACGTCAACTTTCTACCGGCAAGAAATAATGCCAATGTGCTTGACATGAGTGTGCTAAGTTGTCAATAATCTAAGTTTAAATCATATTCTAGGCTGTTTTCTCAGAATACGAATAAAGTTCTATGGAAAAAATACAAAAACCTTTAACTGGTGCGCTAACAACTCAACCCAAAATTGTGAAAACAACAACCATCTATACAAGAAATTAATGTTTTTTCTTGAAATTTTTTAATTCTATGGAACAATAATTTTCATAAAATTTTCCAATAATTATTTTAAGACTTATTATAATTATGAAAAGCTTTTTTAAAAAATTTCAATAAAATACAATGTTTTTTTTCTTGCAAACTTTTAATTCCAAGCAACAATAGTTGTCATAAAATTTTCTAATATGTAAGTAAAGAAAGTATTATTCTTTAATTTAAATTTGCCGCGTTTCTAATGCTGCACGTCTTTTGGTCATTTATAATTTTGCATAAAAAGATTAAAAAAATATTGAATTAGTGTAATCGATAGAAAAATTTTCCTAAAACGCAATCTTTATGTCCGTTTTTTTTAAATTCTCTTAAAAAAGCCGAAAATTAGTAAAATTACGGAAAATCCGAGGAAAATCTCTTAAAAGTAACCCAGTTTTAGTAAATATGTGTTATATTTCACCCTAAGGCAAGCGAATCCAGTTTTTTTTTTAATTTTTGCGATCAAAAGTACTATGTTTCAGGAGTATCATATTCAAATTTCAAGTCTCTAGGTGTAGCGAAATTGAAGATATAAAATTTTCAATAAAATGGTAATTTTCTCATTTTTTGAGGAAAATTTCAAAAAAGCAAGGGCGGGATTGTGTTCTACAAAAAAATTTCTATAAGATACACTTTTTTGAATATAATTTTTGAGTATTTTTTGCTTATTTACAGCACAAAAACTGAAAGAAGACAAAATATACAAAAACTTGATGTTTTTCTTGCGTTTTTTTAATTATAAGCAACAATAATTTTCATAAAATTTTCCAATAGATATTTTTAATTATAATATACTTGTTAAATTTTTTTTGGAAAATTTTAATCAAATTTGAGAAAAATTGTAAAAATGACAACCATCTACACAAGAAATTAATATTTTTTATTGCAATTTTTTTTGGAATTATTCAATTATATTTAAAAAAAATCTGGAAACAACAAATGGTCTATAGCAAGAAATTAATGTTTTTTCTTGCAATTTTTTAATTATAAGTAACAATAATTTTCTAACTAAATGAACTAAAAAGCATGTTCAAAGAAGTAATGAAGGAGATAGCAAAAACACAACAGAACTTAAAGAAGTAAAGTAAAAGCAAGAAAAAATACAGATGATATAAAAAACTAAAAATCTAAGAAGCAAAGCTAAAAAAGAAGATAGAAATAATTAGAAATAACATTAGGCATAAAAACAAATGAGAATGAAGAACAGAACAGTGGAAACAAAACTACAAATACAAGTCAAAATATGAAAAGCTCAGCTAATACAAAAAAAAAATATAAATTGAAGCCAGAACATGAGAAACAAATCAACAAATTATAAAAGCAAAAAAAATCTGAAAAGGATCAAAACTTACATTTACAATGATTAGGTCATAAAGAAAGATACGTAGAAAAAGAAATTAGAGACATAGCAAGAGAAGAAAATGCAAATGACAAGAGGGTAAGAATAAGTTACCAAAAGTTAATAATTAACGGAGAGAGGAAGATCCAAAAAACTAATAGGAAAACTGCAAAAAAAACACGGCAAGAAAATGGTATAAGAAAGAAGATAACAAAGAAAGAAAAAAATAAAGAAGAAAGAATAAAAACATGGAATATAAAAGAATACTTGAAGAAAAAAGCAGAACTAATAGAAGAAATGATAAACCAAAAAAATAGAAATACTATGAATAACAAAAACAAAAGGGCAAGGAATAGTAAAAATACATAAGAGATACTGGTTAATGTGGACAAGAGTAGAGGAAAAGAAAAGAGCAAAAAGGAGGAATAGAAATAATAATAGCTCCAAAAAGGATAAAAAATATAATTAAAAAAAAACACGTAAATGAAAGAATTATGTCACTCTAGATCAAGACTACTATCGAGTAATTTGAACTAGAGTGCCCACACATCCGCCCAAAAATTTGATAACCAACACTTATGTGGGTGGGTGAGTCACTCCAGATCATGATTAGCATTAAGTAGTTTAAACTAAAGTACCAGATTTTAAGTTAGAAAAAAGAAAAATAAATAAATTTTCTTGATGATCAATACTTGAGTGGGTGGGTGTGTCACTCCAGATCATGATTACCATCAAGTGAAGCTAAAACAAAAAATTTAAAAAAATACAATCAAATTATTGCAATTTGAACAATCAACTACATCATAACAATGTTCCTATCGACCATCAGAAGCTATAATATCAGTCAAATCTTTATTTTGAATTTTATTCAAAACACGTACAGCTTGCAAAACTTGTTTTATAAAATCATCATTTGTAATTGTCACTTTGCGCAAACCAAATTTTAAATTTCTCATAAGATGCGGTTTCAATGTCAAGCAAAAATCGTTTGCGTTTGTTAAAACTGAGGACCTGAATTGATTAGTGCTACTACTATTTATCAAGGTGAATTTCTGCATTTTGGTTAGTGATGAGAAATTCCAGTTAAAGTATCTGATATAATTGTTTCATTACGGTTAAACTGTTGAATTTTGAAAGGACGTTTAAAATCTAAAATATGTTCCTTTTTGTCCAGCTCACTGAGAACAAAAACATGGTTTTATGGCTTTTGCGGCTTATAGACAGGGTATAGACTTAAAATGGCGCCAGATTTGGATTCTACGGAAAATTTCTGATTGATTTCACTAGTAAAGTTTTTTTTAAGTTAAAATTGCAATTTTTAAACAAAAAATGCAATTAAGTTAAAAAACGACAAAAAATTGAAATAAAAATTTGGATTTTTTTTAAGGGTTTCATACCCTTATGAACCGATCAAAAGACTACTAATAAGTTATAGAATAAAAAAAAAATATTAAAGAGCAAGTTTCTTGCGCAATACTTATTTTATCTTATGCCATAGTCACCTAGTATAATTATCTTGGACCATTTTGTCTACCCGTTAAGATAAATAGATATATTGATTTTATTTTTATAAATAATCATATATACATTAAGAACATACAATGAAATATAACTAACGTCAATTATAAAAAATTAAGATGCACAACAATTTAAATAATATACAGGGTCTTTATAAATGTCTGGGATTATGTAATCACTTTAAGTATGACGCCTTTTTAAAATTGTACATCACACTGTTTCCTTTGTTTTGACAGTTCAACTGTATTTACGCACGCCGAAATTGAATTGACTATTTCACCAGAGTGTCACAAACCTACGTTAGATGTTTACATAATTCCAAACTTTTATAATGACCCTGTATATGTATGTATATAAAAGCAGTACACACATTTAAAATGAAACCAGTAGTGAATGAAACATGGACCATGATAGTAGCATACGGATCAAATAAAGACGAAAAAAAGAAGAGGAAAACAGCTTTTATAAAAAATACAATAAAAATTAGACAACAGAACAGAAATTATAATGCTACTAAGAAATCTAAATGAGACAGTAAGAAACCAAAACAATAAAATAGAAGAAGCAATGGAAAAAGAAAAAGAAAAAGAAGAAATAAAAAACAACAACAAAGAAAGAATTATACAACTATGCATCAAAAAGAATCTAATAATAACAAACACCAAACTCAAACACAGAGAAGTTCACAAATACACAAGAACACAACCAATCAGAAACTAAATCAATCATTGACTACTACCTAGTTAACAGAAATAACTGGAACAAAATAAAAAATATAAAATTAACAAGACAAGCGGAAATAGGAAGCGACCATCATTGACTACAAATAAACAGGAAATGGAAAGCAAAAAAGGAAAAAAAGTTAAAATAAAGATAAAAACATACAAACTAAAAGAAATTTTCAAATAAATTATTCTAGAAGCTGCAAAAGAGAGCTGTGGATCAACAAAAATAATAAATAAAAATATTAAAAAAACCAATTGGTGAACAGAAGAAATCAAGAAAAAGATAAAAAACAAACAAAATGGAAAAGATACTAACAAACCAAAAAAAAAGAAGACTACAAAAAATACAAAAAAAATAAAAATAAAACAAAAAGAATAATAAAAGAAAAAAAAAATGAGTGAGAAATTCATCCAAAACCAAAAACAATTCTACGCACCTAAAACAAAAAACAAAACACAATGTGATGAACACAAAAGATAAAAATAAAAAAACAACGTAAAAAGGCAAGATAATAGAAAGATGGAAGCAATACTTCCAAGAACTAACAGAACAAGAACACAAAGAAAACAAAAAGTTAAAGAAGCGTTACAAGATAAAAGAACAAAAGACATAGAAAAAATTTAAAAAAAAAACAAAATAATAGAAGCAATTAAGAAGTTAAAGAACGGAAAGGCACCAAGAACAGATTATATAACGCCGGAAATAATGAAATATTTGGGAGATAAAAGAATTGCACAAATAACGGAATAAATAAATGACATAATGAAAATGGAAAAACGCCAAGGGAATAAAGTAAAAAAAATTCTACCATTACATAAAAAAGGAAATATAAAAACTACAAAGGAATCACACTGACAAGCATACTAAGCAAGATATTTACAAAAATTAGTGAAAAAAATATAAAAGACAAATTAGAAACAACAATAGAAGATAGCCAATGTGGATTTAGAAGAATAAAAAACACAGGAAAATTTCAATCAATTTTGTGAAAAATTGTAGAAACGACAATATTTTAAACTAGAAATTGATGTTCTTAGCAATAATTACCACAAAAATTTTCATAATAATAATTATTATTTTTAGATTTATTGTAATTGTAAATAAAAAGTTTTTTAGAAATCGTCAATCAAATTTGAAGAAAATTGTAAAAACGACAACCATTTTATGGTTTTTTTTGCAATTTTTTAATTCTAATCCACAATAATTTACATAAAATTTTCCAATAGTTATTTTTAAATTTATTATATTTATGAAAAACTTTTGCCAAAACGACAACCGTCTATACAAGAAACTATTGTATTCAAATTTGTTTGATCATCATAAAACCTAGATTGCTTCATACATACATTTTAACAATTTAATAGTAATTTAGAATAAACCATTAATATAATACAATATATTAAAAGAGTAACAAAGTAATAATATAAAAAATTTATTATGAAATTTTTATATGTAATAAAAACATTACCGCTTATTTATAAATGAAAACATTGTATTCAATTGTTAACAGTAGTTTTTGTTAGCGTTATTTATAATAGTAATGTTTTATACATATTGTTATTTGCGTACAGATAGAACGTCTGAGGTTCTGTTAAGGGTAGATAAGTAATATACTAGTTATAGATTGCTATATTTGTTAATAAAAAGGTTTGGTAACTCTTTACCTCAGAAAAAAGAGACTTAATTACAGAATGGCTAAGGGAGCTTTTAGGGGTGTAATAGAGACTTAATTGCACAATGGCTAGCGGAGCTTTAAGAGGTGTAATTTAGCTATCAAAGGTTATTTACACATAGACCGGTCTTAGAGGTGTGTAATACAAAGTACATTGGCAGGAAGGTCGATGGTACTGATAGCTATAGCATGCTTGGAGGGCTGAAAAGATTGTTATTTTACACACTGGCAACCGAGCGAGGCCTTGGGGTTGTCTGAATAGCACAGTATCTGGCAGTAAGGCCTCATACGTAACAGCCAAAAGTATGTTGTGCTTTGGCAGTTGAGGCCTTGGGATTGCACAATAACTGCAAAAGATTGTCAAGCTTACATAGGACAGTTAGGTCTAGAGATAGTATTCAGGGCACATTACAGCGGTAAGGAGCAGTTATAAACACACTGGTATTAGCGTATACCTAGGGGATGTGTTAATTAGGTAATTAGTAGTATACCATGTATTGATATAATTATAGGGATTCTGGCATAACAATTGGTCTTGTGCTAGAGACATATATGTATATTTATTAATTAGACAGAATGTATTAATATTTGTGGGCAGGTTAAATTTGTAGAAAAGTACGCGGGAACATTAGCGAGGTATAGCAAGAAGATGAGACCGGTTTGGCACAAATGGATTGCAATGCGGCGGAGTGGAAGTCGATTGCGGGATAAAGGAAGGAGGATCAGAAACGTCGGCGCAATAAAGAGATTCGGTCGCATGGTTTGACGGCAATAAATTGTTTCATAAATTAATGATAATTAATAAAGATACGACGTTCAAGCACGGTGTGGTGGTTGGGCGGTTCAACGTGCGTTGCGTCAGTTATATATAACATAAAATAATTTCATATTGGCTTCAAATATAAAAATTTTAAAATAAAAATATAAACACGTAAATTTTGGAATAAAGTCGTCCGGATTAATGTCAAAAATGATGCAGGAATTAAGAAAGCTTAAGTTCAGAAGTAAAAAAATTAAAAAAAATACAAAAATCGGGCTTCAACTGGATCTATTTAGAACAACTAAACAAACAAAAATTTTTATAATTAAAAACCTTAATTTAATTAAATTTAAAATAAAATTTTAAAATTTATTTCTAACAAAATATTAAAAGCATCTGAAACTATAATTTTTTAATTGTAATAACAATAAAAGTACAATTTACAATAAGCCGTAACAAGAATAGAACATAATTTAAAATGAATAATATAGTAGTATAAAACTGGTAAATATAAATTAAACATTTCAGACAAAAAATTGATAAGAATTTCTATTTATAAATGCAAATACTTAATTTCAATTTAGGCAAAAAAGCAAACAGATAAAATTTATTTACTGAAATAAAAATGTAACGCAAATACAAACAACGCAATATATTAATATCAAACAATGATTTATTAACTTGAAATATTAAAATTTTGTAATAAGAATATAATAAATTAACGCTCAATTCAAAAAAATTGATTGAATTAATTTACATTAATCATCGCGCAATTTACGATAAAAATCAGCCGGATTAATTCACAACTTACAATGCAAACTCCTTTGACGATCATCTTATTTTCAACTGGAATGATGTAAACCACTAATCACTTTAATTAAATGGCTCTCAATTATTATTATAAGGCAAAACACAACTCAACCAAAATGCGTGTTACTATGGAATAAAGGTCAAAGCACTCAGCTTAGTACAAGCAAGACGCGATGGCGATGCGCATGGAATTATTACATTTCAAATAATTATAAATTGAATTTTCTTATTGAAAATTGCATTTTAAAAACTGGACTAATAAGGATTTTCTGTGCAGATTTTTATAAAGCAAACGTCCATTTGATTGTTTCAAACTGAATCAACCAGATTTTTTATTTTTTCCACTCCCAAATTGAATCAAATTAAAATCAAATTTAGTATACTTACAAAATACGTATAATTTATCAAATAATACTTAATATAAAAATTTACGGTTTTTACAGAATGCAAATTAAGCAAGATATTATTTGATAAAACTAAATTATAATGAACAGGAGAGTCTATTTAAAAACTAATTTAAACCTAATATTAAAAGATGCTATTAGTTTTTGATGTATTAATTTCATTAAAATCTAAAATTGATATTTTACTATTTTTTTAAATTATGTTTGTTTAATGGTTGATTATTATAGACTTTTAAAAATTGCAGAACAATAAAATTTAAATAATTAGAATCCCTTACTACTGTTAATTTTCAGAAATTTAAAAAAAAAAGATAAGCAACTACTTCTAGATTCTGGATTGGCAATTATTGCTTCTTTTGCCTATCTACAGCTCGAGTTGTTTTACCACTGTAAAAAGCATTGTATGTTTGCTTTTAGTAGGGTGTTATGGCTTATTAGTGCTTATTCTAAAATAGTTGTATATGTCTCTAGGGGTGAAAATATCAAAATGTATAAGTCTTAAGAATAGATTCTTGCTTCAGAGCCCCAAAAAGTTTTTGAAGCATTGATGAAGGTCTGAAGGAGTTTGTCCCTTGTCTTCTCGTTACTTTTGTTATTCATGTGTGTGTACACTGTAAGATTTCTTATTTCTTCTGGTTTTGGTGTAAATATTTTACTTCTCTATGCTACAGACATGTAGCTAAAGGCAATGCATGACACATAGATTTCAACAAGGTGGGTTAGGATGAGGTTGTAGAAGAGCCGGGAAAATACTATCCATCTCTGATCTCTTATATGGTGAAGTGCAACATCTTAATTGTTCTTTGTTTGGGTTTGAGCAACCACTTATAAATAACATAAGTTATAAAAATGAAATAGAAGTAGTATTGAGAAAACTAAATAATAGAAAAGCGCCTAGTGTCTTTTGAGTGTTGATATTGTAGTTGTGTGAAGGTGTATCAGTGTAAAAGTGTATCAACAGTTGTACACATCATTATGAATTATGCTACAAAATAAAACTAGTAAATATTTTAGGGAAAACAGAATGGTGAAATAAAGTTTGCTATTAATTTAAAGAGAATTATTATGAATTATGGTACAAAATAAAATTAGTAATTATTTTAGGGGAAATACAATAAAGTTTGCTGTTAATTTAAGAAAAATTATTATGAATTATGCTACAAACTGAAATCAGTAATTATTTAAGAGAAAGAAACACAATGAATTAACTATAGGTTTGTAGGTTAAAATACCATACTAACAATAAATTGTGTTATGAAATTGCAGATAATTTAAGGAAAATTATTATAAACTATGTTATAAAAAGAAATAAATATTTATTTTAGAAAAAAAGACAATCAGAGAAACTATTGTTTGTTGGATGTGCAATAGTTGAGACGGTTTTAGGATTGTCTGTCAAGTGTTTTTTTAATTAAATGTTACATATCATTTTTGCCTATTCCTGCGGGGCTAGTTTGTTGGAGAGAATGTCGTGATCCGTTCGATGGGGGAAGCCTCTCGTGTGCGTAGCTGATCGAGCATCGTGGGGCCTAGGGGCAGTGGTCCCGCGGTTCAAAGCAAAGCAAAGCCGGACGTATCACTCCACCCTGTCAGTTGGATAATGTTTTCTGCCTGTTCCTACGAGGCGTATATGGATAGTGTTTTGCGGTGACTCGCAAAATCAGGAAAAGGGGATCTTCGTAGTTGATGGGCTAATACTAAGGTTTAGAAGAGTGTTAGTTTTAACACACTTTTTTGGCCTTAACTTCTGGTAAAACGAGAGGTTAAACCTAACCCAGTATTAATCAATCGGCTCGTTATGTTTAACTTTAAGATAAAAAAATTAAAAGTATTCTTTGTATGCCTTAAAAATGTATTATCAATATTCAACATATTATACAGTATGGAGACTTTAATATAAACTTTATTAGCCAGTAATTAGCTAGTAAATCTTTAAATAATCTGTTAGATATTTTTATTACAAATCTAAAGTAGCAACAATTGCTATATCTAATCATCATCTAGTACATATTACAATTGAAAATGCATTAAAATTACTTTTAATTAAAAATAAAATACAGTACAGACACTTAGATAATGAGCAAGACATACGTAAAATTTTATCATTACTAGAAATTGAAAATTGCAATAAAATAAATAAAAAATATATATTATTTTATAATACAGTTTCATAATACGATGATACAGCATTTCCAGTTTGCACCAACAAAAACACTAACAAGTAGATTACTAAAAGAATAAAAACGTTTTCTCAGCGCCATAAAAACTAATAAACTAAGAGTATACATGGAAAAAGAAGCAGAATTGGTAGAAGATAAACCAAAGAATAAAATTACTAGAAATAATGTAAACACAAAAGCAAGGACAAAGGATAGAAAGAATTCTTAGAGAATACTGGTTAATGTGGACAGGAGTGGAGGAAACGAAAAAAGCAAAAAGAAGAGTACAAATGATAATAGCTTCAGAGATGATAAAAGATACAATAAGAGAAAAACACATAAAAAAAAGATCTATGACAGTAGAAATGAAGCTAGTAGAAAATGAAACATGAACCATAATAGTAGCACACGGACCAAATGAAGACGCAAAAAAAGAAGAAAAAATAGCTTTTATAAAAAATTACAAGATGAAATAAACGAGGAAACAAAATACATAATGATACTTGGAGACCTAAATAAAAAAAAAATAAAAAACAACAACGGAAAAAAATTTATTCAACTGTGCATCGAAAACAATCTAATAAAAACAAACACCAAATTCAAACACAAGGAAATTTACAAATACACAAAAACAGAACAACCAAAAACAAAAAATCAATCATCAACTACTGCCAAGTTAACAGAAACAAATGGAACGAGATCAAAAAATGTAAGAACAACAAGAAAAATAAAAAAAATAATAACGGAAAAAGAAAACAACTGGTAGTGCAAAGTAGTTGTAGCACCATCATGTTGCTTCAACAACAACCAAATATTATCGACAAAACTTCAGTATTGTATAATGTATAAGTATGTATAAGTAGACAATCAAATATAGTTTAATGAGAAACAAAGGTTTAAAATTAATTACCCAAACCCAATCAAACTCCAAAGTGGCCAACCAAATACAGACAATTGTTTAGGTTTTCACAAATCCTCCAAATTTCACTGATGAAGATTTGTTTTCAAACCTGGTTCAACAAACATAAAATGATCTTAAACACAAAAAAATCTTTATATGTTACTTTTATTTTACGTCCAACCAATTACGACAGAAGTTTATTGATTCGAAGTCATCAACTCAGTATAATACATGAAGATCATGTAAATTTTTTTGGTATATTCATTGATCAAAACTTAAATTAGACTGCATATTAATCATTTAAGCAAAAAAATGTCGTCAACCTTCTACCAAATTAAATAAATGCAACAATGTGTAAGTATTGGCATTTTAAAAACTGTATTTTGCATTGTTTAATTTGTCATGTTTTTACAAACTAATAGCTATGGACACATCTAGTAATGCAAAGTGTGTCTTCAAACTTTAAAAAAGCTATATAATACATGATAAGAGTTTCTTTAAGAACATTCTACCAAAATTTATTCAAACAATTAAATAATTTTTGTTTTGTCATTATATCCTATATCCTATTTCCAAAATAATTTTTTTTTTTAATTAAATAAGTTAACATTTCTTTTTTTCACATCTATCAAGTTTTAATACATGTTAAAAATGGCTTTATTTTTACATTTCAACATTCATCATAATTATTCTACCAGATTTGGACCTGCATTGCTAGAGGTATCAAAACAAATTTTATAAAAAAAGCTCTTATTACATCTGCATTAATATTTACAATAAACTACTACAAACTTTTAGATGCTTAAATAGTTTGCAATACAAAACACAAATTAAAAACATGTTATTACAAAAGTATTATTATATAAATATATGCAAGACTCAGAAATGTAGAAAACTGTTTAATAGTTCTATCTCTTTTAAAGTAGTTTTATGTATTAGTTTTTATTTTTGTTTTGTACTAAATTGTATTTATATTTATTACTAATTTCTTTTAAAATAATCTTTTTTAAACCTGTTTTATAATTAATGTATTTTTATATATACTTACTGACCTTGTCATATTGCTGTAAAGTTTAAAATGATTACTATTACTATTGTATATTTTTTATGTACGTCAATAAAAGAACAGCATAGGTATTGATGGTTTTTATGATATTTTTGCTATGTAGCATAGTTTTTGTTATTTTGTTAACTCTTTTAAGGTATTTGTTGACTAGTCTTGATTGTCTCATGTCCAGATATTTGTAAAATGTAAATACGTCATTTTCTTTATTTTTTCTTTACTTGGTAAAGCATTATTAATGATTTTTTGTTTGTTTTTGTTTAAGCTTTGTGTTCTGCATTTGTTTAGGCCAACTTCCATGTGGAAATCATTACTAAACAATTCCATTGTTGTCAGTTCGTGTTTTAAAGATTGCGGTGTGCTGCTGTACAATTTTATATCATCAATATACATGAGATTGAAAAGCTTGGTTGATATATTATTGTCTTGTTTAATGTTGTAGTTTTGGTTTGTTTAAGAATAAGATATTAGTGACTGCTCTAATAGTGCCAACTGAAATAAAAATCAGTTTTCATATTCTACATCTTCAAAATTTCCATTGACAAGTTACGATACTTCAGAACTTTTTTAATTTTTTTAATTTTTAGTATTTGTGTCATAAGATATTGTAACGTCAATAATTGTGGACGTACTCTTCTGATGATCTTTTATGACAATATCTCCTTTGTTTGCTTTTATCTCCTTGTCAGTCTGTATTTGTTGGTTTCAAAGTATCATGACTTCATCCTTGACTGTTACTGGTTTTGATTTGTGATCATTTTTTTCCTTTTAAATTTTTATGTCAACGCATATGCTGTATTGTAGTAGTTTTGTCATGTCTTTGTACATACATACCTGTTCTTTGCCAATACTGGCAGCATCAACATTTTGCTTTAAGATTTTTTTTAAGTATTTTGTGTTTATAGCTTGATCTTAGGTAACAATTATTAAACGTTTGATCTTTCCTATCCATACAGCCATCCAACTTTGTTTAAGATATTGTTTCTTCTTTCCATTAATTTTTCAGTTCTTTTGATATTTTATTTTTAATAATTTTGTTTGATGTTGTGTATCCTGTTAGTCTCTGTAGTTGTAAGTTAGTCATAAAGTTTTTGGCAAATTTTGATATGGATCTGTGTTTTGGGAGCTCTTGATCAAGTTTGTAGATTAATTTTATAAACTTATTTGTTTTATAAATAACTGTTTATATTAATAATAGCACTTTTAAATGCTGATTTAATTTGTTGTGAACCTCAACCTCCTTCTTTTTGTGATACCTAAATCCTGTCAGTGTCTGCTTTGGGGTGGTGCATCTTGTACATGGTCATTATGGTCATCTGTTATCTTGTACTTCTAAACAAGATTTTTATTTTTTTCATTTTTTAATTAATAACCCCAAAGTTGTATTAAAATGAAAATTGGCATTTAGCAAACGTTTTATTTTTACAGCTTGGCTATGTGTTTAATATAGGTCTTGTTCTTTCTCTGTACATCTTTTTTAATTGTCTTTAATTTTTAATAATTTAACCTTTCTCCTTTCTTTATTTCTTAATATTTGTAGGTCTTTTCTTCTTCTATATGTCAAAAACCATATTCACTTGCTCTATTATTTTATTTTTGTTGTATCTTTTAAAGATTGCTTTAGCACATTTGTCGAAACCAAATGCATGCATAACTCATCACAATTTTTTTTTAAGTTGCTAGTTGTGCTTTTAATTTGTAATTTTAATATGTTTTATGTTATTAATGAGAGATTTGCGTATTGTTTTTTTTTTCAATCTCTTTAATTAGGTTGTTACTTAATAATATTGATACGTCAATAATAAATATTGGTTTGATTGTTTATTTGTTTATCAAATATCTGGTCTATTGTAAACAATATGTTTATTGGTTTAAATTTATACTTCCCAGACTATTTTATGGTAGTTATTTTTGCCCATTAAACAAAATAACAACCATAAAATAGAAAAAAAATATTTTATTGATCTTAGAGAGACGTGTTTTTAACATTTTTTGCTTTTTGTACACTTTGTTGGTGCTAGTTTTCCACATTCGGTTATTATATGTGTTATAGTGTTTGTTTCTTTTTTGCACATTCTACATTATCGGTATCAATATTATTTTTAAGTATAGATTTGTCCTAGTTTCTTGTTTTTTTGAGCTGATCTTGTAGCCTTTAGTAAGCCATAAATTTGATACCCCTAGTCAATCCATTTTTTGTGCAGTTGGTAGTAGTATTTTCCATAAATTTCTTTTTGTGATCATTTAGTTTTTTCAGTCTCAATTGTAACAGTATCATACGGTTCTATGTAATTGAATAGATTTAGAGGCGTTAGATCTTTGTCCGGTTCTGTTACAGTTTTGTATAATGTGCTTTTAATTTCATAAAGTAAGATGTTAAATCTATTCTTTATTTGTCGTAAGATAAGTAATATTGCTAATACCTCTTCCACCTTTAGATCATAAAAGTGGCATTCTTCTTTTCAAATTCAGTATTTTCTGAGACTTATAAGCCACCAACTTTAAGGGGTGTAATTTTGCTATCAGAAGTTTTTCACACATAGACCGGTTTTAGAGGTGTGTAATACAAAGTATATTGGCAGTAAAGTCATCGAGGTACTGATAGCTATAGCATGCTTAGAGGACTAAAAAGATTGTTATTTCACACACTGGCTGCCAAGGCCTTGGAGTTGTGTGAATAACACTGTATCTGGCAGTAAAGTAACAGCCAAAAGTATGTTATGCACTGGCAGTTGAGACCTTGAGGTTGCACAATAACTGCAAAAAGTTGTTAAACTTACACAGGCCGGTTAGGCCTAGAGGTTGTATGCAGGGCACATTACAGCGGTAAGGAGCAGTTATAAACACACTGATATTAGATTATACCTTGAAGATGTGTTAATTAGTTAATTGGAAGTATAACTATAGAGATTCTAGCATAACAATTGGTTCTGTGCTAGAGAAATATATATTTATTAATTAGACAGAATGTATAAATAATTGAGTGCAGGTTCAATTTATAGAAAAGTACACAAAAACATTAGCGAGGTATTGCAAGAATAAATAGCAATGCAGTGAAGTGGGAGTGAATTGTGGGTTAAAGAAAGGAGGATCAGTAACGTCGGCAAAGTGAAAAGATGTGGTCGAATGGTTTGACGGCGATAGCTCTACATTGACTTTTTAAATAAATTAGAGTGGTGGTTGAAAGGAATAGCGTGCGTTGTGTCATTTAAATTAAAAAAATAAATTTGTATAACTGGGCGTAACAATATATACATTTAAAAACATCATTTGTTCTATTCATGACAGTAATACATCGATATATCTTATTAAAATAATAATAATAATATGCAATAAGTAAAAATATGTTATTGGCCTATACTAAAATTAAAATTTAAAAAATCATTTTAACTGTAAAAAGCATTATCAACACAGCTTGATAATAAGAAACAAAACACACAAAAAAAAGATAAAACCCGTAAATGAAAAAATAACTGAGATGGTACAGTCATGTGTACCAAATAAAAGATAATTGAATAACAAAAAGAGTATTTAAAACAATAACACCGAGAAAAACTTGGAGTGACAATGTAAAAGAAGAAGCACTAAAAAAATGAGAAAGAATTATTTATATATCTATTTAATAATAACACAGGACAGAAAAAAATGGAGAATTTTTTGAAATAAAGTAAAAAGGTTTATAATTAAATCAAATAAATTAGTTTATAAACTGGCAAAAATGAATGGTTACTTTGTTTACTTTTGTTATGGTTAATACATTAACCTTAATTTTTAGCTAGTTTATAAACTAGGCAAGATGACTGGTTATTGTATTTACTTACTATAGCGGTTTATACACACACATCTTAACTTAAAATTTTATTATTTAATGTTTTTGTAAGTTTGTACTTTCCATATTAAACATTTTAAATTAATAAATTGAGTAAATAGATTTGTATTATTAATGTAAAACATGTTATAAATTATAAAATAGACTTGGAAGTAATATTAAAATTTAATCAAAATGTTTGTTTATTATCTAATCGGATTAGTGAAAGATTCGTAGTTAAACCACTTTTTGAAGACCAAATTAACAAGATCTGGCAAATGTAAGATTTTTTAAAAATAAGAGTCATTTAGCACCCAAAGTAAAAATCAAACCTCTAACATACTCCATTAAACCGCTGCATAAACTAGCACTGGCTTACTTATTTAATTAATTACCCTATCTTAAATTAAAATTTAAAAAGTTAACTAAAATGACATAATAATAATGTTAGAAATAAATATGCAATTGAAATGTAATATATGCAACTACACTAGCAGGCAAGTTATTAGTTGCACATGTTAATTAATGTTAACATACAGCATTTTTATTTAGTTTTAACTTTTTTAAATCAATTTTGCCATTAACAAATGCAACAGTCTGAAGAGTGTAGATTCCCTTATACATCTTTTTTCTTTAATAGATAATTTTTATCAATCGAATCACAATTTTTACTGATTTTTCAAACGGTTCCGCATTCTAAAAAAAATTAAATTATAAAATTATAATTATAAAATTTAAAAAAAAGTGGGCTCAACCGGGATTTGAACCCGGGACCTCTCGCACCCAAAGCGAGAATCATACCCCTAGACCATTGAGCCGCTTATAATCGATAATGTTTTATTAATTGTCAGTTGGTAGTTGTTTTAAATCTATTTCTTTTTCTTTTTATCACCGATCACATGAATTGATTGAAAATACCACACCATTTGTTGGGTTCTAAGCTGAAGTCTTTACTTCTTCATATTTGTTCCTCTTCTTCTGTTTGTCTTGTATAGTCCAATCTTGGTATTCCGTTGCTTGTGATAATTTTTATTATTGCTTGCATATGATTCTTTGACTTTTTTATGTTTTTCAATGTATTTTTGTGAAAGAGTAAGTTATAAGTTAATAGATGAAAGAGATTCATTATTATTATGGCCATTAAGTTTTTATATAGATTTTAATTTCATATAGCATGTATTTCTAAAGTATTTTATTAGGTTAGGAGGCTTAAAGCAAATAAACATGTTCAATTAAGGTTAAATGTTATCTTTCTATTAAGCTATTAGAATTCGGATTATTTGATGTACAGAAATGCATCTCTACTTTACATAGTTTTAAAAACTAAAATTGTGTTCTATTATCATATATTATAAGAGTAAGTAGAACGTGGCAAACATAACTATTTGGACAATTATTTCTATAGCATTAGTAGCTAAGGTATACGTTTTGTGTGTGTTTTAAATATCAATCTATAATGGTTAAAAATTTTGTTCTTAATATATAAAATTTATCAATGTATACTACAGGGTCATTATAAATGTTTGGGATTATGTAACCATCTAATGTACGTTTCTGCTGCTCTAGTGAAATGCGTAAATAAAATTGCTTATCTTAGAATTCAATAATAACAATATTTTCATATGTTTACACGTTTATAATTATCAGTTGTAAACAAAATAATAGTTTGGTGCTACTAAATTATTGAATTAGAAAAGACAAATAAAACAATAAAAAATAATCAAAGGAAATGCTACTGGTATTATTAACTAATGATAAATTTTAATTAAAACTGAACCGATTGTTTTTAGTATCATTTGCATTTTTGAACATTTGTTTCGGATTGTGTTTTGTGATTCACAATTCCCCATTATCAAATTCTCTTCATTTGTATACATTCTTATAACTTTGCTTGCTTGACAGCTGTCAAAGTTAATCTGTCAAAGAAATAGTATAGTAGACAATTTTAAAAAGGCGGCATTTTTAAATTGATTACATAATCCGATTCATTTATAGAAGTCCTGTATTTCATGTGGCCTTGCTGGTATCGGTGTGAGATTGAATTTGACTTAAATGAGTGACCTTCCATGCTTAGCTTGTTCACATATGTTATGTTTGTTTATAAATAATTTTTTTTTTAAATTTTAAATTTAGAGCATAATGCGTTATTTTATCCTCATACGTTTTGTTTGTTTTTCGATGGTTTGTTTTAAAATCAATTTCATCTACCGGTTGAAAAGTTTCAATTTACAACAAAAAAATTTAGCGTTTGAACCAAAATTTTGCTTTGTAATAGCTGTAAATTTTTCATAAATATTGGGCTGTTCAAAATATGTATAATAAGACATTTTAACATAAAAACATTGTTTGTGATCATAAAGTTAATACTTGCAGTAGAGAATTGCACTAACTTAATAATTATTTAAATATTTGAAACATTTAAAGAAAATGCTGTAATACGAAAATGCAAACCAATATTATTTTTGGATAAGTGCTGAGTACTATCATCACTATCAGTCATTAGTGGTGTTCTAGGTCTGGATGTACATTTATCGATTCAAATGTTTAAAATTCTTTATTTTTATAATTGTTTATGTAATCTAATAAATATGAAAAAAAAAATTCAGTCGCATGTATTTTCACACGAGAAATGGCATTTGCGCTATTGTTTTGTAAGCCTTTAATAGAAAATATTTGGTAATCGAACTCTTCTAGTTTAAGTCGTCCACGAATTAATTTCAAATTTGGCTTCTTTAGAAACATTTACTATTAAGAGGGCATGTTAGTTATTATATTAAATTTTGTACCATAAATATAAGGTTAAAAGTATTGCATAAATTATTGACAAGAGTTCTTTTTCGATGGTATTGTAATTTTGTTCAAATTCATTTACGGTTCTTGCTGAAAGCTACTGGTAAATTTTAACCAATAGTACAGTACTAATAGCAAAGTTACTTGCATTCGTTGTAACATTAAAAGTTTATTTTTATTATAAAATTTATTTATTTATTTAAAGATTTTTACAAAGGTCAAAAGTGTTAGAGGTAGTTTTTGTTAGCATTGCTTATAATCATTAATGTACTGTATTCGATGTTTTTTATGTACATGTATTGTCTGAGAAAATGAGAGTTATTCACACATAGATTAAGTGGGTCTTTGAGGTGTAAAAAATACATTGACAAGAGGTCATTGGGGTACTTCACAACTATCTGAAGTTATTCACACATAGGCTGAGAAGAGTCTTGGAGGTGTGTAAAACAAAGTACTTTGGCATTGAAGTCATTGAGGTACTTGGGAAACACGTTTGGAGCACAGGGTCGTGGAACCGCGATCCTCGTCAAAAGATCCCTACGCCCCTCATTGTTGAATTGGAGGCTAACTCAATTGCAATAAATGTACCTAGTCTGGGACTGATAAAACTCATCTCAGCTTATCAGTCGCCAACTAAACAACTTTTAACAGCAGATCTTGATGCGTTATTAAACGGCCAGCTTCCAACAGCAGAAGATTTCAACGCATAGCATCCAGCTTGGCACAGCAGACTAACAAATGCTAAAGGCAAAATACTGTCAGACCACAGCCCAGTAGTCTTAGATCTCTATGGGAGGTGTGAGAATGGAGTCGATTTGGTCTGCAGGACCGACTGGCCTACGTTTTTGCACACCTTAGAAGAGAGCATCAGATCACTATCTGACATTCGAACAGCCAAAGGAGTTAAATGCGTGGTCGGTGATTTTATTAGCCTGATTTCGCTAGCAATGGAAAAATCTACCAAGATAGCTCCAAAAGTTTTATGGAACTGATTGGGCCTTGACAGTGAGACCAGAAAGCTCATCCGTGCTCAAAATCATGCCAGACATTTATGGCAAAGGTCACACGACCAGACTGATCAAACCGAGCTAAATAGGCTAAATGGTGAGATTAAGAAGGCAATCAGGATGCACAAAAATCAATGCTGAAAATCCCCTCTTGAGTCCACAAACAACAATAAAAGTTTGATGTAGAGGATAGCTACAGCCCTTCGAAATAAGCGTACACTGCTGCCTTTCATTCATGGCAAATGATTTGGACCACGTGGATAGGATTCACAAAAAAGCAAGACAGTGTATACAGCGCACTGACACCGCTTCTATTCTGGAATCGGTTAGGCTGTTTAGGGTGAGAAATACCATTACACATCTCAAACCCAAATCGGCGCCTGGTCCAGATTGCATTCCAAACAAAGCTTTCAAGGTACTTTCTCACAAGGCTGTAATGTTTATCATAAACATTAGAAATGCAATCCTAACGTCTTATTTTCTGTCGTTTTGGAAAAAGTCATGTTATTCCTATCTCAAACGTTGGAAAGGATAGACATTTTTTGCAAAACTAGGCCCGATTAATTTGCTAAGTAAGGTGACAGAAACAGTAATCTTGGATAGAATTCGAGATCACACGGCGGCTGAAAACTTGTTGCCAAATCATCAACATGGCTTCAGATTTGGGCTTTCCACAACCCATCAACTTACTAGAATTACAGACCAAATAAAAACTGGTTTTTGTTTAAAACATGCCACGGGAGTCATATTTTTTGATGTCGAAAAGGCCTGCGATATGGTCTGGCACGAAGGACTACTAGCAAAAATGCATCGGTTTAAGTTTAACCCCAGACTGATTAAACTGATTGCTTTTTATTTGAAAGACAGGTCACTGGCCGTAAAGCTGTTTGGGCATGTGTCTACCCTCGTCTTATTGAGGCAGGCTTCCTCAAGGTTCAGTTTTATCACCGATGCTTTTCAATCTGTATGTAGCCAACATACCATGCATCACTCAAGGTGTAAAAATGGCTCAGTATGCAGACAACACGGCACTGATGTACACTTCTAGGTGTCTGAAAGTCATTACTCTAAGACTTCAAGCGGCATGTGAGGCTCTTGAAACTTGGCTTCGGTACTGGAGAGTAAAAATCAATCCAGAAAAAAACAAAGCTATTTTTTTTACCAAATGTCAGAAACGAACTCCTCATGAGAACGTTTATCTCCAATTCCATGGACGGATACTGCAAAGTATTTAGGAGTAGAGCTTGATTGTGGACTAACTCTTAGATTACATATTAAGACCATCTTGGAAAAAGCCAGGATGGCAAGTAATATGTTAACACCTCTTCTTCGCAGAGGCAGTAACATGAACTCTACAAACAAGTTGCAATTATTTATAACAATCATTCGCCCAATACTGACATACGCATGTCCAGCATGGGGAATGGCTGCAGAGTCCTATCTGAAAAAGATAGAGTCATTTCAAAGTAATTTTTTGAGAAGGATTCTCAAAGCACCTCACTATATACGGAATACACAACTAAGAACTGATGCGAGAATTGTCCCGATCAAAGATCATATGTTGGTACTAGCGACAAATTTCTTTAAAAAAGTTGCAAATCACTCAGATCCGGAGTTAGCTGGTCTTGCAGAGCAAGACAAACAATTTTTGCAATACAAGAAGCCTATCAATATGTTGGATGTATAAGAAAAACTCGTTACTTTTCAACCGCCACCCCACTTAATCAACGTCTACAAGGCTGGTGCAGGATGCACACTTTTAAATGACCTTTCAAAAACGTCACTTATAAGGCACAGTCAGAATGGAAAGTTGTACACATTGATGTGTGAAACTTTCTGGTGTGAAATCCGACACATTAAGTCTTTAGAAGATTTCCCTCCACAGACAACAAAAAAAAAAATCGTGAGTCAGTCCTGCAGCAGCAACAGAAACATTACTAACTAGTGGCTGGAATTCCGCCCTAACTCCTGACACCTGCATCTTAGCGCGTCCATCACGGACCCCCACGTTTATTAACGGACCCACCCACACAGCTGTGACCTAACCGGCTTAAGGTCAGCCATCGACAACCGATAACGTACGACTGCACGTCATCCCCACATGACACCCGGTGCTCCTGGGGCACGCCACCAAACCACCCGCACAACTATAACCAACACAGGAACTGCCAAACAGCAGCGACCAACCTGAAACACTAAGGTCAACCATCCAAAAGGTCAGACATCAACCTCCTGGAATTGTGACAGTCCGAGATCTTCATCCACGAACTCCCGGGTCGGTAACATCCGCCGTCTCATTTTTTTCCTAGTCGCGCACGTCTGGCTGTGACGTAGATTGAGCCAGTGCCATGGTTTCATCATTTGCATGGTATAGTTAACTGCTATGCAATGTTAAAAATGAATCACAATAATAATTACTCATTGATGATATTATTTATATTTATTTAGATTTTTGATAACAAGTAATATTAAATTTCAATATATAATAATTTGGATGATGATAAGAGTCATCATAACACTGAAAACCAAAATGGTTAACTATTGTTGTATTTATTTAAAAATTAAATAATGTTAATTTTATAAAAAAAAAAAAATTAGATAATTACTCTTTTTTTATTATTTTTCTAAAATAAAACGCAATATTTAAATTAAATTGAAAATTCCAATAAAACATATTATATATTTTCAATTGCCATATTTTTATTTTGTTGTTAATATCAACTATATTTAATTTTGTAAAAAAAACGCAATTTTTAAACCAGATATTTATTTTGACAATTTTATAAATTTTCTCTTTTTTATTTTAGAATGTTAATTGACATTCTATTTAATAATCTCATTTTAAAATATTGCGTGACTCAGAGTAGATTTCAGTTTTTAACACGTTATAATAACAGTATAAAAAGTGTTGGAATAATTTTAATATTAAATTAAGAAAGTACAGAGATGCGGATTTCATTTTTTAAACACAATGATAGTAGATAAAGTTGGTGAGGGCACCAAACCTCCCACCACTTTTCTAAAGGTCAAGGTCAATGTGGGTGGTGCAAATGAAGGTCAAATCTCAAGGTGAATGTGGATCTCATGGTTTGCCCCACTTTTCTCAAGTGCCTGAAGGGCATTAACTAAAGAATTTATTAATATTACAAGTTCTTACGGTCAGTACCACAATGTCTTCCAAAGAAGTAGCATATTTAGCACGAGTTGATGTACATATTATGAACAAACGTGCACAAATCACAAGATGCATGCTACCTGATATCGTTTGGAATTATTTTCAAAAAAAAGCAACAATTTTCCTTGATATGATGAACGCGGATTTACAATCATACGAGGAAGTTATTGTTGAATTTACAGATGAAGACTTGGACAACTTGGAATTAGATCCTGACCTTATTGTGTATAACCACAATTTAAAAATATTACGATTAAAAATGTACGATGAGTGTTATAAATTATATGTAGTAATGATATTAGATAACTTTGAAAAAGATATATTGGATGAATATATTTAAGATATAAAATTGAGTATTCTTATTTACCTTATTCCAAAATGAATCGTGTACACTTTGTAATAGAAAATAATGTTTTTTTTTTCGCATAAATAATTCCACGTCCACGTTTTTAAGTAATTATGACCTTATAAAAAATAAACAAACAGTCCTAAGAAGCCGTTTTTTTATTATCAAATAATAAATATAAAAAATCCCAATCTATTTAAAATGAGGACTTCTAATCGAATATATAAATAAATAATTTATAAAGGTTCAATTTATACAATGAAGGTATGTTGGTAGTAAAATATCTTTGAAATAATTTGTAATAATATTTGACACCTATTACAAACTACCAACACACCTTTATTGCATACATTGAACCTATATTTCGATTTTTTTAATAATAAAATAAAGATTAAAAGAATAATAATTATTAATAGTAAAACATATTAACATAATATATATATAAGTATTTTACCCGAGCTGTGCCAACATCTTGAACTGGTCTCAGTTAAAATTTCAAGACTTTATATAGCAACAAAATTAAAAAAAAAAATGCAATCCTATTGTTGTGAATCAAGTTGACCATGATAATCCTTTGAACGAATATTATGAAAGTTAACTCGATCGCAACGTCGGAATGCGGAACATTTCGAAAGAATTTATGATAATTAATTGCTTTGACCATGAACCACGAAATGATAATGTTAAATGTCAACGAATGCAAATAAAATTTTATTATGTTAATAATTCCATTAAACCAACTAAATAATTGTAAATACGAAAGTACTTACACATACATATTTTGATGCAAAAGACTATTTATTAATAGTTTGACGTTTAACAATTTAATGCAATAAAAAAAATGTCTGACGTTATTACTGATTTAGAATGTAGAATATTGAACCAATTACATGTTATTTTCATGCAAAAAATTAACTATTTTTAATTCAAATTTATTTGTTATATTAACAAATAATATTAGTGACAAAAAAAAGGTAAAAATAAAACTTAAAGTAAATACAATAATTAAATTTATTAAAAAAAATTAAGATTTTTATCTGTTGTTCTTCTTTTCTCTTTTCCTGTTCATTCGTTGGCTCTTTCTTTTCCCATTCTTCCTTCTTTTGTTGATTGTATAATAGTAATATTTTCAAATACTTTTCTTCTAGTACTTTTATGAATTCAGTCAATTTCTTTTCTACTTCATTTTTTGGATCTTCTGCTTTTTCCTTTTTTGCTTCTCCTTCACTAAGTAATTTCACAAAATCACAATTTGGTAATAATCTTATATGCTCTCCAATGGCAGTATTGGTTGGTTTCCAATCTCCAATAGTGATTCCACATTGAAAGCAGCGAACGTGGTCCAAGTATTGGAAATAAAAAAAAACCAGCTGCGTCTAGTGATTTTGGTGTTATAACTCCACTCCAAAACTTAAATGTGTGCAACCTTTATTCAAATATTGAAAACCTTCGAAGGCAACAATCTTCATCTTCACAACACATTTTAACCAAGACTGAGCTTGTGTGCGTTTAAAATCTCTTAAATAATAAACATAAAAGAGGTGGGGGTTTATTGTACATTATCCTTTGAAATCCAAGAGTTATGTGACGAGTCAAACCCCAACCATTTAACAAATACTTTATTTTTTTTTCTTCTAATTATTTTTTCAACTAAATAAATATCTGGATATTTTACTTTCTGAAGTTCGTATTCATAAAAACCACCCTTAATCTCTTGTTTATTTTGATCCGTTAATAAGTATGTTGATGGATACGTTGCTTGAATTTTATTTATAGTAAATATTTCATTTGACCTGTTTGGAGTATATCCTTTAGCAAAATCACTTCTATATTTACTTAATCGGACGTTGTCACCAACACGAAATTTCTTAGCTTTAGGGTCAACCAATTTTAAATGATTGTATGAATTTTCAAAGATATCTTTTTCAATTTTATTATTAACATCAGCGGGTTTCATACGAATAGTGCTGTGTTTAGTATTATTGTATTTGTTAACAATATCTGTTAAAATATGCAACCATTTATAATTTCCTTGTAAACTAAACTGTTTCCACATGTTGTTTTTTAGGGTGCGATTAACTCTTTCTACTACGGATGCCTTTTGAATTGAATACGTGCTATAGTGATTTATGTTGTATTTTTTCATTAACGTTTGAAGTCTTTATTGTAAAATTCCGAACCCATATCTGTTTGAACATTTTTTACAACATTTTTTAAAATTAAAAATACCTTTTCCATGGCAGCTGAAACGTCTTTTCCAGCCTTCCTTTTTACTGGAATTGCCCAAACAAATTTTGAAAACACGTTAATAACTACTAAAATATATCTAAATCCTTTATTAAATGTTGCATAAGGAATCATTTCCACTAAATCTGCTTGAATTAAACCTTTAAGTCCTTTTACAATAACATGTCTTCGCTTGAAATTCTTCCGAGCTTGCTTATGAATTTCTTCAACAATTTCTCGTTTAACATTGGTTATTTTATTCTTAACCATCTTCTTCAACAACTGGAGTTTCTTCTTCTTCCACAGGACATTTAAGAATTAATTCAGCATATAAATAAAACACATTCCCACCAACAACATGTACTGGAAATTCTATTTTGTCACCCCGATTTAAAGTTACGTAAGGAAGAGCATTCATATAAAATGGTGAACCATTTATTCTTATTTGAGAATTATTACTAATGATAGCCTTTACAATTGCAGCCGACTCGTATGGGAAGGTGTAATTTGGTAAAGTATTATATAAAAGATAATTATTATCACTATTTGCAGAGTTACTAAAGAAATTGAGTATAATATTGTAACTGTATTTTTTGGGTGTTATTGGTGGTATTGATTGAACTATTATGTCAGCATCTATATGTTTTGAATAAAGTGTTCTTCCGAATTTATCGATTGTCATTGTTATTTCTCAAAAGTCAAACAGTTAATGAGAGTTTACATTAGTGCTACATCTATTTAATAATGTTTGCTTCTCGCGATTCTTCAGTTATTGAAGTAATTTCATTATTGTGTCCACTATGTCCAGCAGCTTGGGATGAAATTAGCAATCGTAGACGATTAACTAACTCATTTGGATCATCCTAATAAGTAAATTCTAATGGTTTATTGTTGTATTCAAATAGTGCAGATCCTTTGGTAACAGTTGCATCTCCTCTACGAGTGAGTATTCCTTGGTGTTTTGTGAGTCTAATCGGAATTGATTTTTGCCTATCAATATGAGGTGCAATTATTTTGGTATATTTGTCTAATGTACTTCCAGAAATATTGCCGCTTGACTTATATCCAACTCTGGCTGCATTTGTCTTATTAACAATATCTATATAATTAGCTCTATCAGCATCCTTGTATCCTATGGGTATCTTTTTGAATAATAACTCATACAACCCCGCCGTGCCTACATACATGCGCTCAAATATTTTTTTCCATTTTCAATATTAGTAATAACGACATTATTATCACTGAATGTGATAGTTGAATCACCAATGGCATAATTAAGTTTATTATCTTCTTCATTTGGTAGAGCTCTTATACCATATCTGTGATCCATAGATTTTGTGGAGTCCGTTATCATATCATGAAGGTATGCTTTAGGTAATGTGGAATATTGTTCTAAATATTGATCCAAATCATTCTTCTTCGCAGTTGAGTTACCATCATGTTCACCTTCATCATCATCAATTTATGTCTCATCAATTTCTGTCTCATCCACTAGTGAGTGCGTGCTAGATACAGAAGGGCTATGCGCATAATCTTGTTCAGAAATAATTGGATTAATGGTAGGATCCGGTGGTGGGTCAATAAATTCATCCATTTTAATAGGGGTCGATCTTCTACCATTTTTTTTTCTTTTTTGATGATTTATGTCCATTTTTCACACCTTCCTCGGGTTCCGATTTTGGTTCCACTTTTTGATTTGCAATGAGGTCTTCTATCGGTTTGGTTATCGGCTGATAAGCCGATCGTATATGTGACTGTGACTGTTCATAATCAGATTTAAAATCTCAAAATTTCCGTTTTACAATACTTCGTGTTTTTAATAACTGCTTAACCAACTGTTTGTCCATGATGTTTATTAAACTACATATGTATGTAAACTGTTGTAACTCAAATATACAGTATATTTATATATAGTTTATAAATGAATGAACGAATCAAATCCTTTTCTATAGCGCCCAGATTTTATGTTACTTTCCTTATCAATAACCAAAAATCCATATTTATTTTTTCAACAATATGAACAAATGTCTCTAAATTGTTGGTATGACATATCAACACAAATATAATCAATAAATTAGCGTTATCTCTTATAAGTTGTTTTGGTATTTTAGTATATGTTTGACAAATATAAAAGCAATCTATATTATTGTGTCGACCAAAACTAAAATAATCTCTCATTATGCTTTGATTGTAACATACAACATCATCAAATATAAAAACTGAATTTTCCTTGATTTCTTGTGGTGATGTGATCTGATCACTGTTTTCGTATTCAAAATAGCCCATACCCTTTATCGGTTTAATAACCTTTTTCAAATATTGATATTTTGATTAATGTAATGTTTTGGAATAAATGTATACATTTTGAAATCTTAAACCATTCGGATGCTCCATCCATCCATCATCAATTATAATATTTGTTTTTCCACACCCAGAACAACCAATGATTAACCCCCTTTTACAACCGCCACCAAGCAACTCACTATGTCGTTGGAACGTATTCTCCGAACAATCTACATCTTGATTGTTAATTGGTAAAGATTGATTTTGTTTTACGACTCTCATCACACTCCTAAATCTCTAGTGATACTAACAACGTACTTATGATTTTATACAATATATAACTAAACTTGTCTATCGTTTACTCATTATACTATGTTAACTTATTCAAGAAAGACCGAACGTGCAAGAAAGTCAAATGGACTTGGATTTATCAACAATTTAATTAATAAAACTCCACGTGAATTCCATATACCTGGATATAGTTATTGTGGTCCGGGGACAAAATTAGAAAAAAGGCTTAAGAGAGGTGATAGAGGCATAAATCCATTAGACGAACATTGCAAGCAACACGATATTACATATTCAAAATATAACGATATTTCAAACCGACACAAAGCGGATAGATTACTGGCCAGTCAAGCAACATTGAGATTTAAGGCACCCGACGCTAGTTTTGGTGAAAAGTTTGCTGCACTAGGTGTGTCTGGTATTATGGGTATAAAATCCAAATTAGGTATGAGTCTGAGACGTCGAAAAGCTTCAAAAAGAAGAATTTTGAAATCAAAATCTAATGTAATGTTAGCAAAAGTTGGTAAAGGTGGCAAACGTAAAGCAAAATATGTAAGAAAAACACCTTCAAGGATTATTCAAATACCTAAAAGTGGGGTTTCTTAGGAGGTATAATTTCTGGCGCAATCGGAATTGCAAAAGCTGTAATGGCAAAAAGAGCTTTAAAAAGACAACTAGATGAACAACAACGACACAACAAAGTGCAAGAGGATGTATTAAAATCTAAAGTATATAGCAAAGAGGGTTATAAAATAGGTGATGGTTTATATGTTAAACCATTCAAAGGAGGTCACGGTCTTTACATTTATCCATATAAAACAAACTAATAGAAAAGCTGCCACAAAGAGCATTAACTAACATTGATTTGAATAAATTTGCAAAAAAACATTCCACATTTTAGAGGTGTATACATGCTAGATGATTTACCAACTGAAATGAATGCAAAAGAATGTGGTATTGTAAATATAGAAAAAAAAATAAAAGATGGTTCTCATTGGGTAGCTTATATTAGAGAAAATAATAATATTAAATATTTTGACAGCTTTGGTAATTTAAAACCACCTAAAGAGTTGGTAAAATATTTTTATAGGGATGGTAAAAAGAATATCGTATATAATCATGATGCATTTTAAAAGTATAACACTTATAATTGCGGTCATTTATGCATAAAATTTTTATATGAAAACACATAATGAAAAATCTACCATTCATGTGTTTGATGTCAAACAAGTATGTCTTATAACATAACTTTTACTGACAAAAGTTCAATCCTGCAAGCAGATTTCAACCCTCCTTTATATCTAAATCAAAGTGAGAATTATGTGTTGGGGTTAACAAATTTCGAATCATTTTATTCAATTGCAAACATAGATAAAACCAATAACAAGTTTTATTTTGGTGAAAATAAAAAAATTACAATTCCTATAGGATCTTATGAAATTACCGATTTAAACAAATATTTACAAAAAGATCTTCAACCGTATAACGAAGATATCAAAATTTCAGGAAATAATAATACATTAAAAGTTCATATAAAATGTACAACATCTATTGATTTTACTAAAGATAATTCAATTAGATCATTATTGGGTTTTAATCAAAGAAAATTACAAAAAAATAGTTCCACTGAATCGTACTTTTCAACAGATATTTTAAAGATTAATTCTCTGTGTGTGGATTGTAGCATAACAACCAGCTCTTATAGAAACGGAAGATTGGGTCACACGTTGTTTAATATAAAATTGTACAGTCTCACACATCAACCATATGCATCAACAAGTTTCAACAACAATGATGAAATCAGAATTCCAATTCAACAACAAGATATGTACACATTGCCGAGTGAAAGCCACATTTACATAGAAGGCAAATTGCAAGGGGCAGATTTTAAAAAACCAAACAAAACAAAGATTATTAACAACGGTATTGCTTATCTATTTAGTGAACTTTGTTATGAATTAAATGGCGTTGTTATTGACTCCACCAGAAATGTTGGGTTAACATCAACAATGAAAGGTTACTTATCTTTCAATTCCAATCAAAAATTACAAAACGCGGGATGGTTTCCAAGATCTACTGTTGATACTGATGATATGGTAGATGTAAATGGAAATTTCAATGTTTGCATACCACTTAAAATGTTATTAGGTTTTGCTGAGGATTATAAGAAAATTATAATAAACACCAAACAAGAACTGGTTTTAATACGTAGTAATACCGATATTGACGCACTCATATCCACCGAAGATGAAGATGTAAAGCTTACAATTAATAAAATCAATTGAAAGGTACCTCACATTTCTGTGGGATTGGTTGAACAACTTAGTTTGACGCAACTATTAGGAAAAAAATGTGGATCTACCTATAGCATTCAGATCTTGGGAATTACATGAATATCCTGCATTGTCGGAGACAACGAGACATACATGGGCTGTAAAAACATCTACTCAATTAGAAACACCGAGATATATCATTTTTGGGTTACAAACAGATTGTAAAAATCAGAAAAAAAAGATATGAGTAAATTTGATGATAATGAGCTTACAAATCTAAGAGTTTATTTAAATTCTGAAAGATATCCTTATGATAATTAAAATTTAAATTTTAAATCTAATCAGATCGCTACATTATATGAAATGTTTGCAAATTATCGACAATCATATTATCATAAAGAAAGTGAACTTCTTTTTAACCGCAAAGATTTTAAGGGGATAACACCAATAGTACTAATTGATTGTAGTAATCAAAACGAAACATTGCAATCAAATGCTGTTGAAATTAGAATTGAATTTGAAACAAGTGTAGCTACAACAGCTAAAACTTCTGCTGTATGCCTCATTCTTCACGATCGGATGGTCACTTACAATTCGTTCACCAAAGCGGTCAGACAGTTGTAAACTCACTTTTTAAAGAGTTTTCCAAATTAAAAATAAAATGTTAATTATTGATGTCCAAGGATTTAAAATTGGTTCCAACATGTTTTCACCAAAAGAACTGGCAATTTTTGATGGCACTCGAATAGCTCACTATATATTTAAACCCCCGTTCCCATTTCAACACCTGGAGTTGGAATATAAGAAGCAAGCTAATTGGTTAATTAATAATCATCACTGCATTGATTGGAATCAAGGATTTACACCGCAACACCAATTTAAAAATATACTACAAGACATCAAGGATGACACAATTTATGTTAAAGGGAGAGAAAAAGTTACATTTTTACAAAAATTTACAACAATCCATATTCAAGAGTTTGAAGAACATCCAGCATTGACTCTAGGTAAATCAACATGTCTATATCACTCCAAACATACCTCCATGTGTGCTTTATCAAATGTATATAAATTGTATAATGAGTTTGTAATAAAATAAAAAACATTTTTTTAAATATATATTTTTTTTATTGGCACATCATTCATTTAGCATACTAGGTAAGGTCTAATCTCAGAAATAAATCCACTTCTCGAAATCCAACGTATAGACGATCCAATAATGTAATTCCATTTAAAAATGCGGAACAAATATTCATTCCATATTCATATTTCCCATTTAGAGTTTTCATATCATCTACAAAAAATGGGTAAATAATTCTATTCTCAAACCAACCAACATCTTTAGATAAATCTTCAAGTTTTCTTTAATTTTTTTGAATTGTCGCTGTAATTTCCTCCATATTGGGTTGATTTAATTGATTTAATATATCATCTGGAAAAAAATTCTTCATTTCCTTAAAATATTTTGACAACACATTGGATTTTTTAAATTGTTGACAAAATTCCTTTAATGGTATATGATGTTGAAGAGCCGTTTTGCACAATTCCATTCCATGTGTATATATGTTATCAATTTTTTTTTAATCTAATTCTAAAATATCATTTTCGATACTTCTTCGCATTCGCACACAATCTTCCAAAAGTTTTTTTAATATATGCATTACTCTGGCGATTGATGAAAATAAATCTACTGCTACAATTTCATTTTTTTTGAAGAATCTTACATTTTATATGATATGGTAAATAGTCTTCTATATCATAGATGAAATTATATAAAATATCCACTTGCAGTAACTGATCACAAAATTGATCCAGTGAAATGTGTCCATCGATATATTGGTAGCAAATCTTCATTCCTTTACCATATTTCTTTTCTCTCATTTGATAGACTTCTTCACTTTCGAAACAATCCATTCGATTTTGGGCAAGACAAGCATCCATGGAAAGAATATAAAATCGACTGGCCAATGTTTGAATAGCTGTATTTAAATCTGTTGGTATTGGTAAGTTCATCTCGGCGTATGCAGTCCACATGATTTAAACTAAAGAAACATAGAAAATATTTCTCATTTATATCCACGTTCCCCACCACCACTATTAAATCGTTCAAGGTAAATTCTTTGTCTGTGTCCTTCATCCAAAATGGTAGAGATGACCTTATCGGTTTTTTCAATACGTTTTACAAATCTACTTCTATCTACTGTTTCAATCATCCAAACCCCTTTTCTAGCTTGTTGATGTGCGAAGTTCAACACATGCCTATATTTTATAGAATTATTTTCTATTACAAAGTGTACACATTTTATTTTGGAATAAGGTAAATAAATAAGAAAACTCAATAACAATTTCAAACGCAACCTTAATTATTTTATTGAAATGAAATAAAACATTATTTTATTAAAATGTAATAATTATAAATCATCAATAACATCAGAAATAATTTTATTTGTATTGATTGAAAGTCTGCGTTTATTGACATCCTTCTCAAGCAAGTCTGTTAGAATGTAGAGAAGCTCTTTAATTCCAAATGCATTTTCATTCCCATTGAATGGTGATATTAGTGCTTCAGTGTTTTGTAAATAATCACCATTCATATTTGCTAGGTTCCAAATTAGATTGTTGTAAAACGTTGAAAACTGTTGCTTCTTAAGTTTTTCCAGAAGATCGTTAATCAATGGTAACAATGTCCATAAACAATAAATACTTTCACTTGCTAGGAAAATCTTGTGAGATGTAGAAACAATTTTTATGAGTTTCCGATTGTTGAATGTTTTAAAAGATAGTTCCAAATCATTCATCTTTATTGGATTCAACAAATATTTGTCAGTAGACGATAAATAATTTGTAATTAAACCTTGATTTTGTAGTAGCAATTTCCAACATTGTTCATCAAAATCTGTAGAATCACCTTTCATTGATGTAATTCGGACAATAATTTCAAATTCTCTTTCAATGGAGTGACCAATGCTCACATATTTTGTTCGGCTTTTGTTCAGGAAGTATGTAGTAGAGTTGATCAGTATCATGTTGGTATCTGTTCTTAACTTGTTGCAGTATTGATGTTGTTGCTTGGTGGAATATTTTATATGTGGAACTGAATGGAAGGGAGGAGCTATTTACCGTATGAAATTACTAACCTTAAAGTTTTAAGTCACTTACACGAGGTCAACTGGTATCGTTAAATTTTAATAAAAAGCGTCAATGTATGGTAAATGTATGAGGAACCTGTTTGAATTAACACAAGGTTAACTAGTTTGTGAATGTGGGTTTTTAAAGGAAGTCAACAACAAGTTTGTGAAAGTATTTTTTTGTATTGAGTGAATATATAAAAGCGTGTAAAATTATTGTTTCGAACATTGTAAACTATTGGTTTGAAGTATTTACATCATATATAAAAATATATTAAATGTGTGATAGAAAATCAATTTTATATCAAATGTTAACGTCGGTTTCATCTACATCCACATCGGCATTGGCATCTACATCAGTACAAGTTGTATCCGCTCCACCCGCATCGACACCATCTATACCCCCTACTTCATCACCATCAAAAGTTCTGGATGGATATGTTGCTGTTGAAGTCGTTGAAGAAGATTTGTTTGCAAATCTATATGAAATAGACGTTGTTGATGATTTTAACGATCAGATTTTGAAAGATTTATGTAAGGAATTGGAATGAGTTGTGAGTGAAGAGGCAACTCTTTCAATTAATGAAAGCAAAGAGAAGCTGACATTCATTAAAAACAATTTAAATAACTTCGATGATGCTGATCCACAAGAAGAAGAACCTGTTTATAAGAAATCCATTAAAAATATTGAAACAAAAAACAACCTTTAAAAAAAAAGTATTATTTGGAAACAAAAACAAATTCAACGATTGATTGGAATCCTACAATCAGATATGGCAAAATATGAACGATTTTCAAAAATAATTGCCATTAAAAAAATGAAACAATTTTAATTAATACAATATTAATAAAAAGTAATATTAAAATAAACATAATATTGTTGTTAGTGTCAAAAAACAAATCAAACATATTAAAAATACAATTACAAAACACTTTAAAATAGTCGTACAATTATTCAGTTAATAATAATAAAATATATGTATACATTATACATAAGTATATATATATATATATATATAGGTTTATTTTAAGTACTTTCGTCCTACATTAGTTACGTCTATTCTGGAGTAGTCCACCATGAGATTTTACTCCTACGTAGGATTATAGTTCTGCGACTTATATGGTTTTGCGCTACATTTTTGGGATCAATAACTTGAACGGGTCTCTTGCCCGTGTAGCTCTAAAGTCAGTGATTAAAGTGCGTTAAGATTTATAGCCCCATAAAAATGTACACGTGCGTTTACATGTGAATGGAATTCGTTTTTACAACTTATCTTTACAAATTCAAATTGTGTAGGAAATAATAAGAAAAATGCACACATTTTATCGCAGTGGATGCAAATATTATTTAAATTATGCGTACATTTAATTAATTATTTCTTGGCTGTTTAAAGCTTAATACAACATCGACAAATATGACCTAAATGATAATTATTTTTATATCTTATTGTAGTACTATAAGTTGGAAAAAATCATAAAAATAAACTTATTTAAGAAAAATTTGTTGTTTAAGTTCAATTACAACTATAATTGTTTTATAAAATACGTAATATTAAATTACTCCTACAAAACGGCGTAGAAAATAAAGTGTACAAAATGTTTAGATTTAATTAAGTAAACAAAAATTTTAAAGTATGCAGGTTATAAAGTTGATGATCAAAACATGAGGTTTTTAATATGCGGATTACAATATTAAAGACAGATTTGAAGTTATAAAAGTAACGATCACACGAAGGGTTAACAACTAAGTAAAAAAATGTACAAATGAACAAAATGTTACGTGAATATGTAATGATTACGTGAATATGTAATGATTACGTGATTATGTAATGATTACATGATTATGATTATGATTATGCATTGATTACGTGATTATGAAAATGATTATGTGATTATATAATGAATACATGATTATTCAATAAGTACACACTTGTTTAAGATTTTATAATTCTAAATTGCATGCATTAATTATTTTATATAAATTATAAAATTATTTTGATGCTTAATATTAATATATTATTATAATACTTATGTTTTATAATAATCTTCAATAAAGTACTTACTACAATTTCTTTTATATAATAAGAACATAAACTAAAAATATACCTATTTTGATGTTTAATCATGTTTTATTAGAAAAAATCCACAACCAAGAATAAAAATGTGATTTATTATATTAAAAAATAAATAAAAATAAACATATAAAAATCTTTTCAACAAAAATAATAACAATACATAATACAATTTGTATCAGTGAAAAATTATATTCGACTGAAGTAGGTATTTATTTTAATATAATAAATAAACAACTGCACAAGCACATGACAAGGGTTGTATAAAAACACCTGTGAAATTGTCTAATAAATAAATCTCTAGCGGCACAATTAGATACAAATTGGACACGACTGAATTTACCATGCGAATATATATATTCCATAAAACCAATATTTGATTATGTGAATTTGTGTACTCAACATTTATTTATTTGAACACGCGTAATCATTATTTGATTATTTGAATACGCGTACTAAACATTTGATTATTTGAATACGCGTGTTTTAATATTTAATTACACTATTTATTACAAGATTATGTAATGTGATTATAAAATAATTACGTAATTATATAAAGTTTACTTGATTATGTAATGATTACAAATATTACGTAATTATTATTTGATTCTGTAATGATTATTTTTATTTTGTAAACTGATTACGCAAGTTGTTAACCCTTCGCAGTCACAGCATGTTAATATTTATGTTTAAAATATTTAGAGTAGTAAGAATGTAAAAGGAGTAAAAATGTATGAGTAATAAGAATTAAAGAATAGAGAGAATGTGAGAGAAGCGACAATGTAAAAGTGAAAAATGAAATGAAGAAATGAACCAGTAGTGATAATGTGAAAGTAGTTAGAATGTGAAAAACGTGACAATGTGAGATTAGTAAGAATGTGAGAGAAATAAAAATGTAGTAAGAATGTGAGAGTAGTAAGAATGTTAGAGTAGAAATTAATGATGTAATGAGAATGTGCGAGTAGTAAGAATGTGAGAGTTGCAAGAATAAGAGAATAGTAAAAATGTGACAGAAGCGATAATGTGAGAGTAGTGGTATAGTGAGAGTAGTAAAAATATGGGAATAGTGAGAATATGAAGTTAGTGAAAATGTGAGAATAGTGAGAATGTGGGAATAAAAAAGTATGAGAATGTAATAAAAGCAACAATGTAAGAGTAGATGGTATGTGAGAATATGAGAGTAGTGACAATGTGAGAGTAATGAAAATGTAAAAATAGTGAGAATTTGAAAGTAGTGGGAGAGAAGCGACAATATGAGAGTAGTGAAAATGTGAGAATAGTGAAAATGTAAAAGTAGTAAGAACGTGAGAGTAGTTAGAATGTGAATGTAGTGAGAATTTGAGAGTAGTGAGAATGTGAAAGTAGAAAGAATGTAAGAGTAAAAAAAAATGTGAGAGTAGTAAGATTCACAATAAGTAATAAAAATGTGAGAATAATAATGTTAGAATAGTGACAATGTGAGAATAGTGAGCATAGTAAAAATGTAAGAGTAGTAAGAATGAGAAAACAGTGATTATGTGAAAATAGTAAAAATATGAATGTAGCAAGAATGTAAAAGTAGTGAGAATTTGAGAAAAGTGATAATTTAAGAGTAGTGGGATTGTAAGAGTACTGACAATGTAAGAATAGTGAGAATATAAGATTAGTGAAAACTTAAAAATATTGAAAATGTGAAAAAAGCTACAATGTGAGAGCAGTTAGATAGTGAGAATAGTAAAACTATAAGAGTAGTAACAACGTGATAATAATGAGAATGTATGAGTAGTAAGAATGTGGGAGTAGTGAGAATGTGAGAGAAGCGACAATGTGAAAGTAGTGAGATTGTAAGAATAGAAAGATAGTAAATGTAAAAAGAATGTGACAGTAGTAAGAATGAGAGAACATAGATAATGTAAAAATAGTGAGAATGTAACAGTTTAAAAAATGCAAGAGTAGTAAGAATGTGAGAATGTGGGAATAGTGAGTATCTGAGAATAAAGAAAATGTAAAGTAGTAAAAATGTGAGAAAAGTAAAAATGTGAGAGTAGTAGAATGTGAAAGTAGTAAAAACGTAAATGTAATAAGAGTATGAAAAAATAGAAAAAATGAGAAAGAGTTGAGAATGTAAAAATAGTAAGAATGTTAGAATAGTGTCAATTTGAGAATAGTGAGATTAGTAAGAATGTGAGAGTAGTAAAAATTAGAAAACAGTGATCATGTGAAATTAGTGAGAGTGTGAGAGTAGTTAAAATGTGAGAGTAGTAAGACTGTAAGAGTAGTAAAAATGTAAAAATAGTAACAATGTGAAAGAAGCTACAATGTAAGAGTAGTGAAATTTTGAGAGTAAAAAAATAGTAAAAGTAGTAAGAATATGAGAAAAGTAAAAACGTAAAAGTAATGAGAATGTAATAGTATGTGAGAATAATAAAATTGTAAAAAGAGTAAAAATTTTAGAGTAGCAAAATGTGAGTGAAGCGGCAATAAAAAAGTAGTGAGAATATGAAAGTATTAAGTTTGTAAAAGTATTGAGAATGTGAGAATAGTAAGAATGTTAGATTAGTGACAGTGTAAGAATAGTAAAATTTTAGAAATGACATATTGAGAGCTTTTTCTTGATTCTGTCTGGTTAATTCCAATAACGAACAAAACTGCTAACTTAAAAGTGAGTTTTTAACAAGTTTGTGATGCCCTTAGATGTTCTGAGCCGCACGCGCGCTAAACCTCTTTCGTGCTAGGGATCAGGGCTGGCAAATGTTCTCTATAAATAAGGAAATCCCAGTAATAATCTAGTAAAGTAATAGGCTACAATTTTTGATGAAATACTATAAAATAACTGGAAAATAGAAAATGATAGTCAGCCATCAAAAAATCAGAAAGTACCCTTTTGTTAAATTTTATTTATATGTTTCAAATTAAATGTTAAAATTAGGTTAAATGGAAGATCATCATTGTGATGAACTTTGCTTTTTTTTGTAAAATTGCAAAAATAAAGACAATTTTTATTACTATTATTATTATTATTATTGTGAGAATAATATAGTAATAAAAATATAAGAGTAGTAAAATGTGAAAAAAAATGTGAAAATAGTAAAAATGTGAAAATTACTACTATTACTTTCTCACTAATCTTACATTTTTACTATTTTTTTATTTACATTATTTTTAATTTTTATTTTTTTCTCATTTTACTACTCTCACATTTTTACTACTTTCACATTTATACTACTCTCACTATCTCTTTACTCTCACAATCTCACTACTTTTACACTCATATTGTAGCTTCTACCATATTCTCACTTTTCTCACATTCTTACTACTCTCCTTACTTATAGTTTTAACTTTCAAATTCTCTCTACGTTAACATTCTTGCTATTCTCACATTATCACTACATTCACATTTTTGCTATTTTTGCAATATTATCGTTTTTCATTCTTATTACGAATACTATTTTTCTACTCTTACAATCGTACTACTCTCACATTCTCACTGCTCTCACTACTCTCACATTTTTATTATTCTCATTATTCTTACATTTTTACCTGTTTTACGTTTTACTACTTTTACATTTTTTCTACTCTTACATTCTCACTATTGTCAATACTCTCACATTGTCGCATCTTTTATTTTTTACTATTTCCACATTCTTACATTCTTATTTATTTTACTATTACTTTATTTTTACATTTGTACTACTCACACTACTCTAACATTGTTGCTTCTTTCACATTTTCACTACTTTCACATTCTCTTTATGCTTACATACTCACTATTTTTACATTTTTATTACTGTTACTACTTTCATATATTTACTATTCTCACTATTTTTACATTCTCACTACTTTCATACTGTCACTACTTTCACATTCTCACTAATCTTACTATTTTTGCAATGTCACTACTCTCACATTCTCATTACTTTTACATTTTCACATTGTTTCTACTCTCACATTCTCACTACCGTCATTAATCTCAAATTGTCGCATCTTTTACCTTTCACTATTTTCACATTCTTACTTCAATCACATGTTTACTACTCTCACATTCTTACCACTCTTACAAACTCACTACTCTCGAATTTTTACTATTTTTACATTCTCACTATTTTTACTTTGTCAATACTCTCATATTTTCACTATTCTTACAGTTTTACAACCTTCACACTCTCACTATTCTTACATTCTTACTACTCTTACATTGTTATTACTCTCACCTTCTCACCTTCTTACTATTCTCACATTTTCTTTAATTTCACATTCTTATCACTCTCACAATGTTATTACTCTCACCTTCTTACTATTCTCACATTTTCTTTACTCTCACATTCTTACTACTCTCACATTGTTACTTTTCTCACATTTTCACTATTTTTACATTCTTATTACTTACTCATTCTCATTACTCTTACATTTTCACTATTTTTACAATCTCACTTGTTTTACCTTCTAACTATTCTTAATTTTTTAATATTTTCAAATTCTTACTTATCTCACTTTTTTACTACACTTATATTCTCACTACTCTTACATCTTCACTACACACATTCTGTATTTTTTCACATTCTACTACTTTTTTTACGTTCTTATTCCCATTCTCACTATTCTCACATTCTTACTATTTTTAAATTTTCACTACTTTCACTTTGTCACTACTCTTACTTTCTCACAACTTTTACATTCTCACTACATTCACATTCCTACTCTTCTCACATTCTTACTAGTATCACATTCTCACTACTTTCACGTCTTCACTATTCTCACATTTTTACTAAAAAAATCATACAAAATTTAAACACAAAACAACGTCCAGATCAAGGCGTTTTTACAGTACAAATATAAATCATTGTAACTTTATGTGTAATATTTTTATAATTATCTTATAATAAAGTTTAATAACTTAAGAATTGCATTATAATTAACCAACCTTATTTAATATAAAAAAAATAGTCTTTACAACTGAAACAAAATGAAATTTAGATTACTATGCCACAAAATCTACACAAAACAAAAGCAAAGCAAATATAAATTATAATACTTTTATAATTATAGTAATTTACATATATTTCAAATTAAGCTTCAAGTCAGCTAATAATGCATTAAATTTAGTTAACTTTATTTATTGTACTGAACATTTTTATAAACAATTTGCTTAAATTATTTATAGACTTTACATAATTTTCTACAGAATTTGCACTTATCTTTAATTTTGTAAAATAATCTCAGGATTTTGTTACAGTTTTAAAGACTGTCATTAACGTTGTGATATGTACGCTTATGAACCTTTATAATTAAAAATGTAGTTATTATAAATATTATTATTGTTGTTTTCAAATATTATTTGGTCATTTTGTAATAAGTTACAATAGCATACACGGTTAGAACAGCCGGTAACCGAAGGTAAGGCACAACTTTTAATAAGAAAAACGTAAGCAATTTAATTAATATGAATATTACAAAAGGCATTTTTAATAAAAAGTATTTTTTTTAATAAATACTTTGTACTAGAAAATGTATTAAATAAATTAATATAAACGTAATATTATTTGAATGAATATAACAAGTAAACTGTATTCTATTGAAACATTTGAACAAAAAAATTTAAATTTTATAGGTCGCACGGTCGGGTACGGTTGCACACACAGCAGGGGATATATATGAGAATATATATGCCCGCAGGCATATTTTTGTGTGTTAAGATCTAAAGGGGTATCGGGCTACACAAATCATGTAGGACGATAACTTCTATACAAATGTAGGACTAAACCCCTTTAGACATATATATATATATATATATATATATATATATATATATATATATCAACAACAATTCCTTCATTTAACATAAAACCATAAACAAGAAAACATGGACTGCCATAAATGCAATAAAATATTTAGTGCAAGACAAAGTTTGAAAAGACATTTAAGAGAAGTGCATTTTGAGGAGCCTCCTCAAAAATTAAGTATGTATTTTTGTAAAGAATGTAATATCAACATATCTCAACAAAAATTAAATGGTCACAATAGAAGTAAACAACACAAACAAAATTGTTGTATAAATGTAGAGGAAAATGTGGAAATTATATCTACAGCTTTCAAACATAGAATTGTTACTTATAGAGTTAAAGCTAAAAAAAATCATATTGATTTAAATAGTTTTATCACTGAGATTAAACCAAAAATTATTCAACTACTTCGAGAAAATATTAAAAAATTTACTACCACTAAAATACAATTTGAACTCTTTGGATCATATATTATTGCGGAAAAGGATTTAAAAAATATTGAATCATTCAATACTAAATATGAATTTGCAACGGCTGCTTCAGACCTTGATAACCTTATAAATACACTTATCAAGATTATAGACCAGAAGATGGATGATTTTCAAGAACGTGATTCCGGTAAGTGTTTATTTGCATTAAATTTAGTTTCATTTAATAAGATTAATTTATTGTTGTAGGTTGGGCGTTGGACAAAATATTATTCTTGGAAATAAATATTAATAAATTCAATCCACTAAGGGCATCATCATTTATCGCACTGCCACCATTTATTGATAGAAAGCAGGCTACACTTAATATAAGAAATAAAGATGAGTGCTGTTTTGCTTGGAGTCTGGTTGCTGCGGTACAAATACCTAATGGAAATCCAAGTCTACCATCATCTTACAAACATTTTAATAGTGTGTTTAATTTTGAAGGTATGTCTTTCCCCATCAAATTATCAGATATTGCTAAATTTGAAGAATTAAATAATGTGTCAATTAATGTTTATGGTGTTGAAGAAATTTATAAAGATTTTAAAAAACAATTTGAAATTGTTGGTCCTCTACACTACACAAAATTTAAAAAAATCAACGCATATAAATTTGTTATTAATTAGTGATGATAATGGTAATAACCATTATTGTTTAATTACGGATTTATCAAAACTAGTTTCACAACAAATATCAACACATAATGGTAGAAAATATGTATGTGATGGTTGTTTACAGTATTTCAGAACCAATGATAAGTTATTAGAACATTTAAAACATGATTGTGATCATTTATATGCAAAAATGCCTTCACTTAACCATAAAATTATAATTTGAAAATATTGAGAATCAATTGACTGTTCCGTTTGTAGTATATTGCGATTTTGAAAGTATTTTAAAACCAATATCCACTTGTGCACCAGATCCAGAAAAATCATTTTCTGTTCAAACATATGAACATGAACCTCACTCATTTGCATATTATATAAAATGTAATTATGATGATTCCTTATCAAAATATGAACATTATCGCGGCCCCAACAGTGGACGCATATTCATTGAAAAATTGGATAATGATATTAAAAATATTTATAACTCACATTTAAAACCAATCAAACAAATGATACCATTAACCACCGATGAACAAAATGATTATGAAAATGCTTGTGTTTGTTTTATATGTGAGAAATTGTTTACTTATTTAGGGGATATTAAAGTAAGAGATCATTGTCATTTAACTGGAAAATTTAGAGGTGCTGCTCATTCAAAATGTAACATAAATTACAAATTAAAAAATTTTATTCCTATATTCTTCCATAACTTAAATTATGATTCCCATCTATTTATTAAAACATTTGCAACAAACAATGAAAACATATCCGTAATAGCACAAACTAAAGAAAAATATGCTTCTTTCGGTAAAGATTTATTGGTAGATATTATAGATGGTGAAAATATCTATATGAAAATGCGATTTCTCGATTCATTTTGATGTATGCCACAATCTTTGGAAAAATTAGCTATTTAGCTATTATTCACTTTCATCTAAATTATAGATGAAAGTGAATGTATTGAAATAAAAAAATACTTTTCAAATAATAAAGAATTTAATTATATAAGACAAAAAGGTGTTTTTCCTTATTCTTATGTTGAAAATGTATCAAAGTTAAATGAAAAAAAATTACCCAGTATTGATCAATTTTATGACAAATTAAGAGATGCAAATATTTCTAAAAAAGACTACTAACGTGCATCACATGTGTGGGATTTATTTAATTGTCAAACTCTCGGAGATTATTCCGATATTTATTTAAAATCGGATGTATTAATATTAGCAGATGTGTTTGAAAATTTTCTTAGAATTTGTCTTAATACATATAAATTAGATCCGACACATTATTACACTGCTCCTGGCTTGAGTTGGGATGCTATGTTAAAACACACAAAGGTAAAATTAGAATTACTGACTGATATAGATATGTTGCACTTTAAAAAAGCAATACGAGGTGGTGTATATACATGAATTACTAGAAAGGCTGAAGCAAACAATATGTTTCTTCCAAATTATGATACAAATATTCTCAACTCTTTCTTAATGTATCTTGATTCAACAAACCTATATGGTAACAGTATGTCTGATTATTTACCTGAAAAGTACTTTGCTTGGTTGTCCAAAAGTGAAATTGATGAATTGGATGTTTGTAATATATCTGATACGGCAGACATTGGATATATATTAGAAGTGGCTTTAGAATATCCTGAAAGTTTACACAATTATCATAACGATTTACCATTCTGTCCAGAGAATATAATACCCCCAATGGAAAACTACCTAAATTAATTCCAAATTTATATGATAAAACTAAATACATAATACATTATAAAAATTTAAAACAATGTTTATCACACGGTTTAATATTAAAAAAAATACATAGAGTAATTAAATTTAATCAATCACCTTGGTTGAAAAAATATATTGATTTAAATACTCAAATGCGAAATGCTTCAAGAAACGATTTTGAAAAGATGTTTTTTAAATTAATGAATAATAGTGTATTTGGTAAGACTATGGAGAATGTTGATAATAGAATTGATGTCAAACTTGTAAGTCATTGGGAGAAAATTGGTAAAAAGATAAATGCCAAAGTTTTCATTGCAAAACCAAATTTCAAAAACGTATCAGTGTTTGATGAAAATTTAGTTGCAATTCAAATGAATAAAGTTAAAGTATTATACAACAAACCAGTATATGTTGGATTCACAGTTTTAGATTTATCAAAATCGACAATCTATGATTTCTATTATAATTATTTAAAACAAAAGTATGGTAATATGGTAAAATTGTTGTATACGGATACAGATTCATTAATTATAAAAGTTTACACCGATAATTTTTATAATGATATGAAATTAAATTTGGATAAGTTTGATACATCAAATTACAAAATTAACAATATTCATAACATTCCTATAAATGAATCCAAATTGGGTAAAATGAAAGATGAGTATCCGAATGAATGTGTTTCATATTTCTATGGTACCGGAGCCAAAGCCTATTGTGTAATGGCACCAAGTTCAATCTCAAAAAAAGCAAAAGTTGTAAATAAAAGTGCAATTGATAATCAATTAAGTTATTTAGATTACAAACATGTTTTAAATGGAATGGTGAAATTTTGTAAAATGTTTATTTTTCGGTCACATCTACATAATATGTACAAATTATATTAGTTAATTTATTAACTATTAAAACAAATAAGGCAACTTAATTAATTTGTTTATATTAACTACAACTACATAGTATTGATAAGTATAAAATGCAACGACTTGCTTAAGGCGCGTCGTTTATATATTAATAATGTGAAGAATCAGCAGATTGTACACGTGCAGCTGTGTTGACAGAATCAGGATTGCTGGAAGCTGCCCTTGAGTCATCATATTACTTACACCGAATTAAAAAATAACTTGCTTTAACAGGTACTGATGATAAACGATATATAATTGCACATTCTTCAGACACATTAGCATGGGGGAATTATAATATACAATTTCATGAAAATAATTCTATACAAAATATAGATTTATTATTGGAGTGTGCTGAGGAAATAGAAAAAGATATCATTATTTAAATATGTTTATTAAATAGATGTATATATTTTTTTATAATATTTAGTGTAAAGTTTTTTGTAACAATGTATAATAAATAAATAATAAAAAATGTTAAAATTATAATTGATAATATGTTATGAAAAATGTACAATGTATTTGAATTATTAAATTTTTCTATCCTTGATATAGTGACGTTTGTATTATTTTTTAACCTATACATGATTTTATATCCTAGGTAGTTGAGGTTGGTATCCATTGAAGTTTTGCATGTTATTGGTCGGTAAATATAATCCATATCCATCCGCGTCCATATTAAATTATTAATTGAAATATAGCATTCGTTTGTATTTTTGGGTCTGGACACATATAATGTGTTGTTTAACACTGTAGATAATAAAATGAAAGTTGTTGCATTCATGGTGACAATTGCTACAATAACCAATTGAACTATGTAACATCATATATAAGTTATCAGAATATGTCACATGTATTGAAAGTTGACCTTGAGAAGGTCCCATTTACCTTGAGATTTGACCTTCATTTGCACCACCCACATTGACCTTGACCTTTAGAAAAGTGGGGTAAACCTTGAGATCCACATTCACCTTGAGATTTGACCTTCATTTGCAGCACCCACATTGACCTTGACCTTCATTTGCACCACCCACATTGACCTTGACCTTTAGAAAAGTGGTGGGAGGTTCGGTGCCCTCACCAACTTTATCTACTAATGATGTCCAAATGTCGACCATCCTTCTCATAGCACTCCTCCAATACTGCTCTTAAATGTTTAAATATGGGGCGACGGCACACACTGCAGCAGCATCATTGGACACTGTACGTGAATTGTTTCCAGGAACTGTTATTTCGAGATTTGGGGATATCTCTTGGCCACCAAGATCACCAGATCTTACGCCTCTAGACAACTTTTTGTGGGGATATTTAAAGAGTGTCGTCTACACCGATCCTCCAGCCACTACAGAGCAGTTAAAAAACAACATTCGAGAGGCCATTAACAATATTCCTATTGAAATGAGTCGGCGGGTATTTAAACATTTAAGAACAGTATTGGAGGAGTGCTATGAGAAGGATGAACGACATTTGGACAACATTGTGTTTAAAAAATGAAATTCGCATCTCTGTACTTTCTTAATTTAATATTAAAATTATTCCAACACTTTTTATACTGTTATTATAACGTGTTAAACACTGAAATCTCCTCTGAGTCACCTTGTATAATTTACAACAAAAAAATAAATGTTTAACATCATACGACACATTTATAGATTTGGGCATTTATTAATTATTTAATATAATCTTTGCAAATTTGAAAGTTAGGTGTATTATATAAATTTGTTTTTATATACTTTAATGTGATTAATTGATTATATTCGCAACACACGAGTAACACGGTAACAGATACACTAAACACAAACAATTTATTTATATAACTATGTTTTACAAAAAATACTAAGAATTTGGGATTATAAACTATTTTAGCGTTTTTCTTTAAACACTTTGTTACGAGCTTTGTAATTTGTGTTAAATTTGTTATTTAAACACCTGTAATATCCTAACAACCTAAAAAATAACTTTTTTTTTAAACTAAAAATTTTGTAGCTGGTAAAAAAAGAGCAGGCCATGAATTCATCAGCAACGCGGAAAGCCAAGCAAATTCCCAGATGGATGTTCAACACAATACCAACAGTATTTTAAAACACCAATAAATAATCTAAATACACTAACTACTTCTACAAACATTAGAAATGTTACAATAAATTAATAACAACAACAATTACAACAGCAACAATTTCAACAACAACAACAACATCAATTAAAACAACCGCAATTACAACAACAACAACTACAACAGTAACAGATACAGCCACAACAACAGGAACAACATAAGCAACAACAACAGCAGCAGCAACATAAGCAGCAACAACAACAGCAACAACAACAGCAGCAGCAGCAGCAACAACAACAGCAGCATCAGAAAAAACCACAAAAACAACAAATAGCAATTAGATTCAAATTATTAAATAATAACTACAAACAAACGTACTATCTTGAAACGTCACAGCACCTTTCACGTACAAATTAAATAAAATGTTTAAGTAAATAATTTTTATAAAATATTTATTTTATTACGTAATTTTAATTATAATGTTTTCATCAACATAACTAGAACTAAACTATTTGCGTTGCATTCATTACTATTTATAAAGTAGGAATGTCTAATCATAACAAAACAACCACATGGGACATGTTGCAAAAACTTAAAGTTCAACAATTATAATATAATAAATAAAATTGCTCAAAGAAACAATACCTACAAAGACAAACAGAACTCAATCAGCATCGTATTCGGCTGTTATTACCTCAGTCGACCAGGAAATATTCGATAAAGAAATGGAAGATCTCCAAACAAACTATTTAAACGTCCGTTATTATTAAAGAATAATATCAAGATTAACAGGACTCCAACTTATAAAATGCAAATAATTACCACTGAAGTTAAAACATATAAAACTATATATAGTATATGAAAGCCTTGCTGCCACACTAATACCTGTCCTATGCACCAAAATGTAGCAAATATGAAGATAACCACAGAACTTCTAGCAGCACGACTGCAAACTCAAAGGAATACCAAATATTAAAATACAATAATAAATTGGCAAATAGAAGATCAGAAAAGATTAAAAACCAAATAACAAAGACTTCAAAAATTCTTGCACCAGTTACTGTTCACGATCATATCATTGACACGTAAGTACACAAAATTAATTCTTCTAAACTTACTGACAGACAACTGCTCATTTACAAACTAAAAATAAAATTTATAAAATCACACAACAAAGACACCATTGTTTCCTTCTTTAATAACCGCATGTTTATTGTATGGTTAGACCTTCTTAATAAATATTAGTTTCCTCCCCTTCCCTCATAGGAGGCATACAAGTTACCATAACTTAAACCCAAAATATATAGTTTAAATTTTATCTGCTTCAACATAAATAGTTTTTTCCAAAACCTCTAATCATAAAAAAAAAATTTCTGTAAACATAATTTTTTGTAGATATTTATTAAAACCAAATTCCGTATTGTTAAAAATCCTGCGAATTTAATCGAAACTATAGAGGTGGCTCTATATCTATGCCTCATCCATCTCTTAGAGTTAAAGAATACAACACACAAAAGTTGCTAGAAATAGCATCAACAATCCTCTATTGCATCTATTTTTCAATTTTTTTTCTACATAAGAAAATCCATATACTCCTTGTCTATATCAATCTAACATTTAAAATTAAAGATAATATATTTGTAAAAGCTTCCTTAAATCCTTATTCTATTATTTAAGGTAATTTTAATTTAAACCTTAGAAAATCTAGACACCTTCAACAATTTTAATAAAAATCAGATTTTACTAAAGGACACACTCCACCAACATTCATTATGAATGATAATTAAAACACCACTTCTGTCTATGTCATACTTGATCTTTCTTCCGACTATCTAGCAAATACATTTTCAATTAACATTCAAGCTTTAACCGCTCCCAAATAATACAACTTAAATGTCTGCAATACATTAAAAGTAAACTAAAAACTCCCAACATAATCACATCATTTTCAAATTTGTTATCTTCATCAATTTAACGCGATGACCCAAAAATAATAAAATTTTATTACAATTACCCACTTTCAAAAAATTAAAAAATTGATAAAATATAAACGTTTTTTAAACATTCATTTAAAAACGGACCCAGATTCAAACAATAGCTTTTCATCAAACACCGACATTGCTAACATTTTTCAAAAACATTTTAAAGAAGAATTTGCTTTTTCAAACTGTGACAATTTTGACAAAACTAATTTAGAAGTCATTAAATTTGGCATGACTTAAATTGTAAACAGACGTATGTAACTCCAGACAAAACATTTAACAAAGACGATTTTTACGACGTACTAAATAAGGAAAAAAAATCGGCACCAGGACATGATTTACTGACTAGAAAAAGTATCAATATTCACATCTTTATTATTTTATTTTTTTAAATTTTACCGCCCCATTACTCTTTTTTCAATTCTTGACAAACAATTTAAATCTTGTCTAAAAAACAAGCTTTTCAGATTTATTCACAATAAAATGCCTATGACTCAATTTAGTTTTTTGCAGAGCAAATCAACTAGCTATCTTTTAACCATCCTTTCATCCAATCTCCAAACATCCCACATCAAAAATAGGCATTTGAGCGTTTTGTTTATAGATATAAACAAAGCGTTTGACTTAGTCGGGCATAAAGGTTTTCTTTTCAAACTTTCCGTCCTATATAATGTCCCCAATAACTTTATAAACACAATTTTTTTTTCTTAAAATCAAACATTTAAGGTATGCTTAGGTTCCACATACTCTGAAACCTTTAGCCCACAACAAAGTGTTCCGCAAAGATCTACACTGTCGCAATTTTTATATATAATTTTTTGTGCTAGCATACATAACTCTAATTCAACTCATATCTATCTAACTTCATACATCCTTCAATATGCCAACGACACAACATTGATATTTCACACCAAATTAATGCAATTGAACCAGCATTAAATGTCTCAACTACCTATACGTAGGTGAAAGAACCTCTCTTAGATTTATTACTAAAATCCGACATCCTAACAACCCTCTCCACAATCCTTCAAATAATCTCCTATACAAAAAAACAAACATTACTCCACACTTTGAGCTACTCCATAATCTTCAAGTAAAATTTGCAAATAATTGAAATAGTTCTAGCATCGTAAAAAACTTATTAATCCTCAAAAACCCAATAACTATAGCAAAACTTTAAAAACTTGTCCTACCTTTATATAAAGAAATTTTGACGATCATTAATGACAATGACTAACTTACAAAATTATAAGACATGTCATACTACATTATACCATACTGTCATTTTTTTGTATTATTATTTTTCTTTATTAATAAGTTATCAATTATAAAATTTATCTCTATGGCGGAAAGACTAAGGTCAATAGCCTGATTTACAAAAATTATTGTATTTTACTTTATCATTATTTTCTGTAATATTTCTTGTTTAATAAAGATGTTATACAGGGTTATTGGTGACGAAACGGCCATATTTGAGGAACGTGTTCAAGAAATCAAAATAAACAAAAAAGTTATATAAACATGTGTCCGATTTTTAACCTTTACTGAGATATCACTTAAAAAAATAATACAAACAGCACCTCAATGATGAAACAAATTATTTATTATAATGCTGTACACGTGAAGGAAAAACAATTTAATGTAAAGTATTTTCAAAAATACCACCACCAACTTCGATGCATTTAGTAGCTTGTTTATGGATCGCACGTGTGGCTCTTTGGTAATTTCTTATAACAGCGGCAGAATTGACAATGTGGACTAATAATTCTTTTCTTGTTTAAACTTTTGTAGCATAAACTAAAGATTTTAGCCACCCCCATAGACACTAATCGAGAGGATTGAGGTCGGACACCTCGGCGGCTAATTTTGTAGACCTTCTCGTCCGATCCAGCGGCCAGGAAAGTGGTTATCTAAATAGCCCAATATTACTAAAATGGGCTGGGGCCTCGTCATGCTGTAAGTACATATTTTGTTGTATATCTAAAGGTACATCATCTAGTAGGTCTGTAAAACGATTTTGCAAAAATTGTAGATAAATGTTCGCTGTCAAACGACCATCTAACACAATCGGACCAAGGAGTTGTTTGTTGATCATTCCGCACCATACATTATTACTAAACCGATGCTGAAAGTTACTTTCAACCGTAGCATGGGGATTCTCATCTGACCATCGATGTTCATTATGATGATTAATAATTTCATCGCGTGTGAAGTGGGATTCATCCGTAAACAAAATGTAACGGTATGGCCTAGAATTTTGATTTACCCATTTGCAAAATTGCAGCCCTAAAAGTCACCATTCTAAAGATTTTGGACACGCTGAATATGGAAAAGGTGGTGCTGCCCATTTCTGCAAGGAATTGTCCATACTGCTGTCTGATTAATTTAAAGGCGAGTTGCAATGCGCTTTAAACTTACACCTAGACTACGTTGTGCAACATTAAGAATCTCTTCTTCCACACGCTCATCAAGACCATTTTCTCGTTCCGATGATTTTTGCACTGGGAAACATGCCGGTTTTGCAAGAAGTGACAAAAATTGATTGATATACACTTCTGTGAGAAGCTCTTCTAATAGGATAGCGGTGTTAGTATTCAGCATTCCCGTTGCAGTATCCATAAATGAAAATCATATTGCGGAAGTGTGTAGCACTAACTAACTAACAATAACAGCTGGATGTGACAGCCACAAAATATAGCCGTTTCTTCACCTGTATATGTATATACAGGGTGTTAGGTAAACATGCGGCAAAAAATTAAGCGGTTATTCCTTGGCCTATTCTAAAAATATTTTGTCCTATGATGATTTTTGAAAAACCCTTTTGTTTTGAAGATACAGGGTGAACAAAATTTGTGACAGTTACAACATTTTATTATCAAAAAACACATGTATAGTTGCTGAATCTACAATAAATGTTCAAAATGACTTCCTCCAGCCTGGATACAAGCATTCAATCTTCTCGTCATTGAGTGCCGAACTTTTTCAAACACACCAGGGTTGTTTGTGATTGAGTTACACCTAGCAATTATCCAATTTCGCAAGTCGTCCAAATTCTCGGACGGATTTTCATCTGCCCACACATGGTAGTTATGAAAATTCCTTATTGCATTTTTTGAGAAACTGGCTTTATCGGTGAAAAGAATATGTGTCAGAAATTGAAAGATTAGAAGTAATGTTTGTAAAAGCCACTGACATAACGCAATACGTAAAAGAAAATCAGCAGGCAGTAGTGTCGGAACACGCTGAATGTGGTATAAATACAACAAATTGCCCTTAAAAAATTTCCAAACTGTCCAATGCCTTACATTCAAAGTATTGGCAATTTTTTGCGTAGAACTACTTGGATCTTCTGCTATTATGTCCAGCACATTCTGTTCCAGTTGTACCGTTTTTACTATCATTGATCTTCTAGCTTTCCAATTTGTTTCAATGTGCCTGTTTCACGAAGACGTCGATGAATGTTTTTGAAAAATTTTCGGTCGAGGGTATTACGGCCAGGAAATTATTTATTTTTATCAAATGACAAAAAAATTGATGCTGTAGAATGATTTGCAAAGTCTTTGAAATATTAACATCAATTCTTAAAATGACTGATTGTACAAATAAATTATAGTTTGTATTATTACGCTGTACCAGATACCTTGATTTCTATTATAGAACGGGTCGACCATAAGAAACCTTGAGCAATTCAAAAGATCTTAGTATATAAAAACAAGAATTTGATATTAATTTAGTCAGTAAAGCTGAATTGCTCAAAGTTTAATGTTGTGAGTAAATTTTACACAATTAATATTCAATTTATTATACTTATTTTATTATTTTTATTAATCAATAATAATAAAGAGTTAAATCTACAACTCATTAAAAATAAAGACTTCCATTAATTATTTAAGCATCAAAGCAAAAAAAGATTAAAATAAAATAATATGTTACAGCAAAATTAAGAAGTTAATTTCACTAAAATAAACTTCAACTAAATGATTATTTATTTTCATCAAAATACAAGAAAAATTAGTTGCAATATAGCAACTGATATAATGAATGGATATTTTTCTACATAAATCAAAATATATCAACAATTTACATTATATAAAACCTCCATACAAACATTGGAAGAAATAAATGGATGCGTTCTAAACCTGTTAGCTAAAATGTGGTATATAAAATTTCAAAAAATTACATCAATATATTTTAAAATTAATTAATTACAACACTCAAATTTTAAAAACAACATGCAAAAATAACATTTGTTGATCATTTGGGTTGAAGTAATTTGAAACAAAATTTTAACCTTACAATAGTATTGGTGGCAATTTGCAAAATAAAATTTATTTAATTATTTATTTTACACATCAATCTTTTGAAGTATATATAACAATTAGTAAAATGACTGAATTGCATATAAATTATAGTTTCTATTATAGAAATGTACCAGATTCCTTAATTTCTATTATAGAGCTGTATCAGATTTCTTGAAAGTCGGATGTCAACATAGTAGCTAGAAAGGAATGACTGCGCAGCATCTAAAACAAATTAAAAATAACAAATTTTATTAATTATTTAAATATCAAAGCAATAAGAAGATTACCATAAAATAAACTTTAACTGAATGAATGATTAATTTTCATCAAATTATATAATACAATTAACATAATACCTTTTCACATAAATCAGAATATATCAACAATTCACATAATTTAAAACTTTTATAAAAACATTGGAAAATAAAATTCTAAACCTGCCAGCTGAAAATGGAATTTTATCAATCATTTTTTTTGTAGCAATTTGGATAATAAAATTTATCTAAATATATTTTCTGATATGTATTAAATAAATAATGCTATTGGCTACTAGTTTAAAACCAATTTGAAATCAAAATAATATTGAACTATCAAAATTGTTTTTTTAATACGCAAAACTGGATTAAAGTATTTTAAATGAAATTTCAGCCTAATAATTATCTTGATACAAAACTGAGTTGACTTAATTTGAAATAAAATTCCAATTTATTGTTTATGCTACAAATGTTATCATTTGCATTTGCAATAATCGTATGTAATCAATTTGAAATAAAACTATTGACTCAAACTGGGCTATAGAAGAATAGAGACTAGGGGCGACCCAAAACCCTCTAGTCAACACCTGCACCTACGGCATTGCACCTCACGCCGACAATTCCTGAATCTTGGGGAAACACAATTGACGCCATGGTGTGTGCAATCTGGCTGCGGGCACGTCCCTAAACAAAACGCACCTTACCCCGCGGTGCCTAGAAACACAACCCAGACCCGCCGTGTGACCTTGAACCACGAAGGCACTCAAAACGTCAACCACTTCTAGCAGGTGAACACTAAGATGTACCCTACGTGCAACTTCATGGCAAACACTGTAGTAACGCAACTACCACCTTTGGGAACTGCTCTACCATCTGTTATGGTGGAAACACGGGGTTTATAGCCTCAAACACAACCACACTACATAGAGAAGAGCCGCCTTCTCTACTATCACCACCTCCCACTCATATCACCTCTAGGGCGGGGAGACGGTAACAAATGGCGCCCGACGTGGGGCAGTTGCAGAGCATAGTGCCTGCACAAATCTTAAAACACCCCAAGACTGTAAGATCCAGATAAAAACCGACTGCTAACCAACCACCAACAACCAGGAGGAAGAACGGCAACGACGAGAGAGCTAAGCCTACAAGACAGCGTTCGAGGATAGTTAGAGAAACATGGCAAATTACCAACAAGTCGCAAACCTAGCAAACGCGTTTGCTTATACGCAGCGCAACCACATCTTATATCAAGCTAAACTACCCCGTTCCAGCGGCAAACCGCACAAAGATTCGTATCGGTTCTTTGCCGACCTGGAAATACGCTTCGCACAACAGCAGATTCCAACTACGGCTTACCACCGGCTGTTAGTACAGAACCTTATGGGGAACGCGCTCGCTTTTGATAAAAAGTACAAAAAGGATTCGGTACCTTCGTTCGAAAAGACCAAGAATTGGCTAATCCAACATTACGCCGACCTCGCCGTATTGGCCCGGCTGATGGGAATACTTACAACCCAGAAGCATAACGCATCAAAGCCGGTGGAATGTTTTCTACAGCGACAAGCCGCGTTATATCAGCGACTCTGCCCACACCACTCAGAACAGACTCTGGCAAACGTACTAGACACGTTAGTCAAACCAAGGATCCAGCAACCGCTGGACATCATTGACTTCCAATCGTTCGACTTATTAGTACGCACTGCCACCAAGGTAGAAACTAATATTGCTCTACGCCGTAACTCCCGGTCTAGTGCTAAACCAAATACCAATAGCACTACAGCAACGGGAAACAAATAGAGGGTCGGTTGACACAGAAAAGAAAAGCCGCACCGACCCAAAACAAACCGGAAAAGAAAAAATAAGAAAAAAAAAAGGAAAAGGAGAAGAAGATAAGAAAAAAGAGGAAAAACAGTGTAAAACCGCTACAGAACACCAAACTACCATAAGCGCAGTGGGAAATGGACACCTACCGAAAATAACGCTTTGATCAATTTGGGAGCGAGCCACAACTTCACCCAACTTGAGTTGGAAAATCTAAAATCCTCAACAATCACGATCGGAGAAAGCACCGTCTCGATGACCGTTGGGGACCAACACCACACGGTCACCTTCTTGGTCGCACCAAAGCTAGAAGAAGACGTAATTCTGGGGAGTCCGTGGCTCAACGCGCACCAAGCAAACTTAGATTATTTACGCCAATGTGCACATTATGAAAAAAAAAACCGATCGACAATCTACTGGGCACCTCGAAAGACACCGCCGACCAAGGCAGACAAACCAGTAAAATTGCCCAAACATTTGTTCCCTGATACGAAAGGTTTTGAACAACTTGTACGAGATTTCCCCACAGTATTTAGTAAAGATGTGGCACCCACAACCACACCAACAATTAAACATCATATTGAGGTAACCGATTCAACGCCAGTCCGAACTGCTCGCTACACCTACAACGCTCATAAGAAAGCATTCATCTTCGAGCAAGTAGAAAAACTTTCAGCAAGCGGAATTATCGAGCGGAGCTCGAGCAGCTACTGCGCCCTAGTGGTGATCATAACGAAGAAGAACGGCACCGCTCGCTTTTGTATATATTATCGAGCGTTGAACAAAGTTACCTGAGGAAGCTGCGCCGTTACCAAAAATACAGAAGACCTTGAAAGATTTTGGACCGGCTAAGGTGTTTAGCAAGATAGATTTAAAGAGTACTGGCAAATACCAATAATTGAAGAAGATAAACATCTCACCGCTTTTGTTGCTCCGGACCAAGAACCAAAAAACTCCGCGAAACAAAAAACAGCTGCAGAAGTTTTTAGGTCTACGCACGATTATTTCAAAATGGCAGCACCACTGATAGCTTTGCAAGGAAATAAACGACCATTTGTCTGAGGAGAACCAAAAAACATCGCATTCCAAGCCGTCAAAGAAGCACTCGACAAACCCTTGATGCTAGCCCGACCGATACCCGGATTACCATTCGTACTCCAAACAGATGCGTGTAACATCGGGGTCGGGGCCGTCCTATATTGGGAAGAAAGCACAAACCGTCGCATAATGACAAACAAACAAAATTCTATTCTAATAAATTAGAATGCATGGCCATCATGTGGGCGATAGAGAAATATAGAGCATTTTCGGTGTGGCTAGAAAACTTAACCAACGCAAAATCAAAGTTTACCAGATCAGGAGTTTGATTTTACCGTGGAGCACACTCCGGGTGCAACAAACTTACTACCTGACGCTTTCAGTCGAAACCCCAGTGACAACTTAATCATAGAATCAGTAAAAGAAACCAAACGGTTGTTACCACCCAAACCAGCAGAAAACAGCAACAATTCACTGTTTATACCAACGGTTGGACCAAACCCATAATTCAAAACGAGCAAAAGTACACCTGCTGACCGGCGAAACACTAGCAGACTTACTCCGGCAAGCTCAGAACAAACGTGAGCAACTACAATATATCATCCGACGACGTCAGGAGATGCTTGACAACCCAAAAAACCCGCCAGATATGGACCTGGGCTATAAAATTGGAAAACATGGAGAACTGATTTGAACGAGCGCGGGCCACAACCAACTGGCAGTGCCACCAAACGCACAACAAAATGTGATTAAACATCACCATTCGACGATTACGGTCGGTCACCTAAGCAGGGACAAGTCCACGGCAGCTATTCTAAAAGCCTATCACTGGCCAAATGTGCTCAAGGACGTAAGAACGTTCATCAAAGAATGCCTTATCTGCGCAAAGGTGAAAGCAAAAACAGCACCACCAAAAGCACCACTGCAAGCTCACTCTCCTGGCAGACCCTGGGAAATAATAGCCATTGACTTTGTAGACCCACTAGATACGACAAAGCCGGGGAACAGATACGCGTAGGTGGGTGAATGCTACCACAATGCCGGCAGCCACTAGCAAATCAAACACGAGGTTGCTAGAACAACAATTCCACCGGTGGGGATACCCAAAAGTAATTCTGTCGGACAATGGCACACAGTTTACAAGCCAACACTTTAACATAGCCGTACAACAAGGCGAAGCATCATACGACCGCCATACATCATCCCCAAGCCAACCCAGTAAAACGCAGACACGCAGAGCTAAAAAATAGTCTAAACGAGACGAGCTTCTCCCGTTAGCAGTTTACCACGTCAACCGCAGAACAAATGCAGCCACGGGCCAAACGCCAAGTGAACTTCTGCTGGGGCAAAACCTAGCCGCACCAAAAAGCTGGGATGCACCTTAAAAAGTCCCCCTAGACCAAGACCGACGACTACAGAAAGCTCGACAAGGCCAAATCTCATACCGAGAAAAGACATACCATCAGAGAGTACAAACCAGGAGACCTGGTGATAGTACGAGGAAGGGCAAAGGGACTCAACAACAAGTGGTTAAGCCCTAAGCTAGTGATTACCTCAGCCGGAACACATTGCTACTGGATAGAAGATAACCCCACAGGCCACCGGTCAAACTCCATCTTGACGACGTACACCCAGCGCCTCCTGCAAAAAACCCGGAACCAACGCCAGGACATGAAATAACCACCCAGGGAGTTGGAAGAAATTGATGCCGTTTCGTGGGCAAAGCCTCACAAGCCAATCAGAGCACACCACCGCTAACCCCCTATTTATAAAGCTTGAGCGTCAACGGCCAAGCAGTCAGTCACTAACGATCAACAAAAGTCCACAGAACTGCTCTTCTTTACGTTAAGTCATGGCATTATCTATAATAATTAGTTAATTAATCATTATTATTATTCCACTAAAATAAACCTATAAACTAAATATATTATTTACTCGACAATAATATTTATCAGACAACAACAAAAAAATTGGATGCATTACAACAATTATTTTTTTTAATATCAAACTGTGATATTTAAGAATTATTTAATATGTCACAACAAGAAGAAGTTTATTAATGTAAATCGAAAATAAAGTTGGCAAAAAAGCAGAACATTGGGGAACACTAGCATTAACAACTATTGATAAAATTTACCGGTATTAGAGCCATGTTTATTTTTTGTTTTGTTATTATTTGATAATTTTATTGCATAGTTTTTGACACACTCATATTTTTTATGTTTCTTATGATTAATTTTTTTTTTGTAAAACATTTTTTTTTCTTTTAAATTCCTCCGGAGGTATATACCATATGACAAGTACAATAAACATGGATACCATTAGTATCTTTATTGGTACATTTATTATATCATTAAAACACATATTTAAAACAAAAAATGGTCAAATCAAGTGAAAGTTGGTTTAATTAAATATTTATTATAAAACAAAATTTTATTGAAGACGTTAAACATATTCTTGGAGAAAAGATTCAATTATTAAATAATATATTTGGAATTTAGTGGTGCAACTGCAGAGAAAAAAAGAAATATTCTGACATAGCAATAATTGATTGCTGTCAGAATTTTTCACAAAAGTTTGCAGAATTTATTAATTGCTTTTGAAGCAAAAAAACTTGGTGAATTAATTTCTAAAGCACTAGAGTATGAAGGTATGTTACCAGAAGATACACAAAATATTTTAATGTAAATTGTGACGTATGTGGCCAAACTAACCACACAACAGATAATTGTAGGTACGTCAAGCAGAAAAAGTTCTCGTTTTGATTTTAATCATGATAAGAATATTAATAATTTTAGTCAAAAACGACATAATCACCGCCCGAATAGCAACTCAGGGTTTGTACCTAATCAACATCGTAATTAGTATCCAAATTATAACAACAACCCAAATTTTTATCAAAATATTTTGAGTATTTTTAGGCTATGTTGCATATTTCATCAATATTCGGTTTTTTGCATATTTCACTAATTTTAAAGAAAAAACTTTAAAACAGAATACACGTTTTCATTTAATTATGTTAATATTAAAATAATATTAATAATAAATAACAATCATATTAATAGTTTTATTATAATTTAAATAACAAACAATTATAAAATTGTATCTCTCTTTAGCAACCGCTGCTTAAAGAGTTAATGCAAAAAAAGTTAACCAAATTTAATCCGGTGTTTAGTTATTTGAATACCATTTTTTAAACCAAATATATTAATATTATTAAAAATTAATCCATTTCCAAGTAGATTATTTGGCAGTAAATATGTAACTATAAAATCAAAATAATTTTTTTTGCTATTGATAAAAATAAGCAACAGTTCATTCAATAAAACAAAATTGAAATTCAAAAATGCAATACTTCAATCTTGGCAATATGTGATAAACGCGTGTTTGAATTAGAGGAAAACAGATTTTTGCAACTTCAGTATTCCAACACGTGGTTATTTATAATTAATGCAAGTACTCTGACGTTGACTAGCAGGTGTAAAGGGTTTGGCAGATCTGTTATGTTAAATACACACAGTTTGATGCCAGAATCATACATACCTATTAAATTTCTACCAGATTTGGATATATTTGAAGAAATTTGTAATAAACTAAAACATTGTGGAAACATAAACATCTTCAATTCACATTTAAACTAAGACTACATATATGCATATGTCATGACACATCAATGATTTAAATGAGGCCAATCACAAACTCATCAATATAATTAGGTTGAGTGTGCAGATTCATAATGCTAGCTCATGGCATCATAACACAATGCCATTTATTCCACTTGTATTAGCTTCAATTGTTGTCATATGCACTATTTTACAAAATATACCAAAAAAACTGTAATAATAATAGTTGTAAATGTTGTCCATTGCCCAACCTGTGTATTAGAATGGAGCAACAAGTTGATGGAGTTAGTAGACAGCCAATAGAATTGAATATAATGCACACACACAGTAGCAACGATGGAGAAGTAAATACAACTGGAGAAGATGTTCAAACTGCAACAGAAAATCAATCTCCAACAGTGAAAAGACGTTATATGCGCGTAAGGAACAGACTAGCAAATAAGGATATGTGAAGTTTATGTGGTTGAATGAGTTTATTATAATTTTTCTTTTTTTTTCTTTCATTTCCATTTTAACTTTTGTGTTTAAATTTTAGTAGAGTATATTTTATTTTAATATAACTAGTTTTATGAACGTAGTATGAATAGCAGTAGTTATAATTCATATAGTATAGATTATGCAAAAAATATATGTATATATTATTATATTTTTATTAAGGAAGAAGTAGTGTTGTGTTCATCATTATATTTATATATGTAAGCATTTGTGATGCACATGTTTAGCAAATATTTATGAGTGATAAATGTTATCGTTGAGCAATATCCAATTCACACTATGTGCGTACAGTTGAATCTTGACCCATCTTATTACTTGATGGACAGCATTCACACCTTGTGTGTGAACCTCGACCCAAGCGTAGATTTAGAAAACTTTCCATTATATTTGTTTGTTTTAGGGTAGTTATACAAGATGTAACGTTGTCGTTATTAGTAGAATTATAAATAGTTACAATTCAGCATTCGCCACAATATGTAATATTATATGTAGCCGTATTTATCATAATTTTCGTCGTTCGTTTTATTTAAATATTTCTACATACATCGATATGAAATAATATTTTTTTTTATATAAAGAAAAAAATATTATAAACTTATTTAAAAAAAAAAAAAAATTGACAATCAGTTTTGGTTTAAGTTTAATTAATTATAGTTACAATTCAGCATTTACTATAATATGTAATAATTTACATACATCATTTTTTTGTTTTGTTTTTTTAATAAAAACTACAATTTAATTTACCTTATTTCAATGGCTGAAAGACTACGGTCGATAGCCGTTTGCACAAAACATTTTTTTCCTTCTATGTATTATACCTGTTCAAAATGTTGTAAATTACTTGTGCAATAAAAATGTTATATATATATATATATATATATATATATATATATATATATATATATATATGTAACATTTTATGTAGCCGTATTTATAATGATTTCAGTCGTTCGATTTATTTAAATATTTCTACATACATCGATATAAAATATTTTTTTTTTTATATATTTGTAAAAAAAAGAATTATAAATGTTTATTGGTTTTCATTTTACATTTAAATCTTTAATGTTAATAAACAGAATAATAAGTATTCTTAAGATATTATATAATTAAAATTGGTTAATTTTATTTAAAAAAAAATTTGTGCATAAGATTACATTTTAAAAAAAATATATAATATAATTTTTTTACTTTTACTTTTACTAACTATTGGAAATAGTCAATTTCTTTGGATTTCAACAGCAATAATTTTGGTTATTGTTATTAATTTTTTATGTAAAATAAAATATATTATATAATTTTATTCTAGGATTGTTGTTGGTATTATTGTATTGTATATATATATATATATATATATATATATAATATAATTTTAGATTTTTAGATTCCCCCAACCGGTGACTTGTGACAATTTTTTTTTTTTTTTTTTTTTTTAATTTTGTGTCTACAAAAAACGATGGATACTGCGAAATTATCTCGAGACGAAATAAAATACAATTGATGATTCGAGGCTTAAACAAATTTAGTAATATGTCGTTAACTAATATGCGGAAGAAGTTAACCCCTCTCGTGACAACAAAAAGTCCAGATAATCTAGATGCAATTTTAAAAGTAGAATTTGTAGCACCCGATAATTTTAATTGGGATCGGAAATTAAAAATTTGCGCGGAAAAAATTGATCAGCTGTCAGACGTCATAAACGACTATAGTGGAAAACGTTGTACTAATACTAGTAAGAAAATTGACACAAAAATGACTTTTACAAATCCCTAAAACGGAACTAAACAAGGATACTAAGAAAACATTGTGTACAAAAATTTGATTTTTGGAAGACAATGTGAAAGAAATCAGCAAAAATTTTGAGAAGGATGGGACACTTAGCGCGGCACATAGCGTTCGGTTAAACGAATCGATAGAAGCAACACCCGTAGAAAGTGTTCATGCAAATAAATCAGTTTCAATACACCAATGAAACACAATTTTCTGGAGATACGCGGGATAGTGACATTCATGATTTCTTACAACAAATTAACGATTTACGCGAATCTAGGAGAGTGTCAGATAGAGACCTGTTTAGATCGACGACGGATGTACTCAGTGGACAAGCTCTCAGTTATTATAGATATATCAGAAATCGAGTAGACAGTTGGACAGACTTGGTTGAAGAACTGAAGAAGAAATATCAGCCAGTTGACTGCGACCTTAAGATTTAGGATACAATTCGTCGAAATAAGCAAGGCATCGATGACTCAATTGGTGCGTACTTTACCCATATGAGCAATTTATTTTGCCGCCTACCCGAAAGGCAAACGGAAGAAACACAACAGCAAATAATTCAAAATAACTTGGAACCATTTTACATCCATTGCTTAGGATTTGCGGACATACAATCAATAGCCGACCTTCGAACAAAATGTAAGAAGTTAGAAAACAACAGGTTGATAGCGGACCAATCAGCACAATAAAGTAGTAAAAGTTTGCCGTCGAGACAGCAATCAAAGCCCAAAGTAAAAACAAGTAAAGAGCTTAAATGTTGGAACTGCGGAAAAACGGGGCAACGTTATAACAACTGTCGATTGCATAAACTAAAGTCGTGTTACGGTTGCGGTAAAAGCGGGGTTATTAAGTCCGAATGTAGCAATTGTAATAACAAATCGGGAAACGGTCGTGCGAGACGGTAAATGAGTTATCGCTCGCACAGGTAAATTTTATAATCGGTCAAATAATGTATATAGTAGAATTAAAAGAAGTTTGTGTCAGATAATTGCTAGATGTAAGGATTGGTATCAATAGTAGAAATAGAATTTAAATGATTGTTAGACTCGGGGGCAACATGTACGTGTTTAGGTTTGAATGTTTGGTATACAATTGAAAAGTTAGGGTTTAAGGTAAAATGATTGCATAGAAAAACATATTACACAGCGGGCAATACTAAGGCTTGTGTTATAGGTAGCGTGACAGTACCGTTCGTAGTTCAAAAGAAATGTTATATTGTAGAATGCTTAATAGTGCTATCTCTAGTACAAGATGTTATACTAGGAGTTGATTTCTCGGTAAAAACGGGGATAGTCCCACACTTAAAAAATAGCGTTTTTGCTTTACCAGGGACAAATGTGAATGTCGAAACGTTGTCAAATGAATACGGCATGACGGACAATCAGAGAAACAATCTCAAAAATTTAACGGAGCGTTATTTTAAAATGATAGAAGATGGGTTAGACAAAACGAACGCGGTTGAACATGAAATTGACACAGGTGATACAATACCAATTCGCCAGCGTAATTACCCGGTGTCACCAGCCATGACCCAAATTATCAAATTATTAATCAAGAGGTAGATATAATGTTGCAACTTAGCGTAATTAAACCCAATCTTACAGATTCTGTATTGATTTTAGAAAAATCAATTCAATATCGAAAGCCGATGCATACCCACTACCGTTCGTCACATCAATTTTGTATAGATTGGCAAAGTAACTCTCGTCGCTAAACATTTCATGTGCTTACTGGCAGGTCCCATTAGCCAAACCCAGTAAAGAAAAAACAGCGTTTTCAATACTGGGTAGAAGCCACTTTCAGTTTAGAAGGTTACCATTTGGGTTAAACAACAGCGGGGCCACCTTTCAACGTTTGGTGAACAATATTTTGGGACCAGAACTTGAACCCAACGTCTTCGTGTACTTGGACGACGTAGTCATAATTACACAAACATTTAAGGAGCATTTGCAAGTACTTAAAGAATCAAAAGAAATATTTGATAGCGAGAAGGGCAAGGCAATTCTGGAATTTCCAATACCTAAACGGCCAAAATATATTAAACGTTTCATTGGCATCGCCGGATAGTACCAACGGTTTATAAAAAATTATTCTTCAAGGATATCAGCGCTCACAGCGTTATTAAAAATGAACAAGAAGTGGAAATGGGGAGCTGAGGCTAATAGCGCGTTCGAAGATATTAAAGGATGTTTAGTAGCGGCGCCGATTCTCTCATGCCCGGACTTCTCAATACCATTTACCGTCCAGACGGATGCATCATTAGAAGCATTAGGCGCGGTTCTAACGCAAAGCTTCCCGATGACGGAAAAAAAGTCATTGTCTACGCAAGTAGAGCGCTTACGGCAACGGAAAAAAATATAACGTGACAGAACTAGAGTGTTTAGCGGTACTATTTGCAATACGCAAATTCCGACCGTATATTGACGCAACTGAATTCCACGTCATTACGGACCATTACTCGCTGAAGTGGCTGTGGACAATAAAAGAAACCTCAGGGAGACTGAGCAGATGGATAATGGAGTTACAGCAGTATAAATTTACTATTAGCCATCGGAAAGAAAACACACACACTGTTCCAGATGCTTTATCCCGGGCATTACCATCCATAAACATAATCGAAGACGATTACGACGACTGGTATAAAAATATGATTACCAGAATACGGACAAAACCAGAGAAGTACCCCACTTGGCGAATGAAACATGACCAACTGTATAAACTCACCAGAGAAACATATAAAGTGTTTGATGATATCGACAAATGAAAGCTAGTGGTCCCACAAAAACTTCGAGCGGCTGTGCTAGAAAAAGATCATGACGAACCAATGGCGAGACATTTTGAAATTTATAAAACCGCTAAACAAAACACCGCTAGGTATTATTGGCCAGGGCTATACTCGGATGTAGCTCGGTATGTACGTAAATGCAAAATATGCCTACAGCATAAAGCTGTACAAGAGAAATGAATGATGAATGATGGGGAAACAGCAAAAAGTGGAAAGTCCATATCAGGTACTATGTACAGATTTAATGGGTTCATTACCCATGTCACTAAAAAGAAACCGGTTTATATTAGTTATTGCAGACTGCTTTACAAAAAACGTTTTTTTATTTCCACTTAAGGCAGCAAAATCCAAAATACTTAGCAAACACCTGGAATCAATATTTATGCGTTATGGGGTACCACAAACAATTATAGCAGATACTGGTAAGCAATACGTAAGCAGAGTATTTAAAGATTTATGCAACAAGTTCAAAGTCCATATTTTGTACACGCCACTCTACTATGCACAGACGAATCCTACCGAACGAATAAATCAAGTAGTGAAAACGGCGCACAGTGGGGCAGAACAACTATTTTTTTGGCAAAAAATCTGAAACTTATAAAACTAGTCCAAATTAAGCTTGTGATTACAAAAAAAAATATTAAAAAATTCTATTAATAAATAGGGGTAGTTTTTAAGGTATGGACGTAAGAATGGCTTAATAAAATTCTGAAACAATAGTGAAACAAATCTCTTAGATAAAATAGGGAAGTTTTTAGGATGGTAAAAACCAAAAAACCTGATAAAAATCCTACAAAATTCCGTTTTTATGAGCTTAGTGCGCTTATTACAATTTTGATAAGCACCGTTCTTTCTGTTTTTAGCCAATTCCTATATTTCATAACAAATCTAGCTTTTGATCTTCTTACATTCATCCATCCTGACTTGAATTTTGACTTAAAGAGGTATATTTTGGTATTTAGATTGTTCTTCAGAACACATTGACATTTCTTAAATTTGATTTTTTAAGAAATGAACTATTCAATTTAATTTTGTCCAGAACTTCTCAAAAACATTCATAATTTTTTTTAAAGTTATGAACTTATTACCAGAAGTCGTTGAAACCAAGAAAAATAATAATTTGTCAAATTTGTTCAAATTAAAAAAAAAACAGCCATATAGTTAAGACGATTCCGACCGCTACCTTGATTTATAGTATTTTAACAAAAACGGCAACTTTGGCGTCATTGCTGTTTCTGCATATTATTAGATAACCAATTTACTTTTTCACTAGTACATTCAGAAAGATTCAAGCAGTGATATGACGAAGTATTTTAGTCAAATAATTGTTAGGAAATAGCCGAAAAAGTCATCAAATATAGAAATAAATACGTTTTTATGTACTTTTTAATGCATTTTATTGCTATTTGCAAATGTAATTTGACAAAAAATACTCCGACTTATCATAGTTTGATCCTTTCTAAATGTACTGGTAAAAAAATTAATCGATTATCTAATAATATGTAGAAACAGCAATGACGCCAAAGTTGCCGTTTTTGTTAAAATACTACTAATCAAGGCAGCGGTTAAAGCTAAAATCGCAAAAAATCTCAAAATTTTAAAATGTTCCCTAATTCTACTATGATTACACACTTTAACCATGTAAACAAAAGTGCTCGATCTAGCTCGATACACAACTAAAAGTTTACCTATCTCTGCAAACACACTATTTTGCAAAACAATATATAATGATAACTTTTAAACGTTTTTATTAAAGTGTTACTTTTTTTTCACAAAACAAAAATTACTGAAAATATAACACATATCTGAGGTTGACGATTTAAGAATAAAAAACACAGTTTTCAAAATTCCCTCGACAAATTGTTTTGAATACAACGCTAAACGCGATCTTTAAAAATTATTTTTCTCAAATACAGCAAAGGCCAAGAAAAGCGTTATCGGTTCTGAAACACGCACATTTTTACAGGCCCAAGTGTTGGCTACACTAGGTCATAAAGACAAATATGTTTATTGCACTTTAATTTTTGAATTAATACCAGCTTTTAGAGTAACTGGCCCCACTGTGCGGCGGTAGCTTCTTACTTACGAACCAAAATTTAGAGAAGATTGAATTTGCTATGAGGACTGCTATCCACGAAGGAACAGGATACTCGCCAGCATTTTTAACGTTTGGTCGAGACTTATTCACACAGGGCGATCAATACCCACCGGAAGAGAACAACAGACCATTCGATAACAACCATAAACAAAAATTTGCAAGTAATTTAGAGGACCTCCCACACTATTTTTATAACATCAGAGAAAAAGCGTATGAAAAAAATGACAAACACTACAATTTAAGAAAGCGAGAAATGGAATATGAAATTTGACAAATAACATGGAAAAAAGCGTATGAACAATCAGACGGTGGAAAATACTTTAATGCAAAGCTGGCGCCTAAATATATAGAATGTCGTATTTGTCGCAAGGTGGGATCAAATACATATGAACTAGAAAGTCTGAACGGCAGATCAATAGGAATATGGTATGTAAAAGATTTGAAGCCAGATCCTAATTAAAAAAAAAAGGTTGTAGGTTTTAAAAATTATTCTTTTAGTTATTTTCAGGTTTATAATAAAATGTTTTTTCTTTTTTTTTGTCATAAAGAGGGGGTGTAACGTTGCCATTATTAGTAGAAGCAATCTACAAAAAATCTTCTCAATTCTTCCTTCGCCATCTAACGCCGGCAAAGAGAACGAATGAGAAGAATATAAAGATGAGCGGACCGGAAGACCGCTCTCTTGCTCCTCCGATTCTTCTTGGTCCGCGGGAGAGTATTGCGTAGTAAGCAAACAAAGTTACGAGTCGCCGAGTGCAGATACGGGAAACATATACAAAAGTCGCGAGTGCAACACATGAATATTAAGTGTGTATGTAAATTTCCCAAAGTGAACTATTTAATTAAATGAATTGTGTGGACCTGGCGCCTTTTATTTCAAAACCCATCTCCGCAATCTCGATTCAGCCGACAAGCTAGACAGCGCCGCCGTTAACCGGCGTATATAGCCCTTACGGGTTATAAAGGTTAATCAAAATTGCCAAAACATCTAAATAATTCACAAATTGTAAAAATTAAAAAAAAAAAAAATTGGCTTTAAACAAAATGTATAAAATGTAAAAACTTTTTTTTTAAATAGATATCCTGTTTATTTTTATATTTTATTTATTCTAAATTTAATTCTGAGTAACTTATATAATTTATTTATTTTAACTTAAGTCCTGAACTTCATATAAAAAAAAACAATAATATAACATTCACGAAATCATTTAAAAAATTTAAAAATTCTAAATTTTTATAATAAAATAAACACTGTATATATCTACATATTTTAATTCTAAGATTAGTTCTAAGAATTAAATTGTAAAAATATATAGAGTATAATAAAACACCATGTATATTTTTACAGTACATATTTTAATGATTTATTGATTGGTTTGTTATGGTTCTAATGTTTTTGTATTTTTTTATACGTTTAGTTAAAATAAATTTGAATGTTTGTGAAAAAATAAAGTTCGGAAAAAAATACTCAGAATTAATCTAAGAATCAACAAAATGTAAAAATATACAGATTCTTTTATTTAAAAAAAAAAATTACCAAATTTCCACAATATAATGAACGCCTAGTATATTAAAAATATATTTAAACAATAGTTTGTTTAAAACCAAAAAACTTTTGTCGGAAACTTTTTTTTAATTTTGACATTAAGACTTAGAATTTTAAGCAGTAGACATAGGTATGTATTCTTATATTATGATATATATTTTATTAAAAGTTTAGTAGTATTTTATTTAAAAACACTAAAAAATTCCCGTGCAAATTGTACAATATATAGAATTAAATTCTTTTATTTTATTAGTATTATTTTCAGAGCTCTTAAACTATTTTTTTATTAATTAATATTAAAGACTTTAATATTTAAAAAAATCCATTGTTATTTTATCCAAGTTTTTTACAATTAAATTTAATTAGGAATCAATGTCAAATAACATTAATTGCACCTACAACAAACTATGGAATTGATAAAATTGGCTTACATGCGGCCTTAATTCGGATCTACTGGATACACCCCGCTCCACGTTCACGTGTTTTTCGGACCTCTATGCGGGGAATTCCGAGATGTATAGTCTCTAGGCCTGGCTGTTAGGAATAATTGTTTTTTAAACAAAGCAATTCTATTTTAAAAACTTTTACAATTAATAAAAGTATTTCGAGTTTATGTGAAGGTTTATAAAATAATAAAATAAAACAATTTTGTATTCCTTACTTCACAGATTTATTTTTAATGCTATATATATATTTCGTTTACAATGTAAACATTATCAATAGCTACTAAATATTTTCAGGACATGCGGTCTTATTTATATCTAAAATGTTACATAAAGCGGAAGTACATTAATAAAATAAAAAGATTTATAACAGGTAATTAGGGATTTCCAATGATATCCAATAATACGTTGTTCAAAGGGCTTAAATCGAAATTAAGTAGCTTATATTGTAATTTTTTCATTTCTATTGCTTCCAACATGTTTAATCTGTAATCATTAGAGTGTTTTAATAGGGTTGTATTGTTTATTGAAAATTTATGACCTGTTGTTAATGTGTGATGGGCAACTGCTGATTTGTCTGGGTTTTGGCATTTTATATGGTACATATGTTCTTTGAATCTAATTGATAAATTTCGTTGTGTTTGTCCTACATATATTTTATCGCAGTTTGAACATTCTATAGAGTATATATCTATAAATATATGTAGGACAAACACAACGAAATTTACTAATTTTACACGTAAATAAGAGTTTTCGAAAAAAATGTTTTTACAAAATATTTCTAAAATATAATTCTGCATTTCCCTAAGAATTTAATTTTTCATAATTATTGTTAATTAATAAGTTAAATGATGTTTTTATTTTAATTTAGCAAAATGATTTTCTTCTGGAAACGTATTTTCACATTTAGAAAAATGTATGTCTTGTAGTTTTTTTGTATTCTGATACATAATTAAACTAAACCCAAAAAAGTGTTTATCAAAACAGCTCTTATACGGTGGCGCTCTCCGTAGGAATTATTACATTTCTGTAATAGGCTCCTACTAAACGATAAGGATGCCAGTAAAGTAATGAAACAGATGCCAGGTACTGCATTTATATAAAACTAAATACTGTTACTACATGATATTTATTTTTATAATTTAATTAGACATATTTAATTGCTTTATAAAAATTGTTTTGCGTTATTCAAATTTGAGTATTATTTTACGTCATATATTTGTTTTTTTCATTGTACAATTTGTTTTTTTTTTGTTATTTTTTTAAAATTTTATTAATTATAGTTCATTATTCCTTGATTGATATGTGAACATGTATATTAGTTCGACTAATTGCAAATAAGTGTTTCAGTTTGATTTAGCCCGTGTGTTTTATTTAGATTATAATATAATTAATGGATTTGACAATTTAAGATTATGAAATAATAAAACAATTACTATGTTTATTTATTACAACTTTTATTCTTTCGTTGTAATTTGTATTAAAATTCCGTCCTGTTTGTCTTATGTACAACGGACATAGATCTTTTCACAAAAACAAGTCAAATTTAACATTTCCAAATCAAGTTAAATTTATTAAAATCGTTGAAAATTTTCAAACATAAAATATTTAATGCCATTTAATCCCCTTTCTTAATCTCTTTAGATTTTTTTATTTGTTATGTTATGATCATTATTTTTTTTTTTTTTTTTGTGTTTTAGCGTCGACTACTAAGGTCATTAGCTATTTATTTTAATAATAATAACCTCAGGTTATAGACCTGAGAAGACAAAACAACACATTAAAATAGTTAAATAAATAAATAAATAAATAAATACATAAATACTAAATCTAATATCACAGTTGCTTAAATTAAAAAACTAAATTTAAAAACTAATATCACAAAACTTACTATTTAACCTAACTTAATATCACAGATGACACCAAAGCTGTGAAATGCTTCGATGCCAGACCCTAAAAACTAAAGTAACTACACCTAATATCACATTTTAACCTAATATCACAACCTAACTTAATATCACAGATGACATCAAAGCTGTAAAATGCTTCGATGCCAGACCCTAAAAACTAACTAAACCTAATATCACAGATTGCACCAAAGTTGTAAAAGACTACGATGCTTTAAACAACTCAACAACACAAATTGATCAATAAAAATAAATAAATAAGTTAACACCAAAATCATTATAAGACAACACAAAAATTTGGTTACACCTGTTTGAGCAGTCCTGTGTCTTTCAAAAACTGGACGCACCTTCCCATGGACTCTTCTCTATTTGATAAAATAGACGCCACGTTGTTAGGGAGCTCGAGCCGATTACGGTGGGGAAGGTAGGCTCGGCATTCCTCCAAAATGTGCTTCACCGTTAGAGGGTCGTGACATGTTTCGCATTCTGGTTGTTCGTCGCCGGTCAGGAGATACGAAGAGGTCAAGTTGGTATGACCTATGCGCAAGCAACATAGGGCGACCTCCTCTCTCCTGTTGAGATCTACCGGCGACATGATCCTTATTGTATTCCATAATGCCAATATCTCATTTAATCACTTTTTTGCCCCCACCTTTGCAACTATTTAGTATAGGGTTTTCCAATAAGAGGTTCCATTTTGATATTTGAAAAAAACGGGTATTTTTTAAGAGAATTCAATAAATGTTTATTTCATTGTAAAGAGGAAGGTATGCCATTAATATTTGATATTTCGATTCTTCACATCACAAACTTGTCCCAACAAGTGCTTTACAACGACCAAAAAATGCTTTAGTTTTGCGAACTGTGACTGAAAAATTTTCGTAGTAAATTTTAATAATTTCAATGCATTGTTGAAGCGTGTATTGTCCCATTTTTAATATTGGCTTAGTTTTTACTTGTTAAATGTCAAAATATAATAGCTTCAAAATTGACAGCTGCCCAAATAGCCTGCTATTCAAAATAAAACTTCTTATTGGAAATATATATACATATATTTTGTTGTTGTTAATTTTATATTTACATTGTGTTTCAGTTTGATTACGCCTGTGTGTGATTTAGTTTGTTTTGGTTTGTGTTATTTATATTGTGATGATGTCAAAAAATAAAAAAAGTTTATCAGCCTTTAGAAGAAGCAGAAAATCTGTGGCCAAATTGGGGAGCACACAGAATGTATCATACTATACAAATTTTGTAACGCTTTATGTAGTATTTTCTATATATTGTCTACCAAACAGAAAATAAAAAATCTCTTTATATATATATTTAATATTTAGGAGTCGTAATATACTCAGCAGCATTCAAAAAAAGGAAGATAGAGAAAGCGCTTTCAAGTGCATAAATGCTATACAAGAAAAAGTTGAGAGTACGATAGAATGCAGTAGTATTCAAGAAAATTAAGCTGTTAAAACTTCAGCTGAGTGCAGTAGCAATCAAAAAGTTAAAACTTCCATTGTTCGCAATAATAGTGACAAAGAAGAAGAAATATTGAATGATAATGGAGCAATTAATGCTGGCAAAAGAATAGTTGATATAAATTTCTTCCTGGTGCAAATTTTAGGAAGCAGTAATCATAATCCATTTGATTGCTCAATAATAGATATGGAGTTGATCCGGGAAATTCGACGTAGAATGATTTCTACTTTTGTTTTAAAATGTAAAATATGGAATGTAAAAAAACAAATTTGCACAGATAGAGATGCTAACAAGTTAAATAATTTAGTAGCTTTGGAAGTACTTTCTATAGAAATTAGGTTTGCTCAGATGGAAGAATTAATGACTGTTAACAATATTCCATTTATGGCCTCACATATCAAAAAGCCAAAAAGACGTCACAGGCAGCGGAAGAAGAAAAAGCACTTGCCATTGCTTCTGGTGATGTAACAATTGACGTTGTGCCAAATATATCAGTTATTTGTGATGGAGCATGGTCTAAGAGATCGTACAGGACAAAATAATACTGCATCTGGCGTGGTAAGTTTAGTAGTAATATAGATATTTTATATTGTTACAAAAAGAGCTTGTAAAGTTGATTGTTTTTATAACAAAAATTATATTTTAGGCTTGTATTATTGGTGCTCAAACAAAAAAGATGATATATTTAGGCATACGCATCAAATATTGTGTAGTTTGCATGGTTTAATATATAACAGATTGGTAGGAGATGGAGACAGTAGCGTTCATAGACGTCTTATTTTAGAAAAACCGTACAAAAATATCAGCGTTCAAACAGTTGAATGTAGAAATCATCTGCTTAGAAACATGTGTACTCGCCTGAAAGATGCTGCTAGTAGCACTAAAAGTAATACATTAAATCATCCAGTGCCAATATCTTTGAGAAAACGCCTTCAAAGTTCTATAAGACAAATTTGAACGGCTGTGCAAAAAACTGCACAACATCATATCGCCACGGATGTTGACACATCCTTAAAAAATGATAATCTACAAACGGATATTAAAAACTCGAATTCTCATGTCTTTGGCGAACATGAAAAATGTAAAGAAATCGGGTATTTCTGATCTGGAATCGCCAAGGACAACGAAATTAATATTATTCCAAATATGAAAACATGTGGATTATATGTATATGGATGTTATGCAGTGTCTCCAGAGAGTTATTAATAACTGTACAAGTTTAATTCATAATATGGACAACAATGCTGCTGAAAGCAATAATGCTGTGTTATGCAAGTTTTTTGATGGGAAAAGGATAAATTATTCCCAAAAAAAATCATATGCGGTTAGAGCAGAAGCAGCTGCATTATCATATAACGCTCGTGGTGCGTATTATAAATTTCTTGGACTTGCTATAAAATGGCATATCCACACAAAACGGTTTAGCAAAAAAATAGTAAAAGGCAAATTGGTAAGAAAACAAAGAATACATTTTTTTCAAGGACAAGGAATCTTTCAAAAGCGGTTTAAAAAAGTAGCGCCACCTTATCACCACTAAGGACCGAATGTAAACCCGACAACACATATGAACACATAGAATGAAAGCAAACACATCTTGCAAAAATAAAGTGAAGTCTATATTATACTCCACTTTTACAGGCAATAAACATACAAAGTATGGACAAGAAAATAAAACAATAGCACTAAAAGAAGAGAGTGCTTTCAATTGCAATGTTAACAAATGTGGTTTTTTGTGGATGAAGACTTCAGTTATTTGAGAGCAAGTCCAGATGGATTAATTGATGGCGATGGTTTATTAGAAATTAAATGTTTTCCGTTATCAAGAAAAATTCATCTAGTGGATAGCATACGTGATAAAAAAATTATCTTTGCAACGGTAGATGAAAATAATGCGCTTCATCTTAAGCAAACGCATAAATATTATTATCAAGTGATTGATTGCAAAACAAAATTATTGCTATTTTTTATTTGGTCACCGCTAGGTTTTGTATATGAAAAGGTACGATTAATACAAAATCTATAAATGCAAATGTTACATAAAATATTATCATATGTTTCAGATTGAACGTGATCCAACTTTTTGGATGAACATGCTTCCAAAGCTAAAAGAATTTTATGAAGCTCGTCGACACCAAACTTAATTCTGCAAAATAATATTTATGTGCAGGCAGAACTAGAATTATCAAGGAATGTTGAAAGTTTTGTGAGTTTTTGTAAAACAATTGTGAAATGCTAAAAATGTCAAAAAAATAATCTAAAATGTATGAATATCAGAAATTGTTGTATGTTGCCAATAAATTTACTAAAATATTAATTAATTATTATCTGTCTTCGGAAACGTTGATAATGTCATATACAGACTTCAGTAAAAAAATGTGTATTATTTTTAATTTTTCAATACAATTGTTAATATTTACTAGACGTTAAGTTTAGCAATAAATAAAAATTATATATAAAATTAAATTAATTAATGCAAATATAACATTATGTTACGTGTTAATTACTGATACTTATTTGTTTTTATTAATTAATTATATATTTGAATCATTTATTTACTAGAAACTCCCAAGAAAATATTAACAATAAATATTTCATTGTTGTGTATGTTATTATTATATTATACATAATATTTTAATTAGTTAATATGTAGTAATATATGATTAATTAAAATAAAATATTGTATTTTATTAAAAGCTTATTAGAGTTTTTAAAATTTCAATGATGTATTTATTGTAATCAAGTTGCTTGTAATTTTAAATATAAATCATATTTACTCCTGCTTGTCGGCTGTTTTACCCTTTTTCGGATTATATTATCAATTACAGCAATAATTTAAACGTAGTTAATATATTTATGATCGTGTTAGAACGGGTTGTGCGTATTTGTCTTTTCCTTTTAACTAGGAATCAAAAACAGTAACCACCCATCGCTGTTCTCTTCTCTTTCTGTCGATCTGCTCTCTCTACAATAAGTTCTCTTGAGACTGCATGACACCCTTAATATAATTACTACAAAAAAAAAAAATTATTTATGCGTGATGAATGCATTAATTTGATTGTAGAAATACAAAAAAAAGTTCACAGCATTTTAATTACATTCCAAAATAATAAAGAACAATTAAGTAAACAAGAAAAAGAGCATAATTTAATAGCTAATTTATTAAATAATGGTTTTCATTAATTCACTGGAGTGATACCTACTTATATATAAAAAAAAAGAATCATCAATTATTATAAAACTAAAAGCACAACAAGATGTCAAATAACAAGAGACAAAGTAAAAAAAATATGGATGCTTCTAATTTAATTTAAAAATAAATGGTGTTATTAGCAACAAAAATTGAACAGCTGCAATAAATTATAAAAATGCAAATAAAAGAGAAAAAATAATAAAAGCAATGATTACCAAATTAAATTAGCAACTCTTATTTAATTAAAAGTTGTAAAATTAAGGAAAATTTAAATAAACATCAGTTAATCAAAAAACTTAAATAATTACATACAAAATTATGGAATAGTTAGATGTTATAATTGTTTAAGCATAAAATTAAAGATTGTGTACCTAACGTTATTATTAGAGAATGTATCAGCTGCAAAAATGCTAATACTAAATTTAATATCCAATTAAACACAAAGCACTACACATTCGGGGCTATTCTCTATGTACATTGCTAGAATGTAAGCAAGATATATTGCTAGCTAACAATATGAAACGTCATTTTAACAAATCTTGCTAGCTAACAATATAAACTGTCATGTTAACAAATCTTGTTTGCTAACAATATAAACGGTCATCACATCAGGAAGCGTGGCAAATCTCTAGATAAAATAATAATAATATGTATAAAAATTAGTTTTGTTAAAGTGACAGTTCATATCGTTAGTAATCATAATTTCTTAAAATGACAGGTCAGTTTGTTAGCAAGCAAGGTTTGTTAAAATGACAGTTCATACTGTTAGCTAGCAATATATCTTGCTTGCATTCTAGCAATGTACATAGAGAATAGCCCCGATTAACTTGTGAATACTCAACATATGTGAGAAAGTTAAAAGAAATACAATAAAAAATTATCGTAATAGCAAAAAAGTGTTTTCTGCTAAAAACTAACCACCCAACAAACCATCAAACAATTTACATAGAGTATTGCATCAAAATATTCAGTGCATTTTTAATAACTTGTTCAACTTAATGTTTTCCTTTGAGATGAAGATCCGGACATATCATCTGAACATTGGCATTAAAATTATGATTTATAAACAATGTTTTGTAAAAAAATATATCACGTAGTGAGTCAGCAGTCTTTTTTAAACAATCGATAATAAAGGAGAAAGTCAAAATAATAACATACATTAATAATTTATCAATAAAAGGAATATTTGAACGTTGTGCTTGTAGTTTTAATAAAATCTTTCTTATAACAATATATAGACCACCTAGTAGTAATATTGACTTATTTTTTTCTACATTTTCATGTTAATCGTGATATTAGATCAGATTAAACGTGCAATAATAAGAGGTGATTCTAATATTGATCTTATGTCAGAAAAAAAGATAATTTTCGTTGGTGTGATATTAAATACAAATATCCATTCATAAAACAACCAGAGTTCACTATAACGGCACCAAAACCTGTATTGATATTTTTTTTAATTTTGGGTAATATAGAAATATTGTCAGCAGGTTGTTGTTGTTTAGCTATAGCAGATCATTATTCTCAGTATGTATCATGCAAAATACATTATATAGATCATTTTAGCAGTAACATGCACGAATAATTTTTATTTTTATTTTTTGGTAAAATTATATATTATTTTCATTTAAATTGTCTTTATATTAAAAAGTGATAAAACGACCCTTGGTTTACAGCAGAATTACTGGAAGCACGACAAAACCTAATTTTTATGCAAAGTATGATCGGATTTCATTCAAATTTTAAAAATAAATATAAAATTTAAAAACAAATATACGACAATCAGTACAATGTAGCTAAGCAACAATATAATGACAGGCTTAATAAATAAAAATAAGCCTAAACGACCATCTTCTGCTATAAGCGCAATTATTGCTTAACAATGAAACAATATCAGATAAAGCTTTTAGTTGTTTTCAAAAATACTAATTATTGATACTGCAATTGACACATCCACACATAACATTTCTAATAACACAAACACTATTTTTTTAATCCTGTTAATGAAACTGAAATTCTTGAAATTGTCAACAAAATTAAATCAAGTTATTGCAAAAACGCTAACGACTTAACTTCTATCAATAAAAAAAATGTATTTGTGTTCTATAGAACCATTGTGCTATAGTAGACAATTTTAAAAAGGCGGCATACTTAAAGTGATTAGATAATCCTATTCATATATAAACTCCCTGTATGTATTCCTATACATATTGCATTATCAAATAAATATACTATTATTATTATTTGCTTGATTTACGAATGTTTTTATTAACTTTTGGAACTAGCAAAAAAAATCAATAGGATTACGTCAAAAAAAGTATAATGTAATAGATAGAAAATAAATATTCAAGATTCAATTCTTTCATATTAATATTATTTTCAGAATTTCTTATTTTTTTAAGAATAGATAAAGACTCTGTTTTTTTTGTTTTTTTTAGCAGAATCCAACGTTATTTTATCGTTTTTAACAATTGAATTTATTTGGCAATTCATGTTGAATGACATTAATTGCACCTTGCAATTGACAAAACAAAATTAGCTTACGTGCGGTTTTAATTCGGATCTCAATGCTGGGGAACCGGATATGTAGCGTCTAGACTTGTTCTTCTGACCTCGATGCGATGCGGGTATTCCGAGATGTGTACTCTCTAGACCTGGTGTTGAATTAACGTAAAACAGTCCTCAATGGATACCTCCTGATGTTCAATGATAAACTCTTACGACTAAATGTGTTATAAAAAAACAATTTTATTTTAACACTTTTACAATTCAATATTGTAATTTAATTTATTATACAATTGTATTTATATGTTGAATGGTTACAGTAAGACTGATTTTATAAATAGAACATTTTCAAAGTAAACTCAATATAAAAATTCTTAGTTTTTATAATAAAATGAAATAAAACAATATTTATATAAAAAAATACCGATATAATTCACAACAAGATTTTGTCTCTTTTATTTTGTCTCATATTTTATCATTAAGCTTTTACCGTTGTTCTTATTTATCACATCTCATAACTTTTATGTTATAATCATTAAAGTTTATTATTATTTATTTTATCATTTTATTTATTATTTTTTATTAAAACCTTTCCCACATTTTTTCCGCTTAGATTTTCAACTATTTCTATATATGGCGTTTCATCTTCTCTTTCTTCCTTCATTAGTTCAGGGTATTTTATTTTTGCTTGTTGTAAGATACCACCTTTTTTGCCTATTTCATCTTTATTTATTAAAAATCCTGTATCCTTTCCTTTCCCAATATTGGTTTTTTTTCCACGTTTACATATTTATAGTCGAGATACAGACTATATCCATTCTTTATTTATAATATTTTTTATATCCTTGCTACGCCCTATTGGCCCCCAAGAAAAATAATTGGGGTTGCTTCGGCTGGCTCAGTGAAGACGGGCGGGGACACAGTGTTAACCAAAGTAACAGAACAATAAAAATTTAAAAAAAGTTTAACTGACTCACCAATGTAATTAAACTAATCTCCTCAGGGCTCCAATTGCTTTTTGTTTCCGAATTTAATTCACTTCCTCTCACTGTTGGGATTGATAGGTGAAAAGCAATAAATTCATTGTAAATATAAGGTAGTGGGAAAGAATATACTTTTGGATATAGGAACAAAATCACGTGTTCCCCAAATGTCAATTTATAGTTGATAAAAACAAAATACAAAATATAATTAAATGGCACGTTGGTATTATTAATGACAAAAATAATGTTTAAAAAGCACATACACTCACACTCATACAATCCAAAGTTTAAATTAAAAATAACAATTCCAATATTAATAAAATTAACAAAATATAATAATCTCAAAACAAATTGAGTAGAAATAAATATATATGATAAAATGATGAATGGTTTGACAATTATAACTGGTGTACTGCACGGCCTCAAGATAAGACTCTTCGCTACCATGCGTGACCTTGCGTTATTCAACCCAATTCCGCAATCTTTAGGATAGATTGAAATTATACGCTGGTGAGATTTGTTCTCAGCAGGATTAAATAGGAGGTCTATAGTGACCTGGAATTAAATGGGAAGGAAAGAAACATAATTAAAATTTGAATTTAAAGGGATAAAAAAGATATGGACTTACCTGGAAAGACAGATACCAACACGAATATTCAGTAATAAATATGTTTATTGTAAACATAGGTTTATAATTATATTAAATTATAATTATGATATATTATATTTTCGACGGTGATCAAACCTTATAGATCCGTATGAAACGATAGTAATAATTAACTTTATAAAAAAAAGGCCCAAGAAATTATTCCGCAAAGCGACTTCTCTGGAGATTCACCGGTCGAAAAAGGAAGGATCTTAGCTCCTAGCAGAATCTCCCTGCTCCGATTTATACCAATGCAATAAAATTAAAGGGTTATGGAAAGGAAAGATTTAAATAGGAACAATTACAAGAAACAAATAAACAAAGTCAATTAAATCCATTTTGGAAATAAAGAACCAGATCACTTAATGAAGTCATTAAGATCTTCATTTAAAAACGGAAAAAGTCAGTTTGGCAACACTGTACCAACACCACGAAGTTAACAGCTAGATTGACATTTGTAAATGAAATTAATAATAAGGTGTAGTGAATTAATTAAATGTTGTTGGATAAATTTAAATTTAGGTAAGTACAAACAGTATTAAATAAAGATTTAAAAGTAAAATTAATTAGTATTCACCCAATGCTAAAAATGATTGGATTCTTTTGACAATGTTATTGTTATAGGTTAGGGATGAGTGCAGACAAAATAATGGATAAAATCAAGGGGAAATACATGGATTACAACCAAAAATAATAAACAGAAGGAATAAGGACCAATGATAATATGCCGAGTCAGTTCACCAACAATTTGAGGAAGGAAAGTCAATCGTAAGTAAATCAAAACTAAAATCGTAAACTCACGTATAATATTGTTCCTTCAGATAAAATTATACGTACACTTGGCTCATCTTAATCTTCAATCAAATTGCAACATTAAATACCTTCTTAATAATTATATATTTCTGTACTTCCAAATTTAATTCACCGTGTCCTTCGCAGCTGCAACTCGTGCCACCAAAAATCAACTCAAATTGCCTACGATGATACAGCATTATAAGAAGTTAAGTAAAACAACTTTAAATAACATTCAAAATTAATTTGTATCTGTTTTTTTAGGCAATTGGAATTGGAACGTAACATCCTCTTTAGTAACCACTTCTAATATCTCTTCGTCCGAGATGAATTGGTTTTTACGGTTTTCTTCCCTATTATCTCCAGTTGCCATTGTCTGTGTCGACATTTCTATACCTATTTTTGTTTTATTTTCTTTCTCCTGTTTATTTTTTTGAACTTCTTCAAATTCCATTCTCTCCATATTTGTTTCTAGTTGATTTGCCACCTTCTTAATTTCCAGTTTAGTGGTTGTACACTCACTGTTAAGTTTTTTAACTTTCTAATTAATTTTCCCATTATTTGGATTGCTGTGGAGTTTTTTGCAACATTCCGCTTTTTAAAAATGCATCCATCTTATTGCGTTTTTTGACCCTTGTCCTAGTTTCACTTTTAATTAAATATCAAATTGCTGTTTTCGCGTTTATGTTTTATTATGTACCACTAGACGTGTCGCGCGTCACGACACAGTTGTGTTTTAAAACACGACCGCACCTTCATATTTTAATGTGTCCTTATCACAGTTTTACACTTTTTTGAACTATAAACTTTCACCTTTCCACTGTTTGTTCTAATTCACAGATTTTTTTAATTTTTTTAAATAACATAGATTATTCACCATTACTTAAACCGCTTTTATGCACATTTGCGAGCGCGTCCGTTCTCCGTCGGACATTGACCGCGACTCATGGTATCCTGGTATCGTCGGTTTATTCCGCGGTATTCAGAGATATCCAAACCGTTGATCAACCTGACGAGAAAAGGGCAGAAGTTTGTATGAAGTGAAGAGTGTGAAGAGCGTCGACGATCCTCAAAGAAGCGCTTGTGAGCCCTCCTGTGTTCGCCTGCCTTGACTTCACAAAGCCTTTTACATTGCAATGTAATGCATGTGATGTGGGGTTAGATGCGGTATTAACACATGATATCGAGAGGACCGAGAGAGTGATTTCTTATTTATCTAGGTCACTCACTAGTGCGGAGAGAAAATTCTACCTTACAGAAAAGGAATGTTTGGCAGTTCTGTGGAGTATTGATAAGCTGCGCTGTTACCTGCAGGTTCACAGTCATAACAGACCATTACAGTCTGTTATGGCTGGACCATCTAAAGGACCCACAGGGAAGGCTAGGCCGTTGGGCTTTACGGATGCAGCAATTCGATTTTCAAATACTGCACAAAAATGGCAAAAATTATATAGTTCCGGATTGTCTATCTCGAGCTATCCCAGAGGGAAATTCTCTCAACGTTAACTTCATACAAACTCAGCCGGAAACAGTGGTCAATAAGTGGTTTTTATCCATGGTCCAGCGAGTTCAAGACAAGCCTTTAAATTTTATTAATTGGAGGGTGGTTCAGGGGGATTTATTTTATTTTGTGGGAAACAGTTTAGGGCAGGAGGTTTGGATGCGTGTCGCTGGAAGAAAGTGATTCCTAAGGAAAAGCGAAAGGAGTTGTTGCTTAAATGCCATGATGACCAAACTGCAGAGCATCTTGGCATTTATAAAACATTCAACCGCATTTCGATCGATTACTATTGGCCTAAGTTAAAGGCAGATGTAACCCGGTATGTAAACGCCTGTTTTATTGTGCCACCCATAAACTGGAACAAAACAAACCTGCAGGTCTCATGGGTACCTTGGTTTTGCGTTGCTGGCAGATGATCAGTATGGATCTGATCGGTCCACTGCCACGCAGTTTTAAGGGTAATACATTTCTCTTAGTGGTTACTGACCATCTTAGTAAGTTCTCTTTAATCTTTCCACTTAGAAAAACTACCACTCAGAATGTCTGCAAGATGGTAGAAGAAAATGTTTTTCTAGTGTAAGGTCTTCCAGAACTACTTATTACTGACAATGGTGTGCAGTTTCGAAGTAGGGACTTTACCAGGCTGACCAAAGACTATCGTGTCAAAGTTATTTATAATGCACTTTATTATCCGCAGAGCAATCCTTGTGAGCGGGTAAACAGGGTTGTTAAAACCATGATCTCCTCCTACATCGAGGATGATCAGAGGAAGTGGGACGTTTACCTGCCACAAATTGGGTGCGCTCTGCAAACAGCTAGACACGAGATCACTGGTGAAACTCCACACTGCCTTAACTTTGGTTGTGATATGTGTCTGAGTGGTGACAAGTATAAGGAAAGAAGGGTCAGAAGGGACTTGATGGATAATACTGATGGGAAGGACAAGGAGAGTGAAAAGTGTGAGGTATTAAAAGATCTGAGACTAAGGGTGCAGGAAAAGTTACAGGAGGCACAAGTGAAAGTACAAACTCGTTATAACCTGAGGCGTCGTTATGTTCTGTTTCAAATTGGAGACAAAGTTTGGAAGCGAAAGTTTAAGCTATCTGATGATTCCAAACATTTTAACGCTAAATTAGGGCTCAAGTTTTCTGGGCCTTACCTGATCAAAAACAAACTTGGGTCAAATGTTTACAAACTAGTCACTGATACTGGACAATCTAAGGGCAACTATCATGTCCAAGACTTAAAACCTGTACACTCTCTTGATAATTAAGGCATTTAAAATATTTCAGTTGTTTATTTTTAGTTATTGTTTATATATGTTTACAATCATGTTAATGTAGTATTTAATTATATCCCCATCTGCTAATAGTTGTCATTTTTGTACTTTAATATTTTTTCTACGATTAAAATTCAATAAGGGTGGTCCTCAACCAAAAAAAAATAATTTTTATTTCATTAATTTATTTTTTTTGGGAAACAAAGGTGGAGTTGGTGCCAAAACTAAGGACCTTTAGATCAAGGGTGAGTCTCCACCTCTAAAATTAATTGAAGGGCAATCAGCCACCCCCCAGCTGCCACCAGCAGCTGCGACTTAACAGCCATCAGCGGTTATCCTCGCCGGCCCATCAGGCCAATCGGCGCTAAGGTCTTCTGCCACCAAAAGCGCCGCCCCCGCAAAAAAGGAAACGCTAGAAAAGGCTACATCAAGATGAGATTCAGGCCTGCCGCCTTGAATGTCAACCCCGTCGGTGACGTGGACGCTGACGAGGAGCCTAACTCCAAAGCCGCCGCCAACAACTCTAAAGCTCGTCTACCGGCAATCGTCCTGAACGATAAAGAATTTTACCCCGACTTCTCCAAAACGTTCGGGGAGAAAAATATTCATATTTTATCGGCGCAAAACACCCACGAAGGCATTCGCATGATGCTATCTACCATTGCCGACCACAGGAAGGCAACCGACTTACTTCAAGCTTGTTAAGCAAACTTTCATACGTGGGCACAAGCCGACAAAAAATGCTCAGAAGTAGTAATTAAGCATGTTCCGGAGTTTTTCTCCAAGGATGACGTGGGGCGGGTGCTGGAATCTCTAGGATTCTGCCCGTCAAACTTTCAACGTATGGGTAACCAATTTATCCGCTTTCACATGGTATCTGTTCAACTTCTAAAAGGACAAAAGAGCTTAGAGATCATGGATCTTGACGTGCTCTGTAGTTTTAAGGTTGCGGTGGAGCGCAAGAAGCGCAGTGGCGGCATCCCCCAATGCCAAAAATTCCAGAAGCACGGCCACATAGCGAATCGCTGTTTCACTAAGGCATTTGTTTGTCGCAATTCTGCGGGCCTCCCAGTCGGAGTCCTGCACCAGAAGCACTTCTGCCAAATGCGCCCTATGCAACGGGCCATATCCCGCAAACGATGAGGGATGTAAAATCTATATTTGTATGTTGGCCTCAAACGGCAAAAAACTTGGACCAGCGGTCCAACCAGCCCCGGCCCAAGCTCTGACAGCCCCTTAAGCTTCTTCTTAGTCTTCAGGTCCTCACAGACTTGCAGCACCATCAGCGAACACTACGTTTGCTAACGCAGTTGCCCCCAAAAAGCAACCAGTGGTCTCTAACGAGAAAATTGCCGCCATTTTAAAGGAAATTAATGAATCTCAAATGAGGTTCATGGAAAATATCCTCAAACAACTCAACCAATAATGGATAATACACTCAATGTATTATGCCGCATTTGCTTTTGGAATGCTAATAGCATTACAGAAAAATTAGGCAAAGTGGAAGCGTTTTTCATCAAACAAGAACTCCACATCATGTTGATGTCCAAGTCGCGCCACAAACCTAATCAAGCTTTGAGAATCCCAAATACCTTTACGTATTTGGAAACGTCGCCGGTACTCATGAGGCGTAGAACACTGATCTTTGCAAAAAGATCGGTGCACCATTCCGAAGTAGATACCCCCGACGCGATGTCGCTTAAGTCAAATGGGATAGTGGTGAATGTGCCGGGGTTGGGCACATTCAAACTCGCATCAGCATATATAAGACCGACAAATCGCATCAAAACAGCGGACTTTGATGCGATTCTTTATAATCTTCACCCCACCATCATAACGGAGGACTTTAATTCTAAACATCCGGCCTGGAATAGGTAAGAAACGTCAAAGGTCGAGCGGTGTTTGACTACGCCGAACAAAAAGATCTTTAGGTACTGGGTCCAAACAAACACACTTTTTACAGCGCCGCGGATCACGTAGGGGACGTTCTAGATGTAGCAATACTAAAGAACGTCAACTAGCAGTATACCATATCCGTCGTCGAAGGCCTTAGCTTCGATCACAGCCCTGTAATACTGGAGCTCTACGGAAGGGGATCACTCGGGGATGGAGGAAAATTTGTAACACAAACGTGTAACGGTCTCATTGACCGTTAGTGCTGTGAAATTTTCTTTTTAATTAAAAGGCTCAAGGGAAGCTAGATTTACATAATAAACTTAGGTAACTTTACTTAGGTTACAATTATTTATTATAAATTTTACAACTTACGTGTTTATTTTTATATGTATATTTATATCAATTGGAGCATTAAACTTGCCATCTTAAGTCCGAGCCTGATCAACTCCGACTGTTGAGACTCAAGGTATATTGGTGATGGTTTGCCACCCTTCCTGCAGCTATCCGTTTAGGTTGCCGGAGTCTGTAAGTAAAAGAATTATCTGTTTAATTGCTTCAGTTTAATCGACTCAATTACAATTTAAATATAACAACAAATGTTCCTCGGCTCTGCTGTTTGAGTGAGTAAATCTCAATAAGTTTGAGTTATGAAATTAATTAAGATAACAAACGCAGAAAGGAGTCGTTGACTTATTTTTAATAATGCTAGGGTTTATATAAAATAATAAAGTTACCTTTGTAAGTAGTGTACAATGGCGGGTTCCAGGCCACCTCCGACCCTCCATACAAGTGGCGCCATCTGTCGGAACAGCACCACCTGTGCGGCCGGAGGGTGAACTACAGCCTAGCGGACGATAGGTGAACTAAAGTTGTTCACCTATCGGACGATAGTTGAACTATTACCACCTATCGGACGATAGTTGAACTATTACTTGCAGAAACCTGTGCAGAAATCTGCTCGGACGATAGTTGAACTATTACTTGCAGAAACCTGTGCAGAAATCTGCTCGGCCGATAGTTGAACTATCACTTGCAGGAATCTGCAGGTTGAAAAGTTTGTAAAGATTGTCCACCTATCGGATGATAGTTGTAGTCTTATCGGATCAGAATCCTGTAATAAATTAAAGAAAACTGTGGAAAAGATTGGGGATCGGGGCCGGGGAACAAGGAACAAATTTTATAATTAATGCATTTCATTAATAATGTTTTTCATTAAACACATTGATTTCTATTGAATAAATTGAAATTGAATTAAATTTATGATAGTTCAATGTATAAATTAAGAATTATTATTATCATATATATTATACAATTTTTTTTTTTTTTTGAATAATCATTGCACGTGTAGTAATTAAAACATACAATGTATTATTGTAATTATTTATTTGAATTAATATCAACAGTATTAATTGTAACAATTAAGATGAATTAATGATAAATTTAATTGTAATATTTATTCTTAATAACAATTGCGAGTATATAAGAGCTGATGTAATTACTTAGGTATTTAGTATTGTGACGTACATACAATAAACATGCGAGTCAATCAACAAAAAAATAAATTTATAATTAAAAATTACGATAAAATTTGCTTACATAAAAACAAATTAATTTCGCGTCATGGTAATTTATTACCTGATTCTATAAGATGTATAATTATTGGGCCGAGTAATTGTGGAAAAACAAATTTAATGCTCAGCATGATTGAAAATGCAAATGGACTATATTTTGAAAATATATATATATTTACTCCAAATCATTGAATCAACCAAAATATGTTTACTTAAAACAAATTTTAAAAGGAATAAGAAATTATTATGAATATAATGAATCCGATGAAATTCTATTACCGTCAGAGTCAAAACCTAATTCGATAATCATTTTTGATGACGTCAGTTGTTCACCTCAAAGTAATATAAGAAATTATTTTTGCATGGGTCGACATAACACTGTTGATTGTTTTTATCTCTGTCAAAACATGTTTCGACATAAGGCATTTTATTTTATAGAAATCTGAATATTATAAATATATATTCATTGTTGCTTCATCATTCCAATTGAAGGTAGCCGCATATGTTATTTTTCTAATGTGAATTTTTTAATAATTGATTATACAAAACACTATTTAACCTCTGATAATGTATTGGCGATTATAAACTGTAAAATTATCATACCATGTAAATGTATGCGTCGTGACTTGAACGAATAGATTTGTTTAATATTTTTTTGGGTGTGGAGAACCATTAATATAATTAATAAAAAAATATTTGGATATTAATATGTAAATTATGATTGATAAAATTTAAAACTACTTATTAAAGATTGTTCACGGTAAATTTTATAATTGTTTTCTGATAATTTTAAAGAGTTTAAAGCAGTTTCTAAAAAGTGATAGATAGTATTAACATGGAATTCTTTAGAGCTGTAGCAATACAATGACTAAGTGGTAAACAGTTTTAAGCAATTCTGTGCAATTCTATTTTATTTATAAAATGTATTAAATGTAATTTCAACAATACACAAGTGAATCAGTTTCAAATTCGATTCAATAAACAATATTTATTGGTGATAATATAATAAGTTGCGGCCTTGACTTGGTTTTTGTTATCATTATTGTTCGTGACATTTATTGTATAACTAAATTGAGTAATATTATTTAAAAAAATATTAATCGCTTGTAATTTATAATTATGTTCATTTTTAAATAAAATCAATAACTTGTGTTGAACTTAATAATAATTTTTAATGTATTAACAGTATAAAGAGATTAAGCAGTTATATAGCGATTGATATAGCAGTATAAAAGCGGTAGCTATTGAAGAGCGCCTGATATAGCGCGCAGTATAGCGGAATAGCAAGCGGTATAGCGGAATTGCTAGCGGTATAGCGGAATAGCGAGCAGTATAGCGGAATAGCGAGCGGTATAGCGGTATAGCGGAATAGCGAGCGGTATAGCGCTACAAAAGCGCTCGCTATTTTTAGAGATGCGGTATAAGAAGCGCTCTCTATTCCGCCATACCGCTCCCTATTCCGCTATACCGCTCGCTATTCCGCTATACCGCTAGCAATTCCACTATACCGCTCGCTATTCCGCTATACTGCGCGCTATATCAGGCGCTCTTCAATAGCTATACTAATGCTATATCAATCGCTATATAACGGCTTAATCTCTTTATACTGTTAATACATTAAAAATTATTATTAAGTTCAACACAAGTTATTGATTTTATTTAAAAATGAACATAATTATAAATTACAAGCGATTAATATTTTTTTAAATAATATTACTCAATTTAGTTATACAATAAATGTCACGAACAATAATGATAACAAAAACCAAGTCAAGGCCGCAACTTATTATATTATCACCAATAAATATTGTTTATTGAATCGAATCTGAAACTGATTCACTTGTGTATTGTTGAAATTACATTTAATACATTTTATAAATAAAATAGAATTGCACAAAATTGCTTAAAACTGTTTACCACTTAGTCATTGTATTGCTACAGCTCAAAAAAATTCCATGTTAATACTATCTATCACTTTTTAGAAACTGCTTTAAATTCTTTAAAATTATCAGAAAACAATTATAAAATTTACCGTGAACAATCTTTAATAAGTAGTTTTAAATTTTATCAATCATAATTTACATATTAATATCCAAATATTTTTTTATTAATTATATTAATGGTTCTCCACACCCAAAAAAAATATTAAACAAATCTATTCGTTCAAGTCACGACGCATACATTTACATGATATGATAATTTTACAGTTTATAATCGCCAATACATCATCAGAGGTTAAATAGTGTTTTGTATAATCAATTATTAAAAAATTCACATTAGAAAAATAACATATGCGGCTACCTTCAATTGGAATGATGAAGCAACAATGAATATATATTTTTAATATTCAGATTTATATAAAAATAAATGCCTTATGTCGAAACATGTTTTGACAGAGATAAAAACAATCAACAGTGTTATGTCGACCCATGCTAAAATAATTTCTTATATTACTTTGAGGTGAACAACTGACGTCATCAAAAATGATTATCGAATTAGGTTTTGACTCTGACGGTAATAGAATTTCATCGGATTCATTATATTCATAATAATTTCTTATTTCTTTTAAAATTTGTTTTAAGTAAACATATTTTGGTTGATTCAATGATTTGGAGTAAATATATATATATTTTCAAAATATAGTCCATTTGCATTTTCAATCATGCTGAGCATTAAATTTGTTTTTCCACAATTACTCGGCCCAATAATTATACATCTTATAGAATCAGTTAATAAATTACCATGACGCAAAATTAATTTGTTTTCAATTAAGCAAATTTTATCGTAATTTTTAATTATAAATTTATTTTTTTGTTGATTGACTCGCATGTTTATTGTATGTACGTCACAATACTAAATACCTAAGTAATTACATCAGCTCTTATATACTCGCAATTGTTATTAAGAATAAATATTACATTTAAATTTATCATTAATTCATCTTAATTGTTACAATTAATACTATTGATATTAATTCAAATAAATAATTACAATAATATATTGTATGTTTTAATTACTACACGTGCGAAGATTATTCAAAAAAAAAAAAAATGTATAATTTATATGATAATAATAATTCTTAATTTATACATTGAATTATCATAAATTTAATTCAATTTCAATTTATTCAATTGAAATCAATGTGTTTAATGAAAAACATTATTAATGAAATGCATTAATTATAAAATTTGTTCCTTGTTCCCCGGCCCCGATCCCAATCTTTTCCACAGTTTTCTTTAATTTATTACAGGATTCTGATCCGATAAGACTACAACTATCATCCGATAGGTGGACAAACTTTTCAACCTGCAGATTCCTGCAAGTGATAGTTCAACTATCGGCCGAGCAGATTTCTGCACAGGTTTCTGCAAGTAATAGTTCAATTATCGTCCGAGCAGATTTCTGCACAGGTTTCTGCAAGTAATAGTTCAACTATCGTCTGTTAGGTGGTAATAGTTCAACTATCGTCCGATAGGTGGACAACTTTAAATTCACCTATCGTCCGCTATGCTGTAGTTCACCCTCCGGCCGCATAGGTGGCGCTGTTCCGACAGATGGCGCCACCAAGCTGAAGTGTGAGCTTGGTGTGTGGGGGGCTCCTGGTTTATCGCCTAAAAAAAACAATAATTAATTATTGGTTTTAAAAGGTTACTTAGTTAATGTGTGGGATGGGGGCGGTTTTGGCGGTGTATCGATGGGAGGGGGTTTGCAAGAAAGATGCTTGATTCACCTGAGCAAACACTTGATCCACTGGAACACTGGGTCTTGCCGATAATGGATTTTATCGCTGTTGTATGGTTTGACTTGAAGATTATATATGCCAATAAATTAAATTAGAGTTAGCTTGAAATCATAGTAAAGCGATAACTTACCTATGCTATTTGTTTAAATCCCTTAAATGTACATGTTAGGCGCACCAACATCGTTTTCCGCGAGTGTTTATAATTTTATTTGTTATTGTAAGAAGTTGGGTTAAGTTAAAACGTAAATGTCAGATATGGAAATAAGGGAGAAAATCCCTAGCATTTGGTGGCGTAAATTGGCAATACTGATTGCGAGGGAGCAGTGACGTTCTGTTGGGGGTTATTTTTATACTAAGTTACTGCGTAGTCTTAGTATGTAGCCTTTATTAATTAATTTAAATTCACTTATGCTTCTTATAATTGTATATAAATAGATTGTGAATGTGGTATAGATTTGTAAGGTGGTTGTTTGGCTGTTGTTTGGCATTGAAGTTCCATTTTAAGCGCGCCTATAAGCGGTGTCCCACGTGCCGCGGGAAATGCTTTTTATGTACAAAACTGCGTAAAAGCAAATGGCAACCGTTTTCCGGCCTCTTTGGGCAACAAGCGTGGTACAAGTTGGGTGGTGAAGGAAGAACAGTTTGGGCACGTGGTCGAATAATTCAAATTACCGCGGCCAACTAAAATAACACCCAACAAGATTTTATTGACGGTAGATATGTGCCATATATCTACTGAAGATACCCGCATGTCATAAAAAAAGAAACAAAAGTAGAACAACTACCAAAGAAAATTTTAGTTTTTTTGTATTGTACGTAAGGGAAATAATTATTTAATTATTAATTAAATGTTAAACTAATTGTAGGCTGTTTGGAGCGTGGGTAGACTGCTACATTGCCCTAACACATAAAAAAGAAAAATTGTTACTGAATCGATGACCAAATAGAGAGTTACATATTCAAAGAATTCACGAGTAGTGTTTGTTTATTTTGTATCCTGCCCCGATGATTACAGGACAGCCATTTATTGTTATTGGCGTCCTAGCCCCGATTAAAACCACCAGGTCTCAACCAGGAACGAGGCACCGGAATGGTGCGCTAAAGAAATCATCTACAAAGCAATTGGAGCTTTTGAGTCGTGCAGGTGAGTGTTCTTGTGATTTCGGCATTTTCTTTTGTTGCGAACTGCCTGGCATCGTGCCCGCCTGGCCGTCCGCACACAAATTGACCATATAACCATTCTTTTATTCATACGTGTTTCGATAATTTTTTTTATTGCGAGGCTATGGCCCCCTTATTGCACTGAGCTGCGGCATGTCTCTTTTAGTCCATTAAAAGGTGACAAACGGATTGTCATCTCTTCTTGCGATCCCTGGAAGAGAACATTAGCAGACTTGCCCCAGTACGAACGGTTGATAACATCGAATATACTGTCAAAAATTTCACGCGCCAAATCCACCAAGCCACAGAAAGGGCTTCTAAAACCCATCAGGTCTGGGTACATAATCCACTCGGACTATCACGCACAATCAAGGCACTGATCCGCACAAGAAATGCCGCCAGACGCCAATGGCAGAGGCATTGCGACCCCCAAGATCGCGTCCCCCAAAATCGCGACCCCCAAGATTGCAAAAATGGGCTTTAATTTGATACTGTGGGAAAGACCGAGGCATTCGCCGACAGCCTGGAACACCAATGCTTCCCGTCAAAAACGGCCGACACAAAGCACGTCGAAAGGGTCAAACAAGTGGTTGATGACTTGTTGGATGACTCTGACGACGACGAACCGCTGGAAAGCGTGCGATCTTCTCGCATCAGAGAAATCATCAAAGGTTTTAAATCTCGCACGGCCCCCGGCCCTGACAATACTTCTAACAAGGCTCTTAAGCGTTTTCGCATAAAGCAATAAGGGCACTTTCCTACAGATTGAAAAAGCTTTCTAGTAATTAATATTTCAAAGCCAGGTAAAGACCAAAATTATCGGCCTATCAGTCTTTTCAGCACAATAAGCAAGGTTATTGAAAGGGTGGTCTTGGACAGACTCCAGAACCACACAGAATCAATCAACATCCTCCCTCGTCACCAGCACGGGTTCAGATGGGAGCACTTGTCAGTTCATCAACTAAACCGCGTGACGGACCTTATAGGTTAAGGTTTTGTTACGTCTAGATTTCGTGGTAGACCTAAAACAAAATACAAATTACAATTGCTCATACAAATATTATTAATACTTATCTATATAATGTAGTATTCCTTATTCGATGTCAGCCACGATGTGTATTTGGTTGCCGAGATACCATGTTATCTGCACATAAATTATAAATGTTAATTAGGGATGTACACTGGTAATTTATATGTTAAAAGCTTGCATAAGTACTGCAGAGTTACCTAGCCTTTATAACTATAGCAAGGTTGGTTTATTATGATTCTTAATTCTAATATTTAACTTACAATTCAACGGTTGTCCAATTGTCGAGTGGTTGCTTCTAGTAATTAATTCCTGGTATTCCTAGTAGTTCCTTGACTTGTTTCCCTTGTTGTTGTTCTCCTTTTTTATCTTATCCAATTGTTTATTCAGTTCCTGTAGTGTTGTTTTAGTTAGTCCCTTTAACCTAAAATGAAAACATTAATCAAATATATTGTAACTTCTTTCTTTTAGCTTTATTATGTTTCTATATATTCTACTTAATTATTAATCAGTTTAGTACTTACTCAGTCGTTCGTTAATTATTATCTTCACTTAATAAACACTTAATTATCGTTGATTAACTGTCACATCCGTCATGTTTGACAGTTACTGAGCCTGGTGCGGCCAACTTCACCCGACTAATCCCAGTGGCGTAACACGCGTAGGGTAATATTAATTTGTTTCATTAATAATTTGCTTAATGAGTTTTATTTGATCCTTTTGTATTTTTTACTTTATCTATTAATTTGTATTCTTTCTTCCTTAACTTTTTTTCTTTTTGTTTTCCAAGTATCCTGTTCAATTTTAATATACTTATTTTGACTGGGACATGCGCAGGGCAAAATTCCTTTGGCAGTTTATGCTGCTGCTATTAAGATCATTCTCTTTTTCCCGTAACTTTTGCCGAGTAAACATCGCTTCTGCGGATCAGTTTACTTGTACGAAATAATTTATTTTACTTGAGTTTAGTAACCACGCATTAATGCGGATTTTAATATTTCGTTTACGGTGGAATATATATACTTTGTCCCTCGTGCAGTCTGAGTCAGGTAAGTGTGTTATTATTTTATTCTTTTAAATTTGTGTTATCCCTGTTAAACCTTTTCTAGGTTTTTAAAGTATCTTACGATTTTTCAACAATACGCACAATTGCTTTAATCCATTATACTTATGTAAATCGGATGCTTAATTGTCAGAAATTGTACATTAACCTTGAGATTACTTGCCACGTGTCGACGGACGTAACATCCTCTCTATTTTTGGAGGTTTATCTTCAGAGGGGCCATCCGAAGAGGCTTCCCAGCGAGGGACTTACTCGCTTGGATAACATTATTGTTAAAATTTTTATTTTAAATTTTGTGACCAATACTAATATTGGTCAATCTATTATAAATTATTTACTGAGAGTATATGAGTGGTGTGTGAAAGTGCAATTTGTATTAGTCTTATTAAGTTACTGTGAAACATTTTTCTTTATTTTGGGATTTGTACGCTGGTCATTGCCAGGTTGGGTGACATTAAACGTGTTGTTGAAAAGTCCAATTATAAATTTTGAAACCTCTGTCCCATTTTCTTCTCCCTATTTAGATTATTACCGGGTTTATTGTTTATTCCCGGAGGAACCACTTGAAATCATTGGAACCTGTGAAGACATAAATACCAAAAAAAAAAAACAATTGGAGCCCTAGGATATTCTGCAATACGGTGAGTGTTTACTATTTTTCTTTATATCTTACCAGAGCAGTGTACATCCCTTGTAATTTTGTCGGTCATAGTTTTGTTATTATTTTTATTTATTTTTTTCCCACCCCGTCTCCACTAGCAGGCCAGGCTGGTTTTAGTTCCTTCAGAGCTAAAGCTGAAAGGGGTGTAGCAGTTTTAGAGTCAAAAAGATCACAAAGCTTTTGACAAGGTCTGGCACAAGAGACTTATCTTAAAATTGCATAGAGCTAATTATCCTCTTCGACTTGTAAGGCTGATAGCCTCATTTTTAGACAGCAGAACTTTAAAAGTAAAGCTTGGTAATCACATATCTAGGGAGATAAACGGCAGAAGTTCCTCAAGGCTCCATTTTCTCTTTACTGCTATTTAACTTATACGTTATACGTTATACGGCACGGGGTCAAAATGGCACAATTTGCCAATGATTGTTGTTTAAATGTAAGTGAATAGAATTTTTACAATTAGCTGTTCCAATACTTTTCATGTTTAATAAATAAATAATAATAAATTAAATTAATTACAGCACCTTATTATTGTAAACGTCAGTCTAAATGCAGACTACCTTTTAGTTTTTTATTTAGTTTTTGTTATTTGATTTAAGCGCCATCTGGAAAACACATTATACTTTGTTTAATCTCTAGTATAACATTAAAAAACTAACATCTAGTATAATATATCATATTATTTGTAAATGAATTAATATTTTCAATACATTTTCTGTAATAACAATATTAACTAAACTGTTCTATCTACTATCTGATAATTTTTATAATTAATTCACTACTTTAATTTATACTTCAATTATTATTTTAGCTGGTAATTTTATATTTAACTAATTATGTTTGTATCATATACCTGTAACCCAAAGTCGTATTCAAGAGTGAAAATATTGTATATTTATATAATATTTTCACCCTTGAACAAAAAAGTGTTATAATATTTTCACCCTTGAACAAAAAAGTGTTATAATCTTTTTAGGGTATATAATACTATAATTCAGAAATTGAGTGTAATCAGTTTAATAATTTAAATAGTTTATCTGTAAAAGGGATATTTGACTGTTGTAACATAACTCTTACTTTTAATCAACAAAAATATATAGTAGTGAGCCTATACAGGTCACCTAGTAGTGATACTGATGAATTCTTAGATAAATTACATTTTATGTTGTCTATTTTATTTCAAGAAAAATTCATATATTTTATTGCTGGAAACTTCAATATCGACATTTTAAATCCGGACACTAATTCCGCAAATTTTAAAAATATACTGAGAAACTTTAATGCACATTTAGTTATATCTGAAGCTACGAGAGTAACAGATTATTCGAGTACATGTTTAGATAACATTATTACTAACTATAAGGGGAATTTATACAGTAAAATTGTAAGCACTTGTACATTAGATCATTTTGGTCAAATTTTACGATGTGATATAGAAATTATTAATAAAACTCAAACTGTAAAGCTTAGACAATTTGGTACACAAAATATTTCTAATTTTCAACAAAATTTTAAAAATATTTCTTGGTCTGGAGTTTATTCTACACGAGTAGTAAATGATAGTTTTTCTTTTTTCCTGAAACAATTTTTGAATTACTTTAACACAAATTTTTCATATAAATCTATACATTTAAATGAAAAAACAAAATATAATTGAAACAACCAACAATTAAATGAAGTAAAGAAGCAATTACAAATGTATCAAATGTTATCAACTTTCAATCTGGAATACAACATAGTATATAACAGTATAGTATATAAGTTAAATTCAGATACAATATGTTACTAAAAGAAACAAAGAAAAATTATTACAGAAGTAAAATCGTTAATGCAGTAAACAAATCCAAAGAATTGTTGAAAATTGTCAACATTTTAACAAATAATAACGGATCAAATCTTAAAACGATAAATAGTGAAAATATTGCTGATGACTTTAATGCCTATTTTACCAACAGCGCAGTGATGGACTTGATACAACCGGCAACTCACATTTATCATGACAAATTAGAAAACTATGCTAATAGTTTATTTTTAAGTCCTGTAACCAAAAATGAAATTATATCGTTATTAATGCGTATGAAAAATAAAAAAAAGCACTGGTATTGATGGTATACCTATAAACAAAATTAAACATTGTATACATGAAATTGTAGCTCCTTTATGTTACATAACCAATTTGTCATTTGAAACAGGAGTTTACCCTGATGAACTAAAAATATCTTTAGTAAAACCGTAACATATAAAAGGAGATTTGAATGATTTATCCAACTACAGACCTATTAGTTTGATTACTTGTTTTGCAAAGACATTTGAATATTTAATGGCCGATCGAGTTACATGTTTCTTTAACAATTTTAAATTATTCAACACCAATCAACATGGATACTTAAAAAATAAGTCAATAGATACAGCTTTATTTGATTTTGTATCAGAAATAGTAGAAGTTCTTGAAATTGGCGATCTATCTTGTGGCATTTTCTTAGACCTTTCAAAAGCCTTTGATAGTTTGGATCATAAACTTATATTGAATAAACTTTATAAATATGGTTTTTGTGGAAATGTGTATAATTGGTTTTTGTCATATCTGAGTGAACGTAAACAAATTGTAGAAGTAGAAAACAATGGTACAAAAATAAGATCCAAAGTGTTAAAAATGTCTGTGGAGGTTCCTCAAGAAAGTATCCTCGATCCACTACTGTTTATTATATTTACGAATGATATCATAAATGTAGTATCAAATAAAAACCAACAAATAGTTAGCTATGCCGATGATACTAATTTACTGATCAAGGGAACAGAGTACATGCAGCTTCTGCAAACAGGTAACGAGTTAATGGAATCTGTAATTCAGTGGTTTAGTAAAAATAAGCTAAAGATAAACAATAAAACAACAAATTGTATGTTTTTCAAAGTAAATAATGCTTTGGAAACGCTTTCATATATAACACTTAATAACGTACTAGCAAATTTCGTAGATTTGACACGATTTCTAGGAGTGTATATTGACAATACTTTATCTTGGAAAATACACATCCAAATTTTATGTAGTAAATTATCTTCTATAACTTTTGCGATTAGAGTACTCACAAATAACGTTCATAATGATGTTATACGAACAGTATATTACGCAAATTTTTACTCTAGTTTGAAATTTGGAATAATTATCTGGGGTAATTCACAAGTTTTTATATGTCAAAAGAGGGTTATACAACTTATTTACAAAATGGAAAATTTTGAAACTTGTAGAAAGGTATTTAAGGCTAAGAAGTTATTGACAGTACCAGCAATATATATATATATATCTATGAATGCTTAAAATTTGTTTTTAAAAATAAAAGTAAGTTTTATTTTTTGTACAAGAACACTAATATCCCACAAGGTCTAAATTAGATTTAGACTAACCAATTCATAAAAAGAGTGTTTATGAAAGAGGAACATTTTATTCTTGTATAAAATTATTTAAACACCTACCAAAACATATAAAAATTATTAAAAAAAAAAACATTATTTAAATGTATTTGGAATTACCTTTGTGATATGGAACTATTGTATTACAATTTAATGTTTAAATTAATATGTTCTTTTGTTGTGACTTGTTTCACAGACTATTTGTTCTCTGTTAAAATAAAATATTTACTTACTTATTTATAATAACGCGATTGGTAATAAAATAACCCGCTGAAATAAATTAAGCATATGTCGCAAAAACACTATATCTATGGGTATACTATACATATACGGATTCCTGACACATTTATTATTAGTCAAAATTCCGGCAGGTGGTGCCACTATGACTTGCCTATGTTGTTGAGTCACCTCCGGGTTCACGGCAGAGTCAGCAGACGGCCAAGCAATTCACACAGCAGTGTTGTAGGCTAATTTTTGGAAAAAGGAGGTAAAACCTGAGTTTCCTCCTCGTATAATTAATATAAAAATAATTATCTTTAGTCTAATAAATCTAATTGATCTATGCTTTTAGCTAAGATTTGATGAACATAAAAAGTTTTTTAAATTACTTTCAATAGACAGAGCTGTTAAGTTTGGCATATATTTGCCAATTTGGCGGTTTAAATTTGCGGTGAAAATTTAAATTAGCGTTTAACAATATTGTAAACGTACAAAGGGCCTCTTTGGCAAACCTTTAATTTTTTTTATTGTTTACAAAATAGCACCATTTTGTATCAACATTCAGAAACATCTCAATTTTTGTTTGTTTGTAAAACTATATTCTTGGTTGTGATATACACTAAACGTCATGCTTTCTTAAGTCAGATTTAAAATATTTGTTTTCAACACATTTTTCTTTAATTTAATCTTTCTTTACACTTTTGACAAATTAAAAAAATAAATAAAATATAAATAAATATATAAATTTTTTTAAATCATATTACATAGTTTTTAACATTAACAGTATTAACGCAAAAATATGTTACATTTTTGATAGGTGTTTTAGTTTTAAAAATTGGAGTTTTTTCATATTGTGTAAAGTTAGCAATATTGATAGTTTCACACATTTATTAATTAGTCAAAACTCTGGTAGGTGGGGCCACTATGACTCGTCTATGTTAATATATGCACCTCAAGCTCCTAAAGGGTATAAATACGGACATAATATCAAAATCATGTACAAGCCGTACCTATAGAACCAGTTCTTCTGAAGCTTATTTTGGCTAATTTTTGGAAAGAGGAAAAAAAACCTGAGTTTCCTCTTTGCATAATAAAAATAATTATCTTTAATCTGCTGGATGAAATAAATCCAACTATTGTAAGCTATCGTGGTCATAATTGTTTATTAATTATAATGCACGTAAAAACTAACCATCTCCGGACTCGTGACTCATAAATCTAATAAACTAATATTTTGATTGAATATTAAATAAAATAAACAAAAACATTAACATTTTTAATTTATTTAAAAAAAACTTTTATGTAAAAATAACAAGTTTTTACGCTTTTATTGGTCTAAGACTCACTCAGCGCCGCTAAGCATTGCTTTGCAAAACTTAATGTTTGCACCTTTAAGGCAACAGATGGCGCATAAACTCGTGGTAAAATATTTACACGGAATTTACTCATATTTTATTGTATGATATGTACATACGACAAATTTATTAGTTAGTCTAACCTCCGGCTGGTGCGGCTACTATGACTCGCTCATGTTGATAAGTGCACCTCCTGGTATAAATAGGCACGCATTCAATATTAAATTCACAACCTTGCTTACATGTTAGTGTAATGTGTATCTAATTTTTGATAAGAGAAGAAAAAACCTGAATTTCCTCCTCGTATAATAAATATAAAAATAATTATCTTCAGTCTGATTGATGAAATAAATGCGATAAATCCAACTATTGTAAGCTATCGTAGTCATGATAGTTTCATGGGCGCCGAGTGCATGGGGGCACCGAGGCGCGTGCCCCATTGACATATTCAATAAATAATATAAAAGTAAATTAACTACAACATTTAATCATATATATCACATATTTGTGGTTGGTAACAACATTAAGCCTGATGATGACCTTAAGGTCAAAACCGGTAGCTTCTAAATAAAATAAATGTTTGTTCTATGACAAATTTAATTTAACCCATTATTTTGGATTAAGGATTATTCATCAAATTTTTACAAACATAATAAGAATAATATAATGATAATAATAATATAATAATGGTGTTTACGCAAGAACAAAAATTTTAATTGTGGCAACATTAACAGTTAAAATAAATACATAACACACAACGATGAACTATTTTAAAACTTTATTTAAAAAAACAAAAATTTCAATGATTGTACATATAAATATCAGGTTGTACTCTCTTCAGACGTACCTGAATCAAGCAACCTAAATACCATAATGTTGTTTCGTGTAACTAATAGGGATTGACAACAACAACCAAGCTTCATCTATAAAAAGTCTTATTCAATATTTCATCATTATTTATATTGTAAACAACCTTTTCATGTTTAATGAACAGCCTGTCAGGTGGTTTCTTCTTACAGGTGCATAGTTTGTGATTTGTAATTCACAACCTTTTTATAAGAAATTCTGGAGACTAAAGAGAGTACAACCAGGTGCCATCTTTATTGATAGTTCTACTGCGACTTTAAAAGCACTCTGTTTTTGTATAAACATTTTTGTACATTTAACTTAAACATCCAAATCATAGTATACTTAACACATAATTTACACTACTTCAAATTTACACTGCACTTTACAGTTTATAATTTATTATCAATTTACCTAAACATATTTTTAATAAACATTAACCTAATATAAAAATTAATGACTATTATATAATTTAAATATTCAATTAATACTTCTGTTCAGTCACAGTTTGTGCATAACACACTTCACACTATTTAAAATTCATTCAATACTTCTCGATTCACATTTTGTTATAATATTAATAACAATAATAATAGCGTCTTTATTTCTAATATAATTTATACATAAAAAGGCAAAGTTCAGTTTTTCACTGGTCTTCCACTTAACCTCAAATTTTTACAATAATTTATTTTCTAAAATTAAACTGCATCAATTTCCACATGTTCTTACATTTCTTATTCCATACCAAAGATGCTCTGCTGTTATAACATCCATTGTAAACAATGTACACTTCTAATAACTTTAATTTAAAATAGCCAAAATGTCTACAATCTGACGTTTCATAATGTCAACAGTCTCTTTAAATTAACCTTTACATTATTTTTAATAAACAATAACCTTACTTAAAAAGTGACGAACGTCTATGAAAATTGACGTTTATTTTGGTAACTTTTAGAATTCCTTTGTTCAGGGTAAACAGGTTAAGAAACTGATAAACACTAAAATCAATAAAAAAATTCCCAGAAATATTTGAAAAGCTTCATTTTTTGTTGATCACACTGTACAAATCAAAGGAGTGGTCTTAATAATTAGTTAATGTTATTGATTTAAATAATTTATTAGCTATTGTTCCTTATGATACGTAGCGGTCGGAATAGTTTTAACTAAAGAAAATTATTAATCATTTTGCATGTTAAATCACAATGATATACATTGTAATTTAAACTAAATTTTGTCTTTAAATTGTTTTTTCCACTTTATAATGTAATATATCCATTGTGCAACTGTTATTGCTACCAAAAAATATGCAAGTTAATACTTTTCATTATGCATATTATGCACATATTGCGTGCAAAAACTGAACATTACGTACAGGGCCATCAAAATTGATAGATCACCAGTCAAATATTGTAACATTTAATAAACAATTTAATTCTCTATCTATTAGAAAAAGTATAGTGTACAACTTGCACGTAATGTCCATTTTGCACACTTGTATAAATTGCAGCATTTGCCAAAAGCTCGTGCAATAACGTTTATACTCGTGGGAAGTTGAAATTATTACGTGCTAGTTGCACAATATACTATATAAAGTTTTATTGGCTGCTGATTACAAATATATTTATATTAAAAAATCTAAGAATTATTTTTTTCATTTTCTAAGATTGTAATATGTCAATGAAATAATAATGTAACCACTTTTTTGCTCTTTGCCAACTATTTATTTTGTAATTTTCACTGAATATTTCTGTAATTTTTACGGTATGCTTTTTCTGTAGAAAATACTATATCTTTTATATGATATATCTAATATTTTTTTGCTATTTTTTGAGAACCAAATAGTTTTTACTATTAAAAGTAAAGATAAATATTTTTTATATATACAAGATATAATATAAACTTTTTTATAACGATTTTTATTCATTACCTTTTTATTTATAAATATATATATATTTTTATTTCAATTTATTTTCGGATTATCCCGCGTTTTCTTTTTGAGTTGGACTCGACGTTTCGGCTGAATCTCATCAGCCATCATCATGAGAGATTTATTATTAATATTTATTAATATACATCAATATGACATTGATATATAAAACTAATTTTGTTGTCAAAGCTAACTTTCAAGAAACTTTATTGTGTGTAAAGTTTCTTTGTTTGACTTCTGGTAGTTGGTCTATTAATTGATCTTTCTACAGTCAAAACTTGTAAAGGAACTGGTTGTGATTTGGATGCTGTAATTAAATTAGTTGTTGTTGGTAAAGAAGCTGTTAGTGGTTTTTTTGAATTTAATTTAGTTGTTGCCAATGCTGTTTTCCAAGTAGATGGTAAACGTAAAGCATCATCTCTCTTATTGAGATTATCTGGTCTTTTTTCAATTTCGATGGCTTCTCTAGTTATTCTAGTATAAAAATGATTAATTTTTGCTAAAATTTTAGTTCCTTCAAAGTTAATTTTGTGATGACTTGAATTTACATGTTCCGTTAAAGATGAAGTAGATTCATTTTTTTGAACTGCTCGAATATGTTCTTCTTTTCTTCCGAAAATAAATTTAAATAAAAATAATTATATCCGCGAAAATTTAAAAAATAACATATATATATATGGGTAATTCCATTACTTTTCGACCAAACTTAAAAACTGAGTATCTCCAAACTGGCTCAAAATTAAATATGTGATAGTAGGTACCAAAAATACATATTTCCCAAATTTTCAACTTTTTAAGTCATGATCTTGATTTTTGGGAGTCTCTCAAAGTTCAGAAAAACGCCTAAAAATCACATTTTTTCGCTAATTTTCAACATTTTTTTTCTCAGCGTAGAAACAATGGATAAAGCTCTGCAAGGTCTGATTTTTTTTGTAATTTCTTGTACTTTAACTTGTTTTTTTTTTAATGTAGCCATTATTTATTTTCTTTAGCGTAGGCCGTTGTGAAAATAACCTTTAATTACAAAACCAACTCCACATTGAAAATGCCGTAACAAAGTCAAATTTTAATCAAATTAGGTCTAGTTTAGCTTAATTTGTTTGTTTTGAATTGTTCTTCAAATTTTTGCAAAGTTTTTTTTTATCGAACTAGTAAATCGTGAGATACCACTTTTCAAAGATTAGTAATTTGGTCAAAAATGCTCATTTTTGTATACATTGAAACCGTTGTAACTTTTTTCTACCTAAATTTTTTTTGCTAAAATTTTCAGTAAACCTTCCTTATATGTAGCTAAAACATCTCTTAAAGTTTGGTTCTTGGGAATAAAAATGGGCCTAAGCTACAGAACTTTCAAAATTTGTAAAAAACAACGTTTTATACGTTAATAATTTTTAGTTACGCTTTTATTTTTGCAAAAAAATTACATATTATTGCATTGGTTTGAACATATCTTAGATTAAAAATGTGTTTTTAATAGAAAATGTTTATTTTTATAAATATAGATATATTTTTATTTTTATTTTTATTGTACCTGTAAAACAAACACAAATTTTTTGCTAAAATCATATCATGGACGCCTTAATTCTAAATTTTATGACAAAGCACGCCAAAAAATACACAGGGCGTTTTCTAACTGGAGGTTCTTTTTTTAATTTCAAACAGAAAATCTAAATATCTTTTTTGTCTATCTCGCTTTGTTTTCGAGATAATTTAAAAATACACATTATTGAGAAAACTTTTTATTTAAAAAAAATTAAGTAAAAAAAGAACATTTTTACCAATGTTATCAACAAACAAAACAATATTACATATTTTAATAAGTTCTCAAAATGACTGCCATGAGCGTTGATGGAAGCTTGACAACACACTAAAAAAAAAAAATGATAAATTGTTTCAAAACCTGTTATGTTTTGAATTTGCAATGCTGCATTTGCAATTCTCTATTGTAGCTGCTCTACGTTGATTATTGGCTTTCCATAAACCAATTGTTTTATGTGTCACCTAAACGTTCAATAGATTTAGATCAGAAGATCTTGCAGGTCAGTTCACTGGATCTCTTCTACTAATCCATCTATCCTTAAAATTATCGTTAAGCCACCAAACTACATATCGCCCAACATGGGGGGGGCGGTGCTCCATCGTACTGGTACCACACTCTGTTACGTTAGGCAAGAGGGACATTGTTATCCAACAAATTTTCCATCTGGTTTTCAAGAAATTATGCTTATAAAAAATGACATGTGTATTCTCCGTTGTTGAACAGCATTTTTTACAAATTTTACTAACCGAACCAAATAAAACAATTTTGACAAGTATCAAAAGCTTGCAACAACGCACAATTGTTAAAGTAATGCTGTTTTGTTTGTTTTTTTTTGCTAGAAAAACAAGCTTGCATCAACGCTCATGGTAGTCATTTTGAGAACTTTAATAATTCTTTACTAACGGAATATAAAAAAAACTATTTACATCTACAATATCCTGCACATAAATAATGATGAATAATACAAACAATGTGTAATATTTAAAACTAGACAATGAACATGAAAAATACAAAATAAACACATAAAATGTATACATATAAAAACAAAATATAAAATTATTTATTAACACATTTTAATTGGTTCTTAAATGTACATTTAAAAACGCAAAACAAATCGATGTTATTAGAAAAGTTATTTGCAATTCTACACATTCTGCCAATAGATGATTGAATCCATAGTTGGTAGAATGTACAGATTCTCTAAATAATTGAAACTGTCTAGTTTGGCAATTATTGTTGGATATCTGAAACGGAAGAGTTACAAGTAGCTCTTGGCGGCAATCAATCTCAGACATCATTCGTCCACTTATTAAAATATGTAATATTGTTCTGTTTGTTACCATATTACAAATGTTTTTTTTTTAATGTGTATTTTTCAATTATCTCGAAAACGAAGCGAGATAGACAAAAAAAAAGATATTTAGAATTTCTGTATGAAATTGAAAAAAAAGACTTAGTTTTATTTTTGCCTACAGTTAGGAAACAAACTGTGTATTTTTTGGCGTGCTTTCTCATAAAATTTAGAATTAAGGTGATTTTAGTAAAAAATATGTATTTGTCTTCCAAGTACAATAAAAATAAAAATAAAAATATATCTATATATATAAAAATATATATTTTCTATTAAAAACACATTTTTAATCTATGATATATTTAAACAAATGCAATAAAATGTAGTTTTTTTGCAAAAATAAAAGTGTAAGTAAAAATTATTACCAGGTTATTAACGTATAAAACGTTGTTTTTTACAAATTTTGAAAGTTCTGTAGCTTGGGCCCATTTTCATTCCCAAGAACTAAACTTTAAGAGATGTTTGAGCTATATATGAGAAAGGTTTACTGAAAATTTCAGCAAAAAAAATTTAGGTAGAAAAAAGTTACAACGGTTTCAATGTACACAAAAATGAGCATTTTTGACCAAATTACTAATCTTTGAAAAGTGGTATCTCACGATTTACTATTTCGATCGAAAAAAACTTTGCAAAATTTTGAAGAGCAATTCAAAACAAACAAATTAAGCTAAACTAGACGTACTTTGATTAAAATTTGACTTTGTTACAGCATTTTCAATGTGGGGCTGGTTTTGTAATTTTACGCTATTTTCACAACGGCCTACGCTAAAGGAAATAGTGAATAGGCTAAATTTAAAAAAAAAAGTAAAAGTACAAGAAATTACAAAATTAATCAGATTTTGCAGAGATTTTTCCAATGTTTCTACGCTGAGAAAAAAAATGTTGAAAATTAGCAAAAAATGTGATTTTTAGGCGTTTTTCTGAACTTTGAGAGACTCCCAAAAATCAAGATCATGACTTAAAAAGTTGAAAAATTGGGAAATATGTTTTTTTGGTTTCTACTATCACATATTTAATTTTGAGCCAGTTTGGAGATACTCAGTTTTTAAGTTTGGTCGAAAAGTATTGAAATTACCCATATATATATATATATATACATATATATATATATACATATATATGGCCATGTATGTGTGAAGTAGTACGAAAAATATTTTTTTATGTTGCAACTTTAGGAATCGGTTCTTTAACATAAACTCTGCTCCCTTGATTTTTTTAGATTTTTTGTGCTACCCAGTGCCAAGATATTTAGGGTACAACTTTCAAAAATTTCAATTTTTTACCTTTTTTGCAATTTTCAAACGCCTGTAACTTTAGGGATTTTTTTTGCAAATTATTGAAGATAACATTTATTGCTTAAAATTGATCAAAAATTATAAAAAAAATGTGTTAGAAACATTTCCGTTAATTTTTAAAATGTTTTTATTCTATTAAAAACAGATTAAAAAAAAGATGTTGGGTATTTTTAATTATTTGTTTATTAGGTCATAAAAATACTTTTAAATGTTATTGTTAGACTCTGAAATTTTTAGGATGGGCAATAAAGAACTTTTCAAGAAATCAGCGATTTAATTTTTGTAACAGCCAAAAAAAACAACTTTATTATGCAATCGTCGCGATTTACACCTAATGCTTTAAATTATTTTAGTTAATTTAAATAACCAGTTTTGTATTTACAATCGGCTTCGACGTAGATGTTCCAGCGATTATGAACGCGTTAGAATAAATATAACATTAATTCAATCGGGTCATTTGACAACGCTGGATCGATGTCAAATAAAGTAAAATTCGTACAAATAATGGCATTTACACTTAAATTAATTTTTTTACTGCTTTTTCAAAAACAATATAATAACTAATTGCAACTAATATATTCAAACATTTTTACAAGATTGTAATAATAATAGAATTTGCTTTTATACCTCATTGTAAAAGTTTATGTTAATTTGTAATTACAATACTATATGCAATTGAAGGTATTATGCAACTACAATCTACCGTAAATATAACATTAATGCACAATAAATTCAATCGCGTCATCTGGCAACGCTGGATCTATGACGAATGTAGTGAAATTCGTACAAATAATGGCATTTAAATTAAAGTAAACGTCAAATTTGACAGCTTTTATAATCTGCTAACACTGTCAAATTATCAATAAATACTTAGGAGAAGTCTCAAATTCTCAAATATCGACTATTTCAAAAAATATACAGGAGAAAGTGCTACTTTAGAAATCAACAATTTTAAAACGTTAGATTTGGATGAACGTCCTTCATCATTTAATTTAAAGACGTTAAAGATCACGTCGAGTTTTTTAATAATCTCAAGACAATTTTTAAAAATCCAACTACGACAAGAATTCAAAAAATACAACTTTTGACGTTAATGCACTGGAGTACTCACAAAATAACAAGTATTTTTGGAGTCTCACACAGAGTTGTAGAAGCTTCTTAAAAAGTTTTAGAGGATAGTGGAATATTAGGTTCTCCTAATCTAAAACCAGGTATATTATTTTGACCATCAGTCTCATTTATTTGATAAACTAAATTTGTACTTATAATCATAGGAAAAATACTCGACGATGAAACAAAAGAGAGAGTTATTAACTTCTATTTAAAAGATGAGGTTAGTTCACAAATGCCTGGTAAAAAAGATTTTGTCACCACTAATAACGATGCTGGGGATAAATTAAAAAATAAAAAACGATTACTTTTGGGACCACTGAGAGAAATTATGCTATGCTAAAAGAAGAAAAACCTGATTTGAAAATTGGTTTCTCGACCTTTGCCATCTTACGACCGATTCAATGTGTTTTTGTCAAGAGCGCTGGCACGGAATTTATGGAATACTGTTCCGAAAAAGTCCATGTCTTTTTGACACATGCTTACATCGCAAAACAGCAATCAATATTTTTGAGAGATGTAAAAACAAAAATATCTGAGACAGAATTTATTGTTATTATGGGTTTTTCTGAAAATTATAGTTTTGATGTAGGAGAGGCTGCACAAGGATTTCATTAGAATAACAATCAAGCTACAATTTTTCCTGTCATGGTCCAGAGAAGGAAACCTTTTGCATAAAAATTATATTATTACCTCTAACAATTTAACTCATGACAATGTTGCTGTTCATACATTTATAAAGATTATAATTCAAAAATTAAAAAACAAATTTAAAATTATTAAAAAAAATCACTATTTTTCTGATGGAGCGCCGCAACAATTTAAAAATTATAAAAATGTTTTTAACTTATTTAACCATAAGAAAGACTTCAAAATTGATGCAGAATGGCATTTTTTCCCAACAGCGCATGGCAAAGGACCAAGCAACGGACTAGGTAGAACCGCTAAGAGAACTGCTGCAGCTGCAAGTTTGCAATTACCTGCCGATAAGCAAATCTTAACGCCTCAACAATTTCATGTTTTTTTTGTGTCATCTGAACGGTTAAAATATATCAAGTTTTTTTTTTCTCCGGCTTCTGATTATACTTTCAATGAAAAGAAACTTTTTCAACCATTTGTTAATAAAAAACGAATTAATCATATTCAGCAAAAACATCATCTAATTCCGACAGAAGATGGTATGTTTTCAAAAACTCACTCTTCAACTAATAATTTCTTTTTTACAAAACTAAAATAGTATGCTATAGAAGATTTTACAATGTACAGTGTAATAAATAAACGAATAAGTGTAACTACACAGAAGTTTTATTTTTTTTATTATGAAAAGCTTATTTAATAATAAAAATAAAAAATAGGAAGATATAAGTACTATTTACAAATGCACAATAGCTAATCATTAAATTGAATTTTATTTAAATATATTATTTATCAATATCATTTCAGAAATTATTGTTAATTCTAAAATAATAAATGAAATAGACAGTGAGTAAGAAACAACATACTAAGAATAAAGTTGATTTTTTTGTACAGCAGTTATTTTACAGATCAATCTCTAACAATATATAGAAACCTGTTTTATTTTTTGTAAAGTTTTCCGTATAATTTAAATATTGCATAAAAAAATTACAATACTTAAAATAATTTAGTCATTATTTTTGTTGTTTTTTTTTTCGATATTTTTCTCGATTACAAAAACGCTGATTTTTTAAAAAGTTCTTTATCGCCCATCCTTAAAATTTCAGAGTATATCAATAACATATAAAAGTATTTTTTTTTACCTATTAAACATCTTTTTTTTTATCTGTTTTTAATAGAATAAAAACATTTTAAAAATTAACGGAAATGTCTCTAACACATTTTTTTTAGAATTTTTGATTAATTTTAAGCAATAAATGTCTTCAATCTTCAATAATTTGCAAAAAAAAATCCCACAAAAAGTTTCAGGCGTTTGAAAATTGCAAAAAAGGTAAAAAATTGACATTTTTGAAACGTGTACCCTAAATATCTCCGCACTGGGTAGCACAAAAACTCTAAAAAAAATCATGGGACCAGAGTTTATGTTAAAGGACCGATTCCTAAAGTTGCGACATAAAAAAAATATTTTTCGTACCACTTCACTCATACATGGCCATATAAATAAAAAAGTAAATATTTAATTATTATTATTTAACGTATGACAAATATTACAAATACAATAATAATATACCATGTAATAATTTATTAATTTTTTATCTTATTTGAGTTGAGCATCAGTATTTTGTCTTCACTTTTCCTCGGTAACGTGTAATAAACTAGAAATAAATATGAATTAATATATTATTTTTACGTTTAATGAAATATTTTTACATAAACTTTAAACCAGAATTTATTTTACAATATAATATAATATTAAGTTTATATGAAACATCAAGTATTTTTTTATGAATTTCATCACATATGTCGTATACCAATTGTGAAGTGTAACTTTTCAAGAAAGCATAGACTGCTTATGAAATTGTCGATGTTACAACATATTAAGTTTGAAATTTGATTTCATTTAGCATTTCATTAATGTTGTAACACTTCAAAGTACTTCAAGCATCAATATAATAATTTAAAAGGACATGGAATTTTTCGAAAAAGTTTCAATAAATTAGTAGTATAAGAATGCCGGTTCTGCGCCTTCCACATTCCACATTTGTTGTCTCTCTCTAACACATGGGACTTTGTATTGCGGAAACAGTGTGTGTGAGTGAGACGGTCGGTTTTGATCAATTGACGCTAGATGGCGGCAGCAATAGCTAAAACTGGCGCAGGCTAGCGCTGCCGCATGAAGTCGGCGGCAGAGGGAGCTGCTGGCGGCATGCAGCCTGCGGCCGGATACCTGCGACCGAAGGAGGGGTGCCTACATACCACCATAAGAGCCGCTTGTGTGAGAGTGAGAACCAGAAATCGGAAATGGAAGGATGGAAAATATGAGAGGGGGAAATTCCAATGTTTTGTCTCAAGTGTGCGAGTGCAACGCGCGATACCAGCAGCCACCTAGCGGGAGCAAGCGAACGAGCATATATACAGGGTGGTCGAAAGACTTTGTATATACAGGGTGTGTCAAAAATAAATCCAATATGGCGACCGGAAGTGACAATCTTGACCACAAAATCAAAAATGGCGACCGGATGTGCGACTTCCGGTGTTGCAAATAGGGCCTTCATTGTACTCAAATGAAAGTGCTCGACACGTACGTTACGAATCTAAAATAAAAAGTTCTACTTGACCTGCTCCCAAGCAAAAAAAGTGTAAAAATAATCTTTTTTGACATGTAAACAATTAAACACCGGTCTGGATCAACAGCCTACGGTCAACTATCTGCAACCGAAGGAAGGGGTACGAATAGCAAATATGTAGATTTAGTTGTCTAGGAGTAACCAAATCTTTAGTTTATTACTAGTAATAGAGTAGTATACATCATGTCTGTCGATTTGAATTTCGAAGAAATTCTCGAAGATTTTGAAAGTTTTTTACACCTGGAATCGCGTTTGATTAATGAAGTAAAATATGCTCTCAATAAAAATAAAACTGTTAATGTGTCGGTTGGGTTAAGCCCTAACAGAGGGTTTTATCACTGTGTAAAATTATCAATGCAACAGAAAAACATTTCGTTTACACAAGACGAATGGAATAATGTTATTCAATTTAAAGAAGAAATTGATGATTATCTAAGGTTAAAGAGAAAACCTCAACTCGGCGGACAAAAGCGAAAACGAGTTTGTGAAACTTGCAATCAAAAAATAAAGAACAACGATGTTAATGTAGTGAAAGGACCATCTAAAACTATAGAGGTAAGATAGTCGTGATTTTCTAATTTAATTAGTAATTAATTTAATTATAATTATTTATAGGTGTTCGAAAATTGTAAATTGTATTTTGAAGATGTGTGTAAAAGGCAAAAAGTTGTTGTTGTTGAAAAAAATGACATAAAAATTTCTTTAGATCGACATTGTTTTAATACATTATGTAAATTGATTGAATTGATAGATTTACGAATGAACAGATTAAGTCAATTACATTTTTTTGATTTTTTTCATCAATGTTTGTCGGAAGTTAATATGCTCATAACTTCGGATACTACCGATATAGAAAAAGAAAATTTAATCAAGCAAGTGGCATTGCAGAACGAATCGTCGTATTTCGAAAACAGAGAGAGTCTTTTTGAAGTGTTAGTGTTCAATTTTTCGGATGTGTTAAAGCATTTAGCTTCTTTTAATTAAAATGAAATCAGTTCCATTTGAGATTTCAAAAAGCAAACAGCAATGGTGGTGTCAAGAACGTCCTCCATTAAACGACTCCATTTAAGAAATCGTCAACAACTAAACTATCAATTGGATCGTCTACTGCAGCAAATTATAAATGTTAAAAAAATTATTTGTGATTATGAATTGCAAAAGCAACTGTGTGCAAAACTCGGCGGGATTCAGCTCCGATGAAATTAGCAAAGTCGAAATAAGATTATTTGAAAATATAAATAAAGCCATTGAATTGTATGATGAATACAAGTTAACTGGTGAATACGTAAAATATCTACCGGAAAAATATTTACGATCGCTATATGGACTAAATTTGGAAAGATTGTGGGACTTCCTGCCTGAAAAATGTAAGAGTGATTTATATTTCCAAATAAGACTTCCCTGTCATAAGCATTACAACCTTCCAACCGATGAGGACCACATAGACGGACCGCCTCCACCCATAAAAAACTGTTTTAGATGCATCGCAGAAAGGTGTATCTGCAAAAAGTGTCAAGATTACCGATCAACTAGAAAAAGTGTCAAGAGCACCAAAAATGAATAGCACCGCATTCATACTATTATCAACTTTGCTTAATGGAACTTTGTTCATCACGAAACCCAAAGATGCCAGACAATGCTTCATAACCGCCATCGATAGAGGAATCAATGATAGTTGGCCTTTGGAGTGGAAAATGATGCACCTCGACAATACCACTCATCCAAGAACGTTCAAAATCAACGCCAGCACAATTCCGGGAGTGTCAAATGTGATGAATGCAACTTTTATGTTCCTCGATAAAAATCGATACGTAATGAATGTATCAAATCATTTAATAATTTCGAATGTTGAAAGTAATAACGCAAATTTAATATTGAGTCTAGAAATAATTTTGACTGTTAAATGTGTAATTATAATTTCATATGTATTTTATAAATTATATAAAAGATATATTAACAAACATTAAATAAAAGAAAATCAAATATATGTTATAACTGCGTTTTATTTCATCACTTCATAACAACATGCATGATAACATATCACCAGTTTTCAACAGGAAATTATCACATAATCAGAAGTAACAGGATGTAACATCCGCTTTTAACAGAAAAATTGCATCGTAATACAAGAATCAACAAGAAAATTCTTATCACCATCATACCGACCTTCTGATTGACAATAAATATAAATCATTAAATCTTTATCAGCCCTGTGATTGGTTAAAATAAAATAAAAATCTAATTCTTAAATTAGTAATAACATGGTGATCATGATGCAAAAACTTCACAGTTGATTCAGTGTTTGCGCAGTTCAGTTCACAATAGTTTAGCCCCATTTGCAATAGAGTTCATAATGTCCAATCTCAAAAAGTGTTATTTTACACCATTAAAACGAAAGTACGATGTTAAAAAACCACATGTAAATCCAATCGAGACCCCAAAAAATTCTATAAAACCGTTCGTTGAGGATATGGAGAGTCGACCAAGAGATCTACAACCTGAATTATTATACGAGTACATCAACCCCAAAGGTACTTACGGTTTAACACGCAAAGATGCAGAAAAATTCTACAACGTGGGGTACGATTTAGATGATGTGTGCATGCAACAGATTAACCTAAAAAGTCTGGAGTCACAAGATATTATTGAACGTAAGTTTTAAATATATTTTTCTCAAGTGAAATTTATTTCTACATCTAATCATTCTTTTCAGATACCCTAAAGTTCGAAGATCCTGTGGAGGAAGGCATTTGCAGATACGATGATGACGTCAAGCGGGAGATGCAGCTGATTGGAGAGAGCTCTTATACAATCAATAACTCTAGAACAAAGTTTGTGTCCATTGGTCTAAGTCCAGCACTGGGATTTATACCAATTATCAAAATCCACTGTGGACATAATGGTACTTTTAGACGCAACGAAATTTTCTTTACCGCAGAAGAATGGAGTGAATTCTCCAAAATGAATATAACCGAAATTAAAGATGGGGGCGCATGGAAGTACTGCGATCACCGCATTTCATATACCTCATACAAACAACTGGATGTTATATTACTTGAGTGCCGGAATTTTAAAATATTAATTTCTTTAATGACATTCAACAACTTGATTAATTTTAAGAATCTTATAAACTTTAAATTAACATTATTAAAATCCTATGAATTTGATTTATATTATAATGTAATTATGGCTAAATGTTTAAAATTAGCTCACGAAGATAACGATTTGTATGGTAAAGTTATCCGCTTATTGAGTGAGAACGATACAAAAGGAGAGCTCGAGTATCTTATGATGGAAACACTGAACATGTTTTACGGTAAAATGTATTATGACTATGAATGTATGAATATAAACTCCTGTTGAATTAAATGTTTAAAAAAAAAATCAATCTTATTATTTACTCCTTCACATAAATAAAACAATGTGTGTGGGTTACAATATAAATTTATTATTATTATTATTATTATTATTATTATTAAAACTAAACTAGTATACGATTAAATTATTATAAAACATTATTTTTATCAATCCAACTATTATGAGTCTTATCAAGTCCCAGCCACTTCACGAAAACTTTAGTTCCTTTTTTCTTTATAATTTTTTCCACTAGATATGCATCATTATGCTTAACAAGTTGAATTTCCTCAGCGTAAAATCCTCCTTTGATTGGACTCCCCCTTGAATCTTCCAACAGGTACACAGTAGGATTTGTGATTTTAATTGAAATCACTTTAAATATTTCGGTGGACCAATTAGGTGTGTATCCCTTCGCAAAAACGGTTTTCTCCTTGCTGATTCGCACAAAGTCTCCAATTTTAAATTTTCGCGGTCCAGCAATCTTGATGTGTGAATAAACGGTTTTCAACAACATCGATTCTTTATCTTTAGTGACTTCATTTGGTTTCATACCGATGGTACTATGCTTACGATTGTTGTAATCTTTTGTGATATCAGGTAATACATCGATCCATTTATATTTGCCTCGTAAACTAAACTCTCTATATAATATTTCTTTAATAGTACGTATCACTCGCTCGGCCATTGCAGCCTTTTTAATAGTAAACGTAGAGTAATGATTAATCGAATGCTTTTTAAGCAAATTTTCAACATGCTTGTTGTAAAACTCTTTACCCAGATCGGTCTGCAAGTTTTTCGGGATCCTACCACCATTAAATATTTTGTCAAATGCACTCTTCACTGACGGTCCGCTTTTATCTTTTAGAGGTTCCGCCCACAAGTATTTGGAGAAGCAATCGATTACAATAAGAATGTGTTTATATCCCTTATTTTCGCGAGAATACAGTATAAAATCAGCCAAATCAGCCTGCCACAAATCATCTAAACCTTTCAAAATGGTTCGTCTTCTAGAGAAATTTATTCGCGCGGGCTTGTGGATTTCAGTAACAATATCTTGTTTTACTTTACTCATTCTTGTTCGAAGAAATCAATTTTTGATGCTCTCCGCTTGAGCTCCCAATAACAAATTCATTTTTAATAACAAACTCCCCCCATTTTATTTGAATGTCGCTTTGAATTAGTTCATTTGTCTATTCGCTCGCTAATATCGTGAATTCGATCATTAATGCTGTTAATTTGAACCTTTACACTGTTGTATGTTGTTGTTAAGTTATCACGTATGGCTTCAATACGATCATAAACATTCAGATTGAAGTTTGTATGTGCATTGCTGACCAAGTTTATATTCTGCTCAATTTTATGCAATTCACCCTTAAATGTCAGTAACTTTGATTCAATCATTTCAGGAATGTCTTTAATGCATAATTGAATTTTCTTATCAAGATCCTCATATTTGATATTAATATGATCAAAATCAGATTTATTTTCGGCGTTTAAATTTTCCAAGAGAGTATTGATAGCGTTCTTATCATCATCAGATTTCTTGAGAAGATTTGTAATTTTAGAGTCGAGGTAGTCGGAAATGTTGTGAACGTACAGCTTAGTCGTGACATCAGTATCATCGATAGGAGCATTAACATTTTTCAAACGCTTGTGAGAAATGTCGAAATTCCCATCAGCATCGCGCTTAAAACCGTTGCCTGGCGGGCCTCTTGCACCAGCAAATGATTTATTTTGCGACGAATGACGTCCGAACTTGTCTACACTCATAGTGATATTGAGATTAAAATAAAAATTTAATAGATTATATTTGCTTCTCTCAGCTCTTCTTCGATGGAGGCAATCTCGTTAGCGTGAGATGAATTTCCGGCTCTACGTGAAGCGTGTAGCAACCACAAACGTTCTATTAACTCGTTAGGATTATCCCAGTATGTGTATCGAAAAGGCTTATCTTCGACTTCTAATGTTGAATCGAATCCTTTACCTGCGTACGAATTGGCATCTGACACACTCCTGCTGCGATTTGGACGGTGTGTAGTAGTAGTAGTATTAGCAAAGGCTTCCATTATCTCTTCATCCACAGTTTTCTCGTTCACTCTCATTGCTCTCGCTTTTTTACGTTCATCTAACATAGGTTTAACTAACATTTTATATTTTGTTGTACCAATTCCTTGATGTTGCTCTGCAGGATTATGATTTTTAAATAAAGCATTAGTAGCCACTAAAACTTCAAAATAGTCTCTTTTGTCTTGTTCAGTATAATTTTGAGGAGTTTTCTTGAATAATAATTCATACAATCCATCAGTACCTATAAATTTTTTCCCTCTTACATAAAAATCTCCAATCCCATCAATCATTAGCTCTGTGTTTCCAACGATTATCTTGCTGGTATCAATGTCATAATTAACTCCCGTTACCGAAGAGCGATCATAAACAATTTTATCAGCATCTTTGACGTATCCAATAAGTAAAGGCACTAAAACATTAGGATACTGTTCGAGATATTCTCTCAAACCACGTTCAGTAATAGGGTCTGGGTTTTCATTATTTTCAACAACTGTATTATCAATTGTATTATCAACTGTATTATCAACTGTATCATCTGAAGACTCTAACCTACTTTCGTAAGTCTCTTCTTCGGGTTTATAATTTTCCTCCCTAAGTGTGGTTGCATTTGACATACCCTCGTAAGAGTTTCTTTCTAAACCACCTTGTGTTTTATCAAATTGTATCATACTGGGTTCATATTGACCAAAGCTGACCATTTCCTCTGGTTTCGTAGGTGTAGAAGTTCTACCATATTTTCTCTTAGGTCTAATCGGAGTCACTTGCTGTTGCGGTGGTTGCGTAGGAGATTGTTTAATTTGAGGCGTTATATGAAGTACATTTGCAGGACCCGGAGGCAATGTAGAACTCTTTATTAACTCCTTAATTGGTTCAATTAAAGGCTTGTAAGTTTTATTTAAGATTTCATTATCATCGGATTGCTTCAATTTGAGAGCCATTACTTTCTTGCGAATTGCATGCTTTACAGTTATGAGTTCCTTATCAACATTGTGTTTCTCCGTATTGAAAGGGTTCCGTAATAGAGAGCGCTTCTTATACCGCATCTCTAAAAATAGCGAGCGCTTTTGTAGCGCTATACCGCTCGCTATTCCGCTATACCGCTCGCTATTCCGCTATACCGCTCCCTATTCCGCTATACCGCTCGCTATTCCGCTATACCGCTCGCTATTCCGCTATACTGCGCGCTATATCAGGCGCTGTTCAATAGCTACCGCTTTTATACTGCTATATCAATTGCTATATAACTGCTTAATCTCTTTATACTGCTTCACTTCAATAGAGATAGAAATAATAACCACACCCCTCTAACGCATGCGCTATACTGATTGAGGTAATTATCAGTTTATTATTATATACTCGTCGAGTCCTTTGCGGTATCTGCCGGCATCAGAATCCTTGTCTATCACAATGAAACCATACTTTTCTTTCCAACATTCTGCACATAGAGTTTTAAACTTTTCGAAACTCATATCGCTGCTCACATGGTCTTGGTATACATGTTTCAAATTTAAATCATCTTGTTTGAAGAGCATTATAAAATTTCCATTATCGCGAATCAAATGCTTAGGGATACGTGTATATGTTTGACATAGGTAAAATGAATCAACATTTTTATGTCTACCCATACTGAAGAAATTTCTAATTTTATCTTGTTTGTCACATGCAACATCGTCAAATATGAAAATTGAATTATTATTTGCTTCACTCGGATCGAGGATTTCGCAGTTTTCAGAAAATGGAAAATATCTAACTTCTGACATCGAGCTTAAAACGTCACTTAACATTTGATATTTTGGTTGATACAACGACTTTGAGTAAATGTACAAGTTTTCAAATTTTAAACCGTTTTCATGGAAAAGCATTGAAAATAAAACGTTAGTTTTGCCACAATTCGATGGTCCGCATATTAAAGCTCTTACAGAATTTGGGATTAACGGGCCATGTTTTTCAGATTGTCCAGTCGTATCCCCCACAACTGAGTCTATATTTATAATTGGTAAAGTAACTTTCTGCTTAACGGTTTTCATTATACTAACTAAAACTCTAATTAATATGGCTATATATACACATCATTGATCTGATAAAATTATTAAGCAATGTACCACGGTAGAGGTATCATCAACAGCGCTATAGATAAGTTACCTGTTGAGCTCCACTTACCCGGATATAAATATTGCGGTCCCGGCACCAAGTTGAAGAAGCGTTTGATCAGAGGAGATATCGGTATAAACGAATTGGATAAAGCTTGTATGCAGCACGACATTGCCTATTCGAATTCATCCAAGTTAGAGGATCGACATAAGGCAGATAAAAGTTTGGAAAAATCTGCTTGGGGGAGAGTTAAGTCTAAGAACTCTTCGTTAAGCGAAAAAGCAAGCGCTCTAGCGGTAACTGGAATCATGAAAGCCAAAAGGAAATTAGGAATGGGCGTTAAAACTGTAGCTCTTCGCGCAGGTGTAGTAAATAAAGTACGAACGGCGTTAAAACCGTTAGCAAAAAAAATTAAAAGTGCAGACGTTATACGAGAAAGTGCTAAAATTGCTTTGATTGCTGCTAAGGATGCTGTTAAAAAAACGGGTGGACGTAATAAAGTCCGCAAACCAAGAGTTCTACCTATTCCAAAACAAGGTGGCTTTCTGCCACTCATACCCCTCTTTGCTGGATTAAGCGCCTTAGGTTCGATCGCAGGGGGTACTAGCGCTATCGTACGAGCAGTAAAATCAACTAAGGAGGCACAAAAGAAACTGCAAGAGTCCGAGCGTCACAACAAAACGATGGAAGCCATCGCTCTCGGAAAGAAAGGAAGCGGTTTATATTTAAAACCATATAAGAAAGGTTTGGGACTGTACCTGAAAAAATCAAAAAACTGTTAAGTTCGCTGCCCGATAGACCGCTCACAGATTTAGACTTGAAAAAATATACGAAACATATTAAAACATTTAGAGGAGTATTTATGCGAGATCAGTTACCGCATCACCCTCATTATAGAGAGTCGGGCATAATAAATCTGGATAGGACGGCAGGAGCCGGCACTCATTGGGTAGCGTACAAGAAGAACGGCAGACGCGTGCAATATTTTGACAGTTTTGGAAATTTAAGCCCGCCGCTAGAAGTTGTAAAATATTTCAAAGCATGCGAGATAAAATATAATCACAATCAATATCAGAAATTTAACTCTCACAACTGCGGACATTTATGTTTAGAGTTTTTATATAAATAAAGATGTTAAAATTAATTTTATGCTAGTCATGTCTCGAACGTTCACCCTGCAAGGTGATAGCAGCAAACTATCGGTCAACTATTATCCCCCGATCGAATTAGATCCGCAACACAAATATTGTTTAGGACTCATTGGTTTTCACACATATAATTCCATACCGAACATTGAGGAAGGAACCAACAATAAATTCATTTTCAACGATAATAAATTGATCACACTTTCTACAGGCGCATACGAAATTCGAGACATTGAATTGTATTTGCAACGCATGATAATAGGGGGGTTAAATTTGCCCGAGTCGGAAGCAGAAGAAATTTTGTCTTTGAAACCCAATCACAACACTCTTCAGTGCGAAATCAAGAGCAAGTACGACATTGATTTTACACCTGATAAAAACACCATCGGGCGTCTCTTGGGATTTTCCGGAAAAGAAATTTTAAAAGCCGGAATTATTCATAGGTCCGATTTACCCGTGCAAATAATTAAAGTGGAAAGTATAAGAATAGAGTGCAACATCGTTACTGGAGCATATTACGACGATCGTCTGTCGCACACGTTGTTCGAATTTAGTCCCGCAGTGGATCCCGGTTACGCAATTAATATTGAACCTCGAAATATTTTATATTTACCGGTAAACGTTCGCAATAGCATCGACAATATCAATCTCAGAATATTAGATCAAGCGGGGGATCCCATTAATTTTAGGAGAGAAAATATTTTAATAAGATTGGAATTAAAACCTCTGTAAGATGGGAATTGTTTTCGGTAATAAAAAGAAGAAGAACAATGCGTTCACCATCAGTTCCCCTTTGCCTACGAAAGAGGTGACACGTCTTAATTTATCCCGACTATTGGCTTTAAGTTACAGAGTGAAACATTATGGGAAAAATTAACATTTTTGATGAAGTGCAATTTGATGAGAGCATCGTTAAAGAACAGTATCATTCTTACCGACCAAGGACTACAAACTTTGATAATAACGATGAAATCAGAATCACAATTCAGAACCAAGATATTTTTACATGTCCAAGCGAAAGCAGTATATACTTGGTTGGAGAGGTCGAGGGACAGCCATCAGATGGAAAAACATTTAGCATAACCAACAACGTTTTCTCATTCTTGTTCGAAGAAATCCGATATGAGTTAAACGGTGTCGAGATTGATAGAACGAGAGATTTGGGTATCTCGAGCACTATGAAGGGGTTTCTTTCCTACGGAGACGCCGAAGAAATTAAAGTTTTGGGAACTGCCGGGTGGGGCAAAACCGGTCAAATAAAAACATATTTTGTGAATAAAAAGTTTTTCGCTCTTATTCCGCTAAAGTGTTGGTTAGGATTTGCCGAAGACTATCAAAAAATAATGGGATTTGCTAAACACGAACTAATTCTACTACGTGCGTCTACTGATGTAAATTGTTTCATAAGCGATGATACTGATAAAAAAGCAATTAGCCAGATTAAATTTAAAATAAACAAAATCGAGTGGAGAGTACCACATATACAATTAAATGCTGAGATTAAATTACAAATGTTGGAACAAGTTAAAACCGATCCTAGAATCTTAATCCCATTTCGCAAATGGGAACTACACGAACTACCCTCTATGAATAAATCTAAAGATAGTGTTTGGTCCGTAAAAACCTCAAACAGTCTAGAGAAATCACGATATGTAATTATAGCTTTTCACGTCAACAAAAAGGGTGTGTCAAGTGAAGACGTTTCCACATTCGATCATTGTAACATTAGAAACATAAGAATCTATCTAAATTCTGAAACATATCCATACGAAAATTTAAATTTGGATTTTGACAATGGCGAATATTTAACCGCCTACGAGATGTACTGTCAGTTTCAAAGTAGTTACTATGATAATGCAAAAAATCAACCGTACTTTTCATTTACTGAATTTAAGAATCACACAATGTTTGTATTTGACGTTTCAAAACAAAATGAAAGCATCAAGTCCTCGACGGTAGACTTGCGCCTTGAAATGGAAGCTTCTCAGATTTTTAAAGACAATACTAGGTGTTATTGTCTCATTTTGAGCGATACCATAGTTGAATACACACCGCTATCAGGGTTGGTTCGAAAACTCGTGTGATGGGAAAAAGAGTGAGATTCAGTGAGCCCGAGTCAACGGTCATTTATTTGCCTGAAGAATGTGGTGACTATAGAAGCGGTGCTGAATGGATGATTGAAGCACAAAATAGACTACGATTTCAACGTAGAATTAAAAAGATTGCAATAACATTGGAAGCAGTAGTGAATCCTGAACGTAGAAAAATGCGTCAAATACCCATCAATTGAGCTCTTATTTTAGTCGAGTACAGACCGTTGATGTGTACACTTCATATAACATGATGATTATATTAGCCATCGATATGCAAGGATTTGTAATTGCAAATCAGTTTATACCGAAGGAAATAAGTATTGCGACAAATTACAAAAATATTCACACTTACTTGATGAAACCGACAATCGACTATTCGTTTTTAACATCTAAAGAAAAAATCCAAGCCAGATGGTTGGAAAATAACTACCACTCAATTCCATATTCCGGAGGAATTGTTGATATGGCCGAGATTGACAACATCTTTTACAGATTTACTCAGAATTTATCCGATGTGACGTGCGTGGTCAAGGGTGTTCAAAAAGAAGATTTTTTAAAAAGACATTTTCCGAATTTCACCATATTAAATTTAGAAGGTGAAATTAATTCACCGAAGTTTGAAAAATGTACTCATTTCTGTGCAAATCACACGGATGAGTTTAGTAATTGTTCATTTCAAAATGTAAAAAAAATTTGTACTTATTTAAATGATAATAATAATATTAAATATTATTAAATGTAACTTATTGTGTAATTGGTAATGTTAGATTGACATTTTTATTGATAAACGTGCAAATTTTTCTTGTAATTTTTTTTAAATAATAATAAATGTGTTATTTAGATGTTGTGTTTAATTTAACTACCTTTATAATAAACAATATACATTTTTAACAGAAAGTCAATTACATCTTGTTACTTCTGATTATGTTATAATTTCCTGTTGAAAATTGGTGATATGTTATCATGCATGTTGTTATGAAATGATGAAATAAAACACAGTTATAACATATATTTGATTTTTTTATTTAATGATTGGTAATATATCATTTATATAATTTATAAAATACATATGAAATTATAATTACACATTTAACAATTGTTTCTTTATTTTAAAACATCCAGAAGGTTTTGTTGTATTTTTATCGCTTAGGAGCGGGTCAAGTACAAGTTTTTATTTTAGATTCGTGACGTACGCGACGGGCGCTTTCATTTGAGTACCATGAAGGCCCTTTTTGCGACACCGGAAGTCGCACTTCCGGCCGCCATTTTTTATTTTGGGATAAAGATTACCACTTCCGGTCGCCATTTTGGATTTATTTTTGACCCACCCTGTATATACAAAGTCTTTCGACCACCCTGTATATATGCTCGTTCGCTTGCTGCCGCTAGGTGGCTGCTGCTGCTGCTGCTGCATTGCACTCGCACACTTGGAACCCTGCTGTCGGCAACCTGCTGCTGCTAATCAGTACCGTATGGTCAAAAAGGCTTAGGAGCAGGTCAAGTAAACATTTTTATTTCAGATTCGTAACCTACGCAATGAGACCTTTCATTTGAGTACCATAACGACCTTATTTGCAGCACCGGAAGTCGCACATCCGGTCGCCATTTTTGATTTTGTGGTCAAGATTGTCACTTCCGGTCGCCATATTGGATTTATTTTTGACACACCCTGTATATACAAAGTCTTTCGACCACCCTGTATATATGCTCGTTCGCTTGCTCCCGCTAGGTGGCTGCTGGTATCGCGCGTTGCACTCGCACACTTGAGACAAAACATTGGAATTTCCCCCTCTCATATTTTCCATCCTTCCATTTCCGATTTCTGGTTCTCACTCTCACACAAGCGGCTCTTATGGTGGTATGTAGGCACCCCTCCTTCGGTCGCAGGTATCCGGCCGCAGGCTGCATGCCGCCAGCAGCTCCCTCTGCCGCCGACTTCATGCGGCAGCGCTAGCCTGCGCCAGTTTTAGCTATTGCTGCCGCCATCTAGCGTCAATTGATCAAAACCGACCGTCTCACTCACACACACTGTTTCCGCAATACAAAGTCCCATGTGTTAGAGAGAGACAACAAATGTGGAATGTGGAAGGCGCAGAACCGGCATTCTTATACTACTTAAATTCCATTGAATCTTTTGTAATTTTTTTGAGTGTACAGTACGGCGTGTTGACCCATGGCTTAAAACTTTCAGAATTAACCTCATTTAAATCAAACAGTTTCACAATATATGTACGTAATTTTGTAAATTCTGGACACTATTTACATTTTAAAAAATAACAACTCTCTGTTGGAATATTGCACGTAATTAAATTCAAACAGTCTTGATATGTAGCAATCTCATGTTTTTTGCCTTGAGTTATAGCTTTTAGATTTGCACCTGTTATTGAAAAATTGATAATTAATTAATAACAAATGAGTGATTTGTTTTACCTAATATACATAATTTGACGTTTTGGTGTATAGTGCACACGCAAACGGTATAAGTGCCAGCGCTCTTGACAAAAACACCATGAATCGGTCGTAAGATGGCAAAGATCAAGAAACCAACTTTCAAATCAGGTTTTTCTTCTTTTAGCATTGCATAAATTTCTCTCAGTGGTCCCAAGAGTAATCGTTTTTGATTTTTGATTTTATCCCCAACATCGTTTTTAGTGGTGACAAAATCTTTTTTACCGGGCATTTGTGAACTAACATTATCTTTTAAATAGAAGTTAATAACTTTCTCTTTTGTTTCATTGTCGAGTATTTTTCTTATGATTATAAGTACAAATTTAGTTTATCAAATAAATGACAAGATGGTCAAAATAATATACCTGGTTTTAGATTAGGTGAACCTAATATTCCACTATCCTCTAAAACTTTTTGAGAAGCTTCTACAACTCTGTGTGAAACTCCAATAATACTTGTTATTTTGTAAGTACTCCAGTGCGATGGCATTAACGTCAAAAGTTGTATTTTTTAAATTCTTGTTGTAGTTGGATTTTTAAAAATTGTCTTGAGATTATTAAAAATTTCGACGTTATCTTGAACTTTTTTTAAATTAAATGATGAAGAACGTTTATCCGAAACTAACTTTTTAAAATTGTTGATTTCTAAAGTATTTATTGATAATTTGACAGTGTTAGCAGATTATAAAATTATGTACATATATGAAAACTAATGATTACCTGAAATATCATTAACTATAGTTTTAGTTCTTAATCTTGCATCTTTATAGCAAACAGAGCTAAGTTTCATCTCCTAGATTTAAATATTTAATCATATCCAATGTCGGTTTTCTTAAACTAGTTTTTGCACACTTTTTGTTTTCTAATTATATAAGAACAATGGTTGTTCCAAAGTCGTTCTTTCTTAATTTTAAACATTATAACAAAACAATTATTTATTAACTGAAGATCCCAAAAAATGTCAATTGAATTTACAAATTAACATAAACTTTCACAATGAGATATAAAAGCTGTCAAATTTGACGTTTACTTTAATTTAAATTCCATTATTTGTACGAATTTCATTTCATTCGTCATAGATCTAGCGTTGCTAGATGACGCGATTGAATTTATCGTGCATTAATGTTATATTTACGGTAGATCGTAGTTGCATAATAATTTCAATTGCATATAGTATTGTATTTACAAATTAACATAAACTTTTACAATTAGGTATAAAAGCCAACTGTAATTTTTGACGTTTAGTTTTATTTAGGTTAGGTTTTCTTATTTAAGCTCACTAATTTTTTTTTAAAGTGTTTCTATTATTATTACAATCTTGTAAAAATGTTTGAATATATTAGTTGCAATTGGTTATTATATTGTTTTTGAAAAAGCAGTAAAAAATTCAATTTAAGTGTAAATGCCATATTTGTACGAATTTCACTTTATTTGACATCGATCCAGCGTTGTCAAATGACCCGATTGAATTAATGTTATATTTATTCTAACGCGTTCATAATCGCTGGAACATCTACGTTGATGCCGATTGTAAATACAAAACTGGTTATTTAAATTAACTAAAATAATTTAAAGCATTAGGTGTAAATCGCGACGATTGCATAATAAAGTTGTTTTTTTTGGCTGTTTACAAATATAGTATATCAATAACATATATAAGTATTTTTTTGACCTATTAAACAAAAAATTAAAAATACCTATCTTTTTTTTTTTAATTTGTTTTTAATAGAATAAAAACATTTTAAAAATCAACGGAAACTTTTCTAACACATTTTTTTTTAAATTTTTGATCTATTTTAAGCAATAAATGTTATCTTCAATAATTTGCAAAAAAAAATACCTAAAAAGTTACAGGCGTTTGAAACTTGCAAAAACGTTTAAAAATTGACATTTTTGAAAGTTGTACCTTAAATATCTTGGCACTGGGTAGCACAAAAATTCTAAAAAAAATCAGGGGACCAGAGTTTATGTTAAAGAACCGATTCCTTAAGTTGCGACATAAAAAAAATATTTTTTGTACCACTTTACTCATACATGGCCACATACATGTACATTTACACAAATATGAATTCATAATATATATATTTATTTATGTAAAAATATAACATATTAATTATATATTCTTTTATGTGTAAATTTTATAAGTTTAAATTTTAATTTCAGTTACTTATTAAATTTAAATCTCCCCCGCGTTGTGTTGCTCTAACAAAGGCGACATCTATGAAGCAAAATCTGCTTAATGTGTTGCCTATAATTTATATGGGAATGATGCATCTATAAGGTGATATGTGGTTGAATCTATCTCATTTATCAAATCTATCCAGACTAAAGATATTTATTTTTATATTAATTATACGAAAAGGAAACTCAAGTTTGTTTTAGTTATTATATCTACAAGTTGTTATTCATTTATATATTAAAATATAAATTGGTCAATAATTTGCAATCTGTTTAATAATTGCAATTATGAACATTCCCTACAGGTATATATGTTGCTCGTGATTATAAAATGTAATTATTTAAAAGTACTAAATATATTACTTTGTAACTGTATGATAAACAATAAAATAGTTCATGCTAATGTAAATATGTGATATTGAAATTTGAATTTTTTTATAGTTTGCACAAAAAATAAAAATTTGACATACATATTCAAATTAAAAAAGTTTTCTTATTTAATTTACATTTCTTAAAGGTACATAGTTAAAAAATGTTAAAGTTTTATTTTTGTTTAACATACTGTATATATAGTAAAAAACATTTATCATTTAATTAAAAGCAATGCGGCCTTTCAGATAAATCTACATTTTAATGTTTTTTTTTCGAAAAAAAAAAATAGTTAAAAAATATTATTTATAAATAAATCTACATCAATTGCATACGAGACACAACTTTAACTATGCTAACTTTAATTAATTTAAATAAACTGGCAAACCATAATACAATACAATTTTTTTGCACGAAGTAAGTTCTATGTGCTCTAGTAAAAATAATCTAAATGTTATGTATGTAAGGAGATTATCAGTCAGACTTGTTAGATCAAAAATAATTACATTTATATTAAGTATACGAGGAGGAACCTGAAGGTATTCCTTTTCTTTCCAAAAATTTGCCAACACAACTCTTTACCAGCCTGTGGTGCATATATCAACATAGGCAAGTCATAGTGGCATCGCCTGGCTATGTGAGCGTTTAGAAATATTAACTGTGTACGGAGAAACACATACTTTGTAATTAACGTTATGTTTTGTTTTAATTTGATTATCTTAAATCTATTCATACTAAGTTGATAAGTTTACAATAATTAATATAAAATTTTACTGTCAATTAATAAAAAATAAAAAGAAAAAAAAATAATAAGAATAAATAATGTTCCATATCTCCAAAACCGTTGCTATGACAATTCATGTTTATTAAGACTTTTTGTTTGTTGTGGTTCGTATTATCAGCTCCTTAACTATTTAACATTCTTTTTTGAACACCTTGTGTATTTGATGATATCGTTAGTTGTGCAGTAATTTCCTATGCTCTGAAAAGGACGACTGGGTACTACCCAACTAGCACCAAAGTGGCCGCAACTGAGATGGGAACCTTGAACCAGTAACTGCTACGTAACTGTCACTAAATCTGCGACTTTGGTGAATAAATAATTTTATTTAACAAATTTATAGTCGCTGCTACGTAGTTTTTACCAGGAATAGCTACTGTATAGTTATGTTACTTCTAGGTAGCTTTCACGGTAGTTGGAACGTTGTAGTTACCAGTGGGACAACTTTAAAGTTATCGGAACCTAACGTTGGCAAACGGTAGTAGCAACGACTACCTAATGCTACTAAAATGCAACATTAAAATTTTAATTACTTTCAAGTAGCATTGATAATTCCCATCGACGATTTCGGGACGTCTGCGCAACTTTAACGGCCTGGAACTTAAAAGTAATATATATTAGTGTCAACAATGTTCTTGTTTTTGAATGTAATTGTGCTGTAGGCTACTATAAAGTCTGTGTCACCTCTCAAAATTACCATGAAGTAGATTTCACCATACAGTTCCCAATATGCCAATATTGAGGAGCGGTGCATAATATTATAAAATTAAAAAAGTTAACCTAAAAATTTGTGCTGAGTGCAGCGTTATTGTTAAGTGCAGTGTATAGCACAAAATTTATGTTTTCCGATGTTTATGTGATGGCTTAACGGGATTAATTTAATTCTACATTAGGTTGTGGTTGTACTTGACACTTGTTGAGAAAGCCATGTAAGGTTAAAACCACCCAGTTTGAGTTTCGAGTCCCAGATAATACTGTGAGGACCCACAGGGAACTTTAAAGTGGCATTACAGTTTCATTTGGCACTTTTTAGTAATTATTACTTTAAAGTTACACATTTACAGTTCCGGTCCACTTTTGCTAAGTGACAATTACTTTGAAGTCGCTTTTTTTTAGTAATAACCACTTTAAAGTTACTTTTTCAAAAATTCGCCATCTTTATGGACAACACCAGGGACAATAATATTTCAAAACATGTCATAATGTCTGGAAATAGGTTAATTTGTTATAATTTCTGCACAAAATAAATAATGATTTTAAAATTTTCACATGACATGACATTAAATATTTTAAAGTCAATATTTTAATATAAACATACAATTTTGAATGGCGCGATGTTCAATTTTAACTTGGCCCCTTTATGTTTATCAGTAAAGTAGCATTTGTTTTAATTTTGTAATTCAGACCATCGGGAATTAGAGTGCAAGTTGTTTCGGATATTATTTTTTTTTACTAAATATTTCATTTTGTTTCTGAATGTTTAAGTAAACCAGACAAGGATTATGTAGAAGTGAAACAAAAAAATAACAAAGTCTGTTGCAAAACAAAGCAAGCACTATTAAAAGTTTTAAAAAAGAGGAGGGAGGTTCTATGTTCAACACAACTACCACGCCGCGACGACGCCGCTACGTAACCACTACGTCTCTGGAACGTAGCCGTACAAATTGCCGTTACGTTGTAGCACAGCCGTCTCTATTTACAAGCCGTGCTCATAGAAACTTGGCAACGCTGCAAGTGGGCTATCAGTTTGTATTGAAATACATGAGAAAGTGGTAGGAAGAGTGTTATTAAAGTGTTTTGAATTCAAATATAAAGGTAAGTCTAACAAATATTTATAATATGTGCATAGGAAAAATGTCATACTACTTATTTTCTTGCTTTATAAGTCAATATCAATGTTTTTAATTTAAATAAAGCTGGTGTTTTGGTTTAGTTTGATTTTAGGTTATGTGATTAAAACCAGTTTAATGTCAATATTAATTAATAAATACACACTTAAATAATAGTTAAATGCTGTATTTAAATAATTTAAATAAAGTGATTTAATTTTATTGTCTGTTGTGCATATAATAACATGTACTTTTTATTTTATTTTAGATGCCAGGAAGATGTATACTCTGGAGACAAGTGGATCCCGTAGTTTTTTATTTCTACAACATGAAAAACAAAGTGCACTAGTTCAATATAAACAAACCAATGGACCTTTTAATAAAAAAGTGCTTGTGCGAAGTATTTAAAAAAATGTGATATTTTGTTTAAACTTTTTGAAATCGATAAAGCCTGTGAAGAGAAAATTTCTCTAACGGACTGTAGTTATTATCGTAAGTTATAGAAGTGTTGTAAAAATATAATTATAAATTAGTGCCAGTGATGTTTTTTAATATAGAAAACAGGAAACATATTTATTGTACGTAAGTAAGTTATTTTCGTTGCGATGATTTTGTATGCCGTTAATTATTAATATAGCAATTTCCTTTACTGATATAAAAGTAATTAACATGTTGCTAATTTAAAAATAACTCTTACTGTAAATATCAATTTGCAAGCATCTGTTTAGTCGCTAAAGCTTTTATTATAAAAAATGTATAGTGCGATAACAATGCTTTTTAAATTTTGGCTGGTTTATCGAATAACAGCAAATTACAGCTAAAACTTTATTTATTTGTTGGCTCTTTATATGTAATATATTTGTATGTGGACTAAGCGATTTTTGCTTCTATAAGACTCAACTTTGGTCTGTAATTTATATTATTACTTATTTTGCATTTTATTATTATGTATATATGAAGTATAACAAACTAGTCAATTAGCAAGTAATTTAGTTAACTACTCTCGATTAAATTACTTGCTACTTGACAAAATTTTACCAATTTTGTATTTGTGTTTTATTATTTATATCACCGGTTATTATTATAAATTATAATTTTTATGTAATGCATATTTTGTTAATAAAGTCTGTGATTATTATTGCCAATTTTGTATTTGTGTGTATTATTAATCATATCTGTGGTTCTTATAATTTAGATTTTTCAGAAATTATCATTTTTATATAATATTTTGTGTAAGTGTAATTACATTTTACATATATACAGTTATAACTTCATATTTATTGATTCCAGAGTTTTATTTTCATTTTTATATGTTTTTTAATTACAGTTTGATTTATATTATTAAAATTTCCATTTATTTAATTTAATAATTTACGTTTGTTATTTTGTGTAGCGAGTTCTCCCGTTCGAAACGCACAAAGGCCCACCTATGGGACCGAATGCGACGTTGCCAAGCGTATCAGCACGGCTTGTAAGTAGAGACGGCTGTGGTTGTAGTCACCGACAAAATATTCCCCATTTAGGTCGCACGTGCCCATAGCTAGTGGCAAAGCACTTTAAAGTTCCTACAACAGTTGCCGCTAGGATGCCGCGACTAATTGTGCTAGTTGGGTATTTTTATAACACTCTACCTAGTACACTCATTTAAATAAAGATTAAATCCTGCTTTGCAGTTAAACAGTAATTTCCATATTCTATTACAAGTGGTTACTGATTTGATTGCATATTCATATGTGAATACTTGATTGAAACAATTCAAATCATTTTAGCAAGATTAAATTAAAATTATTGCTTTGTATTAACAACCATTCTCAATATACGGCATTTGGTTCAGCATACATATCAAACAATTAAAGCAAATACCAATTTGCACATAACCAAATTATTTGGAATCTTATGTTTGATTATATTATACCAATATTGATTTAAACATTATTATTTTTAATAATATTTATAATGGGCAAGTTTTGAAACGTAAATTTACCATTAATGATGAAATTATGTTTGTCATTATTTATTAACTTATAATCAATAAAAATACTGGGTGATTAAAATTTGCAACAGTTGCAACATTTTGTAATCAAAAAGTAGATGTAATTCTAATCTACAATAAATCAAAGGTGATATTCAACGACTTGAAAGTCGCCAACAGTCGGATTTCCTCTAAGTAGTGGGGGGTAGTTAAGGGAGAACCTAGGGAGCTGGTAGTCTAACCAGAAATGGTCGACTGCGCATTAGGAGCTGGCCGGGTTAAAGATCATTTGGCATTGGTGGTTGAAACCCTTTTTGGTGCTGAGGGCACCTTTCTTGGTTTTTGTCTTTTTAATTTCTTTCACCGGGGTGAATTTGTCCTCTGGGAACTTCTTTGTGAGCAGCGACATTATTCTCCAGCTGAGTCTTCATCGGTTATTTGTCCTGGAGTCGACTGGATTTTTTACCAACCTCTTGACGGAGGTCTGGACCTGGTGATGAAAAATTTGGCTTAGTGGGGCTCGGTAGCTGCAGTTTTTGGAACTTATTTGGGGAAAGTTTGGATTGGAGTTGAGGTATTTGGTGACGTAGTTGGATGGCTATGCTTGGATATAAGTGAGTATGTGGCCGCTAACTAACTTATTGATGATGCAATCTATCCAGTAGTTTTATTCTTGGTTAGGTTTGAGAAGAATCGGTTTAGTTTATTGATCTTTGTATGCATTTTCTCAGCTGGTTATCTAGCTTTTGGTCTTTACGTAAAGGAGCTTTAGGATTTGGCTATTGGTCTACTTGGGCTTAGGGTCCTTGCTGAATAATGCTGCCATGGCAGTATGCACTTAAACCTCGGTGTGATTTATTGCAGTGAAAACTGCATTTATCCGGGTTGCAGGGTTTTTTTTTTTTGGGTAGTAAAGTTTGTTGCTCACGGAGGTGTTCACACTTGGCTGCTACTTGGAGACTCTACTCCTGATGCAACTCAAGTTGAATCAGTAATTGGATGTTTATTTTTTTGTGAATGTAATTTCACTTTCCTTTCGTAAAAGCGGACAAAGTTGACATAGAAGCGTATGCAGACCATAAACGAGCAAAAGCTACAGCTTTCAGCAGGTATAGAAAATAAACTACAGAAGAACTAGATAATAGTAAACTCAAAAAACTAGTCACATCAAGGTAGCCAGTGATGTGTCAGTCATCCAATGGTGAATGCTTTCTGGAAGCTACTTACTAACATTGTATGGCTTTCAAGATTTCTAGATCTCATGGCATATAACTACTTCTTGTGGGGTTATCTGAAAAGCAAGATTTTTATTAACAAACCACAAGATATTTAGAAATTCAAAATTAAAATAAGTAAGGAAATTCTTAACATTCCATTAGATATGTTGCGTCGCGTTATGCAGAATTTCAACGTCCGCCTTCAAGAATGATTAGAGAGAACCATTTGCTTGTCATAATTCTTAAGAATTACAAATATCTCACTGTTACTTTATTACTATTACATATTTTTCAATTAAATTTAGTTGAATTACACGTTTTCCAATCTTCCCGCTCCCGTAGTCCACCCTGTATAAAAGACATTTATTTTTGTTTGTTTTTTTTAAACCATTCAGCCATCAAATTATTGTAAACTCAAGCAGACCGCAATATGTAAACAACTTATTGATATACATATATTTCATGAGTTTGTGCACCCTGAGGATACTTTTGAAATTTGCAAGCTAATACAATTCAAATATATTTTTATCATTCAATTATTGCTACATAAATGCATACAAGTATAAAGGGTGTTCGATTATTTGAAAATATACGAGGGGAGTTTTTTATGTTACCTACTTATGAAAACAATGTTTAGTTTTTATGACAATTTATAGTGTAATCTTCAAGTTTGTTTTTAATCGATTAATATTTGACATTTTTATATCAGTTTAAAGAGTATGATTGAAATATGACCTGAAAATTTGTTCATTATTAGAGGTTGATTGGTAGACGGCAACTAAGTTTCAAATTAATAGTTTTAACAGTATATGTACGAACAAACTAAAGTGTTTCTTTTGATAGGTTTGTAATAACTTAGTTTAAAGTTTAATTAAATAATTTATATAATATTATGAATAAATTACTTCATTTATTATTATTTCAAATACAAAAAATTAATGAGTTGATAACTTGGAACGGCTGTTTTATCTACTAATATACAAGTGGATTTTATTTGAATACGTTTTGTTATTGATGACGTTTGGCAGTTTGACGTGTTTTTAATAGTTAGTGAATTCCTTTACTATAAATCACTATACAAACGCAGAGATGACTGACATGCATTTTATGTATGGACTTGTTGATGGCAATTTATTACAAGCTAGACGATTGTACATTGAACGGTTTTCTGGCCGTAATATTCTTGACCAAGGAAGGAGGATAGAGGAAGATCCAACTAGTTCTACTCGAAAAAATGCCAATACTTTGAATAAAAGTTATTGGACAGTTTGGAAAATTTTTAAAGATAATTTGTTGTATCCATTTTACTTTCAGCGTGTTTAGGCATTATTACCTGCTAATTTTTCTTTACGTATTGCGTTATGTCAATGGCTTTTGAAAAACATTAGTTCTAATCCCTTAATTCCTGATACATATTCTATTCTCCGATGAAACCAGTTTCTCAAAAAATGCAATAAGGAATTTTCATAATAACCATGTGTGGGCAGATGAAAATCCGTATCAGGTATGTGAAAATCGTTTTTAACATCTGTTCTTCTTGCATGTTTGGGTTAGATTTGTGGGCGACTGTCTAATATTTCCGTATTTCAGTATTTCTACCAGGAAGACGTACCGACGAGGTGTATCGCAACTTTTAGAAGCACATGCTACATCAGTTTCAAGATGATGTATCATTGGCAACAAGAATTGCAATGTGGTTTATGCACGTTGGTGCACCACCACTTTTCAGTTTGGTTGCTCGTAATTATTACACACAGCAACATACGGAGATTGCTGGATTGGTCGAGGTGAGCTACACGCATGGCTTGCTTGATCTTCAGACTTAAACTCATTAGATTATTTTTTATGGGGCTATCTGAAGTCATTAGTTTACGCTACTCCAGTGGAGATTTTGGATGACTTGCAAAATCGAATAATTGCTGGATGTAACTCAATTAGATACAACCCTGGTGGGTGAAAAAGTTTGGCATTTGATGACGAGAAGATTGAAAGCTTGTATCCAAGCTGAAGAAAGTGACTTCGAACATTTATTGTAGATTCAGCAACTTTACATGTATTTTTTTATAATAAAATGTTGTAACTGTCACAAATTTTGTTCCCTGTATCTTTGAAACAAAGGGGTTTTAATACTAATAGTTACCTCAGATTATTTAGAGTTATTAAACTGTAACATAAAAGTTGCAGCACAAAATGTATTGTAAATTGCTTGATTGTGTATTGAGTAATACTGTAATAAAACAGGCTTGTAATAATTCAAAAAAAAAGTTACTTTCTTGAGTTAACTAGTTAAGTTTGCTCATTAGAGTTTGATTGGTAGGTGGCAAGCAAGTTTTGAATTAATTGTTAACAGTTTATGCACGAACAAACTACAGTGTTTTTTTTTTGGTAGTTTGTTTTGTATCAAACTAATTTAATATTTAATTAATTTATATAATAATAGTATTAATATTATGAATAAGTTTATTTATATTTTTATTTGTTTTTTTTTTTTTAACAAAGCAATAGGGTTGCTGCTTTATATTCTGAGTATCCGGAATTTTATTAGTTACTATTTGTTAATCTTTTAATTGATACGTTTATTATTGTGTATTAAAATTTGTGTTTTTAATTAATTCTTACTTGTTTTGTAGCAATCAAATCAATATGTTCCAATAACTTATTACCAATTAAATTATTAACTAGATGTTTTTATTAATTTATTAAATAGGAATTAAACTTGCAAACTACAGACCTAAAATAAATAAAATTTAACGTTACATAAAAGTTGTAGCACAAAATGATTCCTAATTTATTGTAAATTGCTTGATTTTTTGAATGATAAATACATTTTTTGTTTGTTTAAGGTGAGTACTATTTATATGATATATTACATATACGGATTGTAGGTAGGTGTGTTACTCTTTTCTACTTCATATTTATTATACTTTAAAATTCTAATTAAGTAAGCGCATTTGCAGCAAAAATTGAATTGATAGAGCATGCCTAACAAATTGCATTAGGCAACTGCATATTCACTAAAGTAAATTTGGTTGCATATACTAATTTTAATGTTATAAATAAAATTTAATTGTAATCAAAATTGAGCTTATTTAGTTTGATTTCATTTTTTGTCCGGTTTTGAGGTTATGATCTTCAGAACTATAATTATAATGTTGTTATTAAAAAATATATCTAACATTTTTTAACTTACTTACAAATTATGTATTAGTATGAAGTTGTATTATATAGATGTTATTTTTTTATTATTTTACTACATGGGGCTAGTGTTTTACAAAGTTTCAATGTATATTCTAGATTACGCTTAAATCAAATAACATAATAAATAAAAAATTATTGATATTGTATAGTTGAGGTCATGTTATAACACCGTATTAAAAACTAAAAGGTAGTCTGTATTCAGACTGACGTTTACAATAATAAGGTGTTGTAATTAATTTAATTTAATATTATTTATTTATCAAACATGAATAGTAATGGAACAGGCACAGCTAATTGTAAAAATTACTATTCACTTACATTTAAACAACAATCATTAAAATATTTTAATTAAACTACAGGAAACATTTTTAAACTAGAATTTTATTTACTACAATGTTGACAACAACACCACAATGTGTGTGATAAAGTAAGAACTACAGTTTGAATTCCCCACAGTTAAGCACTTTTTGTTATTGCATTAGATATATTAAAATAGAAATTTGGTATTAGTCATATATTGTTTTATTTTCATTTAACAATAATTTAATTACGATATAAAAATAAAATAGTTAATTTTAATTTATTTAAAAAACGCAAAATGAAGCCGGACTTTTAATCCACTAGTCTAAAGTTGCTCTTTAATACGCCCACGATATGGCTTAAGAAACACGATAGAAACAACACGACCTCTTGCATGTACATTTTCATCGGTTTCTTATATAGTTAGCGGGAGTAACATACCACCTATAAGAACTAAACATTTATTTAGTAACTTTGTAACATTACACATGTAAATAGAATTAAATGCTTCTACAATACTACTCCAAAAATTAATAGTTTGTTAATAAATAAAAGCAAGTTTAGATATTTCACTTTATATTAGTTAAATAATTAAACAATTTTTTATATGGCAGATACATATAAAATTCAAGCACGTGTGCCGAGCTCATGGGGTTGCTTATATTATTTTATTGATTTTATAATGAGATTTAATTATAATTATTATTTAATCATTTTTAGTGCCTAAATTAATTTTTTTGCATGCCCACTATGAAAAACAGTTTTTCCGCCCGTATTTTAAGAAGGGAAGTGAGCTTTCCCTCCCTGGGGAGGTAAAATACTTTGTCTCCCGCTAAGGGTTTTGCTTGTAAAACACAGAAGGCGCCAGTTAAAAAATAATATTTTTATTAAATATAATTCATAATTACAATTATACTAAATTAACAGTATGTATTATTAATTAAAAATTTAAATTAAATTAATTTATTACATGATTTAGAAATACTATTTTTTAATATTTTCCTAATTTGATAATATTATATACAAAAGACAAAACTATTGACATCTAGTGTAGAGTGATTGTATTACAAGACTTCTTAGTTACGTTATAACAATATTTAACAATTAAAACATTAACCTTTAAAAAAAAAACATTGATACTTGAAGTATTAAACAAATTTTTTAAGCACCACGGACAACAAAGCGTTTGCAGCACTTTGCTGCTGCCGCCCTCGCTTACTCGGGCGGACAAACAGCGGCGTGCTGCAAACAGTGCTTTCCTGCCCTTGGTACTTAATGTACTATTAATTTAATAATTTGTTTTTAAACGTTGAAGCGCGTGCGTGAGCATATTAAGTTGCCTATATTTATTTTATTTATTTTATAATATGATTGTATTATTTATGGTGTCTGATTTAATTTAATTTTATAAAAAATATCGTTTTAATGTAATTGATCATAACAACCAGGATTATTGCAATTTGTTATTTTAAATAAATTTTATTTATACATTTTGTGTGTTTGTCGGACGTTGGAATATACTAATTCTGTGTGATGCCGTTTAACTTAAAAAACATCCCGGCGAAGACATTTTAAAATCTGATTGAGTTTTATTAGCAAAGTTAGTCAAGGAAAAATATATTGACTACCTTAAAAATGTAACTAGCACTTATAATACAATAGAAAACGAGTTAATTTTTTGTAAATATTTTGCAACGAGCTTTTGCGCCATCTTTTGGTCATTGGGTGCAAATATTAGCTTTGCAAAACGGTCGCTTGGCCGCGCTAACATAATTTTTCGGCAATAAAAGCGCTATTTTTAAAATCTTTTAATTGTTTTTGTTTTTTTTTCGAGCTTGTGGCCGACAACGCCAACGTTAAAAATTTATTTAAATTGCTTTTTAAATCAATCATTTATTTATTACAATATAATATAATAAACTTAGTAAATCTTGACAATAACTTAAAATGAATTTAATTATAGTCAAACGCAAAGTATTTTTAATGTAACAACAAATTATTGGTTGTTTTGGGCTGGAATAATTAATTTTTATGTGCCTGAGTATGTTTATTTTATTTAATTCATTTTACCGGTTTTGATGCTATTGCCTCATCTTCAGGACTATAATTATAATGCTGTATTACAGAATATGTATAAAAAAACTTAATTTAATTACAAATTATATTAGTATGATGTATTATATCAGATGTTAGATTTAAAAATAATTTACTAGATGGCGCTAGGGTTTTACAAAGTTTCAATTTGTACTCTAGATAACGCCTAAATCAAATAAGATAATCAATAATAAATTATTGAAATGTTGTTGAGGTTATGTTATAGCACAATATTAAGATAATTGTAATAGAAAGGTAGTTTGCATCTAGACTGACGGTTATAACATTTGGGTGCTGAAATTAATATACTTTTATATTATTTATTTATTAAACATAAACAGTATTGGAATACTTAATTGTAAAAATAACTATTCACCTACATTTAAACAACAATCACTAAAATACTTTACTTTAACTAAACAAAACATTTTTAAACTAAAATTTTATTTACTTCAATGTTAACAACAACACCACAATGACGTAGTGGACAAAGTAAAAACTACAGTTTGAGTCTTCTTACGTTTTGTTATTGTATATGTTATATTAAAAATTTGGTATTAGTCTTATATTGCTTTTTTTTTTCATTTAACAGTAACGTAATTTTGTTTTTTTTTTGTTGAATAGAAAAATAAAATAATTAACCTTTTTTATTTAAAAAATCAAAATGAGGCCGGACTTAATCTACTAGTCTAAAGTCGCTCCCCGATTGAGCGACACGACCTCTTGTATGTACATGATCATCGGTTCCCTATATAGTTAGCGGGCGTAACATACCACCTATCAGATCTTAACACTGCTCCAAAAATTAATACTTTGTTAATAATCAATAGTAAGTTTAGATATTTTGCTTTATATTAGCAATTTTATAATGAGATTTAATTAATAATAATAATAATATTAATAATAATAATAATAATAATAATAATAATAATAATAATAAACGACTTTATTAAATTAAAGAATACATAAGTATTACATTAAGTAAAATATAATAGTAATGGCGAAATTCAGCTCAATTGAGTTAAATTCAATCAGCTGTTCTTCCATTTAACCATTAACTATTAAATTGATTGAAATTAGAGAAAAAAATAAAAATAAACAAAAATGATAATTATAATAATACATACAATGTTACAAAATATTTTAATATTAGATCCAAATTAGAATTTGTTTTATAGGCTACTAAATTGATCACTAAGTAACCACTTTTTATATTTAGTCTTAAATCCAATAATTGAGCAGTGACATAGCTTGAGGCAAGAGGCAACATGATTATAAATTGCTGTTATAGTATATTGAAACGATCTTTTAAATAACTGTGTTCTATGTTTTGGTGTTGTGAGTAGTCCCTTAGACCTAACATTAATGTTGTGAACATCAGTGCGGTATTTGATTTTGTTGAATAAATACGCAGGAGTTTTAGTACTGATTAGTTTGTGATAAAACACTGCTGTTCGGAGTCTGCGTATGTGCATGTTAAGCCATCCGATGTCTAACAACTTGTGTGAAATTCTTTCATTTCTTTTTATACCAAATATTAGGCGCAAACAAGAGTTCTGCATTTTTTGAATTCTTTTTGTATCTTCAGAGTCTAAGCAAAAGCTATATAAAGTGTCACAGTGAGAAAATTGTGACAGTACTAACGTTTCACAAAGCATTACTTTTGTTTTTAAATTTAAAAAATGCCGATTAGTATAAATTAATTTTAAATTTAGAAATGCTTTTCTAATGCACATAGTAACATGTGATTTAAAGCGCAATTTACTATCGACAATAAGACCTAAATTTTTTACTTCATCTTTGAGTGGTATTTTTATTGAGTTTATGTGTATATAAACACTATCTTTATACATTGAAACTTTCTTTTTGGATCCAAACATTATCGCAACAGATTTAGATGGATTTAGTGTTAATGCATGATTTTTAGCAAATGTTGCCACATTATTGAGATCGTAGTTTATGTTAGCAACTGCTAGTTCTATATTTTTAGCAAGAAATTTGCTGTATAATTGTGAGTCGTCGGCATAAAGATGTAATTGATTATGTTCAACAACTACAGGCATGTTTGATGTATAACAAGAAAAAAGAAGTGGTCCGAGTATTATAATTATGATTGAATCATTTTTAGTGCTTGAATTAATTTTACATAGTAACAACTGAAATATAAATTGTGTGTTTATATGGTTATTGTATTACTAGTGAGTGAGTGTTAATGGCAAGTTATTAAGTTTGTTTGTAATCGTTGAAGCGCGTGAGCATATTGGGTTGGGTTGGTTTAATTATAACAGTGTTTTTATAATTTATTGTGTCTGATTTATCTTAATTTTATAAAAATAACGTTTTAATGTAATTTATTATAACAACTATGATTATTGCAATCTGTTATTTTATGTTATGTTATGTTATTAATGTGTGATGCCGTTTGGTTTAAAGAACGTCGACATTTTAGAAACTGGTAAGATTGCTAGGTGATTGTTTAATAGTAAGACTTTTGAAGACGCAGTGCGGAGATGGAAAAATGTGCAACATATTAGATACACACATTAGACAAATCTTACCGAGCGACAGCACGCTAAACACTTGAAGAGCGTTCGTTTAACTTAGTTTGGACCAGAACTGATTGCATTTTGAGGAATTTTAGTGTTTGTTTGAACATCACACATTACACATTGAACAACTGATCACTGTTATGTTGAAATTTTATTTGGCGTAAAATAAATAAAACTTTGTTTGGTTACACAACTTGGTGATATTTGTTAAGGCTATTAGATACATTAATCATGTTACATCTAATGCATTTTTTTTAAATTAAGTAAGTGAATTTGGTAATAATTGTTATTCCATTCAATCATTCAGATCGTGAAAATAATAAATTGTTATGCATTATAATATACAGAGTGTTCATAAAAAAATGTAAGATATTTAAGGGGGTGCTAGTTATATCTTTTTTAAATCCAAAATTTCTATGTTTAATGTCTTACCATGTTTGTCATTTGTCCAGTTTGTCATTTGTCCAGTTCTCTATGTATGACCTTACTACTGTGTCATGCTACTGCCCTCCTTATTGCTTGTTTAATAGAAGTCTTTGGAAACAAATTTTCTTCTTTATCATCTCTTTTTGTTAGCGACTATAACGCCCACCACCCTCTGTAAAGTCATCATTACTATAACCGCCATAGATTAGAGTTAGAAGCTGCTATAAATTTTTAAGGTCTCATTATTCTAAATAATGGGTAGACAACAAACATCCACATGAACGTTATAGATCTAGTTATAGCTTGACCCGATATTACCTTCAAATGTTATTTGACACTGCAGGACACTTATGAAAGTACCCATTTTTCTATTATTACCAAATTTCACCTTAATCAGTCCCAGTCTGCTTCTTATACTCATTACAATCAAATTTGTCAAAACAAATAGATTGGGTTTTACATGACAAAATTATCTTTAAAAAATTTGTAGGCAATCCGTCTCTAAATTACCAACAATTTATCACCTATCATGTGGGTGCTGTCAAATCATCTTTCCCAAAGCTCTCAACTTTGCTTCAAAGGGCCAAAAAAGGCTAATTGTTTTTTTTCATACTCTCACATCATCTATACAAATAAGCAAACTCAAATACAAAGTGTCCTTGCTTGCAGAAAGAATTTGGCCATGGGAAATGACAACATCTCCTATTTCATGTTACAAGAATCTTTTTTACTTACTAAATCACATCTTGTCGACATATTTATTACCTACGTAGAACATAAACAATTCTTTGCTCAACATGGAACCTAGTTTCAAACTAAATGTTATTTCTTCCTGAGTTTGAATACCCTTTGAAAACATTATGAAAGTGCAATTGAAAAGATAATGTGAGATTAACTTTTTATTTGCATTTCTATCACATGCTTCAGAAAAAGCCACAGTATTTATAAGAACATCATTACTCTATTATGTGATGTAATTTTTGATTTGACTCAAAAAAAGCCTCCCACTTTTTATCTTTAATTTTTTTGACAGAATTTAAAACAAAGCAATAAGAATCTGTATGGGAGCTATGAATTTCGCTCCTATTAAAGTCAAGAAAGCAGAAAGCTACTTACTAAAAACTATGTTGCCAAACTCTTTGGCATAGCAGATGATGTCATGTAACAAACGTGTAACATTCTTGGTAACCATCTTTTTTGACCAGCAAAAGGTTGCCCTCTCATAATTTTGACTTTTAATAAAATCTCTCAGTATGAACGGTTGATTGAGTTCTTTTTAAAATGTATTTGTGTCTTCTATCCAATTTTTATCCATACAAGTCAAATACGGTTCTATTCCTCATAAATCCTTATCTCCATCTATGACCAATGTTGCGTTTGAAAAGTTTTTTTCTCAACGCTGGCCCAACTACACTTAAATTGTAACATACGGCTCAGTTAACCCACGATCAAGAGCGTTTGGAGTATGGATTTCGTCATTGAAGTTGAAAAACAGGACAACTTTTTAACCTCTTATCTGTTTTCACCGCGGAACTCTACGATATCTATTAAGCTGTGAGCTTGATCTCGGCAAATAATTGGGCAAAAACTATAATATTTTCTGACTCTTAAACTTGACTCTTGACTAAAAGGTTCAATTCTGTTGGTGGCCAAGCCATAAAGGCAAACGTCAAAATAAACAAGCAGATTATGTGGCAGGAGAGGCGGTGTAATGATATTACTATCAATTACAGCGACTTCTATGCAAGCTTTCTGTAAGATATCTTAAATTGGCAAAACACTTTTATATCATTTGCCAAAGCAAAAGAACTTTCTATTTCAACCAGCTATATCACGTGGTAAACCAAAAACCTTGGTTTAAAAAATTTCTATTTTCACTTTAAGATAGATGTACATATGTCTTTTTAGTCGACTTAGATCTGGACATTTGCGATCCCGTTAGCATCTATTCAAAATCAATATTGTGGATAACGTGGTGAAGTAGGTACCACAGATTATTAATTTTTTCAATGCTCTCAATTTACTATGGCTTAATCTAAGGTGTGGCAAAACTTTATCTTAATAGAAATCTAGTTACCAATGAATATGGCACTACTCGTTTCCTCAAAAAACGACAAAGCTGTTACTTCCAAATTGAATAACAACAAAAGGTAAGAATAAAAATTATTAATAATATCAATTACAAGCAAATATTACTAGTTTAGGTTGATGAAAGTATTAAATTCAAATGTGTTATTTATAAGTTAGGTAAAATAAAAATAATAGATATGAAATAAGAAATTAAAACAATCAGGGAGAAAGAAATATCCAATCAAAAGTGGAATAACAAATAAAGTTAAGGAAGAGAAGCAATTCAAGAATTTTCAAAGCCAACCGTATCAAACAAGAATCAACTGGATTGTAACAATCGTAACTACTAAACATTTTGTATAAGATATTCAGATACCAGAGCAATAAGTGGGTCGAATCAATAAGTCCTGTATATGTACATGCCTCCCTCCTTGCATGCGAAAAAGAAACATCAAAATAAATATTAAAAATAATAATGTGCATATTTTTAGACACCTCCAGCTTTGTCAGCCAACTATACCGCATGCAATCTTGATACTATAGGACGGTATACTATAAAAGTTAAAATATAAGTATAAACTTTAATAGAAAAATAATAATTATTTAATTTTGTTTTTAGGTGTTGCAGCAAAATAGCCTGTTACAAATTTACGTAATGTGGAAAATGTAAACATAACCTAAAAATGTGTTAGAAGGGCCTTTGGTACCTAGTTAAGAGAAAAAAACATACGTACTTATTATATTGTTTAAATTTAATTAATCTACACAATTGTCAAAACTGACTTCAAAATTAAAGACAAATGCCAATAATTTTATTTGAAAATAAGTAATAACGTTATAAAAAATGCATGCAAAAACAATTTTTAATTATTCTAAGTTTGAAAACTGTTGAGTTCATTGGATAATAATATAAATCTGTTTTCTAAAATATATCTTTAGATTTGGCAATACATGATTTAAAATTAAATTATTGTTTGACAATACTTGATTTATATTTAATTTTTTTTATCAACTACAAAATAATAAATCAAGATTAAATTGGTTTAAAAAAGATAACTTACCGGAAACAAATTAAACAGTAATGCGCACCAAAAATATTTATTTTGTTTTTATTTACAAATGGCTCATTAATAAAAAACCGTTTTTATAACCATTAAAAGATTTACAGAAACGCTTCCAGAATTGATATAGTTAGAAATTTATTAAGTGCACATAATTCTGAGCCGATTAAATAGGCTCACAATTATGTTAATACTAGAAATGTTGCTTTGTAATTGGCAGCTGCAAAAGCATAAATACTTTAAAACTTAATATGTTAATTTACAATTATTGTATAATAGGACGACAAATGAAATGTATATATCTAAAATTGATGACAGTTTATCTGCCGTTTAATAATGCACGTGTCAAAATAACTTAATACATTTTTTTGGTATGTGTGTGCAATTATCTTGCTTATAGTTTAAAACAAAATTTAATCTGCTTCATAAAATGATGTTGGTAATTTTAGATTCTTGCTCAAATATCATTGTTAGATTTATATAGAAGGTGTTGTAAAAAAAGATTGTAACATTTTTGAAGAAGTAGTAGTATGAACCAAAATAGGTAAAAATGGCTTAATAAACATGAGTCCGCAAAGCAACGGTTTCGGAAATATGAAATACTTCAGTTTAATTTTTTTTTTTAACAAGTGAATTTTTGATATTGTTAATACTATACATACAACAAATTAGAATTCGTTTCATCTTTCTTTCATCGTCCTAAGGTTTGCGGGTGTTCATTTCCATCTCAGGCTATTGGTATTGAGGGCTTCCTTAAATTGATTTTTTTGTTGTTTTATTTATATTTTGTCATGTAGTTACATGTATTTTATTGTTAATTTAAACGGTACGTAATTGAGCGGTCTTACATATGTTGGCAGATTATTGTATTGCTTTATGGTGCCTGTTGTTAGTGTCTGTCTGCATTGGACTGTTGCATATTTTGTAGTCTTTATGTGTGATTTTCTACTTGATTGATGGTTGTGTATGTTTTTGTTTGATTGTATTGTTATATTGCTTTTTATCATTTTGTGATTTATTTTATATAGCAATAGTATATTGTTCAAGGCTATCATCTTATTTATATTTAGTTCTTCCTTGTATAGTTCAGTAGTAGGTGTTTTTCTATCTAGTTTATATAAAATTGTAATAAATTTATTTTGTTGTCTTTGTAATTTGTTAATGTTTGTTTTGCTTGCGTTATCCCAAATATGGTTTAGGTACTTGTTATGTGATGCAAATATTGCATAATAAACTGACTTTTTTAAGTTGTTTGGTAGGTAGCTTTTTATTTTTCCTATAGCTGCTATTGTTGACGAATTTTTTTTTGTGAGCATCCCATTTAAGTTTATTTTGAATTGTCAAGCCCAGGTAATTAACTTCGTTTATTTGTTTAATAGTTTTACTATTTATTTCTATTGTAATAGGGGATGTTTCTTCCCGTCTCTAAGGTTTTGATGTCTTCTTTAATAATCTAATTCTTTATTTTCTATTCCTGAATATATAATGCATGTATCATCAGAATATATATAGAGTGTTCCGTGTAATCTAAGTTCTAATATATCGTTTGTGTATAATATATATAGTGTCGGTGGCAAAATTCCTGTTTGTGGTATGCCGTAATCTGCTTGTAGTGGTTTACTTTCTGTAGAGTTTACTTTTGTTTTTTGTGGTCTGTTTTTAAGGTATGTGTCTATTAGGTTAAGTTCTTTGTCTTTTATTCCTATTGTCTTTAATTTTTTTATAAGTTTTGTATTAGATATGGTATCAAATGCTTTTTTTATGTCGATGTATATTGTTACTACAGTTTCTTTCTGGTTCACGTACGCTTTATATGGGTCTATGAGATCATATGAAGCTGTTGAAAAGCATACTGTTAATTATAAATTTTATTGTTTTTGTTTATTTGTTCAGTTAATCTAGTATGAATTACTTTTTCCAGTATTTTGTTTAATGTTGATAGTAGTGACACAGGTCGATAATTTTCTGGTTTTGTTTTATCTTCTTTTAATGTATGGGCACTATTATTGTTTGTTTCATATAACATGGATATATACCTGGTCCAATACCTCTATTTATTATTTGTACTAATATCGGTGTTTTTTTTTGTTTTGCTTTATTAGGTTGTTTGTAATTTTATCAAATCCGGGTGTTTTGTTTTCTTTCAATTTTATGATTATTTTGTTAACTTCTTCTTGCGATGTGTAATCAAAGTGTATGTTGTTTATTTTAATTTTTATTGTTATGACTTGTGATTTCTCATTTGTGCTTGAAAGTTGATTTTCTGCTAGCTTTTTTCCAATATTTGTAAAAATTCATTTATTTCATTTGCTATTTCCATTGCTTTTTAGTTGTTGTTCCATCTTCTTTTAATATTTCTTCAATGTTTATTTGTTTTGGAGTTTTTTGTTAATCTGTTTGTTTATTAACTTCCAAATGTTTGTGGGATTATCTTTATTTAATTGAAATTTGTTTTTGTAGTATTGTATTTTGGTGTTTTTTATATTGTATAACGTTTTCTTTTGTTGTTTGCAATATTCGTTTTTTATTGTTTCACTATTTGGATTTCTAAGATGTTTTTTATGCAGTTTGTTTCTTCTATTAATGTTGTCTAAAACTTCTTTATTTATCCATGGGCTTTGTTCCGTTCTTTTTAACGTTTTTGTAGTTTGGTTGCTTTCTACAAATTTTTGTAATTTTTTTGATAAATTTTCAAAATTATCTATTTTTTTAATGTTCATGCTGTTAATTTCTTTAGTTATTTAGTTATGATCTGTAAAAATATATTATTCTTTTTTACCTTCTTTTTATATTTCTTAAAATCCTGCAGTTTTTTTATCATAATTAACTGATCGTTTGTGAAATAAACATTAAATATTTGATTGTTGTTGTTAGTGCACAAGTTTTGTTTAGTACTCAAAAATAAGTCGGCATGCATTTTATGTATGGTTGTGTTTAAGGGATTGCAACCGAAGCATATCCAAAGTCGGTATCTACTCATAGTGCAGAAGAAAAACTTCTAGCACGTATAGAGTACAATCCGGGGATGAGTGTGCAAAGAATATCAACCAAGGTAGGACATAATACTCTTCTTGTTTAGACAATCCTCCACGAGCAGCTGCTTTATCCGTACGATGTACAAGTGCATGCCCTAAATTCATTTGATCATTAAGCACGTATGTTTTTTTGTCGCTGGTTTCTACGCAATACAACTATGTAAATACGATTGCCTATATGATCGATGTGTATGTAAGATGCTTCTTATGCCCGTATGACACTATCTATTATTCTTTATAGAATTATATATATAATTATGGATGAAACTTTAAAAAGTCTGTAAAATGCACAAATGATCATCAATTTTATTGCAGATTGAAGATTTAAAAATATTTTTAGTTTAAATTTATATATGACGCAAAAATGTACAAATTAAGAGTATAAAAAAAATAGTTACGTTATATTATAAAAGCTATTTTTCACATTTTATGTGTTAATTATAAAAAAAACCTAAAAATATTCTTAAAATTTCAATCTACAATAAGATTGATGACAATATGTGCATTTTACAGACTTTTTAAGATTTAAATATTTTTATATATATAATTCAAGATATAGTTATTGACAGTGTAATACGGACATAAACAAATCAGTCTACTCTCATCAGTTTTTCAATCAACACGTACCCTACCCTTACATTTAACACCCTTGTTTTCTTGCTAATATTCTTTTTACGGATGAAACCGTTAACTTTGGTTAACTTGGGCTAACTAAAGTCGCCGTGCTCTACACGTTTTTTATTAAACATTTTGATGAGTATTGTAAGCGATATGTTTCTAGGCGACATGTTTCTAGATCGTGTTGATTTACCAAACCGATTAACAGGCGCTGCTTACCTAAACTTTATGCATCGAACAGTATATTATTTTTTGACAACATTACTATTAACCAAAGACAACAAATGTGATTCCAACACGATGGTGCTTTAGCTCATTTGTTGATTGCCGTTAGAAAGCATTTATATCAAACTTTTCCACGTAGATGGGTAGAAAGGTGCGGACCTGTTCTATGACTTGCAAGATTGCCTGATTTAAACCCTCTAGCTTTCATTCTTTGCGGATATTTAAAAACGTTGGTTTATGGTACTCCTTATGTCGTGGTTGCTTGGAAATCGAAAGAGGACACTTCAAACATCTTATGTTACTTTATTTTTAAAGAATAATCTTTTTTATGTTCAAACCCGTTACTTTGCGGACCAATGTTTAATAAGATTTTTTGTTTATTTTGGTTTATACTACTACCTTTCAATATTTTACAATCTTTTTTTTAACATATAGATAGACTTATTTTCTCTTTTTTTTTAAATAGTTTATTTACTAATAAAAACCTCAAATATTTGCACAATATAACAAGTAAATGAATAAACTCGCTTAAAAAATGGTGACTTAGTGGAAAAGAAGAGTCATGGTTAAGTGTACATATTGTATTGTTTAAATATATATACAATTCACACAATTGACAAAACTGCCATTAAAATTAAATCCAAGGAATTATAATTGAAAACAAATAACATTATGATAAATTCATGCTAAAACAATACTTAAGTCCAAGTCCAAGGGTTGTAGTAATATGAATCTGGTTTTTGAAATCTTGGTGGCTTCTGAATTTCTAAAACTGACAATTCATGATTCATATTTAACTTATTTTAAAGATACTAAAAAGTAACAAAATAAGTAATTTAATTGACTAAAAACAATAACGTACCAATAAGAGATATAATACAATAGTAGAGGTGCTATTATTTTTTACTGTTTTCATAAGACATTGGGAGATTAATAGAAACACTTTTAGAATTGACGTATTTTGATTCAGTTTTATTTGTTTGACGGACTTGCATATGTTCTTTGAGTCTTGGTAGAAATGATCTAGAATTTAATATATTTTTAATTGCAATTATTATTAGTTATTCAAAACATTGATTAGTGTTACTTACGGGTAAACATGAGTATTGCTGTAACCTTTTGGACGTGCCCAAGTAATTTTAATTGGTTCACCATTGATAAGCATTCCTAAAATATATTTAATTGTAAAAAAATACAGAATTTGTTATTATGTTTAATTACCTTGCATTGCATTCATTGCATCTTCTGCTGCGTTTCTTGTAGTGAAATTTACAAAAGCGTAGTCTAACTTTTTATGAACTTTTATGATTGGGAAGATAGGGATCATTTTTGAGATTTCGTTCCATAAATCAGCATTATTTAAATCAATGTTTAAGTTACTTATATATAAGTTTTTCACCTGAAAAAAAATTTACTTAGTTGTATAAAGTTGAGTGATAATAAATAAAAGTTAAAAAAGTTCCTAAACTTCTGAAACGTAGAATTAATAACAATGCTGTTGGTGTTTTCTTTTTGCCAAGTGAGGTAAGCTAAGGTAAGCTAAAATACTCACTTAACCTCACAAATATTTGTTATTTTTTTTTATTTAAATTTACTTGTTGTCATTGTTTACAATTTTATACATTTTTAAATGGTTTTAAAAAATTAATTAATTTCCATCCTGTGATAAGACGTCATAGTCAAGGGGGAAGTAAAATTCTTACTTTGGCTTACTCGGTATTGTACAAATAAAACGGTCTATTAAGTGAGATAAAGTAAGATGAAGTAAGAATAATTGAAAATAGTGACAAAAGGAAAGCACTTAATAACTCTTTTTTTGTGTCAATGTTATTCTTTATAAAAAGTTTTGTTTATTTTAAAAATTACAAATAATCAGAACATACAAATGTTCAAAAAATTAAAAAAAAAAACCTAAAATTGAACTAAGATTTAAGTATCTGTTGAAAGCAATCTTATTAAAAATTGTAAGTTCAGAAATTTTTACATTTTATCTGAAAGGTGATATTTTTGTCTAATTTAGTAATTAAAGTTATGTCAAAATTGTAAAGTTTTTATGGAAAGCAATCAGAATTCACATATAGTTAACATTTAACTAAATAAATTAGAAAACTCAAACATAATATTAAAACAAACGGGCTTAAAGTTACAATAAGTAAATAACAGTCAACCAATTTAAACACATTAAAAGTAAAATTTTCCGATTTATCTTTATTTAAATTATTTTTGTAAAAATGCATGAGTTTTTACGCCTTTTTAATTATAAAATTGCAAATAAACTATTTATTTAAAACTATGTAGAAAAAAAACCTTAACATTATGTCAATGTGATTGTCTAAGTGTCTAAGTAATTTGTTTCTTTCTATTAAAATACTGCAATGCTAACTTTAGAACTTTGCATATATCTAGTTAAATGTAATGAATTTGGCAATGTTAATTGTCAATACGCAAATGAAATAATTAACAAGAAATATTTAGATGTATACGTAACCCGACGTGCAGTACGTAAACCAATAAAAAAAATTGATGCCGCGGAAGACGTAAAAAATTGGAAGAAAAAATATACAACAACACAATGATTGCTAGATAGATAGATAAGTTTGTTAATGCTCCATTTTTGAGAAAGTAAATGTTTGGTATTGCATGATGTTTTACACAATTCTAGTGAATTGTTTTAACTCCTAGGTGGTAGTGACACTGGCAACGGTATACTGGCAAACACAAAGCAAAAATTGCTAATATTATTAAGGATACTGGCTGTATTGCAAGCTTGCTCAACACATTAGGACTAGGCGATGGTTGCATTTATTAAAAATTAGCCAAATTTTGCCAACATCGGATGGTAATGCACCGTTACCGTCATGTGCAATAGCTTTCGGTAAGCAAAGCAATGGTGGGCAGCAGAAGTCAAAAGTACAGGACCCATTTAAGACAGTTCAACATTATTTTTGGACATGGATGATACGATTAAATTATCGGAACAAAGCTTCGGCACTTGCACTAACAAAATTATTCAACCAAACATTGACTCTCTACATGTAGACTAAAAACAAAATAAATTTTGTTCATTAGCATCTCAAACATAAAAAACCCCTTATTCTCTTTTTGACTGAAAACAAAGTAAGAATAAAGATTTAGATTGTTTTAATCTAGTAGATTCCGATTATTATCTTAAAAATTCATTTGATGACTTACAGGGTATTTGTGCTTACATCTTACAAATAACAAGCATATTTTAGACTAAAATTTTAATTAAATCTTACTAAAAACACTATTTTTCTAATGGCACATACCGTTATCCAAATAGGGTAACTCCAAACTTTTTTGATATTTTTATAAAAGTTTTGATAAGTTTTTTCAAGGTATTTATAGAAAAACTAAAATAATTTTGTTTTAAGATAATAATGTAGATACTACTGAATAGATAAGTCACTCGTCTTCTTCAACACTATCCGGACAAGAAACTTAACTTATTCAGCAATCTACATCGCGATGGACTTCTTAGTGAACCAAATATATTAGATCTATTTTTTCAACTATTCCAGAGATATCAACAATTACTGTTAATGCTGGTTTAGAAAACTCTGATCATTCTCTCATTAAGCAAAGTTTTAATTGTTAAAATTTTTCTTTTTTACTTCTACTAAACCTAAACTGCGCATCATCTTATCATTATTCTAAGATAAACATATTAAAAATGAAACAACTTCTTAATAATTTCAATTATGAAAATGTTTATATTCTGAAGATTCCACGTATTGCAGCAGAAAACCTTATAAAAACTATTTAGAAAGTCATCAAAAACCTGTTCCATTCTTTCTTATTAAACCAAAACAAAAGTACTTGTACTCAATTCTGACAAAACATGCAGTTAATAAGAAGCAAAATGTTATATACTTTTCCAAAGCATTTGATAGAATATAGCATCTTAATTGTATTAAGAAGATCAATTATATTGATTTTGATCACAAATTTGTATGTCTTATCTATTGCTTACTTGACAATAGAAAAAGTATAGGTAAAATTGATGGTTATAACTCTAACCTTAAAATTATATATGCTGGTGTTTCTCAAGGTTTTACTTTTTTGCTGATTTTATTTTTGATCTACATTAATCAACTTTTTCAAATAACTACAAATACTTTTCATAGTTTTTTAGATAGGAGCACCCTTCATGTTTCATATTTTTCAAAGAACACATCGACAACTATGGCTGAGCGTCTTAAAATTTTTAGGTTCTAATCTGTAGCATTTATAAGCAAAAACCTCAAAACAAAATCAGAAGTGGGTACTCCTAACTTGACCAATCTTAACTCTAAAAAAACTCAACTTCTTACTGTTTTAAAATTAAAATCCAAAGTATAATCAGTACCAAATATTAAACTAAACAACAATTCTATATCCAAATCTTTTTTAGTTTGTCTTTTAGAGTGTAGATGTTGTTGACATAGCTTCAAATGAATCTAGAAAACCAAGATTTCTTAATTGATGTAAACAATTTTTTAACTTTTGGCCAGTTTTTGCATATATATAAAATTTATATTTGTCTAATGACTTATTTACTATACAACAGCGGTGTAATGTTGCATTCTTTATAAGTATATAGATACTTTTATGGACATGTTCAAACAAAATACAAGACATATTACCACAAAAATTTACTCGTAGTACAAGGTTTGCTAAGAATTTTAACAAATATTCACTAATGAGTACCCGGCGTGTGAGAGAACATAGTGGATACGCACACGGTAACGGAAAAAGTGAAAAACAGTAGTAGCAAGATGCGTGGAGTTCAGAAAGTGTTGACAGAGTGTTGAACTGGGGATCGGTGAGCGATGGGGATATAACATACAAGCGGCAAGTGAACAACAGCACACGAGACATAAATAGAAAATAGTGAAAACCAGTCAGCTGTTCGACGGCCACCATTAAAAGTGCGCGGGCAGCACAACCAGCGACAAACGAAAAGGGCGCGAAATCTGAAAACAACGCGTAAAAGAAAACGTAAGATATACATATGAGTAACAAAAAAACAAAAGGTGATAGACCAAGAGCAAACAGTTTAACAAGTGTAAGAAAATTATTAAAAAGGAAAAGAGCGGGGGAAGAAAACGAAGACTTTGATAAGTGGGAGCAAGAACAAATAGAATTACAGAACTCAGCAAAAACCAAAAGAACTCAAGGAAAAAGCAGTAGTAAGGGGAAGAAAATAGAAACAACAGAAATGGAGGAAATATTAAAGAAAATCGATGAACTAAGAGCAGATATGAAACAAGAATACAACAAGAAACACCTAGAACTAAAAGAAGAATTCGCAAAACATTACAAAGAATTCCAAAAGACTAAAGCGAATGGGAAAATATGACAAAAGAATGGAAGAAGGAAAAAGGAGAGTTAGAAATCAGAATAAGGAACCTAGAAGATAAGATGGAAATACAAGATAAACAGAAACGCAAGAATAACATAGTAATAATAGGAGCAAATATTGATGAAAAACAAGTTAAGCAGCAAGTAGAACAATTAATAAAAAATAAGTTAAACCTACAAGTAAACATAAAAAGTGGCTACTACATCAAAAACAAGGGGAATAAAAACATAGTGCAGGTGGAATTGAACTCATGGAAAGAAACAGTTAATATAGGAAAAGAAAGGAGCGATGAAAGGAACTAAAATATACATAGAGAATGACCTCACATATAAACAGAGAAGGGTACAAAGTAAACTAAGAAGCATAGCGAGAGACGAAAGAGCAAAAGGAAGGAAAGTGACGGTGGGATACAGCAAAATCTTCGTCAAAGGAGAGAGATACGATTGGGATACAGACAAACAAGATATATCAAAAAACTGAAAAACAATAAGAAGGAAAATGGAAAACGGACGAAGACACAGGCAACTAAAATGGAAATGAATATGGAAATGAAAAAAAAGAGAAAGAAGAAAGGAAAAATAAAAAAGAATATAAGAAACTAGGGACATGGAACATAAGAGGACTAAATGGTAAAGAAAAAGAAATAGAAATAGAATTTGAGTAGGCGAAACTAGATATACTAGTAATAACAGAAACTAAGAAAAAAGGGAATAGAGAAGAGGAAATGGAAATGGGACACCTGTTGGTATACAGCGGAGTAGAACAGCATGAAAGAGCAAGAGCGGGACTGGGGTGCATAATAAATAGAGAAAGAAAAGACACACTGAATAAATGGGATGCAATATCAGAGAGAATATTAATGATAGAGCTGAAACAAGACAGAGAAACGGAAACAATAATAGCGGTATACGGTCCAGACGAAAACGATACATCTGGAAACAAAGACAAATTTTAGGAACAACTAAGTGTAGCGATGGATACAGCAAGAGGGACGACATACATAGCAGGAGATCTAAACGCAAGGGTAGGACGCAAAGACCACATATACCCAAAGACAATTGGAATATATGGAGAAGAGAAAAGAAACAACAATGGGAAGAGACTACTGGATTTCTGCACAATACATGACCTGATTATAACAAACACCTTTTATGAGCACAAGGATATCCACAAATATACTAGAGTGCAAAGGAGCAGAGGAGAACGATCAATAATTGATTACATTATAGTCAAACGAACAAATAAAAGTGATATACGGGATGTAACAGTAAAAAGAGGCAGTGAAATATACAGTGATCACTACCTAGTAGTAGCAGAAATCAAGGAAAGGAAGGTAAAGAGCAAAGCTGTAAGAGAAAACAAAACGAATGAACACATAAAAGTGATAAGGAGTTACAAACTAAAAAACAAGGAACTGGCAAAGAAGTACGAAGAAAGAATAAAGAGTACTCTCCTAAAAACAAAAGGAGAAACAGAACACATGGATATAGAGAGATTGTGGGAAGTATTCAGGAGAACTATCACAGAAGCAGCAAGAGATACATGCGGAGTCAGCAAACAAAACACACACAAAAAACAAACAGCATGGTGGACAGAAGAAATAAAGCAGCAAGTGAAAAACAAAAAGAAGAAATGGCAAATATATATACAAAAAAAGACAGCAAACAGCTACGAAATATACAAAGAACAAAGAAACAAAGTTAAAAATTTGGTAACTGAAGCAAAGCAAAAAACATGGGAAGAATTTGGAGACAAAATGGAGAAAGATAGTAAAGGAAATCAGAAGCTGTTCTATAGAGTGTTAAAAACCCAGAGAAAGAATAAAGAAACAGAGAGAAACGCAATCAAGGATGAGAGAGGTGAAATAATAACCAACCAAAAAGAAATTATGGAACGATGGAAAAAATACTTCCAAAATCTGCTCACAGGTGAAGAAAGGGGACAACAGGAAGAGGAAAATCAAGATAAGCGTAGGTGGGAGAAGAAAGAAGGTAATAAAGAGCAAAACATAACCATGGAAGAATTAGAAGAAGCAATCCATACATTAAAAGTCGGCAAGGCCCCAGGAGACGACCAAATCACAGCGGAAATAATAAAAAATATAGGAGAAAGTGGAAGAGAACTGTTACTCAAAGTTTGCAATAAAGTATGGACAGAAGAACAAACACCAAAACAATGGAAAATAGGATTAATAGTGCCAATACTAAAACAAGGAAATAAGATGGACTGCGATAACTATAGGGGCATAACACTGCTGAACACAGCCACGAAACTGATGGAACAAATATTAGAAAAAAGACTAAGAAAACAAGTCGAGAAATTACTAGAAGAAAAACAGAGTGGGTTCAGGCAAGGCAGAAGCACATAGGATCATATATTCACATTAAAAGAAATAATAAGCAAAACCCTAGCCAGATCAGAAACAGCATATCTAGCGTTTTTAGATATGGAAAAGGCGTTTGACAGAGTACCGAGAAACAAGATATGGGAAAGTCTAAACAAAAGAAAGGTAGACCCGAAACTGATCAGAGTAATCATGAGTATCTATAAGGAAACAAGAAACTGCGTAATAAGCAAAAATCGAAAATCACAAATCTTCAAAACAAATAAGGGAGTAAGACAAGGAGGCAGCCTGAGCCCGCTCCTGTTTATAATATTTATGGATGATCTAATTAAAATAGCCAAGTAAAAAACCAGACCACTATATATTGGATACAGAAGGATGGAGAAAATAGGAATAGTGGAGTGCGCCTTTGCGGATGATGTGGGGATATTAGCAAAAAATAAAACAGACCTCAAACATAACATGAAAGTTTGGAATAGAGTATTGGAAGAAAATGGGATGAAGATGAATAAAAAGAAAACAAAGAGCATGGTAATATCAACAAATAAGGAAAAGATAAACATAGTGATAGAAGGGGAGACAGTCAAACAAGTAGACAATTACCAGTATCTAGGAATAATGTTTGATGAAACAGGAAGGCAGGAAGTAGAAATTAACAAGAGAATAGAGAAAGCAAACAAAATTTACTACTCACTGAACAATATAATAATAAACAAGAAAGAAATAACTAAGCAAACAAAAATGAAGGTCTTCAGAGCAGTATACAGGCCAGTTCTAACATTTGGATGCAAAACATGGGTACTCTCAAGAAGAGACAGGAGCAAACTAAGGACAGCAGAAATAAAATTCTTGAGAAGAGTGAAAGAAATAACGATAAGAGATAAGATTAGGAGTGAGCAGATAAGACAAGAGCTAGGAATAGAATCCATAGAAGAATTCATTGAAAGAAGACAACTGGGATGGTGGGGACACAAGCAAAAGATGAGTGAGGCAACACCAGCAAAAATAATATGGGAGGCCAAGGCCCAAAGAAAGAGAAAAAGAGGAAGACCGAAAGCCACATGGAACGACACATTTGGAAAGATACTTGAGAAAAAAGGAAAAACATGGAAAGAAGCAAAGAATATGGCAGACGATAGAAAGACATGGAATAGATTTATCAAAGGAGAATAACACATAGTAGCCTACACCCAATGGGTAGAAGGGCGATCTGATTATATATATATATATATATTCACTAATGATGATTCAGAGATGTAAGACTAAAACTTTCAAATTCAGTATTTTCCAAAACTTATAAGCTGCAAATATTCAGTGTCAATGTTTACAGACTGCTTAAATCTAGTCTTCAATGTGATAGTTTTAGCAAGTGTGGTTTCACTTGTTGACACTCAAAAGTATTTTTGTGTTGTTATATGCTAAATATCACATTGAAATTAAAAAAAAAAGATTTATTTTTTGGATGTAAACTTATTTGTATATAGACAGTTCAAATAATATTCTTCTGGCCAAATTAGAAGAACATTAAAAATTTACAAAATTAGTTTTATAGCAAATTAGATTTGGAGGACAATATTGATTTATTGAAACAAAAAATTGTGATTATAAATGATAAGTTTGTTGGTGTACAATGAATTTAGAAATAAAATAGAAAGGTCTGTAGTAGTTGAAAGCTCTTAAGTCAAATAGTTGCACGTTTCAATTTATTTTAAAATAATTATAAAAGTATCATTCCTTTTGCGTTATAAAGGTACAACTAATTTAGAGCAAACAAACAAATTTTTAAGCAAGCATTTACCTAACAACATTTTGCTTTAACAACTAAACTAATGCAAGCCGCGGTCAATGTCCGACGGAGAACGGACGCGCTCGCGAATGTGCATAAAGGCGATTTAAATAATGGTGAATAATCTACGTTATTTAAAAAATTTAAAATTCTGTGAATTAGAACAAACAGTGGAAAGGTGAAAAGTTTATTGTGAAAGTTCAAAAAAGTGTAAAACTGGACACACAAAAAAATAAAGGTGCGGTCGTGTTTTAAAACACATTCGTGTCGTGACGCGCGACACGTCTAGTGTTACATAATAAAATATAAACGCGGAAACAGCAATTTGATATTAATTAAAAGTGAAACTAGGCCAAGGGTCAAAAAACGTAATAAGATGGATGCATTTTTAAAAAGCGGGATGTTGCAAAGAACACCGCCGGATAAAAATAAAGATAAAGAATTAGGTCAAACGAATCAAAAAAGAGGGAGAGAAATAGATTCGCCAGGAGGTAAGAACGAGGCGAAGAGAGCAAATAACCCCACAACAATCCAAATAATGGGGAAATTAATTAGAGAGTTAAAAAACTTAACCAGTGAGTGTACAACCACTAAACTGGAAATTAAAAAGGTGGCGAATCAACTAGAAACAAATATGGAGAGAATGGAATTTGAAGAAATCCAAAAAAAAGAACAGGAGAATGAAAATAAAACAAAAATAGGTATAGAAATGTCGACACAGACAATGGAAACTGGAGATAATAGGGAAGAAAACCGTAAAAACCATTTCATCTCGGACGAGGAGATATTAAAAGTGGCTAATGAAGAGGATATAAAAAATATTATAAATAAAGAATGGAGAGATACAGACTATAAATATGTAAACGTGGAAAAAAAAAAAACAATAATGGGAAAGGAAATGGATACAGGACTTTTAATAAATAAAGATGAAATAGGCAAAGAAGGTGGTATCTTACAACAAGCAAAAATAAAATACCCTGAACTAATGGAGGAAGAAGGAGAAGATGAAACGCCATATATAGAAATAGTTAAAAATCTAAGCGGAAAAAATGTGGGAAAAGTACACATCATTAAGCAGAAAATCGAAACGGCAGGGAATAAGGAGATACTAATAGCTATCGAAAAAATGCTTATCAAAACAAAAACATTAAGTATTGAAGAAATAAATATACCAATACCAACGGGAATTACGGCAAGAGATGCAAAAAAAATTATGGAAATAGCAGGAAGAAGAACTAACACAAAAATAAGACTGTGCGTGCCAACACAGGGACAGGTAGCGGAGACACATAGAGAAAAAAAAAACAGGTACGAAAACAGGTGCTATAGTAGTGAGCAAACAAGGTGTCACATATGCAGATTTGCTGAGACAGGCAAAAACCCAGATAAAAGGATCTACGTTCAAGGAGGTAAGAGAAACAAAAAAAGGGGAGTTGTTACTAATTACAAAGGGTAATGAGACGGAGAAAGAGATAGAAAAAATTAAAAATGGAATGGAAGGCTGCAATGTACGAAAAGCCAGCAACAAAACTACAAAACTGGTGATAATCAAAGATATTAGCCCGGAAATTAAGAGAGAAGAAATACTGGAAGAAATTATGAACAAAGTGAACACAGAAGGAAGTACAATAATTTCCATAAAGAAAGGTTATAGAGAAATACAAACCGCTATAGTCAAAATGGACAAAAAAATAGCAGAACAGATAATAGGAGAAGGAAGAATAAACATAGGACTCATAAGATGCAGAGTAGAGAAAGTTAAAGCAAATGAAAGAAAATGTTATAAATGCTGGAGGAAAGGACATGTAGCGGCAGAATGCAATGGGGAAGACAGGTCTTCGCTATGTATAAAATGCGGAAAGGAGGGACATCAGGTTGCCGAATGCAGAAACAAAGAATACTGCATTGAATGCAAAGTATTAGGACACAGAACGGGAGAGAAAAGATGTCCAGCTACAAAGAAAAAAGAAATTAGGAAAACAAAGAAGAATATGGAGGACAACAACCCAGATAACTGGAGAGAACAGGAGGAAAAAATAGTATCACATAATGTATAAGTTTATACAAATAAACATAGAGAGGGGAAGAGAGGCTCACGATTTACTAATAGCAACAGCGGAGAGAGAGGAAATAGACCTAGTGCTAGTGAGTGAACCTAATAAAAACAAACTAAATGGTAAGTGGATAAGAGACAAAGGAACAGATGCAGCAATTTTAGCTAGGGGGAAGTGTAGGGACAAGGTGGAAAGATGGGGAACACCAAAAGAAGGAATAGTGTGGGCAGAAGTACAAAGCATGATAGTATACAGCTGTTATATCAGCCCAAACTGCGGTCTGGAATACTATCGAGAGTGGATAGAAGAATTAGAAAGAAGTTTAAGAAAACAGAAAAACAAAAAAATTATTGTAGGAGGAGATTTCAACGCAAAATCACCGAAATGGGGAGGCTACAAGAACGATTTAAGAGGAAAAATCTTAGAGGAGATGATAGCAGGGTTAAATCTTACAATCTGCAACAATGGAGACAAACCGACGTTTGTAAGAGGAAGCTCAAAATCACATATTGACATCACCATAGCAACGTGGGAAATGGCAAAAATAATAAATGAATGGACCGTGACTGAAGAAGAATCACTGAGTCTACACAAACATATACAATACAATACAAAGGAGAAAGGAAAACAGGAGCACACGAGAGAAGGTAAATGGAACGTAAGAAGAATGGACAAAGAAAAGATAAAGAGAGGCATGGAAACAGAAGAAGTGACAGAAAACGAAAATATTGAGAAAAGATGCGAGAGGTACTCAGAAAAACTGAGAAAAGCGGTGGAGGAAGCAATTCCTAGGTACAGGGAAGGCGGACGAAAAGGACCATACTGGTGGTGTGAGGAAATAAAAGAATGCAGGAAAAACACAATACAAACAGCGAGGAAAATCAAAAGGCTGAGAAGAAGAGGAGAGAACACAGAGGAAATAGAAGAGAAACTAAAAAACGACAGAAATTTTTTAAAAAAGGCAATTAGGGATAGCAGAAAAAGATGCTGGAAAGAAATGATAGAATCTATAGATGGGGATCCTTGGGGAAAACCGTACAAAATAGTGATGGACAAATTGGGTGGAAGAACAAAAGGAATCTGCTTAAAAGAAGACGAAGAAGAAGAGGTCATAATTAAAAAACTATTTCCCAAGGGAGAACCAGTAGAAGAACCAGAAACAAAAGAAGAAGAAGCAACAGTTATGGCAACAGTGGAAGAGATCAAAGAGATCATAAAAGAATTGCCTAACAACAAAGCACCAGGTCCGGACGAAATAACAACAGAGATTGTTAAAGCAGCATTAGACGGAAACGAGATAGAAATAACTCAAATAATCAACAGGTGCCTAAAAGAAGGAACTTTCCCAGGATGTTGGAAAGAAGCCACTCTGGTACTGATTGAGAAAAAAAAAGAAGCAGGAAAAGCAACATCATACAGACCAATATGTTTAATCAACACACTGGCTAAAATAATGGAAAAAGTTATTGTACGGAGAATAGAACAAGAAATAGAAGAAAAAGGAGGATGGGAAAAAGAACAATACGGATTTACCAAAGGAAAAACAACCTTAGGAGCTATTGAAAAAGTGAAAGCAATAGCAAAAGAAGCAAACAGCGGAACGCAGAGGAAAAGGCAACACTGTGTAATGATAGCGTTGGACATACAGAACGCGTTTAATAGCGTATCATGGGCAGCAATCATAGAGGCGGCAAAGAAGAAAGAACTGAACAGAAAAACAATCAAGATTATATGGAGCTACTTACAGGACAGAAATCTAGTGACCAAAAATGGAAGATTCAAACTTACTAGAGGGGACACAAAACTGTGGAACCTTGTCTATAACGAGTTACTTCGAATGAAGATGCCGGAAGGCGTGTCAATAACAGCATTTGCGGACGACATAGCAGTAGTAGGTAGAGACGTAGAAATAGAAGTACTAAAAGGAAGATTAGAGCTGGCAATTGATATGATACAAATATGGATGAGAAGTAAGGGCTTAAAACTAGCAACACAAAAAACTGAGGCGGCATGGCTATCGACTAAGAGGAATAATAGAGGAACAGGTAAGATACAGGTGGGAGATCAAGAGATAACCATAGGAAAAAAAATCAAATACCTTGGAGTGACACTCGAAGCAAAGGGATGGAATGAACAGGTTAAGGAAGCGGTCATTGGAACAAAGGAAATTGAGAGAAAGCTTGGTAGACTTATGCCAAACAACGGAGGTCCAGGAGAAGAAAGCAGAAGGCTAATAGCAACGGCAGCAAGAAGCAAATTGCTGTACGCCGCAGAAACATGGGGAGAAGCCATGAAAATAAAGAAAAACAGAAAGGAAGTAAGAGGAGCCACAAGAGCAAGCTCGCTAAGGATTTGTAGAGCTTACAGAACAGTGTCACAAGAGGCAGTAGAGGTAATTGCGGCAACACCTCCCGCGGATATGATGGTGGAGGAAAGAATAGAAATAAAAAAACTTGTAAAAGAAGGAACGAGTAAAAAAGAAGCAAAGATAAGAGCAAGAGAGAAGACTATGAAAAGATGGCAGAGAAAATGGGATACAGGAGAAAAGGGGAAATGGACGAGAGAATTAATCCCAGACATAAAAGAATGGGTAGAGAAGAAACCCGAGACGTGTTATTATACAACACAAATACTGACCGGGCACGGAGCATTTGGAAAATTCTTGCAAAAAATAAATGAAGAAGAAAGGTGTACATTTTGTCAGGAAGAAACACACGATAACGCAGAACACACTCTAGTAGAATGCGAGGCGTGGGAGGAAGATAGAAAAAAACTAGAATATATACTAGAAAGCAAAGTGGATAAAAGAACAATCATTAACAAATGCTTAAAAGATGAAAATAAATGGAGGGCGTTAAAAAACTTTGCAACAAGTGTACAAAAAAAAAATTGAAAGAGTTTGACAATAGAAGAATATAGAAAAACAAACAATGGAAACACACACACAAACTAAAAGCCATAGAAGAGAAAGGAAAGAGATGAGAAAAGCTAAATGGAAACAAGAAAACGGAGAAAAAGATCAAAAAGAAAAAAATAAGAAAGGATATGACAATTGTGCATACCAAGAAGCAGAAGAAAAAAGAAGAACATTTACAGAGACTACGATACCAAACGAAATTGCAGAGATAAGGAGAAGGAGAAAAGAAATATTGAAGGAAAGCAGAATAACAGAAATAACAAGGCATATACCAAATGGTAGATATGCTATCTCGAGGATGACTGAGAACGCAACCTTTCAGATAGTCAGAATATACCTGGCAACGAGAAGACATGAAGAAGTAATTCCTGATGGAGATACAAGGATATCACTGGAGGTAAAACTTACAAATCTAGGACTGCCAAAAGGAATACAACTGATGGAACTGCATAAATTATTCATGAAGGAGAGGGGATATGATAAAGAAGAAGTGAACGAAGACCTTAGTAAGCTAAGAGCACATCTGAGAACAAATTATATAATTAGAGTAAATAACACAAAGATGGGAGAAAGAAGAGAATGCAGAGGTAGATGCCAGTGCAGATAAGAAAAGGCAAAATGACAAAAGAGACAGACAAAGGTAGGGGCTATAGGGAGAGAGGGGCCGGGGACAGCATGCGTGCCGCAGATGATGCGTGAAAATCCGCAAAGCAAAAACCAGCCCGCCTCAAACTAGCACCAAATGTAGGTTAGTTTAGACAGGGACATTAAAACAACAGGATTTGCGCAGAGAAGAAAACCGGAAGGTATTACCATGCGTAAGTTATTCTTAAGGGCCACTTGTTGAGAGCCAAACAACTCACAACGTCCTAAAAAAAAAAAAAAAAAAAAAAAACTAATGCAATCAATAAAACAAATTCTATGATTTGTTTTTTTGCTCTGATTTAAATGCACTATAATATATGTCATTTTGATTTTAGTTTGTACTATTTACAACAGTGTCTAGTTGTAAATAGTACAAGTTAATTGTAGTTGTTAATAATATAATACCTTACAGTGTACACACACATAAACAACAAGAGCAAACACGAGTAAGGTCAAATTTCTTCAAATAACTCAAAAACTTCCAGGCTCTAGAACAAAAATGTATTTTCCAAGGGTTAGACATCTCAATACTTTTACCATTAAGGACACATACTACTATCTATTTGGCAGAGATAACCGGACAAACTATCCCATGGAACAAGTAACTCGAAAAGTATTTAATAAAAACGTGTAATCTCTTATGGACAGCAAAGCAGAAATTTATCTATAAAAAACCTAAAATCACATCAAAGCTAATACTAGAATGCTATAAAGCACAATGTTTCTTATCACAAATTTATTCTTACGAATACATTACTAGTTTTGGTTCTACTAGAGCCTTCTACAGATGTAATAAGAAAAAATTAATTATCATGTAGTAGAGGTCTCAACCACCAATGATTTAACAAAAATGTATTAACTTTTTTCTAAAAACATTTGACACTAAAATAATAATAACCAACAGAAAAAAAAAGTCCAAAAAAATTATTGTTTTGAAAGAAATTGAACTGAAAGATTATTAAAAACTATTTGGTCACAACAGCATTAATAATACCAATTAGAGTAAAACATATTCTCATCTCTTTAACTAGTCTCACTCATAGACATTTTAACATTGAAATAATAATCAAGCTGCTGCAAGAAAAAAAAAATAAAAAAGCTAAATTGTGGTACACATTAAAGCGAATAGTAGCCAAATGACATCTCCATGACAGAACATTTAACAAAAATTAAAAAAAACAATGAAGATTGATTAATATCAGACAATCAGTAATACGGCAGTATGACAATGATTTTGTTAATCTGTATTGTATTGTTTATCTTGTATTATTTTGTTGACTATCTTTTGTCTCGGGCTTAGTATATTTTAAAATATATAGCCACACTATGGTTTATTTATTAATTTTGCAATTTTTAATTGTAAGAGATCTTAATCACAAATATGTGGTATATGATTAACAACATTAAGCCTGATGATGACCTTAAAGTCAAAACCGGTAGATTTTAAATGAAATAAGTGTTTGTTCTATGACAAATATATTTAACCCATTATTTTGGATTAAGAATTATTTATCAAATTTTTACAATTACAATCAATCCATATCATTGGTGAACAACCTTATTCTTATTATGTTTAAACCAAGTATTAATTTTTCAACAATGATTAACCCTATAATAATAACTTAACTGGTTAAGTTGGATTTTTTATTTAATTATTCAAATATTATTTTTAACCATTGAAATTGTTGTTTTTATTTTTAAATAAAGTTTTAAAATAATATATCATTGTTTATTATGTACTTAGTATATATTTTAATAGTTTATAATTACATAAATTACCACAAGAACAAAACTTGTGTTACGCCTATGGTGATGGTCAAGGGCAGTTTAGGGATATATTTTTTTATTATTTACAATAAGTTTATATTTAGCGTTGTTGCTGTTTCTACATATTAAATGCATTGAAATCAATTAATTAATGTATGTGACAATATTAATATATTATCGGACAGTTATAATATAACGATTTTACTAAATACATATTGCCTTCGGACGGAATCGTTTAACTGGGCAAAAACTACAGATCTAACTTATTTACATTTATAGAATTGAATAAAATACCTTTGATAAAATATCAGCAGGAACTTCTGGTTTTAGATTGGCCCATTCTATGAAAATTAAAACACCCCATAAAACCAATGACCCTGGACATAGCTTGGTTCTAGCCAACGCAGCCAGACGATGATCATAAAATTCAACAAACACAAATCCTCGATTTAAATTCTTGTTTCCATAAGTGTAATACATTACGACGTTTTTAATTCCTTCCATATACAAGGATAAAGCTTGAGAAACTTCTTCTTTTGTTTTTTCGAGTGGTAAACCACCAACATACAATGTGCAATTGTTAATGTTCTTGCTAACACTCATTTTATATCCAGGCTTCACGACTTTGACTCTGGGAACGTTTAACCTCGACTAACACAGCACGTGTTTTAAACGCTACGTTGAAAATGCATGGCTCCATCTCGTGTTTTCTATTATAATTTTAAAACCGCGCATGAGTATTGTAATTTATTAAAAGAGTTCTGGGATGTAAAATTAGCGTTTATTTTACTCGTTTCTTTGATTGATTAAAATTGAAAATAAATGACACTAACCATAGGTACAAATAACATGCCAACAAATAAAAACAAACTTGCCGTTGCCCACAACGTATTATTATATAAAATAAAAATAGTTCCTTTTAAATATGTCTGAGAATAAGTGTTACATTAAAGTTACTGTATACTACACAAGGTTATAATTTATTTAATAATTATATAGTAATAATAATAATAATAATAAAGTTATTTATTTTTACATAACATGATACAGTAAAATGTAAAAGTACAAAAACGACAATGCATGAAAGCAAATCACATGAACAAGACAAAACTAATAAGTAAAGTTAAAAAAATCGTTGACAGTGTATGGTGTAAGACAACACAACAAATCTTACACTTTTTAACAATGCCATAATGTTTTCAAGATTTTATATCTACTGATAGATGGTTAAATATCTTCATGCAAGTATATGATGATCTTTTTTCATACATAGTCAGTTTGTGAGCGGGAAGACTATAATCTGTTTCACACTTTGTTTTATACGGCTTTTGCAACAAATTAGTTAAAATAATATTTATGCTTATAAAGAAAATAATATTATATAATATTCTAATGGCTCGTTTTTGGTTGATAAAAACTTTATGTAGATCTGTACTGTTTCCCCAAAAAACAATACCGTATTTTAGATGGCTATACAAATTAGAATAATGAAATATTAATATTTCACATATATTTTGGTTAGTATTACACCGAGAAACTTGGCACACTTTGTGAAAGGGAGTTTACAGGAATTACGTATAACACCCGGAGCTGGTATAGATTGATTGGTTTTAAAAAGTATACAGTTTGTTTTTTTACAAAACCAATTTTCTACAGAATGCATAACGTTGTTACCTTCTTGAACAATGTTTGTAAAGTATTTACCTTTAATGAGTATTAAAAATTAAGATGGCAGGTTTCATCTTTATTTTTATTTGATTCAGAGTTTTTGAATGTTGATTCAAGATGGCGCTATTTTGTAAAAAATGAACAATGTTAAAAGTTTTGCCAAAGTGGCTTTTTGTACATTTGCAATACTGCCAAAATAATTGCTAGTTTTCTATACATTGATGTATTTTACAAAATCGTCAATACTTTTACATTGATTTTAGTGTTATTTTTACATTTATAGCGGTTTTAGCCCGGTTGGCGGTTATTCGGTTAGGTGTTTATGATTAGCTGGCTCATATTTGAAGTGACGCGGCCGCGGGTATATTAACAGTGTTGCCAATTTGTACTTTTCCATTTAAGTTTGAAGCTTGCATAGAGAAATAAGGAATTATTATAATATATTGAGAAAAAAGAGAATTTTAATGTTACTTTTTTTTAATAATATTTAATTTTATAACTAATTAATTAAAATATTGTATTAAAGCAGTTTAAAAATTTGATTCATTGGCTGTAACAACTTAGCGCGCGATGTCTCGTCGCATGGCAACCGAATCGGTCTAGTGATTTGATTGTTTGATTGTTATGGTAAATCAACAAGTCAAGACACTACTTTTACATTGACAAGTTGAAAGTTGCAACTAGTTTGATTTATAACAAAAAAATTGTTCTTGTTTTTTTCTTATTTCTTAGTTCAGAGTTCTGTTTTTGCTTTTATTATAATTTATAATAATTATAATCATATCATGCCTTCACCAAACAGCAAGTGTTGGCAATATTTTGCAAAATTAAATCAAAAATCAGCAAGATATATTTTTTTCTTAAAAATATTAAAAACGTCTGGCAATACTACTTTTAAAACAAAAACATAATGTGTATTATAACAAAATTGAGATTATTCAAACTAAAATTAATTATACGAGTAAGAAACTTTTTTTTTGTGGCTTGGGAGGAGAAACTTCTAAAGACTGCAAGTGTCGAATTCATCCACAAAAGGCAGGCGCCTACCGACTAAGTTCGAGACCTTAAGCTCATAAACCTTTTGTTGATAAATTAAATAAGACAAAAACAGTGTCAAAAAAAAAGGAGACATATGCGCTCTATGGGCTGAGGAAAGAGGAAAGGAATTTTAAGAAATGTTAATTGATTGATTAACTGGACGCTTGTATTGCAAAACTTCCTTATCTGGCTCGGCGATTCGGGCCAGACCAGGATTGAAGTGAACCGCTAAATTGTCGAAGTATTTTACGGCCAAAACTTCGATATGCCTGCGTGGTGGTGGAACCCCGAGATTGCTTTGGATATCACGATTTTGTTCAAACCATGAGGCTCCAGTGAACCACCGCAAGGTCAAACCTTAGAACGATTCTAAGCTATCTAAATGCGTATTTGCGGCGGTTCCGGAGATGGGGCACGCGTACGTCATCATGGGTCTAAAGGTAAACGTGTATAACCGAACTTTATATCGGAGAGAGAGACCACTGTTCCGCCGCAGCATCGGAACCAGAAGATTTTTAGCTAATTTAGCTTTATCAAAAATTGACTGCACGTGCAACTTGTACGTGAGCCCCTTGTCAAAGGTACTCTCCAGATACCCTCCCAGAATCGGACCACGGTATGGGAACGTCGTCGAGACAGACGTTTTTATGAGGTTAATTCCGTCGCCGTCGTTTGTTTGCTTTTTACACGTCGAAAAGGACCATCCTTGTGGTCTTTTTCAACCTTAAGATTTCATTGTAGAAAACCAGTCACCCGATTTAAGTGGTGGACCAAAGAATGTTTCCAACGAAATCCATGCTGATGCGACGGAAGTAAATTATTTGAATCAACGTGATTCTGAATAAAATCTAAGATAGCTTTTTTTATGACCTTACTCAAGGTGCGTAGTAAACTGATAGGCCGGTAGTTTTGAGGAATCCGCCGGTCTTTTCCAGGTTTTGGAATGTTAATGACAATTGAGCTTTTCTAAACCGTAGAAAAATGCTCAGTGCAATAGGTCGCATTAGCAATATTAGTGAGAACCATTATCGCTTTGTGCGAAAACCATTTATCTATTAGAAATTCTGTCATAGCCTTTAGTTGACCAGATTTTGCGTCGTTGTGTACTCTCTCGTATTCGAATAAAGCAGCGGCTTTCAGGGCTCTCCTAACCACCCGTTCAACCCTTTTGACGTGCTCTAAATCCGAACAATTGTTTAGGGAACATTGGAGTTTTAGGCTGTTAGCAAATGATTTGGCCTTACCCTCAAACAAGTATTGTACCCCATTTTTGACATGAATGGCTCAAATAGGGACCGGCTTGTTCCTTAAGGACTTGGAGACTCTCCACATTGGATGATTGTCCTCCGTGAAGGATTCCAAGGTATTTTTTTAGCACCATTTTTTGGTGTGACTTTATGGCTTTTCTCACCTCATTATGAAGAGAGTTTAATGTCAGGCAATCTAAGAGGTCGCGGTGCCGCTGACAAATGTGCCTAGCGGCATTTCGTCTGCGGATTAAATTTTTCACGTTCCAAAATAGTCCAAGAAATTTATTAACGCAAACCTGATGGATTTTAGAGGCTTTTTTCGAAGCTTGCTGGATTTGGCGCGTAAAAAGTTTGACGGCCCTATCGATGTCCGCGGCCGTTCTCACCGGAGTCATGCGTCAGATACTCTCTTAAAGAGAACGTAAAAAGAAAGGCCAATTTGTACGGATGACGGACTTTTTTCCCTCCGACCCGTTTGGTTGGAACTCATATCGTTGACTACTCGAATGATGTAATCAAGGTTGACGTTACTAAATACAGATACATCAAGAACGTTCCCTTGGTGCTCTGCGCTATGATAGAAGGTGGGTTCCTCTGGACCCACTACTTGCAACCCGTTTGTCTGTAAACTATTCCACGCTGAGTGTTTACAGTTGAAATCCCTAGCAATGATTGTGGGGAGAAGGTTAGATAAAACCGATTCGAAGTCCGCCGTTTCAATTTGGTTACTCGGGCTGAGGTAGCCTTTGACTATTATTGCATTTGATTCGAGAAAGACTAGCTCAGGGGTGTGGACCTCAGAAATATTCAGTGATTTTTTTGCAAAGATCAAAGTCCCGTGCCTTAGTCTAATCCCCGACGTCCCCAAATACGTAAAAGTATTCGGTAATCTTAACGATTAGGTGGGAGGGTGGTTTGTTTTGGACACCAGCATGATGTCGAAGTTCTTTTGGTTGAAAAACTGTTCTACCTTACCCATTTTGTCTGAAATGCCATTGGCATTCCCTAGAAGCAAATATGAATTAATGGTTCCTTGTTACCCATTACTGTTTCTGAAGAACGCTATAATTTTCTTATAAAAAAAGTTAAAGTCGTTTAACAGAACGATTATCCTATTATTATGGCTCGCAACCGGAGGAGTTTTCGATGAAGCAACAGCGTTAGCAAAAGATGACAATTACAGGTTTTCAGGGACCTGCTGGGTTAGAAGATGACTGAGCCGGAGCCGGAACGGCCGCGGGAGTCGACGAGGCTGATTTATTTGCCTTGCCGTGCAAGGTTAACAATCTTTGATAAAAAAAAACATCTTTTAAATGGCGGGGTGCAAACCCGCGCAAAGAACACACCTTGGTAGTCTTTGGGGCAGACCATTGATTGATGGGGCCCGGAACAGATGCGACAGACTGGCGCCTTAGAAAAGCAACGTTTAGCCGTGTGGCCCAAACATTGGCATTTGTGGTATTGAGGAATGCCACCACCACGTTTTCTTTCAACACCATGATTTCAGAAAATTTGGTGCTTTTAGGAAGCTGCACCTATACCAAGCTAAGCCTACGTGCTTGTTTCTCATACAATGCACGTTAGAAGGGGAGAACCCCAGATTGACAAAAGCCTGACTCACGTTTTGCTCGGTATAACATTCAGCGACGTGCCGGATGACAATTTCTAAGCATCTCTTTTTGGCGGTTGACCAAGTGTAGAAACCCACACCCACCGCTTTGAGGTAGAAAGTTAACTTTTGACTTATTGGAGGTGGCTGGCGCCATGCAAATACCCTCTTGAGTATTGCGTGATAAAAGAATATCAATTTGGTTATTCTTAAACCATTTAGAAGTTGCTGGGTATTTGCTTTTGCCAGTCAATACAAAAACCGGCGGACAAGACTTAAACAAATTAGAATTATTAATTGCGGGGGTGTCAGCGGGGAGATGGTTGTCGTCACTAACCATAAAGCCTTTGTTGTCGTAGCTGACTACAAGCTGGAATTTCACTTTGTCAAAAAAGGTCCCCTTTTGAGCTGGGGCTGCTTTATGGCCTGAGGAGCCGGCGAGAGGAGCTGCTAATGGCTCTGCCTCTATGGCCTTTTTTGCAGCGGTTGAAGGCGGCTGGGGGAAAACTAAGGGTTCATCAATAAGTAAAATAGATTCGCCCTGGGTCTTCTTCTTCTTGTTTGTCTTCTTGGTTTGAGCCGTTGGGGGCGTTTGATCCTGGCCGGCATTTTTGACGTCGGATTCAAACTCTGTCTCCAAGAGGGAAGAGTCAAGTCGGCGTTTGCCGCCGGTGACGGTGATGGCCCCCACGTCAAACTCTTCTTCAAACTTCTGGTGTTACGGCCACCAGGCGGCGCTACTAGCCAAACACACGCCCAATCTGAAAGTGCAAGAACCAATCACAGATGGTATAAATTAAATCCATTCAAGAAATTCCAGTCAGTTAAATACCACGCTCGCAAACCTACGCTACTTCTGATAGGAATTATACCATCACGATAGTCACAATGCAACGTAACCACGACAACCTGCCGCTCTCTTACTACTTGATGCCGACCCACGCTAATGCCTCTGGATACTCTACAAGACCTCCGCCGTCGACCCCCGCTACTGAATATGATAACGCTTTGGAAACAACGTTTGCTCGTCATGGATATTGCACAATGACGACCTCCGCAATGACTCCGGCTTACTCACACTGGAACTCTACGTACGCTACGACAACACCGGAAGCACTAGCTCCGCTCCCGGTTTTCTACCGCCGTGTTGGAACTAAACCGACAAGGGACGGTGACTATTTTGATACCTTCATGATTAACCATGGAGAAACCTCGACCCCTGGGGGAAATCTAACATTGTTTGGCGGTAAAGACGTGGAAACCGCAACTCCCACGGAAAACCACTTCCTCAATAACTATTACCAGTTGCCTCCTAATGTTCTCCGGTCCCCCTCTCTTCCACTTTGAGAAGGAAAACGGTAACACTAGGGCCCTGGTTCCTGGGCGTCGGTGGTAAAGGAATCTTCTTAGTGACAAAATCCGCCAAGACTCGGAAAGCTTCCCCGATTTTCGCTATCCTTCTGGTGAAGGTAACGATGGTGGAGGCCATGACATCTGAGCCCTTATGGTTACGACCTGGTGCAAAAACGCCGTGACTCTCGTTCTGGTGATGGGCTTATCCCTAGTCCGGCTTTTATCTTTCTTTTTGGGCCTATCTTCAAATTAGATTTACCTTTTTAAGGGTGCCTACCAACTAAACCCCACCCATCTAGGAATTGCCTAAAAGTTTGAGACCTTTTGGCTCATGTACCTTCCGTTTGGAGATGTGTATGTAGAAGGTTGTTTAAGAGTCTACCCACGCTATGTTAGAAGTAACTCGGCTACTATCGAATTTCCCGGTTGTTTGTGAACAAAATCTTCCCGATCTGGTTCGGCAAGTCTTGCATGATCGGGATTGGAATGAACTGCAAGGTTTTTGAAATACTTCTTGGCCAAAGCTTTAAAATGTTGTGGAGGAATCTCTAAGTCTGTTTGAATGTCCATATTTCAAATGTACCATGGAGCTCCTGTAAGCATCCGGAGAGTTTTGCTTTGGAAAGCTTCTAAGCGATTTAGGTGGCTACTTGCCGCCGTTCCCCAAATGGGAGAAGCGTATGTGATCATTGGTCTGATGGTCAAGGTGTAAAGCAGGATTTTATTCCGGAACGACATGCCGCTGTTCCGTCGCAGCATCGGGTAAAGAAGAGATTTAGCCATATTTGATTTCTCCAGAATGGATTGAACCTGGGGCTTGTAATATAGACCCTTGTCCAAGATTACCCTAAAATACTTGGCAGTGTCGGACCACGGTATGGAAACGTCGTTGAAGGTGACGTTCTCATGTAGTTTAAGTGACCAACGCCAAGTGAAGAGTACGGACTTGCTTTTCTCTGGGTTTACTCTAAAGTGCCAGTTTTTTCCATCCAATCTTCCAGATCGGAGGTAGCTTTTTGAAGACGTAAAGTGATTATTTCAATCGACCTTGAGGAGTAGATAAATGCTGTATTGTCAGCGTATTAAGCCTTTTTAACCTCGTGCATGCGCCCTGAAGGCTACATACAAGTTAAAAAGGTGCGGCAAGAGAATAAAGCCTTGAGAAACTTCGGCTTCTTCGGTTTTTTTTTCTTCTTTGATTTGCCCTTCTTCTTAAGGAACTTTTTGAAGGCGGCGGGCAAATCTAGGTCTTCGTCTTCTGATTGCGGCCGCAAAGCGATAAGGGCCCGGGCGGTTGAATGGGCCTTGATGGTAGGGGCTTGTTCCGCGTTGATTGCGGTTAGCGACGCGATCGTGTCTTGTAGCGTTTTGAACTTCTTCTCGAAAATCATCGCTATGGTCTTCAGCTGCTTCTGGAGCTCCGTCAGCTGTCCCTCCAACATCTTGACTTTGGCCTTGGAATTGGAGTAGCTCCGCCCGAGCAACGTCTCTTTGATGCGGTGGTCGTTCCTGGTTTTTTTCTGCCGGTCCATCTCCAGTTGCTGGGACGCTGTAGACGTCTGGCTGTCGCGCATTGCAACGGTAACGTTCCTGAAAAAAAAAATAATCTACCCGTGACCGTAGAGGCGACCGTCACCATCCAGGTCGGCACACAACAACAACAAGTCACCTTCTTGCACGCGCCGGACCTTGGCGAAGAAGTTATCCTGGGTCACCCGTGGCTATTACAGCACCAAGCCACCCAAGACTACGTGCTGCACCTTGTCCACTTTGGGCGAGAGGTCCGCGAAGTCATATATTGAGCATACCCCCAAGTCAAACCGGCCAACATGCCGATAACCAAATGCCAAAACAAGCTTTCCCAGACAGACCAGAATTCCACAAATTAAATAGGGAATTTGCCAGCCTGTTTGTAGAAGACATGGGGCCGGCCACCACCAACGCCGTGTCGCACCGCATCAAACTGATAGACACTAAATCGATCTGGAAAAGACCTTATGCCTGCAATAACGACAAAAAGGCAATAATTTACAAGGAAGTGGACAAAATGTTGGCCAAAGGGGTGATTGAACCTTCCACGAGCGACTACTGCGCCCCAGTGGTTATTATTAAGAAAAAGGACGGAAAGCCGCGCTTTTGCGTCAACTTCCGGGATCTTAACGACGCTAGTCGAGACGAGGCAGCCCGCCTCCGAAAATCCAGGAAACGCTAAAGGACTTTGGGCCAGCGGCAGTATTTTCCAAGCTAGATTTGACCACGGGATATTGGCAGATCCCTCTATACCCGGCAAGCCAACACCTAACTGCCTTTGCCACACCGGACAAGGCGACCTATTATTTTAAGGCTTTTTGGCCTTAAAAATGCACCAACGACCTTCCAAAAGCTGATGACAAAGGTACTGGCTAGATGGATTGGCAAGTTTGTGCTGGTCTACCTCGACGACATCGTCGTCTATTCCGACACATTCCAAAACCACATAAGGCACCTCAGGCGAGTGTTGGAGCGCTTGCAGGAGTATGAGCTGCGTTGCAATCAGGAGAAGTGCGACTTCGGCCAAATCGAAATTGAGTACCTGGGGCACAAAGTCACCGCTCAGGAAAACCAACCTCTAGAGCACCACCTTCAGCTCATCCGCGACCACCTTCGGCCCACAACCCAAAAGCATCTCCGCAGATTTCTGGGTGTCTGCACGTGGCTTCGGGAATACGTGGACAACTTCGCTGAAACGGCCGCCCCTCTGACGGACCTGCAAGGGCCAAAACGCTCATTCCGATGGAACGAACAAGCTGAACTATCATTTGAGGCCGTTAAGGCGTTATTCGACTGCCCTCTGATATTAGACCGGCCACGACCTGGACTGCGGTTTGTCCTTCAAACCGACGCCAGCAAGGTGCGCATGGGAGCGGTGTTTTACCAAGAAGAAGGAGAGAAGAATTGGATTATCAGCTACGCGAGCGCGAGATTTACGCCCACGGAACAACGATATCATAGCAATGAACAGGAGTGCTATGCCATTAAATGGGCAATTAATAAGTATTGCCCCAATCTAGAAGATAATAGGTTCCTCCTGAGAACGGAAACCGGGCATTGGTGTGGATATCCAGCTCGCGGGACACGACCTCCAAATTTATGCGGTGTTCTCTGCTCCTTGCCGAATTCACCTTTGATATCGAGCACACCCCCGGCGCCAAAAACCACCTGCCTAACGCACTGTCACAAACACCTGGCAGCAAAGGTGCCGGCTGTGACGCTGATGACCTGGACCGGTTACTGCCTCCCAACACGGCAAGCCAACCGATCAGTCTGACAGGACTGTACCACCGACTGTCACGACGAAACCAACGGCACCGGCGCGTCATTGCAATACAACCATTGGAGGTAGAAACCTTAGCAGCCGCCGTGAAACGGAGTCAAACGGAATGCCCGCAAGTGCGAAACTTCCTAGCCGGACTACATCAACGGCTGGCCGACCCCAACGCAGAGGGGCTACCGGCAGAACGAAGAGGAAGCGCTGTACCGCACCCTGGCCGGCTGGAATCAGCTCGCCGTGCCACCCGCAATGCAGCGGGAAGTGATGAGGTAGCATCACAATGACAACGCCGCCGGACATCCAGGGTGCGACGAAACCTGCCGAAACATCCTGAGGGGTTACCATTGGCCCGGCGTCCAAAAAGACGTCAAAGCGTACGTCTGGGGGTGCCTCACCTGGACTGGAGACTGGAGCCGCCCGAGAGGCCGCCACCTTACAGTCTCATCCCGACAGCCGCCCCTGGAAACGTATAGCCGTGAACTACGTAGGCCCTTTGGACATCACCCCCACTGGAAACCGGTTTATCTTGACGGTTATGGACATGTGCACTCGCTGGGTGGAAGCTTTTGCCATGCACCACACGGTCAGCGACATCACCATTAAGACGCTGGAACAGCAGGTATTCCACCGGTTCGGCTACCCTAAAATCATATTGACGGACAACGGTCCCCAATTTATAGGCCATAAATTTAAGGAAGCTACAGCGAAATGGAAATGTAACCATCATACCACCGCGACGTACCATCCGCAAGCGAACCCAGTGGAGCGACGCCACGCGGAGTTGAAGAAATCCTTGCGGTGCTTGCTAGACAGCCACCCCGGCACGCCTTGGGACAAATTATTACCCCTGGCCACTTTTGAAATTTGCCGACGAACCAACGCGGCCACCGATCTCACCCCGAGTGAAGCCCTACTGGGAGCAAACATCGCTGCACCCGGAGCTTGGGACACATCTCGGCCGGAAGTCCGAAACGACGCAAAGGCGCGTGACCAGAGGTTGCAAGGAGCGCGGCAACGGCAAGCCACTTACCGACGAAGACGATACCTGGAGAAACATAACGCCGCCATCGACTATCAACCTGGTGACCAAGTCATGGTGCGCGGACGAGAGCAAGGGCTAGCGGCCAAATGGATGGAACCAAAGCGGCTGATTACCGCCGCCGGAGGACACTGAAACTGGATCGAAGACAATCCACAACGCCCGCCAGTGAACATCCACATCGATGATATTTGGCCAGCTCCAGCACCAGACCGCCCTGAAAAACCAGAAGCAGCAAACCGCGGTGGAGACAATGCGCGTCCACTACACGCGTTACCGGGTGGACCGCAACCGTAAAACCGGATAAAACATCGTAAAGTGTAACCGAACTCAAATGTGACCGGCACGCCGCACGTCCTTTGTGCTAATCTTTAGTGCGCGAGTGTCAAATCCACATGACTCCCCGTGCGTTACACCAACCCGAACATTAGTGCGACCGACAGGTGGATGGAGTACGAGCCTGGAGGACCCGCACGACCCCGCGGACGTGAACGATGTCGAGAAAGTGGGAAAGATTGTTGCAGGCGCGCGACGCAAAAGGGCGTGGCCTAGACAGAGACAAAACCCAGCCAAATTGTTACAATTCGGGTTCTGCGAATCGAGCCTCCGGTTCACCAGGAGTCCGCCTCGATTCCTCCTCACTGCCTCTCTACTCGCCACGGCCCAGAGGAGGGTATTGTGTGGTAGGATGTAACCCTGCGCCGAAGCTAACATGGTCAGTGGCCCTACTGAATACTCTCTGGACCCCACACACACAAGCTACACAAGCTCTGGATTCTCACAAGAATCCCTACACACGCAATCACACAGATTGCCCAACCACACAGGTTGAATACTCCAGTTCTGCTAATTACTTTACTATGTCACAGTGTGGCCGGAATTACCAGGCCCTGTTGCACCGTTTATAGAAAGCAATCCAAGTTAATATGACTTACACTCGCACTCGAGCTGAGACTATGCCTCGGTTATAGATGATGAAACGCGCGCGGGTCTGCGTGTGCATGAACCGTGTGAACCGGGGAGCGAGCGGAGAGGGGTGCGCCCGCCTCGCGGAACGTAGTTGTTGCATTGCCTACTCGGCTGCATTGACCGTTCCGGTACGCGGTCGGAACTCTGCGCGGCGCCGTCAGGTGTTATTATTCTCGCGCGGCCTTGCTATCTTTTAATAATAATTCATGGTTGGGAGTTTATATTGATTATTATTATTAACAATTGGTTAATAATAATTATTATGATTAAATTATAATTATTATGAATAATTATAATTACAATTATTAATCATAATTATGAATTATTATTATTCCTTTCATTTCCTTTGTTCCTTCCATTATTAATCCCTGCGTACGGATGTTGTTCTTTCTAATTAGTAATTAATTATGTTTTACTAATTAATTACTTAATTAGGTCAATGTGCTCCGGTAACAATCTCCCCCACTTACTCGACTGCGTTTCGCGTCTGGCGATCTTAGTGCTCAAGTCTGCTCAAGTCTATCTGATGTTGTTCTTACTTGGACTAGTTGTTCTCTTTTCTGAGGTCCAGGTAGAGATAGGCATCACTTGTCCCCTAGTGAAGTTACCCCTTCTTTTGTCGTCTTCTAAGGTTCTTCTTCGTCGACCGCTTCAGGTGGTGGAGCGGGTCGGAGGTCGTCAATGTGTGTTTTAACCGGGGGTTTCATCCAGTCATCTTCTACCCAGTAACAGTGTCCGCCGGCGTGCATGATGATGGTCTTAGGGCCAATCCATTTTGCTAACAGACCCTTCGCTCGGCATCTGACCATTACTTGTTCTCCTGGTTGAAAGGTGGCTTTAACGTTGTATCTTGGGTATCGTTTTTTGCGATAAGCCGCTTGCCTTTGTCGTAGATCCCCTAGTCTATGTTCGCGTGCTTCTGGCGTGTTTGCTACTGGTCGCTGACCGGCTGGAGTGTCCCAGGTTCCTGGTCCGTGGATTGTAGCGCCAAGCAAGGCTTCGCTAGGAGTCATTTGGGTGGCGGCATTTTGTCGTTTATGGTTGTGAAATACGGCCATCGATACTAGGTCATCCCACTGTTTGCGTGGGTTTTCCTCTCGCAATATCCGCAAACTGGTCTTGAGGTCCGCGTGTCGTCTTTCAACGGGGTTTGCTTGCGGGTGGTACACGGCAGTTGTGAAGTGCTCACACTTCCAACGTCGTGTTGCATCTTTGAATGAGCGGCTAGTGAACTGTGCACCATTGTCCGACAGGATGATTCTAGGAAAGCCAAACCGATGAAAGACGTGTGTTTCCAATATTTTAATAGTGATTTCGCTCGTCGAATTAGGTAGCGGAAATGCTTCTGTCCAACGGGTGCAGCTGTCCATTATCGTAAGAATGTACTTGTTGCCGCGGTCCGTCGTATCGTAAGGGCCCAGGTAGTCAATGGATACCTTTTCCCACGGTCGTTCGGTAGGTTGTGGGCGAAGTGGTACCTTTGCTTGCGGTACGCCTCGCTTTGCTCGCGCGCATGGGTGACAATTTCTTACAAAATTCCGTACATCTTTCTTCAAGCCTGGCCAATAGTAGTTAGTGAGTATTGCTCTTGCTGTCTCATCTCGTCCTGGATGTCCATCGGTTCCGTTTCCGTGGTGGGCTTTTAGAACTGCCTTTTTGATTGCTGGTGGGACTACGATCTGATCCCAGCCGTCTACAGTACGAAACAATTCACCGTCCTGGCCTACTCGAAAACCTAGATGGGCATCCTCCCCGTCCTCTTCTCTCGCCTCGAGGTATCTTGCTATTATTTGGTGGGTTTGCACACATTCTTGTTGTGCTCGCCGTACGGCTGTTGCTAGTGTTTTGCCTAATTGTTGTATTGTGACGCCGGCGGTTTTGTTGTTTTGCTTTTGGAGTTTGCTGTACAACTTACCCATGCTAGTTTTTGGTTTGGTTGCTGTGGGTGGTAGCATCCTCTCTACATCATCTAAGCTAGAGTCGATAAAAACGTCTTCAGGATTTCTAGAGAGAGCGTCTGGTAGATAGTTGGTCTCACCGGGTACGTGCTCTACTTCGAAATCGTACTCTTGTAATTGTAATGACCACCTCGTAAATTTCGCCTTTGCATCAGTGGCGTTTGCTAGCCATACTAACGCGCGGTTGTCAGTGCGAAGTACAAAGTGTCCATCTTCCAGGTACTGCCGGTATCGTTTTATCGCCGTGAAGATAGCTAAGCATTCCAATTCATTGCTGTGGAATTTCCTCTGACGTTCGTCCAACCTATTGCTAGTGTAACTGATCACGCGTCTTTCCCCATTCTCTTCTTCTTGGAATAAAACTGCGGCAATGCCTTTGCAACTAGCATCGGTTTGAAGAACGTAGGGCAGATTTGGTTTTGGTCGATGTAGTTTAAGCGGACGATCAAATGCCACTTTGACATCTGTCATTGCTTGATCTGCTTCTGAATTCCACTTAAAAGGTTTCTTTGGACTTAGTAGGTTGGTGAGAGGCGCCGCTATTTGTGCAAAGTTAGGCACGTACTCTCTTAACCATGTGCATGTCCCTAAGAAACTCCTTAGTTGTTTTCGACTAGTTGGTATAGGGTATTTGTTTATCAATTTCCGATGGTGGTTTAGTGGCATATTGCCGTCTGCGGATATTTGGTGACCCAGGTACTCAAGTGATGTTTTCGCGAACTCGCACTTAGCAGTGCCGCATCGTAGTCCATGCTCTTGTAAGCGCTCTAAAATTAATCTTAAATGTATCATGTGATCTTCATATGAGTTGGAGTACACTAAAATATCATCAAGATATACGAGCACACATTTCCCTAGTAATCCGGCTAGAACCTTTGCCATCAATTTTTGAAAGGTGGCCGGGGCGTTTTTTAGGCCAAAAGGCATCACCTTGAACTGATATGTTGCTCCATCAGGGGTGGCAAACGCGGTAAGATGTTTGCAGTCTTCTACCATGGCGACTTGCCAGTAACCGGATTTTAAATCAAGTTTTGTAAAAATTTGGGCAGCTCCAAAGTCCTTAAGAGTCTCGTGGATCTTCGGCAAGGGTGCTGCTTCTGGTCGGGTTGCATCATTTAATCTTCTGTAATCAATACAGAACCGTGGTTTGTCATCCTTCTTCTTCTTAACTAAGACCACGGTCGTGCAGTACTCGCTGGAACTTCTTTCAATTTGCCCGTTTGCTAACATTTCTTCCACTTGCTGGTAGATTATTTGCTTTTTTGTAGCGTTCATGGCATACGGACGAATCCGGATTGCCGCGTGGTTTGTAAGTTCAATTCTATGACAGACTGTTTTAGTCACATTTAGCGTTCCTGTCTCGCTAAATACGTCGGCAAATTGTTTGATTAAGTGTGCAAATTGGGTTTGGTCTGGGAATCCGTTATCAGGTGTTTCGATGTGACCAATAGGTTGAAGTTCGAGTTGTGTTTCCCAGTAAACCGTTGCTTTTTGTTGTCTTCCAAAGTGTAGACATCCGCGGGTGTAGTCTACTGTGGCGTTATTATCTTTTAGCCACGAGTACCCTAGTACTACGTCTTCGCCTAACTTCGGAGCCACCAGGAATTTGATGGGCATGGAACAATCGCCAATTTTAATCTCGGTGCATGCTTCTCCTGCAATTTGAAGTTGCGTGGCCGGGTCTGCTTGAGATACTGAACTTTTGAATAGTGTTGTGTTTGTTAATGACGCTTTAATAAAGTTGGTAGAAGCGCCGCTGTCAATTAAGGCTTGGTATGATTTGCCTTGTATATCTACCTTAATACGGGGGAGTTTGCTTGGTGTGGTGGTAGCAAACCCAATGTGATCGGGGGTCACTCTTCGGTTGGGGACTAACCTTGGAGGACCCGATCGGCGTTTGCCGTCGGCTTCTTTGTGTTCTGTGAATATACGAACTTCTTTCTGTATGCTAGCTCGCCCTCTACTTGAGTTGCTGACTTGATGAACTCCTCCAGCGTACCGAAGTGCATAGGGTCCAGGGATTGCTGTATCCTGGTATCCATAAGCCGTTTTAAGGCCCTCAGCATGCGTTGTTCAGGCTAAAGCGGATTTAACCTCTTGTAAAGAGCGGCTTTTTTCAGCAGAAAGACTTCCACTAGTTCGTTTGGGTCGTGTCTGTCGTTGTACAATTTCTGCGTTAGCTCGCCGGTATGTAGAGGAGAGTCAAATTTGTCTAATATTCTCCGTTGGGTAGTCGTATACGACGCTATTAAGCTAACATCGTATTTGTCGATAAACCTTTTCGCATCGCCAACTAGACTGTCTCGTAAGTATTTTTCCCATTTACGTTCAGGTACTTTATTCTCTGTCAACCACTCTTCGAGTCTTGCCATCATTCCAACAATGGTCTCGGTCTGAGGATCTGTCGTTAGACTCGGTTTCCTTTCTACTTCTGGCGGCTCAGGTGTTTTAACGCCAGTCTCATTTAACAAGTTCACCGACTCATTGTCGGACTGAATTCTCCCAGACTTCTTAGTCGCTTTTCGTACTTGTTTCTTCGGCATTTTGTTTGTATCGGTTTATTTAATGTTTTTATACAAAACTCGTCGGAGACGACCTCCAGGTGAGAGTCGACCCCACGTCTTATCTCCTGTCACGTTCGATTTGGGTGTGCAGCACAATCGCTACGATGTGCCCCACGTTGGGCGCCAATTGTTACAATTCGGGTTCTGCGAATCAAGCCTCCGGTTCACCAGGAGTCCGCCTCGATTCCTTCTCACTGCCTCTCTACTCGCCACGGCCCAGAGGAGGGTATTGTGTTGTAGGACGTAACCCTGCGCCGAAGCTAACACGGTCAGTGGCCCTACTGAATACTCTCTGGACCCCACACACACAAGCTACACAAGCTCTGGATTCTCACAAGAATCCCTACACACGCAATCACACAGATTGCCCAACCACACAGGTTGAATACTCCAGTTCTGCTAATTACTTTACTATGTCACAGTGTGGCCGGAATTACCAGGCCCTGTTGCACCGTTTATAGAAAGCAATCCAAGTTAATATGACTTACACTCGCACTCGAGCTGAGACTATGCCTCGGTTATAGATGATGACACGCGCGCGGGTCTGCGTGTGCATGAATCGTGTGAACCGGGGAGCGAGCGGAGAGGGGTGCGCCCGCCTCGCGGAACGTAGTTGTTGCATTGCCTACTCGGCTGCATTGACCGTTCCGGTACGCGGTCGGAACTCTGCGCGGCGCCGTCAGGTGTTATTATTCTCGCGCGGCCTTGCTATCTTTTAATAATAATTCATGGTTGGGAGTTTATATTGATTATTATTATTAACAATTGGTTAATAATAATTATTATGATTAAATTATAATTATTATGAATAATTATAATTACAATTATTAATCATAATTATGAATTATTATTATTCCTTTCATTTCCTTTGTTCCTTCCATTATTAATCCCTGCGTACGGATGTTGTTCTTTCTAATTAGTAATTGTTTTACTAATTAATTACTTAATTAGGTCAATGTGCTCCGGTAACAAAATCTCGGCGCTTCGGCAATCTTCTCTGAGCGTCGACACGGACAACATTGTTCACAATCAACAGATACAACCCAATTTGGACTTTGAGAGGTACAACCGCCCCGCAATATCACCGACTTCTTCGATTACCATTGCGGGCTCTACATCCTCCGATTTGGACCCCAAAGCATCACCTGGACGTATTCCCCAGGGAGAAAAACTACCAACCAACAACAAAACCTTACAAATAACCATCTTCACGGGCTAACACCGTCCCCTGCACATGGATCACTGCCATCCATGCGTTTATCGCAGGACTAGGCGGCAACAGAATGCGTGCCTATTTATACCCGGAGGTGCACTTATCAACATAAGCGAGTTATAGTGGCGCCATCTGCCGGAGTTTCGACTAACTAATAAATATGTCGTTTATGCTCAATGTGACTAGCGGCCAACAAAAATGTAATTTTTTTGTTTGTTTTGGTTATATCTACAAGTTGTTATTAATTTATATATTGAAATATAAATTAGTCAATAATTTGCAATCTTTCAAATAATTGCAATTTTGAATATTCCCTACAGGTATATATGTATGTCGCACGTGATTATAAAAATATAAAATGTGATTAATCAGAAGTACTAAAATTATCACTTTGTAACTGTATGATAAACAATAAACCAGTTCAAACTAAAGTAATTATGTGATGATAAAAGTTTGATTTTTTTATAGTTGACAGCGGGTACAAAACGTAAAAAAAAAAATTTGAAAAATTAAAACTTGACAATCATTTTTAACTTAAATATTTAATTAATAAAATAACAATTTTAAACTTAATTTTCATTTTTCATAACAAGTAAGTTTTTTTATTTAATTTACATTTCTTAAAGGTAGATAAAAAATATTAACGTTTTATTTTTGTTTTACATACTCTATATATAGTAAAAAACAATTATTATTTAATTAAAAGCAATGCGGCTTTTCAGATAAATCTACAATTAAAGCATTTTTTTTTTTTCGATAAAAATATATATATATATATATGGCCATGTATGAGTGAAGTAGTACGAAAAATATTTATTTTATGTTGCAACTTTAGGAATCGGTTCTTTAACATAAACTCTGGTCCCTTGAATTTTTTTAGATTTTTTGTGCTACCCAGTGCCGAGATATTTAGGGTACAACTTTCAAAAATGTCAATTTTTTACCTTTTTTGCAATTTTCAAACGCCTGTAGCTTTAGGGATTTTTTTTGCAAATTATTAATGATAACATTTATTGCTTAAAATTGATCAAAAATTCTAAAAAAAATGTGTTAGAAACATTTCCGTTAATTTTTAAAATGTTTTTATTCTATTAAAAAAAGATTTAAAAAAAAGTTGTTGGCTATTTTTAATTTTTTGTTTAATAGGTCATAAAATTACTTTTAAATGTTATTGTTATACTCTAAAAATTTTAGGATAGCCAATAAAGAACTTTTCAAGAAATCAGCGATTTAATTTTTGTAACAGCCAATAATACAACTTTGTTATGCAATTGTCGCGATTTACACCTAATGCTTTAAATTATTTTAGTTAATTTAAATAACCAGTTGTGTATTTACAATCGGCTTCGACGTAGATGTTCCAGCAATTATAAACGCGTTAGAATAAATATTACATTAATTCAATCGGGTCATTTGACAACGCTGGATCGATGTCAAATAAAGTGAAATTCGTACAAATAATGGCATTTACACTTGAATTGAATTTTTTACTGATTTTTCAAAAACAATATAAATAACTTTATTTAACAAATTTATAGTCGCTGCTACGTAGTTTTTACCAGGAATAGCTACTGTATAGTTATGTTACTTCTAGGTAGCTTTCACGGTAGTTGGAACGTTGTAGATACCAGTGGGACAACTTTAAAGTTATCGGAACCTAACGTTAGCAAACGGTAGTTGCAACGACTACCTAATGTTACTAAAATGCAACATTAAAATTTTAATTACTTTCAAGTAGCATTGATAATTCCCATCGACGATTTCGGGACGTCTGCGCAACTTTAACGGCCTGGAACTTAAAAGTAATATATATTAGTGTCAACATCGTTCTTGTTACCTGCAGAGTTGAATGTAATTGTGCTGTAGGCTACTGTAAAGTCTGTGTCACTTCTCAAAATTACCATGAAGTAGATTTCACCATACAGTTCCCAATATGCCAATATTGAAGAGCGGTGCATAATATTATAAAATTAAAAAAGTTAACCTAAAAATTTGTGCTGAGTGCAGCGTTATTGTTAAGTGCAGTGTATAGCACAAAATTTATGTTTTCCGATGTTTATGTGATGGATTAACAGGATTAATTTAATTCTACATTAGGTTGTGGTTGTACTTGACACTTGTTGAGAAAGCCATGTATGTTTAAAACCACCCAGTTTGAGTTTCGAGTCCCAGATGGTACTGTGAGGACCCACAGGGAACTTTAAAGTGGCATTACAGATTCATTTGGCACTTTTAAGTAATTATTACTTTAAAGTTACACATTCACAGTTTCGGTGCACTTGTGCTAAGTGACAATTACTTTAAAGTCGCTTTTTTTAGTAATAACCACTTTAAAGTTACTTTTTCAAAAATTTGCCATCTTTATGAACAACACCTGTGACAATATTATTTCAAAATATGTCATAATGTCTGGATATAGGTTAATTTGTTATAATTTCTGCACAAAATATAACAAATAAATGCGTGTAATTGCTAAATAATGATTTTAAAATGTTTTTAGTATCTACGTGCCATATTTTTACATGACATGACATTAAATATTTTAAAGACAATATTTTAATATAAACATACAATTTTGAATGGCGCGATGTTCAATTTCAACTTAGCACCTTTATGTTTATCAGTAAAGTAGAATTTGTTTTTATTTTGTAATTCAGACCATCGGGAATTAGAATGCAAGTTGTTTCAAATATTATTATTTTTTACTAAATATTTCATTTTGTTTCTGAGTGTTTAAGTAATCCAGACAAGGATTTTGTAGAAGTGAAACAAAAGAATAACAAAGTCTGTTGCAAAACAAAGCAAGCACTATTAAAAGTTTAAAAAAAGAGGAGGGAGGTTCTATGTTCAACACGACTACCACGCCGCGACGACGCCGCTACGTAACCATTACGTCTCTGGAACGTAGCCGTACAAATTGCCGTTACGGTGCAGTCACCGACAAAATATTCCCCATTTAGGTCGCACGTGCCCATAGCTAGTGGCAAAGTACTTTAAAGTTCCTACAATAGTTGCCGCTACGATGCCGCGACTAATTGTGCTAGTTGGGTATTTTTATAACACTCTACCTAGTACACTCATTTAAGTAAAGATTAAATCCTGCTTTGCAGTTAAACAGTAATTTACATATTCTATAACAAGTGGTTACTGATTTGATTGCATATTCATATGTAAATAATTGATTGAAACATTTCAAATCATTTTAGCAAGATTAAATTATAATTATTGCTTTGTTTTAACAACAATTCTTAATAAACGGCATTTGGTTCAGCATACATATCAAATAATTAAAGCAAATACCAATTTGCACATAACCAAATTATTTCGAATTTTATGTTTGATTATATTATACCAATATTGATTTAAACATTATTATTTTAATTAATATTTATAATGGGCAAGTTCTGAAACGTAAATTTACTATTAATGATAAAATTATGTTTGTCATTATTTATTAACTTATAATCAATAAAAATTTTGTATGATACTAGGTGATCAAAATTTGCAACAGTTGCAACATTTTATAATCAAAAAGTAGATGTAATTCTAATCTACAATAAATCAAAGGTGATATTCAACGACTTGAAAGTCGCCAACAGTCGGATTTCCTCCAAGTAGTGATGGTCATCTCATGTGTGCCAGCGTTCTTTGTGGGTACTGTCGTAGTTAAGGGAAAACCTAGGGAGCTGGTAGTCTAACCAGAAATGGTCGACTGCGCATTAGGAGCTGGCCGGGTTAAAGATTTTTTGGCATTAGTGGTTGAAACCCTTTTTGGTGCTGAGGGCACCTTTCTTGGTTTTTGTTTTTTTATTTTCTTTCACCGGGGTGAATTTGTCTTCTGGGAACTTCTTTGTGAGCGGCAACATTATTCTCCAGCTGAGTCTTTATCGGTTATTTGTCCTGGAGTCGACTGGATTTTTTACCAACCTCTTGACGCTTAGTGGGGCTCGGTAGCCGCAGTTTTTGGGACTTATTTGGGGAAAGTTTGGATTGGAGTTGGGGTATTTGGTGACGTAGTTGGCTGGCTATGCTTGGCGATAAGTGAGTATGTGGCCGCTAACTAACTTATTGATGATGCAATCTATTCAGTAGTTTTATTCTTGGTTAGGTTTAAGAAGAATCGGTTTAGTTTATTGATCTTTGTATGAATTTTCTCAGCTGGTTATCTAGCTTTTGGTCTTTACGTAAAAGAGCTTTAGGATTTGGCTATTGGTCTACTTGAGCTTAAAGTCCTTGCTGAATAATGCTGCTATAGCAGTTTGCACTCAAACCTCGGCGTGATTTATTGCAGTGAAAACTGCATTTATCTGGGTTGCAGGTTTTTTTTTTGGGTAGTAAAGTTTGTTGCTCACGGAGGTGTTCACACTCGGCTGCTACTTAGAGACTATACTCCTGATGCAACTCAAGTTGAATCAGTAATTGAATGTTTATTTTTTTGTGAATGTTATTTCACCTTCCTTTTGTAAAAGCGGACAAAGTTGACATAGAAGCGTATGCAGACCATAAACGAGCAAAAGCTACAGCTTTCAGCAGGTATAGAAAATAAACTACAGGAGAACTAGATGATAGTAAACTCAAAAAACTAGTTACATCAAGGTAGCCAGTAATGTGTCAGTCATCCAATGGTGAATGCTTTCTGGAAGCTACTTACTAACATTGTATGGCTCTCAAGATTTCTAGATCTCATGGCATATAACTACTTCTTGTGGGGTTATCTGAAAAGCAAGATTTTTATTAACAAACCACAAGATATTTAGAAATTAAAAATTAAAATAAGTAAGGAAATTCTTAACATTCCATTAGATATGTTGCGTCGCGTTATGCAAAATTTCAACGTCCGCCTTCAAGAATGATTAGAGAAAACCATTTGCTTGTCATAATTCTTAAGAAATACAAATATCTCACTGTTACTTTATTACTATTACATATTTTTCAATTAAATTTAGTTGAATTACACGTTTTCCAATCTTCCCGCTCCCGTAGTCCACCCTGTATAAAAAACATTTATTTTTGTTTGTTTTTTTTTAAACCATCACATTATTGTAAACTCAAGCAGACCGCAATATGTAAACAACGCTGTCTAGTCTAGTCGGCAATTTGAAACCAGACGTGAAAAAAATAAAACGAATAAACCGATAAATTATATAATGAATTATTGACTTATTGATATATATTTCATGAGTTTGTGCACCCTGAGGATACTTTTGAAATTTGTGAGCTAATACAATTTAAATATATTCTTATCATTCAATTATTGCTACATAAATGCATACAAATATAAAGGGTGTTCCGATATTTGAAAATATACGAAGGGAGTTTTTTATGTTACCTACTTATGAAAACAATGTTTAGTTTTTATGACAATTTATCGTGTAATCTTCAAGTTTGTTTTTAATCGATTAATATTTATCATTTTTATATCAGTTTAAAGAGTATGATTGAAATATGACCTGAAAATTTGTTCATTATTAGAGGTTGATTCGTTCATTTATTATTATTTCAAATACAAAAAATTAATGAGTTTATTAAGTACCAAAAATTGTTAACGATAACTTGGAACGGCTGTTTTATCTACTAATGTACAAGTGGATTTCATTTGAATACGTTTTGTTATTGATGACTTTTGGCAGTTTGACGTGTCTTTAATAGTTAGTGAATTCCTTTACTATAAATCACTATACAAACGCCGAGATGACTGACATGCATTTTATGTATGGACTTGTTGATGGCAATTTAGTACAAGCTAGACGATTGTACATTGAACGGTTTTCTGGCCGTAATATCCTTGACCAAGGAAAGAGGATAGAGAAAGATATAACTAGTTCTACTCGAAAAAATGCCAATACTTTAAATGTAAGTTATTGGACAGTTCGGAAAATTCTTAAAGATAATTTGTTGTATCCATTTTACTTTCAACGTGTTTAGGCATTATTACTTGCTAATTTTTCTTTACGTATTGCGTTATGACAATGGCTTTTGAAAAACATTAGTTCTAATCCCTCAATTTCTGATACATATTCTATTCTCCGATGAAACCAGTTTCTCAAAAAATGCAATAAGGAATTTTCATAATAACCATGTGTGGGCAGATAAAAATCCGCATCAGGTATGTGAAGATCGTTTTTAACATCTGTTCTTCTTGCATGTTTGGGTTAGATTTGTGGGCGACTGTCTAATATTTCCGTATTTCAGTATTTCTACCAGGAAGACGTACCGACGAGGTGTATCGCAACTTTTTGAAGCACATGCTACATCAGTTTCAAGATGATGTATCATTGGCAACAAGAATTGCAATGTGGTTTATGCACGTTGGTGCACCACCACTTTTCAGTTTGGTTGCTCGTAATTATTACACACAGCAACATACGGAGATTGCTGGATTGGTCGAGGTGAGCTACACGCATGGCTTGCTTGATCTCCAGACTTAAACTCATTAGATTATTTTTTATGGGGCTATCTGAAGTCATTAGTTTACGCTACTCCAGTGAAGATTTTGGATGACTTGCAAAATCGAATAATTGCTGGATGTAACTCAATTAGATACAACCCTGGTGGGTGAAAAAGTTTGGCATTTGATGACGAGAAGATTGAACGCTTGTATCCAGGCTGAAGGAAGTTACTTCGAATATTTATGTATTGTAGATTCAGCAACTTTACATGTATTTTTTTATAATAAAATGTTGTAACTGTCACAAATTTTATTCCATGTATCTTTGAAACAAAGGGGTTTTAATACTAATAGTTACCTCAGATTATTAAGAGTTATTAAACTGTAACATAAAAGTTGCAGCACAAAATGTATTGTAAATTGCTTGATTGTGTATTGAGTAATACTGTAATAAAACAGGCTCGTATTAATTCAAAAAAAAAGTTACTTTCTTGAGTTAACTAGTTAAGTTTGCTCATTAGAGTTTGATTGGTAGGTGGCAAGCAAGTTTTGAATTAATTGTTAACAGTTTATGCACGAACAAACTACAGTGTTTTTTTTGGTAGTTTGTTTTGAATCAAACTAATTTAATATTTAATTAATTTATATAATAATAGTATTAATATTATGAATAAGTTTATTTATATTTTTATTTGTTATTTTTTTTAACAAAGTAATTGGGTTGCTGCTTTATATTCTCAGTATCCGGAATTTTATTAGTTACCATTTGTTAATCTTTTATTTGATACGTTTATTGGAGTGTATTAAAATTTGTGTTTTTAATTAAATCTTACTTGTTTTGTAGCAATCAAATCAATATGTTCCAATAACTTATTACCAATTAAATTATTAACTAGATTTTTTTATTAATTTATTAAATAGGAATTAAACTTGCAAACTACACACCTAAAATATATAAAATTTAACGTTACATAAAAGTTGTAGCACAAAATGATTCTTAATTTATTGTAAATTGCTTGATTTTTTTAATGATAAATACATTTTTTGTTTGTTTAAGGTGAGTACTATTTATATGATATATTACATATACGGATTGTAGGTAGGTGTGTTACTCTTTTCTACTTCATATTTATTATACTTTAAAATTCTAATAAAGTAAGCGCATTTGCAAAAATTGAATTGCTAGAGCATGCCTAACAAATTGCATTAGGCAACTAAATATTCACTGAAGTAAATTTGTTTGCATATACTAATTTTAATGTTATAAATAAAATTTAATTGTAATCAAAATTGAGCTTATTTAGTTTGATTTCATTTTTTGACCGGTTTTGAGGTTATGATCTTCAGAACTATAATTATAATGTTGTTATTAAAAAATATATCTAACATTTTTTAACTTACTTACAAATTATGTATTAGTATGAAGTTGTATTATATAGATGTTATTTTTTTATTATTTTACTACATGGGGCTAGTGTTTTACAAAGTTTCAATGTATATTCTAGATTACGCTTAAATCAAATCTTCTTCTTTTCACGCCGTCTCCTTTCGAAGGTTGGCGATCCAATTGACCATTATGGTTTTTGACACGGCTGCTCGGAAGACATCAGTGGTCTTACAGTTGAACCAGCGGCGTAGGTCTTTAAGCCATGAGTTCTGTCGTCTTCCAACCGACCTTATTCCCTGTATCTTCCCCTCAATTATAAGTCGTAAAAGTTCGTAGCGCTTCCCTCTCATGATGTGCCCCAGGTATTCGGCCTTTCTTCTCATCATGGTGTAAAGAAGTTCTTTTGTCTTTTTCATACGGATAAGTACATCAGCGTTAGTCACTCTTTTTCAAGCTTAGGTCAGATCTTATAAAGAAATTTTGCATGGTTATAAATGTTCTGCAAGCTTGTTCAATTCTCGACTTCATTTCTTTAGTCATGTCACAGTGTTGGTTGACTAAGGCGCCGAGATATTTGAAGTTAGCAACCTGCTGTATGAAGGCCCCGTTGATGGTTACGGAAACGTTTGTTGGTCTTTTTGTAAAGATCATGGTTTTTGTCTTCTGTATATTTACAAACAGCCCTGCCCTTTCACTGTACTGTACCACGCTATCTATCATTTTCTGGAGTTCAGGTTGGGTTGTTGCAATGATGACCGTGTCGTCGGCGTACCTCAAGTTGTATTCGTCCATTTATAGTGATTCCGCCTGAAGTTTCATTAAGTGCTTCGGTGAATATTACTTCTGAATACAAATTGAATAGAAGCGGCGATAGTACGCATCCCTGCCGAACACCTTTCTTTATTTGTATGGCATCTGTAAACGCATGATCCACTGATACCTGAGCCGTTTGATTCCAATACAGTTCCGTGATAATCTGTATGTCTCTTCTATCTACGCCTGTTGATTTCAGTATGTTTATCATTTTCTCATGTTAAACACAATCGAATGCCTTTCGGTAGTCGATAAAGCATGCGTACAGGTCGCAATTCATATCTCGACATCGTTGGGCCAAGACATTCAGGGAGAACAATGCTTCACGTGTACCAACTCCGTTGCGAAACCCGAATTGTGTTTGGCCCGCCTGATTCTCACACTTACGGTAAATTCTTGTGTAGATTATACGTAGAAATACTTTTAATACGTGTGACATTAAGCTTATCATTCTGTAGTCATCACATTGGGACGAGTTATTATTTTTAGGAAGGGTGATAAAGGTGGATTTCAGCCAGCTTGAAGGGATTTTGCCAGAAGTGTAGAATGCGTTAAATAGTGATGTCAGTAGTTTTAAACCGTGTCCTTCCTGTTTTGCCAATATTTTGAGGACCTCAGTAAAGATGTTATCAGGGCCTGTGGTTTTTCTGTTTTTCTGTACCTTTATTGCATGTATGACTTCCTCTCTGGTTATTTCGGGTCCCAATTCGTCTACATCGGTCAGCACCGGCGGTATTGGTCTATCATCGTGAAATATTTTTTTTACATATTGAGTCCACCTTTTCTCTTCTATTCCCAATATTATTTGGTTGTCCGGGCTTCTTAATACTGCAGCCTGGTGTCTTCTATTTTTGTCTCCTAGTTCTTTAACTTTTTTGTGCAGGTTAAAAGTATCATACTTTGCCTGAAGATGTTCTATTTCGGCACATTTTTCTCCCAATCACTGTTCCTTAGCTTCCCTTATTTTTCTCCGTATTAATCTGTTCATCTCTTTGTATTTTGTCGTATCTTTTGCCTTATACAATCTTCTTTTCGTCATTAATTCCAGAATTTCCTCAGTTATCCACTCTTGCTTCTTGTTATTTTCAGTGAACCATATCTGGTTTTCCTGTATGTCAATCAGTGTTGTTTCAATTGTGTTCCATGTTGTTTCCACCTCTGTTGGTTGCGGGCATTCTATGTTTCTTAGTCTCTCCTCTAGGGCTTCGCTTACAAAAATTTTACGATCAGTATCATGCAGTTCCTGTACGTCTACTCTTTTTCGTGGTTTGTCCTTTCTTACTGTTTTGAAGCGTGACATTCTAAAATCGGCAACGACTGGGTTGTGATCGGAATTGACATCCGCGCCCGGGTACGTTTTTACAGATCTAATGTATTTCTTAAAGTCGTGGCTCGCCAGTACGAAGTCAATCTGATTTCTCATAATCCTCTCCTTTGTGTCGGCTGGGGATACCCACGTGTACAATCTTCTAGGGTATTGTTTAAAGAAAGTATTTGTGATAGCCATGTTAGATTCAGTGCAGAATTGTACCAACCGGTCCCCCCTGCTGTTTCGTTCTCCCAAGCCATACGCTCCTACCGACTCATTTTCGGAGCCGACACCCACTTTGGCGTTGAAATCACCCATTATGAATGTGATTTCGCCTTTCTTCGTAGCCTGTATGCGTTCTTCAATGTTGTTGTAGAAATTTTCAACTTCCTCATCAGATTTGTCACTTGTTGGAGCGTATGTCTGTATTATATTCATTATTCTATGAGAGGTTTGCAGTCTGAGCATCATGACCCTGTCAGTTAGCGGTACGAAATCTATAACCGACCGCGCAATGTCTGTCTTAACCATTATTTCCACGCCATATTAATGCCTAATATCGGATCCACCCGAGTAGTAAATATAGCCATGTTCCGTTTTCTGATGTCCTTTACCGGGCCATCTGACCTCACTTAGACCGAGAATATCGACATTTAGTCTGCTCATTTCAGCTTCGACGTTTGATAGCTTTCCGGCCATGCAAAGGCTTCTTATATTCCAGGTGGCTATGCGCATATTTTTGTTCTATATTTGAAATTTTGATTTGTTTGTATCATGTTTTTTGGTAAACGTCGGGGGGATTCTTAGCACCCTCTCCTCATTTAAGAGGTGCCCCGGACTGAGGGCCGTGTTTTCATTTTTGTCTGTCATTTTGGTTGATTTGGAAATTATATAGTATAGTAGAAGTTCCGTTTTCTTTCTATACCGCAGTGCTTGAACCGTTAGAGCCGTTCTGGCCGCGCCTCCAGGTATTCAGAACTGTACCATTTTGAAGTTATCTTCTCATGCTACAGCTTGATGATGGTGGAACTGCTGCCTTCCACCATGTTTCGCCATATCTGGCTATCCTTACCTAGTTTAGCCTGCAGGTCGGTGCAGTTACCGGGATGTGGCACGTGGAGCCATAGGTAAAAATTGGGCGCTCAGTGAGGACCAGTCCCCGCTAACCATTCATTAGTTATGTATGAATGCGACCGTTGCCGGAAAAAGGTGCTACCTCTACATCACAACCCCTACATCCTAAATCAAATAACATAATAAATAAAAAATTATTGATATATAGTTGAGGTCATGTTATAACACCGTATTAAAAACTAAAAGGTAGTCTGTATTCAGACTGACGTTTACAATAATAAGGTGTTGAAATTAATTTAATTTAATATTATTTATTTATCAGACATGAGTAGTAATGGAACAGGCACAGCTAATTGTAAAAATTACTATTCACTTACATTTAAACAACAATCATTAAAATATTTTAATTAAACTACAGGAAACATTTTTAAACTAGAATTTTATTTACTACAATGTTGACAACACCACCACAATGTGTGTGATAAAGTAAGAACTACAGTTTAAATTCCCCACAGTTAAGCACTTTTTGTTATTGCATTAGATATATTAAAATAGAAATTTGGTATTAGTCATATATTGTTTTATTTTCATTTAACAATAATTTAATTACGATATAAAAATAAAATAGTTAATTTTAATTTATTTAAAAAACGCAAAATGAAGCCGGACTTTTAATCCACTAGTCTAAAGTTGCTCTTTAATACGCCCACGATATGGCTTAAGAAACACGATAGAGACAACACGACCTCTTGCATGTACATACCACCTATGAGAACTAAACATTTATTTAGTAACTTTGTAACATTACACATGTAAATAGAATTAAATGCTTCTACAATACTACTCCAAAAATTAATAGTTTGATAATAAATAACAGCAAGTTTAGATATTTCACTTTATATTAGTTAAATAATTAAACAATTTTTTATATGGCAGATACATATAAAATTCAAGCACGTGTGCCGAGCTCATGGGGTTGCTTATATTATTTTATTGATTTTATAATGAGATTTAATTATAATTATTATTTAATCATTTTTAGTGCCTAAATTAATTTTTTTGCATGCCCACTATGAAAAACAGTTTTTCCGCCCGTATTTTAAGAAGGGAAGTGAGCTTTCCCTCCCTAGGGAGGTAAAATACTTTGTCTCCCGCTAAGGGTTTTGCTTGTAAAACACAGAAAGCGCTAGTTAAAAAAATAATATTTTTATTAAATATAATTCTTAATTATAATTATACTAAATTAACAGTATGTATTATTAATTAAAAATTTAAATTAAATTAATTTATTACATGATTTAGAAATACTATTTTTTAATATTTTTAATATTATGGTACTCCTTATGTCGTGGTTGCTTGGAAATGGAAAGAGGACACTTCAAACATCTTATGTTACTTTATTTTTAAAGAATAAACTTTTTTATGTTCAAAACCGTTACTTTGCGGACCAATGTTTAATAAGATCTTTTGTTTATTTTGGTTTATACTACTACCTTTCAATATTTTACAATCTTTTTTTTTAACATATAGATAGACTTATTTTCTCTTTTTTTTTAAATAGTTTATTTACTAATAAAAACCTCAAATATTTGCACAATATAACAAGTAAATGAATAAACTCGCTTAAAAAATGGTGATTTAGTGGAAAAGAAGAGTCATGGTTAAGTGTACATATTGTATTGTTTAAATATATATACAATTCACACAATTGACAAAACTGCCATTAAAATTAAATCCAAGGAATTATAATTGAAAACAAATAACATTATGATAAATTCATGCTAAAACAATACTTAAGTCCAAGTCCAAGGGTTGTAGTAATATGAATCTGGTTTTTGAAATCTTGGTGGCTTCTGAATTTCTAAAACTGACAATTCATGATACATATTTAACTCATTTTAAAGATACTAAAAAGTAACAAAATAAGTAACATAATTGACTAAAAACAATAACGTACCAATAAGAGATATAATACAATAGTAGAAGTGCTATTATTTTTTACTGTTTTCATAAGACATTGGGAGATTAATAGAAACACTTTTAGAATTGACGTATTTTGATTCAGTTTTATTTGTTTGACGGACTTGCATATGTTCTTTGAGTCTTGGTAGCAATGATCTAGAATTTAATATATTTTTAATTGCAATTATTATTAGTTATTCAAAACATTGATTAATGTTACTTACGGGTAAACATGAGTATAGCTGTAACCTTTTGGACGTGCCCAAGTAATTTTAATTGGTTCACCATTGATAAGCATTCCTAAAATATATTTAATTGTAAAAAAATACAGAATTTGTTATTATGTTTAATTACCTTGCATTGCATTCATTGCATCTTCTGCTGCGTTTCTTGTAGTGAAATTTACAAAAGCGTAGTCTAACTTTTTATGAACTTTTATGATTGGGAAGATAGGGACCATTTTTGAGATTTTGTTCCATAAATCAGCATTATTTAAATCAAGTTTTTCACCTGAAAAAAAATTTACTTAGGTATAAAGTTATGAGTGATAATAAATAAAAGTTAAAAAAGTTCCTAAACTTCTGAAACGTAGAATTAATAACAATGCTGTAGGTGTTTTCCTTTTGCCAAGTGAGGTAAGCTAAGGTAAGCTAAAATACTCACTTAACCTCACAAATATTTGTTTTTTTTTTATTTAAATTTACTTGTTGTCATTGTTTACAATTTTATACATTTTTAAATGGTTTTAAAAAATTAATTAATTTCCATCCTGTGATATGACGTCATAGTCAAGGGGGAAGTAAAACTCTTACTTTGGCTTACTCGGTATTGTACAAATAAAACGGTCTATTAAGTGAGATAAAGTAAGATGAAGTAAGAATAATTGAAAATAGTGACAAAAGGATAGCACTTAATAACTTTTTTTTTGTGTCAATGTTATTCTTTATAAAAAGTTTTGTTTATTTTAAAAAATACAAATAATCAGAACATACAAATGTTCAAAAAATTTAAAAAAAAACCTAAAATTGAACTAAGATTTAAGTATCTGTTGAAAGCAATCTTATTAAAAATTGTAAGTTCAGAAATTTTTACATTTTATCTGAAAGGTGATATTTTTGTCTAATTTAGTAATTAAAGTTATGTCAAAATTGTAGAGTTTTTATGGAAAGCAATTAGAATTCACATATACTCAACATTTAACTAAATAAATTAGAAAACTCAAACATAATATTAAAACAAACGGGCTTAAAGTTACAATAAGTAAATAACAGTCAACCAATTTATACAGATTAAAAGTAAAATTTTCCGATTTATCTTTATTTAAATTATTTTTGTAGAAATGCATGAGTTTTTACGCCTTTTTAATTATAAAATTGCAAATAAACTATTTATTTAAAGCTATGTAAAAAAAAAACCTTAACATTATGTCAATGTGATTGTCTAAGTGTCTAAGTAATTTGTTTCTTTCTTAAAATTATCTATTAAAATACTGCAATGCTAACTTTAGAACTTTGCATATATCTAGTTAAATGTAATGAATTTGGCAATGTTAATTCTCAATACGCAAATGAAATAATTAACAAGAAATATTTAGATGTATACGTAACCCGACGTGCAGTACGTAAACCAATAAAAAAAATTGATGCCGCGGAAGACGTAAAAAATTGGAAGAAAAATATACAACAACACAATGATTGCTAGATAGATAGATAAGTTTATTAATGCTCTATTTTTGAGAAAGTAAATGTTTGGTATTGCATGATGTTTTACAAAATTCTAGTGATTTGTTTTAACTCCTAGGTGGTAGTGACACTGGCAACGGTATACTGGCAAACACAAAGCAAAAATTGCTAATATTATTAACGATACTGGCTGTATTGCAAGCTTGCTCAAAAAATGCACCGTTACCGTCAGCAGAAAAACTGTATGGAGGCGGGTACGATCAGACTAGTACCCTAGTCTACTTTATTCATTGAGTACTGTAAAAAAAACATGTGCAATAGCTTTCGGTAATCAAAGCAATGGTGGGCAGCAGAAGTCAAAAGTACAGGACCTATTTAAGACAATTCAACATTATTTTTGGACATGGATGATACGATTAAATTATCGGAACAAAGCTTCGCCACTTGCACTAACAAAATTAATCAACCAAACATTGACTCGCTACATGTAGACTAAAAAAAAATAAATTTTGTTCATTAGCATCTCAAACATAAAAAACCCCCTATTCTCTTTTTGACTGAAAACAAAGTAAGAATAAAGATTTAGATTGTTTTAATCTAGTAGATTCCGATTATTATCTTAAAAATTCATTTGATGACTTACAGGGTATTTGTGCTTACATCTTACAAATAACAAGCATATTTTAGACTAAAATTTTAATTAAATCTTACTAAAAACACTATTTTTCTAATAGCACATACCGTTCTCCTAATAGGGTAACTCCAAACTTTTTTGATATTTTTCTAAAAGTTTTGAGAAGTTTTTTCAAGGTAATTATAGAAAAACTAAAATAATTTTGTTTTAAAATAATAATGTAGATACTACTGAATAGATAAGTCACTCGTCTTCTTCAACACTATCCGGACAAGAAACTTAACTTATTCAGCAATCTACATCGCGATGGACTTCTTAGTGAACCAAGTATATTAGATCTATTTTTTTTTCAACTATTCCAGAGATATCAACAATTACTGTTAAAGCTGGTTTAGAAAACTCTGATCATTCTCTCATTAAGCAAAGTTTTAATTGTTAAAATTTTTCTTTTTTACTTCTACTAAACCTAAACTGCGCATCATCTTATCATTATTCTAAGATAAACATATTAAAAATGAAACAACTTCTTAATAATTTCAATTATGAAAATGTTTATATTCTGAAGATTCCACGTATTGCAGCAGAAAACCTTATAAAAACTATTTAGAAAGTCATCAAAAACCTGTTCCATTCTTTCTTATTAAACCAAAACAAAAGTACTTGTACTCAATTCTGACAAAACATGCAGTTAATAAGAAGCAAAATGTTATATACTTTTCCAAAGCATTTGATAGAATATGGCATCTTAATTGTATTAAGAAGTACAATTATATTGACATTGATCACAAATTTGTATGTCTTATCAATTGCTTACTTGACAATAGAAAAAGTATAGGTAAAATTGATGATTATAACTCTAACCTTAAAATTATATATGCTGGTGTTTCTCAAGGTTTTACTTTTTTGCTGATTTTATTTTTGATCTACATTAATCAATTTTTTCAAATAACTAAAAGTACTTTTCATAGTTTTTTAGATAGGAGCACCCTTCATGTTTCATATTTTTCAAAGAACACATCGACAACTATGGCTGAGCGTCTTAAAATTTTTAGGTTCTAATCTGTAGCATTTATAAGCAAAAACCTCAAAACAAAATCAGAAGTGGGTACTCCTAACTTGACCAATCTTAACTCTAAAAAAAACTCAACTTCTTACTGTTTTAAAATTAAAATCCAAAGTATCATCAGTACCAAATATTAAACTAAACAACAATTCTATATCTAAATCTTTTTTAGTTTGTCTTTTAGAGTGTAGATGTTGTTGACATAGCTTCAAATGAATCTAGAAAACCAAGATTTCTTAATTGATGTAAACAATTTTTTTACTTTTGGTCAGTTTTTGCATATATATACAATTTATATTTGTTCTTGTATTAAATATTGTTGTCAAGCATAGAAAAATGCCGACATGCCGACCCAAAATTGTCTAATGACTTATATACTAAACAACAGCGGCGTAATGTTGCATTCTTTATAAATAGATACTTTTATGGACCTGTTCAAACAAAATACAAGACATATTACCACAAAAATTTACTCGTAGTACAAGGTTTGCTAAGAGTTTTAACAAATATTCAATAATGATGATTCAGAGATGTAAGACTAAAACTTTCAAATTCAGTATTTTCCAAAACTTATAAGCCGCAAATATTCAGTGTCAATGTTTACAGACTGCTTAAATCTAGTCTTCAATGTGATAGTTTTAGAAAGTGTGGTTTCACTTGTTGACACTCAAAGGTATTTTTGCGTTGTTAAATGCTAAATATCACATTGAAATTAAAAAAAAAAGATTTATTTTTTGGATGTAAACTTATTTGTATATAGACATTTCAAATAATATTCTTCTGGCCAAATTAGAAGAACATTAAAAATTTACAAAATTAGTTTTATAGCAAATTAGATTTGGAGGACAATATTGATTTATTGAAACAAAAAATTGTGATTATAAATGATAAGTTTGTTGGTGTACAATGAATTTAGAAATAAAATAGAAAGGGCTGTAGTAGTTGAAAGCTCTTAAGTCAAATAGTTGCACGTTTCAATTTATTTTAAAATAATTATAAAAATATCATTCCTTTTGCGTTATAAAGGTACAACTAATTTAGAGCAAACAAACAAATTTTTAAGCAAGCATTTACCTAACAACATTTCGCTTTAACAACTAAACTAATGCAAGCAATAAAACAAATTCTATGATTTGTTTTTTGCTCTGATTTAAATGCACTATAATATATGTCATTTTGATTTTAGTTTGTACTATTTACAACAGTGTCTACAGTTAATTGTAGTTGTTAATAATATAGTACCTTACAGTGTACACACACATAAACAACAAGAGCAAACACGAGTAAGGTCAAATTTCTTCAAATAACTCAAAAACTTCCAGGCTCTAGAACAAAAATTTATTTTCCAAGGATTAGACATCTCAATACTTTTACCATTAAGGACACATACTACTATCTTTTAGGCAGAGATAACCGGACAAACTAACCCATGGAAATAGTAACTCGAAAAGTATTTAATAAAAACGTGTAAACTCTTATGGACAGCAAAGCAGAAATTTATCTATAAAAAACCTAAAATCACATCAAAGCTAATACTAGAATGCTATAAAGCACAATGTTTCTTATCACAAATTTATTCTTACGAATACATTACTAGTTTTGGTTCTACTAGAGCCTTCTACAGATGTAATAGGAAAAAATTAATTATCATGTAGTAGAGGTCTCAACCACCAATGATTTAAAAAATAATGTATTAACTTTTTTCTAAAAACATTTGACACTAAAATAATAATAACCAACAGAAAAAAAAAGTCCAAAAAAATTATTGTTTTGAAAGAAATTGAACTGAAAGATTATTAAAAACTATTTGGTCACACCAGCATTAATAATACCAATTAGAGTAAAACATATTCTTATCTCTTTAACTAGTCTCACTCATAGACATTTTAACATTGAAATAATAATCAAGCTGCTGCAAGAAAAAAAAATAAAAAAGCTAAATTGTGGTACACATTAAAGCGAATAGTAGCCAAATGACATCTCCATGACAGAACATTTAACAAAAATTAAAAAAAACAATGAAGATTGATTAATATCAGACAATCAGTAATACGGCAGTATGACAATGATATTGTTAATTTGTATTGTATTGTTTATCTTGTATTATTTTGTTGACTATCTTCTGTCTCGGGCTTAGTATATTTTAAAATATATAGCCACACTATGGTTTATTTATTAATTTTGCAATTTTTAATTGTAAGAGATCTTAATCACAAATATGTGGTATATGATTAACAACATTAAGCCTGATGATGACCTTAAGGTCAAAACCGGTAGATTTTAAATGAAATAAATGTTTGTTCTATGACAAATATATTTAACCCATTATTTTGGATTAAAAATTATTTATAAAATTTTTACAATTACAATCAATCCAAATCATTGGAGAACAACTTATTATGTTTAAACCGAGTATTAATTTTTCAACAATGATTAACCCTATAATAATAACTTAACTGATTAAGTTGGATTTTTTATTTAATTATTCAAATATTATTTTTAACCATTGAAATTGTTGTTTTTATTTTTAAATAAAGTTTTCAAATAATATATCATTGTTTATTATGTACTTAGTATATATTTTAATAGTTTATAATTACATAAATTACCACAAGAACATAACTTGTGTTACGCCTATGGTGATGGTCAAGGGCAGTTTAGGGATATATTTTTTTATTATTTACAATAAGTTTATATTTAGCGTTGTTGCTGTTTCTACATATTAAATGCATTGAAATCAATTAATTAATGTATGTGACAATATTAATATATTATCGGACAGTTATAATATAACGATTTTACTAAATACATATTGCCTTCGGACGGAATCGTTTAGCTGGACAAAAACTACAGATCTAACTTATTTACATTTATAGAATTGTATAAAATACCTTTGATAAAATATCAGCAGGAACTTCTGGGTTTAGATTGGCCCATTCTATGAAAATTAAAACACCCCATAAAACCAATGACCCTGGACATAGCTTGGTTCTAGCCAACGCAGCCAGACGATGATCATAAAATTCAACAAACACAAATCCTCGATTTAAATTCTTGTTTCCATAAGTGTAATACATTACGACGTTTTTAATTCCTTCCATATACAAGGATAAAGCTTGAGAAACTTCTTCTTTTGTTTTTTCGAGTGGTAAACCACCAACATACAATGTGCAATTGTTAATGTTCTTGCTAACACTCATTTTATATCCAGGCTCCACGACTTTGACTCTGGGAACGTTTAACCTCGACTAACACAGCACGTGTTTTAAACGCTACGTTGAAAATGCATGGCTTCATCTCGTGTTTTCTATTATAATTTTAAAACCGCGCATGAGTATTGTAATTTATTAAAAGAGTTCTGGGATGTAAAATTAGCGTTTATTTTACTTGTTTCTTTGATTGATTAAAATTGAAAATAAATGACACTAACCATAGGTACAAATAACATGCCAACAAATAAAAACAAACTTGCCGTTGCCCACAACGTATTATTATATAAAATAAAAATAGTTCCTTTTAAATATGTCTGAGAATAATTGTTACATTAAAGTTACTGTATACTACACAAGGTTATAATTTATTTAATAATTATATAGTAATAATAATAATAATAATAAAGTTATTTATTTTTACATAACATGATACAGTAAAATGTAAAAGTACAAAAACGACAATGCATGAAAGCAAATCACATGAACAAGACAAAACTAATAAGTAAAGTTAAAAAAATCGTTGACAGTGTATGGTGTAAGACAACACAACAAATCTTACACTTTTTAACAATGCCATAATGTTTTCAAGATTTTATATCTACTGATAGATGGTTAAATATCTTCATGCAAGTATATGATGATCTTTTTTCATACATAGTCAGTTTGTGAGCGGGAAGACTATAATCTGTTTCACACTTTGTTTTATACGGCTTTTGCAACAAATTAGTTAAAATAATATTTATGCTTATAAAGAAAATAATATTATATAATATTCTAATGGCTCGTTTTTGGTTGATAAAAACTTTATGTAGATCTGTACTGTTTCCCCAAAAAACAATACCGTATTTTAGATGGCTATACAAATTAGAATAATGAAATATTAATATTTCACATATATTTTGGTTAGTATTACACCGAGAAACTTGGCACACTTTGTGAAAGGGAGTTTACAGGAATTACGTATAACTCCGGGTGTTATACGTAATTCCTGGTATAGATTGATTGGTTTTAAAAAGTATACAGTTTGTTTTTTTACAAAACCAATTTTCTACAGAATGCATAACGTTGTTACCTTCTTGAACAATGTTTGTAAAGTATTTACCTTTAATGAGTATTAAAAATTAAGATGGCAGGTTTCATCTTTATTTTTATTTGATTCAGAGTTTTTGAATGTTGATTCAAAAAAAATGAACAATGTTAAAAGTTTTGCCAAAGTGGCTTTTTGTACATTTGCAATACTGCCAAAATAATTGCTAGTTTTCTATACATTGATGTATTTTACAAAATCGTCAATACTTTTACATTGATTTTAGTGTTATTTTTACATTTATAGCGGTTTTAGCCCGGTTGGCGGTTATTCGGTTAGGCGTTTATGATTAGCTGGCTCATATTTGAAGTGACGCGGCCGCGGGTATATTAACAGTGTTGCCAATTTGAAGTACTTTTCCATTTAAGTTTGAAGCTTGCATAGAGAAATAAGGAATTATAATAATATATTGAGAAAAAAGAGAATTTTAATGTTACTTTTTTTTAATAATATTTAATTTTATAACTAATTAATTAAAATATTGTTTTAAAGCAGTTTGAAAATTTGATTCATTGGCTGTAACAACTTAGCGCGCAATGTCTCGTCGCATGGCAACCGAATCGGTCTAGTGATTTGATTGTTTGATTGTTATGGTAAATCAACAAGTCAAGACACTACTTTTACATTGACAAGTTGAAAGTTGCAACTAGTTTGATTTATAACAAAAAAATTGTTCTTGTTTTTTTCTTATTTCTTAGTTCAGAGTTCTGTTTTTGCTTTTATTATAATTTATAATAATTATAATCATATCATGCCTTCACCAAACAGCAAGTGTTGGCAATATTTTGCAAAATTAAATAAAAAATCAGCAAGATATATTTTTTTCTTAAAAATATTAAAAACGTCTGGCAATACTACTTTTAAAACAAAAACATAATGTGTATTATAACAAAATTGAGATTATTCAAACTAAAATTAATTATTTATATATTAATTATACGAGGAGAAAACTTTTTTTTTGTGGCTTGGGAGGAGAAACTTCTAAAGACTGCAAGTGTCGAATTCAACCAAAAAAGGCAGGCGCCTACCGACTAAGTTCGAGACCTTAAGCTCATAAACTTTTTGTTGATAAATTAAATAAGACAAAAACAGTGTCGAAAAAGAGGAGACATATGCGCTCAATAGGCTGAGGAAAGAGGAAAGGAATTTTAAGAAATGTTAATTGATTGATTAACTGGACGCTTGTATTGCAAAACTTCCTTATCTGGCTCGGCGATTCAGGCCAGACCAGGATTGAAGTGAACCGCTAAATTGTCGAAGTATTTTACGGCCAAAACTTCGATATGCCTGCGTGGTGGTGGAACCCCGAGATTGCTTTGGATATCATGATTTCGTTCAAACCATGTGGTTCCAGTGAACCACCGCAAGGTCAAGCCTTGGAACGATTCTAAGCTATCTAAATGCGTATTTGCGGTGGTTCCGGAGATGGGGCACGCGTACGTCATGATGGGTCTGATGGTAAACGTGTATAACCGGACTTTATATCGGAGAGAGAGACCACTGTTCCGCCGCAGCATCGAAACCAGAAGATTTTTAGCTAATTTAGCTTTATCAAAAATTGACTGCACGTGCAACTTGTACGTGAGCCCCTTGTCAAAGGTACTCTCCAGATACCCTCCCAGAATCGGACCACGGTATGGGAACGTCGTCGAGACAGACGTTTTTATGAGGTTAATTCCGTCGCCGTCGTTTGTTTGCTTTTTACACGTCGAAAAGGACCATCCTTGTTGCCTTTTTCAACCTTAAGATTTCATTGTAGAAAATCAGTCACCCAATTTAACTGGTAGACCAAAGAATGTTTCCAACGAAATCCATGCTGATGCGACGGAAGTAAATTATTTAAATCAACGTGATTCTGAATAAAATCTAAGATAGCTTTTTTTATGACCTTACTCATGGTGCATAGTAAACTAATAGGCCGGTAGTTTTGAGGAATCCGCCGGTCTTTCCCAGGTTTTGGGATGTTAATGACAATTGAGCTTTTCCAAACCGTAGAAAAATGCTCAGTGCAAAAGGTCGCATTAGCAATATTGGTGAGAACCATTATCGCTTTGTGCGAAAACCATTTTGGCGCTCTATTAGAAATTCTGTCATAGCCTAGAGTTGACCGGATTTTGCGTCTTTGTATACTCTCTCGTATTCGAAACGGTCTCACGCTTTGCAACGGCGCGTCGTCGTCAGCGGCTTTCAGGGCGCTCCAAACCACCCGTTCAACCCTTTCGACGTGTTCTAAATCCGAACATTTGTTTAAGGAACATTATAGTTTTAGGCTGTTAGCAAATGATTTGGCCTTACCCTCAAACAAGTATTGTACCCCATTTTTGACATGAATGGCTGGAATGGAGACCAGCCTGTTCCTTAAGGACTTGGAGACTCTCCACATTGGATGATTGTCCTCCGTGAAAAATTCCAAGGTATTTTTCCAGCACCATTTTTTTGTGTGACTTTATGGCTTTTCTCACCTCACCATGAAGAGAGTTTAATGTCAGGCAATCTAAGAGGTCGCGGTGCCGCTGCCAAAGGTGCCTAGCGGCATTTCGTCTGCGTATTAAATTTTTCACGTCCTGAAATAGTCCAAGAAAATTATTAACGCAAACCTGATGGATTTTAGAGGGTTTTTTTAAAGCTTGCTGGATTTGGAGCGTAAAAAGTTCGACGGCCCTATCAATGTTTGCGGCCATTCTCACCGGAGTCATGCGTCAGATACTCTCTTTAAGAGAACGTGAAAAGAGAGGCCAATCCGTACAGATTACGGATTTTTTTCCCTCCGACCCTATTAGTTGGAACTCATATCGTTGACTACTCGAATGATGTAATCAAGGTTGACGTTCCTGAATACAGATACATCAAGAACGTTCCCTTGGTGCTCTGCGCTATGAAAGAAGGTGGGTTTCTCTGGACCCACTACTTGTAACCCTCTTTGCTATATAAAGTCTTTGACGTTTGTCTGCAAACTATTCCACGCTGAGTGTTTACAGTTAAAATCCCTAGCAATGATTGTAGGGAGAAGGTTAGATAAGACCGATTCAAAGTCCGCCGTTTCGATTTGGATACTCGGGCTGAGGTAGCCAGATGCAATTTTTAGTGTCCCTAAGCCGGGCACTTTGACTATTATTGCATTTGATTCGAGAAAGATTAGCTCAAGGGTGTGGACCTCAAAAAGATCCAGTGATTTTTTTGCAAAGATCAAAGTCCCGTGCCTTAGTCTAATCCCCGACGTCCCCAAATACGTAAAAGTATTCGGTAGTCTTAACGATTAGGTGAGACGGTGGTTTGTTTTGGACACCAGCATGATGTCGAGGTTCTTCTGGTTGAAGAACTGTTCTACCTTACCCATTTTGTCTGAAATGCCATTGGCATTCCAGAAGCAAACATGAATTAATGGTTCCTTGTTAGCCATTACTGTTTCTAAAGAACGCCATGATTTTCTTATGAAAATCGTTAAAGTCGTTTAACAGAACGACTATCCTATCATTATGGCTCGCAACCGGAAAAATTTCCGATGAATCAACCGCGTTAGCAAAAGATGACAATTACAGGTTTTCGGGGACCTGCTGGCTTAAAAGATGAGTGAGCCGGAGCGGCCGCGGGAGTCAAAGAGGCTGATTTATTTGCCTTGCCGTGCAAGGTTAACAATCTTTGATAAAAAAAAACATCTTTTAAATGACAAAGAGCACACCTTGAAAGTGTGTCTTTGGGGCAGACTATTAATTGATGGGGCCCGGAACAGATGCGACAAACTGGCGTCTTAGAAAAGCAACGTTTAGCCGTGTGGCCTAAACGTTGGCATTTGTGGTATTGAAGAATGCCACCACCACGTTTTCTTTCAACACCATGATTTCAGATGATTTAGTGCTTTTAGGAAGCTGCACCAATACCAAGCTAAGCCTACGTGCTTGTTTCTCATACAATGCACGTTAGAAGGGAAGAACCCCAGATCGACAAAAGCCTGACTCACGTCTTGCTCGGTATAACATTCAGCGACGTCCCGGATGACAATTTCTAAGCATCTTTTTATGGCGGTTGACCAAGTGTAGAAACTCACACCCACCGCTTTAAGGTAGGAAGTTAACTTTTGACTCATTGGAGGTGGCTGGCGCCATGCAAATACCCTCTTGAGTATTGCGTGATAAAAGAATAACAATTTGGTTATTCTTAAACCATTTAGAAGTTGCTGGGTATTTGCTTTTGTCAGTCAATACAAAAGCCGGCGGAAAGACTTAAAAAAATTTGAATTATTAATCGCGGGGGTGTCAGCGGGGAGATGAATGTCGTCACTAACCATAAGGCCTTTGTCGTCGTAGCTGACTACTAATCGCAACTTCACTTCGACAAAAGAGGTCCCCTTTTGAGCTGAAGCGGCGCGCTTGGAGGCAGAGGGCTCTTTTGCTTTATGGCCTGAGGAGCCGGCGAGAGGAGCTGCTGATGGCTCTGCTTCTATGGGCATTTTTGCAGCGGTTGAAGGCGGCTGGGGGAAAACTGAAGGTTCATCAATAAGTAAAATAGATTCACCCTGGGTCTTCTTTTTCTTGTTTGCCTTCTTGGTTCGACCCGATGGGGGCGTTTGATCCTGGCCGGCATTTTTGACGTCGGATTCAGACTCTGTCTCCAAGAGGGAAGAGTCAAGTTGGCGTTTGCCGCCGGTGACGGTGATGGCCCCCACGTCCATATCTTCTTCAAGTTTTTAGTGTTACGGTCACCAGGCGGCGCCACTTGCCAAACACACGCCCAATCTAAAATGTGCAAGAACCAATCACAGATGATATAAATTAAATCCATTCAAGAAATTCTAGTCAGTCGAATACCACGCTCGCAAACCTACGCTACTTCTGATTGAAATGATACCATCACAATAGTCACAATGCAACGTAACCACGACAACCCGCCGCTCTTTTTCTACTCGATGCCGACCTACGCTATTGCCTCTGGATACTCTACTAGAACTCCGCCGTCGACCCCCGCTATGCCTAATGGACCTTCTGCCCTTACGATGACGACCCTCGCTACTGAATATGATCACGCTCTGGAAACAACGTTTGCTCCTCATGGATATGGCTTAATGACGACCTCCGCACTGACTTCGGCTTACTCACACTGGAACTCTACGTACGCTTATTCCTAGCCCGGCTTTAATCATTCTTTTTGGGCCTATCCTCCAATTAGATTTACCTTTTTAAGGGTGCCTACCAACTTAACCCCACCCATCTAGGAACTGCCTGGAAGTTCGAGACCTTTCGGCTCATGTACCTTCCGTTGGGAGATGTGTATGTAGGAGGTTGTTTAGGAGTCGCCTTATAAGATAGGTTGGGGTTTTGTTTTTGGATGTGTTTTTACCTACTCTATGTTAGAAGTAACTCGGCTACTATTGAACTTTTCGGTTGTTTGTGAACAAAATCTTCCCGATCTGGTTCGGCAAGTCTTGCCAGACCGGGATTGGAATGAACCGCAAAGATTTTGAAATACTTTTTGGCCAAAGCTTTAAAATGTTGTGGAGGAATCTCTAGGTCTGTTTGAATTCCATATTTCAAATGTACCATAGAGCTCCTGTAAGTAGGTGGCTACTTGCCGCCGTTCTCCAAATGAGAAAAGCGTATGTGATCATTGGTCTGATGGTCGAGGTGTAAAGCCGGGTAGAGAAAAGATTTAGCCATTTTTGATTTCTCCAGAATGGATTGAACCTGGGGCTTGTAATATAGACCCTTGTCCAAGATTACCCTAAGATACTTGGCAGTGTCGGACTACGGTATGGGAACGTCGTTGAAGGTGACGTTCTCATGCGGTTTAAGTGACCAACGCCAAGTGAAGAGTACGGCCTTGCTTTTCTCTGGGTTTACTCCAAAGTGCCAGTTTATCCATCCAGTCTTCCAGATTGGAGGTGGATTTTTGAAGACGTAAAGTGATAATTTCAATCGACTTTGAGGAGTAGATAAGTGCTGTATTGTCAGCGTATTGAGCCTTTTTAACCCCGTGCATGCGCCCTGAAGGCATGACGGCTACATACATGTTAAAAAGGTGCGTCAAGAAAATAGAGTTTTGAGGAACTTTGGCTTCTATCTGCCAAAAAGTAATGATGTAATTATCGAGTTTAACTGTCAGACATCTGCGTTTTGGATATGAGGCTAGCAGCCTTATAAAACGCAGAGGATTAGCTTTAGAAGCAGTCCTTTGTGTCAGACTTTGTCGAAGGCTTCTTCAACATCAAAAAAGACCACTCCCGTGGCCTTTTTTCTGTCTGAAACCTTTGACAATGTGGTCCACCACTCGGTTTAGTTTATGTACGCTTGAGTGTCCCCATCTGAACCCATGTTGATGGGAAGGGAGAAAATTGTTCATATCCGTGTGCTCTTGAATGATAACCAAGATCACTCTCTCTATGACCTTGCTTAAGGTGCATAGTAGGCATAAAGGCCGATAATTTTGGGGAAACAACCTGTTTTTTCTAACTTTAGCAATGTTTACCACGTGCAAGCCTTTTCAGGCTGACGGGAAATGCTCAGGGCAAAGAATATCATTTGCAATATTGGTTGGAGCAATTATGGCTCCAACCTTTGCTTTATGAGAGAACGATTTAAGAGCTTTGTTAGATATTTGATCCGGGCCTGGAGCAGAACGGGATTTGAATCTTTTAATGATTTCTCTGATTCGAGGTCTAACGCTATTAAATGTAGTGTTATCGTCAGCGATTTTTAGAAAGTCTTTGACATCCCTGCGAACAGATCGGCGCATTAAAGTTACAGTCTGTCTGCAAATGCTTCGGCTTTTCCTTCAATAGTGTATTGCATCCCTCTCTTACCGTGAATGGCGGGAATAGGAACCCGTCTGTTCCTAAGGGCTTTAAAGATCCTCCACATCGGATTTTTATCCTCCGTGAAAGAATCTGGCGTATCTATCCAGCATTGGTTTTTATGCTCCTTTATGGCCGTTCGAACTTCATTGTGAAGTCAATTCAAGATCTCTCGATCTCTGGGGTCGCAATGCTTTTGGCATTGATGTTTGGCGGTATTTCTTGTTCGAATCGCCTTTGTTTCTTGTGATAATCCTAGAGGATTATTGACGCAAACCTGAAAGGTTTTAGAAGCCTTTTCCAAGGCTTGTTGGGCTTGAATAGTCAAAAGTATGACTGCTCTTTCGATATCTTCAGCCGTTCGTACTGGGGTCAAGAACGTCCCCTCTGTGGCCCGCGGCGCTGTAAAAAGTGGGTTCGTCCGGACCCAGGACCGGCAAATCTTTTTGCTCAACGTAGTCGAACAGAGCTCGCTCCTTGGCGTTAGTTATTCGACTATTCCACGACCTGTGCTTCAAATTAAAGTCTCCCGCAGTTATTGTGGGATGTGGATTATCAAAAGCTTTATCAAAATCCGCTGTTTCGATAAGGTTTTGACTCGGAGTAATACTACGTCTGTTGTATTATCCAGATTTCGGCTATTTTTGCAGCAGTTGGCTTTTGTTGCGTTGGAGGAGCAACAGTTAAACGTTAAAAAGATCTGCTGTTTTCTACAGGACCTGTAAGCTGAGACAAAGAAAAATGAACCTGGGCCCGGCGCGGGCTTGGCTGTCGGTTTAGTTTTAGCTGTCTTTCCGTAAGCGGCCATCGCTCTCAGGTATGCTTTGCATCCTTTGTAGTTGCCCGGGTGTGGGCCTGAACATAGAGCGCATATTGGCGCCGATTTGTTAAGGCAGACCACCGATCGGTGAGGCCCCGAACATATTCTGCAGACATGGTCTGCGCTGCACCTGTTGGCAGTATGTCTGTGCCTCTGGCAAAGCTGACATTGTGGAATGCCATTAGATTTCTTTTTGTGTTCTACAGCAATTTTCAAGCCGAGTAGATCAGTTAAGTTTAGGATCTCCGCGCTCTTAGCTCCCTTTGAGAGTTGCACGAATACCATGGAGAACCTGATAAATGGGTTCCCCATTCGATGTACGTTTGTGGGATTGAAGCCCAGCTACTCCAACGCTTTGCCGACGTCCTGGTCGGTGAGGTAGGTCGGCACTTTGAGGATCACCACCTCCAGGCTGCGTTCATCGGAAGTAGCCCAAGTGTGATACTTGGCTTCCTTTATTTTTATTAACGCGATCGCTGCTTGATGATCAGCGATTGTTGCGGGTAGGATGCGTATACTTTCGTAGGTATGCATAGCAGACAAATAATTGATATTATTTGTCTTGAAGTCGCTGGAGATTTCCGGAAATCTTTTTTTTTTGTTTTAGGATGATTGCCGGGAGACGCGATGTCGAGGAGACAACTGCAGGTGGGTTTTTGGTGGTCGCTCCTGGTTTTTTTTCTGCAGGTCCATCTTCAGTTGCTGGGACGCACTGGACGTCTGGCTGTCGCGCATTGCAACGGTGACGTTCCTGGAAAAAAAATTCTGTTTTTCCAAGCTTTAGTTTGAAAAATTAGAAAATTAAATATTAATGGGTATATTAATACCGATCGGCATTAATAATTATTAACGCAGTATGCAATAATAATTGCAATTAAGTAGTAGAGTAGATCGTTGTAGCTGGCTGGTAGCTGGCGTCTCAAATCTAGATGCAAGTGGCAGTCCAAAATCAGTACTTGTCTATTGAATTGTTACCGGCCCGGGAGTTTGTGGATAAAGATCTCGGACCGTCACAAGTCCAGAAGGTTGGTGTCTGACCTTTTGGACGGTTGACCTTGATGTTTTAGGTCGGTCGCTGCTGTTTGGCAGTTTCTGTGTTGGTTTTGGTTGTGTGGGTGGTTTGGTGGCGTGCCCCAGATATAGGGAGCACCAGGTGTCACGTGGGGATGACGTGCAGTCGTACGTTATTGTTCGTCGATAGCTGACCTTGAGCCGGTTAGATCACAGCTGTGTGGGTGGCCGTATGACGTAACGGGGGGTCCGTTGATAAACGTGGGGGTCCGTGGGGGACGCGTTAGGAGCGGTGAGTAGGTATTGGGATACCCTGGCCTGGGAATTTTTTCCATACCGTGGAAACTTTTTCAAGACCGTGGGAACTTTTTTCAATCCTTTGATAAATGCCGCCAATCCATATCGCACACAAACCGGAAGTAAACCACGTGAGAAACGGGAAGTATACTTCTTCTTCTTCTTCATTCAGCCTGTCTTGTCCACTGCTGGACATAGGCGCCTCTCTTAACATCTTCCATCTACTTCTATCTTGATGGAAGTATACTAGTGTACATTTATTGATATAATTTTAATTTTTTTTCTTTTATGTTTTCTATTTACTTTTTGACGGGTGTCACTCATTTTGATTAACACCTGTCAATCATCTCATTTAAACAACTGTTAATAAACACTAAATTTGACTAGGCTGAAGTTAGTTATTTAAATTACATATTTATTGATACAATTTTAATTATTTATTTCATTTATACTTAGTTACTAATTAACTCTCGTTATTCAATCTACTCGGCACTCGGCTGCTGCAACTAGTGTTTTTTTAATTTATTTAACTGAAATTTATTTATTAGAAAATATTTTCCGGAGCTGGGAATCGATCCCGGGTTGGTCAGTTATGATGCAAAGACCGTACCGATGAGCTATCAAGCACATCCCATTCGACGCAAATTTTGTATAATACATAGAGAAAGTGAATGTATGGTACCGAAACCCGTTATTCTATCTTAATAACTGCATTATACTGCGGAACCGTAAAAATACCTGTTTTTATTTACCACTTGAACGTATATTATTATATGTTCTACATTTGGATAATAAGACACTGCAATTAAGATTTATGTCCTAACTACATTACATTTTAATATTTAACTAATTAATTATTTGTATGTTATGTACAATTTTAAGAATGAATTAAATAAATATTATAAATTACTATTTACTTTTACAATAAATATATAAATATCATTTTTGTCTTTGAAGGACTATTTAATCAACAACATAATGAACTATCAAAAGATATAATTAAATCATACATATACATTAAAATTATATTACCTAATATAAACAATATTGTTTCTCTTACATTAATTAACACACACATACAAGTTTTTTTTTTTTACTTTAATACTATACACAAGAAGGAAAAGGAGAGAGACATATTATTGATTAAGGAAAGGATATAAGTCAACACCCAATTATTAAAATATTATTTAATAGTTATATAAAACATTACATGTTAGAAAATTATGTAAATACATACAAATTTTTAAACATTTTTAAATGAACAATAACTAAAATCATTTACGTGATTTACACAATAAATGCGCAAAAGACGTTATATAAAGCTACATTTATTATGAATACTTTGAATGTTTGTAGCCGAAGGGCACAGAGTCAAAATTGTCTATGCGTCGGCGTTTACCAAACACTACTCTAAAAACTTTATTCTCATTTTTGCTCACTACATCGTGTTCCGCTGTACGTCGTATATTTCGTGAAGTTATATATACAGGAGGTTTATCTTCTAAAACCATGTCACGCAAACTCTTAAAATTGACCAGTTTTTCAGTGTCAAAGTTTATTCGAATACCTTTAACCTTACAAATTACAAACGATTTTTGTGAAGTAGAATCAAATACTTTATAAGAGTAATTTTTGGGTCCCCCAGATACAAACTCATCTGTCATTTCTCCAAGCGAGGAGCCTATGATTGGTTCCTCTCCACCCTCTCTGCTCACGTAGATAACAGAATCCGTGTCGTAATATAATACACGCTCACCGAGAAGCTCAATATATTCGTACAGTTTCAGTCTTGCCAAAGTAGTTGTATATGCGGCTATGCATATGTACATTAACCGTACTTAGTATATTTGCAGCCTCTTCCTTTTGCTCCCAGTTAACAATAATGGCATTTTCATCGATTTCCTGTATGTGGTTAACAATCAAAGAGGGATCAATAAGTAAGTTGTACAAGTCTTTGGGTTTTCGAACTATGCTGGTTTTCGACTGATTTTCTCTTTGACCAAATTTCCCCCAAAATGAATTTAACATTAACTTAGCAAGTGATCTAAGTCCAGGGTTTTTTAAAATATGATTGTAGTCAAGTTGTATTCCTTCAGAATTTAAAATTTTTTCAATGTATTCAATTTTGTGTTTCTCAGTTTGACAACTTGAAGGCCAACCGGATGCCTGTTGTTTAGTCTTAATAAATTTTTGTTCATAAAATTTGCAAACAGTCCACCCAGTTTTATAATACAATTGTATTGTTCAATGTTATATTGCCACACTTTGTAAATCTTCACCACACGATAACCTCGTTTTACAGCCGCGTTTATTTCATCAATTACCCAAGTACCAATTAGAGCCCTGTCATCATCCCCGTGTTCACACTCTTGCTGATTTTGTATTTCGCTGCACATACAACACAAAGAAAACATAAGTTTATTGTTTTGTTTTACGGGTAGTACAGGGTGATATAAGTTTTGTGGTGGAAGCACTTTGCATTTTATTATTCCGTCTAGCTTGGAGATATCCAGTTTTGAACACGTTTCCGGACCTACATGTACAATCGGGTGACCAACGGGGAATTTACCATATTTGCATACCCAAGGATACAGAGAACATGCATCGATGTATCTGATTTTTTCGCCGGGTTTCACATTATAGTAGAGTTTTGTAGCACCGGTTCGACCACCATAAAATGCGTTTCGAGGGTTCAAAATAGCGTGGTTTAAAAGTGGATGTGACTTTAAGGCGCGTATATCTTGATTATTTAATTGAATTTTTCTAAATTCACACTCCCACATTTCCACAACTTCGTTTTTGACATGGTAAACTCATAACGACGAGAGAGTGTGTCCGACGAGTCGTCAAACAGTGGTATATCACGATTTGTGGGCATACATAATGGTTGACCATGGTAGTAGCACCCATGAAATTCAAAAACCTGTTATGTTTCTTCACAGAATTCATCAACTCGTACACCTTCAACAAGAGCCTCTCGACTCTTGGTTGCATGGTAAATTGAAATTCCGCGCTGTTGCTCTTCCCATATAAGCCATTGAATTGCTATGTTTGACTGATTATCACGCCATCTGTAGCCGCCACGCGGAATAATATCTATGGTGTTTGGTTTTAAGTAACCACGTCTATACACTAAGTTGCAAGCTGATGCTATGGTCACTGCTTCCATGTACGGGCAAACATTACACTCAGTCAGAAACATATCGCGGAATTTAATGCATGCATTTTTTAAAATATTGACATCATTCACGCAATAATCAACCAGATCGCGCTGCATATTAAATTCGTCGTCTTTATGTGTGTCGTACCACTCAATAAACTTGGTGTGATCTTCGGGACGCATTGTATTGGGCGAGTAATATTTGATGTCGGGTAGCTTTCCCACATATGACACGTTCTCAAGAGTGTTAAACAAATGAGGAAAATAACCTTTTATATATGGAGTTTTCAAATCGAACGCTTTCGGTAATTTAGCCAGGGCCATTGGAAAATAATTTAAAGAATCATTAAACCGTATACTGTCTATTTCCATCATTAAAATTTTAGTACCGCGCATTATGAGATCCGGGGTTATCACATGTTTCAATAAAAACTGAGTAGATGTACTATGCGGCGACTTGACCAATTTCTTATGGGCATTTACATGGGGTCCAAAATCGCACTTTTTGTTTTACTTTACCGACATAATTTTTTTCGGGAAATTCAAATATCGCACTTTTGGTTCTACTTTACCAACATTTTTGCCGCCATTTTGGATTTCGGACATCCGGTTGGGCACGGCCATCTGGGCGTGTCAAAGGAAGTGGGGGGTGACCTTGGGATTTGGGGATCCGGTCGGGGCCGGCCATCTGGGCATGTCAAAGGAAGTGGGCGCCGCCTGTGGCGCCCTTCTGTGCGCAAAGTGTGCGGTACCGCCATAAGACTGTGTGAGTGCGAGGGGTGTGCGAAAACTCGGAAAGAGTGGGATGGAGAATGAGTGCACGTCAGCGCCGCGGTGGCAGAAAAAGTAAGTTGGGATGGATGACGTAATAGAAATTTTGCGCGTCGAGACATGTCAAAAATTTTAATTGTGGTGAGTCATCGATGAAATATAAGAGTTGTGTACCGGAAATAGCAAGCGCGATACGGATTAATGTACCGGAAGTGCATCCGGTGCGATAATGGGTGTGTGCTTAATTGGAAAGATAAGGATTAATGTACCGGAAGTGCATCCTGTTAAAAAGTGTTGTGTATCGGAAGTGGATTTTGGAAAAGTTGAGCGTGTTGAGACTTGTCTAAAATGTTAATTGGGGTGACGTAATTTAAAAGTGTGGGAAAATGGCTAATTAAAAAATGTTGATTGGTAAAAAGAGATAAGTGTTTTTGTAAAAGTTGAGCTTGTTGAGACTTGTCTAAAATGTTAATTGGAATGACGTGATTAAAAGATAAGTGCATCCGGGTGAGAAGTGTAGGAAAATAATTAAAAATATTATTGAGATGACGTCATGCAGACAAGAGCGTAAGTAGCTCATTGAAATTGAGCATGTTAAGACTTGTCGAAAATTGTAATTGTGCTGAAGTAATTAGAAGAAAAGGATTTAGGAGCATTTTGATTGGAGGAAACAAGTCACGTGACGTTTTGCGATTTATAATCTAGTATAAAAACAAGGATCAGAGAGTTCAAAATCAGTCTAGTACAACCCTCGAGAGTACACCACTACTTTATCATCATGGCTTTAATTTCAAACGTTGCTGACGGTATGGTCCAATTAATGGAGCAATTTATGGCGTAAAAAGAGACTGATATGGATGTGATAGAAGAATGGATCAAGCACTGCTCTAAACAAATTCGTATTTTAATTACGGCGTTAAAGGCGGAGACGTCTATGGGAGTACAGCAAAAGATATTGTCGACAATCAGTAAAATGATGACATACCGGAATTTGTTGAAAGTACCTGCAAGAGCCGGAGGCAGCATCTCTATTCACGGTCAGACTAACGCTAATTGGGCTAGTAAGATGGTAAAATGAGAAGATTCAATATCTGCGTTTGACGGAAGAATTAGAACAAAAGTTTTAACCAATCTAAAACACAGGGAGCCAACAACATATTTTAAAGATTGTGAAATTTTGTTTGTAAGAAGGATAAGACTAGCGTTGAAAAAGGAGCCGTTTTTTAAAATAAATACAGTATTTTGTGGTAAATTTGTGAAAAACAGTCAAGACGGAATCGTGGAAGATTTCAAGTACATAAACACAAAAAATGCGGTGGTTGATCGAGACTGTGAATTAAATGAGTGGTTTGTAGAGAATATATCTGACGTGCTGTTGCGCAAGTTGGAAGAATTTCAAGAACGAGACAGCGGGTGGGCATTGTCAGCGATTATTAATTTGAGTATCAATATTAATAAATTTAACGCGCTGAGAGCTTCATAATACTGGGATTTACCGCAGGGGAAATCATCTTGTCAACACAGAAAATGATCGATATAGTCTAATTTATATATTTATTTTATTATTTTTATCAATATATCGAAAAATGTATGTGTACGTTTCAATTATTTTTACCTACCTCTTTTTCAATATTTAGGTTCTGTAAAAGGAAAGGAAAAAAAGCATATAAATATGTATTAAAAAATATTTATCAAAGAATATAAGGTATTAATTCAACAGCATTTTCAAAGGTACATCATCACCTGAGTCACCCAATCGCGTTCAGCCTAAGCCTCCTTATCAGTTCTTATCAGCTGTATGATCATTTGTTACGGAGATTCTCCGGGAGTGCGACTGCATGAAAGAGTGATATGCAAAATATGAATGAAATTTGCTAACTCAAGGTATGAAACGAATCGAGAGAGAAGCAAGGACGCGTCTGTGCAAGAAAATATTGGAATTGCAAAATTAAACACTATCGATGTTCTTATCTATTACATGCGTTTACAAGATATACATTTAAAACATAGGGGGTTATTCTGGCATGTATCGCATATCGCTTATCGCAATTAATAACGTCATCATTAATTAAAAAATCTGCCGGTGATCTCTTTTCGTACAATAGGACCATCTAGTAATATAATCTCAACACCTAGCTTCATGTTATTTGTATTTTTTATTGTCAATATGTATTATTTATTACAAATTTATGGTTTAAATGTCACACTTCCACTCCGGTAGGGGAAATCTATGACGTAGTGCGAGATCGCAATGAGTGTCAAAATAGGGGTCATGGCGTATTACATCTTTAACAGAACGCGCCGACCCGACTAAAATGACAAAGAACGGCCCATTTATTTTGATGGATGCATTGCACTCATGCTAGGGTTTATATGCATGATAAAAGCGTTACGTGAAGTAACAGGGGCAGGATATAAACCAACACACCCAAACAGACAAAATTATGCAGGTCTTAGAGTCAAATGGATCGACAAAGCATCGGCTTTTACAACAAGAATGAGAACGGGGGTTATTGTCAACTTAACTCATAAAGATCCTAATGCGTTCTTGGCTGACGCCAAAAACCTATTCCAAAGGCGAACAAAAAATATGCTTAAAAAAAAACAAGCTTTGAAAGTGAACGCATCTTTCTGTGGAGAATTTATAGTGGTAAAAGGTGATGAATAAATAATTGAGTTTGAATACTTAAAAATTAAAAATAGTCCAATTTATCAAGATACCGAGATTGCAGCCTGATTCCAGGAGAACATTCAAACTTAACAAACATTACGCTTCCAATGACAATTAAACAAATTCCTCGATTTGAGAAGCAGAACAATCTCTCAATCAACGTAGATATTTTGATAATCTCAAAATGAAAAAAGTTTAGCGTAGTGCTAACCTATCTTACAAAAGCCAAACAAGCAAAGCATGTAAACCTCCTCATAATTCAAGATAGATACGATATTGAAAATAGCCAAACAGACGATGGTTGCAAAACTCGTTATCACTACGTCTGGATAAAAAATTTGTCAAGACTGATGGCAATTCAATTGGACAAACACAAATACAAAAAGTACTTTTGTGATCGGTGTCTTCATTATTTCCACAACAAAGAGAAGTTAGAAAACATTTAAAAGACTGCGAACAGATGAATGAATATAAGGTGACTTTTAAAAAGGAAGGAAAAATTAAATTTTAAAATTTTGGGAACAAAGAAAGACGTACATTTATAGTATACGCAAATTATGAAATCCAATTAACAATAAAATGGGAGACAGGAGGACCAAGAATCAGCTGCACAAAGCACATAGCGTGGGCTATTATTTTAAATGTACCTATGACGACACCCTATCCTTCTACCGTAGTTATAGAGGACCCAATTGCGCCGAATGGTTTGCAGAACAATTGAAGCAGCTAGCCGAAGATGTGGAAACGGTGAAAAAATATGTCGTTCATTATCGTAATTTAAAACAGTATGTGTCGGAGGACAATTCAGTTTGCGTGGGAGCTACAGCTGGTATGATATTTTGAACAAGGTTACGTTAGAATACAACAATCAACGTCACCGTACGATAGGAATGCGACCAGCTGATGTACTTCCAGGCGGCGATAAGGAAGAGATGTTATTAAAAACTGTCTACTCGCACATTAAAATTGCAGGAAAAGGGAATTTCCGAGTGGGCGATATGGTGCGATTGAGTAAACAAAAAGCTTTATTTGCAAAAGGATACACACCAAATTGGACAACTGAATTATTTAAAATTGTTAAAATTAAAATTACCAACCCGGTGACGTATTTATTGGAAGATGAAAGAGGAGATCCTATACAAGGAGCCTTTTACGCTGAGGAATTGCAGAAAACATCAAATCCTAAGATATATTTAGTGGAAAAAATATTGCAAAAGAAGGGAAATCAAGTATTCGTAAAATGGTTTGGCATGGATAAATCGCATAATAGTTGAATTAATAAACAAAATGTATTATAATTGCATAAATAATAATAATTTTATAATTATACTTTAGTTTTAATTTGACCTCTATACAATGATGATCTTCACACTCCTTATATCATTTATTATATTAACTTCAACTGACTCATCGTTCGATGGTAATAAGTATCTAGAATTCTATGGATATTTAAATGCTAGTGACACATCGCTGACCGATTCCAGAGATGCTATAATATTGTTTCAAGAAACTTATGGTCTACCCGCAGATGGAACATTCAATAATGCTACGTTAAATTTAATGCAAACTCCAAGATGTGAAAATCCAGATCATTTGGAAAATTATGTAATTCATTCCGAAAAATGGCCAAACAAAACTTTAAAATGGCATTTTTATAAAGGGAATTATTTAATGAAAAAATCAGCCAAAGAGGCTTTTGATTTATGGTCAAGATATACTAATCTAAATTTCATTCATGATCCTTTAAAGTATGATATTTTAATTTCATTTCAAAGAATAGCACATACATGGATAAAGCGTAACTACACTTGCAATTCCTTTGACGGTCCTGGGAATACTTTGGGGCATGCCTATCTACCTCACGACAACGGAAGTGAGTAAAATAAAGCAGGATATAGTGAACGAACTGCACAGGCCCGCTCGTAGAACGTATCCCCGCAGAAGAACAATTGTTAAATTTGTTGATGATTTATGACAGGCCGACTTGGCCGAATTTACCTTGTTTTCTCGAGACAATAAGGGATATAAATATATTTTACTAGTGATTGATTGTTTCTCTAAATATCTGTGGAGCGAGGGATTAAAATATAAAACCAGTCTTGAAGTTGCGCAGGCTTTCAGTAAAATATTGTCTCAAAACGATCGAATATATAGAGCATATATTCCCATATAAAAACAGCTGGTAAAATTAAATTTTGAGTAGGAGATATTGTTCGTATCAGCAAACAAAAAATGATTTTTCAAAAGGGTTAAACGTCAAACTGGTCCACCGAACTCTTTAAAATAGTTAGCGTACAAATTAGCACGCCTGCGGTATATTTTTTACACGATATGCAAGGGCTTCCCATTAAAGACACATTTTATGAGCAAGAAATTCAAAAAGTTTTACATAAGGACGTTTATTTAGCTAAAAAGTGCTGAGAAAAAAAGGTAATCGAGTATATGAAAAGTGGTTAGGGTTAGATGGCATTTACAAAAGCTGGATAAATGCATCGGACATTACATAATTTGCTATAATGTAATATATTCATATATAATAAACATGCGGCTATTAAGATAAAAATATGTGTTACTTTTATTTTCCCATATTGAGGTTTTTTCAAGTAGATGCTACAAACCCAAAATTATAGAAATAATTTATTTTTAAAATTAATAAGGTATTTTTTATATTACAATATTTTCGTTACTTCAAAATCATAATTCATCTGATTAAAACGGAAATATAAATACTCGTTCATTAATAATATATTTTCTGAAATCGTTGTTAAAAATATACAGAATACGGCTAATTACGTGTTACATGTGTACATAGCAAATTTGCTACTAGAGTTCTTTGCTCCAATTATAATTGTTTACATATAAGGTTTTAATGTATTTTTCTGGAAATAAAATAAAACAATAAATTTTAATTATTTTTTATAATATTGAAGTCACATTTTATAGATTACATTACATAACTTGTTGATATAGTCAACAAAATAAATATAATAATTAGACATATAAAAGTTAGAATGCAATTCTAAAACAAAATCCTCGTCTTCAACATTAATGTTTGAGATATAACTAGTTTTTTCGGTTCTTGTCCAGGAACATTAAATTCAACGACACTTCGGAAATAAGAGTTTTATTTGAAACGTTCTCGGGCTGGTGGCGTTTTTTAGATCCAGGGTTTTCTAGTGCAGCGTATCGGTGACGTCCTTGGTCTAGCCGGATACGTTTCAGTATCTCGATTTTATTGTCTTAGAAATAAATAAACGTTGTTGCTTCTATTTTATATTTTTATATTTCTAAAAAGACTGCAGAGCTCTATCACCGACTTGTAATGTTCCAACCCTTTTTCCGCATCAACGATAGCCTTGTTCTTTTCTTTGAGTTTGATGCTGTATTTTTGATGCAACTTTTTCAAACAACTCTGCGTTCGGTTCTTCTTCTTATATTTAAATTGATGTACGTTATTTCTTGATTCTTCTGCAATGTTAACGGTACGTCTCATCTTTCTCTACTGAACCATTTCTTCTTATCTCCATTTTTTCTTATCCCCACTTTAACTTTTCATTATTGTATAATGTCCTGCCCAAGGCTGACTCTCGGGGCTTTCCGGAATCAAATATCTTTTATTATCATATTAATATTATTTAGAGTAATTTTTTTTTTTTTTAATTTATTAAATAATATATAGTATTATTCTTCGAGCTGATAAAATGCTGTTGATGAGCCATTTCTATACCCTAGTTCAAACCCCTCAGATAATCGTTGGTTTAAAGGCGTTGCGTAGCCAACTAGACCAACGGGCACGCTATTATAGCATGCATGTGATGTTGGTTGCCTAGGTTAAATAATAATATATAATTAATTTTTATAATATTTAATCCACAATTTATATATTACATAAGCTGTTAATATAAGCAACAAAATAAATATTATAATTAAAAATGTAAAAAAATTGAAAGCGATTCTACAACAAAAGCGGCGTCCTCGATTATTAATGCTCGAAATATATTTTGGGTTGTTCGATTCTTATCCAGGAACATAAATGCCAGATTTGATTTTAGAAATTATACTGATGCTTACCAATGTTATTATATTTTCTGATGTGCTTTATAAATTATATATAAGGTATGTTTACAAAAACTAAATAAAAAACAATATTATAATAAACAGCATTTTATTTCATTATTTCTTACATGCATTTTACAGGTTATTGAATTACATCATAAAGGTAAGTCCAAATTTGTTAGCTTTATCAGAAGTGATTTGAGTTGTTGTAGAATCCCAAGCGTTGGACAATTAATCGAAAATAACGATAAATCTTTCTGATTTGATCTCACCATCGAAGATTGCGTAGCCAACTAGACCAACGGGCACGCTATTATAGCATGCATGTGATGTTGGTTGCCTAGGTTAAATAATACCATATAATTACTTTTTATAATATTTAATCCACAATTTATATATTACATAAGCTGTTAATATAAGCAACAAAATAAATATTATAATTAAAAATGTAAAAAAATTGAAAGCGATTCTACAACAAAAGCGGCGTCCTCGATTATTAATGCTCGAGATATATTTTGGGTTGTTCGATTCTTATCCAGGAACATAAATGCCAGATTTGATTTTAGAAATTATACTGATGCTTACCAATGTTATTATATTTTCTTATGTGCTTTATAAATTATATATAAGGTATGTTTACAAAAACTAAATAAAAAACAATATTATAATAAACAGCATTTTATTTCATTATTTCTTACATGCATTTTTCAGGTTATTGAATTACATCATAAAGATAAGTCCAAATTTGTTAGCTTTATCAGAAGTGATTTGAGTTGTTGTAGAATCCCAAGCGTTGGACAATTAATCGAAAATAACGATAAATCTTTCTGATTTGATCTCACCATCGAAGATGTAAATCCGTTATATTCATAATACATATTTTCACTGAAGAAATATAGCAGTCCATTTGTGTATCGGAATGCACCATTAATGTCCCTGGGCAATCCTATGAAATCTTGTGTATATCCAAGCATATTTATTTTTTGATAATAACTGCATTCATCCACTTCAACGTAAACGCTATTATTGTAGAACACACATGTTTGCCCACTGTACGTATTTACAGCTGCAGTCACAACCCCGCCAACATGTAAATTTGATTGTACAATTGAATTATGAAATTTTAACGATGGGAAATCAAAAACATGTATATACATATCATCGAATACTGCTATCTGGCCATTGGGGCGTTGGTAAATTGCATTAATTTTTTTAAACGTTGATGGTAGAAAGTGTAACCAATTGGCTATTAACTGCGGTTTTCCGTATGAATTTATATTTAATCCTTTCACCCAAACCCACTCGTTATAAAATATGTATATTTTTCCGAGGACTATTAGAAATGCATCGATGTCCTTTGATACTTTACACAAATCGGGGTAAATAACAGGTGGGTCAACCGTTCTAGAATTGACTGTAGAATTTACAGTTATATTTGCCACAGTTGTAGACTCTATTGTGGAATTTATCGCAGGAATAGTTGTAGGCTTTGTCGTCGTCGACGTCGTCGCCTCCGTCTCCATCGTTGTTGTCGTCGACGTAACCTTTACACCATACAATTCTTGAATTGCATTGATGTCATCTTCAGTTAAATTTGGATAAGCGTAGTAGTATGCATACATCAATGAATGTTGATCGCTTGAGTGCCGAATTTATAAGACGTGTCCGATTTCATGAAGTAATACAGAAAAAATACTTATTTTGTTATTGCGGGGTGGTTTTGTCAAAGTCCACCAATCTTCATCTGCATCAAGATGAATTTCTGACAAACTTCCGTTGTCGTGAGGTAGATAGGCATGCCCCAAAGTATTCCCAGGACCGTCAAAGGAATTGCAAGTGTAGTTACGCTTTATCCATGTATGTGCTATTCTTTGAAATGAAATTAAAATATCATACTTTAAAGGATCATGAATGAAATTTAGATTAGTATATCTTGACCATAAATCAAAAGCCTCATTGGCTGATTTTTTCATTAAATAATTCCCTTTGTTAAAATGCCATTTTAAAGTTTTGTTTGGCCATTTTTCGGAATGAATTACATAATTTTCGAAATGATCTGGATATCCACATCTTGGAGTTTGCATTAAATTTAACGTAGCATTATTGAATGTTCCATCTGCGGGTAGACCATAAGTTTCTTGAAACAATATTATAGCATCTCTGGAATCGGTCAGCGATGTGTCACTAGCATTTAAATATCCATAGAATTCTAGATACTTATTACCATCGAACGATGAGTCAGTTGAAGTTAATATAATAAATGATATAAGGAGTGTGAAGATCATCATTGTATAGAGGTCTTATTAAAACTAAAGTATAATTATAAAATTATTATTATTTATGCAATTATAATACATTTTGTTTATTAATCCAACTATTATGCGATTTATCCATGCCAAACCATTTTACGAATACTTGATTTCCCTTCTTTTGCAATATTTTTTCCACTAAATATATCTTAGGATTTGATGTTTTCTGCAATTCCTCAGCGTAAAAGGCTCCTTGTATAGGATCTCCTCTTTCATCTTCCAATAAATACGTCACCGGGTTGGTAATTTTAATTTTAACAATTTTAAATAATTCAGTTGTTCAATTTGGTGTGTATCCTTTTGCAAATAAAGCTTTTTGTTTACTCAATCGCACCATATCGCCCACTCGGAAATTCCCTTTTCCTGCAATATTAATGTGCGAGTAGACAGTTTTTAATAACATCTCTTCCTTATCGCCGCCTGGAAGTACATCAGCTAGTCGCATTCCTATCGTACGGTGACGTTGATTGTTGTATTCTAACGTAACCTTGTTCAAAATATCATACCAGCTGTAGCTCCCACGAAAACTGAATTGACCTCCGACACATACTGTTTTAAATTACGATAATGAACGACATATTTTTTCACCGTTTCCACATCTTCGGCTAGCTGCTTCAATTGTTCTGCAAACCATTCCGCGCAATTGGGTCCTCTATAACTACGGTAGAAGGATAGGGTGTCGTCATAGGTACATTTAAAATAATAGCCCACGCTATGTGCTTTGTGCAGCTGATTCTTGGTCCTCCTGTCTCCCATTTTATTGTTAATTAGATTTCATAATTTGCGTATACTATAAATGTACGTCTTTCTTTGTTCCCAAAATTTTAAAATTTAATTTTTCCTTCCTTTTTAAAAGTCACCTTATATTCATTCATCTGTTCGCAGTCTTTTAAATGTTTTCTAACTTCTCTTTGTTGTGGAAATAATGAAGACACCGATCACAAAAGTACTTTTTGTATTTGTGTTTGTCCAATTGATTTGCCATCAGTCTTGACAATTTTTTTATCCAGACGTAGCGATAACGAGTTTTGCAACCATCGTCTGTTTGGCTATTTTCAATATTGTATCTATCTTGAATTATGAGGAGGTTTACATGCTTTGCTTGTTTGGCTTTAGTAAGATAGGTTAGCACTACGCTAAACTTTTTTCATTTTGAGATTATCAAAATATCTACGTTGATTGAGAGATTGTTCTGCTTCTCAAATCGAGGAATTTGTTTAATTGTCATTGGAAGCGTAATCTTTGTTAAGTTTGAATGTTCTCCTGGAATCAGGCTGCAATCTCGGTATCTCGATAAATTGGACTATTTTTAATTTTTAAGTATTCAAATTCAATTATTTATTCATTACCTTTTACCACTATAAATTCTCCACAGAAAGTTGCGTTCACTTTCAAAGCTTGCTTTTTTTAAGCATATTTTTTGTTCGCCTTTGGAATAGGTTTTTGGCGTCAGCCAAGAACGCATTAGGATCTTTATGAGTTAAGTTGACAATAACCCCCGTTCTCATTTTTGTTGTAAAAGCCGATGCTTTGTCGATCCATTTGACTCTAAGACCTGCATAATTTTGTCTGTTTGGGTGTGTTGGTTTATATCCTGCCCCTGTTACTTCACGTAACGCTTTTATCATGCGTATAAACCCTAGCATGAGTGCAATGCATTCATCAAAATAAATGGGCCGTTCTTTGTCATTTTAGTCGGGTCGGCGCGTTCTGTTAAAGATGTATTACGCCATGACCCCTATTTTGACACTCATTGCGATCTCGCACTACGCCATAGATTTCCCCTACCGGAGTGGAAGTGTGACATTTAAACCATAAATTTGTAATTAATAATACATATTGACAATAAAAAATACAAATAACATGAAGCTTGGTGTTGAGTTTATATTATTAGATGGTCCTATTGTACGAAACCGGCAGATTTTTTAATTAATGATGACGTTATTAATTGCGATAAGCGATATGCGATACATGCCAGAATAACCCTCCATGTTTTAAATGTATATCTTGTAAACGCATGTAATAGATAAGAACATCGATAGTGTGTAATTTTGCACATTCCAATATTTTCATGCACAGACGCGTCCTTGCTTCTCTCTCGATTCGTTTCATACCTTGAGTCAGCAAATTTCATTCATATTTTGCATCTCACTCTTTCATGCAGTCGCACTCCCGGAGAATCTCCGTTACAAATGATCATACAGCTGATAAGAACTGACAAGGAGGCTTAGGCTGAACGCGCTTGGGTGACTCAGGTGATGATGCACCTTTGAAAATGCTGTTGTATTAATACCATATATTCTTTGATAAATATTTTTTAATACATATTTATATGCTTTTTTTCCTTTCTTTTTACAGAACCTAAATATTGAAAAAGAGGTAGGTAAAAATAATTGAAACGTACACATACATTTTTCGATATATTGATAAAAATAATAAAATAAATATATAAATTAGACTATATCGATCATTTTCTGTGTCGACAAGATGATTTCCTCTGCGGTAAATCCCAGTATTATGAAGCTCTCAGCGGATTAAATTTATTAATATTGATACTCAAATTAATAATCGCTGACAATGCCCACCCGCTGTCTCGTTCTTGAAATTCTTCCAACTTGCGCAACAGCACGTCAGATATATTCTCTACAAACCACTCATTTAATTCACAGTCTCGATCAACCACCGCATTTTTTGTGTTTATGTACTTGAAATCTTCCACGATTCCGTCTTGACTGTTTTTCACAAATTTACCACAAAATACTGTATTTATTTTAAAAAACGGCTCCTTTTTCAACGCTAGTCTTATCCTTCTTACAAACAAAATTTCACAATCTTTAAAATATGTTGTTGGCTCTCTGTGTTTTAGATTGGTTAAAACTCCTGTTCTAATTCTTCCGTCAAACGCAGATTTTGAATCTTCCCATTTTACCATCTTACTAGCCCAATTAGCGTTAGTCTGACCGTGAATAGAGATGCTGCCTCCGGCTCTTGCAGGTACTTTCAACAAATTCCGGTATGTCATCATTTTACTGATTGTCGACAATATCTTTTGCTGTACTCCCATAGACGTCTCCGCCTTTAACGCCGTAATTAAAATATGAATTTGTTTAGAGCAGTGCTTGATCCATTCTTCTATCACATCCATATCAGTCTCTTTTTGCGCCATAAATTGCTCCATTAATTGGACCATACCGTCAGCAACGTTTGAAATTGTAGCCATGATGATAAAGTAGTGGTGTACTCTCGAGGGTTGTACTAGACTGATTTTGAACTCTCTGATCCTTGTTTTTATACTAGATTATAAATCGCAAAACGTCACGTGACTTGTTTCCTTCAATCAAAATGCTCCTAAATCCTTTTCTTCTAATTACTTCAGCACAATTACAATTTTCGACAAGTCTCAACATGCTCAATTTCAATGAGCTACTTACGCTCTTGTCTGCATGACGTCATCTCAATAATATTTTTAATTATTTTCTTACACTTCTCACCCGGATGCACTTATCTTTTAATCACGTCATTCCAATTAACATTTTAGACAAGTCTCAACAAGCTTAACTTTTACAAAAACACTTATCTCTTTTTACCAATCAAAATTTTTTAATTAGCCATTTTCCCACACTTTTAAATTACGTCACCCCAATTAACATTTTAGACAAGTCTCAACACGCTCAACTTTTCCAAAATCCACTTCCGATACACAACACTTTTCAACAGGATGCACTTCCGGTACATTAATCCTTATCTTTCCAATTAAGCACACACCCATTATCGCACCGGATGCACTTCCGGTACATTAATCCTTATCGCGCTTGCTATTTCCGGTACACAACTCTTATCTTTCATCGATGACTCACCACAATTAAAACTTTTGACATGTCTCGACGCGCAAAATTTCTATTACGTCATCCATCCCAACTTACTTTTTCTGCCACCGCGGCGCTGACGTGCACTCATTCTCCATCCCACTCTTTCCGAGTTTTCGCACACCCCTCGCACTCACACAGTCTTATGGCGGTACCGCACACTTTGCGCACAGAAGGGCGCCACAGGCGGCGCCCACTTCCTTTGACATGCCCAGATGGCCGGCCCCGACCGGATCCCCAAATCCCAAGGTCACCCCCCACTTCCTTTGACACGCCCAGATGGCCGTGCCCAACCGGATGTCCGAAATCCAAAATGGCGGCAAAAATGTCGATAAAGTAGAACCAAAAGTGCGATATTTGAATTTCCCGCCAAAAATAATGTCGGTAAATTATAACAAAAAGTGCGATTTTGGACCCCATGTAAATGCCCATAAGAAATTGGTCAAGTCGCCGCATAGTACATCAAATGACTGGGCATTGTGAGCAATACACACTATATTTTTGAACTTATTTCGTGCGTCTATTAAATATTTTAGAAAAGTACCAATAACGTTTGATTGAATTACTTTATGTCGAAAAAAAAAAGTTCTTTTCCCCGCAGCACATATAGCAGCACTGCTGATAAACGCATAGGTTAGGTTCATGAATTGTAGTGTCTGTTTCATTACCTAACCTAGTTTCTTGCCGTGTCTCCAAATCGTAAAATACAAATAGAAACTTGTCTTTTGGCGGTTTTCGTGTGTCCACTGGCATAAAACACAAGTGAGTGGCAGGAAAATGTCCTTTACAAACTTTGCAGTATATTTCCCCAGACACGTGATTACGGTCGGCTTTAATAGTCTTTAAACATTTTGTACACTTTCGGATGTTTTTACACATTTTATTCTGATGATTTTTGAAACACTCATCGCTTCTAAATGATCGATTGCAGTATTCGCAAGTAATGTTTATAATTGATTTACATGGTGGAGACTGTTGGCAGCACGAACATGATGCTGCACACCGATGTCCATTTTTGTTGTTGTGAAGAATATGGCATATTTCACAAAAATAACCGCATGCAAACGCCGCAGTTAGAGATGTTATTACATTAAAGTGATCTTGATGATATAACAAATTTAAATTATGTTGAGCATTTACATCACCTTCATAAATTACATTACGGCCTCCAGATCCATATTTGTAGACCACTATTTTAAACATAAGCATCAGGTGCTGTTGAAATATACACAGCTCAGGTATTCCGCATCCACCATTTTCGGAGATTGTAACACCTGATTCCCGCATCAGTAATGTTGCTGCCTTGTCCTGAACCTTACCAATGTTGCGCCGCATCTCTCTGTAGTTGTTTGATTTTGTAGCATGAGCCATTGCCACAACTAACGCGCGAGGAAGGCACATATTATCTTTGTTATTGACGACAATTATGCCTTGTTTTTTTCCGCACTCTTCTTCAAACGTTGAATATGCCCCAACTCGTTGTTTTCCCCGTCCTTGAGGCATTCTTACTGTAGTGACACTCAGACAAAATGAATCGGTATTCATACCTTCTGAATTGCTTTGAAAAATACCGCGCGTTTACTTTACCTTACCTAACCTAAAAATACATACCACCTTACCTAACCTAAAATACATAACACCAAGCGCTACCTCTTTATTACCAAGCGCTACCTCTTTATTACCAAGCGCTACCTCTTTATCACCAAGCGCTACCTCTTCATCATCAAGCGCTACCTCTTCATCACCAAGCGCTACCTCTTCATCACCAAGCGCTACCTCTTCTCCCATGTTAACCAAATGTCACAAATTTTGAGGTTATGTAGCAGCTCTTGGCGATGTGTGGATGTAAGTTTATGAAAAGTGGATGGAAATGGCTTGTAAATGAATGCAAGTAGATGTAGGTGAATTAAAAGTGAATGGAAAGTGGATTGTACGAGGATGGAAGTGGATGGAAAGTAGATGGAGCCAGCAATTAGTCACCGTTAGCCACCTTGTAAATGAATGCAAGTAGATGTAAGTGAATTAAAGTGGATTGTACGAGGATGGAAGTGGATGAAAAGTAGATAAAGCCAGCAATTAGCCACCGATTAGCCACCGTTAGCCCCCGATTAGCCACCGATAGCCACCGATTAGCCACCGTTAGCCACCGATTAGCCACCGTTAGCCGCCAATTAGCCACCGTTAGCTGACGCTGATAGGACAATTGACTTTCTTAAAAGTATAAATAGAAATAATAGCATCAACATTTCAGTATTGAGACAAACGTGTTACAGTTAAGATGGTGATACTGTACAACGTAAACAAAGCTACTGACTTAAATATTCGGTTCTATGAAACGCCAAATTTGATAATAAATAATACTGCAAATTTAACATTACCCGAAACATCTCTTAAGTATCTGACAAAGGATGGTGATGTGTCGTACAACAGAAAACATAAAAGCGTAATGTATGTTTGTTCAGTTTGTAAAAAAGAACTCTCAAGTTTTCAAATATTAAAAAGGCATCAGAAAAATCATAATGACATTCAAATTGCGTGTGTTCATTGCACATCCACTTTTTCACGTAGCGATGCTTATGGTAGACATTTAAAGAGGAAGCATATTGATCAAAGAAATATTGTCAGTATAGATTGATATAAATGTTCTTTTAATGGTGCCGTCAAGAATATTAATAAATGTGTTGCTCATTTTTACTTACACATCGCATAAAATCAACTACGTCAATTGTAATTGAAGATTAGTGCTCAGTGTTAAGATGTGTTTCACCGAGGATGGTTGTGTTGATGAGAGTGCCAACTGCAAAAATATTGAAAACATATATTGGGATTTTATTGTATGGCCTAATGCTTCTATGACATCGGCATCCATTACACCGTTCAGTGAAGATAACAGCACGTTTTTTGACAATTGCTTTATTCCGTTTGAAGCTGAAACACGTCGAATGCTGCAACTAGTCCAATCGCCTCTGTGGATATCTACAGAATTGTTAACTCGACGCCCGAATGATGGAAATTATTACTATATAAACAATTTTGTTCAACTAACACAACTCGAAAATTTAGAAGAGTGGTATAACAAGAATTTACGCAATCTGTTTCTTGCAAGAATTTCGCTGAAGATATCATGAAAAACGTAAAATTGAACATTCAAAATTATAAATTGTGGCGAGGATGCTTATCTGTTGAAGAAATCACGAAATCAGCTGTGTACTGGGATGACTCACGCTACTGGATTGTCGTATAATAAATTGTACTGCTGATAATATATAACATTATTAAAATTGTATTTAATAGGAAATATATTTTATTGTTTATATTTTTGTTTTAATACTCTGGTAACTATCTCAGAGTTGCATACCCTAAAATCTAAATAATCCCTGCAATAAATAAGTGGTAGTGTTGGCAGCTTGGTGATCTGGAACCGCAAGTTAAAATTCATCTATACTTTGCCATAAATTATATAAGTTATAATAAACTAATTTGCTATCATTTATTTATTATTAAAATGTATCTATGCTTTAATAAAATAATTGCATTGAATGAGTATTATTACATGTTTATTTATCTTATTTCCTTTAAAGAATAATATAGGATTTCCGGCTGATCGTTTTTGTAAATAATTTAATGTATTTTGGTTAGAGAGTTGTTTGGTATCAAATGAAGGAAAAAAATAATAATCAAATAAAAATGGCCTCGAAAAGTTATTAAAACGCTTCGTTTGATTTTTTAAATTAAATGAAATTGTGTTGAAAAGAGTTTGGAGTGATACACGATAAGAGTTTGCGCGTGCTAATTCGTTTCAATGGAAGACATATAGTTAGTACTGCGCTATCAAGGAATTCCGGATGTTGTTGTGATAAACAAACACGGCGAAAAGTAAATTACTATTATAATTGTTTGTATTAATATTTTTTCCTCAATAACTCCATTATTATTTGATTCTGTTTCATTTTTACTACTTAAAAGCTAATAATTAGCGAAATTAATTTGTTAAATTTTATTTATTACTAAAAGCATCAATGTGTTAATAAATTAATTACATTCAATAAATATGTTTATTATATGTTTATCTTATTTCCTTTTTCTTGATAGCAACATATGGTAAAATTATCACTTACCTGTTTTATATACTATACTAGAAGGGAAAATAAAAGATTGTATTTTTCAAATATTATATATATTTCCTATTGTTACAAAACTGAAAAAATAAAAAATGTAATATTTATGATACAATGTTAATATAATTTTTCATTCCATTATTGAGTAGTGCCCCCAGGGTAGGCTCTCGTGTGATTTCGGAATCAGATACCTCTTGTTGTCATGGGGGCTGAGAGATATCTTTTGTTGTGCTACCGAGTACACTGTATGATTAAATGATCTTATGCTGTTTTGACTATGGCTCATTTCTATTTGATCATTCAAACATTGTAGGTAATCTTCAAACTTGATGGTGGATTTTACAACGTATGACTTGACTCCCTTTGCCTTCTTCGTTACGGGAGTACTTAATGTAGGTACCCTAAACGCATACATTTTTGCTCGTAACCCTACAAACTCTACCATGATTTCTCCTTTGTTTTCGTCTTTCATTAACCCCGGCACTTTTTTATTTTCCAATAGGGTCTTATACACATTGTTTGACGAGTATTCCGATGTATCAAAGCGGTGAATGTCCTGCTTAATGTCGGAGTATACATCATCCACTTCAATTTCATAAATAAGGGAGTCGGTATCGGTGTAACAGAGTCGAGCATTGTCTCCATACTTGTTTTTAATGTAGCTGTAGTAGAACTCGTACAGCAGTGTTTTGGAAATATCGAGGATGGCCATGCCGACATAAACAGGCTTGTCAAACAACGCTTCAGATTTCAATAACTCAATCATTACTAGGTTTTCTTCTATTATTTTGCAATTGTGAAAAGTAGGGCTGGATATGCGGGCTTCCGCTCCAAAGCGTCCCTCCCACTTTGTAATTAGTTTGATGTTACGTCTATTTCTCACATTCTTCATAGTTTTCCCAAACACCGCATTGCTCATAAGCTTAAAAAAGTCTTTTTCAAAAACATTCTTAGCTTTTTTGCGGAGCTTAGAGTTTAAATCTATGTATTTTTTAAGCCAGGGAGACTGACTGAACTGGATGACTCGATGGATTTTAGTTACAATTACCCCTTCTGACACATACTGCTGTAAGTTTCGATAATGAATGACGTATTTTTCTTTATTATAGAGAGTAGCAAGCATCTTTGACTCTTTGGATTTGGGTGGACATCTTTTTTCTGGCGCCATCGGTAAGTCTTTGTGCTTATTGTGTATGGTATCAGGATACGCCAAATCTACTTCGAGAATATATCCTATTGACGCTTCATTTGCTATGTGATAATTAAAGTTGCTAACGTCGCCCTCAACCCATTTCAGATCGCCAGGAGGGAGGTATTGCGACATTTCCCATGCGTACATAGCATTAATGTCGTAATACATCAGATATTTTTGAGGTGCGTTTTTATCATAATTGTGCATGTATTTGTTGTTTGCTTTTGCATGTCTCTTTGAACATTGAGTAAGCCCTCCGCGTATTCCTTTTTCGATAAACATGAGAATATCTATATCGTTAATATAATCCAGCTCATGCTTTGTACATTTTAGCATGGCATCCCAACTTAGTCCTGGAGCTGTATAATAATGAGCTGGATCTAACTTATAGTGTTTTAAGCAGACGTTTCTAAAGCTCTCAAACACATCGGCCAGCAGCAAAACATCTGTTTTTAAGTAAAGGTCGCTATACTCTCCAAGAGTTTGAATTTGAAATTTGCGCCATACGTCTTGCGCATGCTCGTAATCTGAACTGCTGATATTACTCTCTGCTAGTTTCGAGTAAAATTGTTTTTGAGTTGGTAAGTGTTTCTCGTTTAAATTCTCCCACGATTGTATGTGATCATATGGGAATATTCCTTTTCTAGTTAATAATTTAAACTGCTCGTCATTAATGTGTGTAAACTGAGATTTTAATATGGGCTTCTCATTCAAGTTTGAGCTTAGTTTGTCAAGAGACGAAGCCATAAAACGCATCGAGTCTATAAATTTAAATTTAACCAAGTTTTCAGAGATGTATTTGGTGATGGCTATAAATGTTTCGTTGTTGTTTGGAATCAGATGTATGTCCCCTTCAATTTTAATGCAATATCTTTTATTAGTAAGTGTGAATCGTATCCGCTCATGTTATGGAACACTACTGGAATGGTTCTGCAATCTTGATACTTTATGTTACATTTTTTATGAGCGGCCCCTCGATACTTTTCAGTCAAGTGGCAGTGGTCCCTTACACGATCAGAATCCAGCGGTTTTTCACATATGTGACATAAGGATGCCTGTCTAAATTTCTGCTCTTCATTAGGACTAATTTCCATCGGAATCTCGCATAAGAACACCGTCTCCACATCTTCGGCTAGCTGCTTCAATTGTTCTGCAAACCATTCGGCGCAATTGGGTTCTCTATAACTGCGGTAGAAGGATAGAGTGTCGTCATAGGCACATTTAAAATAATAGCCCACGCTATGTGCTTCGTGCAGCTGGTACTTGGTGCTCCTGTCCCCCATTTTAATGTTAATTGGATTTAATATGCTTTCAAAATCCGCGTACACTATAAATGGACATCTTTCTTTGTTTCCAAAATTTTGAAATTTAATTTTTCCTTCCTTTTTAAAAGTCACCTTATATTCATTCATCTGTTTGCAGTCTTCTAGATGTTTTTCCAACTTCTCTTCGCTCTTAAAGTAATGAAGACACCGATCACAAAAGTACTTTTTGCTATTGTGTTTGTCCAATTGATTTGATAGCAGTCTTGACAAATCTTTTATCCAGACGTAGTGATAACGAGTTTTGTATCCATCGTCTGTTTGGCTGTCTTCATGATCATATCTATCTTGAATCAGGAGAAGGTTTACATGCTTCACCTGTTTTGCTTTTGTTAGATAGGTAGGTACTACGGTAAACTTTTTCCATTTTGAGACTTCCAAAATATATACATTGATTGAGAGATTGTTTTCCTTCTCAAATCGGGGAATTTGTTTAATAGTCATCGGAAACACAATGTTTGTTAAGTTTAAAGTTGAGTAGTGAGGGTACGACGAAACGCGGTCTGGATGGCTACGACTGTTGACTGGATGGAGTGCTGAGGTCACCGCCCAAGCAAAGCACGCATCATCATTATTCTGCACGTTGATGCAGGCGTGTTTTAATTTTAGATGTTTAGGCAGCTCGATATATGAGGAGCCCAGTTGCGGACTGAACTTATTGATGTTGAAGCTCACATTAATAAATGCTTTGAGAGCCCAACCGCTATCTTTCTCCTGGAACTCCTCCAACTGCGTAAGTATCTGGGAGCGAAAATTGTTTATCCATTCGTTGATATCGGTGTCTCGGTAGATTGGGGCAATTTTCGCCCTCAGGTACTTAAATTCGAGAATTTCTTCATCGTTCTTAATCACACCAAACTCTCCGCAGAATGTAGCACCAACTTTTACTGCCATGTTCTTTTTCAGAAGGTTTGATATGTGCCGTTGAAAAAGATTACCAGCGTCGTAGAGGAATTCGGCGGTGTCTTTATGTCGCAGGTTGATTACAGCTGCGGTTTTAATTCGACTGGCAAAAGCTGACTCCATTTCCAACCATTTAACGCGGAGACTTGCGTAGTTTTCTCGGTTTGGGTTTGGTGTTTTGTATCCCGCACCGCTGATCCCACGCATTGCCTTCATCATGCATCTAAGCCCTTGCATCAGACTAAGACAGCTTATTATGTGTTGTCGTTGGCCTGTCGATGACGCTTTTTTCAGGCTCGCATTCATAACACGAATGTGCCGTCCGCACTCCTTCACTGACGGCTCAACCAATGACGGATCACTTTTTATCATTAGCAAGCGGGTTTTCATATCGTCTACTAGACTTGAAAATGAGTGATTTTTCTTTATTGGCTCCATTCTGTAACAATAGAGATAGCTCTTAAGGTGTATACTACAAATTAATTTGTGTGTATGTGAAATATCACTCTAATAGTATCAGTTCACACAGAACTTTCAGATGGATTCAATTGTCAATTGTACTCTGGGCCATACAAGAAACAACAAGAATACTGTTCTGATTTGTTTGTGCAGTGATTCAGTTAACTAAAGTTTAATACGATAGCAACAAGAATACTATGCTCGCTCGAACGGTAAGACGTGAGTCTCGGTTATAGAGGATGATTGACACGCGGGTTACCATTACATGAGCCCGGGGTGGTAATGTGATATGATAGGTTGAGTTAGGTCTTCTGCTGGGTGGTAGTCACGTTATTTTTCGGACTCGGCGCGACGGTGGCGTCAATACACGTGAGTTTTACCTAATTATATTGAATTGTGTTAAGTGTATTAGACCCCTATTATAACCCACTTTATATTAATATATTCACAAGTAAAATCATACATTTATTTTATTATCTAAGCGTCTAAATAATTTTTATTTTACGAGCTCGTTATCGCACCGCAACTTTCGTTGTAGAGTAATAGTATGATCAATATTATAATTGTGATTTTTCAATATTATAATTGCAATTTTCAATTTAGGTAATGGGCACTACCGAAAATCAAACACACGTAATGAGCTTATAGGGAGCCTCACCCTCAAAATTGAATTTTTAAGTTATCTCTTCCCGTTTAAAAGATGAGTTCGCGTGACCTTGTAGGTAGTAGCACACTCGCATATGATTTCAAATGATAAAAAGCTTCTGGTTATTGTCGGCACGATTCGAATGAAGAATGGTAACGTGTTCATCCGCATACTTAACTTTTAACAACAAAAAAGAAACATCCCCTATTACAATAGAAATAAATGGTAAAACTATTAAACAAATTAACAAAGTAAATTACCTGGGCCTGACAATTCAAAATAACCTTAACTGGGATGCTCACATAAAAAAAAATCGTCAACAATTGCAGCTATAGGAAAAATAAAAGCTACCTACTAAACAACTCAAAAAAGTCAGTTTATCATGCAATATTTGCATCACATAACAAGTACCTAAACCATATGAGGGGAAACACAAGCAAAAGAAATATTAACAAATTACAAAGACAACAAAATAATTTTTAATTATTAAAATTCTATATACACTAGATAGAAAATTGCCTACTACTGAACTATACAAGGAAAAACTAAATATAAATAACATGATAGCCTTGAACAATATACTATTGCTATATAAAATATATCACAACATGATAAAAAGCAATATAACAATACAATCAAAGACATACACAACCATCAAACAAGTAGAAAATCACACATAAGGACTACGAAATATGCAACAGTCAAATGCAGACAGACACTAACAACAGGCACCATAAAGCAATACAATAATCGTCCAACATATGTCAGAACGCTCAATTACGTACCGTTTAAATTAAAAATAAAACACATGTTACTTCATGACAAAATATAAATAAAACAACAAAAAAATCAATTTAAAGAAGCCCTCAGAAACCAATTCTAATTTAATGTATGTATAGTATTAACAATAAAAAAATTCTTTTCTTTGAAAAAAATGTAAACTGAAGTATTTCATATCTCCAAAACAGTTGCTTTGCGGACTCATGTTTATTAAGCCATTTTTACCAATTTTGGTTCATACTACTACTTCTTCAAAAATGTTACAACCTTTTTTTACAACACCTTCTATATAAATCTAACAATGATATTTGAGCAAGAATCTAAAATAACCAACACCATTTTATGAAGCAGATTAAATTTTGATTTATCAATTCTAGAAGCGTTCCTTTAAATCTTTTAATGGTTATAAAAACGGTTCTTTATTAACGAGCCATTTGTAAATAAAAAATAATTTTTATTTTTGGTGCTCTTTACTGTTTAATTTGTTCCCGGTAAGTAATCTTTTTTAAACCAATTTAAACTTGATTTATTATTTTGTAATTGATAAAAAAAATTAAATATGAATTAAATTTAAATCATGAATTGCCAAATCTAAAGATAAATTTTAGAAAACAGATTTATATTATTATCCAATAAACTCAACAGTTTTCAAACTTAGTATAATTAAAAATTGTTTTTGCATGCATTTTTTATAACGTTATTACTTATTTTCAAATATAATTATTGGCATTTGTCTTTAATTTTAAAGTCAGTTTTGTCAATTGTGTAGATTAATTGAATTTAAACAATATAATAAGTACGTATGCTTTTTTTTCTCTTAACTAGGTACCAAAGGTCCCTACTAACACATTTTTAGGTTATGTTTCCATTTTCCACATTACGTAAATTTGTAACAAGCTATTTTGCTGCAACACCTAAAAACAAAATTAAATGAATATTATTTTTCTTTTAAAGTTTATACTTATATTTTAACTGTCATTGTATACCGTCCTATAGTATCAAGATAGCATGCGGTATAGTTGGCTGACAAAGCTGGAGGTGTCTAAAAATATGCACAATATTATTTATAATATTTATTTTGATGTTTCTTTTTTGCATGCAAGGAGGGAGGCATGTACATATACAGGACTTATTGATTCGACCCACTTATTGCTCTGGTATCTGAATATCTTATACAAAATGTTTAGTACTTACGATTGTTACAATTCAGTTGATTCTTTTTTGATACGGTTGGCTTTGAAAGTCTTTGAATTGCTTCTCTTCCTTAACATTAATCGTTATTCCACTTTTGATTGAATATTTCTTTCTACCTGATTGTTTTAATTTCTTATTTCTTACCTATTATTTTTATTTTACCTAACTTATAAATAACACATTTGAATTTAATACTTTCATCAACCTAAACTAGTAATATTTGCTTGTAATTGATATTATTAATAATTTTTATTCTTACCTTTTGTTGTTATTAAATTTGGAAGTAACAGCTTTATCGTTTTTTAAGGAAACGAGTAGTGCCATATTCATTGGTAACTGGATATCTAATAAGATAAAGTTTTGCCACACCTTAAATTGAGCCATAGTAAATTGAGAGCATTAAAAAAATTAATAATCTGTGGTACCTACTTCATCACGTTATCCACAATATTGATTTTGAATATATGCCAACGGGATCGCAAATGTCCAGATCTAAGTCGAACTAAAAAGACATACATCTATCTTAAAGTAAAATAGAAATTTCTTAAACCAGGGTTTTTGGTTTACCACTTGATATAGCTGGTTTTTTTGCTTTGGCAAATTATAGAAAAGTGTTTTGCCAATTTAAGATATCTTGCAGAAAGCTTCATTGAAGTCGCTGTAATTGATAGTAATATCATTACACCGCCTCTCCCGCCACATAATCTGTTTGTTTATTTTGACGTTTGCCTTATTGGCTTGGCAACTAACAAAATTGAATTTTTCAGTCAAGAGTCATGTTTAAGAGTCAGAAAATATTTTAGTTTTTGCCCAATTATTAGCCAAGATCAAGCACACAGCTTTATAGATGGCGTAGAGTTCCGCGGTAAAAACAGATAAGAGGTTAAAAAGTTGTCCTGTTTTTCAACTTCAATGACGGAATCCATACTCCAAACGCTTTTGATTGTGGGTTAACTGAGCCGTATGTTACAACTTAAGTCAAGTTGGGCTAACGTTGAGAAAAAAACTTTTCAAACGCAACATTGGTCATAGATGAAGATAAGGATTTATGAGGAATGGAATCGTCACAAATACATTTTAAAAAGAACTCAATCAATTGTTCATACTGAGAGATTTTATTAAAAGTCAAAATTATGAGAGGGCAACCTTTTGCTGGTCAAAAAAGATGGTTGCCAAAAATGTTACACGTTTGTTACATGACATCATCTGCTGCCAAAGAGTTTGGCAACATATTTTTTAGTAAGTAGCTTTCTGTTTTTCTGACATTAATAGGAGTGAAATTCATAGCTCCCCAAAAATTAAAGATAAAAAGTGGGAGGGAAAGTCTAGGCGAGATCTTACAAAAGGTTTGTAAAAAAGAAGAAGGACGTCCGGGTATCCTCCCCAATAAGTGGTTGCAACACATCTCAAAATGTAAATGCCTTGGACACAAGATTTCTAAAGACGTGGTTATTCTAAAACAGTTTGTTGTCATATGTAACTTATAGAACGGTACTCGGACAATAGGAATATTATTAACACTAGGACAGACATTATTAAGTATGATATTACGTGACCGGGCTTAGAAAAACGCTATAATAATTCTCTTTTTTACTTTATTCACCCAAACTACACGAATTTTTCAATTCCAATTTACACTTAATCTAATTAAATAAAAATCTGAAAGTTAAAAAGTACAGCCGTTTTTTAGACACTAGCTCAATGATAATGTTGATTAACAAAAGAAACAGTTTATGATTAACTAGTTCAGATTTTAAGTAGGTTATGCATACGTTGTCATAAGCTGTTTTTATATCTAAAAACTTAACACGTAGACTTTTTTTGAGTCATAGCAAAAATTACATCACATAATAGAGTAATGACGTTCTTATAAATACTGTGGCCATTTCTGAAGCATGTGATAGAGCATGCAAATAAAAAGTTAATATCACATCATCTTTCCAATTGCACTTTCATAATGTTTTCAAACTCAGGAAGAAATGACATTTAGTTTGAAACTAGGTTCCATGTTGAGCAAAGGTTTACACTTTGGTATGGGTATCTTGATAGTTTTCCAACTATCAAAAATTGTTCATGTTCTACGTAGGTAATAAATATGTCGACAAGATGTGATTTAGTAAGTAAAAAAGATTCTTGTAACATAAAATAAGAGATGTTGTCATTTCCCATAGCCAAATTATTTCTGCAAGCAAGGACACTTTGTATTTGAGTTTGCTTATTTGTATAGATGATGTGAGAGTATGAGAAAAACAATTGGCCTCTTTTGGCTCTTTGAAGCAAAGTTGAGAGCTTTGGGAAAGATGATTTGACAGCACCCACAAGATAGGTGATAAAATGTTGATAATTTGGAGACTGATTGCCTACAAGTTTGGCAGAGATAATTTTTCTATGTAAAACTCAATCTACTTGTTTTGACAAAATTGATTGTAATGAGTATAAGGAGCAGACTGGGACTGATTAAGGTGAATTTTGGTAATAATAAAAAAAATGGATACTTTTATAAGTGTCCTGCAATGTCAAAAACATTTGAAGGTAATATCAGGTCAAGCTATAACTAGATCGATAACGGTTATGTGGATGTTCGTTGTCTACCCATTATTTAAAATAATGAGACTTAAGAAATCTATAGCAGCTTCTAACTCTAATCTATTGTGGTTATAGTAATGATGACCTTACAAAGGGTGCTGGGCGTTAAAGTCGCCAACAAAAGGAGATGATAAAGAAGAAAATTTGTTTCCAAAGACTTCTATTAAACAAGCAATTAGGAGGACAGTAGCATGAGACAGTGGTATAGTCAGACATAGAGGACTGGACAAATTGAAAACATGGTAAGACATTAAACATAGAAATTTTGAATTTAAAAAAGAAATTACTAGCACCCCCTTAAATATTTTTGATTTTTTTATGAACACCCTGTATATTATAATGCGTAACAATTTATTATTTTCACGGTCTAAATGATTGAATAGAATAACAATTATTACCAAATTCACTTACGTAATTTAATAAAAATGCATTAGATGTAACATGATTAAAGTATCTAGTAGCTTCAATAAATATCACCAAGTTGTGTAACCAAACAAAGTTTTATTCATTTTACGCCAAATAAAATTTCAACATAACAGTGATCAGTTGTTCAATGTGTAATGTGTGATGTTCAAACAAACACTAAAATTCCTCAAATAGCAATCAGTTCTGGTTCAAACTAAGTTAAACGTAAGCTCTTTAAGTGTTTAGCGTGCTGTCGCTCGGCAAGATTCGTCTAATGTGTGTATCTAAATTGATGCACATTTCTCCATCTCCGCACTGCGTCTTCAAAAGTCTTACTATTAAACAATCATCCAGCAATCTCACCAGTTTCTTAAATGTTGACGTTCTACAAACCAAACGGCATCACACATTATTAGTATGTTCCATTAGTATTATTTTCCAAATAGTATAAATAAAAATTAATTAAAATAACAAATTGCAATAATCATAATTGTTATAATAAATTACATTAAAACGTTATTTTTATAAAATTAAATTAAATCAGACACAATAAATTATAAAAACACTGTTATAATTAAACCTTATTATAAAACCAATAAAATGAATATAGGCAACCCAATGTGCTCACGCGCTTCAACGATTACAAACAAACTTAATAATTTCTTGTCATTAACACTCACTATTGGAACATATTGAATTGATTGCTACAAAACAAGTAAGAATTAATTAAAAGCACAAATTTTAATACACATCAATAAACGTATCAATTAAAAGATTAACAAATAGTAACTAATAAAATTCCGGATACTCAGAATATAAAGCAGCAACCCTATTGCTTTGTTAAAAAAAAATAAAAAATAATAACATAAATAAACTTATTCATAATATGAATACTATTATTATATAAATTAATTAAATATCAAATTAGCTTGATACAAAACAAACTACCAAAAGAAGCACTGTAGTGTGTTCGTGCATAAACTGTAAACAATTAATTCAAAACTTGCTTGCCACCTATCAATCAAACTCTAATGAGCAAACTTTCAGCACGTATTTGAATACGCTTAAATTATAAGCAAAACAAGAACTAAACTAAACTAGTTTACTCAAGCAAGTAACTATTTCTTTAAGTTATTACTAAAGCTGGGAATTATATGCACTTAAAAAGTTAAAAATATGCGCATATATATGCACGCAATTTTGCCAAAATATGCACTAAATATGCACACAATTTTGCCAAAATATGCATTAAATATGCAAACAATTTTGCCAAAATATGCACTAAATATGCTAAATTTGGTAAAAATATGCACAAAATATAAAAATATGCAAACAATATTTTTTTGCAATTGTTCAAAACCTTAATTTTTTAAAACCAATATAAATTTACAAGAAGCAATTTTACTTAAAAATAATTTAAAATTATACAAATATGCACAAAATATGCAAATACCCACCAAATATGAAAATATGCACCAAATACACACCAAATATACACCGATATGCAGCTGTTATTAAAATATGCACAGAAACTCAAAAATATGCAAAATATGCAAAAAAATATTGGTTTTTAACACTAGTTTTTTTTCTAATTCGTGTAGATACAAAATTATTTAATTGGCATATAAGTATTATAGAATATGCAAATGCATAAAATCCCAGTTTTAGTTATTACAATCCTGTTTTATAATACTGTAATAAAACAGGATTGTAATAACTTAATACACAATCAAGCAATTTACAATCTATAATGTGCTGCAACTTTTATGTTTAGAGTTTAAATAACTTTTAATAATCTGAGGTAACTATTAGTATTAAATTTGATTAAATTACAAATTAAATTTTCTTTAGAGGATGTAATGCTTGTAAAAAATCCAATCATTTAAAAGTCTAATATACAAGGTGATAAACAAAAATTCATGGGGTTATTCCATAGCGTATTCTAAGAATAATTTGTCTTATGATGATTTCTAAAAAAACCCTTTGTTTTAAAGATACAGGGAACAAAATTTGTGACAGTTACAACATTTTATTATAAAAAAAGTACATATAAAGTTGCTGAATCTACAATAAATGTTCGAAGTAACTTCTTTCAGCCTGGATACAAGCATTCAATCTTCTCGTCATCAATTGTCAAACTCTTTCACCCACCAGGGTTGTATCTGATTGAGTTACATCCAGCAACTATTCCATTTTGCAAGTTATCCAAAATCTCTACCGGAGTAGCGTAAACTAATGACTTCAGATAGCCCCATAAAAAATAATCTAATGAGTTTAAGTCTGGAGATCAAGCAAGCCATGCGAGTAGCTCACCTCGACTATTCCAGCAATCTCCGTATGTTGCTGTGTGTAATAATTACGAGTAACCAAACTGAAAAGTGGTGGTGCACCAACGTGCATAAACCACATTGCAATTCTTGTTGCCAATGGTACATCATCTTGAAACTGATGTAGCATGTACTTCAAAAAGTTGCAATACACCTCGTCGGTACGTCTTCCTAGTAGAAATACTGAAATACAAAAATATTAGACAGTCGCCCACAAATCTAACCCAAACATTCAAGGAGAACTGATGTTAAAAACAATCTTCACATACCGGATGCGGATTTTTATCTGCCAACACATGGTTATTATAAAAATGATTTATTGCATTTTTGAGAAACTGGTTTCATCGGTGAATAGAATATGTGTCAGGAATTGAAGGATTAGAACTAATGTTTGCAAAAGCCATTGACATAACGCAATACGTAAATAAAAATTAGCAGGTAATAATGCCTAAACACGCTGAATGTAGAATGGATACAACAAATTATCTTTAAGAATTTTCCAAACTGTCCAATATCTTACATTCAAAGTATTGGCATTTTTTGAGTAAAACTACTTGGATCTTCCTCTATCCTTCTTCTTTGGTTGAGGATATTACGGCCAGAAAACCGTTCAATGTAAAATCGCCTAGCTTGTAATAAATTGCCATCAACAAGTCCTTACATAAAATGCATGTCAGTCATTTCGGCGTTCCTATAGTGATTTATAGTAAAGGAATTCACTAACTATTCGTCAAGTCACGTCAAAGAGCCAAACGTCACTCAATCTAAACAACTGCGGCTAATAGATGTGATGATCAATAACAAAACGTATTCAAATGAAATCCACTTGTACATTAGTAGATAAAACAGCCGTTCCAAGTTATCGTTAACAATTTTTCGTACTTAATAAACTCATTAATTTTTTGTATTTGAAATACTCATTAGCGTACGCCATACTTTTATTTGCAATAATGATTTCAACAAACATCTAATATGGTTGTCGCAAATTTTGTTCACCATGTATCTTCAAAACAAAGGGGTTTTTCAGAAATCATCATAGAACAAAATATTCTTAGAGTAAGCCAAGAAATAACCCTGTATAATCAAAGGACGTAGTATTAAATAGATTAATTAATCAATCAAATTCTATTGCATTTAAAAATGTAATTGAAATTCCGTATATTTATAACACAGTGCAATGGCCATACAGTGTTGTAAAAGAGAATGAATAAATGAAGTAATTTATTCATAATATTATATAAATTATTTAAATAAACTTTAAACTAAGTTATTACAAACCTATCAAAAGAAACACTTTAGTTTGTTTGTACATATACTGTTAAAACTATTAATTTGAAACTAAGTTGCCGTCAACCTCTAATAATGAACAAAATTTTCAGATCATATTTCAATCATACTCTTTAAACTGATTTAAAAATGACAAATATTAATCGATTAAAAACAAACTTAAAGATTACACTATAAAATGTCATAAAAACTAAATATTGTTTTCATAAGTAGGTAACATAAAAAACTCCTCGTATATTTTCAAATATTTGAACACCCTTTATATTTGTATGCATTTATGTAACAATAATTGAATGATAAGAATATATTTGAATTGTATTAGCTCATAAATTTCAAAAGTATTCTCAGGGTGCACAAACTCATAAAATATATATCAATAAGTCAATATTTTATTATATAATTTATCGGTTTAATCGTTTTATTTTGTTCACGTCTGGTTTCAAATTGCCGACTAGACTAGCCAGCGTTGTTTACATATCGCGGTCTGCCTGAGTTTACATTAATTTGATGGCTGAATGGTTAAAAAAAAACAAACAAATATAATTGTCTTTTATACAGGGTGGACTACGGGAGCGGGAAGATTGGAAAACGATGTAATTCAACTGAATTTAATTGAAAAATATGTAATAGTAATAAAGTAACAGTGAGATATTTGTATTTCTTAAGAATTATGCCAAGCAAATGGTTCTCTCTAATCATTCTTGACGTTGAAATTCTGCAAAACGCGATTCAACATATCTAATGGAATGTTAAGAAATTCCTTCCTAATTTTAATTTTTAGATAACCCCACAAGAAGTAGTTATATGCCATGAGATCTAAAAATCTTGAGAGCCATACAATGTTAGTAAGTAGCTTCCAGAAAGCATTCACCATTGGTTGACTGACACATCACTGGCTACCTTGATGTAACTAGTTTTTTGAGTTTACTATCATCTAGTTCTCCTGTAGTTTATTTTCTATACCTGCTGAAAGCTGTAACTTTTACTCGTTTTTGGTCTGCATACGCTTCTATGTCAACTTTGGCCGCTTTTACAATAGGAATTTTTTTTCCAAGATATTAAATTTTTATGAAATTACGTTCACAAAAAAATAAACATCCAATTACTGATTCAACTTGAGTTGCATAAGGAGTAGAGTCTCCAAGTAAAAAAAAACCTGCAACCCGTATAAATGCAGTTTTCACTGCAATAAGTCACGCCGAGGTTTGAGTGCAAACTGCCATGGCAGCATTATCCAGCAAGGACCTAAGCCTAAGTTGACCAATAGCCAAATCCTAAAGCTCCTTTACGTAAAGACCAAAAGCTAGATAACCAGCTGAGAAAATGCATACACAGATCAATAAACTAAACCGATTCTTCTCAAACCTAACCAAAAATAAAACTACTGGATAGATTGCATCATCAATAAGTTAGTTAACGGCCACATACTTACTTATCGCCAAGCATAGCCAGCCAACTACGTCACCAAATACCCCAACTCCAATCCAAATTTTCCACAAAGAGGTCCCATAAACTGCGGCTACCGAGCCCCACTAAGCCAAATTTTTCATCACCAGGTCCAGACCTCTGTCAAGAAGTTGGTAAAAAATTCAGTCAACTCCAGGACAAATAACCGATAAAGACTCAGCTGGAGAATAATGTTGCCGCTCACAAAGAAGTTCCCAGAGGACAAATTCGCCCCGGTGAAAGAAAATAAAAAGACAAAAACCAAGAAAGGTGCCCTCAGCACCAAAAAAAGTTTCAACCACCAATGCCAAAAAATCTTTTACCCGGCCAGCTTCTAATGCGAGGTCGACTATTTCTGGTTAGACTACCAGCTCCTTAGGTTCTCCCTTAACTACGACAGTACCCACAGAAAACGCTGGCACACATGAGATGACCATCACTACTCGGAGGAAATCCGACCTTTGATTTATTGTAGATTAAAATTACATCTACTTTTTGATTATAAAATGTTGCAACTGTTGCAAATTTTGATCATCCAGTATCTTACAAAATTTTTATTGATTATAAGTTAATAAATAATGACAAACATAATTTCATCATTAATGGTAAATTTACGTTTCAGAACTTGCCTATTATAAATATTAATTAAAATAATAATGTTTAAATCAATATTGGTATAATATAATCAAACATAAAATTCGAAATAATTTGGTTATGTGCAAATTGGTATTTGCTTTAATTATTTGATATGTATGCTAAACCAAATGCTGTATATTGAGAATTGTTGTTAAAACAAAAAAATAATTATAATTTAATCTTGCTAAAATGATTTGAATTGTTTCAATCAAGTATTCACATATCAATATGCAATCAAATCAGTAACCACTTGTAATAGATTGTGTAAATTACAGTTTTACTGCAAAGCAGGATGTAATCTTCATTTAAATGAGAGTACTAGGTAGAGTGTTATAAAAATACCCAACTTGCACAATTTGTCGCGGCTGTTGTAGGAACTTTAAAGTGCTTTGCCACTAGCTATGGGCACGTAATAGGAACGTTCCAATTACATGCATGCGACCTAAACTGGGAATATTTTGTCGGTGACTGCAACGTAACGGCAACTTGTCTGGAACTTGTACGGACGTAGTAATTACGTAGCGGCGTCGTCGCGGCGTGGTAGTCGTGTTGAACATAGAACCTCCCTCTTACTTTTTAAAACTTTTAATAGTGCTTGCTTTGTTTTGCAACAGAGTTTGTTATTCTTTTGTTCCACTTCTACATAATCCTTGTCTAGTTTACTTAAACACTCAGAAACAAAATGAAATACTTAGTAATAAATAAAAATATCCGAAACAACTTGCACTCTAATTCCCGATGGTCTGAACTACAAAATTAAAACAAATGCTACTTTACTGATAAACATAAAGGTGCCAAGTTGAAATTGAACATCGCGCCATTCAAAATTGTATGTTTATATTAAAATATTGTCTTTAAATTATTTAATGTCATGTGAAAATATGGCACGTAGATACTAAAAACATTTTAAAATCATTATTTCGCAGTTACACGCATTTATTAGTTAAATTTTGTGCAAAAATTATAACAATTATCCATTTTCCAGGCATTATGACATATTTTGAAATAATATCGTCACAGGTGTTGTCCACAAAGATGGCATATTTTTGAAAAAGTATCTTTAAAGTGGTTATTACTAAAAAAAGCGACTTCAAAGTAATTGTCACTTAGCAAAAGTGGACCGGAACTGTGAATGTGTAACTTTAAAGTAATAATTACTAAAAAGTGCCAAATATAACTGTAATGCCACTTTAAAGTTCACTGTGGGTCCTCACAGTACCATGTGGATCTCGAAACTCAAACTGGGTAGTTTTAACCTTACATGGCTTTCTCAACAAGTGTCAAGTACAACCACAACCTAATGTAGAATTAAATTAATCCCGTTAATCCATCACATAAACATCGGAAAACATAAATTTTGTGCTATACACTGCACTTAACAATAATGCTGCACTCATCACAAATTTTTAGGTTAACATTTTTAATTTTATAATATTATGCACCGCTCCACAATATTGGCATATTGGAAACTGTACGGTGAAATCTACTTCATGGTAATTTTTAGAGGTGACAGACTTTATAGTAGCCTACAGCAAAATTACATTCAACTCTGCAGGTTACAAGAACGTTATTGACACTATTATATATTACTTTTAAGTTCCAGGCCGTTAAAGTTGCGCAGACGTCCCAAAATTGTCGCGGGAATTATCAATGCTACTTGAAAGTAATTAAAATTTTAAAGTTGCATTTTAGTAGCATTAGGTAGTCGTTGCTACTATCGTTTGCCAACGTTAGGTTCCGATAACTTTTAAGTTGTCCCACTGGTAACTACAATGTCCCGACTACCGGGGAAGCTACCTAGAAGTAACATAACTATACAGTAGCTATTCCTGGTAAAACTACGTAGGTCGCTGCTAAATTTGTTAAATAAAGTTCTTTATTCACCAAAGTCGCAGATTTAGTGACAGTTAATAAATAAATAGTAATAAATCAAATCAAGTTTTGGTAAAAATCGAGTAATGTCAAATCAAGGTAAACTCATACACACAATTCATTTGCACTTACAATCATACTACGCATTTGATACTTTCATTCTATTCATACACACTAATTATGAAACGCGTTTCTGTTTAAATCGGGTGTGTTAAATAAAGTACGTTCAATCGGGGATGTTGAATCGGTTTGTTACGTCTGGGTTAATTTATTAAGTCTAGATCAGTAGTACCATAAGGCTTCAAATCCTTAACATGCCATTCTCGTCAAGCAGTTCGTACACCAATAGAGATATGATTTTATCCACTCTGCACAATTTAAACTTCGGCGCAAGTTTTGCAGAAAAATTATTACTTGCATTCGAAAGAACATAGTTTTGTTTCCATAATCTATCTCCTACATAACAATCAGCATTCCGCTTTCGAAGGTTATAAGTTTTTGCATTTCTTGAATACGCAGTTGCCAAGTTCTTACGTACGTCAAGGTAGAGTTTTGGTATTGAGTCCATTTCTTCGGCATACTTTTGTGAGTCATCGTTAGTGAGATTGAGTTCTGTATCTAAATCTACTTTTCCATAGTATTTTCCATTTGATGGGACATACCTGCCAAAATTCATTAGGGTGGGTGTATATCCGATTGATTCATGAACCGATGTACGAATGGCAAACCCTATTTTGTGGATTTCTTTGTCCCAGTTCCGATTATCGTTGTCGATGTACGAACGAATGGCGGCTCCAACTACTCTATTAATCCTCTCTACTGGATTAACTTGGGCGTGGTATTTGGCATTGAACCAAATTTTAGAACCATATGATTCTGCAAAGTTTCGGAACAGGTTGCAATCAAACTGTGTACCATTATCACACATTATTATTTGCGGTGCGCCAAACATAAGGACAACATGGTTTTCTAAAGCTTGCACTACATTTTTGGAGTCTGCTTTTCGAAGAGGAAACAGTAAACTAAATTTAGTAAACCAATCTGATACAATAAACAATTAACAATTTCCATTTTTTGACCTAGGAAGTGGTCCTAACAAGTCGCATGATATTAATTGCCACGGGTATTGAACATCTTTGAGTTTTCCCATAAAGCCGGGACGACGATCGGTTGACACTTTTTGTGCACAACAAATCTTACAATTTTTTATGTAACGTTTTACATCTTGTTTTAATCTAGGCCAGTAATATAACTCCTTAATTCGGGACATGGTTTTAAAAATTCCCAAATGTGACGATAGTGGCAAGTCATGACAGTTATTTAAGACTTCAATTCTTTGAGCCATTGGGACAACAATTTTCCAGTCGAGTGCATCTTTTTCAAATCCATTTCCTAAAGACAGGTGCTTATATAAAATTCCATTTTCGATAGTAAAATCGGGAAATTTTTCCGGGGATTCTAGGACAGATTTAACTATATTGGAATACCACTCGTCTTCAGTACAACTATTTTGGTTTATTTCAATAAGACACAAATCTACTGGAGCTCGTGACAAGGCATCGGGAACAACGTTTAAAGAGCCTTTTCGGTGTATTACCTGCATGTGGTATTGCTGTAATTTTAGGGCCAATCTTGATAGTCGTAAACCGTAAACTCAGTACCTTCCACATATGGCCTAAACTTTTCCACACCAAATATCACTCCAAGACATTTTTTTTGGTAGTAGTATATTTTCTTTCTGCCTCTGTCAACGACCTACTGGCAAAAGCAATGACTACTTCAGACCCATTTTGCTCTTGAGTAAGAACAGCATCAAGCCCAACATCTGAAGCATCAGTTTGTATTACAAACTTCGTTTCAAAATTTGGGCTAATTAGAACATGAGCTGATATTAAAGCCTCTTTGATTTTTCGCAATGCAGTCTCGGCTTTATCGTTCCATTTTATCGACTGACCCTTTTTTCTACCTTTAATCAGAGAATTCAATGGGGCAATAATGGTTGAAAAGCCTTTAATAAAACGACGATACCAAGAACACATTCCTGCAAATCGTTTAACTGAAGTTTTTTGGTCTAGGGTACTCTAACATCGCTGCTACCTTATCAGGGTCTGTACGAAGTCCACGCCGGTCTACTAAGTAGTCTAAATATTTAAGGGAAGGCAAACAAAATTCACATTTTTCAATGTTCATCGTTAACTTTGCATCCTTCAAACGTTCGAATATTGCTCCTAAAATTTCGACATGTTTATCAAAAGAAGTTGTACACACAATGACGTCGTCAAGGTAAACAAATACAAATGGATCAAATTGGGGACCTAGAACACTATCCATTAATTTCTGTTGCGTTTGAACCGCATTACACAGACCAAATGGCATAACAACAAATTCAAATAATAACCTAGCGGGTACAACAAAAGCGGATTTTTCGCACGATTCTTTTTCAAGCGGAATTTGCCAAAACGCAGATTTCAAATCAATGCTGCTTAAATATTTAGCAGCAGACAATCTGCTTAAAATTTGATCCACTAGTGGGAGCGGGTAAGCGCATTTTTTAATGACAGAATTAAGTTTTCTTCAGTCAAAACAGAACCGAAGATCACCGTTACTTTTTTCTACAAACAATACAGGACTTGCCCAAGGACTCTCGTAAGGACGTACTACACCTAACACCAACACATTGTCCAGTTCTCTGTTCCTAGCATGTAAGGTGACATAACATGATGGCGTTGTTTTATAGGTTCATTTGCGCCAGTGTCAATTCTGTGAACCTCTTTGTCGGTGCGACCTTACTTAGGGGAGGATAGCAATTGAAAACGTTGTTTAAGTTTGTCTAATATTGGACGTTATGACACGCCTAATTCTGTAGAGTCACTTATAGCGTTTATTTGATTTATGGATTCAATAAAATTTGGAGTTTGACGATCATTAGTGTACCACTTTTGAGTTTTATAATCGATACAAACACTAAACATGTGACAAAAATCACTTCCTAAAATTACATTATGACAAAGAGTGGGCACCACTAATAGAGGGACAATCTTCAATATACTGCCAACAACCATTGGAATTTCAACTAACCCGAGAACAGTCTGCGTTTTTCCATCAGCCTTTGTCAGTTTAGTTTCCTTGCATTCAATTATATTCAAATTAAATCGACGAATAAGAGAAAGTGCTGGTCCGCCCAGTACACTTCTACTTGCACCTGAATTTAATAATGCAACAACAATATTATTAAAAATGGAAACCTCTATGTATGGCCTACAATCGTGTTCTTTATCAACAAAAAAAGGTGAAATATTTACTTTATCTAAGAACATAAAATCATGAACCTTTAATAACCAATTTTTCCAATCACTCAAACAAAATCTTGACGTGGCCGTTAAAATATGCTTAGGGGATTGCCGGCCAACGTAGTAATCCCTGCAAATTATTTTTTTTAAACAGTTACAATTACGAGTGGTAAAGCCTTCTTTACCGGATTTGAAGCAATGAATTGGTGCCACAGGTTTATTGCTTTCGGAACGCTGATGGTCTACTTCTTTACAGTTCCAGCACTTAATTGTGGTAGGGTGATTGGACTCTTTTCTTCCATTACTAAAACTATTTGAGGTTGGAGAAGACATGTAAGCCAGGTCAGGTTCTAACGCTGCTATTGATCTCCGATGTGAAATCCTACGATCATTTACCTGGACATTTTCAATAGTCCTACAAAGACTAGCTAATTGACTGACTGAGCTTATTGTCTGAAGGGCCAGTTGAATTTTAAAACAAGGTAACAGATTTTTTCGAATAAATTTAAGTTATATTTCTTCTGAGACCGGTTCATTGAGACGATTAAATAGATTTTTCATTACTGCTATAAAAATTGTTACCCGTTCATTGTTGCCTTGTGTCCTACTCCTTCTCTCCCCCCATAAATCGTCCTCATAATCGGCTGGCAGGAAATCTCGTTTTAGGGCCACAGTAGTAAAAGAAGGAGCGCGCTAGGGCACCTCCCACCACTTTTTTCAAGGTCAAGGCCATTGCCATGGCCACGCCTCCTCAAGGCCACCACACCCCTCCAAGGTCAAGGCCATTGCCATGGCCACGCCTCCTCAGTGCCATTACACCCCTCTAAGGCCATGACCACACCCTTCCAAGGTCAACAGCACTTTTTTCAAGGCCAACTCCATTTTTCATTGTCACACGTGTTCAATTTTACTTATATAATGTTACTCAGCTGCATTTTAACTATTGAATATAACTTCAATTATAAAAGGTAGTAATGGATGTCATTAATTATTTTTATAAAATTAATATAAAATTAATATCTAAATTAATAAACATTAATGTAATTAAGATTGAAGATATATATTTCAAAACAAGTTCTTAAATTAATGAAGTGTGTATCCGGGTACTGGTGTATTTGTGGAGGATTTGCATCATATTTATTAAACCGAACAAATTCCTATAAAGATATTGATATATTTACTAACACAAAAGAAGCACATTTAGTTATACAAAATGCAAAGAGTATAGGATTTAACTTTACACCAATTGAAAAAGAATATTATTCTGGAGGAGATCAAATGAATAATTTTTATTTACAATGCAATGGACACATCGTATTCAATATAATAGTTAAAACAAATATGGAGTTTGGATCACATGAATCATTTTCAAATTCAATTATACGAGAATTTGATATGGGTATATGTATGAGTGCTATATATTTTGAAAATTGGAAATGGTGGTCCATATGTCGTAAAAATTTGTTACACAACAACAAATTTATTAAGAAAATGCGCATTCAGAAATATCATAATAGGATTATTGAGAAACAATTCCAACCACTTTCCCTTCGTATGTTGTGTTTAGACAAAATTATTATATGATTTTTGTGTGAAACACATTATTCTTGTAATCCGACCTCTTACAAACCAATCGGTTAGAACTCCTATAAGTTTTAAAGTAAATTTTATACTATTCAGTTCAACGTTAAGCATCACTACATCAATGTCTTTCGAAGAAGTTGCATATTTACCTCCTGTAAAGGTTCTTATTATAAACAAGAAATAGAAATTCCAATGCTCCCCAATATTGCAACGGAATATTTTCAACAAAAAGCATACATTTTGCTTGGTATGATGAACGTGGATTTACAAGCCTACCAAGAAATTATTGTGGAATTTACTGATGAAGACTTGAACAATTTGGAACTAGACCCTAATCTTATTGTGTATAATCATAATTTAAAAATATTACGATTAAAACTGTATGATGAGTGTTATAAAATCCACATTGTAATATTAGATGATTTTGAGAAAGATATATTAAATGAATATATTTAAGAATAAATAGTTTTATTTTTATTATTAGATCTATAAACCATATTGTAAAATGAAACGTCTACACTTTGTAGACAAAAACAAAATAAAATATATGTATGTTTAGAACTTTGCACATCAACAAGCTAGAAAGGGGGTTTGGATGCTTAAAGCAATAGATAGAAGTAGATTTGCACAACGTATTGAAAAAATAAATAAAATCATATCATCTGTTTTGGATGAAGGACACAGGAACAGAATTTACCTTGAACGATGTAGTGGTAGTGGAAAGTGTAATTAACGTTTTGATGGTGGGGGAATATAGATAAAAATTAGCAGTATTACCTGAATTTCTAGAGTTTCAACCATGTGGGCTGCATACGCTGAGATGAACTTACCAACACCAACAGATTTAAAAAGTGCAATAGAAACTTTACATAATCGGTTTTACATTTTCTGTATGGATGCTTGTCGTGCCCAAAATCGATTTGATAGTTTTGAAAGTGATGAAGTTTATCAAATGAAAGAAACAAAGTATGGTTTGGGGATGACGATTTGTTACGATTATCATCTCGGTATAATTTCATTAGAAGAGTTTTGTGAGCAATTATTAAAAATTGACATTATATATGATTTTATCTATGATATAGAAGAGTTTTTACCAAACCACATAAAATGCAACATTCGTCAAAAAAATGAATTAACACCAGTGGATTTATTTTCGTCAATTACTAAGTAATGCATATATTAAAAAAACTTTCTGAAGATTGTGATCGAAAATGAAGATTAGAAAATGGATTTAAGAAAAATTGATAATATGTATAAACATGGGGTGGAATTGTGTCAAAAAGTTTTAGAACATCATATTACATTAAAACAATTTTGTCAAAAATTGAAAAGTCCAGTGTTATATTTAAATATTTAAAAGAAATAAAAAAATTTCTTCCAGATGATATTTTAAATCAACCCAACATGATAGAAGTAAACAATACAATTGAAAACATACATAAAAAACTTGAGAATCGGTCGGTTTAATAATAGGATTATACACCCATTTTTTGAACAAGATGTAAAAACTCTAATGAAAAAATATGAATATGGGATAAATACTTGCACAGATTTTTTAAATGAATTTATTTCATTGAATTGTCTATACACCAGATTTCAAGAAGTAGATGTATTATTTAATTTTGCTGCTGATATTAAACTTTACCTGTAATTTATGTATTGATGTTTTAATAAAAAAATATATATTAAAAAAAATGTTTTATTAATTCATTACAAAATCATTATACAATTGATAAACATTTGATAATGCACACATAGAGACATGTTTTGAGTGATGTAAACATTTTGATTCCGTTAGAGTTAAAGCTGGATGTTCATCAAATTCTTGTATAGGTATGGTTGTAAATTTTTGTAAAAAAATAACTTTTTCTCTTCCCTTAACATAAATCGTATCATCTTTGATGTCTTGTAGTATATTTTTAAATTGATGTTGTGGTGTAAATCCTTGACTCCAATTGATGCAATGATGCATATAGCTTGCTTTTTAAATTTTGCTTCCAATAAGTGGAATGGAATGGGAGGTTTGAATACGTAGTGGGCTATTTGAGTGCCATTAAAAATTGCCAATTCTTTCGGTGAAAACTCTTTAGAACCAATATTAAATCCTTGGACGTCAATAACTAACATTTTATTTTCAATTTAGAAAACTGTTTAAAAAGTTTATTTTTAAGAGAGTACAAATGAATTTGTTTTTTTAACCTCTTTAATTTTATCTTATGAATAATTAATCTTTTATTAAATTCTTTATCCATATACAACTGTCTGACCGCTTTGGTGAATGGATTGTAACTGATCATCTTATCGTGAAGAATGAGGCATACAGCAGAAGTGTTGGCTTTTGTAGGTACACTTGTGTCAAATTCAATTCTAATTTCAACAGCATTTGATTGTAATGTTTTGTTTTGATTACTACAATTGATGAGTACTATTGGTGTTGTTTCCTTAAATTCCTTGCGATTAAAAAGAGGTTCAATTTCTTTGTGATAATAAGATTGTTGAAAATTTGCATACATTTCATATAATTGAGCAATTTGATTTGTTTTGAAATTTAAATTTAAATTATCATAAGGATATCTTTTAGAATTTAAATAAACTCGAAGATTTGTGAGTTCATTATCATCAAATTGACTCATATCCTTAAGTTTTTTGTTTTTACGATCAGTCTGTAAGCCAAAAATTATATATCTTGGTGTTTCTAATTGAGTAGCCGTTTTCACAGCCCATGTATGTCTTGTTGTTTCTGGCAACGCAGGATATTCATGTAATTCCCAAGATCTGAAAGCTATAGATAAATCCTCATTTTTTCCTAACAATTTTGTCAATCTAAGTTCAGCCAATCCTACAGAAATGTGAGGAACTTTCCAATTGATTTTATTAATTGTCACCTTAACAGCTTCGTCTTCAGTAGATACAAGTGTATCAAGATCGGTATTACTGCGTATTAAAACCAGTTCTTGTTTGGTATTTATTATAATTTTCTTATAATCCTCAGCAAAGCCTAATAACATTTTAAGTGGTATGCAAACATTGAAATTTCCATCCGTATCTACCATGTCATCTTGTTCTGTAGCGTTTTGTAATTTTTGATTAGAATTGAAGGATAAGTAACCTTTCAATGTTGATGTTAAACCAACATTTCTAGTAGAGTCAATAACAACACCATTTAATTCATAGCGAAGTTCACTAAATAAGTACGCAATACCGTTGTTAATAAACTTTGTTTTTTTTGGTTTCGTAAAATCAGCATCAGCTTGCAATTTGCCTTCTATGTAAATGTAACTTTCACTTGGCAATGTGTACATATCTTGTTGTTGAATCGGAATTCTGATTTCATCATTGTTGTTAAAACTTGTTGATGCATATGGTTGATGAGTGTGAAATTGAGAATTTGCGATTGAGTTGTCGATAAAGACATTTTCTTTAACATTAAGTATCATTATTTAATATAATTTAAATTCTGAAGACTTTAAAAATATAATGTTTTCTGATGTTAATCTACTGCGTGCGGATTGTCTAATGATGGAATTAGTTGTTGTAGTCAAGTTATATTGTAAGTTTTTGTAACCATAATTACGCATACTATGATATTGCACTACCATATTTAAGAATTTTTTTATAAATGAAGTCCTACTGTGATGGTCTCTCCTCTGAAATTGACTATATTTCCGTCTTGATCCACTATTTTAAGTGTTATGTTATTAATAGTTGATGTATTAATTGGTAAATTTATAACCGTCTCAGGGGACTGTACAATTTTATAACCTGGTGGTACCGTGGGAAAAAATTGAAACAATGTATGACCCAATCTTCGGTATCTATAAGAGCTGGTTGTTATACTACAATCCACACATAAAAAATTTATTTTTAAAATATCTGTTGAAAAGTCTGATTCATTAGAAATATCTTTTGGTAAAATTCTTTTACTAAAACCCAACAATGTTCCAATTGAATTTTCTTTAGTAAAATCAATAGGTATTGTACATTTTATATGCATTTTTAATGTATTATTATTTCCTCTTATTTTGATATCTTCGTCATGCTTTTGAAGTTGTTTTTGTAAATATGTGTTTAAATCAGTAATTTCATAAGATCCTACAGGAATTGTAATTTCTTTAATGTCACCATAGTAAAATTTGTTATTGCTTTCATCTATGTTTGCAATTGAATAAAATGATTTAAAATTTGTTAGGCACAAGACAAATTTTCATCTTGTTTTAAATATAAAGGTGGGTTGAAATCTGCTTCTAGGATTGAACTTTTGCCAGTAAAAGTAATATTATAAGACATACTCGTTTGACATCAAACATACGAATGATGGATTTTTCATAATGTATTTTCATATAAAAATATGAAACATAAATGTCCACAATTATAGGTGTTATACTTTTGAAAAGCATTATGATTATATAAAATATTCTTTTTACCATCTTTATAAAAATATCTTACTAATTCTAAAGGTGGTTTTAAATTACCAAAACTGTCAAAATATTTAATATTATTATCATTTCTAATATAAGCTACCCAATGAGAACCAATTTTTGATTTTGTTTCTAAATTTACAATACCACATTCTTTTGCATTCATTTTAGTTGGTAATTCATCTAGCATGTATACACCTCTAAAATATGGAATGTTTTTTGCATATTTATACAAGTCAATATTGGTTAATGCTCTTTGTGGTAGCTTACTTATTAGTTTTTTTTTATAAGGATAAATGTAAAGACCGTGACCACGTTTATATGGTTTTACATATAAACCATCACCAATTTCATAACCCTCTTTGCTATTTACTTTGGATTTTAATACATCTTCTTCAGTAGAGAGTTTTAGCCGGTACTGGATCCACCACACCACCACAGGAGTGGGGATGAGAGTGGGGGGTGGTGGAGTGGGGGTAAGGGGCGGGGGCGGGGGTAAAAGGGGCGGGGCTCCGCCATCTTGGCCGCCATTTTGTTTTCCGCCATCTTGGCCGCCATTTTGTTTTCCGCCATCTTGGACGCCATTTTGTTTGCCATCTTGGCCGCCATTTTGTTTTCCGCCATCTTGGACGCCATCTTGGACGCCATCTTGGTAGCCATTTTGTTTTCCGCCATCTTGGCCGCCATTTTGAATCACCCTATATAATTTTCCCGCCATTTTTTTGAATTTTTTTAATAGAACACCCTATATATTTATTTTTCGCGACATCTTTCTGATAATAAGTCAACTATTTACCATGCATACATCAATTTTGAATAATGTTTGTAACCAGTCAGACAAATACAAAGTTTCCACCACAATTGATAATGAGTCACAATTGATATAAAAAAGTGAAAGTTTGCTTTACATTTTTCGAACAATGAGTCAACTATTTACCACAAATACAAAGTTTCCATCACAATTTTAAGACTGGTACATGTGAAAGTGCACTTTCTAATTGGTTAAACATCTGTATATACATCAATTTGAGGAGTTGCACATTAACAATCATTTAAACTTACATTAAAGCAATAAGTTAATAGTTATTGAAGTGCTAGAGCACAATAATTTTAAATATGCCAATGATTAAATTGATGAGATATTCATAATATCTCACCGTTTAATCATTAGTTATATATACTAATGATACATTATTTATTAGCGTAGGTCTCTATAACTTTCATTTTTAATTGCTTAATATTTTAAAATAATTTTAAGAGTTTCAACCTACATAATGACTAAGATGGTTAAAAACTTTTATTTAATAGCCTCGCATATTCTAATTTAAGAGATCACTTTCACTTTTAATAGCTTTTGAATAATTATTTTTTATATAATTAGAGTAATATTTTTGTTTTAATTTCCATAAACACTTAATGTAATCGAGCTATTGGCTTCATTGTCTCACATTAGACATCATTAAAATATAAATAAAGTGTTGAATTGTAAAATGTATAAAAAAGATTTAAAATGTTCAAAAATTGTACGACGACTTGAAACACACTGAACAATTAATTTTGAATATTTCAATGTTATCTATTAATTATTAGCGTAGGTCTCTATAACTTTTATTTTAATTGCTTACAATTTTTAAAATAATCTTATGAGTTTCAACTTACACAATGACTAAGATGGTTAAAAACTTTCATTTTTAATAGCCCTACATATTCTAATTTAAAAGTTCACTTTTTACTTTTAATAGCTTTTGAACAAACATTTTTATATAATTATAGAATTTTTTTTGTTTCAATGTTCACAAGCACCTAATGTAATCGAGCTATTGCCTACATTGTTTCATTTAATAACATTAGACATCATTAAAATATAAAAGTGTTAAATTGTAATATGTATAAAACAGATTAATGCTCGTATTCATAAAACATTTTTGTAACGATTCATTATCAAACAAATCGTTATAATTTAATGAACATTAAAAATATAATGATATTCATAAATAAATTGTCATTAGTTAAATTATTTAGTAACTTTTTAGTTACTTTTGTTTTTTATAAGTTATTAATATATTAACCTATACAATATAACCTCAAATACTGTGAATTAATACAGATAATTAGACATTTTTAAATCAAACAGATGTGTCAATTTAATGATTCGTTTTGTCTTAATGGACCACAAATAGTGCGTTAAATTTAATAAATTATTTAATGAACATTATTGCTAATGAGGGTTTATGAATACAAAACTTCGATTAAACGTTTCGTTATATTTTTAACAAATTATTATATATTTAATAACGTTTTATGAATACGGGCATTACAATTTTCAAAAATTGTACGGCAACTTGAAACACAATTTGAAAAATTACTTAATGATGCCAAGGAATGTGCATTATCCCTATTATAACGATCATTTTATATTTTATTATATTATGATTTAAATTCACAATACATTTTTGAAAGTTGTCATTAGTGAATTATTATAATAAATACCCCGCTTCCATTAATCATTAGAATAAACAAACGCCATCTTGGACGCCATTTTGTTTTCTGGTTATATTGTATAGGTTAACATATTAATAACTTATAAAAAACAAAAGTAACTAAAATTTACTAAATAATTTAACTATTGACAATTTATTTAATATCATTATATTTTTAATGTTCATTAAATTATAATGATTTGTTTGATAATGAATCGTTACAAAAATGTTTTATGAATACGGGCATTAATCTGTTTTATACATATTACAATTTAACACTTTTATATTTTAATGATGTCTAATGTTATTAAATGAAACAATGTAGGCAATAGCTCGATTACATTAGGTGCTTGTGAACATTGAGATGATGAAGATATGTAATATCATTTGTAACTTCTTTTTTAATAATTTTTATTTGTTTGTGATAAAAGACTGTAAGCGACATATGATTTTAGAGTTTTTCTTCTTTTTAAAACTTTATGTTTCAACCACATTAGTTTGCATAGTGTCTGTGTTAAAAAAATGTTAAAATGTTATGTGATTATTTATTTTAAAATAAAGATAAAATTTTTTCATGTAAACATTGCTCTCTCTCTCTATAACTCTCTTACAATGTCAACTTTAATATCACACATTATTATAATTTTTATAGCGTTTTTATTTCATGTATTATTATTATTATTAGAAATTAAAATTACAATATTATACATGGAATATTATCATACAAATTAGAAATATCTGATCTAAACATTTGAATAAAATTTAATTATTATTTAAATTCAATCTCTGATATATATCAATGAACCCACCGGAATATGGAATTAAATGGTAATTGTTTACCAACCGTCTATCTCGGATTTTTTCATTTGACGTTAAAAACGTGTAGTCGATTGTCGGTTTCATCAAATAGGTATGAATATTTTTATAATTTGTTGCAATACTTATTTCCTTCAGCATAAACTGCTTTAAAACTGCAAATCCTTACATATTGATAGCTAATATAATCACTATGTTATATGAGGTACACTCTACTAAATAAGAGCTTTTTAATTGATGGATGATTGATAAAGCATTTTTTTATATTTAAGATTCATGCTCCACTTACTTTACCTTACCCTTTCTAAAAAATATTGAGGTTATGTTACAATATTGAGGTTATGTTACTCATTTACGGAACAATATATGATACCTTAGCACTTACAAGCTCTAAACCATATTTTAAAATTGATTAAAATTCACCGCATCATTTGCTTTGAACAGTCTGATTTTCTTAAAAATAAATAGATTTAAACATCGCGATGTGTAAATCAGTCAAAAATAATTTTGAGAAAGATTTCTTTAATGTATAATGAACAAACAAAAACTATTGAGATGATATTGGTAGGAGACGTTCGTCTGGATTTTCAATGAGAATCTCGCTACCATTCAATCTCAAAGTTGTATATTTTTATATTATATTTTATATATTTACATTGGGTTTGCAGTTAAGATTTATTGAAACTACTTATGTATGATTTTAACTATAACTTTTGAGAATCTCGTTACCATTTAATGAGAGCGAGATAAACCAATTTAGATTATTAAACTATTTATATATGATTTTTATTATTACTTTTTAAAACCTCTATATTATTATGATGATAATGTGACATTGTGCCATATAAACACTAACAGCCTTAAAATATGGAAGAAAGTGTTGAATTGTAAAATGTATAAAATAATCAATTATAAATATTTCAATGTTATCGATTATTTATTAGCGTAGGTCTCTATAACTTTTATTTTAATTGTTTACAATTTTAAAACAATGTTCAAAGTATCAACTTACACAATGACTTAGATGGTTAAAAACTTTCATTTTTAATAGCCTTACATATTCTAATTTAAGAGTTCACTTTCACTTTTAATAGCTTTTGAATAAACATTTTTATATAATTATAGTAATATTTTTGTTTCAATTTTCACAAACACCTAATGTTATCGAGCTATTGTCTACATTGTCTCATTTCATAACATTAGACATCATTTAAATATAAAAGAAGTGTTGTTGAATTGTAATATGTATAAAACTGATTTAAAATTTTCAAAAATCTCTCTCTCTCTCTCTCTCTCTCTCTCTCTCTCTCTCTCTCTCTCTCTCTCTCTCTCTCTCTCTCTCTCTCTCAACAATTACTAAATTTATCAGTGTGATTTACACAGAAATGCAAACATTTTTCAAACTTTGATGCGTAAATTTTATGTTCTATATGTAATACTGTAAAATTCGGGAAATTTCTTTAAAAAATTCTTCTTTTAAACACCCTTGACCACGCACGTTACATCGGATACATTCTGAGTAAATCCATAAAAGATGTTATCAATCTCTGATATATCAATGAACCACCAAAATATGGAATTGAGTGGTAATTGTTTTCCAACCATCTAACTTGGATTTTTTCATTCGATGTTAAACGATGAGTAGTCAATTGTCGGTTTCATCAAGTAGGTATAAATATTTTTATAATTTGTTGCAATACTTATTTCCTTCAGCATAAACTGCTTTGCAACTACAAATCCTTGCATATCGATGGCTAATATAATCATTATGTTATATGAGGTGCACTCTACTAAATAAGAGCTCTTTAATAGATGAATGATTGATGAAGCATTTTTTTATATTCAAGATTCATGCTCCACTTACTTTACCTTACCCTACCTAAAAAATATTGAGGTTATGTTACTCATTTACGGAACAATATATGATACCTTAACACTTACAAGCTCTAAAGCATATTTTAAAATTGATTAAAATTCACAGCATAATTTGCTTTGAACAGTCTGATTTTTTTAAATTTAAACATCACGATGTGTAAATCAGTCAAAAAATAAGTTTGACAAAGATTTCTTTAAATTAATGAACAAATCAGTTTTAGGTAAAACAATGAAGAATGTAGATAAGCGAGTTGATGTTAAGCTGATGATCCATTGCGATAATATTGGTAAGAGACGTTTGTCTGGATTTTCAATGAGAATCTCACTACCATTCAATCTTAAAGTTGTATATGATAAACCAATTTACATTGGGTTTGCAGTTAAGATTTATTGAAACTACTTATGTATGATTTTAACTATAACTTTTGAGAATCTCGTTACCATTCAATCAGAGCAAAATATACCAATTTACATCGGGGTTTACAGTTTAAATTATTAAAACTACTTATGTATGATTTTTATTATAACTTTTTAAAACCTCTATATGATGATGATAATGTGACATTGTGCTATATAAACAATAACAGCCCGACATTAAAAATTCAGACCAACAGCTGAACAGACAGACATCTAAACAGACAGCTGGTAGACTGACAGCTGAACAAACAGACAGACAGCTAAACAGACAGCTGATCAGACAGACAGACAGCTATACAGACAGCTGAACAGGCAGACAGACAGCTAAACAGACAGCTGAACAGGGGCCCTGTTCAGCTGTCTGTTTAGCTGTCTGTTTAGCTGTCTGTCTGTCTGTTCAGCTGTCAGTCTACCATATAGATATATATATATATATATATATATATATATATATATATATATATATATATATATATATATATATATATATATATATATGTTAACCCGGCAAGTCGGGCTCGTAAAATATATATTTATATTATGTCATATTCTAATGTATTTTGTCAAACTAACCTCCCAGGGACAAACAAACCGTTGTCTATTACTTCAAATAAAAAAGTTATAGCTACAATGGTATAAATCCGGCAAGTCGGGCTCTTTGCTACTTATTGTAACTCAAAGTGGATATAATATTTTTGAAATATATTTATAATATATTGTTATTTTCATAACTTGTAAACGTTGCTAATACTTTTATGAAAAAAAAATTATAAATAACCTATGTTTATTTGAATATTCGTGTATAAATTCGGCAACGTGGGCTCTTTTTAGAATTTATCGTATAAGTCCAAGTTAAGAAATGGTTTTATAGAAATATTTAGAATCTATTATCATTTAAGTTGTTTCTAAATGTTTCTTATACATCTTGTGATAAAGAAGTTATAAATGTTTATTTGAATGTTCGTATAAACTCAACAACTTCGGCTCTTACCGTAAAAGTTATAAGAAATTGTTTTACAGAAATATTTATAATCTATAATAATTTAAATTGTTTCTAAAAGTTTACTTACACAGTTACGATGAAAAAATATAAATTAAGTAAGTTTTGTTGAATGTTTATGCATAACATCGACAATTTATATTTTGATTTTTTTTAATATGACTTATTATATTCTTTTATAAAAAGACTTCTTTGAATATTTATTTGTCAAATAATTTAATGATGTAGACTACAACAAAATAGTTGCATGTATTTGAAATTACTATATTATTGATTAACAAGTATAAACAATATTCAAAGTATTACATCTTTAATTTTTATTATTATCAATGAATTTATGATGAATTATTTTAAAAGCAGTAAAACTATTTTAAGGTCAGTCTATTCATGCATGTTTTTTTTTTTATTTACGACTTCTCTATTGTCCTGATATTTATTCAGAATTTCCTTACATCTGGATAGTTTTCAAAAAATAACAAGCGGCAATAGTAACAAGTTATTTACATATTATTTATTAAAAGTTAAATAAATTTTAATATTTATTAAAAGTTATATAATTTAGTAATAGTGCAAAAGAAAAATATTTATTCTCCACTTGCATTTGCGACAAACAAATAGGTTGAAAATTTTAAAAATAATTTTTATACATATTGTTAATTGTAAAATCACCATCTTTGTAATTTTGAAAACTGAGACTTAAGTTTTTAATTTTAAGTCATGTGATTCATTACATGGCTATCATCTTATGATTTTATGTTTGTTTGTTGTAAAATTAAGAGCATTCAAAGTAATGTCAAAGTTTTAATCAAATTATCAATATTTAAGTGAATAATTTGAATTATATTTTTGTTCAAATACAATAAATTCTACTAACTTGACAAATAGTTGTTAAATTATGAGCAGACAAAAAAAACTTTGATATTAATTTAAGGATTAATAAATTTGACAAAAATTTAGAAAATTTGTAAAATTAGGAGTATTAAAAGTAGGACAAAATAACAACATTTATTGGTTTAGCTAAAAGTTGCGGTTTAAAGTATGCAAATTACAATAATGTGGTGAAGTTATAAGCATTCAAAGTAACAGGGTCAAAATTTTGATATGCCTGTGCAGTATCTTGGATTTACTTAAAATTTGGTTTAACAACAATTTTATTACTATAGGCTTAGCTTTATTTTTTTTTAACAAATATGTTTGATACAAAAGTTTCAAAGCAAGGCATATGCAATATCTTAAATTTAACTGAAATTTAGAAATTATAAGTTTTATGGTTTGCGGATTACAATAAAAATGACAAATTAAAAGAAGTCTGACTAAATTAAATCAGTAAAAGCAATTGACTGTGTTTTGTGAAAAAATTTGTTTGAAATTTTGAAAGTGTTTATGAGACACTAAGTAGCATTGAGGTTAAATGACCAAAGTACTAAGTGGATTATAGTTAAAAAAAGAGTGAGACAGGGTTGATGTTTACCATCAACGTTGTTCTATATGCATGCCAAAAAGATGGTAGCAAAGTGCTGAAAAGGGAAAGATCACTCCTTTGTTGCGTAGGAGAAAGAAGAATATAATCTATTTAATTTGCCAATGATATGATCGTGTTTGCAGAGAGCACAAAAGCACTAAAGATCATAGTTAAAGAGGAAAAAAATAAAATTAATGTATGGACTGAGTATAAACAAAATCAAAACAAAAGTTATGAGAAAGAAAAAACGTACGTTAAAAGAGATAAATTGGAGCAAGTGAGAAACTACTGCTACTAAAATAAAAAAAAAATAGAAAAACAAAGATAAATAATAGTTAGCATAGGAATAATGAAAAAGCTTTTAAAAAGAAAAGAAAGATTTTGAGTAGCACAACAATTGTGAAATGTTAAGCAAAGTCAGACAAGATCCGGAATAAAGGAGTATTAAGAATGTCAGGGGAGGAAAGAGCGCTAGTAAGAGAGAAAAGACGAATAGTACATGCATTGAGAAGAGATTGTTTATTAAAGAACGTGATCAAAAGAATGGTAAGTGCAAATCCGTAAAGAAAAAGATAAAGAAAAAAATGCAAGATAACTAATGTTTTAAGGAATAGAGAAAGGTACAGTGAACAAAGCAAAAGACAAAGAACCAAGAAAACTGAAAAAGATACACTTAGAACCTGCAAAAAGCAGAACACTAATAATGATGAAGTCAAAATGTCAAAATGTATATTAAAAAGTATGGATTTAACTAAAGTTTAGCAAACAGCGTAATATCAAATAAATAAAAAATAAAAATTCCAATTTCAAAATATTTAGAGAATACTGGTTTTAAATTATGCAGTATATAAAAGTAATAATAAGCATTCAAAGAATCAGTTTGATGTTTTGATACACATGGCCGTGCTTTTACTATATGCGGATTAGCGCATTAAGTACACACAATTATTTGCAATTGTTATAAATATGATTTATGTTCAAAAACATTCAAAACAATAATGTTTAAACAAACTCATAGTACATAGCAAAGCATTTTAACACTTACATACTATATTTAGATATGTAAGACTATAACCTTTACAAAGAATTTTTTTAACTGGACTATCAAGACAACTATTTGGTTTTTAATTTCATAATTTTCTAAGAATCAAAAATTGCTACTGTTCTAGATTAATAATCAGTTTTTCTTTAAAAGATGTTAATTAAACTAACGCGTTAACATGTTTCTCGTTTTTGAAATATATATTGTGAGTCAACAACATTTTGTTATAAAAGTTTGAAGAATACTAAAATTAAAAACTTAGATGCAATCGGTAGAAAAATAAAGATATTTAGTCGTATGTTTTATTATCCGCATAAGACTCAATTAAGCATACATTAGATGTTAACATCATGCAATAAAATAATGAACTTTCTGTAGATATTTTTATATAAGTATGCAATATCATTATTTCAACAAAATCAAAAACTAAAACAGAATGCTGCTGACTTTTGAGCATTTGTAATAAATAGCACAATAACCTGTTTTGATAGAAATTTAAATTAATCTATCCCATCAGAAGAAAATGCAGTCAATGTAAGATACACATCTAAAAGTTGAACATATTTTTAATTGTGTAGCTATTGCAAAAACAACACGACATTATATTATGTAATATAATTCTATTATATTTATATTTAAAATATTTCTATAGGCCGCAATTGGGTCTATAGCAGCAGGTAGTGTCATAAATTAAAGTGATAACTTCTCATGTCCGACACAGAATCGTATTATAATGCAATGTTAATATTCTTACATTTATAATATATATCTAATTGAATAATAATAAATATTTAAAACAGTTTTTTGTTTTTGTTTTACTTATTGCTATTTAATTGCAAAGAGGCAATTAATGACGTGTATTATAATGAAGCCGCGTTGGAAGAATGAAAACAAACGTTGGTGAAAATAGTTAGTTTTGTTATATTTATGTTTAGAATATTAAGATTTTAATTAATTTTGTTATACTATTATTATTATATTTTATTATTACATAAATAACATTTGAAAAGTTATACTTAAATATATAAATTAATACAAATTGTTTTTAAAAGATAAGGATAAATGATTGCAATAGATAATTAGCCAGTGGTAAAACTTGTGGCTTAGTAATGACTTGAAAAATATCGAATATGAAAGATTTTTACAAATAAAACTGCGCATCTGGGCTATAAAATGTTCCAGTACAATGCATATAAAACAATTAGAATAAACATTTAAAATAAGATTATACAAATTTTTTTGCCGTCGGAACACGACTCAATATACACATTTGCTAGTAGATTTTAAATCTTGAAGTCGTTGGTTTGTGGTGAAGGCTGATTACAAAAAAGATCATAAATAAATGTAAAGAATTTACGGTCAAATACTTGGAAACATTTGCTCGTAAAGCGGCAATGTTTTCATTCAAATATGTAATAATCATAATTATATAATATATAATTTGATTTTACCTTAAATTATTTTATTTGATACAGAAGTAAACAATGATTAAGAAAAACAATATAAATTTAAATTAATTACGTTTTTTGATTCAATTAAAATTGGCATGCTTTTTATATATATATTTATTCAACTATACAATAGTTATTAATGGATCAAGTGCAGTTTACAATGATTGTTTATTATTATTACTGCATGGTTGCTAAATTTCATTAGAATCCAAAAATTCTAATTATAATTGATAGAATTTTGAAAACTTTTGGTTATTGAGGTGGTCTAGCGACTACAATTTCTTGTGTACCTTGTTACTTTTTTAGTAAATCCAGTTTTCTTCAGAAACTTTTGCTAAGAGATAGACTGTTTTAAGCTTTTCTTTGGTTAGCTTCTGCTTGCCAAAAAAGGCTTTACGTTGCGTATTGTAAGCCTTTTTAGATTATAATCTTTTGGTATGCAGATGAGGCGGACTCTGTTGTTTGTGGCAGATTGTTTATGAAGTTTATCACTAGTTTGCATTTAATTACTGACAACCGTATAGCCTATAGAACCGATTAGCTCTGCGACATGATAGTTATTGGTCAGTAAAAGTATTGTCTTGATTTGATGTTTTTAGAGCTACATTTTATAATAGCTAATTTTGCTTAAAAGAGCATGTTTGCCCAGGGATAATTCCGGTTCTGATGCTATTGTAATGTTTAGATCTATCTGTATATCGTATAAATTTTTTTGCTTTGCGACGGTAGTATTAAATGAAAAGATTTTTTCATGCAAAAACTTTTTATAAAGTGTGATAATATTTTCAGTGTTTCTTTCTCATGTAACACGTTTGTTGGTCTAGGAACCTCAAGATTTGCGGTGTGTTTGTTTATCTATATTTGATACGTTGCTTATTTCCGCTCCATCATCACAAATAAGTGAAGTAGTGGTAGCAAAAGCAGTGTTTCCATAGCTGCTGTGAGAGTTGTTTTCGTTGCTTTCTTTAATTAATTGCGTTGACTTGTAGCTTGGGGGGGAGACATCCGCCAGCAATTTTAGCTCTTTTCCTATAATGTAATTGTTTTAGTTTGATTTTTGAGCATGAAGTTCACCCAATATCTAACAAGAAGTAAAGCGCTTCTGTTTTCTATTCCCGTAGCAGTTTATTGAAAATGAAGTATTGTCAAATGCTCCTTAAATGTCTAAGAAAAGTCCCATAAAAATTTCTTTGCAGTGGATAGTCTTTTTTCACCTGATGGAAAGCTGATTTATAGCTAAATTGAAGATTTAACTTAAATGCCAAAAGTTTGACACAACTATTTAAAATATTTAAAACTTAACACTATCATTGTAATCTTCCAACTGTAAAACCTTTGTATGCAAGATTTTGGTAAAATCTAAAAATATTGAACATACATAAATGTCAATATTTCTACACAAAATAGTGAATTTGGTATAGAATGTATTATTTTAATAATTAATGTCAAAATGTTGGCATTACTACTGTGATAACTCATAACCTAATTCAATCATTATTAAAATTTTCAAAAACTTAAAAAAAGCATGTTTGTTAAATTTTGCAAAATTCTAAAGTATTTAACTTAATTTGTAACTTTTTGACATTCTTATTTCTAATACATATAACCTAACACTACCATTGTAATCCGCTTACTTCAAAAGCCGTTTGTCAACCAAATTTAATTAAAAATAGTGAATTTTATAATTAGGGGTTGTTAAACTGCGCAAAATAATAAAATAAATTTAATTGTGCTGATTAATTGCTATTCCAAGAAGCAATTACTCTAAAAATTTTGAAATTTAATTTATTTATCAAAATTCTAATTTAGGGTTGTTAGCAATTAAATAAAAAATGTATTGGATGTATGTATACTATCTTCTAAAGTCAAATTATTTTTATTACATATCAAAATATTTTTGGTGAAGGTGCCGTGGAGCCCGACTTGCCGGATTAGTTCCCGAAAGTGAACGGCAACGTGACACACGAGCCCGACTTGCCAAAAAGAGCCCGACTTGCCGGATTCATACCCAGAAAGAGCCCGACTTGACGGATTAATATACATATATATATATATATATATATATATATATACATATATACATTTTTATATCAATTGTGACTCATTATCAATTGTGGTGGAAACTTTGTATTTGTGTGACTGGTTAGAAACAAAATGGCGGTCAAGATGGCGAACAAAATGGCGACCAAGATGGCGGAAAACAAAATAGCGATCAAGATGGTGAAGCCCCGCCCCTTTTACCCCACCTTAGGTTAGCCCCGCCCATTTTACCCCCACTCCACCACACCACCACCTTTCGACCAATTTGAAAAAGTCGACCTCTTTCGACTTTTGCAATGTCTTTAGGATCATCGCTACCATATGCACATTCCTTGGCATCATCAAGTAATTTTTCAAATTGTGCTTCAAGTCGCCGTACAATTTTTGAAAATTTTAAATCAGTTTTATACATATTACAATTCAACACTTCTTTTATATTTAAATGATGTCTAATGTTATGAAATGAGACAATGTAGACAGTAGCTCGATAACATTAGGTGTTTGTGAAAATTGAAACAAAAATATTACTATAATTATATAAAAATGTTTATTCAAAAGCTATTAAAAGTGAAAGTGAACTCTTAAATTAGAATATGTAAGGCTATTAAAAATGAAAGTTTTTAACCATCTAAGTCATTGTGTAAGTTGAAACTTTGAACATTGTTTTAAAATTGTAAACAATTAAAATAAAAGTTATAGAGACCTACGCTAATAAATAATCGATAACATTGAAATATTTATAATTGATTATTTTATACATTTTACAATACAACACTTTCTTCCATATTTTAAGGCTGTTAGTGTTTATATGGCACAATGTCACATTATCATCATAATAATATAGAGGTTTTAAAAAGTAATAATAAAAATCATATATAAATAGTTTAATAATCTAAATTGGTTTATCTCGCTCTCATTGAATGGTAACGAGATTCTCAAAAGTTATAGTTAAAATCATACATAAGTAGTTTCAATAAATCTTAACTGCAAACCCAATGTAAATATATAAAATATAATATAAAAATATACAACTTTAAGATTGAATGGTAGCGAGATTCTCATTGAAAATCCAGACGAACGTCTCCTACCAATATCATCTCAATAGTTTTTGTTTGTTCATTATACATTAAAGAAATCTTTCTCAAAATTATTTTTGACTGATTTACACATCGCGATGTTTAAATCTATTTATTTTTAAGAAAATCAGACTGTTCAAAGCAAATGATGCGGTGAATTTTAATCAATTTTAAAATATGGTTTAGAGCTTGTAAGTGCTAAGGAATCATATATTGTTCCGTAAATGAGTAACATAACCTCAATATTGTAACATAACCTCAATATTTTTTAGAAAGGGTAAGGTAAAGTAAGTGTAGCATGAATCTTAAATATAGAAAAATGCTTTATCAATCATTCATCAATTAAAAAGCTCTTATTTAGTAGAGTGTACCTCATATAACATAGTGATTATATTAGCCATCAATATGTAAGGATTTGCAGTTTTAAAGCAGTTTATGCTGAAGGAAATAAGTATTGCAACAAATTATAAAAATATTCATACCTATTTGATGAAACCGACAATCGACTACACGTTTTTAACGTCAAATGAAAAAATCCGAGATAGATGGTTGGTAAACAATTACCACTTAATTCCATATTCCGGTGGGTTCATTGATATATATCAGAGATTGAATTTAAATAATAATTAAATTTTATTTAAATGTTTAGATTAGATATTTCTAATTTGTATGATAATATTCCATGTATAATATTGTAATTTTAATTTCTAATAATAATAATAATACATGAAATAAAAACGCTATAAAAATTATAATAATGTGTGATATTAAAGTTGACATTGTAAGAGAGTTATAGAGAGAGAGAGCAATGTTTACATGAAAAAAATTATATCTTTATTTTAAAATAAATAATCACATAACATTTTAACATTTTTTTAACACAGACACTATGCAAACTAATGTGGTTGAAACATAAAGTTTTAAAAAGAAGAAAAACTCTAAAATCATATGTCGCTTACAGTCTTTTATCACAAACAAATAAAAATTATTAAAAAAGAAGTTACAAATGATATTACATATCTTCATCATCTCAATGTTCACAAGCACCTAATGTAATCGAGCTATTGCCTACATTGTTTCATTTAATAACATTAGACATCATTAAAATATAAAAGTGTTAAATTGTAATATGTATAAAACAGATTAATGCCCGTATTCATAAAACATTTTTGTAACGATTCATTATCAAACAAATCATTATAATTTAATGAACATTAAAAATATAATGATATTAAATAAATTGTCATTAGTTAAATTATTTAGTAACTTTTTAGTTACTTTTGTTTTTTATAAGTTATTAATATGTTAACCTATACAATATAACCGGAAAACAAAATGGCGTCCAAGATGGCGTTTGTTTATTCTAATGATTAATGGAAGCGGGGTATTTATTATAATAATTCACTAATGACAACTTTCAAAAATGTATTGTGAATTTAAATCATAATATAATAAAATATAAAATGATCGTTATAATAGGGATAATGCACATTCCTTGGCATCATTAAGTAATTTTTCAAATTGTGTTTCAAGTTGCCGTACAATTTTTGAAAATTTTAATGCCCGTATTCATAAAACGTTATTAAATATATAATGATTTGTTAAAAATATAACGAAACGTTTAATCGAATTTTTGTATTCATAAACACTCATTAGCAATAATGTTCATTAAATTATTTATTAAATTTAACGCACTATTTGTGGTCCATTAAGACAAAACGAATCATTAAATTGACACATCTGTTTGATTTAAAAATGTCTAATTATCTGTATTAATTCACAGTATTTGAGGTTATATTGTATAGGTTAATATATTAATAACTTATAAAAAACAAAAGTAACTAAAAAGTTACTAAATAATTTAACTAATGACAATTTATTTATGAATATCATTATATTTTTAATGTTCATTAAATTATAATGATTTGTTTGATAATGAATCGTTACAAAAATGTTTTATGAATACGAGCATTAATCTGTTTTATACATATTACAATTTAACACTTTTATATTTTAATGATGTCTAATGTTATTAAATGAAACAATGTAGGCAATAGCTCGATTACATTAGGTGCTTGTGAACATTGAAACAAAAAAAATTCTATAATTATATAAAAATGTTTGTTCAAAAGCTATTAAAAGTAAAAAGTGAACTCTTAAATTAGAATATGTAGGGCTATTAAAAATGAAAGTTTTTAACCATCTTAGTCATTGTGTAAGTTGAAACTCATAAGATTATTTTAAAAATTGTAAGCAATTAAAATAAAAGTTATAGAGACCTACGCTAATAATTAATAGATAACATTGAAATATTCAAAATTAATTGTTCAGTTAGTTTCAAGTCGTCGTACAATTTTTGAACATTTTAAATCTTTTTTATACATTTTACAATTCAACACTTCATTTATATTTTAATGATGTCTAATGTGAGACAATGTAGCCAATAGCTCGATTACATTAAGTGTTTATGGAAATTAAAACAAAAATATTACTCTAATTATATAAAAAATAATTATTCAAAAGCTATTAAAAGTGAAAGTGATCTCTTAAATTAGAATATGCGAGGCTATTAAATAAAAGTTTTTAACCATCTTAGTCATTATGTAGGTTGAAACTCTTAAAATTATTTTAAAATATTAAGCAATTAAAAATGAAAGTTATAGAGACCTACGCTAATAAATAATGTATCATTAGTATATATAACTAATGATTAAACGGTGAGATATTATGAATATCTCATCAATTTAATCATTGGCATATTTAAAATTATTGTGATCTAGCACTTCAATAACTATTAACTTATTGCTTTAATGTAAGTTTAAATGATTGTTAATGTGCAACTCCTCAAATTGATGTATATACAGATGTTTAACCAATTAGAAAGTGCACTTTCACATGTACCAGTCTTAAAATTGTGATGGAAACTTTGTATTTGTGGTAAATAGTTGACTCATTGTTCGAAAAATGTAAAGCAAACTTTCACTTTTTTATATCAATTGTGACTCATTATCAATTGTGGTGGAAACTTTGTATTTGTCTGACTGGTTACAAACATTATTCAAAATTGATGTATGCATGGTAAATAGTTGACTTATTATCAGAAAGATGTCGCGAAAAATAAATATATAGGGTGTTCTATTAAAAAAATTCAAAAAAATGGCGGGAAAATTATATAGGGTGATTCAAAATGGCGGCCAAGATGGCGAAAAACAAAATGGCTACCAAGATGGCGTCCAAGATGGCGGAAAACAAAATGGCGGCCAAGATGGCAAACAAAATGGCGTCCAAGATGGCGGAATACAAAATGGCGGCCAAGATGGCGGAAAACAAAATGGCGGAAAACAAAATGGCGGCCAAGATGGCGAAGCCCCGCCCCTTTTACCCCCACCCCCGCCCCTTACCCCCACTCCACCACCCCCCACTCTCATCCCCACTCCTGTGGTGGTGTGGTGGATCCAGTACCGGCTAAAACTCTCTACTTTCTTCCACTTTGTTATGTCGTTGTTGTTCTTCTAGTTGTCTTTTTAATGCTCTTTTCTTTATTGTAGCTTTTGCAATTCCGATAGCGCCAGAAACTATAGCTCCTAAGAAACCCCCGCTTTGTGGTAATTTAATAATCCTTGAAGGTATTTTTCTTTTTCTTATATATTTTGTTTTACGTTTACCACCTTTACCTAATTTAATTTTTGCTGACATTACATTACATTACTTTGATTTTGAAATTTTTCTTTTTGAAGTTTTTTGACGTCTTAGACTCATACCTAATTTGGTTTTTATGCGCATAACACCAGACACACCTAGTGCAGCAAACTTTTCACCAAAACTAGCGTCAGGTGCTTTTAATCTTATTGCAGCTTGTCTGGCTAGTAATCTATCCGCTTCGTGTCGCTTAGAAATATCAGAATATTTTGAATATGCAATATCGTGTTGTTTGCAGTGATCGTCTAATACGTTTATACCTTTATCACCTCTTTTGAGTCTTTTTTCTAATTTTGTTCCTGGACCACAAAAATTGTATCCCGGAATATGAAATTCCCGTGTAGTTTTATTAATTAATTTGTTGACAAATCCACGTCCGTTATTTTTTTTGGTACGTTTAGTCTTTCTTTTACGAGTTTACATAATATACTAAATAACAATACAGAATGTAGGTGTACTTATATATTCTATGAAGTATTGACAAATTGATCAGTTTAACTACAGATTTAAAAGCATAATGAGAGTTGTAAAACAAACTCAATCTTTACCAATTAACAATCAAGATATAAATTGTTCTGAGAATACGTTTCAACGCCATAGTGAGTTGCTTGGTAGTGGTTGTAAAAGAGGATTAATTATTGGTTGTTCTGGATGTGGAAAAACAAATATTATAATTAGTTTACTTTTGCATCCAAATGGTCTAAGATTTCAAAATGTTTATATTTACTCAAAAACATTACATCAATCAAAGTATCAATATTTAAAAACAGTCATTAAACCTATAAAGGGTATGGGCTATTTTGAATATGATAACAGTGATCAGATTACATCACCACAAGATACTAAAGAAAACTCAGTTTTTATATTTGACGATGTTGTATGTTGCAATCAAAACATAATGAGGGATTACTTTAGTTTTGGTAGACACAATAACATAGATTGCTTTTATATTTGTCAAACATACACTAAAATACCAAAACAACTTATAAGAGATAATGCTAATATATTGATTATATTTGAGCAAGATAATACCAACTTAAAACACATTTACGATAATCATGTAGGTGTCGATATGTCATACCAACAATTTAAAGATATTTGTTCCTTTTGTTGGAGACAGAAATATGGATTTTTAGTTATTGATAAGGAAAGTGAAATAAAATCTGGACGCTATAGAAAAGGATTTGATTCATTTATTTATTTATAAACAATATATAAATATATTGTATGTTTGAGTTCCAACAGTTTGCATCTACATGTAGTTTAATAAACATCATGGACAAGCAATTAGTCAAGCAGTTATTAAAAACTCGACGTATTGTAAAAAAAAAGTGAAAAAAAAAAAGATTTGAAATCTGATTATGCGCAGTCGCAGTCACATATGCGATCGGCCTATCAACCATTAACCAAACCAATAGAAGACCTTATTGCAAATCTCAAAGTTAAATTGGAACCAAAATTTGAAAAAATTGAGGAAACTGAAGAAATTAAAAATGAAACACCAAAAAAGAAAAAGTATGGTAGAAGGTCATCCCCTATTAAAATGGAAGAATTTGTAACACCAACTAATACTACCATTGATACAAGTATACTTTCACAAGTTTACGAGCACACCCCTTCTACATCCAATACACAGCCAATAGTCGAAGACCTATATGTTGCTGATAATGATGATGATGATGATGATGATGAATATGCAAATGTTATCCAAACTAAAAAGATGAGTGATTTGGATAAATATGTAAAACAATTTTCCACATTACCTAAAGCCTACATTTACGACATGATATCTGATACAACGAGGGCTATGGATCACACATATGGAATAAGAGTGGTACCAACTGAAGATGGAGACAAACATAATTATGCTATTGGTAATGGAGTTGTTACCTTCAGAGGTGATGATGTAGTTATTAAAACAGTTATAAATGGGCAAACTTTTGAACGCATATATACAGGTACACCGGGTTTGTATGAGTTATTATTCAAGAAGGTAACAACAGGATTTAGGAGTGTGGATGTAACTAATTATATGGAAATTGTTAATAAAACAAATGCAGCAAAACATGGTTATATACCAACCGGAAAGTTAATAGGAACTAAACAACCAAAATATAATAAAATAATTGCACCTTTGCTTGATAGGCGAAAAGCAATTCCGGTTAGACTCACACCTCAATCATTTCGTACAGGTAAAGCACTACTTGAATACGACAATAAGCCATTAAAATTTATATATTGAGGCAATCCTAATGAATTAGTTAATCGTCTGCGCCTTCTAATTTCTTCCAAAGCTGCTGGGCATACTGGACATCATAATGAAATTACTTCAATATTTGAAGAGTTGCGAGAAGCAAAAATTATTAAATAACGGTAACATAGATGTAAACTCTCATTAACTGATTGAGTTTTAAGAAATAAACATGATTATTGATAAATTTGGAAGAACACTTTATTCGAAACATAACGATATCGACATAATACTTCAATCAACATCACCAAAAAAAATACAATTATACAATTACACTAAATTTTTTTAGTGATACAACGCTCAACAATAGATATCTTTTATATAATACTTTATCAAATTACATCCTTCCACATAAATCGGCTACAATTGTATCGGCTTTCATTAGTAATAATTCTCAAATAAGAATAAACAGTTCACCATTCTATGAGAATGCTTTACGTAATTTACCTTTAAAAAGGGGGGATACTATATAATTTCCGGAACAATATGTTGGTGGAAATATGGTAACGTTATATGCTGAGTTAGTACTTAAATGTCCTGTGGAAGAAGAATATAGTCCGGTTGTTGAAGAAAATGGTTAAGAATAAGATAACATATGTTAAACAAGAAATTGTTGAAAAAATTCACAAACCAGCTCGTAAAAATTTCAAGCGAAGACATGTTATAGTAAAAGGTCTTAAAGATTTAATTCAAGCAGATTTAGCGGAAATGATACCTTATGCTAAATTCTACAAAGGATTTAGATATATTTTAGTAGTTATTAATGTATTTTCAAAATTTGTTTGGGCATTTCCAGTAAAAAGAAAGACTGGAAAAGATGTTTCATCTGCCATGGAAAAGATATTTCTAATTAAAAAAAATGTTGTAAAAAATGTTCAAACAGATATGGGTACGGAATTTTACAATAAAGACTTTCAAACGTTAATGAAAAAATACAACAAAAATCACTATAGCACATATTCAATTCAAAAGGCGTCCGTTGTAGAAAGAGTTTATCAAACTTTAAAAAATAACATGTAGAAACAGTTTAGTTTACAAGGAAATTATAAATGGTTAGATATTTTACCAGAAATTGTTAACAAATACAATAATACCAAACACAACACTATTGGTATGAAACCCATTAATGTTGACAATAAAACAGAAAAATCTGTCTTACAAAATTCTTACAATCATATAAAATTAGTTGACCCTAAAGCTAAGATATTTCGTGTCGGTGACAACGTACGTATAAGTAAATATAGAAGTGAATTTGCTAAAGGATATACTCCTAACTGGTCAAATGAAATATTTACTATACATAAAATTCAATCAACATATCCAGTAACAAATTTATTAATCCATCAAAGTAAACAAGAGATTAAGGGTGGTTTCTATGAATATGAACTACAGAAAGTAAAATATCCAGATATATATTTGGTTGAAAAAGTAATAAAAAAAAGGAAATAAAGTATTTGTTAAGTGGTTAGGATTTGACTCATCACACAACTCTTGGATTTCAAAGAATAATGTCCAATAAACATCTTTTCCCATGTCTAGCATATAAAAGATTTCAAACGTACACAACCTTAGTGTTCGATAAAATGTCTTTGGATGATGGTGTTTCTCCTACAAGGTTTTCAATATTTGAAGAACGGTTGCTAACATTTAAGAATTGGGTTGGAGTTATAACACCCAAATCACTTGCCAAAGCTGGTTTTGTCTACTTACAACACATGGACCACGTTCGTTGCTTTTGCTGTGGTATTGTACGTTGGGAACCAACCGATACAGCTATGGGAGAACATATAAGATTGTCACCAAATTGTAAATTTGCGAAATTACATAGCAAAGGAGAAGAAAAAAAAGAAGATCGAAAAAAGTTTAAGAAAACATCAGAACAGATTTATCATTTATTATTACTTAATGTATTACAACAATTACAAGAATAATTTTTTTTTTCTATTACTTATCTTTCCAAAATGATTCAAAATAATTAAATAAACTACATATTACAAAATTAAACATTTATTTATAAAACTAAAAATACAAAAAAATATAAAATTAAACCTATAAATAAAAATATAATATTTTTAATCTTTTGCTGCTGGTGGTGCTCCACGGGTCCTCAGTATAAAGTGGGGTATTGCCCAACTCATCTATTGCTGTTGCAGAAATTGTATGGTTGCCAATAAGGAAGGAATCACAAAATAATTAAATAAACTGCATATTACAAAATTAAACATTTATTTTTAAAAGTATAAATACAAAAAAAAAATTAAACCTATAAAAATATAAAAACATAAAAATTAAAAATTACAAAATTATAAAATACAAAAAGAAATATAAAAATACAAAAATAATTACAAAATTAAACATTTATTTATAAAAGTAAAAATACAAAAAAAATTAAATTAAACCTATAAAATATAAAAATATAAAAATATAAAAACATAAAAATTACAAAATATAAAAATACAAAAAAAATATAAAAATACAAAAATAAAAATATATAAAATTAAACCTATAAATACATATATAAAAATATAAATACATTTTATTCATCTGCTGGTGGTGGTGGTGAAGAACTTTCTGCTGCTGGTGGTGGTGGTGTAGTGCTCCAGGGGTCCACGGGAGTACTCGACAACTCAGCAATTAATGTTTCAGGAAGTGGATTGTTTCCAACCAAAAACGAATCCAACTCCCATGAAGCCATTGGAAAATCATCGAATTCATGCATCCCTATTAATCTTAGAACTTGGTCAGGGATGAATCTGACTGCCCTTGATTAAAATGGCCGGATCATCGGATACACGCTCACTTGGCTTACAAACTGCATCATGCAGATGTCTTCTTCAAGAAACTCGCGACAAAAAATTGTCGCAAGTTTAAATGTCTTTAGTTGGTTGTTGGTCCACTGCAACACATAAAAAAACATATATGTTAAAAACAAAAATAAACAAAAAAAAACATAAATAAACAAAATAAACAAAAAAAAGTAACAATAAAATATACTTACATCGTTAGCTAATTCTGGAATGAGTCTTCTCTCCTCTTCCCATAAAGTAATTTTTATATCCAAGTAATTCAGTAGATATCCAATCTCAGCAACAAATTGGAGGCTATCATTGAAGCACGGCATTTTATTTAATTGTTATATTTTTTACTTGAACTTGCACTTAGACTTGCACTTGCACTGTTTGCAGATAAAATGCATACTGGTAGTGCAAGTATTTATACTATATCAATCCCACTATTTTTCTTAGTAGTGGGGAAAACAAAGTTGATGACCATGAACAAGTGCAGATGTGCAGTTCAAGGTCACAACATATATTTTACGCACAAAAAAATTAAAAAAAAAAAAAAAAAAGTATGCAGTCACAAATTTATTAAAACAAAATTACAAATTATCAATTGCTTCGGAAATAATTTCATTTGCATTAATAGATAATTTACGCTTTTTAACATCTTGCTCCAATAAAACAATAAAAATATATAAAAGTTCCTTTATTCCATATGCATTTTTGTTTGCATTAAATGGTACCATTAATGCCTCAATGTTTTGCAAACTATCACCATTCATATTAACCAAATTCCAAATTAAATTGTTGTAATACGTTGAAAATTGTTGCCTGTTGAGTTTCTCTAGAAGATATTTTACCATCGGTAACAATTTCCACAATTCCATAACTGATCCATTTGCTAACATTACAAATGAAGTATCTGTTTTAGAAATTTCAATAAATTTCCTGTTTTTATAATTTTTAAAATGGAGTGTGAAATTTTGCATTGAAATTGGATTCCATTTTTCATCAATAGTGTTCTCTAAATAGTTGGTAATAATACCTTGCAGATCTAAGAACTGTACCCATTCATTTTCTCGAAAAAGGACGCACTGTTTTGAGTTGCCACTTAATTGGATAACTGTATGGAAATCTTGAAAATCTGCAAGAATTCCCACTTTTATAATCTTACTTTTAGAGTTGTTTAGAAAGTACGTGGTGTTATTTACTATTATTGGGGACAACATCTCGAAGACCAATAAAGTCCGTAATGTATATAGGAGACTTATATAGTTAATTGAAGGTGGGTGGTGGTGGCAGTTAGTTGGTGGTGGGAGAAGTACTGCACCCAATACACTATACCGTACGTTTATACTCGGGTTGGGGGGTTCCGGGGAGGGGCGTAGGTTCTTTGCGGGGGGGGTCCCCCTGGTCCGGGGCGGCGGGGGCGGCAGGGGGTGGGGGTGGCCGGGGGCGGTGGGGGCGGTGGGGGTGTGGGCGGCAAGGGGCATGGACTGTGAGTTGGGGCAGGGGGCTGTGAGTTAGCGGCTAGGGGCATGGTGGTGTTTTACAAGGTGATCTAGTCTGCAAATGCATGCAATTAAAACCACATTCCAATACTTTTTTTTATTTATTGACTTACAACCTATCTGTATAAAGACGAAACCACATTCCAATACTTTTTTATTTCTTATTTTACTTGTATAAAACCGTGTGTATTTTCAATCTTTGAGATAGTTGCAAAATGAATTCACAAGAAGCACCTAACTCCATCTTACGGGGATTGTTGGAAACTCCGTTGAGGCGCGATGGGTGCGACTACGAGTTGAACGTTGATGATCAACCTCAACTTCATAAATTCTTTTTTGAGCCACCCCCTTTGCATGAAATTTTAAACATATCAAGTGCAGTGACTGTTTACAACAATTTAACAAATATAATTTTAACCCCCTGTCCACAAAGTGTAGTGAGTGTGTGTATGGATCAAGAAGCCATCAATCCAACATCTATTCTTCAAGAGGGATTAATGGATTGTTCATATAGTGTCGACAGCATTATTATGAATGTCATTAATCCCAATGACCGTGCCTCTTCAAATTTTAATGTCAAGGGGACAACATATACGGTAATACTAGTTCTTGGTGCGGAAGTGATTTTTCAAATAATAAACTTAAGTGTAGTGAGTCTCTCCTCGCGATTACAACAGACAATTCTTCGTGTAGTGACTCGGAGATTATCCCCGAAGTCATATTAATTAACAATTCCTCGTGTGGAAGTAACTTTCCTCCAAATAAATTAATGTGTAGTGAGTCGGAGATTCCCCCCCCCCCCCCCCCAAATTTAAATCCAAATACTATCGATTTGGATTTAAGTATGGGTTCCATTGAACAATTTAATAATCTAAATGAAAGTTTCACTACTTCTTTAATAGACAATGCAATGTGGACACTGCTATAGTGCGTGCGGTTAGTGATATTGATCGAGAATTGCATGCTCTCGAAAATTCAATAGACAATCGAATAAATAGACATTAAGAACTATCGGATTTAAAAGCGCGGTTAATTAAAAAGAAGTTTCCTATTTATTTATAGTAACCCCCCCCCCCCCCCCCCCATCAACCCTTTCCATTATTTCCTATCATTCTTGACAATGTGCTGACACCTCCCCGTGGTATTGTTGGGTAACGCCAAGATCAGCTTCCTTTAATTAAAATTCTCCGAAGAAAATAGAAACATTCAGTGTGCATCTTTCAAACATAATACACATCATGAACTGCTCTAAGTGTAATACATTATACAAAGTGAAAGGTCGCTAAAAAGACACTATAAAGAGAGTTGTGGCTTAAACAATGATTCACCTCCGAGCAAACAACAAAAAACAAATCCAGGTAAGTTTATTTTTTTTAATATTTTTAAATCTATTAAGTTATAATATTTTTCAGATAAGTTTGGCAATGATTGTAAAACTATCATTCCGTCACGTTCATACAACAGTCATCTAAAAAGCTTTCACCAAAAGAAGAATTGTTGTCTGGCTATAGATGATGGTGAAGAGTTAATAACAACTGCATTTAAAAGCAGAATTGTTACATATAGAGTCAAATCAAACCGCGACTATTTAAATTTAACTGATTTTATGAATGAAATTAAAGATAAAGTAAATACATTAACAAACAAAGTTGTAAATAAATTTTGTGCTGTTAAAATAAGTTTTGAATTATTTGGTATGTACACAATTAGTGAAAAAGAATTATTTGAAATAAAATCGTTCAATACTGCTAACAAAGTTGCAACTATCTCTACATCATTTGAAGAGTTGTATTATACTTTTAGACAAATTATCGACACAAAAATGTCTGAATTTCAAGAACGTGATTCAGGTAAGTGCTAAGTTGTAAGTTATAAATTATTTAACTTAATAAATATATTATTATAGGTTGGGCGTTAGAAAAAATACTGTTTTTAGAAGTCAACTTCAACAAGTATAATCCTCTCCGTGCTTCATCATACATTCCCCTGCCTACAGAAATTAAAAGAAAGCAAGCAATTGTAAACATTCAAAATGAAGATGATTGCTGTTTTGCATGGAGTGTTGTTGCAGCAGTACGCCAACCGACTGGAAACCCCAGTAAAACTTTATCATATGAACATTATAGTGAGGTATTTAATTTTAATGATATAAATTTTCCAATTAAGTTAAGTGATATCGAAAAATTTGAAAAAAGTAATAATGTGTCAATTAATGTTTAGGGTTTAGAGTATTACTTTAAAGATGGAATCAGGAAATATGAAAATGTTGGTCCTATGCATTACACAAAATTAAAAAAACCAATTCATATAAATTTGCTATTATTCAGTGATGATGATGGTATTAATTACTACTGCTACATTATAAACTTATCTAAATTTTTAATCATCATCAAGCAAAACTTTTGTGATGGATGTCTACGATACTTTAAAACTAATTATAAATTATTAAGACATTTAGAAAATGATTGTAATTACTTGTATACACAAATTCCTTGCACGGAAACAAAAATTAATAAATTTGGAAAATCAGTGCCAGAAAATATATTATTATTTGAAAATTTCCAAAAACAATTATCGGTACCATTAGTTGTTTACGCTGACTTTGAATGTGCTTTAAAACCAATGTTAACTTGCTCTCCTGATCCAACAAAGTCTTTCAGTACTAAAACATATGAACATGAACCATATTCTTTTGCATACTATATTAAATGCAATTATGATGATTTATTATCAAAATTAGAAATTTATCGTGGTCCCAACCCCGAACTAATAATTATTGAGAAATTAGAAACTGATTTAAAAAATATATATCACAAACATTTGAAACAAATAAAGTTGATGATAATGACAATGCAAGACAAAAATGAATATCTAAATTCAACAGTTTGTCATATTTGTGATACAACCTTTTTTGATAAAGATATAAAAGTAAGAGATCATTGTCATTTGACCGGAAAATTCAGAGGTGCCGCTCACTCCAACTGTAATTTACAATATAAAAATCCAAATCATATACCTATATTTTTTCACAATTTAAATTATGACTCTCATTTGTTTATTAGAAATTTGGCTTTAAATAATGAAAAAAATAATGTTATTGCACAAACAAAAGAAAAATATATATCCTTTACAAAACAAGTTCTGGTTGATGTAATTAATAAGGAAAACGTACACATTCAAATGAGGTTCTTAGACTCTTTTAAATTTATGCCACAATCATTAGAAAAATTATCAGAAAATTTAAGTCCTCAAGAATGTATTGAAGTAAAAAAATATTTTAAAGATTCAAAACAATTCAATTTTAAGTAGATAGAATAAGCGGGTTCTGGGCCCTCCGCTCCTCCGCTTCCGGTGCTGTGTTATAATGTGTATAAGAAATTGTAAAACGTGCCCCTCCACTTTGATGACGTGCAATAATATCATATTCATATTAATATGTAAACAGTCCAATAGATGAGTCATCCGCGCCTCTGCGTCGAGCAGTAGGTGACGTCATCCATAAGAGCTCCTTGTGTGTGAGTGAGAACCAGAAATCGGAAATGGAAGGATGGAAAATATGAGAGACAGCAGCAGCCACCTAGCGGCAGCAAGCAAACGAGCATATACAGGGTGATCGAAAGACTTTGTATATACAGGGTGTGTCAAAAATAAATCCAAGATGGCGACCGGAAGTGGTTATCATTATCTTAGAATCAAAAATGGCGACCGGATGTTCGACTTCCGGTGCTGCAAATAAGGCCGTTATGGTACTCAAATGAAAGGTCTCATTGCGTAGGTTACGAATCTGAAATAAAAATGTTTACTTGACCTGCTCCTAAGCCTTTTTGACCATACGGTACTGATGACGGTATAAAACGCGCCTCTCCACTATGACGCGTGCTGTTATTGTTATTCTAATATGTAATAGGCTGCGGTTAAATAATGTGCAAAGTAAATTTAATCGCAATAACTTGTTATCTCGTTGTTATTTGTGGTTAGACAAGATAATAATTTATTTGATTAAATAAATATAATATATAATATATTTTCAACATTGTTAGCATTTTATTAAATTAAATTCAGTATATCCCCAACACTAAAATCAAGATGGTTGTGATCATTGATCTACAGGGATATGTGATTAATAAAAGTTTTGTTCCCAAAGAGTTAGCTGCATATAATAGTCATACAGATGAGATTACGAAAGTACTTTTTAATCAAGTTTGTGTTCTTTCGGATATCAGTGCAGAAGACCATCGTAATGTTAATCAGCTAGATTTTCGTCATCATGGTTTGATGTGGAATTCTATAGGACAATACGATGTAGATGACATTCCGCAAATATTGAGTGAAGTTATAAGAAAAAATGATGATGAAATCGTATATGTTCAAGGAAAAATGAAATGTGATTACCTAAACCATTTTATCTTAATTGAAGAATATCCATCCAATCAGGAACCATCACCATCGCTCAGAAGAAATGTGCAAGAATATGTTAATTGTCCATTTCATAAAATATTATACCCCCATTGCAGTGTTGAAAATGTGAAATTGTTATATAACTACTTATCATGTAATAAATAATTTAAAAATATCCTCATTGTAGTGTTAAAAATGATATAAATATTTTTAGAACATATTTTTCATTTAGAATATATATAATAGAATAAGTGTAGTAAGTGTAGGAAATATCGAATTTTAATAATATTATATATTTTATTATGAAATAATTTTTTAGTTTATTGCTAGCAATAGAGCTATACACATCATGTCGGACGAATCGATTATCTTGGCGGATATACTAGAAGATTTTGAAAGTTTTTTAAATCAAGAATCGCGTTTAATAAACGAGGTGAAATATCCTATCAATAAAAATAAAACAATTAATGTGTCGGTTGGTTTAAGCCCTACTAGAGGGTTTTATCAGTGCGTCAAGTTATCAGCATCTCAAAAAAACATTTCGTTTCTGAACGCTGAATGGAATCAAATAATTCAATTCAAAAATGAAATTGATGTTTATCTTAGAATGAAGAGGAAACCGCAACTCGCTGGGAAAAAGCGAAAACGAGTTTGCGAGACATGCAATCAAAGTATTGTACCAATTGTTATTATCAATGAGGGGGAATATACAAATAATCCATATAAAACTATAAAGGTAAGATGGAGTGTGCTAGTAATTATTAAAATAAATAATTTATTATAATTGTCTACAGGTTTTCGATAATTGCAATATATATTTGGAAGAGATGCGTAACCGTCAAAAAGTGGTTGTCATTGAAAAAAACGGTGTTAAGATTTCTTTGGATCAACATTGCTTTAACGCTCTTTGTGGATTATTTGAATTGATTGAAATGCGTATGGATAGGCTTAGTCAACTACATTTTTTTGATTATTTAAATCAATGTTTGGAGGAATCACGTACACAAATAACGGTCGATGCAACAGATGAAGAAAAAAAAGAAATAATTAAGCAGATTTCAAATCTGAAACAATACTACTATGAAAACAAAGAAATCTTATATGAAGTATTGCAGTTTAACTTCCCCGAAGTAATGCAATATTCACAATCTTCACAAAATGCGTCCAGTTCTACTGAAATCGTTGAAACAAAAACAACGTAAGTCTAGTGAACTGTATGTAAGCCGATAAGAGCTAAAACATTGTATTAAAAATCAAATTATTCATATTAATAATACTAAAGAATTGTTAAAAAAATTTGAAACACAGCGACAGCTTTGCAAATTGCCTGCATAGTATAAAATAAACATTATAACACCACTCTTCAGAGGGATCATATAGATGGACAACCACCAGCAAGATACAAGTGCTGCGAATGAGTTATCACAGCAGCGTGCTCTATATTCTTGTTGTACCGTTATAGACATTACATGTAAAAAATGTGTTGAGGAAGAAGACAATGTTAAAATTATATGCACCATTATTTTAGAAGTATTATTTGTAATTAGTTTGTTAATCTTAATATTTACCCCCATAATCTGGAGTGAAATGACAGTTCAAGGATTAATTAAATAAAAAAATAATAATAAACTGCATTTTTATTTCATCATTATTTCATTACAATTTATTACATGAATCATTTTACAGGTTAGAATAAAATTATTTATAAAGGTAAGTACATAAAAATAAAATATTTATTTATTAATTAATTATTCCTTACAATTTTATATTTACAAAATTAAATATTATTTAAATATCTTCATCGTAGTTATCAGAGTTACTGAAATCAAATTTATTGGATACTAATGTTTGCAAAAGTCTTTGAAGTTGCAGTAGTAGCCTCTCATTTGGACATTGTATTCCAAATATTGTAAGGTCAATATTACCAACACGAGTAATTGTATTAGAAAATTCGTTGTATTCATAAAACATATTTTTTTTGAAAAAATACAAACGGCCGTTAGAAAATCGAAAAACTGAATCTATTTTTGAGGGAATTCGCCCAATCGATTATGTTACCAACGGCTTTTCTGTGATAACTACACTCATCAACTTGTAAATAATATCCATCATCGTAAAATACAAATGTTTTACCGCTATTTGAATTTACAATTCCAGTAATATTAGCTTCTATATCAGGTCTCCAAATGGCTATACTTTTTGTATGACTTAATTGAAAAGCTGGAAAATTAATAAAATACATTTTTTTATCAACAATTATAACAATTTGATCGTTAAGACTTTGATAAATGCCAGTAATTTTAGTAAAATTATGAGGTAAAAACGGAAACCATTTTGTGATCAGTTCAGGACGTTTATATGTATGTTCATTTAAATGTTTACTCCATACCCATAATTTGTAAAATATATATAAACGATTTTTAATAATTATGAATGTATTAACTTTTTTCAAAAAACATAAATTTGGATAAGTCTCAGTATCAGTTTTAACATTTGATTTTTCTGTAAATATTTCATTTTGAATAGTTGTTGTTGTTATTGTTGTATTTGTTGTTGTTGTTGTTGTTGTTGTTGTTGTTGTTGTTGTTGTATTCAAGGTTTTTTCTATTGGTTTGCCGTAAATACTCTGTACAGCCAATATATCATCTTCAGTAAGAATGATATCGTTATTTAAAGAAAAATTTGTATAAAATGAATTCATGATTGCAGTATGATTAGAACTATGATCAATACCCAAACTGTGTCCAATTTCGTGTATTAATACTCTTAACATGCTTCTTTTACTTGAATAGTTTGAGTTTGTCAAACTTAAATCCCAATCTTCGTCTTGATCCAGATGAATCTCTATCGTTTTATTTCTATTTGGATAATATGCATGTGCAAGGACTCCACCTCTACCATCAAATTGATCTCTACAAGGCAAACCCGATTTAACACAATAATGAAATTGTTTACCGATCGAAATAACAATGTTATAATTTGTAATACTTCGAACAAATTTAATGGGAATATGTTTTTCCCAAGCTTTAAATGCAACGTTGGCGATATTGATTAACGTTCTATTAGCCAAATAGAAATGCCATTTTATCGGGTTTACGTTTTCCCATTTAGTATTGACAAGATTGTACGGTATAGGATTGTCGCGTACTCCACATCTTGGTCGTTTCATTAATTCCAAGGTTTGATTATTTAATGTGCCATCTGCTGGTAGCTTATAATACTCTTGAAAAAGTGCAAGACTTTCCGCCACGTCATTATCCGAGATACTCTTTAATGCCGAATTATTTTCAGGTAAATCTAAATATCCAAATTGATTTAAATAATTTATAGCAAAATTATCACTTTTAACAAAAGATGTTATTATCAAAACGTAAAAAAAATAAAACATTTTATACGTGTTTACGGTGGAACTGCAAATGAAACACTGGAATATTTTTAAATATATTAATTATATTTATAGAATTATAATACATTTTGTTTGTTAATCTAACTGTTGTGTGAAGCATCAAAACCTAACCATTTTACAAATAATTTATTTCCCTTCTTTCGCAATATTTTTTCCACTAAATATATCTTAGGATTTGATGTTTTCTGCAATTCCTCAGCGTAAAAAGCTCCTTGTATAGGATCTCCTTTTTCATCTTCCAATAAATACGTCACCGGGTTGGTAATTTTAATTTTAACAATTTTAAACAATTCAGTTGTCCAATTGGGTGTGTATCCTTTTGCGAAAAGCGTTTTTTGTTTACTCAGACGCAGAATATCACCCACTCGGAAATTCCCTTTTCCTGCAATTTTTATGTGTGAGTAGACCGTTTTCAATAACAAGGTCTCTTTATCACCGCCAGGCTTTACATCAGCTGGTCGCATTCCTATCGTACGGTGACGTTGATTGTTGTATTCTAATGTAACCTTGTTTAAAATATCATACCAGCTGTAACGCCCACGCAAACTAAATTGTCTGTATACTTTATCTTTTAGTGTGCGGATTAGACGCTCGACAATTGCGGCTTTCATTATCGTATATGTTGAGTAATGATTAATATTATATTTTTTCATTAATGCGGAAAATTGACTGTTATAAAATTCCTTACCATGATCACTTTGAATATTTTTCGGGCTCCGTCCCCCGGCATTTTTCAATATTTTCTTCATGGTTTCTGCAACAATCACACCGGTTTTATTTTTTATGGGTGCAGTCCAGGCATATTTTGAGAAACAATCAATTACTACTAGTATATATTTATATCCTTTATTTTCTCGAGAGAATAATTGAAACTCGGCAAGATCTATTTGCCACAGATCGTCGACACCTTTAAGTATTGTTCGTCTTCGAGCAAAATTCTTTCTTGCCGGCTTGTGTAACTCACGCACTACATCCTCTTTACTCATTTTGACTTGAAGGACTCTTTAATGGAGCAATCAACAGTTTGATGCTATTTGTTTGACTTAATAATAGCGTATTTAAATCATTTTTAAACTGTTCCCATTTTATATCTATGTTATTGTTAAGCAGTTCTATTTCATGATTTGTTGTATTTTTATACGCTTCCAAATCTCCGGATAAACTTTTAATCTTCTCCGCCAGATCCTCTTTTACTAGTAAAATTTTTGAGTTTATAATTTGTGGAATACTATCAATAATTAAATTAACTTTTGAATTAATATTTTTAAATGATGTGTTCAAATCCTGCAACTGAACGGCATTTACATTATCCACATATTTTTTGTTTGCGGCATCGTTTTCATTAATCGGTAATTGCAAATATTTTATTCTTTTACCATCAAGGTTGAAATGCCCATCAGCATCACGTTTAAATCCAATGTCTGGTGGCCCTCTAACGGTCAGGGGTTTATTTATTTTAATCTGTGATGAATGACGTCCGAACTTATCGATGCTCATGATGCGTATGATGTGTAAACAGGAGTGTGCTTTGTATTTATTAGAAAATTACATCTTTTTCACGCAATTCCTCCTCGATTGAAGCAATCTCATTATTGTGCGAATTATTCCCTGCATTTCTCGATGCGTGCAATAAACACAACCTATCAACAAGTTCGCTTAAACTGTTCCAATACTTGTATTGCGTTGGAGTATGTTGAACTTGCAATTTAAAATCAAAACCTTTGCCGATAGTATGAGAGCTGGTTGAATTATTGCGTTGTTTTGTATATGTCGGTGAGCGATTTTTAAACATGGGCTTAATAATCTCAGTATATTTTCTACTTTTCGAACCCTGTTTTTGATTTTTTGGATCGTAATTGCGGTGTAATGCATGTGTTTTTTCTAATATTGTTTTATAGTTTTTCAAATCATTTTCGTTATAAATTTGATCGTCGGGTTCTTTCATAAAGAGAAGTTCATACAAGCCTTTAGTTCCAACGTACACAGAATCACCAATTTTAAAATTTTTACCATCAACCAGTTCAACATTATAATTTCCAATCGTCCACTTTTTTGTATGACTATCGATATTTATACCGGTGGACTCATCAAGTTTTCGATCATCTGAAAATCTCTTTCTGACATATTTTCTAGGCAAGTCCTGAAAGGTATCCAAATAAGCCGCATCCACATATTCTGTTTTATTTGATACATGAGGTACCTCTTCGGCACCATGCGCTACCTCTTCGTCTTCATGAGGTTTGTCAAGAGGTTTATGAGGCTCATGAAGAGGTATATGAGGCCCATGAAGAGGATTATGAGGTTCATGAAGAGGTTTATGAGCAACCTCTTCGTCATCATGTGATTCCTCTTCACTCCCATGCGGTCTGCGAAGAGGTGTGTGAAATTCGTTGGCATCATGTTCATCATAAGGCTCTTCTTCATAATCCTCTTTACGCTTTGAGATGCCATGCCATTTTGCTAATTTTCTTTTTCGCTGAACCGGCACTTTAACTATATATTTATTTGCTCGACTGTGAGTAATAATTTCTTTTAAAGGTTCCAATAACGGCTTATATGTTTTGTTCAAAAATTCATCATTTTCTGATCGGTTTATTTTTATGGCAAACAGTTTTTTTCTTATAGCCTTTTTAATATTGATCAGTCGATGTTTAACCGCATTGTCCGTCATGCTCATTCAATCACTTGTGTGCATTTGATTGTTATAATCAATTGTCAACAATTATATAACGATCGAAACATTTGCGGTATCTGCCCTTATTCGGATCACAATCTTTGTTTATTACTATGAATCCGTATTTATCGGCCCAACACAGTCTACAGATTTTTTTAAATTTTTTAAAATCCATGTCGCTGCTCACATGATCTGAAAACGCGTGTTTCAAATTCATTTCATCTTGCTTGAATAATACGATAAAGTTGGCATTATCACGTATCAAGTGTTTGGGTATTCGTGTATAAGTCTGACATAAATAAAATGAATCGATGTTATTGTGTCTCCCCATGCTAAAATATTCCCTGATTTTCTCTTGACCGTCGCACGCAACATCATCAAAAATAAAGATTGAATTTGGTTTGGCATTCTCGGGGCTCATAATTTCCTCATTTTCTTTAAACTGAAAATATTTTATTTTTCGTATTGACTTCATAACGTTTTCCAATAGACGATACTTTGGTTGATACAACGATTTCGAGTAAATATAAATGTTCTCAAAATGTAATCCGTTTTCACTAAACAATAAACTTAACATTGCGTTTGATTTTCCACAATTGGACGGCCCACAAATTAGGGATCGTACCGAATTTGGCAATAATTCCCCATGACGCATCTCCGTCGTCAAACCCATTCCCGAGACGAACTCATCCATGTTCACAATCGGCAACGACTTTTTCTGCTTGACCACTTTCATCGTAATGCCATAAAATGGGGGTTGGATCTTGGTTATAAATAGAGGCGCTTCATAGTAAATCTTTTAAATGCATTTGTATCGCGGTGCAGGTATTATCAATTCTTTTATAAATAAGTTACCCATTGAATTACATCTACCAGGGTATCAATACTGTGGACCGGGCACAAAATTAAAAAAGCGTTTACAAAAAGGTGATCCAGGCATAAACAAGTTAGACGTAGCATGTAAACTACATGATATCGCATATTCACAAAACAAAAATTTAAGTGATAGACACGTAGCGGATAAACAGTTAGCGGAGGTCGTTTGGCAAAGAGTTAAATTTTCAGACGCATCTTTAGGTGAAAAAGCAAGCGCTTTTGCGGTGACAACAGCAATGAAAGTAAAAAGAAAATTGGGAATGGGTATGTCGTCGAAGAAAAAAAGAGGCAAGAAAGTTGCAAAAAAAAGAGTAAAGAAAGTTGAGTTGCGAAGCGTAATTATGATGAAAGCAAAAAATGCGTTAAAAGGATTTAAAAATAAAATTAAGCAAAAGAATGGTATAACTAAAGGATCACACATAGCCCTTAATGCGGCAAAACTTGCCGTGCGCAAAGTTGGTGGAAAGAAGAAAATTCGAACACCTCGTATAATTCCAGTACCTAAAGTCGGTGGTATCCTACCATTGATACCTATTTTTGCAGGTCTCAGTGCATTGGGTGCGCTTGCTGGTGGTGCATCCGGTATCGCAAAAGCGGTGAACAACGCCACAGACGCTCGTAAAAAATTTAGTGAATCTCAACGTCATAATAAAATGATGGAAGCTATTGCTCTCGGTGGAAAAACGGGGAACGGGCTCTATTTGAAACCGTATAAAAAAGGATTAGGACTCTATCTACAAACATCAAAAAACTTCTGAGTTAGCTACCTCGACGCCCGCTAACCGATAAGGACATAAATATGTTTGCACTTAAAGCAAAAATATCATATTTTAGAGGAGTCTTTATGCGTGATACCTTACCGATTCGATCTCATAAGAACGAGTCCGGTATTGTTAATCTCGATTGTGTAAGAGGTAGCGGTACGCATTGGGTTGCATACAAGAAACGTGGAAATTTCGTAAAATACTTTGACAGTTTTGGTGATCTTTCTCCCCCAAAAGAACTCTTAAAATATTTTCGAGGTAGTGAAATAACATATAACCATAATAGATACCAAGATTTTAATACATTTAACTGCGGCCATTTGTGTTTGAAATTTTTAGTATAAATACGATTGTAGATTTTAGAGTCACACGCAGTCATGTCTCAAACGTTTACTCTGCAAAGTGATAATAGCGTGCTCTCGGAAAATTATTATCCACCAATCGAATTAGACCCTAACAAAAATTATTATTTAGGTCTGATTGGTTTTCAATCTTACAACACTACTCCCAATATAGAAGACGGTTGTAACAAGTTTTACTACAAGCATAACGGTGATAAAGTAATTGAGATACCCACCGGTTCTTATGAAATTACCGATATCGAAACGTATTTGCAATCCATCCTAAAAGATAGATCAACTAACAAAGACATAAACTACAAATCGCTAATCAGCCTTAAACCGAACAATAATACCTTAAAGTGCGAGATTTTGTGTAAATACGACATAGACTTTTCACCGTCTGACAGTATCGGAACATTACTCGGGTATTCCAGTAAAATTTTAAAAGCAAACAACTTGAATTTATCTGATCTACCCGTTCAAATTATAAAAGTGTCAAGCATTAGACTTGAGTGTAATATTGTGACGGGTGCCTATTACGGTGATAAATTATCACATACAATTTTTGAATTTTCACCTTCGGTCGATCCGGGATTCGCTCTTAACATAGAACCACGAAATATTTATTATTTGCGGGTGAATGTGCGTACCATCGACAACATTACTATAACTCTTAAAGACTCCCGTTTTGGTCTTTAAGAGTTATAGTAATGTAAATTTTAGAGGAGAGAACATTTTAGTTAGACTCGAATTAAAATCGTAATGGGAATTCAATTTCACAATTCGGAAACTAATAAAGAAGCGATAACAACAATTAAAAATATCACTCGTCGTTCAACATCGATAAGACTAACACGTCACGATCTGTCAAGACTCGCGTCGTTGGGTTACAAAGTAAAATGGAAAAACTAAGTATTTTTGAAAAATTCAAAGAAGACGAGACTATTGTTAAGGAAGAATTTCATAGTTATCAACCGATAACTCAATCGTTTAACAACAACGATGAAATTCGCATTATAACACAACAACAGGATATACTCACCCTACCTTCCAATAGCTATCTATACATTTCCGGTAAAACCGATAATCCTGATGGTGCTAATTTTAAATGGACCACAAATGCTTGGGCATTTTTTTTTAGAGAAATTAGTTATAACATTAATGGAGTAGAAGTCAACAAAAATAAAGATGTGTAATTGCCACCACAATTAAGGGATACATCTCGTATAGCAAGGAAGATCTGAGAAGTTTGGAGTTGAGTGGATGGAATGAGACGTTAGATTCCGGAATGAAAACTTATTTTGATACAAACCAAAAGTTTTACGCAATTTTACCTCTCAAATGTTTTTTGGGGTTTGCTGAAGATTACAAAAAAGTGATGGTAAATGTAAAACAGGAGTTAATTTTACATAGAGCTACAACTGATATAAACTGTTATACAACCACTAAAGACCCTAAGATTAGCATAGACAAAATCGAATGGCACATACAACATATCCAGCCGAGCGATAAAGTAAAATTACAATTGTTAACCAACATTCAATCAGATGCTCCTATTTTGATACCGTTTCGCAGATGGGATTTACACGAATTACCATCTCTAAGAAAAACCGATAAGGATGTTTGGTTAGTCAAAACTTCAACCCATCTAGAAAAACCTCGGTATGTAATAATCGCATTTCAAGAGGATAAATTGGGTAAAAAAGATAAAAATGCAAGTCATTTTGATCATTGTTCGATTAGAAATTTAACCGTGTATTTGAATTCGGAGTCTTATCCGTATGATAAATTAAATCAAGATGTGTTGAACGGTGAATACACTGCTTCTTATTATGCATACACAAAGTTCCAAAGCAGTTATTATGGACGTTTCAATAAACCGATGTTAACCTATGCACAATTTAAAACTCGCATGTTATATGTATTTGACGTTTCGAAGCAAAACGAGAGCATAAAGTCATCTACAATTGATTTAAAAATTGAGATGGAGGGACATCATGCGTTTCAAGATAACACCAGAGCATATTGCCTGATTTTGTATGACAGCGTAGTTGAATACAGACCGCTATCGGGGTTGGTTCGAAAACTCTTGTGATGGAAAAAGAGTGAGTTTCAGTGCACCCGAGATATCAATAATAATCAAAGCAGATTTACCAATCTTGCACATAAAAAACCGTTGATGAGTATACTTTATATATAACATGATGATTATATTAGCTATCGATATGCAAGGATTTGTAATTGCAAAACAGTTTATACCGAAGGAAATAAGTATTGCAACAAATTATAAAAATATTCACACCTACTTGATGAAACCGACAATCGACTACTCGTTTTTAACATCAAAGGAAAAAATCCAAGCCAGATGGTTGGAAAATAATTATCACTCAATTTCATATTCCGGCGGACTCATCGATATGACAGAGATTACCAACATCTTTTACGGATTTACCCAGAATTTATCCGATGTGACGTGCGTGGTCATGGGTGTTCAAAAGGAAGATTTTTTAAAAAAACATTTTCCGAATTTTACAATATTAAATTTAGAAAGTGAAATTAATGCGCCAAAGTTTGAAAAATGTATGCATTTCTGTGTGAATCACATGAATGAATTTAGTTATTGCTCATTTCAGAATGTTAAAAAAATTTGTACTTATTTAAATAATAATTAAATTTTATATAAATGTTTTTTTTTTACTATATAAATATTAAGGGTATATGTGCTGTTGACAATGTGTCATCATTATGTAATTATCTTAAAATTAAATGTTTTGTTTAATTTGTAGTATGTATTATGAAATAAACTTTAAGACAAATTAAGCATATTTTTTCTATAATTCAAATTTTATTTGGTGTCCCTTGGAGATTCGAGTTAGGGATGTTTCACTGTATAAAAACCTGCCTTCTTATTAACTCATTTTACCTATAATAAATAAATAAATAACTAAATAAATAAATAAATTAAAATACATTTTATAAATATTTGTTTTATTTAAGCATATTTAATTTTTAAAATACATTTAATAATAAATAAATATTTTTTTAATATTGTTAATTAATATTGATAAGTAGTGAAGCATGTTTCAGAGTGGCTCAAATGAGGGTGCAGCAAATTGGATGGGACAACTGTAACAAAATAAATTAAAAATTAGTTTTAAATATTAAATTGGTAAAAAATGAATATAACAAATATATTTAATACTTACATTTTTTAACCTACTCGGTCGATTTTTACGATAGGAAATTGTTTGCCATTAACATGGTCAATCCTCGTAACTTCGAAATAGCAGGCCTCTTTATAGTTCTCATTCAGGTCGACGATGGCCTCATCAGTGAAAATGTCTAAAAATTTTTTTGGTAGCCAGGCAGCGAAATCAAAAGATGATACCAGAATTGAAGGTCCATATCTGGTTTCAATTTTGGAAAACTTATAACCTATCTGTAGATCTACAAGGTTACGTATCGGTTTTGTTGCGAGCTGCTCCTGCTCCTGACATAGTTCATTTAATTTTGAAAAATCCATTTTGTATTATGTAGTAGTAGTAGTAATGTAATAAAACTAAACTAGATAATAATTAATTTTATTTATATACTCACATAAACTTTGATAAGGAAAAATGGTAAACCAAGACAAGACACACTATCAGATATTATCTATGTTAAAATATATAATAACAAAAACAAACAAATAATATAAAACCGCAAAATTTCTTAAACTAAATTATCTATTAGATTTAATAATAAACCGCAATTACATTTTTATAACAATTCAACCTTTGTGGTAACTAATCATAACACATTATCAATCGAAACAGCAATTTTTTAAATATAAATTACATAACAAGTAATAATATTAAACTAAAATTTTATTCTATTGGTATATTTATGTTTCCCCAAGCTAAGGTATTAATACCATCTGGACATATATATCGCTTATCATCGTGAGGTGATAGAGCTAATTTATTTTGACTTTGAGTAAATATAACATGTTTTATTGACTTAAATAAAATCTGCTTTCTATATATTATTTCATTATTAAATAATGATTTTTTATAATTATCAAAATCTATATTATTATTTACAACATTTCTTTTAACACCTTTAGCTTTTTTCACGCATTTATTTTCTACATTCATAGCATACATTTTTGATCTCAATCCAACAAATTCAGTCATTAGTCTACCACCATTCTCATCTTTCATTAAACCAACTACTGCTTTATTTATTAATGGAATATTATAAACATTATTAGAATTAAAATTTGATGTATCAAATTTATTTAAGTCTAATTTCATATCTAAGTATATATCCTGGGTTTTAATTAACATAATGAAGCTATCTGTATCCATATAACATAATTTAATATTATCTCCATATTTAGGTTTCATATAATCATAATAAAATTCATACATTAATAACTTCGATAACTCTAAAACAGCAAATCCAATATAAATAGGTTTATTGTAAACAACTTTCAATCGATTCAATTGAATAGCACATAGATTTTCTGAAAATATTGAAACAGAGTTATAATTTGGTTTTGCTATTAAGGTTTGCGCACCGCGCCTTTTTCCAATATCGTTCCAATGATTTATCAGTTTTACATCAACGCGTTTGTCTACATTTTCCATTGTTTTACCAAACACACTATTATTCATTAACTTATAGAAATCCTTTTCAAAATCATTTTTAGCTGCTTGTCTCATTGATGTATTTAAATCAATGTATTTTTTTAACCAATCAGATTGTTTAAATTTTAGTACACGATGAATTTTTGTTACTTTTAAACCATGTTTTATTGCATGTTTTAAATTACGTAAATGAACAATATATTTTTTTTTATTTAATAAATTAGGTATTAATTTAGTATTTTTAAATGCTGATTTTGGTGGTACAATATTTTCAACCAGAAATGGAAGATCATTGTGTTTATCATGTAGTGATTCAGGATACTCCACATCAGCTTCTACAATATATCCTAACATTGAATCGTCTGATATTGTATGCAAATTTAATTTAAAATTTTTAATTTCACCATCTGATAACCATTTGAAATCACCAAATGGTAAAAATTGAGACATTGCCCAGCCATATAAGTTATTAGCATCCCAGTGAGGTAAATTAAATTGTTCTTTGTTAGGAAAATACTTATTTATTTCGATTAATTGTTCATTTGTTAAATTATTAGCAAGTTTTTCAATACTACTAGACATAAAACGAAATGAATCTACAAACCTTAAATTTATATTAACGTCACATTTATTCCCCTTTTTATTAATATATTCTTTTACATTGATGTTTTTAGAAAAAGAAATATATTTTTCTTTATTTTGCGCTAACACTTCTACTTTTTCACCATCACAATTAAGTTCTTCAATAAATAAATGGGAATCATAACCAGATAAGTTGTGAAAAAAAACCGGAATAAATTTCGGTACTTTATAATTTAAATTACATTCTATATGAGCTGCCCCTCTAAATTTTCCAGTTAAATGACAATGATCTCTAACTTTTGTATTTTTATCATTAATTGGTTCTTGACAAATATGACAGTCAAGTGCTTCATCATATATTTTTTGTTCATTTTCCGGTAATTTTTTTAAGGGAATCACAACATCTAAATGATACTTATAAACTGATTTCACATCAGCTGTTAGACGTTCTAAAAATACTTTTGGACTATCTAAACCAGTATACGTTACAAATTTATCTAAATTATTATCAAATGCACATTTAATCTTATTCGCAAAGGAATATGGTACATGTTTATGGGTAACGTTTGTATAAGATTTTTCAGGATCAGGTTGAGAAGTTTCTATTGGTACTAACAGACTTTCAAAATCAGCATACACCACAAACGGCACAATCATTTTATGATTAAAATTTAAAAATTTTAGTATATTTTCTGGTTTAAAAGTACCCTGTTTAGTTTTCTTTTCAGCATTCGTAGGTAAAATTGTACGAATTTTATTACAATCATTTTTTATATGTTCATTGAAATTCTTTAAATTTGTAAAAACTGTTAAACATCCATCACATAAATAGGTGCTCCCTTTATGACTTGATATTTGTGCAGAAATTAATCTAGATAAATTTTTTATTAACACGTAATGACCTGAAGTTTCATTTTCCAAGAAAAGTAAATTAATATGATTTTCTATTTTCTCAGAAGTAAAATAAATTGGTCCTACCACATTATATTTTTTTTGTTTTACATCAAATTCTAAAGAATATACATTAATACTAACATTATTTAATTTTTCAATTTTTTTTATATCAACCATTTTACAGGGGAAACTAATACCTTTTAAATTTAATGTTGTTGTGTAGTGAGGGTATGATGAAATTCTTTCTGGATGTTGACCATGTGGAACTGGATAAAGAGCTGCGTTGATGGACCAAGCTAAACAAGCATCATCATTTTTATTTTGAATGTTTATGCATGCATGAGTTTTTCTTATTTGTGTTGGTAGTTCAATAAATGAAGATCCTCGAATAGCAAGAGCAGTATATTTATTAATATTTATTTGAAAATGCGATATATTTACTAATGCCCATCCGCTACCTCTTTCTTGAAACTCTTCACTCTTTTTACATATTATATCGGAGAATTGATCTAATATTTCATTTAAATCTGAAGTGGGTGTTATAATTATATTTTTTGTATTAAAAGATTTTAAGTCGGTTTCATAATCTTCCCCATCTTTATTTCTTATATAATCAGCAAATAATTGCATATTCACTTTTAAACCTTTCTCCGATTTTCTCAGTGGTTCTATTAATGATAGTATCGAAGCTTTATGTTTATTAATAAATGATGGTATATCTACAATAGTTGATGAACTTGGTCTAATTCTATATGTAGCTATTCTATTTTTAAATGCTGTTTCAACCATTTCTATTCCATCTAGGTCAGATACTTGTGAAGACGTTTTATTCAAATGTTTCTGCGATCGTAGATGTCCTTTATATTTACCCAACGAAGTAAAATCTAAACAGCATAAATCACACTTCATCTTTATTTTTTTTGTTATTGCTATATCAACGTTTCCATTGTTATCGGAATCGGGAGAAGGTCTCTTGGATGTAGCTTTAACCTTCATGGTTTTCTTATGACTAACATAATCACTGCCACAATTAAAAATTACCCCACATGTATCACATAAAATAGTATGCTGATGAACGTTATCTAAATGTCTTTTAAAAATATCCTCTCGAGAGAATTTAATACAACAAATTTCACATACATAGTTATTTATATTTTTATGTGTTAATAAATGTCTATTGAAATTATCCCGACGTGAGAAAGATTTATTACAGACAGTACAAGAAAACATTTTTACAACTTATGTAATATTGCGTTCGATGCAAATAAATTTATTCTCATATAGTCGTGAAATCCAACAAGGTCAGCTTTCAATATAAATAAACAAATTTATTGACCCATCTAACCGCAAGTTTCCTACTTCTTATACTAATAATATGTTTATGTTATATTATTGTATCTCATCTAACCACAAATATCCTATTCCACGTTATTATAATAACATCACGCTTGTTTACATATTCATATAGATATGATATTATTACGCGTCATCAAAGTGGAGGAGCACGTTTTACAACTTCTTATACTTGCACATTATTTAACCGCAGCCTATTACATATTAGAATAACAATAACAGCACGCGTCATAGTGGAGAGGCGCGTTTTATACCGTCATCAGTACCGTATGGTCAAAAAAGCTTAGGAGCAGGCCAAGTAAACATTTTTATTTCAGATTCGTAACCTACGCAATGAGACCTTTCATTTGAGTACCATAACGGCCTTATTTGCAGCACCGGAAGTCAAACATCCGGTCGCCATTTTTGATTCTAAGATAATGATAACCACTTCCGGTCGCCATCTTGGATTTATTTTTGACACACCCTGTATATACAAAGTCTTTCGATCACCCTGTATATGCTCGTTTGCTTGCTGCCGCTAGGTGGCTGCTGCTGTCTCTCATATTTTCCATCCTTCCATTTCCAATTTCTGGTTCTCACTCACACACAAGGAGCTCTTATGGATGACGTCACCTACTGCTCGACGAAGAGGCGCGGATGACTCATCTATTGGACTGTTTACATATTAATATGGATATGATATTATTGCACGTCATCAAAGTGGAGGGGCACGTTTTACAATTTCTTATACACATTATAACACAGCACCGGAAGCGGAGGAGCGGAGGGCCCAGAACCCGCTTATTCTATCTACTATTTTATAAGACAAAAAGGTGTATTTCCTTACTCCTACATTGATAATTGTTTAAAATTAAATGAAAGAAAACTGCCTGCAATTGAAGAATTTTATGATAAATTAAGAGAAGAAAATATTTCGATAGAAGATTACCAACAAGCTTGTGATGTATGGGATTTATTCAAATGTCAAACTATTGGTGATTATGCTGACATATATTTAAAATCAGATGTTCTAATTTTAGCAGACGTTTTTGAAAATTTTCGTAAAATTTGTTTGAAAAATTATAAACTAGACCCGGCACATTACTTTACTGCCCCTGGTTTAAGTTTGGATGCTATGCTAAAATTTACCAAAGTAAAATTAGAACTACTAACTGACATTGATATGTTACATTTTTTTAAAAAGGGTATCCGTGGTGGTGTTAGTACATGTGTTGGTAGACAAGCTGAAGCAAACAACAAATTTTTACCAAACTATGATCCCACTAAACTAATCTCATTTTTAATGTACCTTGATGCAACTAATTTATATAGTAGTATAGATCTATTATGGAAAGTGGTTGAGAATGAAGCACTCGTAACTTTTTAAAAATATTTATTAATAAGTAATATATTTAGTGTACATTTTATTTGTAATAATATATAATATATAAGTAAGAAACAATGTTAGAATAATAATTGATAATATGTTAACAAAATTGTACAATGTTGAATTATTAAAACTAATGGTATTTTGAAAACTTGCTGTTATGTTTTTATTATTTTTTAACCTATAAATGATGTTGTATCCTAAATAGTTGTTGGCATTTATCGAGGTCTTGCATGTTTTTGGATGGTAAATATAGTCCATATCCATTTGTTTCCATGTTGAATTTTTAATTGAAATATAACATTCGTTTGTATTTTTTGGTTTTGACACATACAATGTGTGGTTTAAAATTGTAGAGAGTAAAATAAAAGTTGTTGCATTCATGGCGACGGCAAAAGATACAATAATCAATGTTGTTGTGTAACATTATATAAGTAAATGTTTTAGCCTGAGAATCAAATAGATTTAAAAAAAAAAAGTGGTGACTATGACAGGTGTAGCTTTAGAAAAGTGGCATTGAAGAAGTGTGCCAAGTTGGCCTTGGAAGGGTGTGGTGAGTTGGCCTTGGAAGGGTGTGGCCATGGCTTTGAGGAGGCGTAGTCATGGCAATGGCTTTGACCTTGGAAGGGCGTGATGGTCTTGAGGAAGCGTGACCATGGCCTTGACCTTGGAGGGGCGTGATGGCCTTGAGGAGGCGTGGCCATGGCAATGGCCTTGACCTTGAAAAAAGTGGTGGGAGGTGCCCTAGCGCGCACCTTCTTTTACTACTGGCCACCACTAACGAATCCCAATCATGCACACCATTCCTGATTGAACGATACCAAATAAGTGCCTGTCCGCTAAATAAATCTACTGCACTATCGAAGAGGCCCTCCTTTGACGTATGCCTGGCAATTCTTAGTTCATTAACTTGGTCTAGAAAAGAATTTACAGATATCTTCGAAGCACCATCAAATTTTATATTCCATAGGTAAACAGGTACTTGTTTACTTGTTGAGTGATATGCTACAACCGGTTGAGCGGATAAAGTTGGCAAAGTGTTATCAGGAGTTTGTACCCAAGGCCCTAATGATTTCTGTTGCTCATCGAAATCATCCTCAAGAGAAAGAAGCTTTATCTTCTGTTCTTGGCAAAATTCGATTTCGTCTTGTTTCTCGCTAACAAAATGTTCTAATCGGCCTGAGATATAAAATTGTCAAGTTGATAGTCTCCTATAATGTTGATTTGTGCCATTATATTGATCAATCAATGCCGAAATTGATTCTATACTTGAAGTTATTTCGGCTTTTTCGAGTGCAAATTCTAAATTTTCAACAATTTAAGTCAAATCAGCTCTACCTTTATCTCGCAGTATTAATTTTTTCAAACCTTTTCTTTTTACTTCATTGGCCGCGTTAGTTGATTGTCCTCTTAATCGAAGTTGATAAGAGATGCCAAACATCCGTCGGTTCCATTATTATTGAGAATTATATATAAAACAATATTATGTAAAGCAAAGATTGCTATTAAATTCTAATGCTATTCCAAATTTATTATCAAAACTAATTCTTTAAAAATTATTTGCAAATCGCAAGAAATTACGAAATCAAATAAATCAATTGACTAATTTATTGCAAAAAATAATATTGGAGTAATAAATTGATATATTCAAACTCGATACAGAATTTAAAAAAACGCAAAGTGAAACAAAATAATTGCGAACATATGTTTAAAGACTCAGTAGATGTAATGCGCAAAAGGGCATAGTAATCAAACTAAGACAAACACTAAACATCTAAATATAACAATCACACCAATTAATAAATTTAATAAAGAAGTTTTACTTTTTATATTTGATGTCAATATAAAAAATCAAAAATACAAAAAGCAAATAGTTATATTCAAAATATAATCTGCTAACCAATAACACGAGAGTATTTAATTACATATTTTATGTTCAAGGTAAACATAAAACGTAGAAAAATTTCGCAAAAACGCGCAATCACTCAATCAATAATTAACCATTAACACTGAACATGTAAATATTACAGTCACTACACCGATTAATAGATTTAATAAATAAATCAATAAATTTATGTATTATTATCACAAAATATAAATAATAAACAAGCAAAATAAATTCAAGGTTAGTATTGGTACGAGAGGGATAAATAATTTAAAAGCAAAAAAATTGTTGTTTGTTCTTTCCACAGATGAAAATATTTTAAATTATTATCAATAATCACAATCAATTTTATTTTGGTTTATTCGGGATTAAGAAAGGTAATTTGTGGATGCCGCTTAATTATGATATTAATATTTTAAGCCCCTTGCGTTGGACGCCAAATTTGTTACGGCTTCTTTACTTAAGCGCGTTCACTTGCTCTCGGCAGCTATTCAGTCATCGCGGGGTGTGAGTTGAAAGGTTTAATTAATTAAATTAAGCAGGCCTGGGCGCCAGTCAACAGTTTAAGAAAAATTGACAGAGAGGGAAGGAATAAACCAAAATGCATGTACCCATAAAAATATATATTCAGTAAAAAATCTGGTTATTTTAAAAAGCAATATATTATATTTTTTTATTACTTCTTATATTTTAAGCAATAGATTAAGCAAATATAATTAAACACAAAATGACAATTTAGCCGAGCCTAGCGCCTAAGGATGAATAGGATAAACGTGCCAGATTGTGATCTCGTGGCGAGTTTGCAGTGGAGACTTTAAATTGACAAGTTTAGGCTTCTGCGGGTACCATCAATATTTACGGCCTGGTTGGAATAAATAGAACTGATATTTCCTTTAGTATAGGCTGGCTACTGGGTTTACCATAGACAATGTTTCCATTTGGCATCGACACGTGGCATTCCCGATCCTTTACATCATAATTTTCCTGCTGGACTCGTTTCCGTTAGTTTCTTTCACAATCACAGGTACCACGACAATCGGTTTTTCATATTAAGGAGGGTATGATTAAATTGAAACCCTGGCTGGCTTTACAATTAATTTTTACATCAATCTATTGCTTATTTAAACTTAAATCAACGAATTTACTCACTATTGAATCTTACTAACTTTAATTAAATCAATTATTCATCTGAAGGAATTTATAGGGATTGATAAGAATGTTAAAATAACCACCACCACTTACATTTAATACTTTTCACGAGGAAATCCAACACCAAGATCAGGACGATAATGCACGATACTAATTACTGACATCACAAACACTCTAATGCTCAAAATATCAAGCTAATTTTCTCTTTTACGTTATTCACCCGAACCACACGAGTCCGCGGCCTGCGGAAAAAAGCTTCTAATTCTGTCGGTCTGTACGTCCTCCGGCGGGGTACCAGAAAAAATTCTTTCTTTTTAAGCGCACGCATTCGCGCTGCGCAAAACATTTTCAATTTAAAAATAGTAACAATAGCAATGAAATTAATACAATTTATACTTAATTAAATTAAATAAAAATCTGAACGTTACATCTTTTAATAATATTTTTAGTTGATTTTTCGTTTTTGTATATGATATCCATGATTGGATTGTTTGAACTTTTTTTTCAAATAGTGCAGTTCTTTTAATTTTTTACCTTGATTTTGTAAATCGTCTGTGATCCAATAATTATGACGTTGTGTAATTAATTGTTTTTTATTTAACATGTTGCAATAAATGATCTAGCAAGTGTGCCGTAGAAAACATCCATATATTCATTAATGCTAGTTAAAATCTTTGACAAAGTTAGTCATGGTATTATTATTCAAAATAATTTTATTTATAATTTTTTTGGAACTTAAAACAACTTTTTCAGAAAATGAGCATTCTAAAAACTGCGCTGTGTGGTCAGAGAATCCGGCTTCTATTACTGTGCTTTTGAAACCATGGCTATTAGGTTCCATTAAAAAACAACTGATGATGACGTTATATCAGGCAAAACAAAGCATACATTTAGTTGGTAGGCACCCTTAAAAAGGTGAATCCAACACGTCCTGGGAGCAAAGTCTTTAGAAGATTCACCACCTACGCTTACCAAAAATAAAAAAAAAAAAAGGACACATACTGACAAAGTAGCTGCTGAAATGGCACCCGTGCCGGTGCAGCAGCCGCTGCCTACCACCTCGAACGAAGCTGCAGCAATGCAGCCTCCTTTCCAGGGCCTATTGGAAGACAGGCCCAAAAAGAAAGATAAAGGCCGGGCTAGGGATAAGACCACCACCAGAACGAAAGTCACGGCGTTCTTGCACCAGGTCGGAACCATGAAGGCTCATATGTCCACCATTGCTACCCTCACCAGGAAGATAGAGGAAATTGGGGAAGCTTTTCGAGTCTTAGCGGACTTTGTAACTAAGAAGATTCTTTTACCACCGACGCTCAGTCTTACCGGTTTTCCCCTCAAAGTGGAAGAGAGAGACCGAACAATAGTCGTGACGTAGGTCGCCACTAGTATTAGTTATTGTGGGAGTGGTTTTGCGTGGAAGTTGCGGTCTCTACGTCTTCACCGCCGAGCAATGTTAGATTTCCCCCAGGGGTCGGGGCTTGTCCATGGTTAATCATGGAGGTATCAAAATAGTCACCGTCCCTTGTCGGTTTGGTTCCAACACGGCGGTAGACGGCCGAGAGCGGAGCTAGTGTTCCCGGTGTCGTCGTAGCGTACGTGGAGTTCCAGTGTGAGTAAGCCGGGGTCAGTGCAGAGGTCGTCCTTGCGCCATATCCATGAGGAACAAACGTGGTTTCTAGAGCGTTATCACATTCGGTAGCGGGGGTCGTCATCGTAAGGGCAGAAGATCCATAAGGCATAGCGGGGGCCCAGTAGAATATCCAGAGGCATTAGAGTGGGTCGGCATCGAGTAGTAAGAGCGCGGCGGGTTGTCGATGTTTAATTTGCATCGTGACTATCGTGATGGTATAATTCCAATCAGGAGTAGCGTAGGTTTGCGAGCGTGAGATTCGACTGACTGGAATTTCTTGAATGGATTTCATTTATACCATCACCCTGTCTGTGATTGGTTCTCGCACATTTTAAATTGAACGTGTGTTTGGCAAGTGGCGCCGCCTGGTGCCCGTAACACCAGAAACCTGAAGAGGAGATAAACGTGAGGGCCATCACTGTCACTGGCGGCATACGCCGACTTGACTCTTCCCCCACGTAGACAGAGTCTGAATCCGACGTCAAAAATGCCGGCCAAGATCAAACGCCCCCAACGGCTCAAACCAAGAAGGCAAACAAGAAGAAGAAGACCCAGGTTGAGTCTATAACATTTATTGATGGACCTTCAGTCCTCCACCCTCGATCAGTAATTCTAATTCTTTTAAGTCTTGTCCGCCGGCTTTTGAATTGACTAGCAGAAGCAAATACCCAGAAACTTCTAAAGATAACCAAATTGTTATTCTTTCATTACGCAATACTCAAGAGGGTATTTGCATTTCGACAGCCGCCTCCGATGATTGCAGAAAGGCAACTTCCTATCTCAAATCGGCGGGTGTGGGCTTCCACACTTGGTCAACGGCCGAGAAGAGATGCTTAGAAATTGTCATCCGGTACGTCGCTGAATGTTATACCGAGCAAGACGTGAGTCAGGTTTTTGGCGATCTAGGCTTCTCCCCCTTCTAACATGCATTGTATAAGAAACAAGCACGTTTGGCTTAGCTTGGTATTAGTGCAGCTTCCTTAAAGCACCAAATCTTCTGAAATCATTGGGTTGAAAGAAAACGTAGTGGTGGCATTCCTCAATACCACAAATGCCGACGTTTGGACCACACAGCTAAACGTTGTTTTTCTAAGACGCCAGTCTGTCGCATCTGTTCCGGGCCCCATTAATCAATGGTCTGCCTAAAAGTTACACCTTCAAGGTGTGTTCTTTGGGCGGGTTTGCACCCCGCCATTTTTAAAAGATGTTTCTTTTATCAGAGATTGTTAACCTTGCACGGCAAAGCAAATAAATCAACCTCTTCGACTCCCGCGGCCGCTCCGGCTCTAGCTCAGTCATCTTCTAAGCCAGCAGGTCCCAGCAAACCTGTAATTGTCATAGGCAAATCTTTTGCTAACGCGGTTGCTTCACCGGCAATTCTTCCGATTGCGAGCGATATGTTGAACAACTTTAACAATTTTCATAAGAAAATAATGGCATCTCTTCTTCAGAAACAGTAATGGTTAACAAGGAACCATTACTTTATGTTTGCTTCTGGAACGCCAATGGCATTTCAGATAAAATGGGTGAGGTAGAACGGTTCTTTATCCAAAAAAACCTCGACATCATGTTGGTGTCCGAGACAAACCACCGTTCCATCCAATCGTTGAAACTACCAAATACTTTTCGTATTTGGGGCTGTCGGAGATTAGACTAAGGCACGGGACTTTTATCTTTGCAAAAAGATCACTGGACCATTCTAAGGTCCACACCCCTAAGCTAGTCTCTCTAGAATCAAATGAAATAGTAGTCAATGTGCTCGGCTTAAGGACACTAAAATGCGCAGCTGGGTACCTCAGCCCGAGTAACCAAATCAAAACGGCGGACTTTAAATTGGTCTTATCTAACCTTCTCTTTACAATCATTGCTAGGGATTTCAACTGTAAACACCCAGCGTGGAATAGTTTCAGACAAACGTCAAAGGTCGGACGTTGCTCGACTTTATAGAGCAAAAAGGGTTACAAGTAGTGGGTCCAGAGAAACCCACCTTCTATTATAGCGCAGGGCACCAAGGGAACGTTCTTGATGTGGCTGTATTCAGGAACGTCAACCTTGATTACATCATCCGAGTAGTCAACGATATGAGTTCCGACCACCTCCCCTTCTTGCTAGAGCTCTTTGGAAAGGGGTTACCTTAGGAAAGAGGAAAGGAAAAAGAGATTAGGCTCTTTTCTCACGTTTCCTTAAAGAGAGTATCAGACGCATGACTCCGGTGAGAACGGCCGCGGACATCGATAGGGCTGTCAAACTGTTTTACGCGCCAAATCTAGCAGGCTTCGGAAAAAGCCTCTAAAACCCATCAGGTTTGCGTTGATAATTTTTTTGGACTAATTCGGGACGTGAAAGACTTAATCCGCAGACGAAATGCCGCTAGGCACCTTTGGCAGCGGGACCGCAACTTCTTAGATCGCCTGACATTAAACGCTTTTCATGGTGAGGTGAGAAAAGCCATAAGGTCACACAAAGAATTGTGCTGGAAAAATACCTTGAAATCCTTCACGGAGGACGATCATCCAATGTGGAGAGTCTCCAAGTTCTTAAGAAACAGGCCGGTCCCCATTCCAGCCATTCATGTCAAAAATGGGGTACAATACTTGCTTGAGGGTAAGGCCGAATCATTTTCCGACAGCTTGAAACTTCAATGCTCCCCAAAAAAATGTTCAAATTTGGAGCACGTCAAAAGGGTTGAACGGGTTGTTAGAAGAGCCCTGAATGCCGCTAACAATGACGCGCCGCTGCAAAGCGTGAGACCGTCTAGAATACGAGAGATTATACAAAGACGCAAAATCCGGTTAACTCCAGGCTCTGACCGAATTCCTAATAGAACGCTAAAATGGTTTTCGCACAAAGCGATAATGGTTTTCACCAATATTGCTAATGCGACCTTTTGCACTAGGCATTTTCCTACGGTTTGGAAAAGCTCAATTGTCATTAACATCCCAAAACCTGGGAAAGACCGGCAGATTCCTCAAATCTGCCGGCCTATCAGTTTACCAGGGCGTTCGACTGTAACAAATCTGTGTGTTATTACACACAAAATAGCTAGAACTCTTGACTCTTCTGGGCAAATGGACGTTATTTATACAAATATGTCAAAGGCTTTTGATAGAGTTGAACATAATATTCTCTTAGCTAAGCTTAAAGATTTTGATTTTTGTAGTTCATCCATTGTACTGATGTCATCTTATTTCAAAAAGCGTGAGTCGTATGTCACTTTCAATTACTATAAATCTAATTCTCATTCAACATCTGGTGTTCCACAAGAATCAATATTGAGGCCCATGCTGTTCAATTTATTTATTAATGACCTTTCCACATCACTAGGTTGTCAGCATCTTCTATACGCAAATGATCTTAAAATATATTCAAAGATCAACAGCATCAATGACTCTTTTCAGTTGCAGAACATGTTAAACCAAATTTGCACTTGGTGTTAGCAATTAGATTTAAACATTAACAAGTGTAAGTTTATGTCATTTACACGCAAAACTAATGCCATAAAGTTTGATTATCTTAAAAATAGCCGTTCAGTTGAAAATGTTAGTACTTTTAAAGACCTTGGTGTTCACTTTGATACTAAACTAACGTTTAACTATCACATTGAAAACGTTGTACAGAGTTCTATAAAAGCTTTAGGATTTATTCATCGTAACACCAATAGTTTTCAAAATCTTAGTGCCTTAAAGGCTTTATATAATTCTTTTGTGCGTTCTAAACTGGAATACGCTTCTTTAATTTGGTATCCACAGAACCAACATCAAACACAACAAATTGTAAGTGTGTATTTGTAGTAATTTAAATAATATGCCACCCTGCTGTGATATTTTTAATGATAGTATTAAGTATTTATTTAAACAAGTTACTTAATTTTATTTCATTTTATTTTTTTTTTTGCAAATGTTAATCTTAGTTTAAATTGTTTAGTTTTTTTATGTATTTTTATTATTTTATTTTATTTGTATATGGTATTTTTTTTGTATGTTGTCTTGTAATTAAGAATTGTTTCCTGTTGGGCAATAAATACCTATGATTATTATTATTATTACTATGCACCTTGAGTAAGGTCATAAAAAAGGCTATCTTAGATATTATTCAAAATTACGTTGATTCAAATAATATATTCCGTTGCATCAGCATGGATTTTGTTGGAAACATTCTTTGGTCCACCAGTTAAAAAGGGCCCCAGGGATGGTCCTTTTCGACGTGTAAAAACCAAACAAACAGACAAAGTCTGGCATAAAGGTCTTCTCTACAAACTCTACAGTCAAAATGTTACGGTCCATTTTTCATCTGGAGATCGGCAACCAAATATACATCTTGGACCTGAAACGATTAAGGTAGTTAATAGTTTTCAACTTAATTGGAACTATTTAATTGTTAAATTAATTAATAGTTTAATTATCAGATATGTTAGGGATTAAGTGAAGTTAATTAATTAGTTGCTTACCTGTCGATATTGATGATTAATTGCTGGATTACATCTGATATCGATAGTTAGCCGATCTTGGATTCCGATAACTTCCTTCTACCAATGTAACATCTGGAAAAAATAGAATTGTTATTAGTTGATTATAATTATTATTAGTGGGAATTATAATTAGAAATTGTTTAGTGTCAAGAAGTCGGATTATCAACCAATTTTGTTGTTATTATTAGTTTAGGTTATGTGAGTTATTATAAGTTCACATCTTAGTTGAATCTTAGTTATTGGGGGAATTAATTTTATTATTGCTTAATTAATGTCTACTTACCATTATCTGATATTTAATCCGTTATTGTGCACATACACAGGCACTGTCACTTCACTGTCAGTGTTGTTGTCAAACGCCATATTGATTGTTGCTGGGACAGGGCGTGGTTGGCAATCCTGTGTACTGATGAAAGGGTGACAGCATTCACTTGGTTGTTGCGGATAATTTAATTGCGCATCACTTTCTCGCGAATCGTGGTCCGTTAAGCGTGGGTGTCCGTCTTCATATAGGGCAAGTGGAATAAATCCATGGCCATCCGGGCCGATTAACTGCTCTAGAAGATTTTTGTGGGTGCACAATTTATTGTGGAGGATTTGGTTTCCTACCAAATTAATATTTTGTGAAAAGTTTGGTTAAATGCAAATGTGCAACCCAACGCTTGATGCGGATTTTTGACCCCACGTGGACCACGCGCGAACACTACGAAGCCGCACAACAACTTAGGTAGGATTAAAGTTTAAGGTAAAGAGACATTAATTAATTTTAGTTTGTGGTTATAGGCTTCGAATTCACATTTATCTTCAGATTAAATGTAAAATCTGATTGCTTCATCCTCCATACTCTATACTGCTGTATGCTTGAGTGAGCTGGTCAAGCAAAAATGAATAGGAGTGGATAGGAATTATTATCAGACTTGGAAAATGGTTAGAAAGAGTCAAGATTCAACTACTATTAATCAGGAGCTGTGACAACTGGATCTGGTTGGAAGGAGCTGTCCGTTCCTTGGATTTGTATTATGTTATATGTGTATTTTGTCAAATATCAGGTTCAATTTCAATTAATTATTAACCAGTTAGCCAGGTTTTCTTCACTATTTTACTATTGTATTAACCGTCATATTTTAACTGGTAACTGAAGGTAAATTCATTTATTTCATATTCAAATCGATGATTCAATTGAACATCGGGCAACATAAATAGTTGCTAACATCCATGTTTGTGAACCAAGGTTCACATGAACTTAAGTATAGCTTTAAGCATTTTAAAATTTTAATTCAATTTTAAAAGTAGAATTCTAGAGTACAATTTTATTGTTAAGACGTTGAATTATCTGTGTCGGGTGAAACCATTCTATTACAGGGTCTTGTGCAGGGATAGCGCTATTCCGGACATAACGACAGTGAGTATTAACCATCTTATAATTTACTTTTATGTATACCTTTACCCAGATAATTCAAGTCTGATATTTTGCAAAATTGTGTTGTACTCAACAAATATTGATCTTGAACGGTGTATTATTTATATCGAATTTTTGTTTTGAAGCATTATTGGCATTACTTTATTGGTTTTGCCAGTGTGCTTGATTTTGGATCTTTTTTTTGCGATTCGACTATTGTTGAGTATTATTATAATGTTTGTGTACGACCTCTCTAACAATATTAATGACATTTAGTCATTGACATAGATTTTTTTTATTATCATTGAAGCGGAATCTTTCTAATAATTATATACTCTGTTTTTAAATTAGAGATATACTTTTAATAAATATACTTTTTTTTTAATTAAAATTAGAGCTATTAATCTCTAATTAATTTACTCTGTTTAAAATTTAGAGTTATAATCTAATAAATATTAGATAACTTGGCCTTTTTTTTTCTTTTCTTAACATCCATATATGGTATCAAGTTCTACCTATTAGGAGGTGTGATCAATAACATACAGGGTGGACTTCAAAAGAGATCCCGTGGGGCTCACTTTTTACCACCCCCGTCTACACTGAGCTACGGCGGCAAGAGAAGCCCTGTCCTCCTCCTACTCAATAAAGAAGAAAAGAAATATAGTAGGCCAAAGGGAGCGTGACAAAAACTTTCCGTCCTAATAGCCTCATACCTAAACCGTAGAACCTTGGCTGTTAGAATTCAGAAACACGTTTCTTCCACGCGAAATATCACGGCAGGGGTCCCTCAAGCCTCCATTCTCTCTCCGGTCCTTTTTAACCTCTTCGTTGCGGATAAGCCTTCGGGATCGAAGCACGGGGTTAAAATGGCACAATATTCAGTCGATACATCGCTCCTGTACTTGTCAAGATCACCTCTGGTGATCACCTCGAGGCTACAAAAAGCCATCAACGTACTGAAATGCTGGTTAAATGACTGGCTAGTAAAGGTCAAACCGGATAAAAACAAAGCCGTTTTTTTTACTCAGCTACGGAATGCACCTCATAAAAACGTCTGTCTCGACGACGTTCCCATACCGTGCTCCGATTCTGCTAAGTATCTGGGGATTACCTTTGACAAAGGGTTCACGTACAAGTTGCACGTGCAGTCAATTCTCGATAAGACTAAATTAGCTAAAAATCTTCTAGTTCCGATGCTGCGGCAAAACAATGGTCTCTTTCTCCTTAATAAAGTCCGGTTATACACGTCTACCATCAGACCTATGATGACGTACGCGTGCCCCATCTGCGGAATCGCCGCAAATACGTATCTAGATAGGTTAAAATTGTTCCAAGGCTTGACCTTGCGGTGGCTCACTGAAACTTCATGGTTTGTCCAAAATCGTGATATTCAAACCAATCTCGGGGTTCCACCAATACACAGGCATATCAAAGCTTTGGCCGTAAAATACTTTGACAATTTCGCGGTTCACTTTAATCCTATCTGGCCCGACATGCCAAGTCAGATAAGGAAGTTTTGCGACACAAGCATCCAGTTAATCAATCAATTAACATTTCCTAAAATTCCTTTCTTCTTCCGTCAGCCTATAGAACGCATATGTCCCCTCTTTCGACACTGTTTTTGTCTTATTTAATTTATCATCAGAAGATTTATGAGCTTAAGGTCTCGAACTTCCAGGCAGTTTAACGGGTTGGTGGAGGGGGGGGGGGGGAGTTTAATCGGTTGGCGCCTGCATTTTGTGGTTGAAATCGACACTTGCAGTCTTTAGAAGTTTCTCCTTCCAAGTTACAAAAAAAAATTTCTACTCGTATAAAATAATTACGGCAGTACGGCAGAGACGGCATGTACAAATACCAGCGCTAACGAAAGTTAAGCAACGGCCGCACTGGTCACAACTTGGATGGGTGAATCCAAAGTGATGCCGAGCGTAGCGTTCTTCCCAATATGGGTCCGTTACCTCATATAGGCATTCATACATGTCTTCTCTGTGACTCGGTGTGTCCGAATATATATATATATACAAGGTGTCCGGAAAATACGTGTACAACGTTTGACGACAGACTCCTGACGTCAAAATAGGTCGATCTAAGCCGACTTAGTTATATCCAAAATTGTCTCGTTTAGCCGGTAGAGGGCGTCAAAAATTTGTAAATATTAAAAAGAAATTACCTGTAACAATAATTTTTTAAGTGACCTTGTTGCTATGGCGTTTAATAATTTGACAATTATTGACAAATTGTCACCAGTCTATGAAATTTACTCAAGTATACGATCAACATTCTTGAATTACAAGTTCATTTTACCATTAAAAATGGAAAATTATACAAACTCTCAGAAAGTTGACATGCTCCTGGTATACAGGTTTTGTCAAGGAAATGGGCGTCAGAGTGTTAAGGTTTACATGGAGAGGTTTCCTAACCGTCAAATACCAAACCACCAAACATTTGCCAATATTGAGCGTCATCTTCAGGAAACGGGCAGTTTTGAGAAAAAGTTTGAAGGCAGGGGTCGTATGCGAACAACTCGAACTGTGGAAACAGAAGAGATGATTCTGGAAAGAGTTGAAGAAGAACCAAGTACCAGTACCCGTCTCTTAGAACGTGAGTTAAATGTTCCTAAAACGATTGTCAATGAGGTTTTAAGAGAACAGTTGTTACATCCTTACCACATACAAAAAGTCCAGGAACTTTTACCGACTGATCCCCCTATGCGGCTTACATTTTGTCAATTTATTAGAAACAAAAGAATCCTTGTTCCAAATTTTTGTAGAAAAATTATGTTTACTGACGAGGCATGCTTTACAAGATCAGGGGTAACCAATCTGCACAACGAACATATTTATTCCGATGAAAATCCACATGCCATTAAAGTTGCACATCATCAGCATCAATTTAAAATTAATATTTGGGCAGGTATTATTGATCACTATCTTATTGGTCCCATTGTTATTCCAGACAGGTTAGATGGAAATATTTATTTAAATTTTTTGCAAGACACATTACCAATTCTTCTGGAGAATTTGCCCCTTTTACTTCGGAGGGAAAAGTGGTATATGCATGATGGTGCCCCGCCCCATTTTTCCGTTGCCGTTCGGCAATACTTACATCATCAATATCCCAACCGATGGATTGGAAGAGGCAATGATGCACCAGTAAAATGGCCACCACGTTCTCCTGAGTTAAATATGTGTGACTTCTTTTTGTGGGGCGCTATTAAAACAGAAGTTTACAAGACTCCGGTAAACACACGCGATGATTTATTGCAGCGGATTTTAAATGCAGGCAACCATTTTAATAATCCCGAGACATTAGATAGGGTCCAATATCATTTTTTAAAGAGTGTTAATAAGTGTATTCAGCAAGATGGCGGTCATTTTACACATTTGCTTAAGTAATGTTTTTGTTTTACTTAGTTTCTTACAATAGATACTTTCAACTTTGTTATACTTTTGTTTTTTTTGACGCCCTCTACCGGCTAAACGAGACAATTTTGGATATAACTAAGTCGGCTTAGATCGACCTATTTTGACGTCAGGAGTCTGTCGTCAAACGTTGTACACGTATTTTCCGGACACCCTGTATATATATATATATATATAGATGTAAAACAACTAATACTCCTCCAAAATATATACACGCTGATAGTACTGGCCTCCAGAACGGAGGCAGGTACGAAAAACTGGAGGCAAATACGTTTTGGTGTGTATATCAATTTATTTCAACATAACACTTTACTAGAAGTCATTCTACAAAATTTTGTTCGGTGACCATTTCGACTCATACACATATACAGTTATACATTGTAGTACATTAAAGTCAACACTACGTGGCGCTATGCTTTTATACTGATATACATATTTTGTTGCGGGCCAGTAGAATAGGCCTCCTCATAAGTTAACGTTCTAATACGCCTCTTACAATTGGCAACATAGCAAATACAATTTATAAAAATAATTATATACTTTTAATATATCTAAACGGTTCACGTTGTTTATTAGTTTTGTATAGAAAATATGTAAAAATAAAACAGAAAATATTACTCAACTTTACGTCCAATGAAACAAATAAATAACATTTTTTTATAATATATTATAAATATTTTTTAAATAATTCTATCTAGGTATTGTGCTATGTAGAATAGATTTTAAAAATATTATAAAATCGCAGATATAATACTATTTAATATTTCTTTAATAATAAATTTTTAAAATGTGCAAACAAAAAAAAATAATTATTTTTAGATATATTTTTTTAAATAAATCTTGTTTAGTAAACTTGACATAATTTGCATGTTAAATTAAAATTAATTCTTTTCAGTTTAACACTAGAGAATTGCCAGGTTTAGTCGCACTGTCCTGTGGGGGTGCTACTAGTAGTATTGTTATGAAAAAATATTAAATCCTATCATATCTACAAAAATATCGGCAAACCTTTTTTTCTAGAAAAATATTGACACGTACAGCGCCGTTTTTGAATTAAAATTAGTTCTTATGGGACAAAACGCCAACCAACTCAATATCCAAAAGATAAGATTTTAATTATCACTTTTTTATATTATGTTGAACTACAGACAATATTCTATGTTTTCATGTTTTTGTTTAAAGATTTGAAGTTATAATTAACGAGTAAAAAATTAATAAAGAACTAAGTAAAAACGCCACATTAAAAAAATTAATTGCGGAGAAACGACTTATTGCATCAAATTTTTACAATTTAATGACACAGAGTAGACTTTCTTCTACAATGTGTGAAAATTTTATTTAATTATATTCATGCGTTTTCTTGCTGAGTTTGATTCTGTAAAGCCATATAATAGCACAACTATTTTCCCCCCTTAATTAAAGTTATCATTATTTTTTTATCAATTTGAATAAATTGTTAGATCATTAATTACGGAGATAAATATAACTATTCCATATTTACATAATTAAAATTATGGTACAAAAGAGGTTTTTTATGTTATCTAACTAGCTATAACAATAATATACTATTGCAAAAAAAATTATAGTGTTATCTTCAAGTTTAGTTTCAACTGATTAACACTTGAACACAAAAAACGCAGTAATTTTTTTTTACAAATGACTAAAGTTTTTTTAATATAAACCTAATAGCGTGCGGTTGAAGATCTACATTAAGGTTCTAACTAATTTAATTAGGTAATTCATTGATTGCTAGTAGTGACATGTTAAAGAAGGTACGTGTTGGTATGATGTTCAAACCAAGATAAGTATTTGCTACTAGCGTTCTTGGAGTCTTGTAGCACATTAGAGATGTTCAGATTTTTGTATAGAGACTTAGTGGTGATAAATCTTGAACTATTTGTAATTGATATATCTTCAGCTTCAGAATGTTAGAAACTTACTGTCCCATAGTTAAGAACAGTTGGCCCATATAGGTTTTAAAATTTATTTCAAAGTATTGGTAGATTGTAATAATTGTTTGCCGGAGAGCGACGGTGACATGCTGAAATTTACTTTGATTGGCCCTAATTTACAAGGTTTTTAGCTATTTTGGATGTTTTTAAAAAAAGTCTTTCTCAGAGACAAAACTTGTAATTTTACTAACTGTTAGAATGACAAACGTAACTCTTGAAGGTTCTCTGTAAAAAGTAGATATAGCACCGGTGCAAGAATACCTTCCTGTGGTACCGCTGATTTGATGAGGTGTAAGTTAATTACTTTATTTTGATGTTTAACCATAAAAATGCTTTGGTTAGGTATGATTATAATACATGAAATGTGTAATGAGCAATTGCGTTTTCAATTTGCTTAAAAATCTCCGGTGTCAGACTTTTATCAAAGGCTTGGGTGTTGTCAAGAAAAGCAGCCAAACAATATTTGTGTTGTTAGTTTGCTTTATTACTCTGTAAACCTGCTCTGTAGTTGTGTGTTAATTTAAAAAAAACAAATTGGTGATTTGGAATTAGATGAAATGCTTTTAATTTCAGTCTTTTCAGAAACATACATATCTTTAAAGATACATTTTAAATAAACTTATAAAGCAACAGAAAAATGTTTCTGTCACAGGTTTATCAAAATGATTTGTGTGAGTGCTTTTTGCACATTTTTTGAAAACTAATTCTAATTGCTGTAACTTTTTTCATAAAAATATGGAGATCATAACCATGTTTTAATCACGTGTTTGACTCACATGGTATGATGGCGTTAATAAACAATGTCATTGATAAAGGTATTCCAAAACTGATGACTGCTTTTTGTCTGCTTGTAGTAGTGGTAGTTTTTTTAGAAATTTTTTGATTTTTTAGTTTTTTCTCTAAGAGTAGGCTTTTAGCGGGTTGTATTTAGTTTTGTTTTGTGGATTCCATATTCTTCTATTTATTGGTAGTGCTATTTTAGTTACTTTTAAATCATTTTGTAGTTTGTTTGTAGTGTTTGTGGGTTTCAAAACTGCTTAATGATTAAATGTTGTTTTAAGCAAGACATTTGGGTGTATTTCTTTTTCTAATATGTTTTAAAACTGGTTCAAGTTATTTTATTGGTTAAAAAATCTGGTTTTTGTATATGGTGTATGTGTGAGCTTAAGTAGATTAGGACAGGGAAATAGTCTGAAAAGATATTAAATTTTTTTTTACTTGCAGATAATTTTAGGGATACCTTTTGTATGCAAAAAAATTAAAGACATTTGTTTTTTATGTCACATGGCCAGTGTGTAGTTGCTTTGGGCTGGCCAAGTTCTAGGTCTCAGCGCTGGAAATTATGTTTGCTGCACTTTCTTGTAGACTCTGATCATAAATGCAGTAATTTTTGGTACTTCCCAGTTGAAGGCAAATAGCACATTGAGGCATGACTTTTGTTTTTTACATAAAAACTGCGTTATTAGTTTAAATAAAAAGTGTTGTATTGCACATCACGATTTTTTGGTTCTTGAACAGCTGCTTGATATTTTAGCACATCTGTTGGTGACAATTTGGTTATTATTTATTTTAAGATTATATTTTTGTTTGCTACTGCTGGGATGTATATTGGTGGTTTTTTATGTAATTAAGTAGTTCTTTTATTGGTGTACTCTTGTATTTGAGTTTATTACATGTTTGTAATAATCTATTAATAGCCGTTGTTTAACATTCCATGGTTTGGTTTCTGAAGAGTTTTTACGTTTAAACGTATATTAATTAATAAATAATAACAAAATAAATTAAATAGATTAAAATAAAATAAATATCAGTTTAACTGAGGCAGGGAATCCATTCATGAACCGGTAACAAACAGTACAGTGTAGTATTTATTATTAGTGGTTAATTGTTTTGCAATATATTTTTTTAACAATGAGAGTTAAAATACCACAGCAGTAAGTCACCGCTTAAAAAACGCTATAATGTAGAAACAATTATTCACCGTTAGCATACTATAGTTGTTGTAATGTACACCACATAAAAAATAAAAATCAAAACAACTTTAAATAACTGTTCGTACCTACATTCGATAATTTTTGAAAATAACTATTTATTGTAGACTGTGTTACGGTTTCAATATTTTTATAATCTTATACACACAAAAAACAATATACTAAACCACCTCTTGAATAAAACAAATATATGCCTACTAATAATAGAAATTTGCAAAATACGATATATTGATAGTGGCAACATTGGCAGAGGCGTATTCGACGTTTTCACATATATATTTTATACAACTGGAGCCTAAAACGATGCTTTGGCATTTGGAGTTCTATTGGTATTATTAATTGACCATTTTTTTTGTATATAATTAATGTTATATTTCTTTACCCCTCTTTGTGCATCCTAATAAAGAATATTTTAAATAACTAAACGCAAATAAATACACAGTTAAAACTATTAGATTTAGGGTGGAGGCTAGGTCGCCTTATGTGTGTTCGGAGGCGAGTAAGATAGCTATGCATATATATATATATATAAAATAATTAACTTTAGTCTGAGTAATCTCACTCTTGTTATACATAATACACATTATGTTTTTGTTTTAAAAGTAGTATTGCCAGACGTTTTCAATATTTTAAAAAAAAATATATCTTGATGATTTTTTATTTAATTTTGCAAAATTTTGCCAACGCTTGCTGTTTGGTGAAGGCATGATATGATTATAATTATTCTAAATTATAATAAAAACAAAAACAGAACACTGAACTGAGAAAAAAAAAAAGAAAAAAAACAATTTTTTTGTTATAAATTAAACTAATTGCAACTTACAACTTGTCAATGTAAAAGTAGTGTCTTGACTTGTTGATTTACCATAACAATCAAACAACCAAATCACTAGACCGATTTGGTTGCCATGCGACGAGACATCGCGCGCTAAGTTGTTGCAGCCAATTAATCAAATTTTTAAACTGCTTTAATACAATATTTTAATTAATTAATTATAAAATTAAATATTATTGAAAAAAATGTAACATTAAAATTAACTTTTTTCTCAATATATTATAAATATTCCTTATTTCTCTACGCAAGCTTCAAAATTAATCGGAAAGTACTTGAAATTGGCAACACTGTATATACCCGCGGCCGCGTCGCTTCAAACATGAGCCAGCCAATCATAAACGCCTAACCGAATAACCGCCAACCGGGCTAAAGCAAAATCGATGTAAAAACATTTACGTTTTTGTAAAATACATCAATGTATAGAAAACTAGCAATTATTTTAGCAGTATTGCAAATGTACAAAAAGCCACTTTGGCAAAACTTTTAACATTGTTCATTTTTTTACAAAATAGCGCCATCTTGTATCAACATTCAAAAACTCTGAATCAAATAAAGGTAAAGATAAAACCTACCATCTCAATTTTTAATACTCATTAAAGGTAAATACTTTACAAACATTGTTCAAGAAGGTAATAACGTTATGCATTCTGTAGAAAATTGGTTCTGTAACAATAAGTTAATTCAAAACTAAAAAAAAAAACAAACTGTATATTTTTTAAAACCAATCAATCTATACCAATCTGCAACGGATGTAACACGTAATTCCTATAAACTCCCTTTCACAAAGTGTGCCATGTGCCAAGTTTTTTGGTGTAATATGATATTTTTTTCTTTAAAAGCATAAATATTATTTTAACTCTAATTTTTTGCCAAAGCTGTATAAAACAAGGCGTGAAATAGATTATAGTCTTTCCGCCCACAGACTGACTATATATGAAAAAAGAACATCATATACTTGCATGAAGATATTTAATTATCTACCAGTAGATATAAAATCTTGAAAACATTATGGCATTGTTAAAAAGTGTAAGATTTGTTGTGTTGTCTTAAACCATACACTGTCAACAATTTTTTTTAATTATACTTATTAGTTATGTCTTGTTCATGTGACTTGCTTTCATGCATTATCTGTTTTTTGTACTTCTACATTTTACTGTATCATGTTATATAAAAATAAATAACTTTATTATTATTATTACTATACTATTATTACCATATAACTTTTAAATAAATTATAACCTTGAGTAGTATACACTAACTTCAATGTAACACTTATTGTCAAACATGTTTAAAAGAAATTATTTTAATTTTATATAATAGACGTTGTGGGCAACGGCAAGTTTTTTTTATTTGTTGGCATATTAACTGCACCTATGATTAGTGTCATTTATTTTCAATTTTAATCAATCAAAGAAACAAGTAAAATAAACGCTAATTTTACATCCCAGAACTCTTTTAATAAATCACAATACTCATGCGCGGTTTCATAATTATAATAGAGTATACGAGAGGCTCCATCTCGTGCATTTTCAACGTAGCGATTAAAACACGTGCTGTGTTAGTCGAGGTTAAACGTTCCCAGAGTCAATGTCGTCGTAGTAATCAAGATCAATTTAAAAAAAAATCTACAAGATGAATAAAACATCCACGCACAGTGAATTTCAGAATATAAAAATAAACCGTTTATTGCAACGCACTGGATATAATATAGTACAGCTTAAGATGCAACGAATATATTCATTATCCAATCTCGTTCGCCCGCCATTAGAAGGATGTGATGTATACTTTGGAAATATCCCTCGAGATTTATTTGAAGATGAACTTGTTCCTATTTTTGAGAAACTCGGTGACATTTATCAGATGCGCCTTGTGATAGATTTTAATGGATTCAATCGAGGGTTTGGATTTGTAAGTTATTTTAAACCCGACATTGCAAATGCAGCAATATCTCTATTGAATGGATATAACGTCAAGCCTGGATATAAAATGAGTGTTATCAAGAACATTAATAACACATTGTATGTTGGTGGTTTACCACTGGAAAAAACAAAAGAAGAAGTTTATCAAGCTTTATCCTTGTATATGGAAGGTATTAAAAACGTCGTAATGTATTACACTTATGGAAATAAGAATTTAAATCGAGGATTTGTGTTTGTTGAATTTTATGATCATCGTCTGGCTGCGTTGGCTAGAACCAAGCTATGTCCAGGGTCATTGGTTTTATGGGGTGTTTTAATTTTCATAGAATGGTCCAATCCAATACCAGAAGTTCCTGCTGATATTTTATCAAAGGTATTTGATTCAATTCTATAAATGTAAATAATTTAGAACAGTAGTTTTTGTCTTGTTAAACGATTCCGTCCGAAAGCAATATGTATTTAGTAAAATCGTTATATTATAACTGTCCGATAATATATTAATATTGTCACATACATTAATTGATTTCTATGCATTTAATATGTAGAAACAGCAACAACGCCAAATATAAACTTATTGTAAATAATAAAAAAATATATCCCTAAACTGCCCTTGACCATCACCATAGGCGTAACACAAATTTTGTTCTTGTGGTAATGAATGAAATTAAAAACTATTAAAATATATACTAAATACATAATAAACAATGTTATATTATTTTAAAACTGCATTTAAAAATAAAAACAACAATTTAAATGGTTAAAAATAATATTTGAATAATTAAATACACTTAAATAAATTGTTTCAATTTTTTAATTGGCAACTTAACCATTATGAAAAATAACAAGTTATTATTATAGGGTTAATCATTGTTGAAAAATTAATACTCGGTATAAACATAATAAGAAAAAGGTTGTTCTCCAATGATTTAGATTGATTGTAATTGTAAGAATTTGATGAATAATCCTTAATCCAAAATAATGGGTTAAAATATTTTTGTCATAGAACAAACATTTATTTCATTTAGAAGTTACCGGTTTTGACCTTAAGGTCATTATCAGGCTTAATGTTGTTAATCATATACCACATATTTGTGATCTCTCACAATTAAAAATTGCAAAATTAATAAATAAACCATAGTGTGGATATATATTTTAAAATATACTAAGCCCGAGACAAAAGATAGTCAACAAAATAATACAAGATAACAATACAATACAGATTAACAAAATCATTGTCATACTGCCGTTTTACTGATTGTCTGATATTAATCAAACTTCATTGTTTTTTTCATTTTTGTTAAATGTTCTGTCTTGGAGATGTCATTTGGCTACTATTCGCTTTAATGTGTACCACAATTTAGCTTTTTTATTTCTTTTTCTTGCAGCAGCTTGATTATTATTTCAATGATAAAATGTCTATAAGTGAAACTAGTTAAAGAGATAAGAATATGTTTTACTCTTCATTGGTATTATTATTGCTGGTGTGACCAAATAGTTTTTAATGATCTTTCAGTTCAATTTCTTTCAAAACGATAATTTTTTTGGACTTGTTTTTTTATCTGTTGGTTGTTATTATTTTAGTATCAAATATTTTTAGAAAAAAGTTAATACATTTTTTTTAAATCATTGATGGTTGAAACCTCTAGTACATGATAATTATTTTTTTTTTATTACATCTGTAGAAGGCTCTAGTAGAACCAAAACTAGTAATGTATTTGTATGAATAAATTTGTGATAAGAAACATTGTAAATAGTTTTATTATTTTATAAAAAAAAATTTAAATTTAAAAATTGCAATTAATGAGAAAATGTTTATTTTATATTTTATTTTGATTCTAGGTTCTAGATTGTGACAAGGTGAAACCATTTAGTTGAGTGTCCTGTCAAAATTTCTGTTATAGTTTGCAGGTTCTTTCTGGACAGTCCAAATAGTAGTCGTTTGTTTTAGGATTTGGAGCAATTATTGTCTCTTTTGTCTGTCTACAGTGTATTTGCTTTTAGTATAATGTTAAGACTTTTTAGTGGTAGTGCAGTCCAGGGCTCAAGTCCAAGCACCTTGAGGGCTAATTTTTTGCGCGTCAATCCATTATCTTTAACGTTACCTTTTGTTTTGGAATGCTCTTTTACCCGTATCACCTCAATGCTATTTGCGCAACCTGTTAATGTAAGAGCTCTATAGCATTCTAATATTAGCTTTGATGTGATTTTAGGTTTTTTATAGATAAATTTCTGCTTTCCTGTCCATTACAATTTACTCGTTTTTATTAAAAAAAATTCGAGTTACTATTTCCATGGGTTAGTTTGTCCGGTTATCTCTGCTTTAAAGATAGTAGTATGTGTCCTTAATGGTAAAAGTATTGAAATGTCTAATTCTTAGAAAATAAATTTTTGTTTTAGAGCCTGGAAGTTTTTGAGCTATTTAAAGAAATTTGTCCTTATTCGTGTTTGCTCTTGTTGTTTATGTGTGTGTACACTGTAAGGTATTATATTAACAACAACAATTAACTGTAGACACTCTAGTAAATAGTACAAACTAAAGACAAAATGATATATAATATAGTGCATTTAAATCAGAGCAAAAAACCAAATCATAAAATTTGTTTTATCGCTTGCATTAGTTTAGTTGTTGAAGCGAAAATTTGTTATGTAAATGCTTGCTTGAAAATTTGTTTGTTTGCTCTAAATTAGTTGTACCTTTATAACGCAGAAGGAATGATACTCTTGATTATTTAAAAAAAATCAATCGCGCAACTATTTGACTTAAGAGCTTTCATCTACTACTGACCTTTCTTTTTTATTTCTAAATTCTTTGTACACCAACAAAATTTTTATTTATATTCACAATTTTTTGTTTTACTAAATCAATATTGTCCTCCAAATCTATTTTGCTATAAAACTAATTTTGTAAAATTTTAATGTTCTTCTAATTTGGCCAGAAGAATATTATTTGAAATGTTTATATACAAATAGGTTTACACCAAAAAAATAAATCTTTTTTTTTTTTATTTCAATGTGATTTTTAACATTTAACAACACAAAAATACTTTTAAGTGTCAACGAGTGTAACTAAACTTGCTAAAACTATCACATTAAAGACTAGCAGCAGTCTGTAAACATTGACACTGAATATTTGCGGCTTATAAGTTTTGGAAAATACTGAATTTTGAATTCTGAATCATCATTAGTGAATATTTGTTAAAATTCTTAGCAAGCCTTGTACTACGAGTAAATTTTTGTGGTAATATGTCTTGTATTTTGTTTGAACATGTCCATAAAAGTATCTATACAAATGGGTCTAAGCTAATAATACCAGACCAAATAAGTTTTGATAACCTTAATCTAACCATTAGTCAAAATAGTAAATGTCTTGGAATAATCTTAGATAAAACTTCAAATTGGCACGAGCATATCTCCTATTTAAATACAAAAGTTCAGCCAGTTATTTACGGAATAAAAGTTCTAAAAAACCATATAAACCAACAACATCTAAAAAGCGTATACTATGCATCTTTTCAGTCTAAGACTTCATTTGGAATTATTTTGTGGGGTAGTAGTAACTCATACACAAACAAAGTTTTTGTCCAACAAAAAAATGTGATTAGAATTATGGATTATTTATATACCAAATTCTGTTATTTAATTTTAAATACAAATATAAATTTGAAGAAAACACAAAAAAACATAATTATTCTACACGATCACACATATATTTTTACCCAAAACATAGACTCAATGTAACAAAAACGGGTACAATATATAAATCAATTAAGTTTTTTAATGAATTACCAGCGGACATTAAATTGTTAACTAACTATGAACTATTTAAGCGCAGATTGTACAAACTAGTCTTAAACTGTGAACCGTACAGTGTAGAAGAGTTTGTGTGTTTTTGTAAAAATATTAATTAACTTAACCTAATTTTTTGACGTATTTTACTTTACTTATTTGTACATATCTATGTTTGTATTTGTAAGTCCAGATAAAATAAATGTATTATTATTATTATTATTATAGATCAATAGAGAATGCAACATTACGCCGCTGTTGTATAGTATATAAGTCATTAGACAATTTTGGGTCAGCATTTTCCCATGCTTAAAAACAATATTTATTACAAAAACGAATATAAATTTCATATATATATATGCAAAATCTGACCAAAAGTAAAAAATTGTTTACATCAATTAAGAAATCATGGTTTTCTAGATTCTTTTGAAGCTATGTCAACAACTTCTACACTCTAAAAGACAAATTAAAAAAGATTTAGATATAAAATTGTTGTTTAGTTTAATATTTAGTACTGATTATACTTTGGATTTTAATTTTAAAACAGTAAGAAGTTGAGTTTTTTTAGAGTTATGATTGGTCAAGTTAGGAGTACCTACTTCTGATTTTATGAGTTTATCTTAGAATAATGATAAGATGATGCGCAGTTTAGGTTTAGTAAAAGTAAAAAAGAAAAGTTTTAACAATTAAAACTTTGCTTAATGAGTGAATGATCAGAGTTTTCTAAACCAGCTTCAACAGTAGTTGTTGTAATCTCTGGAATAGTTGAAAAAACAAACAGATCTAATATACTTGGTTCACCAAGAAGTCCATCGCAAGGAAAAGATGTAGGTTGCTGAATAAGCTAAGTAAGTAAGCAGCAAAAATTATAGTTTCTTGTCCGGATAGTGTTGAAGAAGACGAGTGACTTATCCATTCAGTAGAATCTACATTAATATCTCATAACAAAATTATTTCAGTTTTTCTATAATTATCTTGAAAAAACTACTCAAAACTTTTAGAAAAGTAATCAAAAAAGTTTGGAGTTACCCTATTTGGAGAACGGTATGTGCCATTACAAAAATAATTTTTTTGGTAAGGTTTAAAAATAAACTATTTTAACTATAAACTCTATTATAAATTCCGTACGTTGTTAGTCTAAAATATGCTTGTTATTTGTAAGATGTAAGCACAAATACCCTGTTAGTCATCAAATGAATTTTCAAGATAAGAATCAATGTTTGGTTGATTAATTTTGTTAGTGCAAGTGGAGATGCTTTGTTCCGATAATTTAATCGTATCATCCATGTCCAAAAATAATGTTGAATTGTCTTAAATGGGTCCTGTACTTTTGACTTCTGCTGCCCACCATTGCTTTTATCACCAAAAGCTATTGCACAAGTTTTTTTGCAGTACTCAACGAATAGAGTAGACTAGGGTACTAGTATGATCGTACCCGCCCCATACAGTTTTTCTGCTGACGGTAACGGTGCATTACCATCCAATGTTGGCAAAATTTGGCTAATTTACAACAACTAATAATAATAATAATAATAATAATTTATTAGTGCCATCTACAAAAAGTGTTACACAAGTCAAGCCACTTGGTTTGAATTAACAAATAAAATATACAATAAAATATTTAAGCAAGAAAAATATGTTACAGAAATAATAGTACATTAAAAATATAAAAAATACAGTAATACAATACATCGTAAGACAAAACAAATAAATTTAATTAAAAGTATTTCCAACAAAATCATTGATAGAATAAAAAGCCCCTTTTATTAGATAGTCTTTCATATATTTTAATAAAGCTTTCTCAGGAAAATTTCTATTATGGTTTGAAATTAAGTTGTCAAACTTAATGCAGTAGTAGTTAGAGCCCATTTGTGATTTTGACAATCTTAGCTGGTTTGGGTAAATATCAACTTTATTCCTAGTGTTATGTAAATGATTGTTTTCATAAAGTTGGAATTTATTGAGGTTCTTCGCATATATTTTATACACTCATATATATATACAAACACGGAAATGTCATTAACTTTAATACACAAAATTGATTCAAACAATCATCCCTATAACCGAGGCCTGATATTACCCTGATGGCTCTTCTTTGTAGGGAGAACATCCTGTTACGAATAGCAGAATGTCCTCATATCAATAAACCGTACGTTAGATGTGATTGGCAAAGAGCAATGTAAGCCGTTTTTAAAACAAAGATAGAAACAGTACCGCTCAAATTTCTTAATAAAAATATACTGATGCATAACTGTGTGCTAGTGCATCTAAATGCATTGACCATTTCAGATCTGGATCAATATACAGATCTAAAAACTTTGTATTGTTACTATTTTTCTGATGATTTTGTAACGAAAATGTAACAGTGATGGATTTCTGAGGATTTACAGTTAAAAGATTACTGCAAAACCATCTCTCTGCCATAACGATATCTGCATTATGTCCATTTTTAGCTATATTGATATCTTTATGCTTAAATGAGATGATAGTATCATCCGCAAAAAGAACAACATGTTCATCTTTAAAAAGTTGATGAAGATCATTGATATAGATAAGGAACAGCACTGGACCCAGTACTGAACCTTGTGATACACCTGTAGTTAAACAACCAAATTCCGAATGCGTTTCATTGTGGTAAACACGCTGTTTTCTATTATGCAAGTAGGACGACAACAAACGACAACTTTCTGGCTTAATATTATACATATATAACTTATATATTACTTAGTAAAATTTCGTAATCAACACAATCAAATGCCTTGGTCAAATCGATAAAAGATGTTACTGAATATTCACCATTTTCATTCAATTGTGTTGCTCACAAAGTTTAGTATAGCTTGTGTTGTAGACATTCCATTTTGAAATCCAAACTGGCCATCAGAAAATAAATGTTCTGATTCAAAGAAATCAACTAATTGATTTTTTAATAAAGTTTCGAAAATTTTAGAGACAATCGGTAGCAGACTGATAAGTCTATAATTTAAAGGGTCATTATTGTCGTCCTTTTTGTAAATAGGTTTTACATCAGCTAGTTTTAAAGCGTCGGGAAATGTTTGACTATTAATACATTCATTAAACAGTTTAGTAAGTGGAACTATTAAAAAATGTGACACCTGCTGTATCATAGCCCCAGTGATACCATAACAATCAAAACACTTACTTTTTTTCAGAAGTATGATTGTATCTCTCATTTCAATAAAAGTTGATTCACGAAAATTAAACTAGTTTGGTACATTTACATTGTTAACTTCACTACACATTAAAATAATAGGATCTACAACAGATTTAAATAAAGATCCTATTAAAGTAGAAGGTATATTTAAAAAAAAAATTAAAATCATTAGCGCTAATATCACAGGTTGTATCACAGTTTTTATTAATTAGATTAATGATTCTCCACATAGCTTTTTGAGAGTTTCAATGACTAGATACATACTAATTATTAATGCTAATAATAAGCATTTTTTATCGCTAAGTTGAATTTTGTTCTGTACGTTTTTTTAATTAGTTTTAATTGAGGATCATTTGATCTAAGGCACGCTTCGTTCATAAGTTTTAAGTTTTTCACTCTTCGTTAAACCAAATGATTTTATTTTGTTTGCAATCCTTGTTTGATTGCTGTTTTGCATGTGGAAAAGCATTAAGAGCGTTGTTTGATAACATTTTCAAAAACAAATCCATTTTTATACTGCAACTCAGTTCACTATTATCAAGAAATTGCCAATTAATATTTTCAATTAGAGAAAAAAAATTGATTTTTCCGCATTGAGTTAAAGGTCGACATAGTGGTGATTTAGCTTTATTATTATTGATATACTCGAACGATAATTCAATCCCAATATGATCGGAAAAACCTGTATCAATAGTATGCATAGATAGTAGACTTTAGTGTACATTTGTGAAAATGTTATCAAAACTATTATCTAACCTTGTAGGACGATTAAAGTTACTTATCAACCCATACCCACTAAGAAAGTCAATAAGTCTAGACCTATTAGGATCACTGCCGTTAAATGAAACATTAAAATCACCTGTCAAAAAAACTCTATTGTGAACAAAGTTGATTTTGTTGAAAGCACAGAACAGAACATTTAAAAACATATTAAAATCTCCTGATGAAGAACGATAAACTGATACAATTACACATTTCATATTTATAAGTTCTATGGCAGAAATTTTGCAATTTTTTTCTTTCGATAGATTATTAATTTCCATAGGAATACAGTTAAAATGTGGTTTAGCAAGAATCATAACACCACAACTCTTAAAATTAACTCGTGAAAAATGCAAAACTACTGCCAAATTATTCAACTTTACTTGAACTTCATTGCTGGAAAGCAAATGCTCGCATATGCATAAAAATGAATATTTATTCATGCGCTCTAATAAAAATGATTCCATTTGAAGAATTTTATTTCGTAAACATTTTATGTTCAAATGCAGGATACATGCTATTTGTTTGATATGGTCCTGTGAGTCCGGAAGAAAAAACGATCTAAAGAAACTCCTTTAGGCCACAATCCTGGATTTTCTATGTACTTCAATTGTTCAAACGGAACGGAGACCCTAAATGAAGAATAATCAGATGGATGTTTTGAAGCCAGCTTCTGACATTGCACTGATTTAAAATTGTTCTTATTTAAATGTTTAATAATCATTTCTTCGGTTGTAGACGGAACCAATCTATAAACATAAATATGTGCCTTTTTATCCACTCCATGTAAAAGAGTATCAGTATTCTCAAGGGTGCCTTGTACTTTAGGTTTACTTTTCCTACAGTTTACAACCGTTTTCCATACGTTTTTACTGGCATCGTTATTGATAGTTGGCGGATTAGAATTATTCAAATGTTTTAAAGCATACTTTTGGTTTATATCCGTAAAGCTGGTAGGGTTGCCTATAGATTGACTAAAAGTCGGAATTAGTAGTGTCCTTTTGGTTGCCTAGGTTAGATACACTGTTTTCATTATTATTTCTAACAACTACGTTAGCCATACTAACTACCGTTGGGGATTTAGGCGGGAACTTGCTTTTGTTGACCTCTTTTAATAGCGTTTTGTTATCTTCTTCAAGCCTTGCAGCTTTATCAATCAGCAGATTATTATTTAATTTTAGTTGTTTACCAATTCTTTAAGATAAACGTAAGATTCTTTTTCAAAGTCCAATTCTTCATCTTCATTGAGGTTAAGTTCCATTCCACAACAAGTTTTAACCTTTTTATAACAAGAAAGGTGATAAAATGATTTGCACGTAATACACTGTATTCCCGACTTGGCAACATTACCACACGAATACATTTTTCTATTTAAATCGATACATTTAGCTGCATTTTTACAGTATTTGTAGCTTCATCAACTGTTTCTTTCGTCATCTTACAGGGTAAATGCAACCATCGCCTAGTCCTATTATGTTGAGCAAGCTTGCAATACAGCCAGTATCCTCATTAATATTAGCAATTTTGCTTTGTGTTTGCCAGTATACCGTTGCCCGTGTCACTACCACTTACGAGTTAAAACAATTCACTAGAATTTTGTAAAACATCATCAACATCATGCAATACCAAACATTTACTTTCTCAAATATGGAGCATTAATAAACTTCTCTATCTATCTAGCAAGCAATCATTGTGTTGTACATTTTTCTTCCGATTTTTTACGTCTTCCGCGGCATCATTTTTTTTAATGGTATACGTACTGCACGTCGACTTACGTATACATCTAAATATATCTTGTTAATTATTTCATTTGCGTATTGACAATTAACATTGCCAAATTCATTACATTTAACTAGATATATGCGCTGTTCTAAAGTTAGCATTGCAGTATTTTAATAGATAAATTTAAGAAAGAAACAAATTACTTGGACACTTAGACATTATCACATTGACATAATGTTTAGGTTTTTTTTTTCTACATAGCTTTAAATAAATAGTTTATTTGCAATTTTATAATTAAAAAGGCGTAAAAACTCATGCATTTCTACAAAAATAATTTAGATAAAGATTAAATTACAAAAATCTTGTTAAACTTAAATCGGAAAATTTTGCTTTTAATGTGTTTAAATTGACTGTTATTTACTTATTGTAACTTTAAGTCCGTTTGTTTAAATAATTATGTTTAACTTATTTAGTTAAATGTTGAGTATAGTGAATTCTGATAGCTTTCCATAAAAATCATTACAATTTTGACATAATTTTAATTAGTAAATTAGACGAAAATATCACCTTTCAGATAAAATGTAAAAATTTCTGAACTTTCAACAGATACTTAAATCTTAGTTCAATTTTACGTTTTTTTTTTTAATTTTTTGAACATTTGTATGTTCTGATTATTTGTATATTTTAAAATAAACAAAACTTTTTATAAAGAATAACATTGACACAAATAAAAAGAAAACACCTATAGCATTGTTATTAATTCTACGTTTCAGAAGTTTAGGAACTTTTTTAACTTTTATTTATTATCACTCATAACTTTATACAACTAAGTAAATTTTTTTTCAGGTAAAAAACTTATATATAAGTAACTTAAACATTAATTTAAATCATGCTGATTTATGGAAAGAAATCTCAAAAATGGTCCCTATCTTCCCAATCATAAAAGTTCATAAAAAGTTAGACTACGCTTTCGTAAATTTCACTACAAGAAACGCAGCAGAAGATGCAATGAATGCAATGCAAGGTAATTAAACATAATAACAAATTCTGTATTTTTTTACAATTAAATATATTTTAGGAATGCTTATCAATGGTGAACCAATTAAAATTACTTGGGCACGTCCAAAATGTTACAGCAATACTCATGTTTACCCGTAAGTAACACTAATCAATGTTTTGAATAACTAATAATAATTGCAATTAAAAATATATCAAATTCTAGATCATTGCTACCAAGACTCAAGAAACATATGCAAGTCCGTCAAACAAATAAAACTGAATCAAAATACGTCAATTCTAAAAGTGTTCCTATTAATCTCCCAATGTCTTATGAAAACAGTAAAAAATAATAGCACTTCTTCTATTGTATTCTATCTCTTATTGGTAAGTTATTTTTTTTAATCAATTTTAATCAAAGTTACTTATTTTGTTACTTTTTAGTATCTTTAAAATGAGTTAAAAATGAATCATAAATTGTCAATTTTAGAAATTGAGAAGCCACCAAGATTTCAAAAACCAGATTCGTATTACTACAACCCTTGGACTTGGACTTAAGTATTGTTTTAGCATGAATTTATCATAATGTTATTTGTTTTCAATTATAATTTCTTGGATTTAATTTTAATGGCAGTTTTGTCAATTGTGTGGATTATTTATATTTAAACAATACAATATGTACACTTAACCATGACTCTTCTTTTCCAATTAGTCACAATTTTTTAAGCGAGTTAATTTATTTACTCGTTATATTGTGCAGTCTATACAAATACTTGAGGTTTTTATTAGTAAATAAACTATTTAAAAATAAAAGAGAAAATAAGTCTATCTATATGTTAAAAAAAAGATTGTAAAATATTGAAAGGTAGTAGTATGAACCAAAATAAACAAAAGATCTTATTAACATTGGTCCGCAAAGTAACGATTTTGAACATAAACCAACGTTTTTAAATATCCGCAAAGAAAGAAATCTAGAGGGTTTAAATCAGGCAATCTTGCAGGTCATAGAACAGATCGGTTTGGTAAATCAACACGACCTAGAAACATGTCGCCTAGAAACATATTGCCTACAATACTCATCAAAATGTTTAATAAAAAACGTGTCTAGAGCACGGCGATTTTAGTTAGCCCAAATTAACCAAAATTAACGGTTTTGTCAGTAAAAAGATTATTAGCTAGAAAAAAGGGGTGTTGATTGAAAAACTGGTGAGCGTAGACTGATTTATTAATGCCCGTACTACACTGTCAATAATTATATCTTCTTCTTCTTCGTCAGCCATTCATACGCCACTGCTGGCGTCTTAGCCTCTTCTCTGCTTGTAATGCTGGCAACTTACATTACAAGGGACCTACAGTTTTAAGTGGGTTCCGAACCACTGGAGAGCATTCATCACTCCACAGAGAAGGTTTTAGCCGTAAAACCCCACGCTGGCAAGGCGGGTTGGGGAGTGGGAGAGCGTATAGAAAGTGAAAAGTATATCACGGTATATGGGAATCGAACCCACGATCTTCGGTACAGCGGCCGGATGCCTAGACCACTGCGCCACGCTCTCTATCTATATATCTTGAAGTCTATAAAATGCAGAAAATGTCATCAATCTTATTGTAGATTAAAATTTTAAGAATATTTTTCGGTTTTCTTTACCTAACTTTTTTTTTTAAACTGTTAATTTGTACGTTTTTTGCGTCAATTATAAAGAAAAACTAAAAAAAATTTTAAATCTTCAATCTGCAATAAAATTGATGATCATTTGTGCATTTTACAGACTTTTTAAAGTTTTATCCATAATTATATATATAATTCTATAAAGAATTGTAGATAGTATCATACGGGCATAAGAAGCATCTTACATACACATCGATCATATAGGCAACCGTATTTACATAGTTGTATTGCGTAGAAACCAGCGACAAAAAATATACGTGCTTAAAGATCAAATGAATTTTTTCGACTGCCTCTACCGAAAGCATCATTTTCGGCCCGCATATATGTTCATTGGTCTTTTCGGCTATTTGCGGTATTTGATTGGCTACAATTTCATATGTAGACGTCATACCATAAAATCTGACAGTAGTGACAAATTATAATAAACATTGAAAATAATGTTTTTAATTGGGGCAGGCGAAAAATATCGTGTGTAACTCGTTCCAAAAGGCTTTAGCAGCCCTTCGCTTTAGCAGCATTCAGTCGTTTTGCTCGTTCGTGCTGTTAAAAGCGGCGGGCTGCTAAAGCCTATTTCCGGCGCTTGGTACACTATATATATACTATAGGGCATGCACTTGTTGTACATCGTACGGATAAAGCAGCTGCTCGTGGAGGATTGTCTAACAAGAAGAGTATTATGTCCTACCTTGGTTGATATTCTTTGCACACTCATTCCAGGATTGTACTCTATATGTGCTAGACGTTTTTCTTCTCTATGAGTAAATACCGACTTTGTTCTTCAGGATAAATGGCACTGTTTCACGCAATATTTGGTAAAGAGATCTGGCAATTTGGATATGCTTCAACATAAACCGTCTCGCTTCGGTTACAATTCCGCGCTTCGGTTGCAATCCCTTAAACACAACCATACATAAAATGCATGTCGACTAATTTTGGAGTACTAAACAAAACTTGTGCACTAACAACAACAATCAAATATTTAATGTTTATTTCACAAACAATCAGTTAATTATGATAAAAAAACTGCAAGTTTTTAAGAAATGTAAAAAGAAGGTAAAAAAGAATAACATATTTTTACAGATCATAACAAAATAACTAAAGAAATTAACAACATGGACATTAAAGAAATAGATAACATTGAAAATTTATCAAAAAAATTACAAAAATTTGTAGAAAGCAACCAAACTACAAAAAGGTTTAAATGGAACAAACGGAACGGAACAAAGCCCATGGATAAATAAAGAAGTTTTAGACAACATTAAAAAAAGAAACAAACTGCATAAAAAACATCTTAGAAATCCAAATAATAAAACAATAAAAAACGAATATTGCAAACAAAAGAAGAAAACGTTATACAATATAAAAAACACAAAATAAAATACTACAAAAACAAATTTCAATTAAATAAATATAATTCCACAAACATATGGAAGTTAATAAACAAACAGATTAACAAAAAAACAAGACAAATAAACATTGAAGAAATATTAAAAGAAGATAGAACAACAAATAAAAAGCAATGGAAATAGCAAATGAAATAAATAAATGTTTACAAATATTGGAAAAAAGCTAGCAGAAAAACAACTTTTAAACACAAATGAGAAACCACAAGTCACAACAATTAAAAGAAAAATAAACAACATACACTTTGATTACACATCGCAAGAAGAAATTAACAAAATAATCATAAAATTTAAAGAAAACAAAACACCCGGGTTTGATAAAATTACAAACAATCTAATAAAGCAAAACAAAAAAAATCTAACACCAATATTAATACAAATAATAAATAGAGTTATTGAAACAGGTATATATCCATGTTATGTAAAACAAACAATAATAGTGCCCATACATATAAAAAAAGATAAAACAAAATCAAAAAATTATCGGCCTGTATTACTACTGTCAACATTAAACAAAATACTGGAAAAAGTAATTCATACTAGATTAACTGAACACATAAACAAAAACAATATAATTTATAAACAACAGTAAGCTTTTCAACAAAATTGTGGAACACAAACAGCTGCATATGATCTCATAGACCATATAAAGCGTACGTGGACCAAATAGAAACTGTGGTAGCAATATACATCGACATGAAAAAAGCATTTGATACCATATCTAAAACAAAACTTATAAAAAAATTTAAGACAATAGGAATAAAAGACAAAAGAACTTAACCTAATAGACACATACCTTAAAAGCAGACCACAAAGAACAAAAGTAAACTCTACAGAAAGTAAACCACTACAAGCAGATTACGGCATACCACAAAGACTAATTTTGCCACCGCCACTATATATATTATACACAAACGATATATTAGAACTTAGATTACACGAAACACTCTATATATATATTTTGATGATATATGCATTATATATTCAGGAATAGAAAATAAAGAATTAGAAATGCTTATGAAAGAAGACATCAAAATCTCAGAGACATAGTATTAAAACAATCTGCTGACCATCAACGAAACAAAAACAGAATACATAACTTTTAACAACAAAAAAGAAACATCCCCTATTACAATAGAAATAAATGGTAAAACTATTAAACAAATAAACAAAGTAAATTACCAGGGCCTGACAATTCAAAATAACCTTAACTGGGATGCTCACATAAAAAAAAAATCGTCAACATTTGCAGCTATAGGAAAAATAAATGCTACCTACTAAACAACTCAAAAAAGTCAGCTTATCATGCAATATTTGCATCACATAACAAGTACCTAAACCATATTAGGGGAAACACAAGCAAAACAAACATTAACAAATTACAAAGACAACAAAATAATTTTTAATTATTAAAATTCTATATACACTAGATAGAAAAACGCCTACTACTGAACTATACAAGGAAAAACTAAATATAAATAACATGATAGCCTTGAACAAAATACTATTGCTATATAAAATATATCACAACATGATAAAAAGCAATATAACAATACAATCAAAGACATACACAACCATCAACCAAGTAGAAAATCACACATAAGGACTACGAAATATGCAACAGTCAAATGCAGACAGACACTAACAACTGGCACCATAAAGCAATACAATAATCGTCCAACATATGTAAGAACGCTCAATTACGTACCGTTTAAATTAAAAATAAAACACATGTTACTTCATGACAAAATATAAATAAAACAACAAAAAAATCAATTTAAAGAAGCCTTCAGAAACCAATTCTAATTTGATGTATGTATAGTATTAACAATAAAAAAATTCTCTTCTTTGAAAAAAATGTAAACTGAAGTATTTCATATCTCCAAAACAGTTGCTTTGCGGACTCATGTTTATTAAGCCATTTTTACCTATTTTGGTTCATACTACTACTTCTTCAAAAATGTTACAACCTTTTTTTACAACACCTTCTTTATAAATCTAACAATGATATTTGAGCAAGAATCTAAAATAACCAACACCATTTTATGAAGCAGATTAAATTTTGATTTATCAATTCTGGAAGCGTTCCTTTAAATCTTTTAATGGTTATAAAAACGGTTCTTTATTAACGAGCCATTTGTAAATAAAAAATAATTTTTATTTTTGGTGCTCTTTACTGTTTAATTTGTTCCCGGTAAGTAATCTTTTTTAAACCAATTTAAACTTGATTTATTATTTTGTAATTGATAAAAAAAATTAAATATGAATTAAATTTAAATCATGAATTGCCAAATCTAAAGATAAATGTTAGAAAACAGATTTATATTATTATCCAATAAACTCAACAGTTTTCAAACTTAGTATAATTAAAAATTGTTTTTGCATGCATTTTTTATAACGTTATTACTTATTTTCAAATATAATTATTGGCATTTGTCTTTAATTTTAAAGTCAGTTTTGTCAATTGTGTAGATTAATTGAATTTAAACAATATAATAAGTACGTATGCTTTTTTTTCTCTTAACTAGGTACCAAAGGTCCCTACTAACACATTTTTAGGTTATGTTTCCATTTTCCACATTACGTAAATTTGTAACAAGCTATTTTGCTGCAACACCTAAAAACAAAATTAAATGAATATTATTTTTCTTTTAAAGTTTATACTTACATTTTAACTGTCATTGTATACCGTCCTATAGTATCAAGATAGCATGCGGTATAGTTGGCTGACAAAGCTGGAGGTGTCTAAAAATATGCACAATATTATTTATAATATTTATTTTGATGTTTCTTTTTTGCATGCAAGGAGGGAGGCATGTACATATACAGGACTTATTGATTCGACCCACTTATTGCTCTGGTATCTGAATATCTTATACAAAATGTTTAGTACTTACGATTGTTACAATTCAGTTGATTCTTTTTTGATACGGTTGGCTTTGAAAGTTCTTGAATTGCTTCTCTTCCTTAACATTAATCGTTATTCCACTTTTGATTAAATATTTCTTTCTCCCTGATTGTTTTAATTTCTTATTTCCTACCTATTATTTTTATTTTACCTAACTTATAAATAACACATTTGAATTTAATACTTTCATCAACCTAAACTAGTAATATTTGCTTGTAATTGATATTATTAATAATTTTTATTCTTACCTTTTGTTGTTATTAAATTTGGAAGTAACAGCTTTATCGTTTTTTGAGGAAACGAGTAGTGCCATATTCATTGGTAACTGGATATCTAATAAGATAAAGTTTTGCCACACCTTAGATTGAGCCATAGTAAATTGAGAGCATTAAAAAAATTAATAATCTGTGGTACCTACTTCATCACGTTATCCACAATTTTGATTTTGAATAAATGCCAACGGGATCGCAAATGTCCAGATCTAAGTCGAACTAAAAAGACATACATCTATCTTAAAGTAAAATAGAAATTTCTTAAACCAGGGTTTTTGGTTAACCACTTGATATAGCTGGTTTTTTTGCTTTGGCAAATGATATAAAAGTGTTTTGCCAATTTAAGATATCTTGCAGAAAGCTTCATTGAAGTAGCTGTAATTGATAGTAATATCATTACACCGCCTCTCCCGCCTCATAATCTGTTTGTTTATTTTGACGTTTGCCTTTATGGCTTGGCAACTAACAAAATTGAATTTGTCAGTCAAGAGTCATGTTTAAGAGTCAGAAAATATTATAGTTTTTGCCCAATTATTAGCCAAGATCAAGCACACAGCTTTATAGATTTCGTAGAGTTCCGCGGTAAAAACAGATAAGAGGTTAAAAAGTTGTCCCGTTTTTCAACTTCAATGACGGAATCCATACTCCAAACGCTCTTGATTGTGGGTTAACTGAGCCGTATGTTACAACTTAAGTGAAGTTGGGCTAACGTTGAGAAAAAAACTTTTCAAACGCAACATTGGTCATAGATGAAGAGAATAAGGATTTATGAGGAATGGAATCGTATCTAACTTGTATGGATAAAAACTAGATAGGAGTCACAAATACATTTTAAAAAGAACTCAATCAATTGTTCATACTGAGAGATTTTATTAAAAATCAAAATTATGAGAGGGCAACCTTTTGCTGGTCAAAAAAGATGGTTGCCAAAAATGTTACACGTTTGTTACATGACATCATCTGCTGCCAAAGAGTTTGGCAACATATTTTTTAGTAAGTAGCTTTCTGTTTTCTTGACATTAATAGGAGTGAAATTCATAGCTCCCATACAGATTCTTATTGCCCTGTTTTAAATTCTGTCAAAAAAATTAAAGATAAAAAGTGGGAGGGAAAGTCAAGGCGAGATCATACAAAAGGTTTGTAAAAAAGAAGAAGGAAGTCCGGGTATCCTCCCCAATAAGTGGTTGCAACAAATCTCAAAATGATAATGCCTTGGACACAAGATTTCTAAAGACGTGGTTATTCTAAAACAGTTTGTTGTCATATGTGACTTATAGAACGGTACTCGGACAATAGGAATATTATTAACACTAGGACAGACATTATTAGGTATGATATTACGTGACCGGGCTTAAAAAAACGCTATAATAATTCTTTTTTTTACATTATTCACCCAAACTACACGTATTTTTCAATTCCAATTTACACTTAATCTAATTAAATAAAAATCTGAAAGTTAAAATGTACAGCCGTTTTTTAGACACTAGCTCAATGATAATGTTCATTAACAAAGGAGACAGTTTATGATTAACTAGTTCAGATTTTAAGTAGGTTATGCATACGTTGTCATAAGCTGTTTTTTGATCTAGAAACTTAACACGTAGACTTTTTTTGAGTCATAGCAAAAACGTTCTTATAAATACTGTGGCCTTTTCTGAAGCATGTGATAGAGCATGCAAATAAAAAGTTAATCTCACATCGTCTTTCCAATTGCACTTTCATAATGTTTTCAAACTCAGGAAGAAATGACATTTAGTTTGAAACTAGGTTCCATGTTGAGCAAAGGTTTACACTTTGGTATGGGTATCTTGATAGTTTTCCAACTATCAAAAATTGTTCATGTTCTACGTAGGTAATAAATATGTCGACAAGATGTGATTTAGTAAGTAAAAAAGATTCTTGTAACATAAAATAAGAGATGTTGTCATTTTCCATAGCCAAATTATTTCTGCAAGCAAGGACACTTTGTATTTGAGTTTGCTTATTTGTATAGATGATGTAAGAGTATGAGAAAAGCAATTGGCCTCTTTTGGCTCTTTGAAGCAAAGTTGGGAGCTTTGGAAAAGATGATTCGACAGCACCCACAAGATAGGTGATAAAATGTTGATAATTTGGAGACTGATTGCCTACAAGTTTGGCAGAGATAATTTTTCTATGTAAAACTCAATCTACTTGTTTTGACAAAATTGATTGTAATGAGTATAAGGAGCAGACTGGGACTGATTAAGGTGAATTTTGGTAATAATAAAAAAATGGATACTTTTATAAGTGTCCTGCAATGTCAAAAAACATTTGAAGGTAATATCAGGTCAAGCTATAACTAGATCGATAACGTTCATGTGGATGTTCGTTGTCTACCCATTATTTAAAATAATGAGACTTAAGAAATCTATAGCAGCTTCTAACTCTAATCTATTGTGGTTATAGTAATGATGACCATACAAAGGGTGCTGGGCGTTAAAGTCGCCAACAAAAGGAGATGATAAAGAAGAAAATTTGTTTCCAAAGACTTCTATTAAACAAGCAATTAGGAGGACAGTAGCATGAGACAGTGGTATAGTCAGACATAGAGGACTGGACAAATTGAAAACATGGTAAGACATTAAACATAGAAATTTTGAATTTAAAAAAGAAATTACTAGCACCCCCTTAAATATTTTTGATTTTTTTATGAACACCCTGTATATTATAATGCGTAACAATTTATTATTTTCACGGTCTAAATGATTGAATAGAATAACAATTATTACCAAATTCACTTACGTAATTTAATAAAAATGCATTAGATGTAACATGATTAAAGTATCTAGTAGCTTCAATAAATATCACCAAGTTGTGTAACCAAACAAAGTTTTATTCATTTTACGCCAAATAAAATTTCAACATAACAGTGATCAGTTGTTCAATGTGTAATGTGTGATGTTCAAACAAACACTAAAATTCCTCAAATAGCAATCAGTTCTGGTTCAAACTAAGTTAAACGTAAGCTCTTTAAGTGTTTAGCGTGCTGTCGCTCGGCAAGATTCGTCTAATGTGTGTATCTAAATTGATGCACATTTCTCCATCTCCGCACTGCGTCTTCAAAAGTCTTACTATTAAACAATCATCCAGCAATCTCACCAGTTTCTTAAATGTTGACGTTCTACAAACCAAACGGCATCACACATTATTAGTATGTTCCATTAGTATTATTTTCCAAATAGTATAAATAAAAATTAATTAAAATAACAAATTGCAATAATCATAATTGTTATAATAAATTACATTAAAACGTTATTCATATAAAATTAAATTAAATCAGACACAATAAATTATAAAAACACTGTTATAATTAAACTTTATTATAAAACCAATAAAATGAATATAGGCAACCCAATGTGCTCACGCGCTTCAACGATTACAAACAAACTTAATAATTTCTTGTCATTAACACTCACTATTGGAACATATTGAATTGATTGCTACAAAACAAGTAAGAATTAATTAAAAGCACAAATTTTAATACACATCAATAAACGTATCAATTAAAAGATTAACAAATAGTAACTAATAAAATTCCGGATACTCAGAATATAAAGCAGCAACCCTATTGCTTTGTTAAAAAAAATAACAAATAATAACATAAATAAACTTATTCATAATATGAATACTATTATTATATAAATTAATTAAATATCAGATTAGCTTGATACAAAACAAACTACCAAAAGAAGCACGGTAGTGTGTTCGTGCATAAACTGTAAACAATTAATTCAAAACTTGCTTGCCACCTATCAATCAAACTCTAATGAGCAAACTTTCAGCACGTATTCGAATACGCTTAAATTATAAGCAAAACAAGAACTAAACTAAACTAGTTTACTCAAGCAAGTAACTATTTCTTTAAGTTATTACTAAAGCTGGAAATTATATGCACTTAAAAAGTTAAAAATATGCGCATATACATATATGCACGCAATTTTGCCAAAATATGCACTAAATGTGCACACAATTTTGCCAAAATATGCATTAAATATGCAAACAATTTTGCCAAAATATGCACTAAATATGCTAAATTTGGTAAAAATATGCACAAAATATAAAAATATGCAAACAATAATTTTTTGCAATTGTTCAAAACCTAATTTTTTTAAAACCAATATAAATTTAAAGAAGCAATTTTACTTAAAAATAATTTAAAATTATACAAATATGCACGAAATATGCAAATACCCACCAAATATGCAAATATGCACCAAATACACACCAAATATACACCGATATGCAGCTGTTATTAAAATATGCACAGAAACTCAAAAATATGCAAAATATGCAAAAAAATATTGGTTTTTAACACTAGTTTTTTTTTCTAATTCGTGTAGATACAAAATTATTTAATTGGCATATAAGTATTATAGAATATGCAAATGCATAAAATCCCAGCTTTAGTTATTACAATCCTGTTTTATAATACTGTAATAAAACAGGATTGTAATAACTTAATACACAATCAAGCAATTTACAATATATTTTGTGCTGCAACTTTTATGTTTAGAGTTTAAATAACTCTTAATAATCTGAGGTAACTATTAGTATTAAATTTGATTAAATTACAAATTAAAATTTCTTTAGTGGATGTAATGCTTGTAAAAAATCCAATCATTTAAAAGTCTAATATACAAGGTGATAAACAAAAATTCATGGGGTTATTCCATAGCGTATTCTAAGAATAATTTGTCTTATGATGATTTCTAAAAAACCCCTTTGTTTTAAAGATACAGGGAACAAAATTTGTGACAGTTACAACATTTTATTATAAAAAAAGTACATATAAAGTTGCTGAATCTACAATAAATGTTCAAAGTAACTTCTTTCAGCCTGGATACAAGCATTCAATCTTCTCGTCATCAATTGTCAAACTCTTTCACCCACCAGGGTTGTATCTGATTGAGTTACATCCAGCAACTATTCCATTTTGCAAGTTATCCAAAATCTCTACCGGAGTAGCGTAAACTAATGACTTCAGATAGCCCCATAAAAAATAATCTAATGAGTTTAAGTCTGGAGATCAAGCAAGCCATGCGAGTAGCTCACCTCGACTATTCCAGCAATCTCCGTATGTTGCTGTGTGTAATAATTACGAGTAACCAAACTGAAAAGTGGTGGTGCACCAACGTGCATAAACCACATTGCAATTCTTGTTGCCAATGGTACATCATCTTGAAACTGATGTAGCATGTACTTCAAAAAGTTGCAATACACCTCGTCGGTACGTCTTCCTGGTAGAAATACTGAAATACAAAAATATTAGACAGTCGCCTACAAATCTAACCCAAACATTCAAGGAGAACTGATGTTAAAAACAATCTTCACATACCGGATGCGGATTTTTATCTGCCAACACATGGTTATTATAAAAATGATTTATTGCATTTTTGAGAAACTGGTTTCATCGGTGAATAGAATATGTGTCAGGAATTGAAGGATTAGAACTAATGTTTGCAAAAGCCATTGACATAACGCAATACGTAAAGAAAAATTAGCAGGTAATAATGCCTAAACACGCTGAATGTAGAATGGATACAACAAATTATCTTTAAGAATTTTCCAAACTGTCCAATAACTTACATTCAAAGTATTGGCTATTTTTGAGTAAAACTACTTGGATCTTCCTCTATCCTTCTTCTTTGGTCGAGGATATTACGGCCAGAAAACCGTTCAATGTAAAATCGTCTAGCTTGTAATAAATTGCCATCAACAAGTCCTTACATAAAATGCAGGTCAGTCATTTCGGCGTTTATATAGTGATTTATAGTAAAGGAATTCACTAACTATTCGTCAAGTCACGTCAAAGAGCCAAACGTCACTCAATCTAAACAACTGCAGCTAATAGATGTGATGATCAATAACAAAACGTATTCAAATGAAATCCACTTGTACATTAGTAGATAAAACAGCCGTTCCAAGTTATCGTTAACAATTTTTGGTACTTAATAAACTCATTAATTTTTTGTATTTGAAATACTCATTAGCGTACGCCATACTTTTATTTGCAATAATGATTTCAACAAACATCGAATATGGTTGGCGCAAATTTTGTTCACCATGTATCTTCAAAACAAAGGGGTTTTTCAGAAATCATTATAGAACAAAATATTCTTAGAGTAAGCCAAGAAATAACCATGTATAATCAAAGGACGTAGTATTAAATAGATTAATTAATCAATCAAATTCTATTGCAATTAAAAATGTAATTGAAATTCCGTATATTTATAATACAGCGCAATGGCCATACAGTGTTGTAAAAGAGAATGAATAAATGAAGTAATTTATTCATAATATTATATAAATTATTTAATTAAACTTTAAACTAAGTTATTACAAACCTATCAAAAGAAACACTTTAGTTTGTTCGTACATATACTGTTAAAACTATTAATTTGAAACTTAGTTGCCGTCAACCTCTAATAATGAACAAATTTTCAGATCATATTTCAATCATACTCTTTAAACTGATTTAAAAATGACAATTATTAATCGATTAAAAACAAACTTAAAGATTACACTATAAAATGTCATAAAAACTAAATATTGTTTTCATAAGTAGGTAACATAAAAAACTCCCCTCGTATATTTTCAAATATTTGAACACCTTTTATATTTGTATTATGTAGCAATAATTGAATGATAAGAATATATTTGAAATGTATTAGCTCATAAATTTCAAAAGTATTCTCAGGGTGCACAAACTCATAAAATATATATCAATAAGTCAATATTTCATTATATAATTTATCGGTTTATTCGTTTTATTTTGTTCACGTCTGGTTTCAAATTGCCGACTAGACTAGCCAGCGTTGTTTACATATCGCGGTCTGCCTGAGTTTACATTAATTTGATGGCTGAATGGTTAAAAAAAAACAAACAAAAATAATTGTCTTTTATACAGGGTGGACTACGGGAGCGGGAAGATTGGAAAACGATGTAATTCAACTGAATTTAATTGAAAAATATGTAATAGTAATAAAGTAACAGTGAGATATTTGTATTTCTTAAGAATTATGCCAAGCAAATGGTTCTCTCTAATCATTCTTGACGTTAAAATTCTGCAAAACGCGATTCAACATATCTAATGGAATGTTAGGAAATTCTTTACTAATTTTAATTTTTAATTTTTAAATATCTTGTGGTTTGTTAATAAAAATCTTGCTTTTTAAATAACCCCACAAGAAGTAGTTATATGCCATGAGATCTAAAAATCTTGAGAGCCATACAATGTTAGTAAGTAGCTTCCAGAAAGCATTCACCATTGGTTGACTGACACATCACTGGCTACCTTGATGTAACTAGTTTTTTGAGTTTACTATCATCTAGTTCTCCTGTAGTTTATTTTCTATACCTGCTGAAAGCTGTAGCTTTTGCTCGTTTTTGGTCTGCATACGCTTCTATGTCAACTTTGGCCGCTTTTACAATAGGAATTTTTTTTCCAAGATATTAAAATTTTATGAAATTACATTCACAAAAAAATAAACATCCAATTACTGATTCAACTTGAGTTGCATAAGGAGTAGAGTCTCCAAGTAAAAAAAAAACCTGCAACCCGAATAAATGCAGTTTTCACTGCAATAAGTCACGCTTTTTGAGTGCAAACTGCCATGGCAGCATTATCCAGCAAGGACCTAAGCCCAAGTTGACCAATAGCCAAATCCTAAAGCTCCTTTACGTAAAGACCAAAAGCTAGATAACCAGCTGAGAAAATGCATACAGAGATCAATAAACTAAACCGATTCTTCTCAAACCTAACCAAGAATAAAACTACTGGATAGATTGCATCATCAATAAGTTAGTTAACACACCACATACTCACTTATCGCCAAGCATAGCCAGCCAACTACGTCACCAAATACCCCAACTCCAATCCAAATTTTCCCCAAAGAGGTCCCATAAACTGCGGCTACCGAGCCCTACTAAGCCAAATTTTTCATCACCAGGTCCAGACCTCTGTCAAGAAGTTGGTAAAAAATTCAGTCAACTCCAGGACAAATAACCGATAAAGACTCAGCTGGAGAATAATGTCGCCGCTCACAAAGAAGTTCCCAGAGGACAAATTCACCCCGGTGAAAGAAAATAAAAAGACAAAAACCAAGAAAGGTGCCCTCAGCACCAAAAAAGGTTTCAACCACCAATGCCAAAAAATCTTTTACCCGGCCAGCTTCCAATGCGCAGTCGACTATTTCTGGTTAGACTACCAGCTCCCTAGGTTCTCCCTTAACTACGACAGTACCCACAGAAAACGCTGGCACACATGAGATGACCATCACTACTCGGAGGAAATCCGACTGTTGGCGACTTTCAAGTCGTTGAATATCGCCTTTGATTTATTGTAAATTAGAATTACATCTACTTTTTGATTATAAAATGTTGCAACTGTTGCAAATTTTGATCATCCAGTATCTTACAAAATTTTTATTGATTATAAGTTAATAAATAATGACAAACATAATTTCATCATTAATGGTAAATTTACGTTTCAGAACTTGCCTATTATAAATATTAATTAAAATAATAATGTTTAAATCAATATTGGTATAATATAATCAAACATAAAATTCCAAATAATTTGGTTATGTGCAAATTGGTATTTGCTTTAATTATTTGATATGTATGCTAAACCAAATGCTGTATATTGAGAATTGTTGTTAAAACAAAAAAATAATTATAATTTAATCTTGCTAAAATGATTAGAATTGTTTCAATCAAGTATTCACATATCAATATGCAATCAAACCAGTAACCACTTGTAATAGATTGTGTAAATTACAGTTTTACTGCATAGCAGGATGTAATCTTCATTTAAATGAGAGTACTAGGTAGAGTGTTATGAAAATACCCAACTAGCACAATTAGTCGCGGCTGTTGTAGGAACTTTAAAGTGCTTTGCCACTAGCTATGGGCATGTAATAGGAACGTTCCAATTACATGCATGCGACCTAAACTGGGAATATTTTGTCGGTGACTGCAACGTAACGACAACTTGTCTGGAACTTGTACGGACCTCCCTCCTACTTTTTAAAACTTTTAATAGTGCTTGCTTTGTTTTGCAACAGAGTTTGTTATTCTTTTGTTCCACTTCTACATAATCCTTGTCTAGTTTACTTAAACACTCAGAAACAAAATGAAATACTTAGTAAAAAATAAAAATATCCGAAACAACTTGCACTCTAATTCCCGATGGTCTGAACTACAAAATTAAAACAAATGCTACTTTACTGATAAACATAAAGGTGCCAAGTTGAAATTGAACATCGCGCCATTCAAAATTGTATGTTTATATTAAAATATTGTCTTTAAAATATTTAATGTCATGTGAAAATATGGCACGTAGATACTAAAAACATTTTAAAATCATTATTTCGCAGTTACACGCATTTATTAGTTAAATTTTGTGCAAAAATTATAACAAATTATCCATTTTCCAGGGATTATGACATATTTTGAAATAATATCGTCACAGGTGTTGTCCACAAAGATGGCATATTTTTGAAAAAGTATCTTTAAAGTGGTTATTACTAAAAAAAGCGACTTCAAAATAATTGTCACTTAGCAAAAGTGGACCGGAACTGTGAATGTGTAACTTTAAAGTAATAATTACTAAAAAGTGCCAAATATAACTGTAATGCCACTTTAAAGTTCCCTGTGGGTCCTCACAGTACCATGTGGATCTCGAAACTCAAACTGGGTAGTTTTAACCTTACATGGCTTTCTCAACAAGTGTCAAGTACAACCACAACCTAATGTAGAATTAAATTAATCCCATTAATCCATCACATAAACATCGGAAAACATAAATTTTGTGCTATACACAGCACTTAACAATAATGCTGCACTCATCACAAATTTTTAGGTTAACATTTTTAATTTTATAATATTATGCACCGCTCCTCAATATTGGCATATTGGAAACTGTATGGTGAAATCTACTTCATGGTAATTTTTAGAGGTGACAGACTTTATAGTAGCCTACAGCACAATTACATTCAACTCTGCAGGTAACAAGAACGTTATTGACACTAATATATATTACTTTTAAGTTCCAGGCCGTTAAAGTTGCGCAGACGTCCCAAAATCGTCGCGGGAATTATCAATGCTACTTGAAATTAATTAAAATTTTAAAGTTGCATTTTAGTAGCATTAGGTAGTCGTTGCTACTATCGTTTGCCAACGTTAGGTTCCGATAACTTTAAAGTTGTCCCACTGGTAACTACAACGTCCCGACTACCGGGGAAGCTACCTAGAAGTAACATAACTATACAGTAGCTATTCCTGGTAAAACTACGTAGGTCGCTGCTAAATTTGTTAAATAAAGTTCTTTATTCACCAAAGTCGCAGATTTAGTGACAGTTAATAAATAAATAGTAATAAATCAAATCAAGTTTTGGTAAAAATCGAGTAATGTCAAATCAAGGTAAACTCATACACACAATTCATTTGCACTTACAATCATACTACGCATTTGATACTTTCATTCTATTCATACACACTAATTATGAAACGCGTTTCTGTTTAAATCGGGTGTGTTAAATAAAGTACGTTAAATCGGGGATGTTAAATCGGTTTGTTACGTCTGGGTTAATTTATTAAGTCTAGATCAGTAGTACCATAAGGCTTCAAATCCTTAAAATGGCTTTTTCGTCAAGCAGTTCGTACACCAATGGAGATATGATTTTATCCACTCTGCACAATTTAAACTTCGGCGCAAGTTTTGCAGAAAAATTATTACTTGCATTCGAAAGAACATAGTTTTGTTTCCATAATCTATCTTCTACATGATAACAATCAGCATTCCGCTTTCGAAGGTTATAAGTTTTTGCATTTCTTGAATACGCAGTTGCCAAGTTCTTACGTACGTCAAAGTAGAGTTTTGGTATTGAGTCCATTTCTTCGGCATACTTTTGTGAGTCATCGTTAGTGAGATTGAGTTCTGTATCTAAATCTACTTTTCCATAGTATTTTCCATTTGATGGGACATACCAAAATTCATTAGGGTGGATGTATATCCGGTTGATTCATGAACCGATGTACGAATGGCAAACCCTATTTTGTGGATTTCTTTGTCCCAGTTCCGATTATCGTTGTCGATGTACGAACGAATGGCGGCTCCAATTACTCTATTAATCCTCTCAACTGGATTAACTTGGGCGTGGTATTTGGCATTGAACCAAATTTTAGAACCATATGATTCTGCAAAGTTTCGGAACAGGTTGCAATCAAACTGTGTACCATTATCACACATTATTATTTGCGGTGCGCCAAACATAAGGACAACATGGTTTTCTAAAGTGCACTACACTTTTGGAGTCTGCTTTTCGAAGAGGAAACAGTAAACTAAATTTAGTAAACCAATCTGATACAATGAACAATTAACAACTTCCATTTTTTGACCTAGGAAGTGGTCCTAACAAGTCGCATGATATTAATTGCCACGGGTATTGAACATCTTTGAGTTTTCCCATAAAACCGGGACGACGATCGGCTGGCACTTTTTGTGCACAACAAATCTTACAATTTTTTATGTAACGTTTTACATCTTGTTTTAATCTAGGCCAGTAATATAACTCCTTAATTCGGTACATGGTTTTAAAAATTCCCAAATGTGACGATAGTGGCAAGTCATGACAGTTATTTAAGACTTCAATTCTTTGAGCCATTGGGACAACAATTTTCCAGTCGAGTGCATCTTTTTCAAATCCATTTCCTGAAGACAGGTGCTTATATAAAATTCCATTTTCGATGGTAAAATCGGGAAATTTTTCCGGGGATTCTAGGACAGATTTAACTATATTGGAATACCACTCGTCTTCAGTACAACTATTTTGGTTTATTTCAATGAGACACAAATCTACTGGAGCTCGTGACAAGGCATCGGGAACAACGTTTAAAGAGCCTTTTCGGTGTATTACCTGCATGTGGTATTGCTGTAATTTTAGGGCCCTTCTTGATAGTTGCCCAGCAGGGTCATTAAGTTTGTGGAGCCATATAAGGGATTGGTGATCAGTAATAATCGTAAACTCAGTACCTTCCACATATGGCTTAAACTTTTCCACACCAAATATCACTCCAAGACATTTTTTTTTGGTAGTAGTATATTTTCTCTCTGCCTCTGTCAACGACCTACTGGCAAAAGCAATGACTACTTCAGACCCATTTTGCTCTTAAGTAAGAACAGCATCAAGCCCAACATCTGAAGCATCAGTTTGTATTACAAACTTTGTTTCAAAATTTGGGCTAATTAGAACATGAGCTGATATTAAAGCCTCTTTGATTTTTCGCAATGCAGTCTCGGCTTCATCGTTCCATTTTATCGACTGACCCATTTTTCTACCTTTAATCAGAGAATTCAATAGGGCAATAATGGTCGAAAAGCCTTTAATAAAACGACGATACCAAGAACACATTCCTGCAAATCGTTTAACTGAAGTTTTTAGGTCTAGGGTACTCTAACATCGCTGCTACTTTATCAGGGTCTGTACGAAGTCCACGCCGGTCTACTAAGTAGCCTAAATATTTAAGGGAAGACAAACAAAATTCACATTTTTCAATGTTTATCGTTAACTTTGCATCCTTCAAACGTTCAAATATTGCTCCTAAAATTTCGACATGTTTTTCAAAAGAATTGGTACACACAATGACGTCGTCAAGGTAAACAAATACAAATGCATCAAATTGGGGACCTAGAACACTATCCATTAATTTCTGTTGCGTTTGAACCGCATTACACAGACCAAATGGCATAACAACAAATTCAAATAATCCCCTACCGGGTACAAAAAAGGCGGTTTTTTCGCACGATTCTTTTTCAAGCGGAATTTGTCAAAACGCAGATTTCAAACCAATGCTGCTTAAATATTTAGCAGCAGACAATCTGCTTAAAATTTGATCCACTAGTGGGAGCGGGTAAGCGCATTTTTTAATGACAGAATTAAGTTTTCTTCAGTCAAAACAGAACCGAAGATCACCGTTACTATTTTCTACAAACAATACAGGACTTGCCCAAGGACTCTCGGAAGGGCGAACTACACCTAACACCAACACTTTGTCCAGTTCTCTGTTCAACAGTCCTAGCATGTAAGGTGACATAACATGATGGCGTTGTTTTATAGGTTCATTTGCGCCAGTGTCAATTCTGTGAACCGCTTTGTCGGTGCGACCTAACTTAGGGGAGGATAGCAATTGAAAACGTTGTATAAGTTTGTCTAATATTGGACGTTATGACACGCCTAATTCTGTAGAGTCACTTATAGCGTTTATTTGATTTATGGATTCAATAAAATTTGGAGTTTGACGATCATTAGTGTACCACTTTTGAGTTTTATAATCGATACAAACACTAAACATGTGACAAAAATCACTTCCTAAAATTACATTATGACAAAGAGTGGGCACCACTAATAGAGGGACAATCTTCAATATACTGTCAACAACCATTGGAATTTCAACTAACCCGAGAACAGTCTGCGTTTTTCCATCAGCCGTTGTCAGTTTAGTTTCCTTGCATTATATTCAAATTAAATCGACGAATAAGAGAAAGTGCTGGTCCGCCCAGTACACTTTTACTTGCACCTGAATTTAATAATGCAACAACAATATTATTAAAAATGGAAACCTCTATGTATGGCCTACAATCGTGTTCTTTATCAACAAAAAAAGGTAAAATATTTACTTTATCTAAGAACATAAAATCATAAACCTTTAATAACCAATTTTTCCAATCACTCAAACCAAATCTTGACGTGGCCGTTGAAATATGCTTAGGGGATTGCCGGCCAACGTAGTAATTCCTGCAAATTAGTTTTTTTAAACAGTTACAATTACGAGTGGTAAGTTGTTCAGCCAATCCTACAGAAATGTGAGGAACTTTCCAATTGATTTTATTAATTGTCACCTTAACAGCTTCGTCTTCAGTAGATACAAGTGCATCAAGATCGGTATTACTGCGTATTAAAACCAGTTCTTGTTTGGTATTTATTATAATTTTCTTATAATCCTCAGCAAAGCCTAATAACATTTTAAGTGGTATGCAAAAATTGAAATTTCCATCCGTATCTACCATGTCATCTTGATCTGTAGCGTTTTGTAATTTTTGATTAGAATTGAAGGATAAGTAACCTTTCAATGTTGATGTTAAACCAACATTTCTAGTAGAGTCAATAACAACACCATTTAATTCATAGCGAAGTTCACTAAATAAGTACGCAATACCGTTGTTAATAAACTTTGTTTTTTTTGGTTTCTTAAAATCAGCATCAGCTTGCAATTTGCCTTCTATGTAAATGTAACTTTCACTTGGCAATGTGTACATATCTTGTTGTTGAATCGGAATTCTGATTTCATCATTGTTGTTAAAACTTGTTGATGCATATGGTTGATGAGTGTGAAATTGAGAATTTGCGATTGAGTTGTCGATAAAGACATTTTCTTTAACATTAAGTATCATTATTTAATATAATTTAAATTCTGAAGACTTTAAAATATAATGTTTTCTGATGTTAATCTACTGCGTGCGGATTGTCTAATGATGGAATTAGTTGTTGTAGTCAAGTTATATTGTAAGTTTTTGTAACCGTAATTACGCATACTATGATATTGCACTACCATATTTAAGAATTTTTTTATAAATGAAATCCTACTGTGATGGTCTCTCCTCTGAAATTGACTATATTTCCGTCTTGATCCACTATTTTAAGTGTTATGTTATTAATAGTTGATGTATTAATTGATAAATATATAACCGTCTCAGGGGACTGTACAATTTTATAACCTGGTGGTACCGTGGAAAAAAATTGAAACAATGTATGACCCAATCTTCCGTATCTATAAGAGCTGGTTGTTATACTACAATCCACACATAAAGAATTTATTTTTAAAATATCTGTTGAAAAGTCTGATTCATTGGAAATATCTTTTAGTAAAATTCTTTTACTAAAACCCAACAATGTTCCAATTGAATTTTCTTTAGTAAAATCAATAGGTTTTGTACATTTTATATGCACTTTTAATGTATTATTATTTCCTCTAATTTTGATATCTTTATTATGCTTTTGAAGTTGTTTATGTAAATATGTGTTTAAATCAGTAATTTCATAAGATCCTACAGGAATTGTAATTTCTTTATTGTCACCATAGTAAAATTTGTTATTGCTTTCATCTATGTTTGCAATTGAATAAAATGATTCAAAATTTGTTAGGCCCAAGACAAAATTTTCATCTTGTTTTAAATATAAAGGTGGGTTGAAATCTGCCTCTAGGATTGAACTTTTGCCAGTAAAAGTAATATTATAAGACATACTCGTTTGACATCAAACATACGAATGATGGATTTTTCATAATGTATTTTCATATAAAAATATTAAACATAAATGTCCACAATTATAAGTGTTATACTTTTGAAAAGCATCATGATTATATAAAATATTCTTTTTACCATCTTTATAAAAATATCTTACTAATTCTAAAGGTGGTTTTAAATTACCAAAACTGTCAAAATATTTAATATTATTATCATTTCTAATATAAGCTACCCAATGAAAACCAATTTTTGATTTTGTTTCTAAATTTACAATACCACATTCTTTTGCATTCATTTTAGTTGGTAATTCATCTAGCATGTATACACCTCTAAAATATGGAATGTTTTTTGCATATTTATACAAGTCAATATTGGTTAATGCTCTTTGTGGTAGCTTTCTTATTAGTTTCTTTTTATAAGGATAAATGTAAAGACCGTGACCACGTTTATATGGTTTCACATATAAACCATCACCAATTTTATAACCCTCTTTGCTATTTACTTTGGATTTTAATACATAGTGGAAGAAGATGTATTAAAATCCAAAGTAATTGTTATGTCGTTGTTGTTCTTCTAGTTGTCTTTTTAATGCTCTTTTCTTTATTATAGCTTTTGCTATTCCGATAGCGCCAGAAACTATAGCTCCTAAGAAACCCCCGCTTTGTGGTAATTTAATAATCCTTGAAGGTATTTTTCTTTTTCTTATATATTTTGTTTTACGTTTACCACCTTTACCTAATTTAATTTTTGCTGACATTACATTAGACTTTGATTTTGAAATTTTTCTTTTTGAAGTTTTTTGACGTCTTAGACTCATACCTAATTTGGTTTTTATGCGCATAACACCAGACACACCTAGTGCAGCAAACTTTTAACCAAAACTAGGGTCAGGTGCTTTTAATCTTATTGCAGCTTGTCTGGCTAGTAATCTATCCGCTTCGTGTCGTTTAGAAATATCAGAATATTTTGAATATGCAATATCGTGTTGTTTGCAGTGATCGTCTAATACGTTTATACCTTTATCACCTCTTTTGAGTCTTTTTTCTAATTTTGTTCCTGGACCACAAAAATTGTATCCCGGAATATGAAATTCCAGTGTAGTTTTATTAATTAATTTGTTGACAAATCCACGTCGTTAATTTTTTTGGTACGTTTAGTCTTTCTTTTACGAGTTAACATAATATACTAAATAACAATACAGAATGTAGGTGTACTTATATATTCTATGAAGTATTGACAAATTGATCAGTTTAACTACAGATTTAGAAGCATAATGAGAGTTGTAAAACAAACTCAATCTTTACCAATTAACAATCAAGATATAAATTGTTCTGAGAATACGTTTCAACGCCATAGTGAGTTGCTTGGTAGTGGTTGTAAAAGAGGATTAAATATTGGTTGTTCTGGGTGTGGAAAAACAAATATTATAATTAGTTTACTTTTGCATCCAAATGGTCTAAGATTTCAAAATGTTTATATTTACTCAAAAACATTACATCAATCAAAGTATCAATATTTAAAAACAGTCATTAAACCTATATAGGGTATGGGCTATTTTGAATATGATAACAGTGATCAGATTACATCACCACAAGATACTAAAGAAAATTCAGTTTTTATATTTGACGATGCTGTATGTTGCAATCAAAACATAATGAGGGATTATTTTAGTTTTGGTAGACACAATAACATAGATTGCTTTTATATTTGTCAAACATACACTAAAATACCAAAACAACTTATAAGAGTTAATGCTTATATATTGATTATATTTGAGCAAGATAATACCAACTTAAAACACATTTACGATGATCATGTAGGTGTCGATATGTCATACCAACAATTTAAAGATATTTGTTCCTATTGTTGGAGACAGAAATATGAAGAAATTAAAAATGAAACACCAAAAAAGAAAAAGTATGGTAGAAGGTCATCCCCTATTAAAATGGAAGAATTTGTAACACCAACTAATACTTCCATTGATACAAGTATACTTCCACAAGTTTACGAGCACACCCCTTCTACATCCAATACACAGCCAATAGTCGAAGACCTATATGTTGCTGATAATGATGATGATGATGATGATGATGATGAATATGCAAATGTTGAAGTCCAAGCTAAAAAGATGAGTGATTTGGATGAATATGTAAAACAATTTTCCACATTACCTAAAGCCTACATTTACGACATGATATCTGATACAACGAGGGCTATGGATCACACATATGGAATAAGAGTGGTACCAACTGAAGATGGAGACAAACATAATTATGCTATTGGTAATGGAGTTGTTACTTTCAGAGGTGATGATGTAGTTATTAAAACAGTTATAAATAGGCAAACTTTTGAACGCATATATACAGGTACACCGGGTTTGTATGAGTTATTATTCAAGAAGGTACCAACAGGATTTAGGAGTGTGGATGTAACTAATTATATGGAAATTGTTAATAAAACAAATGCAGCAAAACATGGTTATATACCAACCGGAAAATTAATAGAAACTAAACTACCAAAATATAATAACATAATTGCACCTTTGCTTGATAGGCGAAAAGCAATTCCGGTTAGACTCACACCTCAATCATTTCATACAGGTAAAGCACTACTTGAATACGACAATAAGCCATTAGAATTTATATATTGGGACAATCTAATGAATTAGTTAATCGTCTGCGCCTTCTAATTTCTTCCAAAGCTGCTGGGCATACTGGACATAATAATGAAATTACTTCAATAATTGAAGAGTTGCGAGAAGCAAAAATTATTAAATAACGGTAACATAGATGTAAACTCTCATTAACTTATTGAGTTTTAAGAAATAAACATGACCATTGATAAATTTGGAAGAACACTTTAGTCGAACATAACGATATCGACATAATACTTCAATCAACATCACCAAAAAAATACAGTTATATAATTACACTAAATTTTTTTAGTGATACAACGCTCAACAATAGATATCTTTTATATAATACTTTATCAAATTACATCTTTCCACACAAATCGGCTACAATTGTATCGGCTTTCATTAGTAATAATTCTCAAATAAGAATAAACGGTTCACCATTCTATGAGAATGCTTTACGTAATTTACCTTTAAAAAGGGGGGATACTATAGAATTTCCGGAACAATATGTTGGTGGAAATATGCTGAGTTAGTACTTAAATGTCCTGTGGAAAAAGAATATAGTCCAGTTGTTGAAGAAAATGGTTAAGAATAAGATAACAAATGTTAAACAAGAAATTGTTGAAGAAATTCACAAACCAGCTCGTAAAAATTTCAAGCGAAGACATGTTATAGTAAAAGGTCTTAAAGATTTAATTCAAGCAGATTTAGTGGAAATGATACCTTATGCTAAATTCAATAAAGGATTTAGATATATTTTAGTAGTTATTAATGTATTTTCAAAATTTGTTTGGGCATTTCCAGTAAAAAGAAAGACTGGAAAAGATGTTTCATCTGCTATGGAAAAGATATTTCTAATTAAAAAAAATGTTGTAAAAAATGTTCAAACAGATATGGGTACGGAATTTTACAATAAAGACTTTCAAACGTTAATGAAAAAATACAACATAAATCACTATAGCACATAATCAATTCAAAAGGCGTCCGTTGTAGAAAGAGTTAATCGAACTTTAAAAAATAACATGTGGAAACAGTTTAGTTTACAAGGAAATTATAAATGGTTAGATATTTTACCAGAAATTGTTAACAAATACAATAATACTAAACACAACACTATTGGTATGAAACCCATTAATGTTGACAATAAAACAGAAAAAGCTGTCTTACAAAATTCTTACAATCATATAAAATTAGTTGACCCTAAAGCTAAGAAATTTCGTGTCGGTGACAACGTACGTATAAGTAAATATAGAAGTGAATTTGCTAAAGGATATACTCCTAACTGGTCAAATAAAATATTTACTATACATAAAATTCAATCAACATATCCAGTAACATATTTATTAATCGATCAAAGTAAACAAGAGATTAAGGGTGGTTTCTATGAATATGAACTACAGAAAGTAAAATATCCAGACATATATTTGGTTAAAAAAGTAATAAAAAAAAAAAGGAAATAAAGTATTTGTTAAGTGGTTAGGATTTGACTCATCACACAACTCTTGGATTTCAAAGAATAATGTCCAATAAACATCTTTTCCCAGGTCTTGCATATAAAAGATTTCAAACGTACACAACCTTAGTGTTTCTCCTACAAGGTTTTCAATATTTGAAGAACGGTTGCTAACATTTAAGAATTGGGTTGGAGTTATAACACCCAAATCACTTGCCGAAGCTGGTTTTGTCTACTTACAACACATGAACCACGTTCGTTGCTTTTGCTGTGGTATTGTACGTTGGGAACCAACCGATACAGCTATGGGAGAACATATAAGATTGTCACCAAATTGTAAATTTGCGAAATTACTTAGCAAAGGAGAAGAAAAAAAAGAAGATCGAAAAAGGTTTAAGAAAACATCAGAACAGATTTATCATTTATTATTACTTAATGTATTACAACAATTACAAGAATAAATTTTTTTTTCTATTACTTATCTTTCCAAAATGATTCAAAATAATTAAATAAACTACATATTACAAAATTAAACATTAATTTATAAAACTAAAAATACAAAAAAATATAAAATTAAACCTATAAATAAAAATATAATATTTTTAATCTTTTGCTGCTGGTGGTGCTCCACGGGTCCTCAGTATAAAGTGGGGTATTGCCCAACTCATCTATTGCTGTTGCAGAAAGTGTATTGTTGCCAATAAGGAAGGAATCACAAAATAATTAAATACAAAAAAGTATAAATACAAAAAAAAAAAAATAAACCTATAAAAATATAAAAACATAAAAATTAAAAATTACAAAATTATAAAATACAAAAAGAAATATCAAAATACAAAAATAATTACAAAATTAAACATTTATTTATAAAAGTAAAAATACAAAAAAAATTAAATTAAACCTATAAAATATAAAAATATAAAAATATAAAAGTACTCGAGTACTCGACAACTCAGCAATTAATGTTTCAGGAAGTGGATTGTTTCCAACCAAAAACGAATCCAACTCCCATGAAGCCATTGGAAAATCATCGAATTCATGCATCCCTACCAATCTTAGAACTTGGTCAGGGATGAATCTGACTGCCCTTGATTAAAATGGCCGGATCATCGGATACACGCTCACTTGGCTTACAAACTGCATCATGCAGATGTCTTCTTCAAGAAACTCGCGACAAAAAATTGTCGCAAGTTTAAATGTCTTTAGTTGGTTGTTGGTCCACTGCAACACATAAAAAAACATATATGTTAAAAACAAAAATAAACAAAAAAAAAACATAAATAAACAAAATAAACAAAAAAAAGTAACAATAAAATATACTTACATCGTTAGCTAATTCTGGAATGAGTCTTCTCTCCTCTTCCCATAAAGTAATTTTTATATCTAAGTAATTCAGTAGATATCCAATCTCAGCAACAAATTGGGGGCTATCATTGAAGCACGGCATTTTATTTAATTGTTATATTTTTTACTTGAACTTGCACTTAGACTTGCACTTTGCAGATAAAATGCATACTGGTAGTGCAAGTATTTATACTATATCAATCCCACTATTTTTTTAGTAGTGGGAAAAACAAAGTTGATGACCATGAACAAGTGCAGATGTGCAGTTCAAGGTCACAACATATATTTTACGCACAAAAAAAAAAAAAAAAAAAAATGCACACAAATTTATTAAAACAAAATTACAAATTATCAATTGCTTCGGAAATAATTTCATTTGCATTAATAGATAATTTACGCTTTTTAACATCTTGCTCCAATAAATCAGGAAAAATATATAAAAGTTCCTTTATTCCATATACATTTTCGTTTGCATTAAATGGTACCATTAATGCCTCAATGTTTTGCAAACTATCACCATTCATATTAACCAAATTCCAAATTAAATTGTTGTAAAACGTTGAAAATTGTTGCCTCTTGAGTTTCTCTAGAAGATCTTTTACCAGCGGTAGCAATTTCCACAATTCCATAACTGATTCATTTGCTAACATTACAAATGAAGTATCTGTTTTAGAAATTTCAATAAATTTCCTGTTTTTATAACTTTTAAAATGGAGTGTGAAATTTTGCATTGAAATTGGATTCCATTTTTCATCAATAGTGTCCTCTAAATAGTTGGTAATAATATCTTGCAGATCTAAGAACTGTATCCGTTCATTTTCTCTAAAAAGGACGCACTGTTTTGAGTTGCCACTTAATTGGATAACTGTATGGAAATCTTGAAAATCTGCAAGAATTCCCACTTTTATAATCTTACTTTTAGAGTTGTTTAGAAACTACGTGGGGGTGGGGGCGGCAAGGGGCATGGACTGTGAGTTGGGGCAGGGGGCTGTGAGTTGGCGGCTGGGGGCAAAGTGGTGTTTTACAAGGTGATCTAGTCTGCAAATGCATGCAATTAAAACCACATTCCAATACTTTTTTTTATTTATTGCTTTACTACCTATCTGTATAAAGACGAAACCACATTCCAATACTTTTTTATTTCTTATTTTACTTGTATAAAACTTGTGTGTATTTTCAATCTTTGAGATAGTTTCAAAATGAATTCACAAGAAGCACCTAACTCCATCTTACTTGGATTGTTGGAAACTCCGTTGAGGCGCGATGGGTGCGACTACGAGTTGAACGTTGATGATCAACCTCAACTTCATGAATTCTTTTTTAGGCCACCCCCTTTCCCTTAAATTTTAAACATATCAAGTGCAGTGACTGTTTACAACAATTTAACAAATATATTTTTAACCCCCTGTCCACAAAGTGTAGTGAGTGTGTGTATGGATCAAGAAGCCATCAATCCAACATCTATTCTTCAAGAGGAATTAATGGATTGTTCATATAGTGTCGACAGCATTATTATGAATGTCATTAATCCCAATGACAGTTCTTCTTCCCGTGCCTCTTCAAATTTTAGTGTAAGTACAATTGACAGTTCCATGTGTGATAGTGAAGATAGTGACAATTATAACAGTTTTGAAAATGGAGTTAAACGTTGTTCAACTCCATATCAAGGGGATAACATTTACGGTAATACTAGTTCTTGGTGCGGAAGTGATTTTTCAAATAATAAACTTAAGTGTAGTGAGTCTCTCCTCGCGATTACAATAGACAGTTCTTCGTGTAGTGACTCGGAGATTATCCCCGAAGTCATATTAATTAACAATTCCTCGTGTGGAAGTGACTTTCCTCCAAATAAATTAATGTGTAGTGAGTGGAGATTCCCCCCCCAAATTTAAATCCAAATACTATCGATTTGGATTTAAGTATGGGTTCCATTGAACAATTTAATAATCTAAATGAAAGTTTCACTACATCTTTAATAGACAATGCAATGTGGACACTGCTATAGTGCGTGCGGTTAGTGATATTGATCGAGAATTGCATGCTCTCGAAAATTCAATAGACAATCGAATAAATAGACATTAAGAACTATCGGATTTAAAAGCGCGGTTAATTAAAAAGAAGTTTCCTATTTATTTATAGTAACCCCCCCCCCCCCCCCATCAACCCTTTCCATTATTTCCTATCATTCCTGACAATGTGCTGACACCTCCCCGTGGTATTGTTGGGTAACGCCAAGATCAGCTTCCTTTAATTAAAATTCTCCGAAGAAAATAGAAACATTCAGTGTGCATCTTTCAAACATAATACACATCATGAACTGCTCTAAGTGTAATATATTATACAAAAGTGAAAGGTCGCTAAAAAGACACTATAAAGAGAGTTGTGGCTTAAACAATGATTCACCTCCGAGCAAACAACAAAAAACAAATCCAGGTAAGTTTATTTTTTTAAATATTTTTAAATCTATTAAGTTATAATATTTTTCAGATAAGTTTGGCAATGATTGTAAAACTATCATTCCGTCACGTTCATACAACAGTCATCTAAACAGCTTTCACCATAAGAAGAATTGTTGTCTGGCTATAGATGATGGTGTAGAGTTAATAACAACTGCATTTAAAAGCAGAATTGTTACATATAGGGTCAAATCAAACCGCGACTATTTAAATTTAACTGATTTTATGAATGAAATTAAAGATAAAGTAAATAAATTAACAAACAAAGTTGTAAATAAATTTTGTGCTGTTAAAATAAGTTTTGAATTATTTGGTATGTACACAATTAGTGAAAAAGAATTATTTGAAATAAAATCGTTCAATACTGCTAACAAAGTTGCAACTATCTCTACATCATTTGAAGAGTTGTATGATACTTTTAGACAAATTATCGACACAAAAATGTCTGAATTTCAAGAACGTGATTCAGGTAAGTGCTAAGTTGTAAGTTATAAATTATTTAACTTAATAAATATATTATTATAAGTTGGGCGAAAAAATACTGTTTTTAGAAGTCAACTTCAACAAGTATAATCCTCTCCGTACTTCATCATACATTCCCCTGCCTACATAAATTAAAAGAATGCAAGCAATTGTAAACATTCAAAATGAAGATGATTGCTGTTTTGCATGGAGTGTTGTTGCAGCAGTACGCCAACCGACTGGAAACCCCAGTAAAACTTCATCATATGAACATTATAGTGAGGTATTTAATTTTAATGATATAAATTTTCCAATTAAGTTAAGTGATATCGAAGAATTTGAAAAAAGTAATAATGTGTCAATTAATGTTTATGGTTTAGAGTATTACTTTAAAGATGGAATCAGCAAATATGAAATTGTTGGTCCTATGCATTAATTAAAAAAACCAATTCACATAAATTTGCTATTATTCAGTGATGATGATGGTATTAATCACTACTGCTACATTATAAACTTATCTAAATTAGTTTCAACTCAAATTTCTAATCATCATCAAGCAAAACACTTTTGTGATGGATGTCTACAATACTTTAAAACTAATTATAAATTATTAAGACATTTAGAAAATGATTGCAATTACTTGTATACACAAATTTCTTGCACGGAAACAAAAATTAATAAATTTGGAAAATCAGTGCCAGAAAATATATTAGAATTTGAAAATTTCCAAAAACAATTATCGGTACCATTTGTTGTTTACGCTGACTTTGAATGTGCTTTAAAACCAATGTTAACTTGCTCTCCTGATCCAACAAAGTCTTTCAGTACTAAAACATATGAACATGAACCATATTCTTTTGCATACTATATTAAATGCAATTATGATGATTCATTATCAAAATTAGAAATTTATCGTGGTCCCAACCCCGAACTAATATTTATTGAGAAATTAGAAACTGATTTAAAAAATATATATCACAAACATTTGAAACCAATAAAGTTGATGATAATGACGATGCAAGACAAAAATGAATATCTAAATTCAACAGTTTGTCATATTTGTGATGCAACCTTTTCTGATAAAGATATAAATGTAAGAGATCATTGTCATTTGACCGGAAAATTCAGAGGTGCCGCTCACTCCAACTGTAATTTACAATATAAAAATCCAAATCATATACCTATATTTTTTCACAATTTAAATTATGACTCTCATTTGTTTATTAGAAATTTGGCTTTAATAATGAAAAAATTAATGTTATTGCACAAACAAAAGAAAAATATATATCCTTTACAAAACAAGTTCTGGTTGATGTAATTAATAAGGAAAACGTACACATTCAAATGAGGTTCTTAGACTCTTTTAAATTTATGCCACAATCATTAGAAAAATTATCAAAAAATTTAAGTCCTCAAGAATGTATTGAAGTAAAAAAATATTTTAAAGATTCAAAACAATTCAATTTTATAAGACAAAAAGGTGTATTTCCTTACTCATTACTTACTCACTACATTAATTTTATGATAAATTAAGAGAAGAAAATATTTCGATAGAAGATTACCAACGCTTGTGATGTATGGGATTTATTCAAATGTCAAACTATTGGTGATTATGCTGACATATAATTAAAATCAGATGTTCTAGTTTTAGCAGACGTTTTTGAAAATTTTCGTAAAATTTGTTTGAAAAATTATAAACTAGACCCGGCACATTACTTTACTGCCCCTGGTTTAAGTTGGGATGCTATGCTAAAATTTACCAAAGTAAAATTAGAACTACTAACTGACATTGATATGTTACATTTTTTTAAAAAGGGTATCCGTGGTGGTGTTAGTACATGTGTTGGTAGACAAGCTGAAGCAAACTACAAATTTTTACCAAACTATGATCCCACTAAACTAATCTCATTTTTAATGTACCTTGATGCAACTAATTTATATGGTGGTTCTATGTCTGAATATTTACCCGAAAAAGATTTTAATTGGTTAACACCTGAAGAAATAGAACAGTTAAATGTATTTGATATATCTGATACATCCGATATAGGTTATGTTTTGGAAGTTGACTTAGAATATCCATCTGAATTACATGATACTCATAATGATTTTCCATTTTGTCCAGAAAATATAATTCCACCAAACAGTAAATTTGCAAAATTGATTCCAAATTTATATGATAAAAATAAATACATTATTCATTACAGAAACTTAATGCAATGTTTAAATAATGGTTTAAAATTGAAAAAAATTCATCGTGTTATTCAATTCAAACAATTACATTAGCTTAAAGGATATATTGATTTAAATACTAAGATGCGAAATGCATCAAAAAATGATTTTGAGAAATTATTCTTTAAACTTATGAACAATAGCGTATTTGGGAAAACAATGGAAAATTTAGACAATCAAATTGATATAAAACTTGTCAGCCATTGGAGTAAGTTATAGCTAAACCAAATTTTAAAAATTGTTCAATATTTTCGGAAAATTTAGTTGCAATTCAGATGAATAAAGTAAAAGTGTATTATAATAAACCAATATATGTTGGATTTTCTATATTAGATTTATCAAAGACAGTTATTTATGATTTTTATTATAACTATTTAAAACCAATGTATAATGAAAACGTGTCATTATTATATACGGATACCGATTCACTAATATTAGATGTAAAAACTGATAATTTTTATGATGATATGAAATAAAATTTAAATTATTTTGACACATCCAATTACAAGGATGGTAATATTCATGACATACAAAGAAATAAATCTATTTTGGGTAAAATGAAAGATGAATATGTTGGTGAACCTATTCATCAGACATCAGTAACAAAAAAAGCAAAAGGGGTTAAAAAGTGTGCTATTGATAAACAATTAACGGTGCATGATTTCCAAAATAGTCTAAAAGGTAATAACAAGTTATGTAGAATGTTTATTTTTCGGTCACATTTACACAATATGTACACTGAATTAAAAAATAAAGTAGCATTGACCAACTTTGATGATAAAAGATATATAATTCCTGATTCCATGAAAACATTGGCTTGGGGGCATAAATTATTAGATAGTGACCCTTGGAAACAAAATATTGATATGTTTTTTGAAGTAGCAGAAGAAATTGAAAAAGAAGAATCTGATCAAAATGTAGAGACATTATTTAGTGTAAATAATAAATCACTTTGGCAAAGTAATATAGATCTATTATGGAAAGTGGTTGAGAATGAAGCACTCGTAACTTTTTAAAAATATTTATTAATAAGTAATATATTTAGTGTACATTTTATTTGTAATAATATATAATATATAAGTAAGAAACAATGTTAGAATAATAATTGATAATATGTTAACAAAATTGTACAATGTTGAATTATTAAAACTAATGGTATTTTGAAAACTTGCTGTTATGTTTGTATTATTTTTTAACCTATAAATGATGTTGTATCCTAAATGGTTGTTGGCATTTATCGAGGTCTTGCATGTTTTTGGATGGTAAATATAGTCCATATCCATTTGTTTCCATGTTGAATTTTTAATTGAAATATAACATTTGTTTGTATTTTTTGGTTTTGACACATACAATGTGTTGTTTAAAATTGTAGAGAGTAAAATAAAAGTTGTTGCATTCATGGCGACGGCAAAAGATACAATAATCAATGTTGTTGTGTAACATTATATAAGTAAATGTTTTAGCCTGAGAATCAAATTGATCTAAAAAAAAAAGTAGTGACTATGACAGGTGTAGCTTTAGAAAAGTGGCATTGAAGAAGTGTGCCAAGTTGGCCTTGGAAGGGTGTGGTGAGTTGGCCTTGGAAGGGTGTGGTGAGTTGGCCTTGGAAGGGTGTGGCCATGGCTTTGAGGAGGCGTGGTCATGGCAATGGCTTTGACCTTGGAGGGGCGTGATGGTCTTGAGGAAGCGTGGCCATGGCCTTGACCTTGGAGGGGCGTGATGGCCTTGAGGAGGCGTGGCCATGGCAATGGCCTTGACCTTGAAAAAAGTGGTGGGAGGTGCCCTAGCGCGCACCTTCTTTTACTACTGGCCACCACTAACGAATCCCAATCATGCACACCATTCCTGATTGAACGATACCAAATAAGTGCCTGTCCGCTAAATAAATCTACTGCACTATCGAAGAGGCCCTCCTTTGACGTATGCCTGGCAATTCTTAGTTCATTAACTTGGTCTAGAAAAGAATTTACAGATATCTTCAAAGCACCATCAAATTTTATATTCCATAGGTAAACAGGTACTTGTTTACTTGTTGAGTGATATGCTACAACCGGTTGAGCGGATAAAGTTGGCAAAGTGTTATCAGGAGTTTGTACCCAAGGCCCAAATGATTTCTGTTGCTCATCGAAATCATCCTCAAGAGAAAGAAACTTTATCTTCTGTTCTTGGCAAAATTCGATTTCGTCTTGTTTCTCGCTAACAAAATGTTCTAATCGGCCTGAGATATAAAATTGTCAAGTTGATAGTCTCCTATAATGTTGATTTGTGCCATTATATTGATCAATCAATGCCGAAATTGATTCAATACTTGAAGTTATTTCGGCTTTTTCGAGTGCAAATTCTAAATTTTCAACATTATAAGTCAAATCAGCTCTACCTTTATCTCGCAGTATTAATTTTTTCAAACCTCTTCTTTTTACTTCATTGGCCGCGTTAGTTGATTGTCCTCTTAATCGAAGTTGATAAGAGATGCCAAACATCCGTCGGTTCCATTATTATTGAGAATTATATATAAAACAATATTATGTAAAGCAAAGATTGCTATTAAATTCTAATGCTATTCCAAATTTATTATCAAAACTAATTCTTTAAAAATTATTTGCAAATCGCAAGAAATTACGAAATCAAATAAATCAATTGACTAATTTATTGCAAAAAATAATATTGGAGTAATAAATTGATATATTCAAACTCGATACAGAATTTAAAAAAACGCAATGTGAAACAAAATAATTGCGAACATATGTTTAAAGACTCAGTAGATGTAATGCGCAAAAGGGCATAGTAATCAAACTAAGACAAACACTAAACATCTAAATATAACAATCACACCAATTAATAAATTTAATAAAGAAGTTTTACTTTTTATATTTGATGTCAATATAAAAAATCAAAAATACAAAAAGCAAATAGTTATATTCAAAATATAATCTGCTAACCAATAACACGAGAGTATTTAATTACATATTTTATGTTCAAGGTAACCATTAACACTGAACGTGTAAATATTACAGTCACTACACCGATTAATAGATTTAATAAATAAATCAATAAATTTATGTATTATTATCACAAAATATAAATAATAAACAAGCAAAATAAATTCAAGGTTAGTATTGGTACGAGAGGGATAAATAATTTAAAAGCAAAAAAATTGTTGTTTGTTCTTTCCACAGATGAAAATATTTTAAATTATTATCAATAATCACAATCAATTTTATTTTGGTTTATTCGGGATTAAGGAAGGTAATTTGTGGATACCGCTTAATTATGATATTAATATTTTAAGCCCCTTGCGTTGGACGCCAAATTTGTTACGGCTTCTTTACTTAAGCGCGTTCACTTGCTCTCGGCAGCTATTCAGTCATCGCGGGGTGTGAGTTGAAAGGTTTAATTAATTAAATTAAGCAGGCCTGGGCGCCAGTCAACAGTTTAAGAAAAATTGACAGAGAGGGAAGGAATAAACCAAAATGCATGTACCCATAAAAATATATATTCAGTAAAAAATCTGGTTATTTTAAAAAGCAATATATTATAATTTTTTATTACTTCTTATATTTTAAGCAATAGATTAAGCAAATATAATTAAACACAAAATGACAATTTAGCCGAGCCTAGCGCCTAAGGATGAATAGGATAAACGTACCAGATTGTGATCTCGTGGCGAGTTTGCAGTGGAGACTTTAAATTGACAAGTTTAGGCTTCTGCGGGTACCATCAATATTTACGGCCTGGTTGGAATAAATAGAACTGATACTTCCTTTAGTATAGGTTGGCTACCGGGTTCACCATAGACAATGTTTCCATTTGGCATCGACACGTGGCATTCCCGATCCTTTACATCATAATTTTCACAGGTACCACGACAATCGGTTTTTCATATTAAGGAGGGTATGATTATATTGAAACCCTGGCTGGCTTTACAATTAATTTTTACATCAATCTATTGCTTATTTAAACTTAAATCAACGAATTTACTCACTATTGAATCTTACTAACTTTAATTAAATCAATTATTCATCTGAAGGAATTTATAGGGATTGATAAGAATGTTAAAATAACCACCACCACTTACATTTAATACTTTTCACGAGGAAATCCAACACCAAGATCAGGACGATAATGCACGATACTAATTACTGACATCACAAACCCTCTAATGCTCAAAATATCAAGCTAATTTTCTCTTTTACGTTATTCACCCGAACCACACGAGTCCGCGGCCTGCGGAAAAGAGCTTCTAATTTTCTCGGTCCGTACGTCCTCCGGCGGGGTACCAGAAAAAATTCTTTCTTTTTAAGCGCACGCATTCGCGCTGCGCAAAACATTTTCAATTTAAAAATAGTAACAATAGCAATGGAATTAATACAATTTATACTTAATTAAATAAAATAAAAATCTGAACGTTACATCTTTTAATAATATTTTTATTGTAAGTTGATTTTTCCTTTTTGTATATGATATCCATGATTGGATTGTTTGTACTTTTTTTTCAAGTAGTGCAGTTCTTTTAATTTTTCACCTTGATTTTGTAAACATGTTGCAATAAATGATCTAACAAGTGTGCCGTAGAAAGCATCCATATATTCATTAATGCTAGTTAAAATCTTTGACAAAGTTAGTCATGGTATTATTATTCATAATAATTTTATTTATAATTTTTTTGGAAGTTAAAACAACTTTTTCAGAAAATGAGCATTCTAAAAACTGCGCTGTGTGGTCATGGCTATTTTGTTCCATTAAAAAAAACTGATGATGACGTTATATCACGCAAAACAAAGCATGCATTAAAAATCAAAATACGTCAATATATAGATTAAAAAATATACAAAAACTTTTATTAAGGTCATTATTGAAATAAATTAAAAATGCAGTCAGTAATTGGATGTTTCCATACATTTACCCAATCCTGTATAATAACTATTAATAACAGTTTCTAATAAACGTATAAAACTAAACCACAAACTCTTATTTTAAAATTATAAGTTATAAGTAATAGACATCTAAAGAAATAGAGTTGACCGTTACTACGTGATAATTTATAATAAAAAATAATAAAAAATAAAATAAAACACAGTAATTGTTTTATTTAATTTTCTATCCAAAGGAATAGTTATTGCATAAAAAGAAAATTCAAAACGGCTATGACCTATAATAAAAAACGCAAAAACCGGCATTATTAAAAAAACAACAATATTTTCTATACAATCACAGATGTCCCGTGTTTGCATATTAGCAACAATTAAATCTTTTAAGTAATTTGATGCACGGTTAGCAAATTAAAAAAAAGTTTACGGACCTGGGATACTCGCGCCAGCCCGCAGGTTTCATTGCAATGTGTGCTGTTTTTTAAGTTTTGTTGGGTGCCCAAAACTCTGGCCGGGCACAAAGCCAAATCAGCTGCGAGGCTCTGATCATTCAATTGCATTTGCTTGTTTTAGTTTTTAAAATGTATAAGTATATTATAGCTTATTACAACGTTGCCAATGTTTGGTTTGAAAACGTCGGTATGGCATGGCTAGTCTGATAACGTCATGCAGTGTGTATACAAATACGGCAAGCGCGCCCTCGTCTGCCAAATTCAGTGAACTAAATTTGTATGAATGTAGAGGAAGTTTATTTTGTTGGTAAAAACAAAAACGCCAATAGGACTTATATTATAATTTAATTAATTATTATTTAATCATCGGACGTTTCGACAGAAAACACCTGTCTTCATCAGCACTGCAAAGACATTTTTTAACATTATAAAAAAATAATTGTATGACACAGATACAAATACAAATTACAAAAAACATTAATATTATTAAAATCTTACCTTAATTAAAAATAAAATAAAATTGTTTATGTTTGGATCACCAATATAAAATCATCAAAATGGAAATTTTCGAATATCCAGTACATAGTAGTAACACTTACAAGATTAAAACTAACACGTTAAAATTAACACATTAAAATCATTAAACACAAAAGTTAAAATTAAGCGGGTGAAATACCATTATTCAAGTGTATATGTATTGTTGTGTGAGTGTTCTAGTTGGAATATGAATATTAATATGAAAGAGCGACTATTATTTGCTCTCGATGTCCTTTACTTTTTTGTGAATTATTTAGAAAAAATATTTTTATTGGAATATTTCTAACATATTTTCTAATAATCTTATAGGAATTCCATTTACAATTGTAATATATATATATATGTGTATAATTTAACATTAATTAATAATTAAAAAAATATTTTTAAACATGATAATAAAAATAGTTGTTGTATAGACAATTATAATTTTAGTAGATTACGATAGATAACACTAAGACCCTCCATATCCAATTGGAAGTTGCACGTTGAATTTTTGTCAATATGTAGCATTTCACTAATGATTCTTTTTTTATAATTCTCTTCAACATCTAAGATAGTGACTTTATTGAAATTGAAATGGTGTCCTTCATTGAAGTGATGGCTCGACAGACCTGTTTTAGTTGTGTTGTTGCGGCAATCTCTTTCATGTTGACTTATGCGATCACACAGTTTTTGTTTGGATTGACCAATGTATTTTTTATCACAATCCTTACAAGGTATTGAATATACTATATTCTTTTTTAACAATGTTGGTGTTTTATCTTTTAATTTGGTGAACAAATTTCCTACATTTTTATATGATTTTACTGTTATATTAATCAACGAATCTGACAAAGTGGTCTTAATTTTGTTTGATAAACATTTAATATACGGGATTCAAAACCATAATTTTTGTTCTTTTACTATGTCATTATTTATTATTGTTATAGAATTGTGATTGTTTAAAATTGAATTAATTAATTTTTTTGGATAATCATTGGCGATTAATTTTACAATTTTAAAAGAAACTTTTTAGATAATAAGCTGATTACTACTAATATAGAAGTTAAGTCCAGACAAATTAGAAAATTAAATAACTTAATCAATAAAAACTATATTAGCACTAATAAACCTAATTTTGATTACATAGATAACACTACAAACTTTCTCATTCCTGACGGAGTACTAAATATACTTGAAAAAGGTCCTAAATTTTCAGTAGCTTACAATTCCACAGAATTTCCAATTATTAATTTAATAAAATCTATAGAATATATAATTGAATACAAATCTCCAGATATAGACAAAAATAATTTGAGATTAAGCTGTACTAATATTATTACAAATTATGTAAACAAAACTAAACATAACACACGTTTGAATAAGTTTACTGTTTCTCAAAAAAATTATAACATGGCAAAAACATTCCTTAAAAATACACCTGACCTTATTGTCACGAAAGCGGATAAAGGCAATAAAACAGTGTTGCTTGATCGTACTGAATACACAGACAAAATAATTGAACTAATATCTAATGATACTACATATGTTTTGATGAACAAAGACCCTACTACCTCATTTGAGAATATCACCAATATTTTTTTAAAAAAACTGCTTGATCAAAATTTTATTAATAAAATTGAACATCGTGCTTTAAAAAGTGTTCATTCATCCTCTCCCAAACTGTATGGACTTCCAAAAATACACAAAGTAAACAGACCTCTTCGCCCTATAGTGTCTAGTAGAGATTCTCCCAATTATAAAATTTCAAAATATATTACAAACATCCTTAATAATCTTATTCCTACTTTTATATACAATGTTAAAAACTCAATAGAAGTAACCCAAAAACTTAAAAATTTAACTATTCCGGATAACTATACGATGATATCTCTCGATGTGGAATCATTATTCACCAATATACCTAAAGAACTTGTATTGAAAATAATCGAAGATAGATGGTCTATTATTTCTACTCACACAATAATGGATAAAAAACTATTTATAGAAATTGTCGAGCATTTTTTTGCGACAAGCTATTTTCAATTCAATGGGAATTTCTACCATCAAACCCAGGGCACCCCTATGGGCGCTCCGATTAGCCCCATCTTAGCTATGCTTGTCATGGATGAATTGATTACAAAATGTATTAAAGAGTTGGATTTCGATATCTTATCGTTGTTTGTTTACATGGATGATACCATGATTATATTACCTGATAATAAAATAGATCAACTGCTAACCTGCTTCAACAATTTTCATAATTCCTTGAATTTCACAATTGAGAAATCAATTAATGATAGTTTACCTTTTCTAGATTTATTACTAATTAAGGATCATAATAAAATAATAGTTGATTTATACAAAAAACCAAGCGATAGCAATAGGGTATTGAACTATAACTCAGAATGTCCCTTGTCTCAAAAAATCAATATCATTAAGATGTTCAAACAAAAAATTTTCACACTAAGCAACCAAAGATTTTGGAATAAAAATCTTACACTACTAAAGGTTAAATTAATCGCCAATGATTATCCAAAAAAATTAATTAATTCAATTTTAAACAATCACAATTCTATAACAATAATAAATAATGACATAGTAAAAGAACAAAAATTATGGTTTTCAATCCCGTATATTAAATGTTTATCAAACAAAATTAAGACCACTTTGTCAGATTCGTTGATTAATATAACAGTAAAATCATATAAAAATGTAGGAAATTTGTTCACCAAATTAAAAGATAAAACACCAACATTGTTAAAAAAGAATATAGTATATTCAATACCTTGTAAGGATTGTGATAAAAAATACATTGGTCAATCCAAACAAAAACTGTGTGATCGCATAAGTCAACATGAAAGAAATTGCCGCAACAACACAACTAAAACAGGTCTGTCGAGCCATCACTTCAATGAAGGACACCATTTCAATTTCAATAAAGTCACTATCTTAGATGTTGAAGAGAATTATAAAAAAAGAATCATTAGTGAAATGCTACATATTGACAAAAATTCAACGTGCAACTTCCAATTGGATATGGAGGGTCTTAGTGTTATCTATCGTAATCTACTAAAATTATAATTGTCTATACAACAACTATTTTTATTATCATGTTTAAAAATATTTTTTTAATTATTAATTAATGTTAAATTATACACATATATATATACAGGGAGTTTATAAATGAATGGGATTATGTAATCACTTTAAATATCTGTAGTTCTTATTTTGTTTACTACTTTCATTGTGGTGTAATTGTCAACATTGTAGTGAATAAAATTCTGGTTTTTAAATGTTTTGGGTTGAGTTTATATAAAATAGTTTAGTGATTGCTGTTTAAATACAAGTGAATAGTTATTTCCAATACTAATCAATGTTTACAAAATAAATAATATAAAAGTAAAATAATTACAACACCTATCTGTTGTGAACGCCAGTACACACTACAAACTACTTTTTTATTATGACCTTTGATTATCAGCATCTAATATATCTAATATTTTTTATACATGTTCTGTAATAATATTAATTAAACTGTTCTATCTACTATCTGACAACTTTTAATAATATTTCACTACTTTAATGTAGATATTTTTAAATAATTTGAAAAACCTAAGCTGTATAGACCTTTAACTAAAGTTTTCCTATTACATTTAATTTTTTAATAACAATTTACAATAGTCAATATCAGAACATAATACCACAGAAAATTATTATTGCAATATTACGTAATACAAATAGAAAATTTTAGAAGTAATTAATTACAATTTACCTTAGCTATCACCGATGATATACCATTGACACTATTAATTACGTATTAATTGTAAATTATTTTAAATTAAAACACGAAAGACAATATAAAACAAACCGACACAATGCAATAATTCACCTCAACTGAAGCTCCTCATTGAAAACAAAGCCAGTATAAAGTGTTTTTCTGCAACTGATTAAACCTTTCCGAAATAAATAATTTTTTATCTGTTGTACAAATCACCTTCAAATGCAATACAGATTTTATTACTCATTTATGTATTTGCATGTTAAATTATTATAATTCAATTTCTTAATAATAAACTTAGTAATTGTTATTCAAAATTATTTATTAATTAATATAATTATTATTTTTACTCAATACACAAGTTAATAATTTAACATTACAAATACCTCCATTAAATTGAATTAAAATGTTATTTATCTTCAATTAATCTAACTAAATTTAGTAAAAAAAAATTACTAGATATTACATCAGATTTCAGTAAAAATACTGTTTGCTTCCTAAAGCTTGCAAATTACTATTTAGTGTATATCTCAATGTGGCAGTATAATAAAGACATGTTTTTTTTAATATAACAGGCATTTTTTATGATACTAACAAGACGGTATTAATCTTAAACAATTTTTTTCCAATTTGTTCTTTGCAGTGATATAATACTCAAAAAAATATTTATTTACTTCACAATATCAACAGATTCAAATAATACTATAATCCTATCAAATTTCTCAGCTTTCTATAAACAACAAAAAATTCTATAAAACAATTAATTCATTGCAAGGTAATTGAAAATTTTCAAATTTAGCTACTAATCCGAAGGAAAAAAATGAATTAGCTTCCACTCGTATTAAAATATTTGCCCTATCACACAAATCATGAAAAACTGCAAGTTTTCACTGTAAACCTAAAAAGGTAGACAAGTCTTATTCTTCAAATTATAGACCAATTGTATTACTGTCTAATCAGTACTACATTTTTGAAAAATATATTAATTTTTACATTGTCAAGTTCTTAGAATAAAATAACTTTATCTCAGATAATCAATATAGATTTTGATCAAAACGTTCGGCAACAGACTTTTTGACATATGTTAGTAGCAAACGGACTTCTACTTTAGACAAACTACTTCAGACTCAATTACATAAAATATTTTAAACTTGAGAAAGAAACAGACAAAAATAGAATGGAATAATTATTATAAAAATAAAAGGTTCCAATCAAACATTATAAATTGAAATAGAAGAATGCTGAACATCAGCAAAAATGCAAAAAAAAATCATAATAATAATTTGTTGATACTAATTAATAAACTGATATAAAAACCAATTAAAAAAGTCACTTTTCAGATTTTTAATTGAAAGCACACCAAAGCATGCACTGAATAAAATATGATTGATACCGTTCAATCAGAAGCTTTCGAAAGTAACAATAATTGCAGAGATGTGCAACTTATCGTAGAATATAATATAAAACAAATCATTCAAAACCAATAATGCAATATTAAATATAGTTGTAACTCAAAAATTGTTTTGCAAATTGATGGATAACGTATAAATTATGAAACCATTAACAATTATAGATTAAATTAAATAATGTATGACTAAATATAACTTTACCCCCAACTGAATTAAATTCTATTTAAATTTATTGAAGATTATTCTTTTATACTTTATAGTAGTAATACCCATTATCAATACTAATTAAAATACCTTGATTAAATCAATATTATATAATTAAACATAAAATTTCAAATAATTTAATTCCATGAGTTATTTGCAAATTGTTATTTCGTTTAATTATTTGAAATTATATTGACAATTGTATTTTAACAAAGCAATAATTATAATGTATTCTTGTTGAATGGATTTGAATTGTATATCAAGTATTCACATATCAATATGCAATCAAGTCAGTAACAAATTGTAATAAATTAATGTGTAAATTACTGTTTAACGTGCAAAGCAGGAATTAATTTTCATTTAAATGGTAATACATACTAGTTAGGGTGTTATAAAAATAGTGCCCAGTCGTCCTATTGCATTGGGAATTACTGCACAACTAACGATATCATCCAGTATATCATTTTAATAAAATTTTAATTTTTGTTGACTAACAGTCAAATTTTATATTAATTATTATAAACTCATCAACTTATTATAGATTTATTTAAGATAATCAAATTAAAACAAAATACAACGTTAACTACAAGGTATGTTTACCTCCGTACACAGTTAATATTTCTAAACGCTCACATATACCTATACCAGACACATTTATTAGTTAGTCGGAACTCCGCCATGCGGTGCCGCTATGGCTCGCCTATATTGATATATGCATCGCAGGCTGCTAAAGAGTAGTGTTGGCAAATTTTTGGAAAAAGTGGGAATACTTTAAGTTTTCTCCTCGTATAATAAATATAAAAATAATGATCTTTGATCTAATAGGTCTGATTATTTTAGGCTATTGTGATTTTGATTTTTGATTAAGAAAAACATGGCATGCACGTCATAGCTGATAATCTCCTTACATACATAACAATCGGATTATTTTCACTAGAGCACATAGAACTTTGTGCAAAGAAATTGTATTGTATTATGATTTGCCAGTTTATTTAAATTAATTAATTTATACATAATATTTTTTAACTGTTTTTTTTTTAATAGTAGATTTATCTAAAAAGCCGCATTGCTTTTAATTAAATATTAAATGTTTTTTAATATATATAGAGTATGTAAAACAAAAATAAAACGTTAATATTTCTTAACTACCTTTAAGAAATGTAAATTAAACAAGAAAACTTACTTGTTATGAAAAATTAAAATTAGGTTTGAAATTGTTGTTTTATTATTTGAATATTTGAGTTAAATATGTATGCCAAATTTTAATTTTATTATTTTTTTAATCACGTTTTGTACCCGCTGTCAACTATAAAAAAATCAATTTTTTAATATCACATAATTACTTTACCTTGAACTATTTTATTGTTTCATCATACAGTTACAAAGTGATAAATTTAGTACTTCTGATTAATTACATTTTATATTTTTATAATCACGTGCGACATACATATATACCTGTAGGGAATATTCAAAACTGCAATTATTTAAAAGATTGCAAATTATTGACCAATTTATAATTCAATATATAAATTAATAACAACTTGTAGATATAATAACTAAAACAAACAAAAAATTACATTTTTGTTGGCCGCTAGTCACATTGAGCATGAACGACAAATTTATTAGTTAGTCAAAACTCCGGCAGATAGCGCTACTATGACTCGTTTATGTTGTACCTCCTGGTATAAATAGGCACGCATTCAATAGACACGTACTGATTTTCGACTGCCAGCATCCGAGACGGAAGCATCTAGATCTGAGACGCCTGCTACCAGCCAGCCACAACGATCTACTTTACTACTTAACTGCAATTATTATTGCACACTGTGTTAATAATTATTAATGCCGATCAGTATTAATATACCCATTAATATTTAATTTTCTGTTTTTTCAAATCAAAGCTTAAAAAAACAGATTTTTTTTTCCAGGAACGTCACCGTCGCAATGGGCATTAGCCAGACGTCCACTGCGTCCCAGCAACTGGAGATGGACCGGCAGAAAAGAACCAAGAGCGACCACCGCTTCAGAGAAACGTTGCTCGAGCGGAGCTACTCCAACTCCAAGGCCAAAGTCAAGATGTTGGAGGGACAGCTGACAGAGCTCCAGCAGCAGCTGAAGACCATGGCGATAATCTTCTAAAAGAAGTTCGAAGCGCTACAAGACACGATCGCGTCGCTAACCGCAATCAACGCGGAACAGGCCGCTACCATCAAGGCCCTTTCAGTCGCCCAGGCCTCTATCGCTTTGCGGGCGCAATTAGAAAACGAAGACCTGGATCTGCCCGCCGCCTCCAAAAAGTCCCTCAAGAAGAAGGCAAATCAAAGAAGAAAAAAAAAACTATTAATTCATTTTTTCCCAAACAGCTAATAACGCACCTTTCCCCGCCCCCGCCTCACCAGCGGAAAGCGAAAACAAAATGGAAACGACGGAGGTGGTCAACAGCGACGACGGAGGTGGTCAGTAGCGACGACGAAGACATCACTCGCTGCACTCGGTCCGCCAAGACATCCACCGTACTTCCAGCCGCCATGGACCTCACCGTCGAGGCTCCATCTGCATCTGCCTACTCCAACTCCAAGGGACCCATCGTCGACGCTGATGGATTTTAACTGGCAGAAGGAAAGAAGCGCAAAAATTCCAGGAGTGAGCCACCACCTCTAAAATTATTAAAAGGGCAATCAGCCACCCCCCAGCTGCCATCAGCAGCTGCAAATAAAAAACCATCAGCGGCTAATCCTGCCGGCCCATCATGCCAAAAGGCAACAAGGCCTTCCTCCACCAAGGGCGCCGCCCCCGCGAAGAAGGGGAAAAATATCACCGAGGTGAGGTTTAGGCCTGCCGCCTCAAACCCCAACCCCAACGGTGACGATTCCGAAACCGAAAACCCACCTGCAGTCGTCTCTTCGACATCGCGTCCCTCGGCAATCATCCTAAAACAAAAAAAAGATTTCCGGAAATCTCCAGCGACTTCAAGGCAAATAATATCAATTATTTGTCTGCCATGCATACCAACGAGGGTATACGCATTCAACCCGCGACAATCGCCGACCATCGGGCAACAATCGCGTTAAAAAAATAAAGGAAGCCAAGGATCACACTTTGGCTACTTCCGATGAACGCAGCCTGGAGGTGGTGACCCTCAAGGTGCCGACCTACCTCACCGAGGAGGACGTCGGCAAAGCGTTGGAGGAACTGAGTTTCAAACCCACAAACGTACATCGAATGGGGAACCCATTCATCAGGTTTTCCATGGTATCCGTGCAACTCCCAAAGGGAGCTAATAGCGCAGAGATCCTAAACTTAACTGATCTACTCGGCTTGAAAATCGCTGTAAAACACATAAAGAAATGCAATAGCATTCCACAATGTCGGCTTTGCCAGACGCACGGACATACTGCCAACAGATGCAGCGCAGACTAGGTTTGCAGAATATGTTTGGGGTCTGCCCTATCAAATCAGCGCCAAAATGCGCTCTATGTTCAAGCCCACACCAGGCCAACAACTTCTTCTTTGTCTCAGTCTACAGGTCCCCGCAGTCCTGTAGAAAACGGCAGATCTTTTGCAACAGCTGTTGCTTCTCCAACGCAAAAAAAGCCAACTGCTGCAAAAATAGACGAAATCTTAAAAAAGATGGGCAAATCTCAAATGAGGTTCATGGCCAACCTCTTGTCTACGCTCATCGACTAAAATGGATAATACACCAGATGTAGTACTTACTCCGAGTCTGCTTCTGGAATGCCAATGGCATTACAGAAAAAATGGGAGAAGTGGAAGAATACTTCTTTGATCAAAACTTAGACATCTTGCTGGTGTCAAAGTCAGTCCATAAACCCAATCAGGCATTGAGAATTCCGAATACGTTTACCTATAGAGGGCCGCCGGTGGTACCCACAAAGCGTAGAACTTTGATCTTTGTAAAGAAATCATTGGACCATTCTAAAAGTGGATACCCCCGACCTAGTTTTCCTTGAATAGAACGCGATAGTAGTAACCGTGCCAGGGCTTGGCACGGTCAGGATTGCTTCTGGTTACATCCGTCCGCAAAACCTTATCAAAACAGCGGATTTTGATGATGTTTTTGATAATCCACATCCCACAATAATTGCTGAAGACTTCAATTCAAAGCACGGGTGGTGGAATTGTCAAATAACTAACGCCAAGGGGCGAGCTCTGTTCGACTACTACGGACGAACCCACATTTTGCAGCGCCGCGGGCCACAGAGAAAACGTTCTTGACGTAGCAATACTAAAGAACGTCAACTCGCACGCATTGGTAACTATGTTCAACTGCCTAAGCTCTGACCACATCGTAATACTACTTAAGCTACTCGGAAGGGAGTCCGGAGAGAGGGGAAAATTTGTCACACAGACAGATTGAATTCTCTTCTCTCGATCCCTGGAAGATAGCATTGGTAGCCTGACCCCAGTACGAACGGCTAAAGATATCGAAAAAACCGTTGCACTTTTGACTACTCAAGTCCAACAAGCCTCGGAAAAGGCTTCTAAAACCTTTCAGGTTTGCGTCGATAATCCTCAAACATAGGCGTTGATCCAAACAAGAAATGCCGCCAAACATCAATGGCAAAGGCTTCGCAACTCCAGAGATCGAGAGATCTTATATCGACTTCACAATGAAGTTCAAACGGCCATAAAGGAGCATAAAAACCAAACTTCTGGAAAGATACGCTAGAATCTTTCACGGAGGATGAAAATCCGATGTGGAGGATCTCTAAAGCTATTAGGAACAGACAGGTTCCTATTCCCGCTATTCATGGTGAGAGAGGGATGCAATACACTACTGAGAAAAAAGCCGAAGCATTTGCAGACAGCCTGGAACTCCAAAGCGCCAATCTGTATACCGATTATACGGATCTGGAGCACATCGAAAGGGTTTGCAGGGAAGTCAAAAACTTTCTGAGAACCGCTGACAATGACACTACACTTGATAGCGTTAGACCTTCTCGAATCAGAGAAATCATTAAAAGCTCTTTAATCGTTCTCTCATAAAGCAATTATGGCTCTAACCAATATTGCAAATGCTATTCTTTGCACTGGGCATTTCCCGTCAGCCTGAAAAGGCTCGCACGTGGTAATCATTCAAGAGCACACGGATATGAACAATCGTTTTCCCTCCCATCAACATGGGTTCAGATGGGGACACTCGAGCGTACGTCAACTCAACCGAGTGGTGGACCACATTGTCGAAGGTTTCAGACAGAAAAAAGCCACGGGAGTGGTCTTTTTTGACGTTGAAAAAGCCTTCGACAAAGTCTGGCACAAAGGACTGCTTCTAAAGCTAATCAGACAACGTTTTCCTCTGCGTATTATAAGTCTGCTAGCCTCATATCTAAAACGCAGAAGTCTGGCAGTTAAGCTTGATAATCACATCTCTCGGCAGATAGAGGCCGAAGTTTCTCAAAGCTCTATTCTTTCGCCGCACCTTTTTAACTTGTATGTAGCCAACATGCCTTCAGGGTGCATGCACGGGGTTAAAAAGGCTCAATACGCTGACAATACAGCACTTATCTACTCTTCAAGGTCGACTGAAATGATCACATTACGTCTTCAAAAAGCCACCTCCGATCTGGAAGATTGGATGGATAAACTGGCACTTTGGAGTAAACCTAGAGAAAAGCAAGGCCGTACTCTTCACTTGGCGTTGGTCACTTAAACCGCATGAGAACGTCACCTTTAACGACGTTTCCATACCGTGGTCCAACACTGCCAAGTATGTTGAGGTAATCTTGGACAAGGGACTATATTACAAGTCTCAGGTTCAATCCATTTTGGACAAATCAAAAATGGCTAAATCTGTTCTTTACCCGATGCTGCGACGGAACAGCGGCATGACGCTCCGGAATAAAATCCGACTTTACACCTCGGTTATCAGACCGATGATCACATACGCTTTCCCCATTTAGGAAACGGCGGCAAGTAACCATCTAAATTGCTTAGAAGCTTTCTAAAGCAAAACTCTCCGGATGCTGACAGGAGCTCTATGGTACATTTGAAATCTGGACATTTGAACAGACCTAGAGATTCCTCCACAACATTTTAAAACTTAGGCCAAAAAGTATTTCAAAAACCTTGCGGTTTATTCCAATCCCGATCTGGCAAAACTTGCCGAACCAGATCGGGAAGATTTTGTCCACAAACGACCGGTGAATTTAATAAGAGCAGAGTTACTTCTAACATAGCGTGGGTAAAACCACATCTAAAAACAAAACCCTAACCTAGCCTATAAAGCGACTCCTAAACAACCTCCTACATACACATCTTTCAGGCAATTCCCAGATGGGTGGGGTTTAGTTGGTAGGCACCCTTAAAAAGGTGAATCCAACACGTCCTGGGAGCAAAGTCTTTAGAAGATTCACCACCTACGCCTAACAAAAAAAAAAAAAAAGGACACATACTGACAAAGTAGCTGCTGCAATGGCACCCGTGCCGGAGCAGCAGCTGCTGCTTACCACCTCGAACGAAGCTGCAGCAATGCAGCCTCCCTTCCAGGGCCTATTGGAAGACAGGCCCAAAAAGAAAGATAAAGGCCGGGCTAGGGATAAGACCACCACCTGAGGGCTCAGATGTCAAAACCTCCACCATTGCTACCCTCACCAGGAAGATAGAGGAAATTGGGGAAGCTTTCCGAGTCTTAGCGGACTTTGTCACTAAGAACATTCTTCTACCACCGACGCTCAGTGTTACCGGTTTTCCCCTCAAAGTGGAAGAGAGAGAGACCGAACAATAGTCGTGACGTAGGTGGCCACTAGAATTAGTTATTGTGGGAGTGGTTTTGCGTGGAAATTGCGGTCTCTACGTCTTCACCGCCGAGCAATGTTAGATTTCCCCCAGGGGTCGGGGCTTCTCCATGGTTAATCATGGAGGTATCAAAATAGTCACCGTCCCTTGTCGGTTTGGTTCCAACACGGCGGAAGAGGGCCGAGAGCGGAGCTAGTGCTCCCAGTGTCGTCGTTGCGTACGTGGAGTTCCAGTGTGAGTAAGCCGGGGTCAGTGCAGAGGTCGTCCTTGCGCCATATCCATGAGGAACAAACGTGGTTTCTAGAGCGTTATCACATTCGGTAGCGGGGGTCGTCATCGTAAGGGCAGAAGATCCATAAGGCATAGCGGGGGTCCAGTAGAATATCCAAAGGCATTAGAGTGGGTCGACATCGAGTAGTAAGAGCGCGGCGGGTTGTCGATGTTTAATTTGCATAGTGACTATCGTGATGGTATAATTCCAATCAGGAGTAGCGTAGGTTTGCGAGCGTGAGATTCGACTGACTGAAATTTCTTGAATGGATTTCATTTATACCATCACCCTGTCTGTGATTGGTTCTCGCACATTTTAAATTGAACGTGTGTTTGGCAAGTGGCGCCGCCTGGTGCCCGTAACACCAGAAACCTGAAGATGTTAAACGTGAGGGCCACCACCGTCACTGGCGGCATACGCCGACTTGACTCTTCCCCCACGTAGACAGAGTCTGAATCCGACGTCAAAAATGCCGGCCAAGATCAAACGCCCCCAACGGCTCAAACCAAGAAGGCAAACAAGAAGAAGAAGACCCAGGTTGAGTTTATTACACTTATTGATGGACCTTCAGTCCTCCACCCTCGATTAATAATTCTAATTCTTTTAAGTCTCGTCCGCTGGCTTTTGAATAAACTAGCAGAAGCAAATACCCAGAAACTTCTAAAGATAACCGAATTGTTATTCTTTCATTACGCAATACTCAAGAGGGTATTTGCATGGCGACAGCCGCCTCCGATGATTACAGATAGGCAACTTCCTATCTCAAATCGGCGGGTGTGGGCTTCCACACTTGGTCAACGACCAAGAAGAGATGCTTAGAAATTGTCATCCGGTACGTCGCTGAATGTTATACCGAGCAAGACGTGAGTCAGGTTTTTAGCGATCTGGGCTTCTTCCCCTTCTAACATGCATTGTATAAGGAACAAGCACGTTAGGCTTAGCTTGGTATTAGTGCAGCTTCCTAAAAGCACCAAATCTTTTGAAATCATGGGTTGAAAGAAAACGTAGTAGTGGCATTCCTCAATACCACAAATGCCAACGTTTGGACCACACAGCTAAACGTTGTTTTTCTAAGACGCCAGTCTGTCGCATCTGTTCCGGGCCCCATCAATCAATGGTCTGCCTAAAAGTTACACCTTCAAGGTGTGTTCTTTGGGCGGGTTTGCACCCCGCCATTTTAAAAAGATGTTTCTTTTATCAGAGATTGTTAACCTTGCACGGCAAGGCAAATAAATCAACCTCTTCGACTCCCGCGGCCGCTCCGGCTCTAGCTCAGTCATCTTCTAAGCCAGCAGGTCCCAGCAAACCTATAATTGTCATAGGCAAATCTTTTGCTAACGCGGTTGCTTCACCGGCAATTCTTCCGATTGCAAGCGATATGTTGAACGACTTTAACAATTTTCATAAGAAAATCATGGCGTGTCTTCTTTCTTCAGAAACAGTAATGGTTAACAAGGAACCATTACTTTATGTTTGCTTCTGGAACGCCAATGGCATTTCAGATAAAATGGGTGAGGTAAAACGGTTCTTTATCCAAAAAAACCTCGACATCATGTTGGTGTCCGAGACAAACCAACGTTCCATCCAATCGTTGAAACTACCAAATACTTTTCGTATTTGGGGCTGTCGGAGATTAGACTAAGGCACGGGACTTTTATCTTTGCAAAAAGATCACTAGACCATTCTAAGGTCCACACCCCTAAGCTAGTCTCTCTAGAATCAAATGCAATAGTAGTCAATGTGCACGGCTTAAGGACAATAAAATGCGCAGCTGGCTACCTCAGCCCGAGTAACCAAATCAAAACGGCGGACTTTAAATTGGTCTTATCTAACCTTCTCTTTACAATCATTGCTGGGGATTTCAACTGTAAACACCCAGCGTGAAATAGTTTACAGACAAACGTCAAAGGTCGGACGTTGCTCGACTTTATATAGCAAAAAGGGTTACAAGTAGTGGGTCCAGAGAAACCCACCTTCTATTATAGCGCAGGGCACCAAGGGAACGTTCTTGATGTGGTTGTATTCAGGAACGTCAACCTTGATTACATCATCCGAGTAGTCAACAATATGAGTTCCGACCACCTCCCCTTCTTGCTAGAGCTCTTTGGAAAAGGGTTACCTTAGGAAAGAGGAAAGGAAAAAGAGATTGGGCTCTTTTCTCACGTTTCCTTAAAGAGAGTATCAGACGCATGACTCCGGTGAGAACGGCCGCGGACATCGATAGGGCTGTCAAACTGTTTTACGCGCCAAATCTAGCAGGCTTCGGAAAAAGCCTCTAAAACCCATCAGGTTTGCGTTGATAATTTTTTTGGACTAATTCGGGACGTGAAAGACTTAATCCGCAGACGAAATGCCGCTAGGCACCTTTGGCAGCGGGACCGCAACTTCTTAGATCGCCTGACATTAAACGCTTTTCATGGTGAGGTGAGAAAAGCCATAAGGTCACACAAAGAATTGTGCTGGAAAAATACCTTGAAATCCTTCACGGAGGACGATCATCCAATGTGGAGAGTCTCCAAGTTCTTAAGAAACAGGCCGGTCACCATTCCAGCCATTCATGTCAAAAATGGGGTACAATACTTGCTTGAGGGTAAGGCCAAATCATTTGCCGACAGCTTGGAACTTCAAAAAAATGTTCGGATTTGGAGCACGTCAATAGGATTGAACGGGTTGTTAGAAGAGCCCTGAATGCCGCTAACAATGACGCGCCGCTGCAAAGCGTGAGACCGTCTAGAATTCGAGAGATTATACAAAGACGCAAAATCCGGTTAACTCCAGGCTCTGACCAAATTGTTAATAGAACGCTAAAATGGTTTTCGCACAAAGCGATAATGGTTTTCACCAATATTGCTAATGCGACCTTTTGCACTAGGTTTGGAATAGCTCAATTGTCATTAACATCCCAAAACCTGGGAAAGACCGGCAGATTCCTCAAAACTACCGGCCTATCAGTTTACCAGGGCGTTCGACTGTAACAAATCTGTGTGTTATTACACACAAAATAGCTAGAACTCTTGACTCTTCTGCGCAAATGGACGTTATTTATACAGATATGTCAAAAGCTTTTGATAGAGTTGAACATAATATTCTCTTAGCTAAGCTTAAAGATTTTGGTTTTTGCAGTTCATCCATTGTACTGATGTCATCTTATCTCAAAAAGCGTGAGTCGTATGTCACTTTGAATTACTATAAATCTAATTCTTATTTTCCAACATCTGGTGTTCCACAAGGATCAATATTGGGGCCCATGCTGTTCAATTTATTTATTAATGACCTTTCCACATCACTAGGTTGCCAACATCTTCTATACGCAGATGATCTTAAAATATATTCAAAGATCAACAGCATCAATGACTGTTTTCAGTTGCAGAACATGTTAAACCAAATTTTCACTTGGTGTATTGCTAATCGATTAGATTTAAACATTAACAAAAACCAACCTTTAGTTTACCAACAATACGTACTAGCAATGGTCTTAAGTCGCTAATCGATAATATTTGTAGTAATTTAAATAATATGCCACTCTGCTGTGATATTTTTAATGATAGTATTAAGTATTTATTTAAACAAGTTACTTAATTTTATTTCATTTTATTTATTTTTTTTGCAAATGTTAATCTTAGTTTAAATTGTTTAGTTTTTATATGTATTTTTATTATTTTATTTTATTTGTATATGGTACTTTTTTTTGTATGTTGTCTTGTAATTAAGAATTGTTTCCTGTTGGGCAATAAATACCTATTATTATTATTATTACTATGCACCTTGAGTAAGGTCATAAAAAAGGCTATCTTAGATATTATTCAAAATCACGTTGATTCAAATAATTCTTTGGTCCACCAGGTAAATCGGGTGTTTGATTTCATTGTGGAAAACTTAAGGTTGAAAAGGGCCCCAGGGATGGTCCATTTCGACGTGTAAAAACCAAACAAACAGACAAAGTCTGGCATAAAGGTCTTCTCTACAAACTCTACAGTCAAAACTTTCCGTCCTGATAGCCTCATACCTAAACCGTAGAACCTTGTCTGTTAGAATTCAGAAACACGTTTCTACCACGCGAAATATCACGGCAGAGGTCCCTCAAGCCTCCATTCTCTCTCCGGTCCTTTATATATTCGTTGCGGATATGCCTTCGGGATCGAAGCACGGGGTTAAAATGGCACAATACTCAGTCGATACAGCGCTCCTGTACTCGTCAAGGTCACCTCTGGTGATCACCTCGAGGCTACAAAAAGCCATCAACGTACTGAAATGCTGGTTAAATGACTGGCTAGTAAAGGTCAAACCGGATAAAAACAGAGCCGGTTTTTTTACTCGGCTACGGAATGCACCTCATAAAAACGTCTGTCTCGACGACGTTCCCATACCGTGGTCCTATTCTGCTAAGTATCTGGGGATTACCTTTGACAAAGGGCTCACGTACAAGTTGCACGTGCAGTCAATTCTCGATAAGGCTAAATTAGCTGAAAATCTTCTGGTTCCGATGCTGCGGCGGAACAATGGTCTCTTTCTCTTTAATAAAGTCCGATTATACACGTCTACCATCAGACCTATGATGACGTACGCGTGCCCCATCTCCGGAACCGCCGGAAATACGTATCTAGATAGGTTAGAATTGTTCCAAGGCTTGACCTTGCGGTGGCTCACTGAAACTTCATGGTTTGTCCGAAATCGTGATATCCAAACCAATCTCGGGGTTCCACCAATACACAGGCATATCAAAGCTTTGGCTGTAAAGTACTTTGACAATTTCGCGGTTCACTTCAATCCTAATCTGGCCCGACATGCCAAGCCAGATAAGGAAGTTTTGCGACACAAGCATCCAGTTAATCAATCAATTAACATTTCCTAAAATTCCTTTCTTCTTCCGTCAGCCTATAGAACGCATATGTCCCCTCTCTTTTGACACTGTTTTTGTCTTATTTAATTTATCAACAGAAGATTTATGAGCTTAAGGTCTCGAACTTTCAGGCAGTTTACCGGGTTGATGGGGGGGGGAGTTTAGTCGGTAGGCGCCTGCATTTTGTGGTTGAAATCGACACTTGCAGTCTTTAGAAGTACCTCCTTCCAAGCTACAAAAAAAAATGTCTACTCGTATAAAATAATTACGGCAGTACGGCAGAGAAGGCATGTACAAATACCAGCGCTAACGAAAGTTAAGCAACGGCCGCACTGGTCACAACTTGGAAGGGTAAACCCAAAGTGATGCCGAGCGTAGCGTTCTTCGCAATATGGGTCCGTTACCTCATATAGGCATTCATACATGTCATCTCTGTGACTCGGTGTGTCCGAATATATATATATATATAAAATAATTAACTTTAGTCTGAGTAATCTCACTCTTGTTATAATACACATTATGTTTTTGTTTTAAAAGTAGTATTGCCAGACGTTTTCAATATTTTAAAAAAAATTATATCTTGATGATTTTTTATTTAATTTTGCAAAATTTTGCCAACGCTTGCTGTTTGGTGAAGGCATGATATGATTATAATTATTCTAAATTATAATAAAAACAAAAACAGAACACTAAACTGAGAAAAAAAAAGAAGAAAAACAAATTTTTTGTTATAAATTAAACTGAATGCAACTTACAACTTATCAATGTAAAAGTAGTGTCTTGACTTGTTGATTTACCATAACAATCAAACAACAAAATCACTAGACCGATTCGGTTGCCATGCGACGAGACATCGCGCGCTAAGTTGTTGGAGCCAATTAATCAAATTTTTAAACTGCTTTAATACAATATTTTAATTAATTAATTATAAAATTAAATATTATTGAAAAAAATGTAACATTAAAATTCACTTTTTTCTCAATATATTATAAATATTCCTTATTTCTCTATGCAAGCTTCAAACTTAAATGGAAAGTACTTGAAATTGGCAACACTGTATATACCCGCGGCCGCGTCGCTTCAAACATGATCCAGCCAATCATAAACGCCTAACCGAATAACCGCCAACCGGGCTAAAGCCGGCTATAAATGTAAAAATAACACTAAAATCGATGTAAAAACATTTACGTTTTTGTAAAATACATCAATGTATAGAAAACTAGCAATTATGTTAGCAGTATTGCAAATGTACAAAAAGCCACTTTGGCAAAACTTTTAACATTGTTCATTTTTTTACAAAATAGCGCCATCTTGTATCAACATTCAAAAACTCTGAATCAAATAAAAGTAAAAATGAAACCTACCATCTCAATTTTTAATACTCATTAAAGGTAAATACTTTACAAACATTGTTCAAGAAGGTAATAACGTTATACATTCTGTAGAAAATTGGTTCTGTAACAATAAGTTAATTCAAAACTAAAAAAAAAAACAAACTGTATATTTTTTAAAACCAATCAATCTATACCAATCTGCAACGGATGTAACACGTAATTCCTATAAACTCCCTTTCACAAAGTGTGCCATGTGCCAAGTTTTTTGGTGTAATATAATATTTTTTTCTTTAAAAGCATAAATATTATTTTAACTCTAATTTTTTGCCAAAGCTGTATAAAACAAGGCGTGAAATAGATTATAGTCTTTCCGCCCACAGACTGACTATGTATGAAAAAAGAACATCATATACTTGCATGAAGATATTTAATTATCTACCAGTAGATATAAAATCTTGAAAACATTATGGCAATGTTAAAAAGTTTAAGATTTGATGTGTTGTCTTAAACCATACACTGTCAACAATTTTTTTAATTATACTTATTAGTTATGTCTTGTTCATGTGACTTGCTTTCATGCATTATCTGTTTTTTGTACTTCTACATTTTACTGTATCATGTTATATAAAAATAAATAACTTTATTATTATTATTATTATTATTACTATACTATTATTACCATATAACTATTAAATAAATTATAACCTTGTGTAGTATACACTAACTTCAATGTAACACTTATTGTCAAACATGTTTAAAAGAAATTATTTTTATTTTATATAATAGACGTTGTGGGCAACGGCAAGTTTTTTTTATTTGTTGGCATATTAACTGCACCTATGATTAGTGTCATTTATTTTCAATTTTAATCAATCAAAGAAACAAGTAAAATAAACGCTAATTTTACATCCCAGAACTCTTTTAATAAATCACAATACTCATGCGCGGTTTCATAATTATAATAGAGTATACGAGAGGCTCCATCTCGTGCATTTTCAACGTAGCGATTAAAACACGTGCTGTGTTAGTCGAGGTTAAACGTTCCCAGAGTCAATGTCGTCGTAGTAATCAAGATCAATTTAAAAAAAATCTACAAGATGAATAAAACATCCACGCACAGTGAATTCCAGAATATAAAAATAAACCGTTTATTGCAACGCACTGGATATAATATAGTACAGCTTAAGATGCAACGAATATATTCATTATCCAATCTCGTTCGCCCGCCATTAGAAGGATGTGATGTATACTTTGGAAATATCCCTCGAGATTTATTTGAAGATGAACTTGTTCCTATTTTTGAGAAACTCGGTGACATTTATCAGATGCGCCTTGTGATAGATTTTAATGGATTCAATCGAGGGTTTGGATTTGTAAGTTATTTTAAACCCGACATTGCAAATGCAGCAATATCTCTATTGAATGGATATAACGTCAAGCCTGGATATAAAATGAGTGTTATCAAGAACATTAATAACACATTGTATGTTGGTGGTTTACCACTCGAAAAAACAAAAGAAGAAGTTTATCAAGCTTTATCCTTGTATATGGAAGGTATTAAAAACGTCGTAATGTATTACACTTATGGAAATAAGAATTTAAATCGAGGATTTGTGTTTGTTGAATTTTATGATCATCGTCTGGCTGCGTTGGCTAGAACCAAGCTATGTCCAGGGTCATTGGTTTTATGGGGTGTTTTAATTTTCATAGAATGGTCCAATCCAATACCAGAAGTTCCTGCTGATATTTTATCAAAGGTATTTGATTCAATTCTATAAATGTAAATAATTTAGAACAGTAGTTTTTGTCTTGTTAAACGATTCCGTCCGAAAGCAATATGTATTTAGTAAAATCGTTATATTATAACTGTCCGATAATATATTAATATTGTCACATACATTAATTGATTTCAATGCATTTAATATGTAGAAACAGCAACAACGCCAAATATAAACTTATTGTAAATAATAAAAAAATATATCCCTAGATTGCCCTTGACCATCACCATAGGCGTAACACAAATTTTGTTCTTGTGGTAATGAATGTAATTAAAAACTATTAAAATATATACTAAATACATAATAAACAATGTTATATTATTTTAAAACTGCATTTAAAAATAAAAACAACAATTTAAATGGTTAAAAATAATATTTGAATAATTAAATACACTTAAATAAATTGTTTCAATTTTTTAATTGGCAACTTAACCATTATGAAAAATAACAAGTTATTATTATAGGGTTAATCATTGTTAAAAAATTAATACTCGGTATAAACATAATAAGAAAAAGGTTGTTCTCCAATGATTTAGATTGATTGTAATTGTAAGAATTTGATGAATAATCCTTAATCCAAAATAATGGGTTAAAATATTTTTGTCATAGAACAAACATTTATTTCATTTAGAAGTTACCGGTTTTGACCTTAAGGTCATTATCAGGCTTAATGTTGTTAATCATATACCACATATTTGTGATCTCTCACAATTAAAAATTGCAAAATTAATAAATAAACCATAGTGTGGATATATATTTTAAAATATACTAAGCCCGAGACAAAAGATAGTCAACAAAATAATACAAGATAACAATACAATACAGATTAACAAAATCATTGTCATACTGCCGTTTTACTGATTGTCTGATATTAATCAAACTTCATTGTTTTTTTCATTTTTGTTAAATGTTTTGTCTTGGAGATGTCATTTGGCTACTATTCGCTTTAATGTGTACCACAATTTAGCTTTTTTATTTCTATTTCTTGCAGCAGCTCGAGTATTATTTCAATGTTAAAATGTCTATAAGTGAAACTAGTTAAAGAGATAAGAGTATGTTTTACTCTTAATTGGTATTATTATTGCTGGTGTGACCAAATAGTTTTTAATGATCTTTCAGTTCAATTTCTTTCAAAACGATAATTTTTTTGGACTTGTTTTTTTATCTGTTGGTTGTTATTATTTTAGTATCAAATGTTTTTAGAAAAAAGTTAATACATTTTTTTAAATCATTGATGGTTGAAACCTCTAGTACATGATATTTATTTTTTTCCTATTACATCTGTAGAAGGCTCTAGTAGAACCAAAACTAGTATATTTTATGAATAAATTTGTGATAAGAATCATTGTAAATAGATTTATTACTTTATAAAAAAAAATTAAATTTAATAATTGCAATTAATGATAAAATGTTTATTTTACATTTTATTTTTATTCTAGGTTCTAGATTGTGACAAGGTAAAACCATTTAGTTGAGTGTCCTGTCAAAATTTCTGTTATAGTTTGCAGGTTCTTTCTGGACAGTCCAAATATTAGTCGTTTGTTTTAGGATTTGGAGCAATTATTGTCTCTTTTGTCTGTCTACAGTGTATTTGCTTTTAGTATAATGTTAAGACTTTTTAGTGGTAGTGCAGTCTAGGGCTCAAGTCCAAACACCTTGAGGGCTAATTTTTTGCGCGTCAATCCATTATCTTTAACGTTACCTTTTGTTTTGGAATGCTTTTTTACCCGTATCACCTCAATGCTATTTGCGCAACCTGTTAATGTAAGAGCTCTATAGCATTCTAATATTAGCTTTGATGTAATTTTAGGTTTTTTATAGATAAATTTCTGCTTTCCTGTCCATTACAATTTACTCGTTTTTATTAAACAAATTTCGAGTTACTATTTCCATGGGTTAGTTTGTCCGGTTATCTCTGCTTTAAAGATAGTAGTATGTGTCCTTAATGGTAAAAGTATTGAAATGTCTAATCCTTAGAAAATAAATTTTTGTTTTAGAGCCTGGAAGTTTTTGAGCTATTTAAAGAAATTTGTCCTTATTCGTGTTTGCTCTTGTTGTTTATGTGTGTGTACACTGTAAGGTATTATATTAACAACTACAATTAACTGTAGACACTCTAGTAAATAGTACAAACTAAAGACAAAATGACATATAATATAGTGCATTTAAATCAGAGCAAAAAAACTAATCATAAAATTTGTTTTATCGCTTGCATTAGTTTAGTTGTTGAAGCGAAAATTTGTTATGTAAATGCTTGCTTGAAAGTTTGTTTGTTTGCTCTAAATTAGTTGTACCTTTAAAACGCAGAAGGAATGATACTTTTGATTATTTAAAAAAAATCAATCGCGCAACTATTTTACTTAAGAGCTTTCAACTACTACTGACCTTTCTTTTTTATTTCTAAATTCTTTGTACACCAACAAAATTTTTATTTATAGTCACAATTTTTTGTTTTAATAAATCAATATTGTCCTCCAAATCTATTTTGCTATAAAACTAATTTTGTAAATTTTTAATGTTCTTCTAATTTGGCCAGAAGAATATTATTTGAAATGTTTATATACAAATAGGTTTACACCCAAAAAATAAATCTTTTTTTTTTTTATTTCAATGTGATTTTTAGCATTTAACAACACAAAAATACTTTTAAGTGTCAACGAGTGTAACTAAACTTGCTAAAACTATCACATTAAAGACTAGCAGCAGTCTGTAAACATTGACACTGAATATTTGCGGCTTATAAGTTTTGGAAAATACTGAATTTTGAATTCTGAATCATCATTAGTGAATATGTGTTAAAATTCTTAGCAAGCCTTGTACTACGAGTAAATTTTTGTGGTAATATGTCTTGTATTTTGTTTGAACATGTCCATAAAAGTATCTATACAAATCGGTCTAAGCTAACAATACCAGACCAAATAAGTTTTGATAACCTTAATCTAACCATTAGTCAAAATAGTAAATGTTTTGGAATAATCTTAGATAAAACTTCAAATTGGCACGAGCATATCTCTTATTTAAATACAAAAATTCAGCCAGTTATTTACGGAATAAAAGTTCTAAAAAACCATATAAACCAACAACATCTAAAAAGCGTATACTATGCATCTTTTCAGTCTAAGACTTCATTTGGAATTATTTTGTGGGGTAGTAGTAACTCATACACAAACAAAGTTTTTGTCCAACAAAAAAATGTGATTTGAATTATGGATTATTTATATACCAAATTCTGTTATTTAATTTTAAATACAAATATAAATTTGAAGAAAACACAAAAAAACATAATTATTCTACACGATCACACATATATTTTTACCCAAAACATAGACTCAATGTAACAAAAACGGGTACAATATATAAATCAATTAAGTTTTTTAATGAATTACCAGCGGACATTAAACTGTTAACTAACTATGAACTATTTAAGCGCAGATTGTACAAACTAGTCTTAAACTGTGAACCGTACAGTGTAGAAGAGTTTGTGTGTTTTTGTAAAAATATTAATTAACTTAACCTAATTTTTTGACGTATTTTACTTTACTTATTTGTACATATCTATGTTTGTATTTGTAAGTCCAGATAAAATAAATGTATTATTATTATTATTATTATAGATCAATAGAGAATGCAACATTACGCCGCTGTTGTATAGTATATAAGTCATTTGACAATTTTGGGTCAGCATTTTCCCATGCTTAAAAACAATATTTAATACAAAAACGAATATAAATTTTATATATATATGCAAAATCTGACCAAAAGTAAAAAATTGTTTACATCAGTTAAGAAATCTTGGTTTTCTAGATTCTTTTGAAGCTATGTCAACAACTTCTACACTCTAAAAGACAAATTAAAAAAGATTTAGATATAGAATTGTTGTTTAGTTTAATATTTAGTACTGATTATACTTTGGATTTTAATTTTAAAACAGTAAGAAGTTGAGTTTTTTTAGAGTTATGATTGGTCAAGTTAGGAGTACCTACTTCTGATTTTATGAGTTTATCTTAGAATAATGATAAGATGATGCGCAGTTTAGGTTTAGTAGAAGTAAAAAAGAAAAGTTTTAACAATTAAAACTTTGCTTAATGAGTGAATGATCAGAGTTTTCTAAACCAGCTTCAACAGTAGTTGTTGTAATCTCTGGAATAGTTGAAAAAACAAACAGATCTAATATACTTGGTTCACCAAGAAGTCCATCGCAACGAAAAGAAGTAGGTTGCTGAATAAGCTAAGTAAGTAAGCAGCAAAAATTATAGTTTCTTGTCCGGATAGTGTTGAAGAAGACGAGTGACTTATCCATTCAGTAGAATCTACATTAATATCTCATAACAAAATTATTTCAGTTTTTCTATAATTACCTTGAAAAAACTTCTCAAAACTTTTAAAAAAGTAATCAAAAAAGTTTGGAGTTACCCTATTTGGAGAACGGTATGTGCCATTACAAAAATAATTTTTTTGGTAAGATTTAAAAATAAACTATTATAACTATAAATTCTATTATAAATTCCGTACGTTGTTAGTCAAAAATATGCTTGTTATTTGTAAGATTGTAAGCACAAATACCCTGTTAGTCATCAAATGAATTTTCAAGATAAGAGTCAATGTTTAGTTGATTAATTTTGTTAGTGCAAGTGGAGAAGCTTTGTTCCGATAATTTAATCGTATCATCTATGTCCAAAAATAATTGAATTGTCTTAAATGGGTCCTGTACTTTTGACTTCTGCTGCCCACCATTGCTTTTATCACCAAAAGCTATTGCACAAGTTTTTTTGCAGTACTCAACGAATAGAGCAGACTAGGGTACTAGTCTGATCGTACCCGCCCCATATAGTTTTTCTGCTGACGGTAACGGTGCATTACCATTCAATGTTGGCAAAATTTGGCTAATTTACAACAACTAATAATAATAATAATAATAATAATTTATTAGTGCCAACTACAAAAAGTATTACACAAGTCAAGCCACTTGGTTTGAATTAACAAATAAAATATACAATAAAATATTTAAGCAAGAAAAATATGTTACAGAAATAATAGTACATTAAAAATATAAAAAATACAGTAATACAATACAACGTAAGACAAAACAAATAAATTTAATTAAAAGTATTTCCAACAAAATCATTGATAGAATAAAAAGCCCCTTTTATTAGATAGTCTTTCATATATTTTAATAAAGCTTTCTCAGGAAGATTTCTATTATGGTTTGAAATTAAGTTGTAAAATTTAATGCAGTAGTAGTTAGAGCCCATTTGTGATTTTGACAATCTTAGCTGGTTTGGGTAAATATCAACTTTATTCCTAGTGTTATGTAAATGATTGTTTTCATAAAGTTGGAATTTATTGAGGTTGCTTCGCATATATTTTATACACTCATATATATATACAAACACGGAAATGTCATTAACTTTAATACACGAAATTGATTCAAACAATCATCCCTATAACCGAGGCCTGATATTACCCTGATGGCTCTTCTTTGTAGGGAGAACATCCTGTTACGAATAGCAAATAAACCGTACGTTAGATGTGATTGGCAAAGAGCAATGTAAGCCGTTTTTAAAACAAAGATAGAAACAGTACCGCTCAAATATCTTAATAAAAATATACTGATGCATAACTTCTTTGCTAGTGCATCTCCATGCATTGACTATTTCAGATCTGGATCAATATACAGATCTAAAAACTTTGTATTGTTACTAGTTTTCTGATGATTTTGTAACGAAAATGTAACAGTGATGGATTTCTGAGGATTTCCAGTTAAAAGATTACTGCAAAACCATCTCTCTGCCATAACGATATCTGCATTATGTCCATTCTTAGCTATATTGATATCTTTATGCTTAAATGAGATGATAGTATCATCCGCAAAAAGAACAACATGTTCATCTTTAAAAAGTTGATGAAGATCATTGATATAGATAAGGAACAGCACTGGACCCAGTACTGAACCTTGTGATACACCTGTAGTTAGACAACCAAATTCCGAATGTGTTTCATTGTGGTAAACACGCTGTTTTCTATTATGCAAGTAGGACGACAACAAACGACAACTTTCTGGCTTAATATTATACATATATAACTTATATATTACTTAGTAAAATTTCGTGATCAACACAATCAAATGCCTTGGTCAGATCGATAAAAGATGTTACTGAATATTCACCATTTTCATTCAATTGTGTTGCTCACAAAGTTTAGTATAGCTTGTGTTGTAGACATTCCATTTTGAAATCCAAATTGGCCATCAGAAAATAAATGTTCTGATTCAAAGAAATCAACTAATTGATTTTTTAATAAAGTTTCGAAAATTTTAGAGACAATCGGTAGCAGACTGATAAGTCTATAATTTAAAGGGTCATTAATGTCGTCCTTTTTGTAAATAGGTTTTACATCAGCTAGTTTTAAAGCGTCGGGAAATGTTTGACTATTAATACATTCATTAAACAGTTTAGTAAGTGGAACTATTAAAAAATGTGACACCTGCTGTATCATAGCCGCAGTGATACCATAACAATCAAAACACTTACTTTTTTTCAGAAGTTTGATTGTATCTCACATTTCAATAAAAGTTGATTCACGAAATTTAAACTAGTTTGGTACATTTACATTGTTAACTTCACTACACATTAAAATAATAGGATCTACAACAGATTTAGATAAAGATCCTATTAAAGTAGAAGGTATATTTAAAAAAAAAATTAAAATCATTAGCGCTAATATCACAGGTTGTATCACAGTTTTTATTAATTAGATTAATGATTCTCCACATAGCTTTTTGAGAGTTTCAATGACTAGTTACATACTAATTATTAGCATTAAGCCGAGCTTTTTTTATCGCTAAGTTGAATTTTGTTCTGTACGTTTTTTTAATTAGTTTTAATTGAGGATCATTTGATCTAAGGCACGCTTCGTTCATAAGTTTTAAGTTTTTCACTCTTCGTTAAACCAAATGATTTTATTTTGTTTGCAATCCTTGTTTGATTGCTGTTTTGCATGTGGAAAAGCATTAAGAGCGTTGTTTGATAACATTTTCATAAACATATCCATTTTTATACTACAACTCAGTTCACTATTTTCAAAAAATTGCCAATTAATATTTTCAATTAGAGAAAAAAAATTGATTTTCCCGCATTGAGTTAAAGGTCGACATAGTGGTGATTTAGCTTTATTTTTATTGATATACTCGAACGATAATTCAATCCCAATATGATCGGAAAAACCTGTATCAATAGTATGCATAGATATTAGACTTTAGTGTACATTTGTGAAAATGTTATCAAAACTATTATCTAACCTTGTAGGACGATTAAAGTTACTTATCAACCCATACCCACTAAGAAAGTCAATAAGTCTAGACCTATTAGGATCACTGCCGTTAAATGAAACATTAAAATCACCTGTCAAAAAAACTCTATTGTGAACAAAGTTGATTTTGTTGAAAGCACAGAACAGAACATTTAAAAACATATTAAAATCTCCTGATGGAGAACAATAAACTGATACAATTATACATTTCATATTTATAAGTTCTATGGCAGAAATTTCTCAATCTTTTTCTTTCGATAGATTATTAATTTCCATAGGAATACAGTTAAAATGTGGTTTAGCAAGAATCATAACACCACTACGCTTAAAATTAACTCGTAAAAATTGCAAAACTACTGCCAAATCATTCAACTTTACTTGAACTTCATTGCTGGAAAGCAAATGCTCGCATATGCATAAAAATGAATATTTATTCATGCGCTCTAATAAAAATGATTCCATTTGAAGAATTTTATTTCGTAAACATTGTATGTTCAAATGCAGGATACATACTATTTGTTTGATATGGTCCTGTGAGTCCGGAAGAAAAAACGATCTAAAGAAACTCCTTTAGGCCACAATCCTGGATTTTCTATGTTCTTCAATTGTTCAAACGGAACGGAGACCCTAAATGAAGAATAATCAGATGGATGTTTTGACGCCAGCTTCTGACATTGCACTGATTTAAAATTGTTCTTATTTAAATGTTTAATAATCATTTCTTCGGTTGTAGACGGAACCAATCTATAAACATAAATATGTGCCTTTTTATCCACTCCATGTAAAAGAGTATCAGTATTCTCAAGGGTGCCTTGTACTTTAGGTTTAATTTTCCTACGGTTTACAACCGTTTTCCATACGTTTTTACTGGCATCGTTATTGATAGTTGGCGGATTAGAATTATTCAAATGTTTTAAAGCATACGTTTGGTTTATATCCGTAAAGCTGGTAGGGTTGCCTATAGATTGACTATAAGTCGGAATAAGTAGTGTCCTTTTGGTTGCCTAGGTTAGATACACTGTTTTCATTATTATTTCTAACAACTACGTAAGCCATACTAACTACCGTTGGGGATTTAGTCGGGAACTTGCTTTTGTTGACCTCTTTTAATAGCGTTTTGTTATCTTCTTCAAGCCTTGCAACTTTATCAATCAGCAGATTATTATTTAATTTTAGTTGTTTTACCAATTCTTTAAGATAAACGTAAGATTCTTTTTCCAATTCTTCATCTTCATTGAGGTTAAGTTCCATTCCACAACAAGTTTTAACCTTTTTATAACAAGAATGGTGATAAAATGACTTGCACGTAATACACTGTATTCCCGACTTGGCAACATTACCACACAAATACATTTTTCTATTTAAATCGATACATTTAGCTGCATTTTTACAGTATTTGTAGCTTCATCAACTGGTTCTTTCCTCATCTTACAGGGTAAATGCAACCATCGCCTAGTCCTATTATGTTGAGCAAGCTTGCAATACAGCCAGTATCCTCAATAATATTAGCAATTTTGCTTTGTGTTTGCCAGTATACCGTTGCCCGTGTCACTACCACCTAGGAGTTAAAACAATTCACTAGAATTTTGTAAAACATCATCAACATCATGCAATACCAAACATTTACTTTCTCAAAAATGGAGCATTAATAAACTTCTCTATCTATCTAGCAAGCAATCATTGTGTTGTACATTTTTCTTCCGATTATTTACGTCTTCCGCGGCATCATTTTTTTTAATGGTATACGTACTGCACGTCGACTTACGTATACATCTAAATATTTCTTGTTAATTATTTCATTTGCGTATTGACAATTAACATTGCCAAATTCATTACATTTAACTAGATATATGCACTGTTCTAAAGTTAGCATTGCAGTATTTTAATAGATAAATTTAAGAAAGAAACAAATTACTTAGACACTTAGACATTATCACATTGACATAATGTTTAGGTTTTTTTTTTCTGCATAGCTTTAAATAAATAATTTATTTGCAATTTTATAATTAAAAAGGCGTAAAAACTCATGCATTTCTACAAAAATAATTTAGATAAAGATTAAATTACAAAAATCTTGTTAAACTTAAATCGGAAAATTTTGCTTTTAATGTGTTTAAATTGACTGTTATTTACTTATTGTAACTTTAAGTCCGTTTGTTTAAATAATTATGTTTAACTTATTTAGTTAAATGTTGAGTATAGTGAATTCTGATAGCTTTCCATAAAAATCATTACAATTTTGACATAATTTTAATTAGTAAATTAGACGAAAATATCACCTTTCAGATAAAATGTAAAAATTTCTGAACTTTCAACAGATACTTAAATCTTAGTTCAATTTTACGTTTTTTTTTTTTAAATTTTTTGAACATTTGTATGTTCTGATTATTTGTATTTTTTAAAATAAACAAAACTTTTTATAAAGAATAACATTGACACAAATAAAAAGAAAACACCTATAGCATTGTTATTAATTCTACGTTTCAGAAGTTTAGGAACTTTTTTAACTTTTATTTATTATCACTCATAACTTTATACAACTAAGTAAATTTTTTTTTCAGGTGAAAAACTTATATATAAGTAACTTAAACATTAATTTAAATCATGCTGATTTATGGAAAGAAATCTCAAAAATGGTCCCTATCTTCCCAATCATAAAAGTTCATAAAAAGTTAGACTACGCTTTCGTAAATTTCACTACAAGAAACGCAGCAGAAGATGCAATGAATGCAATGCAAGGTAATTAAACATAATAACAAATTCTGTATTTTTTTACAATTAAATATATTTTAGGAATGCTTATCAATGGTGAACCAATTAAAATTACTTGGGCACGTCCAAAATGTTACAGCAATACTCATGTTTACCCGTAAGTAACACTAATCAATGGTTTGAATAACTAATAATAATTGCAATTAAAAATATATTAAATTCTAGATCATTGCTACCAAGACTCAAGAAACATATGCAAGTCCGTCAAACAAATAAAACTGAATCAAAATACGTCAATTCTAAAAGTGTTCCTATTAATCTCCCAATGTCTTATGAAAACAGTAAAAAATAATAGCACTTCTTCTATTGTATTCTATTTCTTATAGGTAAGTTATTTTTTTTAATCAATTTTAATCAAAGTTACTTATTTTGTTACTTTTTAGTATCTTTAAAATGAGTTAAAAATGAATCATAAATTGTCAATTTTAGAAATTGAGAAGCCACCAAGATTTCAAAAACCAGATTCGTATTACTACAACCCTTGGACTTGGACTTAAGTATTGTTTTAGCATGAATTTATCATAATGTTATTTGTTTTCAATTATAATTTCTTGGATTTAATTTTAATGGCAGTTTTGTCAATTGTGTGGATTATTTATATTTAAACAATACAATATGTACACTTAACCATGACTCTTCTTTTCCAATTAGTCACAATTTTTTAAGCGAGTTAATTTATTTACTTGTTATATTGTGCAGTCTATACAAATACTTAAGGTTTTTATTAGTAAATAAACTATTTAAAAATAAAAGAGAAAATAAGTCAATCTATATGTTAAAAAACAGATTGTAAAATATTGAAAGGTAGTAGTATGAACCAAAATAAACAAAAGATCTTATTAACATTGGTCCGCAAAGTAACGATTTTGAACATAAAAAAGTTTATTCTTTAAAAATAAAGTTACATAAAATGTTTGAAGTGTCCTCTTTCCATTTCCAAGCAACCACGACATAAAGAGTACCATAAACCAACGTTTTTAAATATCCGCAAAGAAAGAAATCTAGAGGGTTTAAATCAGGCAATCTTGCAGGTCATAGAACAGATCGGTTTGGTAAATCATCACGATCTAGAAACATGTCGCCTAGAAACATATTGCCTACAATACTCATCAAAATATTTGCACGGCGATTTTTGTTAGCCCAAGTTAACCAAAATTAACGGTTTTGTCCGTAAAAAGGATATTAGCAAGAAAACAGGGGTGTTATATGTAAGGATAGGGAACGTGTTGATTGAAAAACTGGTGAGCGTAGACTGATTTATTAATGCCCGTACTACACTGTCAATAATTATATCTTCTTCTTCTTCTTCTTCGTCAGCCATTCATACGCCACTGCTGGCGTCTTAGCCTTTTCTCTGCTTGTAATGCTGGCAACTTACATTACAAGGGACCTACAGTTTTAAGTGGGTCCGAACCACTGGAGAGAATTCATCACTCCTCAGAGAAGGTTTTAGCCGTAAAACCCCACGCTAGCAAGGCGGGTTGGGGAGTGGGAGAGCGGCCGGATGCCTAGACCACTGCGCCACGCTCTCTATCTATATATCTTGAAGTCTATAAAATGCAGATAATGTCATCAATCTTATTGTAGATTGAAATTTTAAGAATATGTTTCGGTTTTCTTTACCTAACTATTTTTTTTAAACTGTTAATTTGTACGTTTTTTGCGTCAATTATAAAGAAAAACTAAAATTTATTTTAAATCTTCAATCTGCAATAAAATTGATGATCATTTGTGCATTTTACAGACTTTTTTAAGTTTTATCCATAATTATATATATAATTCTATAAAGAATTGTAGATAGTATCATACGGGCATAAGAAGCATCTTACATACACATCGATCATATAGGCAACCGTATTTACATAGTTGTATTGCGTAGAAACCAGCGACAAAAAAATATACGTGCTTAAAGATCAAATGAATTTTTTCGACTGCCTCTACAGAAAGCATCATTTTCGGCCCGCATATATGTTCATTGGTCTTTTCGGCTATACGCGGTATTTGATTGGCTACAATTTCATATGTAGACGTCATACCATAAAATCTGACAGTAGTGACAAATTATAATAAACATTGAAAATAATGTTTTTAATTGTAACTCGTGCCAAAAGGCTTTAGCAGCCTTTCGCTTTAGCAGCATTCAGTCGTTTTGCTCGTTCGTGCTGTTAAAAGCAGCGGGCTGCTAAAGCCTATTTCCGGCCTTTGGTACACTATATACTATAGGGCATGCACTTGTTGTACATCGTACGGATAAAGCAGCTGCTCGTGGAGGATTGTCTAACAAGAAGAGTATTATGTCCTACCTTGGTTGATATTCTTTGCACACTCATTCCAGGATTGTACTCTATATGTGCTAGAAGTTTTTCTTCTCTATGAGTAAATACCGACTTTGTTTTTCAGGATAATGGCACTGTTTCACGCAATATTTGGTAAAGAGATCTGGCAATTTGGATATGCTTCAACATAAACCGTCTCGCTTCGGTTACAATTCCGCGCTTCGGTTGCAATCCCTTAAACACAACCATACATAAAATGCATGTCGACTAATTTTGGAGTACTAAACAAAACTTGTGCACTAACAACAACAATCAAATATTTAATGTTTATTTCACAAACAATCAGTTAATTATGATAAAAAAACTGCAAGTTTTTAAGAAATGTAAAAAGAAGGTAAAAAAGAATAACATATTTTTACAGATCATAACAAAATAACTAAAGAAATTAACAACATGGACATTAAAGAAATAGATAACATTGAAAATTTATCAAAAAAATTACAAAAATTTGTAGAAAGCAACCAAACTACAAAAAGGTTTAAATGGAACAAACGGAACGGAACAAAGCCTATGGATAAATAAAGAAGTTTTAGACAACATTAAAAAAAGAAACAAACTGCATAAAAAACATCTTAGAAATCCAAATAATAAAACAATAAAAAACGAATATTGCAAACAAAAGAAGAAAACGTTATACAATATAAAAAACACAAAATAAAATACTACAAAAACAAATTTCAATTAAATAAATATAATTCCACAAACATATGGAAGTTAATAAACAAACAGATTAACAAAAAAACAAGACAAATAAACATTGAAGAAATATTAAAAGAAGATAGAACAACAAATAAAAAGCAATGGAAATAGCAAATGAAATAAATAAATGTTTACAAATATTGGAAAAAAGCTAGCAGAAAAACAACTTTCAAACACAAATGAGAAACCACAAGTCACAACAATTAAAAGAAAAATAAACAACATACACTTTGATTACACATCGCAAGAAGAAATTAACAAAATAATCATAAAATTGAAAGAAAACAAAACACCCGGGTTTGATAAAATTACAAACAATCTAATAAAGCAAAACAAAAAAAATTTAACACCAATATTAGTACAAATAATAAATAGAGTTATTGAAACAGGTATATATCCATGTTATGTAAAACAAACAATAATAGTGCCCATACATCGGCCTGTATTACTACTATCAACATTAAACAAAATACTGGAAAAAGTAATTCATACTACATTAACTGAACACATAAACAAAAACAATATAATTTATAAACAACAGTAAGCTTTTCAACAAAATTGTGGAACACAAACAGCTGCATATGATCTCATAGACCATATAAAGCGTACGTGGACCAAATAGAAACTGTGGTAGCAATATACATCGACATGAAAAAAGCATTTGATACCATATCTAAAACAAAACTTATAAAAAAATTTAAGACAATAGGAATAAAAGACAAAGAACTTAACCTAATAGACACATACCTTAAAAGCAGACCACAAAGAACAAAAGTAAACTCTACAGAAAGTAAACCACTACAAGCAGATTACGGCATACCACAAAGACGAATTTTGCCACAGCCACTATATATATTATACACAAACGATATATTAGAACTTAGATTACATGAAACACTCTATATATATTTTGATGATACATGCATTATATATTCAGGAATAGAAAATAAAGAATTAGAAATGCTTATTAAAGAAGACATCAAAATCTCAGAGACATAGTATTAAAACAATCTGCGGACCATCAACGAAACAAAAACAGAATACATAACTTTTAACAACAAAAAAGAAACATCCCCAATTACAATAGAAATAAATAGTAAAACTATTAAACAAATAAACAAAGTAAATTACCTGGGCCTGACAATTCAAAATAACCTTAACTGGGATGCTCACATTAAAAAAATCGTCAACAATTGCAGCTATAGGAAAAATAAATGCTACCTACTAAACAACTCAAAAAAGTCAGTTTATCATGCAATATTTGCATCACATAACAAGTACCTAAACCATATTAGGGGAAACACAAGCAAAACAAACATTAACAAATTACAAAGACAACAAAATAATTTTTAATTATTAAAATTCTAAATACACTAGATAGAAAAACGCCTACTACTGAACTATACAAGGAAAAACTAAATATAAATAACATGATAGCCTTGAACAATATACTATTGCTATATAAAATATATCACAACATGATAAAAAGCAATATAACAATACAATCAAAGACATACACAACCATTAACCAAGTAGAAAATCACACATAAGGACTACGAAATATGCAACAGTCAAATGCAGACAGACACTAACAACAGGCACCATAAAGCAATACAATAATCGTCCAACATATGTAAGAACGCTCAATTACGTACCGTTTAAATTAAAAATAAAACACATGTTACTTCATGACAAAATATAAATAAAACAACAAAAAAATCAATTTAAAGAAGCCCTCAGAAACCAATTCTAATTTGATGTATGTATAGTATTAACAATAAAAAAATTCTCTTCTTTGAAAAAAATGTAAACTGAAGTATTTCATATCTCCAAAACAGTTGCTTTGCGGACTCATGTTTATTAAGCCATTTTTACCTATTTTGGTTCATACTACTACTTATTCAAAAATGTTACAACCTTTTTTTTACAACACCTTCTATATAAATCTAACAATGATATTTGAGCAAGAATCTAAAATAACCAACACCATTTTATGAAGCAGATTAAATTTTGATTTATAACTATAAGCAAGATAATTGCACACACATACCAAAAAAATGTATTAAGTTATTTTGACACGTGCATTATTAAACGGCAGGTAATCTGTCATCAATTTTAGATATATACATTTCAGTTGTGCGTCTCATTATACAATAATTGTAAATTAACATATTAAGTTTTAAAGTATTTATGCTTTTGCAGCTGCCAATTACAAAGCAACATTTCAAGTATTAACATAATTGTGAGCCTATTTAATCGGCTCACAATTATGCGCACTAAATGAATTTCTAACTACATCAATTCTGGAAGCGTTCTTTTAAATCTTTTAATGGTTATAAAAACGGTTCTTTATTAACGAGCCATTTGTAAATAAAAAATAATTTTTATTTTTGGTGCGCTTTACTGTTTAATTTGTTCCCGGTAAGTAATCTTTTTTAAACCAATTTAAACTTGATTTATTATTTTGTAATTGATAAAAAAAATTAAATATGAATTAAATTGAACACATGAATTGCCAAATCTAAAGATAAATTTTAGAAAACAGATTTATATTATTATCCAATAAACTCAACAGTTTTCAAACTTAGTATAATTAAAAAAAAATTTTGCATGCATTTTTTATAACGTTATTACTTATTTTCAAATATAATTATTGGCATTTATCTTTAATTTTAAAGTCAGTTTTGTCAATTGTGTAGATTAATTGAATTTAAACAATATAATAAGTACGTATGTTTTTTTTTCTCTTAACTAGGTACCAAAGGTCCCTACTAACACATTTTTAGGTTATGTTTCCATTTTCCACATTACGTAAATTTGTAACAAGCTATTTTGCTGCAACACCTAAAAACAAAATTAAATGAATATTATTTTTCTTTTAAAGTTTATACTTATATTTTAACTGTCATTGTATACCGTCCTATAGTATCAAGATAGCATGCGGTATAGTTGGCTGACGAAGCTGGAGGTATCTAAAAATATGCACAATATTATTTATAATATTTATTTTGATGTTTCTTTTTTGCATGCAAGAAGGAAGGCATGTACATATACAGGACTTATTGATTCGACCCACTTATTGCTCTGGTATCTGAATATCTTATACAAAATGTTTAGTACTTACGATTGTTACAATTCAGTTGGTTCTTTTTTGATACGGTTGACTTTGAAAGTTCTTAAATTGCTTCTTTTCCTTAACATTAATCGTTATTCCACTTTTGATTAAATATTTCTTTCTCCCTGATTGTTTTAATTTCTTATTTCCTACCTATTATTTTTATTTTACCTAACTTATAAATAACACATTTGAATTTAATACTTTCATCAACCTAAACTAGTAATATTTGCTTGTAATTGATATTATTAATAATTTTTATTCTTACCTTTTGTTGTTATTAAATTTGGAAGTAACAGCTTTATCGTTTTTTGAGGAAACGAGTAGTGCCATATTCATTGGTAACTGGATATCTAATAAGATAAAGTTTTGCCACACCTTAGATTGAGCCATAGTAAATTGAGAGCATTAAAAAAATTAATAATCTGTGGTACCTACTTCATCACGTTATCCACAATATTGATTTTGAATAAATGCCAACGGGATCGCAAATGTCCAGATCTAAGTCGAACTAAAAAGACATACATCTATCTTAAAGTAAAATAGAAATTTCTTAAACCAGGGTTTTTGGTTAACCACTTGATATAGCTGGTTTTTTTGCTTTGGCAAATGATATAAAAGTGTTTTGCCAATTTAAGATATCTTGCAGAAAGCTTCATTGAAGTAGCTGTAATTGATAGTAATATCATTACACCGCCTCTCCCGCCTCATAATCTGTTTGTTTATTTTGACGTTTGCCTTTATGGCTTGGCAACTAACAAAATTGAATTTGTCAGTCAAGAGTCATGTTTAAGAGTCAGAAAATATTATAGTTTTTGCCCAATTATTAGCCAAGATCAAGCACACAGCTTTATAGATTTCGTAGAGTTCCGCGGTAAAAACAGATAAGAGGTTAAAAAGTTGTCCCGTTTTTCAACTTCAATGACGGAATCCATACTCCAAACGCTCTTGATTGTGGGTTAACTGAGCCGTATGTTACAACTTAAGTGAAGTTGGGCTAACGTTGAGAAAAAAACTTTTCAAACGCAACATTGGTCATAGATGAAGATAAGGATTTATGAGGAATGGAATCGTATCTAACTTGTATGGATAAAAACTAGATAGGAGTCACAAATACATTTTAAAAAGAACTCAATCAATTGTTCATACTGAGAGATTTTATTAAAAATCAAAATTATGAGAGGGCAACCTTTTGCTGGTCAAAAAAGATGGTTGCCAAAAATGTTACACGTTTGTTACATGACATCATCTGCTGCCAAAGAGTTTGGCAACATATTTTTTAGTAAGTAGCTTTCTGTTTTCTTGACATTAATAGGAGTGAAATTCATAGCTCCCATACAGATTCTTATTGCCCTGTTTTAAATTCTGTCAAAAAAATTAAAGATAAAAAGTGGGAGGGAAAGTCAAGGCGAGATCTTACAAAAGGTTTGTAAAAAAGAAGAAGGACGTCCGGGTATCCTCCCCAATAAGTGGTTGCAACACATCTCAAAATGTTAATGCCTTGGACACAAGATTTCTAAAGACATGGTTATTCTAAAACAGTTTCTTGTCATATGTGACTTATAGAACGGTACTCGGACAATAGGAATATTATTAACACTAGGACAGACATTATTAGGTATGATATTACGTGACCGGGCTTAGAAAAACGTTATATTAATTCTCTTTTTTACATTATTCACCCAAACTACACGTATTTTTCAATTCCAATTTACACTTAATCTAATTAAATAAAAATCTGAAAGTTAAAAAGTACAGCCGTTTTTTAGACACTAGCTCAATGATAATGTTCATTAACAAAAGAAACAGTTTATGATTAACTAGTTCAGATTTCAAGTAGGTTATGCATACGTTGTCATAAGCTGTTTTTATATCTAGAAACTTAACACGTAGACTTTTTTTGAGTCATAGCAAAAATTACATCACATAATAGAGTAATGACGTTCTTATAAATACTGTGGCCTTTTCTGAAGCATGTGATAGAGCATGCAAATAAAAAGTTAATCTCACATCATCTTTCCAATTGCACTTTCATAATGTTTTTGTAATATATAGAAAGAATATATATTTTATAGTTGGGTAAAAACGTATTTCTTTAGATTTTTATATGTTTAGTTTTTATATGGTTTTATTTGTATATATATTGTAAAATGTATGAAGAGATTCAGTTTTATTTCCATCTTCAATAAACGATATTAAATATATATGTGTAGTGTTAATCCCTTGATTAACCCTTACATTAGAGTGTGTATTACCGTTAATACATCACAGTGGCGACGAGGATTGTTTTAATTGAAAACATAAAGTAAACTTTTATTAAATTTGCGAATTAAACATTATATTCGCGACCACGTGTAAAATGGCTGAACAAATAGGACAATTACGTGAGTTTAATTTAAGAACTAGTGAGTGGAGCGTATTTAAACCTCGCTTAGAAAATTATTATGTGGCAAATAATATTGAGGATGCTACAAAAAAACGAGCGATCTTCTTAAATATGTTAAATGAAGAAGCTTACAAACTCATATACAGTTTATGTTTGCCGAACGTTCCTGAAGCAATAGAATTTGCGGAACTAATTAATATATTTAATGTGCATTTTAAATGTGAACAATCTGTATTTGCAGCACGTTTCAAATTTTACAATTGTAAAATGGAACATGCAGAAAATGCTCCAGCATGGGCTGCAAGAGTAAGAAGCGCGGCAGTGCATTGTAAATTTAATGCCAACGAAATTGACAACAGACTTCGAGATCAATTTATCGTAGGATTCAGCAAGGGAAATACTCAAGACAGGCTGTTTGAAGAAAATGAAAAATTAACATTTGCAAAAGCAGTGGAAATTGCAAGAACCAAAATGACGGCACATCAAGTTTTCGTCGAAGTGAAGCAGGAACCCAACCAGGAGATGTATTGGATGCGCAAGTCCGGAAGTTCGACTAATTTTTCAAAATCATCTAGACAAACGTCATCAAGTGGAAGGCCCAGCAATGGATCAACGTACCAGCTACAAAAAGTGAAGTGTAGTGTTTGTGGTCCAGCGGCTATTGTTTTTATAAAGACAGAAATTGCAACATTTGCAATAAAAAAGGACACATTGCGACTACATGTTATCAAAAGAAACACCCTGGTGGTAAGCTAAATAAAAAATCATTTAATAAAAATGTTAATTTTATTACCGAAAATGAAAATAATGATGAATATTTATTTTCTTTAAATGATCATAAAATAGATAATATAGATCCAATAACGGCAAAAGTTAAAATTGAGAATTTTTTATTAACATTCCAAATTGATACGGGATCTAGTGTATCCGTCCTTCCCAATAATATTTATGTTCAATATTTTTCTCATATTACATTAAATAAAAATGATAAAATATTTTATTAAGCCGTTGGATTTATTTATGCAGATATTATTTATAATAATATTTCACAAAATGTAAAATTTTATGTTATCGAAAATGAATCAGTTCCTTTGCTTGGTCGACATTTTTTAAATTTATTTAATTTAGGTATAGCAGAATTAAATTTTGTAAATAGCATTGATGCGATAACACAAAAATATAATAAATTATTCACAAATGAATTGGGTACATTTAACAAGGGTACAATTAAATTAAATATTGCTGACAATGCCATTCCCAAATATTTTCGTCCGCGACCGCTACCGTTTGCAGTTAAAAATAAAGTAGAAAAAGAATTAATTAGATTGCAGGAATTAGATATAATTTCACCAATCGAATATAGTAAATGGGGAACACCTATTGTACCCATACTAAAATCAAATGGTGATATTCGAATTTGTGGTGATTTCAAAATTACTTTAAATCCTTATTTAAAAATAGATAAATATCCAATACCGCGCATTGAAGATTTACTAACAAAATTGCATGGAGGAGTTATTTTTTCTACTATTGATTTGCAAAGAGCTTATCAACATGTAGTATTAGATGATGTTTCAAAAAAATTAACAACCATATCGACTCATAAAGGATTATTTCTTTATAATCGACTACCTTTTGGAATATCATCCGCTCCGGGTATTTTTCAAAGAATGATTGAAACACTCTTACAAGATATTGAAAGATGTGTTGTGTTTTTAGATGATATTCTTATTGCGGGTCGGAATGTTGAAGAACATAATCAATGTTTGGATAAATTATTATCAAGATTACAAGAGTCGGGTTTAAAATTAACACCGGATAAGTGTAATTTTTTTCAATCTCAAGTTAAATATTTAGGTTATACAATTGATGCACAAGGATTGCATACATGTGATGACAAAATTGAAACAATTAATAAATGTCAAATTCCACAAAACATAACTCAGTTAAAATCATTTTGAGGTATGATCAATTATTATGGTAAATTTTTAGACAAATTAGCTACAATTTTATCACCATTATATAACCTTTTAAAAAAAGATACGGTTTGGCAATGGACAAAGGAATGCGACGTAGCATTTAATAAAGCAAAGGAGATATTAAAAAATGCTCCAGTTTTGGCACATTATGACCCAAATTTAGAATTGCGTCTGACAACAGATGCTAGTTAGTTAGAATTAGCGCAATTTTATCTCACGTTATGCAAGATAACAGTGAGAGAATTATTGCGTGTAGTTCCAGAACATTGAGTACCGCCGAGTGCAAATATGCTCAAATAGAAAAAGAGGCATTAAGTATAGTATTTGGAGTAAAAAAGTTTGCTCAATATTTATATGGTAAACCATTTACATTATTGACGGATCATAAGCCATTGGTGACCATTTTTGGACCAAGTAAAGGCATACCGCAGTATGCAGCAAATCGTTTGCGCCGATGGGCAATTTTTTTAAGTGGTTTTGACTACAAAATAGGGTATGTAAAATCAAGTGATAATCCGGCTGATTGTTTTTCAAGGTTGCCCTTAGGTAAAATAGAAAACGTACAAGATACCGATCAATTAAATTTTTTAAATCATTTTAGTGATATGAAATTTATCAATTTTAATGAAATAGATAAAGAGGCCAAAAATGATAGGCTAATTCGCATGGTCCGGAAATTTTGTTTAAATGGTTGGCCAGACATAATAATTAATAATGATATAAAAGAATATGGAAAATATAAGATGGAATTAAGTGTAATTAAAAATTCAATTATGTGGAATAACCGCATTCTAATTCCTAAAAGTTTAAGGGAAAGAGTTTTGAACGAATTACACAAATCCCATCAAGGTATTGTTAAGATGAAGAGTCTAGCACGCTCATATTTTTGGTGGCCAAAATTAGGGCAAGACATCGAAAATGTGTGCAATCTATGTGAAAATTGTAAAGTGCACCAACCAAGTCCAGAAAAGACAGCACTAAATGTTTGGGAATGGCCAATGTCACCGTTTGAACGGGTACATATTGATTATATGGAACCGTTTCTGAATAGTTATTTTTTTGTGTTAGTAGACGCACACTCAAAATGGATTGAAGTATTTAAAACAAAATCTATTACGTCTGCTACTACGATTGACATATTAAGGTCAATTTTTTCAAGATTTGGAATATGTAAAACGCTAGTATCAGACAATGCAACTGCATTTGTGAATACTGAATTTAAATTATTTTTAACCAAGCAAGGAATAGAACATATTACATCACCCACTTATAACCCATCCTCAAATGGGGCTGCCGAAAATTCAGTAAAAACTGATAAATTAGCCTTGAAGAAATCATTGAGCTCTAATGTAAAAACAGATGTAAATTTAGTTCTTAATAATTTCTTATTTGATTATCGAATAACACCACATTCAACAACGAAAGTTTCTCCAGCTTCCTTAATGTTTGGTAGAGAATTAAGAACTAGGTTTACATTGTTTAAGCCTAATGATAAACAAGAAAATGTAGAACGTTTAAAAAATATTAATGATAATGTTATCAATGAACAGAGTCGTATGAGAAGAAATTTCAAAGGCAATAGAAATGTCAAATTTGAAGTAGGGGAGAATGTATTTGTTAGAAATATAAGAAATGCATCGTGGGTGAAAGGTAAAATCATTAAAAGAATAGGCACATGTTTATATTTAATTGAAATTGATGGTAATATAATATGGAAGAAACATGTAAACCAAATCTTAAAATCAATTATTAATTTTGATGCTATTCCTATACTTGAAGAAAGTAAGGGAAGTAAACGTAAATGTGAAAAAGGGATTTCACCAAGACCAAAACGAATTAGGAAGAAACCAATTCAATTTATGTATAATAGTTTTGGTTCAAATATGGTTATAATAAGGGTGGAGGTGTAATATATATTTTATAGTTGGGTAAAAACGTATTTCTTTAGATTTTTATATGTTTAGTTTTTATATGGTTTTATTTGTATATATATTCTAAAATGTATGAAGAGATTCAGTTTTTATTTCCATCTTCAATAAACGATATTAAATATATATGTGTAGTGTTAATCCCTTGATTAACCCTTACATTAGAGTGTGTATTACCGTTAATACATCACAGTTTTCAAACTCAGGAAGAAATGACATTTAGTTTGAAACTAGGTTCCATGTTGAGCAAAGGTTTACACTTTGGTATGGGTATCTTGATAGTTTTCCAACTATCAAAAATTGTTCATGTTCTACGTAGGTAATAAATATGTCGACAAGATGTGATTTAGTAAGTAAAAAAGATTCTTGTAATATAAAATAAGAGATGTTGTCATTTCCCATGGCCAAATTATTTCTGCAAGCAAGAACACTTTGTATTTGAGTTTGCTTATTTATATAGATGATGTGAGAGTATGAGAAAAACAATTGGCCTCTTTTGGCTCTTTGAAGCAAAGTTGAGAGCTTTGGAAAAGATGATTTGACAGCACCCACAAGATAGGTGATAAAATGTTGATAATTTGGAGACTGATTGCCTACAAGTTTGGCAGAGTTTGTTTTGACAAAATTGATTGTAATGAGTATAAAGAGCAGACTGGGACTGATTAAGGTGAATTTTGGTAATAATAAAAAAATGGATACTTTTATAAGTGTCCTGCAATGTCAAAAACATTTGAAGGTAATATCAGGTCAAGCTATAACTATGTTACGGTCCATTTTTCATCTGGAGATCGGCAACCAAATATACATCTTGGACCTGAAACGATTAAGGTAGTTAATAGTTTTCAACTTAATTGGAACTATTTAATTGTTAAATTAATTAATAGTTTAATTATCAGATATGTTAGGGATTAAGTGAAGTTAATTAATTAGTTGCTTACCTGTCGATATTGATGATTAATTGCTGGATTACATCTGATATCGATAGTTAGCCGATCTTGGATTCCGCTAACTTCCTTCTAATAATGTCTGGAAAAATAGAATTGTTATTAGTTCATTATAATTATTATTAGTGGGAATTATAATTAGAAATTGTTTAGTGTCAATAAGTCGGATTATCAACCAATTTTGTTGTTATTATTAGTTTAGGTTATGTGAGTTATTATAAGTTCACATCTTAGTTGAATCTTAGTTATTGGGGGAATTAATTTTATTATTGCTTAATTAATGTCTACTTACCATTATCTGATATTTAATCCGTTATTGTGCACATACACAGGCACTGTCACTTCACTGTCAGTGTTGAAGTTGCTGGGACAGGGCGTGGTTGGCAATCCTGTGTACTGATGAAAGGGTGACAGCTTTCACTTGGTTGTTGCGAATAATTTAATTGCGCATCACTTTCTCGCGAATCGTGGTCCGTTAAGCGTGGGTGTCCGTCTTCATATAGAGCAAGTGGAATAAATCCATGGCCATCCGAGCCGATTAACTGCTCTAGAAGATTTTTGTGGGTGCACAATTTATTGTGGAGGATTTGGTTTCCTACCAAATTAATATTTTGTGAAAAGTTTGGTTAAATGCAAATGTGCAACCCAACGCTTGATGCGGATTATTGACCCCACGTGGACCACGCGCGAACACTACGAAGCCGCACAACAACTTAGGTAGGATTAAAGTTTAAGGTAAAGAGACATTAATTAATTTTAGTTTGTGGTTATAGGCTTCGAATTCACATTTATCTTCAGATTAAATGTAAAATCTGATTGCTTCATCCTCCATACTCTATACTGCTGTATGCTTGAGTGAGCTGGTCAAGCAAAAATGAATAGGAGTGGATAGGAATTATTATCCGACTTGGGAAATGGTTAGAAACAGTCGAGATCTAACGACTATTAATCAGGAGCTGTGACAACTAGATCTGGTTGGAAGGAGCTGTCCGTTCCTTGGATTTGTATTATGTTATATGTGTATTTTGTCGAATATCAGGTTCAATTTCATTTAATTATTAACCAGTTAGCCAGGTTTTCTTCACTATTTTACTATTGTATTAACCGTCATATTTTAACTGGCAACTGAAGGTAAATTCATTTATTTCATATTCAAATCGATGATTCAATTGAACATCGGGCAACATAAATAGTTGCTAACATCCATGTTTGTGAACCAAGGTTCACATGAACTTAAGTATAGTTTTAAGCATTTTAAAATTTTAATTCAATTTTAAAAGTAGAATTCTAAAGTACAATTTTATTGTTAAGACATTGAAGTATCTGTGTCGGGTTAAACCATTCTATTACAGGGTCTTGTGCAGGGATAGCGCTATTCCGGACATAACGACAGTGAGTATTAACCATCTTATAATTTACTTTTATGTATACCTTTATCCAGATAATTCAAGTCTGATATTTTGCAAAATTGTGTTGTACTCAACAAATATTGATTTTAAACGGTGTATTATTATATCGAATTTTTGTTTTGAAGCATTATTGGCATTACTTTATTGGTTTTGCAAGTGTGCTTGATTTTGGATCTTTTTGCAATTCGACTATTGTTGACTATTATTATAATGTTTGTGTACGACTCTCTAACAATATTAATGACATTTAGTCATTGACATAGATTTTTTTATTATCATTGAAGCGGAATCTTTCTAATAATTATATACTCTGTTTTTAAATTAGAGATATAACCTCTAATAAATATACTTTTTTTTTTTTAATTAAAATTAGAGCTATTAATCTCTAATTAATTTACTCTGTTTTAAATTTAGAGTTATAATCTAATAAATATTAGATAACTTGGCCTTTTTTTTTCTTTTCTTAACATCCATATATGGTATCGGGTTCTACCTATTAGGAGGTGTGATCAATAACATACAGGGTGGACTTCAAAAGAGATCCCGTGGCGCTCACTCTTTACCACCCCCGTCTACACTGAGCTACGGCGGCAAGAGAAGCCCTGTCCTTCTCCTACTCAATAAAGAAGAAAAGAAATATAGTAGGCCAAAGGGAGCGTGACAACTAGATCGATAACGTTCATGTAGATGTTCGTTGTCTACCCATTATTTAAAATAATGAGACTTAAGAAATCTATAGCAGCTTCTAACTCTAATCTATTGTGGTTATAGTAATGATGACCTTACAATGGGTGCTGGGCGTTAAAGTAGCCAACAAAAGGAGATGATAAAGAAGAAAATTTGTTTCCAAAGACTTCTATTAAACAAGCAATTAGGAGGACAGTAGCATGACACAGTGGTATAGTCAGACATAGAGGACTGGACAAATTGAAAACATGGTAAGACATTAAACATAGAAATTTTGAATTTAAAAAAGAAATTACTAGCACCCCCTTAAATATTTTAGATTTTTTTATGAACACCCTATATATTATAATGCGTAACAATTTATTATTTTCACGGTCTAAATGATTGAATAGAATAACAATTATTAACAAATTCACTTACGTAATTTAATAAAAATGCATTAGATGTAACATGATTAAAGTATCTAGTAGCTTCAATAAATATCACCAAGTTGTGTAACCAAACAAAGTTTTATTCATTTTACGCCAAATAAAATTTCAACATAACAGTGATCAGTTGTTCAATGTGTAATGTGTGATGTTCAAACAAACACTAAAATTCCTCAAATAGCAATCAGTTCTGGTCCAAACTAAGTTAAACGTACGCTCTTTAAGTGTTTAGCGTGCTGTTGCTCGGCAAGATTTGTCTAATGTGTGTATCTAAATTGATGCACATTTCTCCATCTCCGCACTGCGTCTTCAAAAGTCTTACTATTAAACAATCATCCAGCAATCTCACCAGTTTCTTAAATGTTGACGTTCTACAAACCAAACGGCATCACACATTATTAGTATGTTCCATTAGTATTATTTTCCAAATAGTATAAATAAAAATTAATTAAAATAACAAATTGCAATAATCATAATTGTTATAATAAATTACATTAAAACGTTATTTTTATAAAATTAAATTAAATCAGACACAATAAATTATAAAAACACTGTTATAATTAAACCTTATTATAAAACCAATAAAATGAATATAGGCAACCCAATGTGCTCACGCACTTCAACGATTACAAACAAACTTAATAACTTCTTGTCATTAACACTCACTATTGGAACATATTGAATTGATTGCTACAAAACAAGTAAGAATTAATTAAAAGCACAAATTTTAATACACATCAATAAACGTATCAATTAAAAGATTAACAAATAGTAACTAATAAAATTCCGGATACTCAGAATATAAAGCAGCAACCCTATAGCTTTATTAAAAAAAATAACAAATAATAACATAAATAAACTTATTCATAATATTAATACTATTATTATATAATTTATATAAATTAATTAAATATTAAATTAGCTTGATACAAAACAAACTACCAAAAAAGCACTGTAGTGTGTTCGTGCATAAACTGTAATAAATTAATTCAAAACTTGCTTGCCACCTACCAATCAAACTCTAATGAGCAAACTTTCAGCTCGTATTCGAATACGCTTGAATTATAAGCAAAACAAGAACTAAACTAAACTAGTTAACTCAAGCAAGTAACTTTTTCTTTGAGTTATTACAATCCTGTTTTATTACAGTATTACTCAATACACAATCAAGCAATTTACAATACATTTTGTGCTGCAACTTTTATGTTTAGAGTTTAAATAACTCCTAATAATCTGAGGTAACTATTAGTATTAAATTTAATAAAATTACAAATTAAATTTTCTTTAGTGGATGTAATGCTTGTAAAAAATCCAATCATTTAAAAGTCCAATATACAAGGTGTTAAGCAAAAATTCAAGGGGTTATTCCATAGCGTATTTTAAGAATAATTTGTCTTATGATGATTTCTGAAAAACCCCTTTGTTTTAAAGATACAGGGAACAAAATTTGTGACAGTTACAACATTTTATTATAAAAAAAGTACATGTAAAGTTGCTGAACCTAAAATAAATGTTCGAAGTAACTTCCTTCAGCCTGGATACAAGCATTCAATCTTCTCGTCATCAAATGCCAAACTCTTTCACCCATCAGGGTTGTATCTAATTAAATAACATCCAGCAACTATTCGATTTTGCAAGTCATCCAAAATCTCCACTGGAGTAGCGTAAACTAATGACTTCAGATAGCCCCATAAAAAATAATCTAATGAGTTTAAGTCTGGAGATCAAGCAAGCCATGCGTGTAGCTCACCTCGACCATTCCAGCATTCCAGAATACGAGTAACCAAACTGAAAAGTGGTGGTGCACCAACGTGCATAAACCACATTGCAATTCTTGTTGCCAATGGTACATCATCTTGAAACTGATGTAGCATACTTCAAAAAGTTGCAATACACCTCGTCGGTACGTCTTCCTGGTAGAAATAATGAAATACGGAAATATTAGACAGTCGCCCACAAATCTAACCCAAACATTCAAGGAGAACTGATGTTAAAAACAATCATCACATACCTGATGCGGATTTTCATCTGCCCACACATGATTATTATGAAAATTCTTTATTGCATTTTTAGAGAAACTGGTTTCATCGGTGAATAGAATATATGTCAGGAATTAAGGGATTAGAACTAATGTTTGCAAAAGCCATTGACATAACGCAATACGTAAAGAAAAATTAGCAGGTAATAATGCCTAAACACGCTGAATGTAGAATGGATACAACAAATTATTTTTAAAAAATTTCCAAACTGCCCAATAACTTACATTCAAAGTATTTTCATTTTTAGAGTAGAACTACTTAGATCTTCCTCTATTCTCTTTTCTTGGTTGAGCATATTACGGTCAGAAAACCGTTCAATATAAAATCGTCTAGCTTGTAATAAATTACCATCAACAAGTCCATACATAAAATGCATGTCAGTCGTTTCGGCGTTTGTATAGCGATTTATAGTAAAGGAATTCACTAACTATTAAAGACACGTCAAACAGCCAAACGTCACTCAATCTAAACAACTGCGACTAATAGATGTGATGATCAATAACAAAACGTATTCAAATGAAATCCACTTGTACATTAATTAGTAGATAAAACAGCCGTTCCAAGTTATCGTTAACAATTTTTGGTACTTAATAAACTCATTAATTTTTTGTATTTAAAATACTCATTGGCGTACGCCATACTTTTATTTGCAATAATAATTTCAACAATTATCGAATATGGTTGTCGCAAATTTTGTTCACCCTGTATCTTCAAAACAAAGGGGTTTATCAGAAATCATCATAGAACAAAATATTCTTAGAGTAAGCTAAAAAATAAACTCTTAAATTTTGTCGCATGTTTACCTAATACCCTGTATAATCAAAAGACGTAGTATTAAATAGATTAATTAATCAATCAAATTCTATTGCGACTTGCCAATAACCCGCTGATTTTCCCTGCTCGTCTCCGCTGATGATTCAAAATGAAACTTCTTATTGGAAAACCCTTTATTATAACAGAAATAATACGCACACAATTACGCAAGTTAAATTACATCAAAGAACCCGTAATATTAACCACACAACTAATTACCAGATTATTACACAAAAATAATCGCATTAAGATCGTACATGAGTACGCCAAGTTGAAAGTGTAACATTAGGATACAAGGATTTGCAAATAGAAAATGTTAAGACTACGTTAGCTGTAATAATAATTAACGATAAGGAAAACTAAAGATACGACAAAGGTGCACCAAGGCACGGTAATTTCGGCCACACTGGAGTCGTCATCGCAGAGAAACTTAAAGGAGAAGAAGACGATAATTTATAATTGGTAATCTGTGTGTTTCACTAAATATTGAGATAATTACCAGAGCTTGTGTGAGGATAGAGAACTACAAGACCGAGTTTGCAGTATTGCACCACCCGCCGCAATCCATTTTTGGAGGGCCACTGACAGTGTTAGCTTTGGCGCAAGGTCACGTCCTACCAAACAAAACTAAGAGTTTAAATTGGAGATACGAGATACCCGGATTGTAACATTTCTCCTCCGCTCTTTAGTCAAGATCCAGAGCCCAAAGCAGCCACATCGAGAGACGAACATCATGTAAACCACCACATCAGCTGGCAATCCAAGTGCCCCTTAAATGACCCCGATCAACACCTCTGCAGTTTCCGACAACGTCACCTACTGCAACCCACTAGCACTTCCTCCGGCTCCATCCGAGGCCGCTATCTCTGGCTAACCACAGGGAAGGCTTTTACACCCGGTGCTTGCACCCCCCGCCCGGGTTTCAGGACTGCCACTGATCCTTGCCTTCTGCGGGTTGAAGTCGGTGCACGCTGTGTTTGTGTGTGTGTGTGTGTGTGTGTGTGTGTGTGTGTGTGTGTGTGTGTGTGTGTGTGTGCGCGCGCGTGTGAGATAGGCATAGCCATGCGCTTCGCGCGGCTGCCTCTCACGCGACCCCCCCGTCGTTGTTGCCGGCCGCCAGGACAAAGGCAATAAAACTTTACGAATACATTCTAATGTGGTAGGAGTAACTAGTATAAGTACCAACGATGCATACATGCTCATTCGTTTAGGAGCCGCCAACAACAACATGAATTCTAATAGGAGTATGACCTGCAGTATATAAAAGAGCGCACGGACAATGAACAGTCAGTATGCCCGCGACAGTAGATCCAGCAGTAGCATTAGACAATCATTTAACAAGTCGTTTTAATAAAAGTGTTACTAAAAAAAGACATTCTAAAAAAACCAAACAAATAGTTGGCCGAAAGGGTTTCACATTACCAGGATATAATTATTTAGGACCTGGCAATAGCATTGCAAGTGGATTACCAGTAAACAATACTGATGCAATTGCCCAAATTCATGATATAGCTTATTATCGTGCAAAAACAAGTGGTGATATAAGAGAAGCCGATAAAGAGGCAATAAAAGCGTTTGCATTAGAGTATTTGGAAGAAAATTCTGGTGCTGCGTTTTTAGGTGCCGAAGGTCTCGTAGATAAGTACGCAGTAGAAAGTATTACTGGTGTACTGTATCCTCGTGCATTTGATGGAGGTGATCCGCGTGCAATGTATTATGCAGCCAGACAAAAAGCAATAAGTGAATTGTGGCATCGAATAAAAGTTGATTGGAAAAAAGATAAGAAAACTTACAGTACATTTTTAAAAGAACATCCAGAAGTAAGGGCAATTTATAAAAGTTATTCGAAAGGAGGAGCTGGTTATATTCAATTGCAAAGAGAAGCTGCAGCTGCCAAAAAAGCTGGAGCTTCCGGAGCCAATAACCAACCCGCCGGACCTTCCACCAGTGCCGCCGCACCAACAAACGACCTGCACGATCTTGATTTGGATAATATTGATTTTGACGACGTATTTGATGAGATTGATTTTAATACTATTGCAACAGGAGGACATACCGGAACTGCGGCCCCTCAAGGCACTATGGAAGTTGATCAAGAAGCCAATGTGCAATCGGTTAATTCTGGAGGAGGAGGAACTTCAAGTGCTCGTGCAGCATCAGCAGGCATGAAATATTTACCTAGAGTTTCTTCTGTAAAAAATCATACTGTAACATATAAGAAAAATCGAATTTTATTTAGCTACGGCTACTCCAACCAAACTATTAGTACCCATAAAATTGGTTCCGCAAAAAGTGCTACTACTGATTATATTACTACTCCTTTATCGTTAATTCCGGTAGATTGGTTACCATTTTATATGACTCCCGGAGAGTATAAAAATTTACCTCATAATGCTAAGGCAATATCATGTAAGTGTCGAGTGTATTGTATAGGCACTAGAGTGGCATTCGATCATGGCACTACTCAAACCGGAACAGCAACATCCGAATACATACCCATTGGTATGAAAGCTATAGGTATGAATATAAAATCATATGGACGTAATGTCAAATACGAATCTGATGCTGCTGATCCTATGAAAGTTACTAATTTCAAAGATATGGATTTAAAAGATATGAGCGAAAAGTTTTATAAACATTCTACTTCTAATGTCATGGGCGTCCCTAGAAGTAATTCTCACTTTTGGGTCCATAAATGGAACAAGAGTTCAAATCCAGACACAACAACTTATGCTAATTACGTTCCTCATCAAGCTGGAATGTTTCGCCAAGATGAAAATGTCGATTGCTTCATGATTAATAATTGACTTGGTGATCTAATAGTAGATTATCATTACGATATAAAAGCAGGTATGCTTAATTCACCCAAACAGCATTGGATCCCATGGACTCGTAATGAAGCAACTGTTTATTTAGGTAAACCTTGTGCAAAAATCGGAAAACTCCAATACTATCAAGACAGTACAAGTGAGAAAAAGATAATTCCAGGTCGTCTCGGAATATCCTCTGAAGAGTTTGCTGGAGCCAATATTAATAGTATAACTGGTACCTATCAACAGCAATTAGAATGCTATGGTTCCCAACATCCCTTAGGGGGACCTCTTGTAACAACTCCACAACCGCAGGTTCATGTGGGTTTACTTGCAACACCACAACTAAATCCATCTACAGATAACACCACTTTTTTAAATTCAGCTTGTTATTGGCACATAGAATGTGAGTTGGATGTAATTATTAATCATAGCAGTGCTTTCACAGAAGGTGAATTGGCTGCTTATCCATCGGAAGTAGTCTTCTATCCTAATTCTACAAAAAAATATACAACTGGAGAAACATTACTGGGAGTTAATGACACTGACAACGGTGATATTAATGCCGACGAAGAATCATCTTTACCAGTTCCATCAACAAGTGGATCGACAGTTAGTAGTATAAGTAGCACTCCAGAAAGAGAAGCCATGTCGAGATCATTATCTAATTTAAAATTGCATTATAAGAAAGGATGTAAATAATTAAATATTAAAAATGTAATTGTTTATTAATAAATGTATAATATATCAAAAACTATCTTCCGAATTATAATATTCATCGTCACTAAGGATTACATTATCATTTAGAGGCACTTTTTTAGGTAAGCAATTGTATTTACGTAATAACATCGGTATGCTCAATGGATGTGGTTTTTTGGTATGAGCTCGTAAAGCTGGGCACGGTGACCATTGAATCTTATAGATTCTGCAATTGAATGCTTCATTTTTCGGAAATATATCATTATTAGAAAGAACAATGACTGGTGTTTTGGTGACTTGCTGATCATCGCTGTATTTAACTCAAATAGGGCAGGTATCTCCTCCGAATATCATTTTTATGGTGTCCCATGCAGCAGGCTCACAATTCGGTTCATTCCAGCATAAAATTCGTTTGTTTGCACAATCTTGAAGTGGGAATCCAACGAATTTATTGAAGTTGGCTATGTATCCTACACTAAGACAGAAATGTAGAACGGCATCGAAGAAATAATTTTTTCCAGCACTAGGCTCCGAAATGCATACAAGTGCATTGCGTTTTCCATTGCACCTATTAATAATTTTGCTAAGAACATTTAAAAAATTACATACACGTTCCTCGTTATTACCAAATTGAAATAATAATAATTTGTTTAAAATATTAAAAGAAGTTACAACATCATAGTAATGTTCGGGAATATTTCCCATCGGGGCATTAAAAATACAAACAGCAGCCTCCTCAACATACCTCTCAAGCTCAACAATACTCATATCTTGAACTTTGGCAATAATAGTTTTCAATGGTACTTGAATTTTATTTTTAGAAATAACACAATATTTAAATTTAGATTCTAAGAAATGAGTTGTCTGAAAGATGTATGTTAGGGGACTACTCACATGATTCCTTAGCCAAATTTCGAATTCGCATCTTTCTCCTCCTTTTGCTTGTCTTCTTTCTCCAACATCCTGCGCGTCAAAATTTTGATTATCGCTTTCAGGTGCACTTGCAGGGGATCGGCAGTTGATGAAGTAACGAACTGCAGCCGATGTGTTGCGTGGCGCCACCAATCCCTTTTGTTCGTTATCGTACATTGTTTGAACGGATGAAGATCCAGCTTTACCACCTCGAACCCACACGTCTCCTCTGCATTCCAGGTAATCAATTTTTCGGCTGTCCTTTTGAGCATACGAAATTGTATTTTCGATGTAGATTTGATCGAAGTCCCTTCCCCAAATAATTCGTCGTCGTCCGACGAATCTGGTACCGAGGACTTCACGCAAGCGGGCGCAGCGACAACGGTCTGTACTGTAGGAACAATCGTGGATGACGTGGTAGTGGTCTTCGCCATGCCTGATGATGAGGAGGAAGTTGAATTGAGAAGATCTTGATTGTGGTGGAGGTATAGTAATTTCTCGAATTCCTCCGCAATTGGGTCCTCGAATAATGTCGTGAAGGACTCTTCTTTTGAGAGGAATTCTAGCAATTTTTCTAGCTGCATGCTCTGCAATCGATCCTTGCTGTCGGCTTCTTGGCAAAGCATCTTCATTGCTTTCCGCATACATCCAACTACCACCTGCACTTGACGCTTGACTACAAAAAGGTTCTCTAATGTGTGTGTGTGTGTGTGTGTGTGTACAAAAACCACTTTGGCAAACTAACATTAACATTGTCAATTTTTTTTTACAAAATAGCGCCATCTTGTATCAACATTCAGAAACTCTAAATCAAATAAAAGTAAAGATGAAATCTGCAATCTCAATTTTTGTTTGCGAGTAATACTATATTTTTGGTTGAGATCTACACTAAACTTCATGTTTTTCTGAGTCTACTTTAAAATATTTGCTTTATAAACAAAAATTAAAATTATTTGATCTATAAATTGATGTTTTTGTTTTCAAATTTGGCGCTTTTTCATGTTGTCTGTAGTTGGCAATATAATAGTCGGAACTCTGGTAAGTGGAGCCACTATGACTCGTCTATGTTAATATATGCACCTCAGGCTCCTAAAGGGTATAAATACAGATATAATCAATATCAACATTATGCACAAACCGTACCTATAGAACCAGTTCTTTTGAGGCTTATTTCGGCTAATTTTTTGAAAGAGGAGAAAAAACCTGAGTTTCCTTTTCGTATAATAAATATAAAAATATATAAAGAAGAGACGCAATGTCCTCTAATAAGACAGTTGTAAAGCAATAATTTTGAATAAAGCCTAGTTAAATAAGTAAGTTTATACAAATGCCACAACGACATATGTAGCGCTCGTTACTATTTGTTCAATCGGACAACCCAATAATAAAATTAAATTAAATTTATGAAAAAATTATTCTAAACTAAAAACATCCATAGACGCGTTTCGAAGTTTTACCTCTCATCAGTATGGCTTTATTTATTTAAAAAATTAATTATTAAGTTTAAATAAATAAAACCATACCGATGAGAGGTAAAACCTCGAAACGCGTCTACGGATGTTTTTAGTTTAGGATATTTTTTTCAAAATTTAATTTTATAATGAATATAAAAATAATTATTTTCAATCTGCTGGATGAAATGGATCCAACTATTGTAAGCTATCGTGATCATGATTGTTTATTAAATATAATATAACATGCACATAATAGCTAACCATATCCGGACACAAATTTCATACATCTTATAAACTGATATATTGATTAAATATTAAATATAGGGCAGAAAGACTTTGGTCGATAGCCTTTTTCATATTCATACTCATTTCTATCTTACTTTTATATATGCTTATTTTCTTTAAAAAAAAAACTTTGTATGTGTGTATATGAAATAAATTTGTTTACTACTACTATTTCATATAATAAACAAAAAACATTGAAACATATACATATCAAATATATAAAGAAGAGACGCAATGTCCTCAAATGAGACAGTTGTAAAAGCAATAATTTCGAATAAAGCCTAGTTAAATAGGTAAATTTATAAGAATGCCACAACGACATATGTAGCGCTCGTTACTATTTGTTCAATCGGACAACCCAATAATAACATTAAAAAATTAAATTTATGAAAAAATATTCTAAACTAAAAAACATCCATAGACGCGTTTCGAGGTTTACCTCTCATCAGTATGGCTTTATTTATTTTAACTAATTGATTTTTAACTTACATCAGCTTAATATCCCGAAATAATTAGTTTATTTCTTCATTCTCAGAATGCTATTAACCATAGCCATTAAATAAAGTCATTAAGTCAGTATAAATAGTCAATACACCCTTTAAAATATTCACTTTGAATTGTGGTGGTGAACAATGTTGACGAAGTAAGTTAAAAATCAATTAGTTAAAATAAATAAAGCCATACTGATGAGAGGTAAACCTCGAAACGCGTCTATGGATGTTTTTTAGTTTAGAATATTTTTTCATAAATTTAATTTTTTAATGTTATTATTGGGTTGTCCGATTGAACAAATAGTAACGAGCGCTACATATGTCGTTGTGGCATTCTTATAAATTTACCTATTTAACTAGGCTTTATTCGAAATTATTGCTTTTACAACTGTCTCATTTGAGGACATTGCGTCTCTTCTTTATATATTTTATATATGTTCTGATATACACAAAATTGTATAATAGTAATTATAATTTATGCAAAAAATTTATTCTATTTTTAATTTTCAAATTTCCGTTTTAATTCTTTCATGTCATTACCATCAGCTTAATATCCCGAAATAATTAGTTTATTTCTTCATTCTCAGAATGCTATTAACCATAGCCATTAAATAAAGTCATTAAGTCAGTATAAATAGTCAATACACCCTTTAAAATATTCACTTTGAATTGTGGTGGTGAACAATGTTGACGAAGTAAGTTAAAAATCAATTAGTTAAAATAAATAAAGCCATACTGATGAGAGGTAAACCTCGAAACGCGTCTATGGATGTTTTTTAGTTTAGAATATTTTTTCATAAATTTAATTTTTTAATGTTATTATTGGGTTGTCCGATTGAACAAATAGTAACGAGCGCTACATATGTCGTTGTGGCATTCTTATAAATTTACCTATTTAACTAGGCTTTATTCGAAATTATTGCTTTTACAACTGTCTCATTTGAGGACATTGCGTCTCTTCTTTATATATTTTATATATGTTCTGATATACACAAAATTGTATAATAGTAATTATAATTTATGCAAAAAATTTATTCTATTTTTAATTTTCAAATTTCCGTTTTAATTCTTTCATGTCATTACCATCAGCTTAATATCCCGAAATAATTAGTTTATTTCTTCATTCTCAGAATGCTATTAACCATAGCCATTAAATAAAGTCATTAAGTCAGTATAAATAGTCAATACACCCTTTAAAATATTCACTTTGAATTGTGGTGGTGAACAATGTTGACGAAGTAAGTTAAAAATCAATTAGTTAAAATAAATAAAGCCATACTGATGAGAGGTAAACCTCGAAACGCGTCTATGGATGTTTTTTTTTTTTTTTTTTTTTTTAGTTTAGAATATTTTTTCATAAATTTAATTTTTTAATGTTATTATTGGGTTGTCCGATTGAACAAATAGTAACGAGCGCTACATATGTCGTTGTGGCATTCTTATAAATTTACCTATTTAACTAGGCTTTATTCGAAATTATTGCTTTTACAACTGTCTCATTTGAGGACATTGCGTCTCTTCTTTATATATTTTATATATGTTCTGATATACACAAAATTGTATAATAGTAATTATAATTTATGCAAAAAATTTATTCTATTTTTAATTTTCAAATTTCCGTTTTAATTCTTTCATGTCATTACCATCAGCTTAATATCCCGAAATAATTAGTTTATTTCTTCATTCTCAGAATGCTATTAACCATAGCCATTAAATAAAGTCATTAAGTCAGTATAAATAGTCAATACACCCTTTAAAATATTCACTTTGAATTGTGGTGGTGAACAATGTTGACGAAGTAAGTTAAAAATCAATTAGTTAAAATAAATAAAGCCATACTGATGAGAGGTAAACCTCGAAACGCGTCTATGGATGTTTTTTAGTTTAGAATATTTTTTCATAAATTTAATTTTTTAATGTTATTATTGGGTTGTCCGATTGAACAAATAGTAACGAGCGCTACATATGTCGTTGTGGCATTCTTATAAATTTACCTATTTAACTAGGCTTTATTCGAAATTATTGCTTTTACAACTGTCTCATTTGAGGACATTGCGTCTCTTCTTTATATATTTTATATATGTTCTGATATACACAAAATTGTATAATAGTAATTATAATTTATGCAAAAAATTTATTCTATTTTTAATTTTCAAATTTCCGTTTTAATTCTTTCATGTCATTACCATCAGCTTAATATCCCGAAATAATTAGTTTATTTCTTCATTCTCAGAATGCTATTAACCATAGCCATTAAATAAAGTCATTAAGTCAGTATAAATAGTCAATACACCCTTTAAAATATTCACTTTGAATTGTGGTGGTGAACAATGTTGACGAAGTAAGTTAAAAATCAATTAGTTAAAATAAATAAAGCCATACTGATGAGAGGTAAACCTCGAAACGCGTCTATGGATGTTTTTTAGTTTAGAATATTTTTTCATAAATTTAATTTTTTAATGTTATTATTGGGTTGTCCGATTGAACAAATAGTAACGAGCGCTACATATGTCGTTGTGGCATTCTTATAAATTTACCTATTTAACTAGGCTTTATTCGAAATTATTGCTTTTACAACTGTCTCATTTGAGGACATTGCGTCTCTTCTTTATATATTTTATATATGTTCTGATATACACAAAATTGTATAATAGTAATTATAATTTATGCAAAAAATTTATTCTATTTTTAATTTTCAAATTTCCGTTTTAATTCTTTCATGTCATTACCATCAGCTTAATATCCCGAAATAATTAGTTTATTTCTTCATTCTCAGAATGCTATTAACCATAGCCATTAAATAAAGTCATTAAGTCAGTATAAATAGTCAATACACCCTTTAAAATATTCACTTTGAATTGTGGTGGTGAACAATGTTGACGAAGTAAGTTAAAAATCAATTAGTTAAAATAAATAAAGCCATACTGATGAGAGGTAAACCTCGAAACGCGTCTATGGATGTTTTTTAGTTTAGAATATTTTTTCATAAATTTAATTTTTTAATGTTATTATTGGGTTGTCCGATTGAACAAATAGTAACGAGCGCTACATATGTCGTTGTGGCATTCTTATAAATTTACCTATTTAACTAGGCTTTATTCGAAATTATTGCTTTTACAACTGTCTCATTTGAGGACATTGCGTCTCTTCTTTATATATTTTATATATGTTCTGATATACACAAAATTGTATAATAGTAATTATAATTTATGCAAAAAATTTATTCTATTTTTAATTTTCAAATTTCCGTTTTAATTCTTTCATGTCATTACCATCAGCTTAATATCCCGAAATAATTAGTTTATTTCTTCATTCTCAGAATGCTATTAACCATAGCCATTAAATAAAGTCATTAAGTCAGTATAAATAGTCAATACACCCTTTAAAATATTCACTTTGAATTGTGGTGGTGAACAATGTTGACGAAGTAAGTTAAAAATCAATTAGTTAAAATAAATAAAGCCATACTGATGAGAGGTAAACCTCGAAACGCGTCTATGGATGTTTTTTAGTTTAGAATATTTTTTCATAAATTTAATTTTTTAATGTTATTATTGGGTTGTCCGATTGAACAAATAGTAACGAGCGCTACATATGTCGTTGTGGCATTCTTATAAATTTACCTATTTAACTAGGCTTTATTCGAAATTATTGCTTTTACAACTGTCTCATTTGAGGACATTGCGTCTCTTCTTTATATATTTTATATATGTTCTGATATACACAAAATTGTATAATAGTAATTATAATTTATGCAAAAAATTTATTCTATTTTTAATTTTCAAATTTCCGTTTTAATTCTTTCATGTCATTACCATCAGCTTAATATCCCGAAATAATTAGTTTATTTCTTCATTCTCAGAATGCTATTAACCATAGCCATTAAATAAAGTCATTAAGTCAGTATAAATAGTCAATACACCCTTTAAAATATTCACTTTGAATTGTGGTGGTGAACAATGTTGACGAAGTAAGTTAAAAATCAATTAGTTAAAATAAATAAAGCCATACTGATGAGAGGTAAACCTCGAAACGCGTCTATGGATGTTTTTTAGTTTAGAATATTTTTTCATAAATTTAATTTTTTAATGATATACATATCAATTATGTATTTTTAATTTATTTAAAAAAAACTTTAATTTATGTTAACAGAATTTTTATTTATTTGCAAATCTTGTGTAAAATTGTTATTTTTAACTCTGCCGTTGTCGGATTAAAAACCCGAAAAAAAAGAAAACAAGACTCAATCAGCGCCGCTAAGCGACATCTTTGCGAATCTTAATGTTTCACCCGAGAACCAACAGATGGCGCATAGACTTGTGGCAAAATGTTTACAAGAAATGTAGTAGTCTTTTATTGTATGATATGTACTTGTAACATTTTCAGCACTCTCCTCGGGTAGCAAATATATTCATCGTTAAGAAAAGACATCTCCTTTACTTAAACAGCATCACACGGAATTAGCATGTTCCGCCGTCCAACATACTTACAATCAACGTCTAATTATATCTAATATGCAACCCAGTTTAGTTGAATAATTAATTTAGAATAAAATAATTCATTCATATTTGTCATGAGTTAAGAAAACTATACTTTTTGCCAATAACACTCACTCACAATTGTTTATGTGTTTACAACTTAAATACTTGAATTTACATTATATCAACACAAAGAAACACGCATCACTTCCTCAAAATTAAAATTTAGTCAGATATCACAATTGATTCAATCATAATTATAATTGAATCTTAATATGAAATTCAATAAAATGAATAAAGGCAATCCCATATGCTTGGCACACGTGCTTAAAATTGACAAGCATGTAACTGCCATATAAAAAATTGCTTAATTATTTAGCTAATATAAAGCAAAATATCTAAACTTGCTATTATGTTATAACAAACTATTAATTTTTGGAGTAGTTTTGTATAAGCATTTAATTCTATTTACATGTGTAATGTTACTAAGTTACTAAATAAACGTTAAGCTCAAATAGGTGGTATGCACTCTATAAGAAACCGATAAAAATGTATATACAAGAGGCCGTGTCGCTCAGTCAAGCTCTATCGTGATTGTAAGGCCATATTGTGAGCGTATTCAGAGCTCTAACAAATCGTTTTTAAAAAGATTAAAATCATAGGTCATAAATCATTTTTTGTGTAAAAATGATTTAAATCATAAGTCATAAGCTTTAGTTCTAAATATAAATAATTTAAATCATAAGTCAAACTTTTCTTTAAAATAGAAATGATTTAAGTTTTAATTCTTTTTTTTTTCAAAGATTTAAATCTTAAATTTTAAGTTTTTTTTATAATTTAAGTTTCTTTAAAAAGTTTAAATCTATTAAAACAAGTTTAAACATAAAACTAATATATATATATTATTGTACAAAAAACAACATAAAAAGGACCGTTTTAAAGCGTTGGAAAAATTTACCGGTTATGTTACTTGTTTCGAATATGAAATATCGGTAATTTTTAACAATAAAAATTGATAAGCAAAAAATTATAAGGGGGTAATTACCCATAATCATTTTAACTGATTTAAATCATTTTAATTGATTTAAATCATTAATTTTGAATTAAATCATTATTTTTGATTTAAGTCTTTTGAATATTTTAAATAAGTATAAAAAAAAAACAAATCATCATTTATAAAATAATTTAAATCACAAGTCTTGAGTTATCATTAAAAAAAATAATTTTAAATCAAAAGATTTAAGTCAACAAAATTATTTAAATCAAAAAAATGATTTACGCATTTGAATCCTTACAGCTCTGAGCGTAATAAAGAGCAGCGACTTCAGACTAGTAGATTAAATTCCGGCTTCATTTTGCATTATTTAAAGAAAATAAAAATTAATTATTTTATTTTTCTATTCAACAAATAAACTATTATACTATATATAACTACCAAATTTTTAATATATTATATGTAATAACAGAAAGTGCTCAAACGTGGAGGTTTCAATCTGTAGTTCTTATTTTGTTTACTACTTTCATTGTGGTGTAATTGTCAACATTGTAGTGAATAAAATTCTGGTTTTTAAATGTATTGGGAAATTTATATAAAATAGTTTAGTGATTGCTGTTTAAATGCAAGTGAATAGTTATTTCCAATACTAATCAATGTTTACAAAATAAATAATATAAAAGTAAAATAATTACAACACCTATCTGTTGTGAACGCCAGTACACACTACAAACTACCTTTTAATTATGACATTTAATTATCAGCATCTAATATATCATAATTTGTAAATAAGTTAATATTTTTAATACATGTTCTGTAATAATATTAATTAAACTGTTCTATCTACTATCTGACAACTTTTAAGGTGACGGTACCGACGTACGACTGGTTGCGTCGTATATGGGAAATTATACAGTACGTTTACATCTTTTTACAAGCAAATTACATAACTGATCATGTCATGCAATGTAGAGATTGAAATGTTGAACTTTTGCGCAAGTCATAAAAAAAGATTCAATTTTTTAAGTTGAGAATAGATTTTTATATTAATTATTATAAACCGGCCCTTCCAAAATCTTTGTAAATACGTTGTTTATTCATATCCTTGATGTTCTATGACAATCAGATTAAACTATATCCAACTTTAGTAACATATCTTTGAATTAAAACCATTTTTATAAAACTGTTTGACGTAATTTTTAAATAAACCCTATAGAAAATGTTCAATATTTTGTAACGTTGATTTATTAAATTACTAGGCAACTTTTTGTGCAAAGTTAAGTCGTTTAGTTCCGCTATTATCTCGTATGTGGCGCTAATATTGCATTGGCTCACTGCTCGTGTTTTTTATGCATATCTTCGAATGTTATCGGCGAAATGCAAAAGAAATAGTCAGGGACGTAGAAAATGTATACAATTGCAATTTAAGTTAAATTTGATTGAACATTTTTAAATAACATCCCTAAGGGCCGGTATTATAAAGACAAAATAAATCACCGAATAATATAATATAATTAAATATGAGATATGCATATTTAATTATATTCGACGAATAAATGTATTCCGGTATTATAAACTAAATTAACTATTCGTAAAATAAGGAATTACAACGCCGCATTTATATGTTATTTTAATATTGTAGTTATTGATGTGTTGTATTGTAGCCTTTATTATATTACCATAATCCCCTACAACATTTTGAAAGTCGGTTGCATAACATCGTAGAGCAATCAAAAGTTGATTTTTTGAAAGCCACGATAACACATGAACGGTTGAATAGAACATATCAACAGCAAAAAAAAAGTTTTTAGACGATAACTAACAAGACAAAATAAAACAAATGCCAACATATTAAGATGTTTGAGCGACAGCAAATTAATAATAAGAATAATTTAAACTATTAGCCTAATTAATAATTAAAGCAATAGTCTACATTATTATAATTATTAATTTGCTGTAGATTAATTTGCAAAAACCAGTTATTTTTTATATTTCTGCTTTTCTTTTTGCACTAGCAAAGCGTTTAAAGCCAAACTGGTATCTATATAGCAAGGTTGTAAATTCATCTACAAGCCGTGTCTCGTAATTTTTTGATCCTATGTTAAATATTTAATTATTTTGAAAGAGTTATTTATTTTGATATAATTTATTTAATATTAGATGTGATGGTGAAGAAAGTTATTGATTGGATGCGGGATGCATATTCAGTTTATTTATTCGGTTAATATTGACGATACAGAATAATTTTTTTGTAGAATATATTTTTTGTCGGGCTAAGTATTATTCTGAAGTGCAACGTATATTATTTGTTGTGTAATGTATTATTTTGTCGTGGATTGCATTATTTTGGCGTCGTAAAATTTATTTGATTAGGAATTGCATTTTTTCAGACCTTGGCCTAAATAATATAAAAAATAATATACGAATTATATACTTTTTAAAATTAGGAAAAAAATTATGCATTTTCTGACTATGTATCTTAACATACTATTTTAGCATTCTAGATGTAATAACAAAAAGGATTTTTTGCCATAGTGTTTACGAATATGTTCTACATATACAGGGTTAGTCAAAATTACCGGAACATAAATAATTCTCGAAACGTAAAAAAATCAAAAAAACAAACAAATGTTTATTTGGTTTTAAACAAACTGTTGTTTAAATATATTTTTAATATTTAGGATATGATGTTCGTTTTATTGAGGAAATTTGGTAAACTTTTTTTTAAATGAAGACTGCATATTTTTACATTTTTTAATTTTAAAATTAATTTTGAGTATCTTCTAGTAGAAATATTTTTTTATAAACTGCACCATTTTTGAGTTATAACTAAGCAATTAATTCAAACTGCTGAACTTCAAATAAAGAACGTTTTCTAACATACACATTTATTTTATCCAAATAGATAAAAAGAACAATAACATAAAAAACAAATAGCAAAATAATTATTAAAAAATAAAAAAATATGTAATGTGTTGTATTTAAAAAATTAAAAAGCTTCAAACTTCCTTAACAAAATAAACATCCCGTATATTTTTACATTTTTGTTTTTGATGTTATTATTCTTTTTAAACGTTTGTATAAAATCAATGTTTGTAGAAAATGTTTAAGAGTTTGAATTAATTACTTATAACTTAAAAATGGATCATTTTTACAAAAAAAAATCTAAATTAATCAAAAAATATAAAAATATACAGTGTTCTATTTAAAAAAAAGTTGGCTAAATATCAACATTAAAATCAACATCCTCTATATTAAAAATATTTTTAAACAAAAGTTTGTTTAAAACCAAAAAAAAATATTTGTTTGATACTTTTTTTACGGATACAGAATTATTTAAGTGTTCCAGCAATTTTGACTAACCTTGTATAAGTCAAATTTTGATATACAGGAAATAATTAAAAAAATTGACTTATAATATACTTATAATTCTTACCCATTTTTTACGTACGTAAATTTTATAATACATAAAATTTAAAGAGTAGGAAGTCTACATCTCTCTTAGTAGCTCTGAAAAAAGGTTACATAAAACTTTCTTTATTTGATAAACAAAAAAACGTAAACAAATTTTTTTTATACATATTGACACGAGATATTGCAAAACAACACCAACACTAAATGACATAAACAAGTTCAAAGATAAGATTAGACATTTAGACAAAAATTGAAATCAACACCGCAACTTAAAATAATTCTTATTGTAAATGTAAAATAAGATTTTGGATTATAACATGCAATTTATTTACCACAATTTACCATAAATACCTAAATAAAATTGTGTTTACGTTGTTTTATTTATCAAATATTTTAATGTGTAGGACAGCAATAAAAACGTTCGTTTGGACAAGTTTCCATACCACCAACAGAGGTACTGTCCCGACAATTTGTTGTCTTTTGAATGGAGACTCACAGTTCATTGGCAAATTATGTTTTATGATGATTATTTTGATTATTTTACATGGACTGTCATAATATGCGTTTATTCAATTGCAATATGGGCAATTCAAAAATTTAACTAAAAAAAAACATTTTTTAAATTTCTTTTAACCGCCAAAGTTGACGTATTTTGATGTAAATTGATTGAAAAATATAAATTTGTTTTATGTATTTGGGTTTTAAGGGTTTAAAACTTGAAAAATCTACAAAGTAGGCTTATTTTTCAACATAAACTCTTACAAATGCACGTTTAGCCGCACTCAAAAGAACAATACACAAAAATTATAAAAAAATTGAATTCTGAGGACAATTTTATATGAAAAATAGTCAGTGTTGTACTCATCGTCTATAAAAAAGTCCATCTTGAAAGAAATGTTAACAAAATTTTCAATTAATTATTTTTTATAATTACAAAAAATATTATAATCACACTAGGGTGTGGTTTAAAACTTTTTTTTATCAAATTTTGATAAGCGCCAGGAGGATTTATGTTTAAATGCCAAAAATAATAATCTCAAATTTTGGCGCCGATAGATCGAGTCTAAATTTGTCCGCAAGCGCAAAAACTATCAAACAAAGAGTAAAATGGCCCAAAATTGGCTCAAGCAACAAAAGATGTCTTTGTTAAACTTCTGAAATAAACTTAAAAAAATATAATCCAAATAATTTAAAAAAAAAAAAAAATTTAAAGTAAATGTTACTTTTTTTCTAGATTGGTTTTTCTATGCCAGATAAGCTTGACACTGACTATTTTTCATGTAGAATTGTTTGCAAAACTCAATTTTTTAATAATATTTGATGTATAGTTCCTCTAAAAACTGCTAAATGTGTATTTGTAAGAGTTAATGTTAAAAAATAGGCATATTTTTGCAGTTTTTTTTTTAGCTTTAGACCTTTAAAACCCAAATACACAAAACAAATTTATATTTTCCAATTATCCCACTGATAACAAAATCATGGTTTTATTGCTTTTGCGGCTTATAGACAGGGTATAGACTTGAAATGGCGCCAGATTTAGATTCTACAAAAAATGTCTGATTGATTACATTAGTAAATTTATTTAATTTGAGTTAAACTTGCGATTTTTAAAACTAAAAAAGTTGTAGTATTTTTTTAAGGTTTTATACCTTCATGAACCGATCAAAGGACTACTAATAAGTTATAGAAACTAAAAAAAAATTCCAAATTCAAATTTCTCAATGCACCCCACTGCTCTGGTCCGTTTGAAATGGAATTGCCCATATACAAAAATATAAACATTTCAATACAATAATTAAAATAACATTCTATATATAAAATTGGTAAAACAATAACATACACTAACAAGAAAATAGATTAAACGTCCTAATATTCCCAATATTATTTTTTAATTCATAAAATATCATATTATTATGTTACAATAAGCTTTAGTATAATTTTATCTTAGCTTAAAAACACAATAGATGCCCGCAAATATGTATTAAAAAAAATGCAATTTCTAGAGTTTTTTGTTCAACACTTATTGTTTATGTAGTAATCAAAAATAACTTAATTGTAAAACTGCAATTTTTATTCGACACTGTTTCAATACAAACTGCACACATAAATATTTAAAAAAAAATATATATATATAGTATACATATTTAATTATAAAAACAATAATAAAGGTTTAATAATAATAAATATTTTATGCGCGCCCCTGATGCAAATCTATATAAATACGTAATTTCATAAATTATTTTCTAAACATACGAATTGTTTTTGTACCAGGGTGGGATAAGGGGTGATAAGTCTATAAATAAGTATGTGATCGGCGATGATGTCATATGTTCGTACAATCTTATTTCAGCTATTTACCATCAGGAGCCAGCACATGTCAAGCAAATATGATTTTGCTTGATTTTCGCGCGTAAATCGTGCCCTTAATAATATTTCACTACTTTAATGCAGATATTTTTAAATAATTTGAAAAACCTAAGCTGTATAGACCTTTAACTAAAGTTTTCCTATTACATTTAACTTTTTAATAACAATTTACAATAGTCAATATCAGAACATAATACCACAGAAAATTATTATTGCAATATTAGGTAATACAAATAGAAAATTTTAGAACAATATAAAACAAACCGACACAATGCAATAATTCACCTCAACTGAAGCTCCTCATTGAAAACAAAGCCAGTATAAAGTGTTTTTCTGCAACTGATTAAACCTTTCCGAAATAAATAATTTTTTATCTGTTGTACAAATCACCTTCAAATGCAATACAGATTTTATTACTCATTTATGTATTTGCATGTTAAATTATTATAATTCAATTTCTTAATAATAAACTTAGTAATTGTTATTCAAAATTATTTATTAATTAATATAATTATTATTTTTACTCAATACACAAGTTAATAATTTAACATTACAAATACCTCCATTAAATTGCATTAAAATGTTATTTATCTTCAAATAATCTAACTAAATTTAGTAAAAAAAAATTACTAGATATTACATCAGATTTCAGTAAAAATACGGTTTGCTTCCTAAAGCTTTCAAATTACTGTTTAGTGTATATCTTAATGTGGCAGTATAATAAAGACATGTTTTTTTTTAATTGAATAATTGTGCTAATCGTTGCTGTAATATAACAGGCATTTTTTATGATACTAACAAGACGGTATTAATCTTAAACAAATTTGTTTCCAATTTGTTCTTTGCAGTGATATAATACTCAAAAAATAATTTATTTACTTCACAATATCAACAGATTCAAATAATACTATAATCCTATCAAATTTCTCAGCTTTCGATAAACAACAAAAAATTCTATAAAACAATTAATTCATTGCAAGGTAATTGAAAACTTTCAAATTTAGCTACTAATCCGAAGGAAAAAAATGAATTAGCTTCCACTCGTATTAAAATATTTGCCACACAAATCATGAAAAACTGCAAATTTTCACTTTTCACTTGTCTACCTTTTTCGGTATAGTAACCTAAAAAGGTAGACAAGTCTTATTCTTCAAATTATAGACCAATTGTATTACTGTCTAATCAGTCCTACAATTTTGAAAAATATATTAATTTTCACATTGTCAAGTTCTTAGAATAAAATAACTTTATCTTAGATAATCAATATAGATTTCAATCAAAACGTTCGGCAACAGACTTTTTGACATAGGTTAGTAGCAAACGGACTTCTACTTTAGACAAACTACTTCAGACTCAATTACATACAATATTTTAAACTTGACAAAGAAACAGACAAAAATAGAATGGAATAATTATTATAAAAATAAAAGGTTCCAATCAAACATTATAAATTGAAATAGAAGAATGCTGAACATCTGCAAAAATGCAAAAAAAAATCATAATAATAATTTGTTGATACTAATTAATAAACTGATATAAAAACCAATTAAAAAAAGTCACTTTTTAGATTTTTAATTGAAAGCACACCTAAGCATGCACTGAATAAAATATGATTGAGACCGTTCAATCAGAAGCTTTCGAAAGTAACAATAATTGCAGAGATGTGCAACTTATCGTAGAATATAATATAAAACAAATCATTCAAAACCAATAATGCAATATTAAATATAGTTGTAACTCAAAAATTGTTTTGCAAATTGATGAATTTATGAAATTATGAAATTATGAAACCATTAACAATTATAGATTAAATTAAATAATTTATGACTAAATATAACTTTACCCCCAACTGAATTAAATTCTACCTAAATTTATTGAAGATTATTCTTTTACACTTTATAGTAGTAATACCCATTATCAATACTAATTAAAATACCTTGATTAATTCAATATTGATAATATATAATTAAACATAAAATTTCAAATAATTTAATTCCATGAGTTATTTGCAAATTGTTATTTCGTTTAATTATTCGAAATTATATTGACAATTGTATTTTAACAAAGCAATAATTATAATGTACTCTTGTTGAATTGATTTGAATTGTATATCAAGTATTCACATATCAATATGCAATCAAGTCAGTAACAATTTGTAATAAATTAATGTGTAAATTACTGCTTAACGTGCAAAGCAGGAATTAATTTTTATTGAAATGGTAATACATACTTGTTAGGGTGTTATAAAAATAGTGCCCAGTCGTCCTTTTCAAAGCATTGGGAATTACTGCACAACTAACGATATCATCCATTATATCATTTTATTCAAATTTTAAATTTTGTTGACTAACAGTCAAATTTTATATTAATTATTATAAACTCATCAACTTATTATAGATTTATTTAAGATAATCAAATTAAAACAAAATACAACGTTAACTACAAGGTATGTTTACCTCCGTACACAGTTAATATTTCTAAACGCTCACATATACCTATACCAGACACATTTATTAGTTAGTCGGAACTCCGCCATGCGGTGCCACTATGGCTCGCCTATGTTGATATATGCACCGCAGGCTGCTAAAGAGTAGTGTTGAAAAAAGTGGGAATACTTTAAGTTTCTTCCTCGTATAATAAATATAAAAATAATGATCTTTGATCTACTAGGTCTGAATATATTAGGCTATTGTGATTTTGATTTTTGATTAAGAATGCACGTCATAGCTGATAATCTCTTTAAATACATGACAATCGGATTATTTTCACTAGAGCACATAGAACTTTGTGCAAAGAAATTTTATTGTATTATGATCTGCCAGTTTATTTAAATTAATTAATTTATACATAATATTTTTTAACTGTTTTTTTTTTAGTGTAGATTTATCTGAAAAGCCGCATTGCTTTTAATTAAATAATAAATGTTTTTTAACTACCTTTAAGAAATGTAAATTAAACAAGAAAACTTACTTGATATGAAAAATTACAATTAGGTTTAAAATTGTTTTTTTATTATTTGAATATTGTTACGGTTTGGTTTTCCATTGCACCTAGAAAAAAAAAAAGAAAAAGAAATACAAGTACGTTAACCCTTTAAAGAATATTGTTCCAACACTTATCTCAATCTGTTATCCATCGTAGGCAAGCACTACTTCGCCGAGTAGTTTGAGTTGCCTGTATTAATCAGTATCCAGCACTTCGGAGTATCGGCTAAACACAGAATAATAATTAATTCATGCCAGACAGTTGTTGGGAGATTTGTTTTACTTGAATCGTTTTAATTTATATGTATATTAATGTATTTACAATTAGTTTATTGTTACTTACCAGATAAGAAAAGCAATAAGGTATAGTTTACAACGGTGTAACAATCATCGGTTTAATTGGAATCCCTGGATGGTTGGGAGTTGCACTCATACATTTTTTTTGTGGCATTCCTTGTTGTTTTCTTCTTATCCTTATAGTCTTAAATTACACAATCCTTATTCCATTCCAGTATTGTTGCTAATGACTTAACCTGAAATGATATGAGAATTTAATCAACTCGGTAATTATTCTTATTAAATATTTATTGATTATAAGAGGTTACTTACCAACAATTAAATCGGTTAATCCTTTCTAGCACTTGTCACATATGATTTCTATTTTGCACCATTTTAATGATATTAACCCATTTGACACTTGTATTATTTATTTGTTTAGTTGCATTCCCTTCCGTTTTGACAGTGAGGGAGCGCAGCTGTTGTGTTGCCAACTGATTTTATTTCGGCTTAGTTTAAATTCAAAATTACTTATTCTTATATTCTTAATTAACTAACAAGTTGGTTTTGTTTATCTCGTATAATTTCTGTGTTAGTATTATTCCTTTTCCCGTTCCTTCAAATTTCCTTTTTTTGTAAGAAGAATAAACATTACTGAGTGGATCATGCGCGGGGCAATTCCGTGAGTTTTCCCCGGAGCGAATGTGAGCGCATACGGTCTTTTTATTGAAAGTCTTCGCCACTACCAGATCGCAATTGCGGATATAGGCCGTTTGAGACTAAGCAAATGTCGTATACGGATTATTAATAGCTCAAATGTGACTTTGAATAAATTGCAGCACTCATGTAAGTTTGTTTTTCTTTAATACAAAAGTTCTTCCCGTCATGCTGTTTTTCCTTGCAGGGAACATTAGCCTGCGTAATTAATAATAAGATTATTAATTAAAAATTAATTACCTGCTTTATGAATATATCTATATATATATATTTATATATATATATACCTATGTATTTATACATATATGTGGGAAAAGTATTTGCAACCTGGCCCCCTCGCCACGTGTTATCAGATATTCGCTGAAGTAGCGCCACGTGGGAATATTTCCACCCCCTTGTGTTGGAGTTTCGTTTATCTATGTGTGCATATTTCATTGATTGTTAACTATTTATGTTGCGTTAAATCGGTAGCTAGTGTAGCTAACTTGAGTCAAGAGTGAACTTAATTTGTATGTTAGATGAGTGTAAATTTTACTCATCTCATTGTAAATCATATCTTATTTTGTTAAATATCATCTCACCACCATCCATTCATTTAATCATAGCTTTATTTTATTTTTGATTTGTTCGGGGTATTAATTGCAAACTCTTTAATTTATTTTTTTTTTACAATTTACTTGTTATGTTTTTATTGTGAGTACTCCTATAATTTCTATTTTATATATATTGGCTATCATATACCTAAAACTGTTTGTGTTTGTTTCCTTTCCTATTTTCATCCGACCTTTTTTTTATTGTTTTTTTTTTGCTATCAATCATATAAGTGAAGTGCAACCGCCCAAGAAAGGGATTTAAAGAAAAAAAAAAAATAAAGCAATTGGAGCCTGACAACTGTGTTTGTGGTGAGTCCTTTTATTTTTTTTTATTTTTATTCTGTGTATTGACTGTGTTTCGTGGACCTCGGCCCATCTCCACGAGTTGAGCCAGGCTAGTCCTTTAAAACGTCTAAGGGCTAAAGGGCGCGTATCAATATTTAAGTTAAATATGTATGCCAAATTTAAATTTTTCAAAATTTAGTTTTTTTTAATCACGTTTTGTACCCGCTGTCAACTATAAAAAAATCAAACTTTTAATATCACATAATTACTTTAGCTTAAACTATTTTATTGTTTCATCATACTGTTACAAAGTGATAAATTTAGTACTTCTGATTAATCACATTTTATATTTTTATAATCACGTGCGACATACATAAATACCTGTAGGGAATATTCAAAATTGCAATTATTTGAAAGATTGCAATTTATTGACCAATTTATAATTCAATATATAAATTAATAACAACTTGTAGATATAAAAACTGAAACAAACAAAAAAATTAATTATTATTTTTTTCACCGTCGCCATGGACGACAGTCAGACGTCCACTGCGTCCCAGCAACTGGAGATGAACTGGCAGAAAAAAACCAGGAGCGACCACCGCTTCAGAGAGACGTTGCTCGAGCGGAGCTACTCCAACTCCAAGGCCAAAGTCAAGATTTTGGAGTTACATCTGACGGAGCTCCAGCAGCAGCTGAAGACCATGGCGATGATGTTTTAGAAGAAGTTGGAAGCGCTACAAGACACGATCGCGTCGCTAACCGCAATCAACGCGGAACAGGCCGCTACCATCAAGGCTCTTTCAGTCGCCCAGGCCTCTATCGCTTTGCGGGCGCAATTAGAAAAAAAAGACCTGGAGAAGGCAAATCAAAGAAGAAAAAAAAGCTATTAATTCACTTTCTTCCCAAACAGCTAATAACGCACCTTTCCCCGCCCCCGCCTCACCAGCGGAAATCAAAAACAAAATGGAAACGACGGAGGTGGTCAGCAGCAACGACGGAAGTGGTCAGTAGCGACGACGAAGACATCACTCGCTGCACTCGGTCCGCCGAGACAACCACCGTACTTCCAGCCGCCATGGACCTCAACGTCGAGGCTCCAGCTGCATCTGCCTACTCCAACTCCAAGGGTCCCATCGTTGACGCTGATGGATTTCAGCTGGCACAAGGAAAGAAGCGCAAAAATTCCAGTGGTGAGTCACCACATCTAAAATTAATAAAAGGGCAATCAGTCACTCCCCAGCTGCCATCAGCAGCTGCGAATAAAAAACCATCAGCGGCTAAACCTGCCGGCCCATCATGCGAAAAGGCAACAAGGCCTTCCTCCCCCAAAGACGCCGCCCCCGCCAAGAAAGGGAAAAACATCACCCAGGTGAGGTTTAGGCCTGCCGCCTCAAACCCCAACCCCGACGGTGACAATTCCAAAACCGAAAACCCACCTGCAGTCGACTCCTCGACATCGCGTCCCCCGGCAATCATCCTAAAACAAAAAAAAAAGATTTCCGGAAATCTCCAGCGACTTTAAGGCAAATATTATTATTACATACATACTGCCAACAGATGCAGCGCAGACCAGGTCTGCAGAATATGTTTGGGGCCCCACCGATCGGTGGCCTGCTCTAACAAATCAGCGCCAAAATGCGCTCTATGTTCAGGACCACACCCGGCCAACTATAAAGGATGCAAAGCAGACAACCAAGCCCGCGCCGGGCCCAGGCCCCTTCTTCTCCGTCTCAGCTTACAGGTCCAAGCAATCCTGTAGAAAACGGCAGATCTTTTGCAACGGCTGTTGCTCCTCCAACGCAACAAAAGCCAACTGCTACAAAAATAGCCAAAATCTTAAAAAATGTGAGCGAATCTCAAATGAGGTTCATGGCCAACCTCTTGTCTACGCTCATCGACTAAAATGGATAATACACCAGACGTAGTATTACTCCGAGTCTGTTTCTGGAATGCCAATCGCATTACAGAAAAAATGGGAGAAGTGGAAGAATACTTTTTTGATCAAAACTTAGACATCTTGCTGGTGTCAGAGTCGGTTCATAAACGCAATCAGGCATTGAGAATTCCCAATACGTTTACCTATAGGGGGCCGCCGGTGGTACCCACAAAGCGTAGAACTTTGATCTTTGTAAAAAAATCATTGGACCATTCTAAAAGTGGATAATGGTAATACCATGTTTCTGATTTTGATGTCTTCTTTAATAAGCTTTTCTAATTTTTTATTTTCTATTACTAAATATATAATGCATGTATCATCAGCATATACATATATAGAGAGATCCGTGTAGACTAAGTTCTAATATATCGTTTGTGTGTATAATATATATAGTGTTGGTGGCAAAACTCCTTCTTGTGGTATACTTTTGTTCTTTGTGGTCTGTTTTTAAGGTATGTGTCTATTAGGTTAGGTTAGGTTAGGTTAGTTGTTCTTTGTCTTTTATTTTTATTGCCTTTAGTTTTTTTATAAATTTTGTTTTAGATATGGTATCAAATGCTTTTTTCATGTCGATGTATATTGCTACCACAGTTTCTTTTTGGTCCACTTTACGCTTTATATAGTCTATGAGATTATATGCAGCTGCTTGTGTTCCACAATTTTGTTGAAAAGCATACTGTTGTTTGTAAATTATATTGTTTTTGTTTATGTGTTCAGTTAATCTAGTATGAATTACTTTTTCCAGTATTTTGTTTAATGTTGATAGTAGTGATATAGGTCGATAAATTTCTGGTTTTGTTTTGTCTCCTTTTTTATGTATGGGTACTATTATTGTTTGTTTCATATAACATGGATATATACCTGTTTCAATAACTCTATTTATTATTTCTAGTAATATATGTGTTAGAATTTTTTTGTTTTTTTTTATTAGATTGTTGGAAATTTAATCAAATCCGGGTGTTCTGTTTTCTTTCAATTTTATGATTATTTTGTTAACTTCTTCTTGCAATGTGTAATCAAAGCGTGTGTTGCTTTTTTTTTATTGTTGTGACTTGCCATTTCTTATTTGTGCTTGAAAGTTGTTTCTCTACTAGCTTTTTTCCAATATTTGTAAAATATTCATTTACTTCATTTGCTATTTCTATTGCTTTTTCAGTTGTTGTTCCATCTTCTTTTGATATTTCTTCATTGTTTATTTGTTAATCTGTTTGTTGACTAACTTCCATATGTTTGTGGGATTATCTTTATTTAATTGAAATTTGTTTTTGTAGTATTGTATTTTGGTGATTTTTATATTGTATAACGTTTTCTTCTTTTGTTTGCAATATTCGTTTTTTATTGTTTTATTATTTGGATTTCTAAGATGTTTTTTATGCAGTTTGTTTCTTTTTTTAATGTTGTCTAAAACTTCTTTATTTATCCATGGGCTTTGTTCCGTTCCGTTTGTTCCATTTAAACCTTTTTGTAGTTTGGTTGCTTTCTACAATTTTTTGTAATTTTTTTGATAAATTTGCAAAGTGATCCTTTCTTTAATGTTCATGCTGTTTCTTTAGTTATTTTGTTATGATATGTAAAAATTAGTTATTCTTTTTTACCTTCTTTTTATATTTCTTAAAAACTTGCAGTTTTTTATCATAATTAACTGATTTTTTGTGAAATACAGAGTACAATCCGGGGATGAGTGTGCGGAGAATATCAACCAAGGTAGGACATTATACTCTTCTTGTTTAGACAACCCTCTACGAGCAGCTGCTTTATCCGTACCATGTACAACTGGTTTCTACGCAATACAACTATGTAAATACGGTTGCCTATATGATCAATGTGTATGTACAGCCAGAAACAAATAGTGTGGCCTCTATAATAAGCAACTTAGTATACACAAAAACTATGTTGAATGTGGTTAAACTAACGCCTTTGCCCGTTTTAGCATTTTTTATTTGCGCTTACATTTTAAACATTCCATGGGCGACGTTCTTCTGGGATTAAGAAATGCTAAAACAGGCAAAAGCATAAGTTTAACCACATTCAACATAATTTTTGTGTATATTAATTTGCCTATTATAGAGGCCACACTATTCGTGTCTGGCTGTAAGATGATTCTTAATAAATCATTCTACGCTCACTAGTTTTCAATCAACACGTACTCTATCCTTACAAATAACACCCCTGTTTTCTTGCTAATATTCTTTTTCGGATGAAACCGGGTTCACATAAAATTGATTTATTAATTTTGGTTAACTTGGGCTAACTAAAATCGCCGTGCTCTAGACACGTTCTTTACTAAACATTTTGATGAGTATTGTATTCGATATGTTTCTAGGCGGCATGTTTCTAGGCGACATGTTTCTAGGCCGTGTTGATTTACCAAACCGATTAACAGGCGCTGCTTACCTAAACTTTATGCAGAACACAATGTATGATTTTTTGACAACATTACTATTAACCAAAGACAACATATGTGAATCCAACACGAGGTTGCTCTAGCTCATTTGTTGATTGCCGTTAGAAAGCATTTATATCAAACTTTTCTACGTAGATGGGTAGAAAGGTGCGGACCTGTTCTATGACTTGCAAGATTGCCTGATTTAAACCCTTTAGATTTCTTTCTTTGCGGATATTTAAAAACGTTGGTTTATGGTACTCCTTATGTCGTGCTTGCTTGAAAATGAAAAGAGGACACTTCAAACATCTTATGTAACTTTATTTTTTTGTTTTTTTTTTAAAGAATAAACTTTGTTATGTTCAAAACCGTTATTTTGCGGACCAATGTTTAATAAGATTATTTGTTTATTTTGGTTCATACTGCTACCTTTAAATATTTTACAATTTTTTTTTTTAATATATAGATATACATATTTTCTCTTTTATTTTTAAATAGTTTATTTACTAATAAATACCTCAAGTATTTGTATAGACTACTTGCACAATATAACAAGTAAATGAATGTTAAGTGTACATATTGTATTGTTTAAATATAAATAATCCACACAATTGACAAGCAATTATAATTGAAAACAAATAACATTATGATAAATCAATGCTAAAATAATACTTAAGTCCAAGCCCAAGGGTTGTAGTAATATGAATCTGGTTTTTGTAATCTTGGTGTCTTCTGAATTTCTAAAATTGACAATTCATGATTCATATTTAACTCATTTTAAAGATACTAAAAGGAACAAAATAAGTAACTTAAATGACTAAAAAAAATAACTTACCAATAAGAGATAGAATACAATAGTAGAGGTGCTATTATTTTTTACTGTTTTCATAAGACATTGGGAGATTTATAGAATTGACGTATTTTGATTTAATTTTATTTGTTTTACGGACTTGCATATGTTCCTTGAGTCTTGGTGGCAATAATCTAAAATTTGATATATTTTTAATTGCAATTATTATTAGTTATTCAAAACATTGATTAGTATTACTTACGGGTAAACATCAGTATTGTTGTAACACTTTGGACGTGCCCAAGTAATTTCAATTGGTTCACCATTGATAAGCATTCCTAAAATTTATTTAATTGTAAAAAAATACAGAATTGGTTATTATGTTCAATTACCTTGCATTGCATTCATTGCATCTTCTGCTGCGTTTCTTGTAGTGAAATTTACGAAAGCGTAGTCTAAAATTTTATGAACTTTTATGATTAAGAAGATAGGGACAATTTTTAAGATTTCGTTCCATAAATCAGCATTTGTTAAATCAATGTTTAAGTTACTTATATATAAGTTTTTCTCCTGAAAAAAATGTTTACTTATTTGTATAAAGTTATGACTAATAATAAATAAAAGTTAAGCAAGTGCAATTTCCTAAACTTCTGAAACAGAGAATTAATAACAATGGTGTAGATTTAGAAGGCGTTGATCGACATACAATGTATCCCCAGATAATAGGTGTTTTCTTTTTGTGAGGTAAGCTAAGGTAAGCCAAAATACTCTCTTAACCTCACAAATATTTGTTCTTTTTTTTAATTTAAATTCACTTGTTGTCATTGTTTACAATTTTATACATTTTTAAATAGCTTACTTGGTATTGAACAAATGGAACGGTCTATTAAGTAAGATAAAGTAAGTTGAAGTAAGAATAACTTATTTGTGTCAATATTATTCTTTATAAAAAGTTTTGTTTATTTTAAAAAATACAAATAATCAGAACATACAAATGTTCAAAAAATAAAAAAATAAACGTAAAATTGAACTAAGATTTAAGTATCTGTTGATTAAAAATGTCATTAAAAACAAATGTTTTTAATGTCATTGTAACTACATTAACATTGTAACACTAGTAAGTTCAGAAATTTTAACATTTTATCAGAAAGGTGATATTTTTGTCTAATTTAGTAATTAAAGTTATGTCAAAATTGTAGAGTTTTTATGGAAAGCAATCAGAATTCACATATACTCAACATTTAACTAAATAAATTAGAAAACTTAAACATAATATTAAAACAAACGGGCTTAAAGTTACAATAAGTAAATAACAGTCAACCAATTTAAACACATTAAAAGTAAAATTTTCCGATTTAAGTTTAACAAGATTTTTGAAATTCAATCTTTATCCAAATTATTTTTGTAGAAATGCTTGAGTTTTTACGCTTTTTTAATTATAAAATTGCAAATAAACTATTTATTTAAAACAATGTAAAAAAAAACCTAAACATTATGTCAATGTGATAATGTCTAAGTGTCTAAGTAATTTGTTGCTTTCTTAAAATTATCTATTAAAATACTGCAACGCTAACTTTAGAACAACGCATATATCTAGTTAAATGTAATGAATTTGGCAATGTTAATTGTCAATACGCAAATGAAATAATTAACAAGAAATATTTAGATGTATACGTAACTCGACGTGCAGTACGTAAACCAATAAAAAAAATTGATGCCGCGGAAGACGTAAAAATCGGAAGAAAAATATACAACAAAACAATGATTGCTAGATAGATAGATAAGTTTATTAATGCTCCATTTTTGAAAAAATAGTTGCACAGGTCATAAATGAAGATGATATAGTTATGGTGTTGGTGTTAGTTAGTGGATCAGTACAAAAAAATCAAAAATATTGTTATAAAGTAAAGCAATCAATCTATCAACAACAAAATTTTATAATTAAAGAATTAATTAGAACAAAAATTTGTAAACCAACGTTGTCGTTCGGGATTTTGTTTAAAAATAGAAAAACAAAATTGATTAATAAATTCTTTTTTATCAACTTTATTTAGTGATTATTCAACTTTTACAACAGTATCAGCAAAATGTTTTGAGAAAATAAATGTTTGGTATTGCATGCAATTTTAGTGAATTGTTATAACTCCTAGTGGTAGTGACACGGGCAACGGTATACTAGCAAACACAAAGCAAAAATTGCTAATATTATTAAGGATACTGGCTTGTTTAAAATATTGCAAACTTGCTCAACACAATAGGACTAGGCAATGGTTGCATTTGTTGTATATTAGCCAAATTGTGCTAACATCGGATGGTAATGCACCGTTACTGTCAACAGAAAAACTGTATGGGGGCGGGTACGATCAGACTAGTACCATAGTCTACTCTATTAGTTGAGTACTGCAAAAAACATGTGCAATAGCTTTCGATAATCAAAGCAATGGTGGGCAGCAGAAGTCAAAAGTACAGGACCCATATATAGACAACTCAACATTATTTTTGGACATGGATAATACAATTAAATTATCGGAACAAAGCTTTGCCACTTGCACTAACAAAATTAATCAACCAAACATTGACTTAGTTTGTGTCTTATAAGTTAATTTCTCTACATGTAGACTAAAAAAAATAAATTTTGTTTATTAGTATCTCAAACATAGAAAACCCCTTATTCTCTTTTTGAGTGAAAACAAAGTAAGAATAAAGATTCAGATTGTTTTAATTTAGTAGATTCCTATTATTATCTTGAAAATTCATTTGATGACTAACAGGGTATTTGTGCTTACATCTTACAAATAACAAGCATATTTTAGACTAAAGACGTATAGAATTTAGGGCATTAGTTATAACCAAAAAGACTATTTTTGTAATGGCACATACCGTTCTCCAAATAGGGTAACTCCAAACTTTTTTGATTACTTTTCTAAAAGTTTTGAGAAGCTTTTTCAAGATAATTATAGAAAAACTAAAATAATTTTGTTATGAGATATTAATGTAGATACTACTGAATGGATAAGTCACTCGTCTTCAACACTATCCGGACAAGAAACTATAATTTTTGCTGCTTACTTACTTAACTTATTCAGCAACCTACATCTTTTCCTCGCAATGGACTTCTTGGTGAACCAAGTATATTAAATCTGTTTTTTCAACTATTCCAGAGATTACAACAACTACTGTTGAAGCTGGTTTAGAAAACTCTGATCATTCACTCATTAAGCAAAGTTTTAATTAATATAATTGATTTCTTTTTACTTTTACTAAACCTAAACTGCGCATCATCTTATCATTATTCTAAGATAAACATAGTAAAAATGAAACAACTTCTTAATAATTTTGATTTTGATATTTATTGTTTATATTCTGAGGATCCACGTATTGCAGCAGAAAACCGTATAAAAACTATGCAGAATGTCATCAAAAACTTGTTCCATTCTTTGTTATTAAACCAAAACAAAAGTACTTGTACTCAATTCTGACAAAACATGCAGTTAATAAAAAGCAAAATGTTCTAGACATTTCCAAAGCATTTGATAGAATATAGCATCTTAATTGTATTAACAAGTTCTATTATATAAGTTTTGATCACAAATCTGTAAGTCTTATCAATTGCTTACTTGATAATAGAAAATGTATAGATAAAATTGATGATTATAACTCTGACCTTAAAATTATAAATGCTGGTGTTTTCCAAGGTTTTACTTTTTTGCTGATTTTATATTTGATTTACATTAATGAACTTCTTCAAATAACTAAAAGTACTATTCTTAGTTTTTTAGATGGGAGCTATGGCTGAGCGTCTTAAAATTTTTAAGTTCTAATCTGTAGCATATATAAGCAAAAACCTCAATGCAAAACCAAAAGTGGGTACTCCTAACTTGACCAATCTTAACTCTAAAAAAACTCATTTTCTTACTGTACTAAACAACAATTTTATATCTAAATCTTTTTTAATTTGTCTTTTAGAGTGGAGATGTTGTTAATATAGCTTTAAAAAAATCTAGAAAACCAAGATTTCTTAATTGATGTAAACAATTTTTTTACTTTTGGTCAGTATTTGCATATATATAAAATTTATATTTGTTTTTGTATTAAATATAATTAAATATAAGCATAAGAAAATGCCGACATGCCGACCCAAAATTGTCTAATGACTTCAATACTATACAACAACGGCGTAATGTAGCATTCTCTGTAGATCTATAGATACTTTTATGGACATGTTCAAACAAAATACAAGACATATTACCACAAAAATTCACTCGTAGTACAAGGCTTGCTAAGAATTTTAACAAATATTCACTAATGATGATTCAGAGATGTAAGACCAAAACTTCCAAATTCAGTATTTTCCAAAACTTATAAGCCGCAAATATTCAGTGTCAATGTTTACAGACTGCTGCTAGTCTTTAATGTGATAGTTTTAGCAAGTGTGGTTTCACTCGTTGACACTCAAAGGTATTTTTGTGTTGTTAAATGCTAAAGATCACATTGAAATAAAAAAAAATTGATTTATTTTTTGGATGTAAACCTATTTGTATATAGACATTTCAAATAATATTCTTCTGGCCAAATTAAAAGAACGTTAAAAGTTTACAAAATTAGTTTTATAGCAAAATAGATTTAGAGGACAATATTGATTTATTAAAACAAAAAAATTGTGACTATCAATAAAAAATTTGTTGGTGTACAAAGAGTTTAGAAATAAAATAGAAAGGTCAGTAGTAGTTGAAAGCTCTTATGTCAAATAGTTGCACGTTTCAATTTATTTTAAAATAATTATAATATCATTCCTTTTGCGTTATAAAGGTACAACTAATTTAGAGCAAACAAACAAATTTTTAAGCAAGCATTTACATAACAAAATTTTGCTTCAACAACTAAACTAATGCAAGCGATAAAACAAATTTTATGATTTATTTTTGTGCTCTGATTTAAATGCACTATATTATATGTCATTTTGATTTTAGTTTGTACTATTTACTACACTGTCTACAGTTAAATGTAGTTATTAATAATATAATACCTTACAGTGTACACACACATAAACAACAAAAGCAAACACGAATAAGGACAAATTTCTTCAAATAGCTCAAAAACTTCCAGGTTCTAGAACAAAAATTTATTTTCCAAGGATTAGACATCTCAATACTTTTACCATTACAGACACATACTACTATCTTTTAGGCAGAGATAACCGGAATAACTAACCCATAAAAATAGTTACTCAAAAAATATTTAATAAAAACTTTTAAATTCTAATGGACAGCAAAGCAGAAATTTATCTATAAAAAATCTAAAATCACATCAAAGCTAATACTAGAATGCTATACGTGTTACGGGTAAAAGGGCATTCCAAATCAAAAGGTAACGTTAAAGATAATTAAAAAATTAACCCTCAAGGTGTTTGGACCTGAGCCCTGGACTGCACTACCACTAAAAAGTCTTAACATTATACTAAAAGCAATTACATTGTAGACAGGCAAAAGAGACAATGATAGCTCCAAATCCTAAAACAACCAACTACTACTTGGACTGTCCAGAAAAACCTGCAAATCATAACAGAAATTTTGACAGGGCACTCAACTAAAACTCACATAAATATTATAGACATTGTAGACACTCCTGCAAGAATGTGAAACAGAAGACGAGACAACCAAGCACTTACTATGTATTTGACTGGAGCTTTCCTACGCTAGAAAGTCTACGTTAGAGAATTGCTAACTTAACATGACCAGCGTAAGGAAAATCCCTTCAAGCGCGGTTCTAGCCAACCACACAGGTTGGCTGTGTGTTAGGACAGAGAAACAAGGTTTTTCTATAAAAAAGGTCCTTTGCACCCGTTAATTAAGGTTAATTTGAATAGACTGTTGACATTATGAAACGTTAGATTGTAGACATTTTGGCTATTTTAAATTAAAGTTATTAGAAGTGTACATGGTTTACAATGGATGTTATAACAGCAGAGCATCTTTGGCATGGAATAAAAAATATGAAAAGATGTGGAAATTGATGCAGTTTAATTTTAGAAAATAAATTATTGTGAAAATTTTAGGTTAAGTGGAAGACCAGTGAAAAACTGAACTTTACCTTTTTCTGTATAAATTATATTAGAAATAAAAACGCTATTATTATTATTATTAATATTATAACAAAATGTAAATTGTGAAGTATTGAATAAATTTTAAATAGTGTAAAGTGTGTTATGCACAAACTGTGACTGAACAGAAGTGTTAATTGAATATTTAAATTATATAATAGTCATTATTTATTATATTAGCTTAATGTTTATTAAAAATATGTTTAGGTCAATTTAATAATAAATTATAAATTATAAACTGTAAAGTGCAATGTAAATTTAAAATAGTGTAAATTATGTGTTATGCATACTATAAATTAGATGTTTAAGTTATATGTACAATAATGTTTATACAAGAACAGAGTGCTTTTATAGTCGCAGTGAAACTATCAATAAAGATGGCACCTGGTTGTACTCTCTTTAGTCTCCAGACATTCTTATAAAAAGGTTGTGAATTACAAATCACAAATTATGCACCTGTAAGAAGAAACCACCTGACAGGCTGTTCATTAAAATTGAAAAGGTTGTTTACAATATAAATAATGATGAAATATTGAATAAGACTTTTTATAGATGAAGCTTGGTGGTTGTTGTCAATCTCTATTAGTTACAAGAAACAACATTACACTTCATTAGTATTTGGGTTGATTGATTTGTGTACGTCTGAAGAGAGTGCAACCTGATATTTATATGTACAATCATTGAAATTTTTGTATTTTTTAAATAAAGTTTAAAATAGTTCATCGTTGTGTGTTATGTATTTAATTTAATTGTTAATGTTGCCACAAATAAAATTTTTGTTCTTGCGTAAACACTATTGTACATATAATTTAATAATTCAATTTACAAACCTTATTATTATTATTATTATCATTATATTGTTCTTATTATGTTTGTAAAAATTTGATAAATAATCCTTAATCCAAAATAATGGGTTAAAATAAATTTGTCATAGAACCAACATTTATTTTATTTAGAAGCTACCGGTTTTGACCTTAAGGTCATTATCAGGCTTAATATTGTTAATCATATATCACATATTTGTGGTTAAGATCTCTCACAATCAAAAATTGCAAAATTAATAAATAAACCATAGTGTGGCTTGGGCTTAGTATATTTTAAAATAAAATGAAATAAATGTTTGTTCTATGACAAATTTATTTTAATTCATCATTTTGGATTAAAGATTATTCATCAAATTTTTACAATTACAATCAATCCAAATCATCGGAGAACAACCTTATTCTTATTATGTTTATACTGAGTATTAATTTTTTAACAATGATTAACCCTATAAAAATAACTTGTTATTTTTCATAATGGTTAAGTTGCCAATTAAAAAATTGAAACGTTTTATTTAAGTGTATTTAATTATTCAAATATTATTGTAAACCATTGAAATTGTTGAATTGTCATTCATCTTTGTTTATTATATACTTTGTATATATTTTAATTGTTTATAATTACCACAAGAACAAAACTTGTGTTACGCCTATGGTGATGGTCAAGGGCAGTCTAGGGATTTATTTTTTTATTATTTACAATAAGTTTATATTTGGCGTTGTTGCTGTTTCTACATATTAAATGCATTTATGCATAAATCAATTAATGTATGTGTCAATATTAATATATTATCGGACAGTTATAATATAACGATTTTACTAAATACATATTGCTTTCGGACGGAATCGTTTAACTGGACAAAAACTACAGTTCTAAATTAATAACATTTATAGGATTGAATAAAATATCTTTGATAAAATATCAGCAGGAACTTCTGGTATTGGATTGGACCATTCTATGAAAATTAAAACACCCCATAAAACTAATGACCCTGGACATAGCTTGGTTCTAGCCAACGCAGCTAGACGATGGTCATAAAATTCAACAAACACAAATCCTCGATTTAAATTCTTATTTCCATAAGTGTAATACATTACGACGTTTTTAATACCTTCCACATACAAGGATATAGCTTGATAAACTTCTTCTTTTGTTTTTTCGAGTGGTAAACCACCAACATACAATGTGCAATTATTAATGTAGATGTAGAGATATTGCTTCATTTGCAATGTCGGGTTTAAAATAACTTCCAAATCCAAACCCTCGATTGAATCCATTAAAATCTATCATAAAGCGCATCTGATAAATGTCATCGAGTTTTTCAAAAATAGGAACAAGTTCATCTTCAAATAAATCACGACGGATATTTCCAAAGTATACTTCACATCCTTCTAATCGCGGGCGAACGAGATTGGATAATGAATATATTCGTTGCATCTTATGCTGTACTATATTATATCCAGTGCGTTGCAATAAACGGTTTATTTTTATTTTCTGGAATTCACTGTGCGTGTATGTTTTATTCATCTTGTAGATTTTTTTAAAAATTGATCTTGATTACTACGACGACTTTAAGCGTTTTGCCGTGAGAAACCGTACATACCAGCGATCAAACAGCGGTTTTATTTCCATCTCTTTCTCTTTTGGGTGATCGCGGAAATCTCACGAAAACGTACTGGTTGTAAACGGTTACACCTGTCATTAATTTTCTTATGATTATTATTAATTTAGTAAAATATTTGCTATATATACATTTACTTACAAAGAATATTCATTTTATTTATACTTAATAGCAATTTTTACTAATTATTTTCATAATCATTCTTGACAATTCATCTCATTTATAAGTTATCATATTTAAATTTGACATACCGGACTTATTAAACCGCTTCCAACAAGGGTTTTAAATTCACCTCGCTGGTTGGTACATTCGGAGTCAAAAGTAAATAACCGGTAACTCGCGACAACGCAACGGTTTAAAAACATTTCATACCACAACGTCAACGGTATCTCACGGCAAAATGCTTTATGACTCTGGGAACGTTTAACCTCGACTAACACAGCACGTGTTTTAAACGCTACGTTGAAAATGCACGAGATGGAGCCTCTCGTATACTCTATTATAATTATGAAACCGCGCATGAGTATTGTTATTTATTAAAATTAGCGTTTATTTTACTTGTTTCTTTGATTGATTAAAATTGAAAACAAATGACACTAACCATAGGTGCAGTTAATATGCCAACAAATAAAAAAAAATTGCCGTTGCCCACAACGTCTATTATATAAAATAAAAATAATTCCTTTTAAACATGTCTGACAATAATTGTTACATTGAAGTTAGTGTATACTACACAAGGTTATAATTTATTTAATAATTATATAGTAATAATAATATAGTAATAAAGTTATTTATTTTTATATAACATGATACAGTAAAATGAAGAAGTACAAAAAACAGATAATTTATGCATTATCAGCAAGTCACATGAACAAAACATAACTAATAAGTATAGTTAAAAAAATCGTTGACAGTGTATGGTTTAAGACAACACAACAAATCTTACACTTTTTAACAATGCCATAATGTTTTCAAGATTTTATATCTACTGGTAGATAATTAAATATCTTCATGCAAGTATATGATGTTCTTTTTTCATACATAGTCAGTCTGTGAGCGGGAAGATAATAATCTGTTTCACGCCTTGTTTTATACAGCTGTGGCAACAAATTAGAGTTAAAATAATATTTATGCTTCTAAAGAAAAAAAAAATTATATTACACCAAAAAACTTGGCACATGGCACACTTTGTGAAAGGGAGTTTATAGGAATTACGTGTTACATCCGTTGGAGCTGGTATAGATTGATTGGTTTTAAAAAGTATACAGTTTTTTTTTTTTAGTTTAGATTTAACTTATTGTTACAGAACCAATTGTCTACAGAATGCATAACGTTGTTGCCTTCTTGAACAATGTTTGTAAAGTATTTACCTTTAATGAGTATTAAAAATTGAGATGGTAGGTTTCATCTTTACTTTTATTTGATTCAGAGTTTTTGAATGTTGATACAAGATAGCGCTATTTTGTAAAAAAATTAACAATGTTAAAAGTTTTGCCAAAGTGGCATTTGGTACATTTGCAATACTGCCAAAATAATTGCTAGTTTTCTATACATTGATGTATTTTACAAAAACGTCAATGTTTTTACATCGATTTTAGTGTTATTTTTACATTTATAGCCGGCTTTAGCCCGGTTGGCGGTTATTCGGTTAGGCGTTTATGATTGGTTGGCTCATGTTTGAAGTGACGCGGCCGCGTGTATATACAGTGTTGCCAATTTGAAGTACTTTTCCATTTAAGTTTGAAGCTTGCATAGAGAAATAAGGAATATTTATAATATATTGAGGAAAAAGTGAATTTTAATGTTACATTTTTTTTCAATAATATATAATTTTATAATTAATTAATTAAAATATTGTATTAAAGCAGTTTAAAAATTTGATTAATTGGCTGCAACAACTTAGCGCGCGAATCGGTCTAGTGATTTGGTTGTTTGATTGTTATGGTAAATCAACAAGTCAAGACACTACTTTTACATTGACAAGTTGTAAGTTGCAACCTCGGTTGCAACTAGTTTAATTTATAACAAAAAAATTGTTTTTGTTCATTTTTTTTTCTCAGTTCAGTGTTCTGTTTTTGTTTTTATTATAATTTAGAATAATTGTAATCATATCATGCCTTCACCAAACAGCAAGCGTTGGCAAAATTTTGCAAAATTAAATAAAATATTAGCAAGATATAATTTTTTTTAAATATTAAAAACGTTTGGAAATACTACTTTTAAAATAAAAACATAATGTGTATTATAACAAGAGTGAGATTACTCAGACTAAAGTTAATTATTTTATATAATTATACGAGTAGGATTTTTTTTTGTGGCTTGAGAAGACTGCAAGTGTCGAAATCAACCACAAGAGGCAGGCGCCTACCGACTAAACTCCCCCCCCCCCACCCGGTAAACTGCCAGGAAGTTCAAGACCTTAAGTTTATAAATCTTCTGTTGATAAATTAAATAAGACAAAAACAGTGTCGAAAGAGAGGGGACATATGCGCTCTATAGGCTGAAGGAAGAAGAAAGGAATTTTAGGAAATGTTAATTAATTGATTAACTGGATGCTTGTGTCGCAAAACTTCTGGCTTGGCAAGTCGGGCCAGATTAGGATTGAAGTAAACCGCAAAATTGTCAAAGTACTTTACGGCCAAAGCTTGGATATGCCTGCGTAGTGGTGGAACCCCGAGATTGCATTGGATATCACGATTTCGGACAAACCATGAAGTTGTAGTGAGCCACCGCAAGGTCAAGCCTTGGAACGATTCTAACCTATCTAGATACGTATTTGCGGCGGTTCCAACACTTTTTTTGGCAAAAAATCTGAAATTTATAAAACTAGTCCAAATTAAGCTTGTGATTACGAAAAAAAATGATGTCTTTATAAAATTCTGAAACTTTGGTTCGTATAGACTTAGACCTACAATTTAACAAAAAAATAGTGAAACAAATCTCTTAGATAAAATAGAGTAGTTTTTAGGGTGGCAAAAACCAAAAAACATAATAAAAATTTTACAACATTCCGTTGTTATGAGCTTAGTGCGCTCATTGTCTTCTTGATAAGCACCGTTCTTTCTCCTAGTTTTTAGCCAATTACTATATTTCATAACAAATCTAGTTTTTGATTTTCTTACATTCATCCATCCTGACTTGAATTTAGACTTAAAGAGGTGTATTTTGGTATATAGATCGTTCTTCAAAACACATTGACATTTCTTTAATTTGGTTTGTTAATAAATAAACTGATATTCAATTTAATTTTGTCCGAAACTTCTCAAAAACATTCATAAATTCTTTTTAAGTTATGAACTTATTACCAGAAGTTGTTGAAACCAAGAAAGATAATTTGTAAAATATGCTAAAATCAAAAAAGACAGCCACATAGTTAAGACGATTCCGACCGCTACCTTGATTTATAGTATTTTAACAAAATCGGCAATTTAGCGTCATTGCTGTTTCTGCATATTATTAGATAATCAATTAATTTTTTACTAGTACATTCAGAAAGGACCAAACAGTGATATGTCGAAGTATTTTAGTCAAATAATAGTTAGGAAATAGCCGAAAAAGTCATCAAATATAGATAAATAGATACGTTTTTATGTACTTTTGAATGCTATTTGCAAATATAATTTGACAAAAAATATTTCGACATATTATAGTTTGATCTTTTCTTAATGTACTTGTAAAAAAATAAATCTATTATCTAATAATATGTAAAAACAGCAATAACGCCAAAGTTGCCGTTTTGTTAAAATACTACAAATCAATGCAGCGGTCGGTATGCTTTTAACTGTTAAAACTAAAACCGCAAAAAATCGCAAAATTTTAAAATGTACCCTAATTCTACTATGACTACACATTTTAACCATGTAAAAAAAAGTGCTCAATCTAGCTCGATACACAACTAAAAGTTTACCTATCTCTGCAAACACACTATTTTGCAGAACGATATACAATGATAACTTCTAAATGTTTTTATTTAAGTGTTACTACTTTTTTACAAAACAAAAGTTACTGAAAATATAACACACATCTCAGGTTGACAGCTCCATAACAAAAAAGTAAAATTTAGAGCGATTTAAGAAAAAAAACACAGTTATCAAAATTCACTCGACAAATTGTTTTAAATACAACGCTAAACGCAATCTTTAAAACTTATTTTTCTCAACTGCAGCAAATGCCAAGAAAAGCGTTATCGGTTCTGACACACGCACATTTTTACAGGCCCAAGTGTTGGCTACATTAGGCCATAAAGACAAATATGTTTATTGCACTTTAATTTTTGAATTAATACCAGCTTTTAGAGTAACTGACCCCACTGTGAGTTGTCATGAGTCTGATGGTAGACGTGTATAACCGGACTTTATTAAGGAGAAAGAGACCATTGTTCCGCCGCAGCATCGGAACCAGAAGATTTATAGCTAATTTAGCCTTATTGAAAATTGACTGCACGTGCAACTTGTACGTGAGCCTCTTGTCAAAGGTAATCCCCAGATACTTAGCAGAATCGGACGACGGTATGGGAACGTCGTCGAGACAGACGTTTATATAAGGTGCATTCCGTAGCCGAGTGAAAAAAAACGGCTTTGTTTTTATCCGGATTGACCTTTACTAGCCAGTCATTTAGCCAGTCATTTAGCCAGCATTTCAGTACGTTGATGGCTTTTTGTAGCCTCGAGGTGATCACCAGAGGTGACCTTGACGAGTACGGGAGCGCTGTATCGACTGAGTATTGTGCCATTTTAACTCCGTGCTTCGATCCCGAAGGCATATCCGCAACGAAGAGGTTAAAAAAGACCGGAGAGAGAATGGAGGCTTGAGGGACCCCTGCCGTGATACTTCGCGTGGTAGAAACGTGTTTCTGAATTCTAACAGCCAAGGTACTACGGTTTAGGTATGAGGCTGTTAGGACGGAAAGTTTTGACTGTAGAGTTTGTAGAGAAGACCCTTATGCCAGACTTTGTCTGTTTGTTTGGTTTTTACACGTCGAAAAGGACCATCCCTGTGACCCTTTTCAACCTTAAGCCTTCCACAATGAAATCAGTCACCCGATTTAACTGGTGGACCGAAAAATGTTTCAAACAAAATCCATGCTGATGCAACGGAAGTAAATTATTTGAATCAACGTGATTTTGAATAATATCTAAGATAGCCTTTTTTATGACCTTACTCAAGGTGCATAGTAAACTGATAGGCCGGTAGTTTTGAGGAATCTGCCGGTCTTTCCCAGGTTTTGGGATGTTAATGACAATTGAGCTTTTCCAGGAGTAGGAATCGTAGGAAAATGCCCAGCGCGAAAGGTCGCATTAGCAATATTGGTGAGAACCATTATCGCTTTGTGCAAAAACCATTTTAGCGTTCTATTAGGAATTCAGTCAGAGCCTGGAGTTGACCGGATTTTGCGTCTTTGTTTAATCTCTCGTATTCGAGACGGTCTCACGCTTTGCAGCAGCGCGTCATCGTCAGCGGCATTCAGTGCTCTCCTAACAACCCGTTCAACCCTTTTGACGTGCTCTAAATCTGAACATTTGTTTGGGGAGCATTGGAGTTCCAGGCTGTCGGCAAATGATTCGGCTTTACCCTCAAGCAAGTATTGTACCCCAATTTTGACATGAATGGCTAGAATGGAGACCAGCCTGTTCCTTAAGGACTTGGGGACTCTCCACATTGGATGATCGTCCTCCGTGAAGAATTTTAAGGTATTTTTCGAGCACAATTCTTTGTGTGACCTTATGGTTTTTCTCACCTCACCATGAAGAGAGTTTAATGTCAGGCAATCTAAGAAGTTGCGGTGCCGCTGCCAAAGGTGCCTTATCATTATGGCTCGCAATCGGAAGAATTGCCGGTGAAGCAACCGCGTTAGCAAAAGATTTGCCCATAACAATTACAGGTTTGCTGGGACCTGCTGGCTTAGAAGATGACTGAGCTGGAGCCGGAGCGGCTGCGAGAGTCGAAGAGGCTGATTTATTTGCCTTGCCGTGCGAGGTTAACAATCTCTTATAACATAAGGAACATCTTTTAAAAATATCGGGGTGCGAACCCGCCCAAAGAACACACCTTGGAAGTGTATCATTTAGGCAAACCATTGATTGATGAGGCCCGGAACAGATGCGACAGACTGGCGTCTTAGAAAAACAACGTTTAGCTGTGTGGTCCAAACGTTGGCATTTGTGGTATTGAGGAATGCCACCACCACGTTTTCTTTCAACCCGATGGTTTCAGAAAATTTTGTGCTTTCGGGGTGCGAACCCGCGCAAAGAACACACCTTGGAGATGTATCATTTAGGCAGACCATTGATTGATGGGGCCCGGAACAGATGCGACAGACTGGCGTCTTAGAAAAACAACGTTTAGCTGTGTGGTCCAAACGTTGGCATTTGTGGTATTGAGAAATGCCACCACCACGTTTTCTTTCAACCCCATGATTTCAGAAGATTTGGTGTTTTCAGGAAGCTGCACTAATACCAAGCTAAGCCTAACGTGCTCGTTTTGCATACAATGCACGTTAGAAGGGAAGAAGCCCAGATCGCCAAAAGCCTGACTCACGTCTTGCTCGGTACAAGATTCAGCGACGTGCCGGATGACAATTTCTAAGCATCTCTTCTCGGCGGTTGACCAAGTTTGGAAGCCCACACCCGCCGATTTGAGATAGGAAGTTGCCTTTCTGTAATCATCGGAAGTGGCTGGCGCCATGCAAATACCCTCTTGAGTATTGCGTAATGAAAGAATAACAATTCGGTTATCCTTAGAAGTTTCTGGGTATTTGCTTCTGCTAATGATTTCAAAAGCCGGCGGACAAGACTTAAAAGAATTAGAATTATTAATTGAGGGGGGAGGACTGAAAGTTCATCAATAAGTAAAATAGACTCAACCTCTGTCTTCTTCTTCTTGTTTGCCTTCTTGGATTGAGCCCTTGGGGCGTTTAATCCTAGCCGGCATTTTTGACGTCGGATTCAGACTCTGTCTCCGAGGGGAAAGAGTCAAGTCGGCGTTTGCAGCCAGTGACGGTGATGGCCCCCACTTCCACCTCCTCTTCAGGTTTCTGGTGTTACGGCCACCAGGCGGCGCCACTTGTTGAACACACGCTTAATCTGAAATAAGCGAGAACCAATCACAGACAGGGTGATGGTATAAATTAAATCCATTCAAGAAATTTTAGTCAGTCGAATCTCACGCTCGAAAACCTACGCTACTCCTGATTGGAATTATACCATCACGATAGTCACTATGCAACGTAACTACGACAACCCGCTGCTTTCTTACTACTCAATGCCGACCCACTCTATTGCTTCTGGATACTCTACTGGACCTCCGCCGACAACCCCCGCTATGCCTTCTGTCCTTACGATGACGACCCCCGCTACCAAATATGATAACGCTCTGGAAACCACGTTTGCTTCTCATGGATATGGCACAATGACGACCTCCGCACTGACCCCAGCTTACTCACACTGGAACTCGACGTACGCTACGACAACACCGGGAGCACTAGCTCCGCTCCCGGCCCTCTACCGCTGTTTTAGAACCAAACCGACACGGGGCGGTGACTATTTTGATACCTCTATGATTAACCATGGAGAAACCCCGACCCCTGGGGGAAATCTAACATTGCTCGGCGGTGAAGACGTAGAGACCGCAACTTCCACGCAAAACCTCTCCCACAATAACTATTACTAGTGGCCTCTAGGATTATCACAAGAAACAAAAGCGTTGATCCAAACAAGAAATGCCGCCAAACATCAATGGCAAAGGTATCGCAACCCCAGAGATCGAGAGATCTTATATCGACTTCACAATGAAGTTCAAACGGCTATAAGGGAGCATAAAAACCAATGCTGGAAAGATACGCTAGAATTTTTCACGGAGGATGAAAATCCGATGTGGAAGATCTCTAAAGACCTTAGAAACAGACGGGTTCCTATTCCCGCCATTCACGGCAAGAAAGAGGTGCAATACACTACTGAGGGAAAAGCCGAAGCATTTTCAGACAGCCTGGAACTCCAATGCGCCGATCTGTATACCGATTATACGGATCTGGAACAAATCGAAAGGTTTGCAGGGAAGTCTAAAACTTTCTGAGAACCGCTGACGATGACACTATACACTTGATAGCGTTAGACCTTCTCGAATCAGAGAAATCATTAAAAGCTCTTTAATCGTTCTCTCATAAAGCAATTATGGCTCTAACCGAGGGGTTAACAACTTTCGTAATCAGTGTACAAAATAAAAATAATCATTACAGAATCAAATAATAACTACGTAATATTTGTAATCATTACATAATCAAGTAATCATTATATAATCACGTAATAATTATATAATCACGTAATCATTACATAATCTTGTAATAAATAGTATAATCAAATATTAAAACACGCGAATTCAAATAATCAAATATTGATTACTCGTATTCAAATAATCAAATGTTGAGTACGCGTATTCAAATAATCAAATATTGATTACGCGTATTCAAATCATGTTGAGTACGCATATTCACATAATCAAATATTGGTTTTATGGAATCATTTATATTCGCATGGTAAATTCAGTCGTGTCCAATCCGTATCTAATTGTGCCGCTAGAGATTTATTCCCAGACAAGTTTACAGGTGTTTTTATACAACCCTTGGCATGTGTGTGTGTGTGCAGATATTTATTTATTATATTAAAATAAAAACCTACTTCAGTCGAATATAATTATTCAGTGGTACAAATTTTATTATGTATTGTTATTATTTTTGTTGAAAAGATTTTTATATGTTTATTTTTTAATGTAATAAATCACATTTTTATTCTTGGTGGTGGATTTTTTTCTAATCTACATAAAACATTCATAAACATCGAGAAAGGTATATTTTTAGTTTATGTTTCTTATTATCTATAAGAAATTGCAGTAAGTACTTTATTGAAGATTATTATAAAACATAAGTATTATAATAATATATTAATATTAAACATTATCAAAATAATTTTATGATCGGTATAAAATAATTAATGCATGCAGATTTAATACAGAATTATAAAATCTTAAAAAATTGTGTATTTATTGAATAATCATGTAATTATTATATAATCACATAATCATTTTCATAATCACGTATTCATTGAATAATCATGTATTCATTACATAATCATATAATCATTACGCTTCATTAAATAATCACATAATCATTGAGTATTCATTAAATAATCACGTAATCAAGGCATAATCATAATCATAATCATGTAATCATTACATAATCACGTAATTATTACATAATCGCGTAATGATTACATAATCACGTAATAATTACGCGTATTCATAATCAGGTGTACATTTTTTTACTTAGTTGTTAACCCCTCGGCTCTAACCAATATTGCAAATGCTATTCTTTGCACTAGGCATTTCCCGTCAGCCTGAAACGGCTCGCACGTGGTAAACATCGCTAAAGTTAGGAAAAACAGGTTGTTTCCCCAAAATTATCGGCTTATAAGCCTACTATGCACACAAAGTCATAGAGAGGGTGATCTTGGTTATCATTCAAGAGCACACGGATATGAACAATCTTTTCCCCTCCCATCAACATGGGTTCAGATTGGGACACTCGAACGTACATCAACTCAACCGAGTGGTGGACCACATTGTCAAAGGTTTCAGACAGAAAAAAGCCACGGGAGTGGTATTTTTTGACGTTGAAAAAGCCTTTGACAAAGTCTGGCACAAAGGACTGCTTCTAAAGCAAATCAACATGCCTTCAGGGTGCATGCACGGGGTTAAAAAGGCTCAATACGCTGACAATACAACACTTGTCTACTCTTCAAGGTCGACTAAAATGATCATTTTACGTATTCAAAAAGCCACCTCCGATCTGGAAGATTAGATGGATAAACTGGCACTTTGGAGTAAACCCAGAGAAAAGCAAGGCCGTACTCTTCACTCGGCGTTGGTCAATTAAACCGCATGAGAACGTCACCTTCAACGACGTTCCCATACCGTGGTCCGACGCTGCCAAGTATCTTGGGGTAATCTTGGACAATGGTCTATATTACAAGCCTCAGGTTCAATCCATTCTGAACAAATCAAAAATGGCTAAATATCTTCTTTACCCGATGCTGCGACGGAACAGCGGCATGTCGCTCCGAAATAAAATCCGGCTTTACACCTTGACCATCAGACCGATGATCACATACGCTTCCCCCATTTGGGGAACGGCGGCAAGTAGCCACCTAAATTGCTTAGAAGCTTTCTAAAGCAAAACTCTCCGGATGCTCACAGGAGCTCCATGGTACATTCGAAATCTGGACATTCGAACAGACCTAGAGATTCCTCCACAACATTTTAAAGCTTTGGCCAAAAAGTATTTCAAAAACCTTGCGGTTCATTAAAATGCCGATCTGGCAAAACTTGCCGAACCAGATTGGGAAGATTTTGTCCACAAACGACCGGTGAATTTAATAGTAGCCGAGTTACTTCTAACATAGCGTGGGTAAAACCACATCCAAAAACAAAACCCTAACCTAGTTTATAAAGCGACTCCTAAACAACCTCCTACATAAACATCTCCAAACGGAAGGTACATGAGCCGAAAGGTCTCAAACTTCCAGGCAATTCCCAGATGGGTGGGGTTTAGTCGGTAGGCACCCTTAACGTCCTGGGAGCAAAGTCTTTAGAAGATTCACCACCTACGCCTAACAAAAAAAAAAAAAAAAAAAAGACTCATACCCGTGCTGGAGCAGCAGCCGCTGCCTACCACCTCGAACAAAGCTGCAGCAATGCAGCATCAATTCCAGGGCCTATTGGAAGACAGGCCCAAAAAAAAAGATAAAGGCCGGGCTAGGGATAAGCCCACCACCAGAACGAAAGTCACGGCGTTCTTGCACCAGGTCGGAACCATGAAGGCGCAGATGTCAAAGCCTCCACCATCGCTACCCTCACCAGGAGGATAGAGGAAATCGGGGAAGCTTTCCGAGTCTTAGCGGACATTTTTTCACTAAGAAGATTCCTCTACCACCGACGCCCAGTGTTACCGGTTTCCCCCTCAAACTGAAAGAGAGGGGGACCGGACAATAGCCGTGACGTAGGTGGCCAATAGTAATAGTTATTGTGGGAGAGGTTTTGCGTGGAAGTTGCGGTCTCTACATCTTCACCGCCGAGCAATGTTAGATTTCCCCCAGGGGTCGGGGTTTCTCCATGGTTAATCATGGAGGTATCAAAATAGTCACCGTCCCGTGTCGGTTTGGTTTCAACACGGCGGTAGAGCGCCGGGAGTGGAGTGAGTAAGCCGGGGTCAGTGCAGAGGTCGTCATTATGCCATATCCATGAGAAGCAAACGTGGTTTCCAGAGCGTTATTATATTCGGTAGCAGGGGTTGTCGGCGGAAGTCCAGTAGAGTATAGAGTGGGTCGGCATCGAGTAGTAAGAGAGCGGCTGGTTGTCGTAGTTACGTTGCATCGTGAATATTGTGATGGTATTATTCCAATCAGGAGTAGCGTAGGTTTGCGAGCGTGAGATTCGACGGACTAAAATTTCTTGAATGGATTTAATTTATACCATCACCCTGTCTGTGATTGGTTCTCGCACATTTCAGATTGGGTGTGTGTTCGGCAAGTGGCGCCGCCTGGTGGCCGTAACACCAGAACCTGAAAAACCACCACAAATAAACCACCATCTTGAAACAATTGTAAACTCTTGCATTATGATTATTATGTTTTTTAATATTGCTTGTATGAGAAATAAAATTAATCGATTCGAGTCTCTTCTACTCTAATTCTTTTAAGTCTCGTCCGCCGGCTTTTGAATTTACTAGCAGAAGCAAATACCCAGAAACTTCTAAGGATAACCGAATTGTTATTCTTTCATTACGCAATACTCAAGAGGTTATTTGCATGGCGCCAGCCGCCTCCGATGATTACAGAAAGGCAACTTCCTATCTCAAATCGGCGGGTGTGGGCTTCCACACTTGGTCAACCGCCGAGAAGAGATGCTTAGAAATTGTCATCCGGCACGTTGCTGTATGTTATACCGAGCAAGACGTGAGTCAGGCTTTTGGCGATCTGGGCTTCTCCCCTTCTAACGTGCATTGTATGAGAAACGAGCACGTTAGGCTTAACTTGGTATTAGTGCAGCTTTCTAAAAGCACCAAATCATCTGAAATCATGGGGTTGAAAGAAAACGTGGTGGTGGCATTCCTCAATACCACAAATGCCAACATTTGGACCACACGGCTCAACGTGTTTTTCTAAGACGCCAGTCTACCGCATCTGTTCCGGGCCCCATCAATCAATGGTCTGCCTAAAAGATACACCTCCAAGGTGTGTTCTTTGCGCGGGTTCGCACCCCGATATTTTTAAAAGATGTTTCTTTTATCAGAGATTGTTAACCTCGCAGGGCAAGGCAAATACATCAGCCTCTTCAACTTACGCAGCCGCTCCGGCTCCAGCTCAGTCATCTTCTAAGCCAGCAGGTCCCAGCAAACCTGTAATTGTTATGGGCAAATCTTTTGCTAACGCGGTGGCTTCACCGGCAATTCTTCCGATTGCGAGCCATAATGATAAGATAGTCGCTATGTTGAACGACTTTAACGATATTCATAAGAAAATCATGGCATCTCTTCTTCAGAAACAGTAATGGTTAACAAGGAACCATTACTTTATGTTTTCTTTTGGAATGCCAATGGCATTTTAGACAAAATGGGTGAGGTAGAACAGTTCTTCATCCAAGAAAACCTCGACATCATGTTGGTGTCCGAGACAAACCACCGTTTCATCCAATCGTTGAGACTACCGAATACTTTTTGTATTTGGGGCCGTCGGAAATTTGACTAAGGCACGGAACTTTTGTCTTTGCAAAAAGATCACTGGACCATTCTAAGGTCCACACCCCTAAGCTAGTCTCTCCAGAATCAAATGCAATAGTAGTCAATGTGCTGGGCTTAGGGACACTAAAATGCGCATCTGGCTACCTCAGCCCGAGTACCCAAATCAAAACGGCGGATATTGAATTGGTCTTATCTAACCTTCTCTCCACAATAATTGCTGGGGATTTCAACTGTAAACACCCAGCGTGGAATAGTTTACAGACAAACATCAAAGGTCGGACGTTGCTCGACTTTATAGAGCAAAGAGGGTTACAAGTAGTGGGTCCAGAGAAACCCACCTTCTATTATAGCGCAGGGCACCAAGGGAACGTTCTTGATGTGGCTGTATTCAGGAACGTCAAGTTTGATTCATCCGAGTAGTCAACGATATGAGTTCCGACCACATCCCCTTCTTGCTAGAGCTCTTTGGAAGGAGGTTACCTGAGGAAAGAGGAAAGTCCGTCATACGAACGGATAGGCCTCTCTTCTCCCTTAAAGAGAGTATTAGACGCATGACTCCGGTGAGAACGGCCGCGGACATCGATAAGACTGTTAAACTTTTTACGCGTCAAATCTAGCAGGTTTCGGAAAAAGCCTCTAAAACCCATCAGGTTTGCGTTGATAATTTTCTTGGACTAATTCGGGACGTGAAAGACTTAATCCGCAGACAGAAATTGGGTGACTGATTTTATTGTGGAAGGCTTAAGGTTGAAAAGGGTCACAGGGATGGTCACAAAGTCTGGCATAAGGGTCTTCTCTACAAACTCTACAGTCAAAACTTTCCGTCCTAACAGCCTCATACCTAAACCGTAGAACCTTGGCTATTAGAATTCAAAAACACGTTTCTACCACGCGAAATATCCCGGCAGGGGTCCTTCAAGCCTCCATTCTCTCTCCGGTCTTTTTTAACCTCTTCGTTGCGGATATGCCTTCGGGATCGAAGCACGGGGTTAAAATGGCACAATACTCAGTCGATACAGCGCTCCTGTACTCGTCAATAATAATAATAATAATAATAATAATAATAATAATAATAATAATGTTTATTTCAAAACGAGCAAGTTACATATACATATAAAAATAGATGTACATCACATTGTGTTTGAAGACGTCAAAAAGTGTTTAATAATTTAATTTATGTAGTCTTTAACCGAATAGGGTTCCAGTTCCACAAGATATTGTAAAATTTCATTTTTAAATTCTTTTTTGTTATCATCTATTTTCCTGATTGCTTCTGGCAGGTTGTTGTAAAATTTGATACTCGTATAAAGTGTACCATCTTCAAATTTTTTTAGACGGTGACCGGGGATTTGCATTAAAGATTGTTTTCTTAAATTGTAACTAGTTTCTTTGTTTAAATAATCTGCAAAAAGAGATGGGTGGTTGTTTAAAAATAATAGACAGCGGTATATATACAATCCAAATACTGTTAGAATATTTTGTTGTTTAAAAACTCCACGACACAAGGTCACCTCTGTGGTGATTATCTCGAGGCTGCAAAAAGCCATCAACGTTTTGAAATGCTGGCTAAATGACTGGCTAGTAAAGGTCAATCCGGATAAAATCAAAGCCGTTTTTTTTTACTCGGCTACGGAATGCACCTTATAAAAACGTCTGTCTCGACAACGTTCCTATACTGTGGTCCGATTCTGTTAAGTATCTGGGGATTACCTTTGACAAGGGAATCACGTACAAGTTGCACGTGCAGTCAATTCTCGATAAGGCTAAATTAGCTAAAAATCTTCTGGTTCCGATGCTGCGGCGGAACAATGGTCACTTTCTCCTTAATAAAGTCTAGTTATACACGTCTACCATCAGACCCATGACAAAGTACGCGTGCCAAACTTCATGGTTTGTCCAAAATCGTGATATCCAAAGCAATCTCGGGGTTCCACCACTACGCAGGCATATCGAAGCTTTGGCCGTAAAGTACTTTGACAATTTCGCGGTTCACTTCAATCCTAATCTGGCCCGACTTGCCAAGCCAGATAAGGAAGTTTTGCGACACAAGCATCTAGTTAATCAATTAATTAACATTTCCTAAAATTCCTTTCTTCTTCCTTCAGCCAATAAAGCGCATATGTCCGCCTCTCTTTCGACACTGTTTTTGTCTTATTTAATTTATCAACAGAAGATTTATGAACTTAAGGTCTCGAACTTCCAGGCAGTTTACCGGGTGGGGGGGGGGGAGTTTAGTCGGTAGGCGCCTGCCTTTTGTGGTTGATTTCGACACATGCAGTCTTTAGAAGTTTTTCCTCCCAAGCCACAAAAAAAAATCCTACTCGTATAATTATATAAAATAATTAACTATAGTCTGAGTAATCTCACTCTTGTTATAATACACATTATGTTTTTATTTTAAAAGTAGTATTGCCAAAGGTTTTTAATATTTAAAAAAAAATTATATCTTGCTGATATTTTATTTAATTTTGCAATATTTTGCCAACGCTTGCTGTTTGGTGAAGGCATGATATGATTATAATTATTCTAAATTATAATAAAAACAAAAACAAAACACTGAACTGAGAAAAAAAAAGAACAAAAACAATTTTTTTGTTATAAATTAAACTAGTTGCAACTTACAACTTGTCAATGTAAAAGTAGTATCTTGACTTGTTGATTTACCATAACAATCAAACAACCAAATCACTAGACCGATTCGCGCGCTAAGTTGTTGCAGCCAATTAATCAAATTTTTAAACTGCTTTAATACAATATTTTAATTAATTAATTATAATAATAATAATAATAATAATAATAAATTTATTTTCAGTGTTTGTACAGTAATACACATAATATACATACAGCACGCACATGAAAAATAGTCAGAATAAAAAAAACATAAAGAAAGAAAATACAAAATAAACAATAATAGCAATAATCTTAAAATCAATTAATTGATTCCTTAAAATTATAAAATTCAATTAGATTATAAGGTTCGCAGGAGTTTAAAAAACGTATCAATTTTCTCTTCATAATATTATATGTACTTGCTTCTTTAATTGATTTAGGCAAGTGATTAAACAACTTTATGCAGCTGTAATGTGCATTCTTTTCAAACAGTTTTAGATTATGAGAAGGAATTCGGTATTCCTGACCATGTCTTGTGTTGTAATTACTTGACAATAACTCATTAGCAAATTTATTCCTATGTTTCCATATAAATTTGATACATTCTAATATATAAACTGCAGTAATTGTTAAAATATTATTTTTTTTAAATATTCCTCTACAACTATCGCGTTGTTTCATTTGATAAATAATTCTTATAGCTCTTTTTTGAATAATAAAAACTGCATCTATATGCAAGCTATTACCCCAAAACATGACACCAAATTTAAGTAACGAATAAAAGTTTGAATAGTAAAACATGTTGACAATGTTACGGTTAGTATTTTTTGATAAAATTCTTAGTCCATAACAAACAGTACTTAGTTTTTTAGAAACATATTCAATGTGATCATTGAAAACTAATTTATCATCTATGATAATGCCTAAAAATTTTGCACTACAACTAAATTGATAGGTTGTATTATTTAAAAGAATATTTTGTGGTAATTCGAAATAACTACCTGTTTTAAATAAAACACAACTCGTTTTTCCAGAATTTAATATCATTTTGTTTTGAGCAAACCATTTTTCCAAATTTTGCATAATATTATTTCCTTTTCTAATGATATCTATGTAATTTGAACCTCTTACAAGAAGATTTGTATCATCTGCATAGTTTAATAGTTTAGTGTCATCAGAAACACTCAAATATATGTCATTAATATAAATAACAAATAAAAGAGGACCCAAAATACTTCCTTGTGGAACCCCCATGTACATATTCAGAGCAGGTGACACCACATCACAACCATTATTTGGATCAGTAATTTTCACAGAGTGTGATCTTAAATTTAAATAAGATGATATCCATCTATGCGCAGTATTTTGTATTCCATAGCGATGTAATTTAATCAACAGTATGTTGTAATCAATGGTGTCAAATGCTCTAGACAAATCTAGCAGTATACCACATGCCAAGTCACCGTCATCTAACGCCGAATTTAATATATTTAAAAAATCAAAAACAGCCGTATCTATGCTTCTTCCTATCAGAAAGCCGTGTTGAAAGTCACCAAACAAGTTATTTTTTTTGAAGTGAAGTAGTAAACGTTTTGACATGAGATTCTCTATAATTTTAGAAAAAGTATTAAGAATACTGATAAGGCGATAGTTGCATATTTCATTTAGATCTCCTTATTTAAATATGGGCGTAATAAGCGCATATTTCAACTTATCTGGAAATATTCCATCATTAAATGAAATATTAATAATATGTAGTAATGGTTTTAATATTTGATTTAAGCATCTTTTTATTAAAAATATCGGAATTTCATCATATCCAGCACTTCTTTTATTTTCCATTTTACAGATTGTATGTAGTAGTTCTGTACTAGTGACTGGTTCTATAATAAATATGTTATCGCACTTTTGAATATTACATATATATGGAGCATTTAAATATAAAATTATATATTATTGAAAAAAAAAATGTAACATTAAAATTCACTTTTTTCTCAATATATTATAAATATTCCTTATTTCTCTATGCAAGCTTCAAACTTAAATGGAAAAGTACTTCAAATTGGCAACACTGTATATACACGCGGCCGCGTCACTTCAAACATGAGCCAACCAATCATAAACGCCTAACCGAATAACCGCCAACCGGGCTAAAGCCGGCTATAAATGTAAAAATAACACTAAAATCGATGTAAAAACATTGACGTTTTTGTAAAATACATCAATGTATAGAAAACTAGCAATTATTTTGGCAGTATTGCAAATGTACAAAAAGCCACTTTGGCAAAACTTTTAACATTGTTCATTTTTTTACAAAATAGCGCCATCTTGTATCAACATTCAAAAACTCTGAATCAAATAAAAGTAAAGATGAAACCTACCATCTCAATTTTTAATACTCATTAAAGGTAAATACTTTACAAACATTGTTCAAGAAGGCAACAACGTTATGCATTCTGTAGACACATGGTTCTGTAACAATAAGTTAATTCAAAACTAAAAAAAAAAAACTGTATACTTATTAAAACCAATCAATCTATACCAGCTCCAACGGATGTAACACGTAATTCCTATAAACTCCTTTTCACAAAGTGTGCCATGTGCCAAGTTTTTTGGTGTAATATATTTTTTTTTTTTCTTTAGAAGCATAAATATTATTTTAACTCTAATTTGTTGCCACAGCTGTATAAAACAAAGCGTGAAACAGTTTATAGTCTTCCCGCTCACAGACTGACTATGTATGAAAAAAGAACATCATATACTTGCATGAAGATATTTAATTATCTACCAGTAGATATAAAATCTTGAAAACATTATGGCATTGTTAAAAAGTGTAAGATTTGTTGTGTTGTCTTAAACCATACACTGTCAACGATTTTTTTAACTATACTTATTAGTTATGTTATGTTCATGTGACTTGCTGATAATGCATGAATTATCTGTTTATTGTACTTCTACATTTTACTGTATCATGTTATATAAAAATAAATAACTTTATTACTATATTATTATTACTATATAATTATTAAATAAATTATAACCTTGTGTAGTATACACTAACTTCAATGTAACAATTATTGTCAGACATGTTTAAAAGGAATTATTTTTATTTTATATAATAGACGTTGCGGGCAACGGCAAGTTTTTTTTATTTGTTGGCATATTAACTGCACCTATGGTTAGCGTCAAAGAAACAAGTAAAATAAACGCTAATTTTACATCCCAGAACTCTTTTAATAAATCACAATACTCATGCGCGGTTTCATAATTATAATAGAGTTACCAGAGTCAAAGTCGTCGTAGTAATCAAGATCAATTTTTAAAAAAATCTACAAGATGAATAAAACATACACGCACAGTGAAATCCAGAATATAAAAATAAACCGTTCATTGCAACGCACTGGATATAATATAGTACAGCATAAGATGCAACAAATATATTCATTATCCAATCTCGTTCGCCCGCGATTAGAAGGATGTGAAGTATACTTTGGAAATATCCGTCGTGATTTATTTGAAGATGAACTTGTTCCTATTTTTGAGAAACTCGGTGACATTTATCAGATGCGCCTTATGATAGATTTTAATGGATTCAATCGAAGGTTTGGATTTGTAAGTTATTTTAAACCCGACATTGCAAATGAAGCAATATCTCTATTGAATGGATATAACGTCAAGCCTGGATATAAAATGAGTGTTATCAAGAACATTAATAATTGCACATTGTATGTTGGTGGTTTACCACTCGAAAAAACAAAAGAAGAAGTTTACAAGCTTTATCCTTGTATGTGGAAGGTATTAAAAACGTCGTAATGTATTACACTTATCGAAATAAGAATTTAAATCGAGGATTTGTGTTTGTTGAATTTTATGACCATCGTCTGGCTGCGTTGGCTAGAACCAAGCTATGTCCAGGGTCATTAGTTTTATGGGGTGTTTTAATTTTCATAGAATGGTCCAATCCAATACCAAAAGTTCCTGCTGATATTTTATCAAAGGTATTTTATTCAATCCTATAAATGTAATTAATTTAGAACTGTAGTTTTTGTCCAGTTAAACGATTCCGTCCGAAAGCAATATGTATTTAGTAAAATCGTTATATTATAACTGTCCGATAATATATTAATATTGACACATACATTAATTGATTTATGCATAAATGCATTTAATATGTAGAAACAGCAACAACGCCAAATATAAACTTATTGTAAATAATAAAAAAATAAATCCCTAGACTGCCCTTGACCATCACCATAGGCGTATCACAAGTTTTGTTCTTGTGGTAATTATAAACAATTAAAATATATACAAAGTATATGATAAACAAAGATGAATTATTTTACAACTTTATTTAAAAAAAATAAACAATTCAACAATTTCAATGGTTTACAATAATATTTGAATAATTAAATACACTTAAATAAAACGTTTCAATTTTTTAATTAGCAACTGTACCATTTTGAAAAATAACAAGTTATTTTTATAGGGTTAATCATTGTTGAAAAATTAATACTCAGTATAAACATAATAAGTATAAGGTTGTTCTCCGATGATTTGGATTGATTGTAATTGTAAAAATTTGATGAATAATCTTTAATCCAAAATGATGAATTAATATAAATTTGTCATAGAACAAACATTTATTTCATTTAGAAGCTACCGGTTTTGACCTTAAGGTCATTATCAGGCTTAATGTTGTTAATCATATATCACATATTTGTGGTTAAGATCTCTCACAATTAAAAATTGCAAAATTAATAAATAAACCATAGTGTGGCTATATATTTTAAAATATACTAAGCCCAAGCCACACTATGGTTTATTTATTAATTTTGCAATTTTTAATTGTGAGAGATCTTAACCACAAATATGTGATATATGATTAACAACATTAAGCCTGATAATGACCTTAAGGTCAAAACCGGTAGCTTCTAAATAAAATAAATGTTGGTTCTATGACAAATTTATTTTAACCCATTATTTTGCATTAAGGATTATTCTTCAAATTTTTACAAACATAATAAGAACAATATAATGATAATAATAATAATAATAATAATAAGGTTTGTAAATTGAATTATTAAATTATATGTACAATAGTGTTTACGCAAGAACAAAAATTTTATTTGTGGCAACATTAACAATTAAATTAAATACATAACACACAACGATGAACTATTTTAAACTTTATTTAAAAAATACAAAAATTTCAATGATTGTACATATAAATATCAGGTTGCACTCTCTTCAGACGTACACAAATCAATCAACCCAAATACTAATGAAGTGTAATGTTGTTTCTTGTAACTAATAGAGATTGACAACAACCACCAAGCTTCATCTATAAAAAGTCTTATTCTATATTTCATTATTATTTATATTGTAAACAACCTTTTCAACTTTAATGAACAGCCTGTCAGGTGGTTTCTTCTTACAGGTGCATAATTTGTGATTTGTAATTCACAACCTTTTTATAAGAATGTCTGGAGACTAAAGAGAGTACAACCAGGTGCCATCTTTATTGATAGTTTCACTGCGACTATAAAAGCACTCTGTTCTTGTATAAACATTATTGTACATATAACTTAAACATCTAATTTATAGTATGCATAACACATAATTTACACTATTTTAAAATTACATTGCACTTTACAGTTTATAATTTATAATTTATTATTAAATTGACCTAAACATATTTTTAATAAACATTAAGCTAATATAATAAATAATGACTATTATATAATTTAAATATTCAATTAACACTTCTGTTCAGTCACAGTTTGTGCATAACACACTTTACACTATTTAAAATTTATTCAATACTTCACAATTTACATTTTGTTATAATATTAATAATAATAATAATAGCGTTTTTATTTCTAATATAATTTATACAGAAAAAGGTAAAGTTCAGTTTTTCACTGGTCTTCCACTTAACCTAAAATTTTCACAATAATTTATTTTCTAAAATTAAACTGCATCAATTTCCACATCTTTTCATATTTTTTATTCCATGTCAAAGATGCTCTGCTGTTATAACATCCATTGTAAACAATGTACACTTCTAATAACTTTAATTTAAAATAGCCAAAATGTCTACAATCTGACGTTTCATAATGTCAACAGTCTATTCAAATTAACCTTTACATTATTTTTAATAAACATTAACCTTACTTAAAAAGTGACGAACGTCTATAAAAATTGACGTTTATTCTGGTGACTTTTAGAATTACTTTGTTCAGGGAAAACAGGTTCAGAAACTGATAAACACTAAAACCACTAAAAAATTCCCAGAAATATTTGAAAAGCCTCATTCTTTGTTGATCACACTGTACAAATCAAAGTAGTGGTCGGAGTGGTCTTAATAATTAGTTAAAATTGATTTAAATAATTTATTAGCTATTGTTTCTTAGGATACGTAGCGGTCGGACTAAAGAAAATCAATAATTGAGGTTAGGGTATTTTAATAAAAAAATGTATACTTTATTGTGCTGATTTTGTTTTTATATATTAAGACCGGTTTCGGCGGTTAGGCCATCAACAGTTTTTTCTTCTCTTTTCACAGGTGTTGTTGTGTGTTGCGGGTGGTGTTTTATTATAATACCCTAACCTCAATTATTTTAAATCTTGCAATAATTCATTAATCATTTTGCATGTTAATTCACAATGATATACATTGTAATTTCAACTAAAAAAACTAAATTTTGTCTTTAAATTGATTTTTCACCTTATAATGTAATATATCCATTGTGCAACTGTTATTGCTACCGAAAAATATGCAAGTTCATAATTTTCATTGTGCATATTATGCGCATATTGCGGGCAAAAACTGAACATTACGTGACAGATCACCAGTCAAATATTATAACATTTCATAAATAATTTAATTCTCTATCTATGTATTAGAAAAAGTATAGTGTACAACTTGCACGTAATGTTCATTTTGCACACTTGTATAAATTGCAGCATTTGCCAAAGGCTCGTGCAATAACGTTTATACTCGTGGAAAGTTGGAATTATTACGTGCTAGTTGCACAATATACTATATAAAGTTTTATTGGCTGCTGATTACAAATATATTTATATTAAAAAATCTAAGAATTATTTTTTTCATTTTCTAAGATTGTAATATGTCAATGAAATAATGTAACCACTTTTTTGCTCTCTGCCAACTATTTACTTTGTAATTTTTACTGAATATTTCAGTAATTATTACAGTATGCTTTTTCTGTAGAAAATACTATATCTTCTATATGATAAATCTATCAATTTTTTGTTTCTTTTTATTTTATTTTTTTATTTTGTTTAATGAATACATCATAAATAATTTCTACATTTTATTTAGACATTCCATGCATTTAAAACATGATCGTATAATAGTTATATCTGTTGATATACCTTACACTGCTTCAACAAATAATTTGATAATCGATTTAGTTTTTTACCATTACATTTAGAAAGGATTAAACTATGATATGTCGAAGTTTTTTTTGTAAAATTATATTTGCAATTTTTTTTTAAATTTATGTATGTTAGTATTCTGGTCGTACTTGCGGACTTTGGCTTTGTTTACATGTTAAGTGTATATAGAGATCACAAAAGATAGTCAACAAAATAATACAAGATAACAATACAATACAGATTAACAAAATCATTGTCATACTGCCGCATTACTGATTGTCTGATATTCCGGTTATCTCTGCCTAAAAGATAGTAGTATGTGTCTGTAATGGTAAAAGTATTGAGATGTCTAATCCTTGGAAAATAAATTTTTGTTCTAGAACCTGGAAGTTTTTGAGCTATTTGAAGAAATTTGTCCTTATTCGTGTTTGCTTTTGTTGTTTATGTGTGTGTACACTGTAAGGTATTATATTATTAACAACTACAATTAACTGTAGACAGTGTAGTAAATACTACAAACTAAAATCAAAATGACATATAATATAGTGCATTTAAATCAGAGCAAAAAAATAAATCATAAAATTTGTTTTATCGCTTGCATTAGTTTAGTTGTTGAAGCAAAGATTTGTTATGTAAATGCTTGCTTAAAAATTTGTTTGTTTGCTCTAAATTAGTTGTACCTTTATAACGCAAAAGGAATGATATTATAATTATTTTAAAATAAATTGAAACGTGCAACTATTTGACATAAGAGCTTTCAACTACTACTGACCTTTCTATTTTATTTCTAAACTCTTTGTACACCAACAAAATTTTTATTGATAGTCACAATTTTTTTGTTTTAATAAATCATTATTGTCTTCTAAATCTATTTTGCTATAAAACTAATTTTGTAAACGTTTAACGTTCTTTTAATTTGGCCAGAAGAATATTATTTGAAATGTCTATATACAAATAAGTTTACATCCAAAAAATAAATCTTTTTTTTTTATTTCAATGTGATCTTTAGCATTTAACAACACAAAAATACCTTTGAGTGTCAACGAGTGAAACCACACTTGCTAAAACTATCACATTAAAGACTAGCAGCAGTCTGTAAACATTGACACTGAATATTTGCGGCTTATAAGTTTTGGAAAATACTGAATTTGGAAGTTTTGGTCTTACATCTCTGAATCATCATTAGTGAATATTTGTTAAAATTCTTAGCAAGCCTTGTACTACGAGTGAATTTTTGTGGTAATATGTCTTGTATTTTGTTTGAACATGTCCATAAAAGTATCTATAGATCTACAGAGAATGCTACATTACGCCGTTGTTGTATAGTATTGAAGTCATTAGACAATTTTGGGTCGGCATGTCGGCATTTTCTTATGCTTATATTTAATTATATTTAATACAAAAACAAATATAAATTTTATATATATGCAAATACTGACCAAAAGTAAAAAAATTGTTTACATCAATTAAGAAATCTTGGTTTTCTAGATTTTTTTAAAGCTATATTAACAACATCTCCACTCTAAAAGACAAATTAAAAAAGATTTAGATATAAAATTGTTGTTTAGTTTAATATTTGGTACTGATGATACTTTGGATTTTAATTTTAAAACAGTAAGAAAATGAGTTTTTTTAGAGTTAAGATTGGTCAAGTTAGGAGTACCCACTTTTGGTTTTGCATTGAGGTTTTTGCTTATATATGCTACAGATTAGAACTTAAAAACTTTAAGACGCTCAGCCATAGCTCCCATCTAAAAAACTAAGAATAGTACTTTTAGTTATTTGAAGAAGTTCATTAATGTAAATCAAATATAAAATCAGCAAAAAAGTAAAACCTTGGAAAACACCAGCATTTATAATTTTAAGGTCAGAGTTATAATCATCAATTTTATCTATACATTTTCTATTATCAAGTAAGCAATTGATAAGACTTACAGATTTGTGATCAAAACTTATATAATAGAACTTGTTAATACAATTAAGATGCTATATTCTATCAAATGCTTTGGAAATGTCTAGAACATTTTGCTTTTTATTAACTGCATGTTTTGTCAGAATTGAGTACAAGTACTTTTGTTTTGGTTTAATAACAAAGAATGGAACAAGTTTTTGATGACATTCTGCATAGTTTTTATACGGTTTTCTGCTGCAATACGTGGATCCTCAGAATATAAACAATAAATATCAAAATCAAAATTATTAAGAAGTTGTTTCATTTTTACTATGTTTATCTTAGAATAATGATAAGATGATGCGCAGTTTAGGTTTAGTAAAAGTAAAAAGAAATCAATTATATTAATTAAAACTTTGCTTAATGAGTGAATGATCAGAGTTTTCTAAACCAGCTTCAACAGTAGTTGTTGTAATCTCTGGAATAGTTGAAAAAACAGATTTAATATACTTGGTTCACCAAGAAGTCCATTGCGAGGAAAAGATGTAGGTTGCTGAATAAGTTAAGTAAGTAAGCAGCAAAAATTATAGTTTCTTGTCCGGATAGTGTTGAAGACGAGTGACTTATCCATTCAGTAGTATCTACATTAATATCTCATAACAAAATTATTTCAGTTTTTCTATAATTATCTTGAAAAAGCTTCTCAAAACTTTTAGAAAAGTAATCAAAAAAGTTTGGAGTTACCCTATTTGGAGAATGGTATGTGCCATTACAAAAATAGTCTTTTTGGTTATAACTAATGCCCTAAATTCTATACGTCTTTAGTCTAAAATATGCTTGTTATTTGTAAGATGTAAGCACAAATACCCTGTTAGTCATCAAATGAGTTTTCAAGATAATAATAGGAATCTACTAAATTAAAACAATCTGAATCTTTATTCTTACTTTGTTTTCACTCAAAAAGAGAATAAGGAGTTTTCTATGTTTGAGATACTAATAAACAAAATTTATTTTTTTTTTAGTCTACATGTAGAGAAATTAACTTATAAGACACAAACTAAGTCAATGTTTGGTTGATTAATTTTGTTAGTGCAAGTGGCAAAGCTTTGTTCCGATAATTTAATTGTATTATCCATGTCCAAAAATAATGTTGAGTTGTCTATATATGGGTCCTGTACTTTTGACTTCTGCTGCCCACCATTGCTTTGATTATCGAAAGCTATTGCACATGTTTTTTGCAGTACTCAACTAATAGAGTAGACTAGGGTACTAGTCTGATCGTACCCGCCCCCATACAGTTTTTCTGTTGACAGTAACGGTGCATTACTATCCGATGTTGTCACAATTTGGCTAATATACAACAAATGCAACCATTGCCTAGTCCTATTGTGTTGAGCAGGCTTGCAATATTTTAAACAAGCCAGTATCCTTAATAATATTAGCAATTTTTGCTTTGTGTTTGCTAGTATACCGTTGCCCGTGTCACTACCACTAGGAGTTAAAACAATTCACTAAAATTTTGTAAAACATGCAATACCAAACATTTACTTTCTCAAAACATTTTGCTGATACTGTTGTAAAAGTTGAATAATCACTAAATAAAGTTGATAAAAAAGAATTTATTAATCAATTTTGTTTTTCTATTTTTAAACAAAATCCCGAACGACAACGTTGGTTTACAAATTTTTGGTTCTATTTAGTTCTTTAATTATGAAATTTTGTTGTTGATAGATTGATTGCTTTACTTTATAACAATAATTTTGATTTTTTTGTACTAACTAACACCAACACCATAACTATATCATCTTCATTTATGACCTGTGCAACTATTTTTTCAAAAATGGAGCATTAATAAACTTATCTATCTATCTAGCAATCATTGTTTTGTTATATATTTTTCTTCCGATTTTTACGTCTTCCGCGGCATCAATTTTTTTTATTGGATTACGTACTGCACGTCGAGTTACGTATACATCTAAATATTTCTTGTTAATTATTTCATTTGCGTATTGACAATTAACATTGCCAAATTCATTACATTTAACTAGATATATGCGTTGTTCTAAAGTTAGCGTTGCAGTATTTTAATAGATAATTTTAAGAAAGCAACAAATTACTTAGACACTTAGACATTATCACATTGACATAATGTTTAGGTTTTTTTTACATTGTTTTAAATAAATAGTTTATTTGCAATTTTATAATTAAAAAAGCCTAAAAACTCATGCATTTCTACAAAAATAATTTAGAGAAAGATTGAATTACAAAAATCTTGTTAATTTTACTTTTAATGTGTTTAAATTGGTTGACTGTTATTTACTTATTGTAACTTTAAGCCCGTTTGTTTTAATATTATGTTTAAGTTTTCTAATTTATTTAGTTAAATGTTGAGAATATGTGAATTCTGATTGCTTTCCATAAAAACTCTACAATTTTGACATAACTTTAATTACTAAATTAGACAAAAATATCACCTTTCTGATAAAATGTTAAAATTTCTGAACTTACTAGTGTTACAATGTTAATGTAGTTACAATGACATTAAAAACATTTGTTTTTAATGACATTTTTAATCAACAGATACTTAAATCTTAGTTCAATTTTACGTTTTTTTTTTTATTTTTTGAACATTTGTATGTTCTGATTATTTGTATTTTTTAAAATAAACAAAACTTTTTATAAAGAATAATATTGACACAAATAAAAGAGTTATTAGGTGCTTTCCATTTACCACTATTTTCAGTTATTCTTACTTCATCTTACTTTATCTTACTTAATAGACCGTTCCATTTGTTCAATACCAAGTAAGCTATTTAAAAATGTATAAAATTGTAAACAATGACAACAAGTAAATTTAAATTAAAAAAAGAACAAATATTTGTGAGGTTAATACTCCCTTGGCTTACCTTAGCTTACCTTACAAAAAGAAAACACCTATTATCTGGGGATACATTGTATGTCGATCAACGCCTTCTAAATCTACACCATTGTTATTAATTCTCTGTTTCAGAAGTTTAGGAAATTGCACTTGCTTAACTTTTATTTATTATTAGTCATAACTTTATACAAATAAGTAAACATTTTTTTCAGGTGAAAAACTTATATATAAGTAACTTAAACATTGATTTAACAAATGCTGATTATGGAACGAAATCTTAAAAATTGTCCCTATCTTCTTAATCATAAAAGTTCATAAAATTTTAGACTACGCTTTCGTAAATTTCACTACAAGAAACGCAGCAGAAGATGCAATGAATGCAATGCAAGGTAATTGAACATAATAACCAATTCTGTATTTTTTTACAATTAAATAAATTTTAGGAATGCTTATCAATGGTGAACCAATTGAAATTACTTGGGCACGTCCAAAGTGTTACAACAATACTGATGTTTACCCGTAAGTAATACTAATCAATGTTTTGAATAACTAATAATAATTGCAATTAAAAATATATCAAATTTTAGATTATTGCCACCAAGACTCAAGGAACATATGCAAGTCCGTAAAACAAATAAAATTAAATCAAAATACGTCAATTCTATAAATCTCCCAATGTCTTATGAAAACAGTAAAAAATAATAGCACCTCTACTATTGTATTCTATCTCTTATTGGTAAGTTATTTTTTTTAGTCAATTAAGTTACTTATTTTGTTCCTTTTAGTATCTTTAAAATGAGTTAAATATGAATCATGAATTGTCAATTTTAGAAATTCAGAAGACACCAAGATTACAAAAACCAGATTCATATTACTACAACCCTTGGGCTTGGACTTAAGTATTATTTTAGCATGGATTTATCATAATGTTATTTGTTTTCAATTATAATTGCTTGTCAATTGTGTGGATTATTTATATTTAAACAATACAATATGTACACTTAACCATGACTTCTTTTCCAATTAGTCACCATTTTTTTAAGCGAGTTAATTCATTTACTCGTTATATTGTGCAAGTAGTCTATACAAACACTTGAGGTATTTATTAGTAAATAAACTATTTAAAAATAAAAGAAAAAATGTATATCTATATGTTAAAAAAAAAATTGTAAAATATTTAAAGGTAGCAGTATGAACCAAAATAAACAAATAATCTTATTAAACATTGGTCCGCAAAATAACGGTTTTGAACATAACAAAGTTTATTCTTTAAAAAAAAAACAAAAAAATAAAGTTACATAAGATGTTTGAAGTGTCCTCTTTTCATTTTCAAGCAAGCACGACATAAGGAGTACCATAAACCAACGTTTTTAAATATCCGCAAAGAAAGAAATCTAAAGGGTTTAAATCAGGCAATCTTGCAAGTCATAGAACAGGTCCGCACCTTTCTACCCATCTACGTAGAAAAGTTTGATATAAATGCTTTCTAACGGCAATCAACAAATGAGCTAGAGCAACCTCGTGTTGGATTCACATATGTTGTCTATGGTTAATAGTAATGTTGTCAAAAAATCATACATTGTGTTCTGCATAAAGTTTAGGTAAGCAGCGCCTGTTAATCGGTTTGGTAAATCAACACGGCCTAGAAACATGTCGCCTAGAAACATATCGCCTACAATACTCATCAAAATGTTTAGTAAAAAACGTGTCTAGAGCACGGCAATTTTAGTTAGCCCAAGTTAACCAAAATTAATAAATCAATTTTATGTGAATCCGGTTTCATCCGAAAAAGAATATTAGCAAGAAAACAGGGGTGTTATTTGTAAGGATAGAGTACGTGTTGATTGAAAACTAGTGAGCGTAGAATGATTTATTAAGAATCATCTTACAGCCAGACACGAATAGTGTGGCCTCTATAATAGGCAAATTAATATACACAAAAATTATGTTGAATGTGGTTACACTTATGTTTTTGCCTGTTTTAGCATTTCTTAATCCCAGAAGAACGTCGCCCATGGAATGTTTAAAATGTAAGCGCAAATAAAAAATGCCAAACATGTCACGACCCTCTAACGGTCAAGCACATTTTGGAGGAATGCCGAGCCTACCTTCCACACCGTAATCGGCTCGAGCTCCCTAACAACGTTTTATCAAATAGAGAGAAGTCTATGGGAAGGTGCGTCCAGTTTTTGAAAAACGCAGGACTCCTCAAACAGGTGTAACCAAGTTTTGTGTTGTCTTATAATGATTTTGGTGTTAATTTATTAATTTATTTTTATTGATCAGATTGAGTTGTTTAAAGCATCGTAGTCTTTTACAACTTCGGTGCAATCTGTGATATTAGGTTTAGTTAGTTTTTAGGGTCTGGCATCGAAGCATTTTACAGCTTCGATGTCATCTGTGATATTAAGTTAGGTTGTGATATTAGGTTAAGTTGTTGATATTAGGTTTAGTTACTTTAGTTTCTAGGGTCTGGCATCGAAGCCCTTTACAGCTTCGGTGTCATCTGTGATATTAGGTTAGGTTAATGGATAGGTACTAGCATCAAAGTTTTTTACAAATTTGTTGTCATTTGTGATAGTAGGTTCTGTGATATTAGTTTTAAATTTAGTTTTTAATTTTAACAACTGTGATATTTGATTTAGTATTTATCTATTTATTTATTTATTTAACCATTTTAATGTGTTGTTTTGTCTTCCTCAGGTCTATAACCTGAAGTTATTATTATTTAAACAAAATAAATAGCTAATGACCTTAGTAGTCGACGCTAAAATACAAAAATAAAATAAAATAAATTTATAAAAAAGCAACATACGCTTTGATTACACATTGCAAGAAAAATTTAACAAAATAATCATAAAATTGAAAGAAAACAGAACACCCGGGTTTGATAAAATTACCAACAATCTAATAAAGCAAAACAAAAAAATTCTAACACAGATATTACTACAAATAATAAATAGAGTTATTGAAACAGATATATATCCATGTTATATGAAACAAACAATAATATCGCCCATACATAAAAAAGAAGACAAAACAAAACCAGAAAATTATCGACCTATATCACTACTATCAACATTAAACAAAATACTGGAAAAAGTAATTCATACTAGATTAACTGAACACATAAACAAAAACAATATAATTTACAAACAACAGTATGCTTTTCAACAAAATTGTGGAACACAAACAGCTGCATATGATCTCATAGACTATATAAAGCGTAAAGTGGACCAAAAAGAAACTGTGGTAGCAATATACATCAAAATGAAAAAAGCATTTGATAACATATCTAAAACAAAACTTATAAAAAAACTAGAGGCAATAAAAATAAAAGACATAAAACAACTAACCTAACCTAACCTAACCTAACCTAATAGACACATACCTTAAAAACAGACCACAAAGAACAAAAGTATACCACAAGAAGGAGTTTTGCCACCAACACTATATATATTATACACAAACGATATATTAGAACTTAGTCTACACGAAACGCTCTATATATGTATATGCTGATAATACATGCATTATATATTCAGGAATAAAAAATAAAAAATTAGGAAGACTTATTAAAGAAGACATCAAAATCAGAGACATAGTATTACAACAATCTGTTGACCATCAACAAAACAAAAACAGAATACATGATTTTTAACAACAAGAAAGAAACATCCCCTATTACAATAGAAATAAATTGTAAAACTATTAAACAAATAAAAGAAGTAAATTACCTGGGCCTGAAAATTCAAAATAACCTTAAATTGCAACAATTGCAGCTATAGGAAAAATGAAAGCTACCTACCAAACAACTCAAAAAAGTCTGTTTATCATGCAATATTTGCATCACATAGCAAGTACCTAAACCATATTTGGAGAAACACAAGCAAAACAAACATTAACAAATTACAAAGACAAAAAATAAATTTATTAAAATTCTATATACACTAGATAGAAAAACACTTACTACTGAACGATACAAGAAAGAACTAAATATAAATAAGATAATAGCCTTGAACAATATACTATTGCTATATAAAATAAATCACAAAATGATAAAAAGCAATATAAAAATACATACAAACAAAGACATCTACAACCATCTAACAAGAAGAAAATCACACATAAGAACTACAAAATATACAACAGTCAAATGCAGACAGACACCAACAACAAGCACCATAAAGCAATACAATAATCTGCGAACATATGTAAAAACGCTCAATTACGTACCGTTTAAATTAAAAATAAAACACATGTTACTACATGACAAAATATAAATAAAACAACAAAAAAATCAACTCAAAGAAGCCCTCAATACCAGTAGCCTGAGATAGAAATGAACACTTGCAAACCTCAGGACGATGAAAAAGGGATGAAACCAATCTTTTTTTTTAAATTTATATATTATTAAAATACATTTTTGTTTTTATTTTTATTATTACTAGATAGTTTTAATTTTAATTCTAATTTGATGTATGTATAATATTAACAAAAAAATTCTCTTTAAAAAAAAAAATTTAAACTGAAGTATTTCATATCTCCGAAACCGTTGCTTTGCGGACTTATGTTTATTACGCCATTTTTACCTATTTTGATTCATACTACTACTTCTTCAAAAATGTTACATCTTTTTTTACAACACCTTCTATATAAATCTAACAATGATATTTGAGCAAAAAATCTAAAATTACCAACACCATTTTATGAAGCAGATTAAATTTTGATTTATAAATATAAGCAAGATAATTGCACACACATACCAAAAAAATGTATTAAGTTATTTTAACACGTGCATTATTAAACGGCAGATAAACTGTCATCAATTTTAGATATATACATTTCAGTTGTACGTCTCATTATACAATAATTGTAAATTAACATATTAAGTTTTAAAGTATTTATGCTTTTCCAGCTGCCAATTACAAAGCAACATTTCAAGTATTAACATAATTGTGAGTCTATTTTATCGGCTCACAATTATGTGCACTAAATGAATTTCAAACTACATCAATTCTGGAAGCGTTCCTTTAAATCTTTTAATGGTTATAAAAACGGTTCTTTATTAACGAGCCATTGGTAAATAAAAACAAAATTTTTATTTTTGGTGCGCTTTACTGTTTAATTTGTTCCCGGTAAGTAATCCTTTTTAAACCAATTTAAATTTGATTTATTATTTTGTAGTTGTTAAAAAAAATTAAATATGAATCAAGTATTGTCAAACAATAATTTAAATTTAAATCATGTATTGCCAAATCTAAAGATAAATTTTAGAAAACAGATTTATATTATTATCCAATGAACTCAACAGTTTTCAAACTTAGTACAATTAAAAATTGTTTGTGCATGCATTTTTTATAACGTTATTACTCATTTTCAAATATAATTATTGGCATTTGTCTTTAATTTTAAAGTTAGTTTTGTCAATTGTGTAGATAAATAGAATTTAAACAATATAATAAGTAAGTATGTTTTTTTTTTCCCTTAATTAGGTACCAAAGGTCCCTACTAACACATTTTTAGGTTATGTTTTCATTTTCCACATTACGTAAATTTGTAACAGGTTATTTTGCTGCAACACATAAAAACAAAATTAAATGAATATTATTTTTCTATTAAAGTTTATACTTATATTTTAACTTTCATAGTATATCGTCCTATAGTATCAAGATGGCATGCGGTATAGTTGGCTGACAAAGCTGAAAGTGTCTTAACATATGCACATTATTATTTTTAATATTTATTTTGTTGTTCCTTTTTTGCATGCAAGGAGGGAGGTATGTACATATACAGGACTTATTGATTCGACCCACTTATTGCTCTAGTATCTGAATATCTTATACAAAATGTTTTGTTACAATCCAGTTGCTTCTCATCCTTAACTTTAATCCTTATTCCACTTTTGATTATATATTTTTTTCTCCCTGAATGTTTTAATTCCTTATTTCCTACCTATTATTTTTATTTTACTTAACCTATAAATAACACATTTGAATTTAATACTTTCATCAACTTAAACTAGTAATTTTTGCTTGTAATTGATATTATTAATAATTTTTATTCATACCTTTTGTTGTTATTAAATTTGGGAGTAACAGCTTTGTCGTTTTTTGAGGAAACGAGTAGTGCCATACTCATTGGTAACTGGATATCTATTAAGATAAAGTTTTGCCACACCTTAGATTGAGCCATATTGAATTGAAATCATTAAAAAAATTAATGATCGGTGGTACTTACTTCACGTTATCCACAATATTGATTTTGAATAGCCAACGGGATTGCAAAGGTCCAGATCTAAGTCAACTCAAAAGACATACATCTATTTTAAAGTGAAATAGAAATTTCTTAAACCAAGGTGTTTGGTTTATCACTTGATATAGCTGATTAAAATAAAAATTTTCTTTTGCTTTGGCAAATGATATAAAAGTGTTTTGCCAATAATTTAAGTTATCTTGCAGAAAGCTGACATAGAGGTCGCTGTAATTGATAGTAATATCATTACACCGCTTCTCATGTTCCAGTCCCGCCACATAATCTGCTTGTTTATTTTGACGTTTACCTTCATGGCTTGGCAACCAACAGAATTGAGTTACCAAACCTTTCAATCAAGAGTCATGTTTAAGAGTCAGAAAATATTATAGTTTTTGCCCAATTATTAGCCAACATCAAGCACACAGCTTTATAGATGGCGTAGAGTTCCGCGGTGAAAACAGATAAGAGGTTAAAAAGTTGTCCTGTTTTTACAACTTCAATGTCGGAATCCATACTCCAAACGCTTCTGATCGTGGGTTAAGTTGAACTGAGCCGTATGTTACAATTTAAGTGTAGTTGGGCCAGCGTTGAAAGAAAAAACGCAACATTGGTCATAGATAGAGATAAGGATTTAGAAAGAATAAAATTGTATCTAACTTGTATGGATAAAGGTTGGATAGGAGACACAAATAATTTTCAAAAAAAACTCAATCAATTGTTCATACTGAAAGATTTTATTAAAAGTCAAAATTATGAGAGGGCAACCTTTTGCTGGTCAAAAAAGATGGTTTACAAAAATGTGACATAAAAAAATAAGAAAGACGTCCGGGTATCCTCCCCAATAAGTGGTAGCAACACATCTCAAAATGTTAATGCCATGGACACAAAATTTCTAAAGTCGTGGTTATAGACAATTTGTTGTCAAATGTGACACCAAGAAATTCGGACAATAGGAATATTATAAACACTAGGACAGGCATTATTAGTTATGATATTACGTGACCGGGCTTAGAAAAACACTGACCTACAAGAGATAGTTCTAAACTTTTGCTAACAAAGCAATTGAAGTTATGTGTTAAAACTAGATTAATGTTACAAATAACACTGTCTGGGAACTAGCCAGATAAATAGATAGCAAAATTATCTGCATAAGAAATAATTTTTACCAAAAGTATAGAGGAGTGTACAAAGTCATGTATGTACATGTTGAAAAGCAAGGGGCTCAAATGGCTGCTTTGTGAGAGTTTGATAAAAGAAATAACAAACCCTTTTTCTGCGGATGTTCCTGACAAGTTGTCACGGCTTCTTTACTTAAGCGCGTTCACTGCTCTCAGCTTCTATTTAGTCGGCGCGGGGTGTGAGTTGAAAGGTTTAATTAATTAAAAATAAACGGGCTTGGGCGCCAGTCAACAGTTCAAGAAAAATTGACAGAGGGGAAAAGAATAAACCAAAATGCATAACACATAATAATGTATATTCAATAAAAATCTGGTCATTTCAAAAAACAATAAATTATAATTTCAATTACTTCTTATATTGTAAGCAATTCATTAAACAAAAAACTAGCCTAGCGCCTTATGATGGATGGGAATAAACGTACCAGATTGTGATCTCGTGGCAATGTTGCAGTGGAGTCAACTTTAGGTTAACAAGTTTAGGTTTATGGGCTACCATCGATAATTACGGCTGGGTTCGTGTATATGGAACTATTATTTCTCTTAGTATAGTCTGGCTACTGTGTTCACCATAAACACCATGTTTTTCCTGCTTGGACTTGTTTCTATTAGTTTCTTCACAATCACAGGTACCACAACAAATTTTTGAAAAATATAAATGCATTATTGATCAAAATCAGTGACAAATATAATAATATAATTATTACAGGAGATTTAAATGTAGATTTTCTAATATCAAGTTCTAAAAAAAATTTACTGTTTGATATATTAAACTCTTTCAATATACTACTACTAAATAATGTGATAAACCTAAGCAAATATCGTTAAAACTAAATAAAATTTTAATAGAAGATGACAATATCATTGCTAAAACATTTGTCAATTATTTTTCAAATTTAGCTGAGATACAAATTAATAAACATTTCAACATGATTCCTAAACAGGCATACACTTCTTCAACTCTTAAACTTCCTAATACGTTTTTCATGGAGCCAATATCGCAGATCGAAATTTTGAAAACAATATCCAACTTCAAGAACAAAAGTTCATGCGGTTTTGATAATATAAATATTATACTGATTAATCATGTTGCATTATTGATATTTTACACATATTATTTAATTTTGCAATTAAAAGTAGCATCTATCTAGAAGTTTTGAAAACAGCCTTAATTACGCCACTTTTTAAAAAGAGAGACTCTTTAATATTAACTAACTACAGAGGCATTGCAATTGTATCCACCATATCTAAGTTTTTGAACGAATGATTAATTTTCTTGACAAATATCAAATACTACACCCATCGCAACATGGTTATAGAAAAAATCACTCAGTCGAAACAGCGGTAATTGCATTTTCAAAGTACTTGTTTGAACAATTAGACCAAAACGTACATGTTTTTGGTTTTTTTGATATATTAAACATAAATTTATTAATAAAAAAATTAAATATAGGTTTTAGAGGTTCGTTTTTAAAATTTATAGTCTTATTTGAGAGATCGCAAAATTAGAGTCAAATTAAACAATCACATATCTGATAAAAAAACTGTAAATTACGGTGTGCCACAAGAAACAGTATTAAGTCCTCTTCTCTTTTTACTCTTTTTAATGAGTTACCATCTCTTTTTGATGATTTCAAACTAATAATGTATGCGGACGATATGTCAATCGCGGTAAGCGCTAAGAATCTAGATGAATTAAATTATAAATCGACTAATATAATTAAAAGGTTATATACTTGGTGCGAAAATAATATGTTGATTATTAATAAATCAAAAACCACGTGTATGTATTTTAGTAATGGTCGTCCTACACTTGTTAATCATAAGATTAATATTGATAATATAGAATAGTCTATCTATTTCTTTTAGATTTTTAGGACTTTCCTTAGATTATGACCTTGGCTTGCAATCTCATATTGATAAAGTATGCAATCAGCTAAACAAATCTTTCTACGCTATTTTACAACTGAAAAATACTATGAATTTAAAAGCATTAATTGACATATATTATGCTTTAGTGTATTTTCATTTGAATTTTAATATAATGTTCTGGGGTAATTCGTCTAAATGCCAGAGAGTTTTTGTTCTACAAAAACGAATCATACGTTTAATTTTCAATTTAGAAATGAGAAGCTCATGTAAATCTTTTTTTGAGGATAACTAAATCATGACTATCTCAAGTATATATGTATATAAAATTCAACTGTATGTAAAAAAAAATATTAGTTCATACCAACAATTAGGTGATAACCATAGCTACAATACAAAACATTCTCCAAAATTGTTAAATATTAAACACAAAAGTATTTTTTTTGAAAAAAAAATTATATTATAATGAGTTTTAACATTTTTAAAAGAAATATTAAGAAAATTTTATCACAAAATGGTTTGTATAACATTGATGATTTTTACAATATTTTTAACATTTAATAACATTTTAATAATTTTTTATTATTTTTGTCTTTTAATATTGTTGGTTTTTATTTTTTATTTTATATATATATATATATATATATATATATATATATATATATATATATATTTACATCAACCAAACTATAGAGCGTCCATACATTGTCCTTTTACGCACTTTGAAGCGTCCGAGAAGAATAGAGCGTCGTATACGGACGCCAAAAGGAAACCTTTATAAATCGATTCTGCGCATCAAGACGAGTCAAAAGATACATATAAAAAAAATTCAGTCCAAGACGCTCTATATGGCGATTTGTGTAAAAATGTATATTTTCGTGCATATTTTTAGTTCACACCATTTGCCGCAAGGAGGCGGTAAAGAGCTTGGCGTATATTTACAAGTATATTTCTCTGTACAAAAAATGCATTACTAAGCGTCCGCGTAATATGGCAACACAGCATTTAAAATATCGATCGCAAGTTAAAATTAGAATTACTTTTTCTATTTATAGGCACGTCGGCATATATTATCTAACGGACGCCAAATTGTATATTTACATTTTATTTTTACAATTTATTTATATAATAATTACTAAAGAATTGAAAACTCCCGGTTACAATAATAATATAAGATTTTGAATATGTAAAGTGGCGTTGTAAAAATTTTAATAATTAAAACACAGGTGGTTTTGGATTTTAAAGATTTATTTGAAAATAAAAAAGATTTGTTTGTTGTTTGCCCGGTGCTGTGTTGGGCCGGGTTTTGAGTAATCTCCCGGAAAAAGTTTCCCGGTGAGAAGTTACCCTAGGTCGTCTGTGTGAGGTTATCGGCTTCGCGGGCAGTGACGCCGGGAAGGCCTCGGTTTAATATACCGTGGCAACCAGGAGTTCCGTGGTCGAGCGGCTTTAAGACTGCATAATGTCCGTGTAAGTGGCCGTTCAGAAACACAGCTGCGGGGGCTGAGTTTGCAATATAATTAGTTTCTTACTTTGATAGATGATTAGTTCTTATGTAAAACCGGCGGGCGGAAGCCTGTGCTGCTCGATCTAGTTACAGACTAACCGATTTTTATGCCTAAAAGCCTAACGGGTTAAAAACTGTAAATCCCTGCAAGTTGCAAGATGAATTTGACGGGCAAAATTTGCTTGGCTTGGTTGCTAGTTAATGCCGGGCGAGCAAAGTCGTTTGTTGTATAACTATGGATTTAAATAAAATTCAGTAAACTGAGTTTGCCAACTGTAATGGTATTATCAAAATTAATTAATGAGGTACCAAACTCAACTGTGTTAAAAAATTACATAATTGCAAAAGTGCAAAATTTTAATATTTATCACAAATATTTGGGTTTAAATAATAATGTAATAAACAACAGTCTAATTTTGGCATCAAAAAAAGAATCGTAGAAATCGCATCGCTCTGGGACGTTCAAAAAAGATTCTGATTTGTTCAGTAAGTTCTAATTTTTTTGTTCAAAACTGTAATGCAATTTTGAGAGCAGCAATAAATTTGCAAGGCTCGAATAAGCCAGAATATTCTCGACACTAAAAATCAGAATTGATCCAACCGAGCTGTGACGGTCAAAACGCATCCGTTCAACTCAAACGAGTCGCGCTTAAAACTCCAAAAAGTGACCCGTCTGACTTGGATAGACGTAGCTTGGTAACGGTTGCAGCTAGATAGTTTATTTGTTGAAAAGCTAATAAACTCAGCTATCTTCATTTTTCTTTTAAATAAACTGCCCAAATTTTGTCTAAACTTTGTTCCAAACTTTACCCAAAAAAGTCATCATTTGCACTTCGGACCATAAATCTTAAACCAAAAATTAAAAAAAATTCTTAAACAGGATGGTTTTCAAAAAATAAAAAAATTTCAACAAAATTTTTGTTTTAATTGGAGTCGTCGGATTTTTAGTCATGTTTTCCCGTTTCAATTTGCCCAGCCAAGCCCAGGCCCCGTTGCAAGGCCCAAGTTTACTAAAATATTTCTGACATTAAAAATCAGAAGTGATTCGACCAAGCAGTAACGGTCAAAGCACCTCTGTGCAATTCAAATGCGTCGCGCTCAAAACAACCCCAAAAGACGACCCGTCCGACTTGGACCGACGTAGCTAAGTAACGGTTGCAGCTAGAAAGTTTGTTCTAATCGGAACCGTCGAATTTTCTTGTCTTAGATTGCAGAGCAAACCCGAGAACACCATTAAATTTGGAAGACAAGTTAGCAAAAATATTTCTGATACTAAAAATTGAAAGTGTTCCGACCAAGCTGTGTCAAAGCGCTTCAGTGCAATTCAAATGCGTCCCGCTTAAAGTAACCCCAAAAGCGTGATTTGCCCGACTTGGATCAAAGTAGTTCGGTAATGGTTTTAGCTAAGTTCTTTTTTTTGTCGAATAGCATCTTTATGATTTATTTTTTAAATAAATTGCCCAAATTTTGTTTTAAATGTTGCTCCAAATTTAACTCAAAAAAGTCTCTTTTTGTACTTTTGACCAAAAATGTGGGCTAAAAATTTAATTTCAAAAAAATTCTTTGACAGAATGGTTTTTAAAGAATTAAAATACTCAAAAAAAAATGTATAGACATAACTTTCTTGTTCAACGTCGCGGAGCAAATCAGAGTGTCCTAATAAAAAAAAAAATAAAAATAACGTTGAGTTCCAGACTCATCATTTCAGGGTAGCTTTGGTAGATTACAAAATGCAAAATAATAAAATTGTTTTGATGAGTAGTTAGACGTCCTTGTATATAGTAATATCTCCCCTCCCCAACAATGAGTTGGCACTCGATCCCGTTTATAAATGGTCTATCCCAACAAATTAAACATATTGTAACAGATGATTCCACAAAAATTACATTTAAATCAGAAAAAACTATTAATAAACTGTTCTCTACTCTAAAAGATAAAACACCATTTCTTCAAACTAAATATACAATATACAGCATTCCTTGTAATAATTGTTCAGTTAACTACATAGGACAATCCAGTCAAAAACTAATTGATAGAATTAACCAACACAAAAGAGATTGTAGAAATGGATCAATTAATACAGGTTTTTCAAATCATCATTCTCTAGAAGGACATAATTTTAACTTTGATAATACAAAAATCTTAGATATTGAACCTTTATATAAAAAAAGACTAATAGGTGAAATGATTCACATAAAAAACAACAATTCTTGTAACTTTCAATTAGATAGTACAAATCTAAGTAGTATATACCATAATATAATAAAATTAAAAAAATGACTTTCTTTCGGTCTCAACAATGTCTCTCAATAATTACATAAATAAATAACACCCTGTATACAATGTGAGTTGGGTTGCATATATGTCTATATAGTATCCTCTATTCATGTTAGTTAGTTGAAAAAGTTTGCCATGCGGCATTTCGACAATAACCTCAAAAAAGAATAAAACATGGATTCTACAATAAAGAAATGAATAATAACCTGATGTTTCCATTTTCAATATACTGGCCGTATATATATAATATAAAACAAAATGATACATTTTAAAAGGAATTCAATACTAGATTTATTGGTAAGATTAGTTATGTAATTGTCCTTAATTTATTATTTATATATTTCAAAAAATGTTTTTAACGTGTAATTAGTATATTAAGCTGTAATTGTTATTGTAAGTGTGTTTCCATTATAGTTTCGACTGAAGAAGGAAAATGTTTAAATTTCCGAAACGTCTCGATAATAAAGATTCACTAAATAAGTTTTAAATAATTGTCCGTTTATGCCATCCAATCCTATTATTATAATAAAATTGTATTTGCTCTTTCTTGGAAACAGTACCGTCCAAAAGTTTAGAAGTTATAAAATTTATCAAAAAAGTGGTCCCAAATCGAAATAATGCAAAAATTAAAATGACGTCACTAAATCTCTTCTCTAATGATTAGAGTAGCATGTAAAGATCAAAAAATACTGAATACGAATATTGTATTTGCTCCTTCTTGAAGCACAGTGGTGCCCAAAAGTTTATAAAATTGAAATTTCACAAAATGACTTGAGTTAGCATAAATAAAAAATTCAACAACAATACGATTATTGTTCTAAGTAGGCTGATATGATACAAATTAAAAAAATATATTTGAGGATTTTGTTGTTTTATTTTAGTTTTACTTGACTGCTTATGAGTCAGTTGTACTTTCTGATCTGAAGGATTTGGCTGATGTGAATAGTTTTAAATATATATAATAACAATTTTTTAAAATTAAATATTTATGATCAAAAAATTACTTGAGTAAGTATATTGTCAAAGTGTTGATTGATTTGTGATAAAGAATTTGTGAAAATGGTTTCTCATACAACTACTACTATATATATAATATATATAATAGTCAGTTTTAATTGTATGTATTGTGGAATTATTTTTTTTACACACAGAATATGATTTTTTTTCCACGTTAATAAAAACACAGCTGAATTAATAAGACATTCAAATCCTAAATTTAATACTCAAGATTTACATTTTCCAAAAATTATATGTACCACTTGTTGTTTAGCACTAAAAGATAGAAAGAATGATAATCCTAAAAGAAACATTTCTACAATACCGAATTTTGAAAAAAATGTTTTTCTTAAAGGAACTCGAAATAAAATTGATTGTAATTGCTATATAAGTATAACTGCAAGAAAGAACTTTAGATCTGCAGTAATAAAAGGTAGAGAACATATAAAGTATATAAACAAATTAAGTTTGGTACGATAGCATCAGTAAATTATGAAAAATCAGTTCAGAAAATGAAAAAAAAAATCCTAAACCCAACACTGCAACAATTGTCTGCACAAAATGTTTCTCAACCATAGAAAACAAACAATCCCATAAATGTTCTTAAAAAGAAACAACCAGTAACATAACAAACAATATGGTTGCGGAACTGTCTGATCAGTAAAGAATTGCATCATACAGCAGCTCTAAAAAAAGAATGAAGAGAATTGTTATCAATCCCAAACAAATTAAAAAGATTTAGATCAGTTTGGAGAAATTATTAAATTATAAATCTATCTATATACAAAAAACAAACTAACTTTTTTCGGTCACCAACTGGTCAACGCAAATGTATTCCTGCCCATTTCTCTGAAGATATGAAGAATAGGAAATTAGACTTTGATTCCATTATAAAAATTGATTTCCTAGGTTTGATGTTGGTAATGGAAATTCAACCAAAACAATTAAAAAACCAATAGTGCGGGGTAACGTTTCTGAAATATTTGATATGGTAATTAATAAACGTGGAGAAAAGGGTATTGTTGACATTAAAATTATGGCAGATGGCATTTTTTTTTTTTAATATCTCTTAGCATATTACCTGAGCTAGAAAAAAACGCAAATGAAAGATTGTTGAGAACTTCGTATAAGAACAGTGCGGACTTAAAAAATTTGGTAAAGCTACAAATGTAAAAAAGATTATTTTGTTATGTATTGTTCCCGATGTAAAGGAAAGTTATAGAAATCTAAATTTAATGAAAATTGTTTTGAATGATTTCTCATTCAAGTTCATCGGCGATTTAAAAATAAATTTCATTGTAAACGGTCAACAAATTACTTCTGCAAAGTATCCTAGCCTATACTGCTATGTATAAATGCAAGAAAAGGTAAGCAACTGTTCTGAACATTATAATGAATTATTAGTTGGTATTGAAAATGACGAATTTAAGAAATTTCTTCAAAATATTTGGAATGGAAGTAATAAGAAATTTGCTATTTTAAGCAAATCAGTAGTGAATCTTCTACTCTTCAATGAATACGATGATGTAACTGTTATTCAAAAATTCATAGTTTGAAACAAATTAATAAAAAATTTAGATCGTAAACAAGCTCATCTTTAGCCAAAACAGTTAAAAATAATATCAAAAAATTACTATGGCAAAGTTTTTGCCAGAAATGCTTGCCGAACAATGTTGAAAAACTCCGATATTCTTGTTAGTGACAATATACTAGAAAATATCAGCTCATTGATAATTATTCCATTCGTATTATGTTTCAAATCAATGGATAAAATTGTAAATCTATGTTTCACTACATCAAAACCGGATGAAAAATCTTAAATTTAGAAATTGCTAACTTGAGAAAATATTTTGAAGCAACGGATTTTATCGAAACAAAACTTTATATTATTTTATACCAATAACCTCATGCGTTATATTACTTGAGTTTAGGTTTGGGTCGATGGTCGAAACATGCTGGTGAAACTATTCATAATGAATTTAAAACTGTATAGTCTCGTTATAATATCAATATAATTAATGATCCACGTTATGCGGAAAGATTAAAAAACGCAATTGTCGACTTTAATACATAACACATTTAATTTTGCAAACTTAATAACATTCTATTGTAAAGGGTTTTCCAATAAGAAGTTTCATTTTGAATAGCAGGCTATTTGGGCAGCTGTCAATTTTGAAGCTATTATCTTTTGACATTTGACAAGTAAAAACTACGCCGTTATTAAAAATGGAACGATACACGCTTCAACAATTGAAATTATTAAAATTTACTACAAAAATGGTGAAAATTTTTCAGTCACAGTTCGCAAAACTAAAACACTTTTTGGTCGTCGTAAAGCACCTTCTCGGCCGGCAATAGTAAACCAAGTGGAAAAATTTAAGCTGTTGGAACAAGTTTGTGATGTAAAGATTCAAAAGCGTGTGCAACGCTTAGAACACATGAGAATATTGCTGATGTAGCCCGTAGTGTTAAAGAAAACCCAGGTTTGTTGATTCCTTGTTGATCTATGGAATTAGACATTTTACAAACGACATTGAATTGTATTGTGCACTTTTGACTTAAGTCTTAAGGATTTTAAAATTCAGTTACCACAAGAACTCAAGTTGGTCGATCACCATAAACGTCGTTTCTTTGCTGATTGGGTCCTTCAAATGCATCAAAATGATCTAGAATTTCATCAAAAAATCATCTTCAGTGATGAGGCCCACTTTTACCTTGAAAGCTACGTTAATAAGCAGAATTGTCGCATTTGTAGCTCAGAAAATCCAAGAATGGTTGTTGAAAAGTCTTTGCATCCTCAACGTGTCACTGTTTGGTGCGGTTTTTAGGTTGGCGGTGTGATTGGACCCTACATTTTTAAATATGAGGCTGGTGCAATAAAGTAGAGTAGGGTAGAACGGGAAACGACGACTGCGCATCCTGAACCTCGGGCCGCGTTTGGTTACTGCCATTTTAGTTCATAAAAACTCGTTTGTTTACATTTAGGAACACGAATTAGGCAACTAACAATACTCGGTACACAGGTACGACTTCTATCTTTGCATGTAATTTAAGAGGGTTACCTAACTATAGAAATAAAAGAGCGGCATATTTAAGTAAAAATTTTATTGGTGATTAAATAATATAAGTTTATGCAGTTTTTGGCAAATATTTCCATCTGTAATTTTTTCAGTATGCAATTTAGATAAGTAAAAAAACCTAATTTTGCAATATGAAGCAGAAATTATTTTAATCAAAAAGAATATATGATTTGATTCAAATTCTGCTTCATAATAATGACTTTCTAATTCGGGAAATAACATGGAATGGTTTACAAATTTATTTAATATAGAAACAATAATTGTTTGCAAAAAATCTTTTTCTGGTGGCATTTTGTTATTTGTGACCATCATCACTTGTCGTATTAGCATCTCTGTTCGTTTGCATATCTTTATAACACCTTTGGAAGGCCATATTAAACCACCTAAAAATATATAATTTTAGTTTGTACAATTAATTTTTTAATTTACTTTTTTACCTTTATTCTTTTTTGACAAAAGTTTTGTAGTCCTTGAATCGTCAACAGTCATTCTTCCACATTCTAATGCCACAATACATTCACTGCATTTTAATTGCCGTTTTACCATCTTTACTACAAATCCACTTATATAACTGACTACGTTATCGGCATATTCCGTTAGCCGTGAATTGTATGACATAGAGTAGTCATGTTCTACAATCATTTCATCTCCGGCACTTAAATTTTACTTATTTGCAGTTGAAATGTCAATTAAATTATTACTCATAGACTAACTAGAGATAAATGATAATTATTTACAATAAACTTGCTTATATATTAGTCTGCGAGTAGAAAATAACTATGCAGGTACATTTCAAAGAGATTATAACATAATTAAAGGCGTAAATCTCTAAAACTTCCAAGTAATCCAATTATGTTATTATTAAAATATACCTGTGTTGTTTAAGTAATCTACAATAAAATTATTATAGATTGTTTCCTAAATTGAAAAACTATAATAAAGCAGGAACACTGGCAAATGTGTTTTTTTTTTTAGATAAAAACACTATGATTTATATTGCAAAATTATAATTGTAAACTTATATAAACGTAAATTATATTTTACTAAAAAATAGCGGATATAAACTATAAAAAATTTGCATAAACTTATATCATTCAATCACTTTTAAAGTTTTAATTTAAATATAGCGCTTCTTTATTTTTAAATTAAATGCAATGATAGATGTCGTGCTATGTACCGAGTATTATTAGTTGCCTAATTTGTGTTCCTAAATGTAAACAAAGCGTTTTTATGAGCTAAAATGGCAGCGTTCATGTGTGTCGGGTTCGCGCATTAATGCCCCTTCTACCCTACTCTACTTCATTGGGCTGGTGAACTGTTACGGTGAATGGATGGCGCTACCAAGCAATGATTAATGATTTTTGATGGCCGGAATTGAAAGATATTGCTGTGGACGACGTTTATTTTCAGCAAGACGGCGCTACGTGCCACACAAGCAACAAAACAATCGCAATTTTGCAAGAAAAGTTTCCTGGCCGTGTTTTTCTCAAAGAGATGATCACAATTGACCACCAAGATCTTGTGATTAGACATCTTTAGACTTTTTTCTTTGTGGTCACGTGAAAAACAAGGTTTATGCCAATGCTCTACAATCGATTCAAGACCTTAAAAATGAAATTTGTGAAGTTATCAAAGACATACAGCCTCAAATGTGCGAATTGGTCATGAAAAATTTCATAAAAAGAATGTGGTACTGCAACCGTAAGCGTGGCGGCTATTTGACTGATATTGTTTTCAAATGTTAATGGTATACCTTTCTCTTTACAATGAAATAAACATTTATTGATTTTTCTTAAAAAATTTCCCGTTTTTTTTTAATATCAAATGAAATGAAATGAAATAAAACCTCTTATTGGAAAACCCTATATTTCAAATACATGTTAATAAATTAAATACACAAATTATTTTGAGTAATACACTTAGACATAAACTGTAATTATTTAAAAACTTTTCAATTTTTTTAATTTTTAGTGTTTACAAACTTTTGGGCACTACTGTTTTTAAGAAGAAACAAATACAATATTTGTATTCAATATTTTTTTATCTTTGCATGCTAAAAGATTTAGTGTCGTCATTTTATTTTTTGCATTATTTCGATTCAAGACCAAATTTTCTATAAATTTTAATATTTCAAAATTGTTAGACGGTATTGTTTCCAAGAAAAAGCAGATACAATTTTAATATTCTGCATTTCAATTCAGGACACCTGTTAGAGGGCATCGTTGGATTTGCAAAGCCTGAGTTATCCAAAATGTTTCCGACACTAAAAATGCAGTGAATTTTATATTATTTTCTACTTAAATCTAAAAACCATGTACCCAAATGTACCCAAAGCCATTCCTGGCTACCTTTCCCTATTTTCCTGTTATTTATCGTTCTACCCATGACCTTCTTTTCCTCTCATTCTCAACCTGGCGGTAGGTAAAACGCAACTTTGTTTATGATGTCAAAATCAAATTCATGCCCCCAGTCCGTGCCGTCAGTTAAATTTGACAGGGGCTTCATAATCGGCCGGGTAGTAGCAGTAGTCAATTGTTCGGAAGTTGGTGCAACTGATCGGGTTGTGCCAATGGATAATGCTACCCGATTCCCGTCCGATGACAAATTGGATCATCCAGCTTCTTTCTCTGAAAAAAGGAAGAAGGTTGGCAAATCTATTTTGTCAAATACTGGTGCCAGTGATGAGAAGGCAGGACCTGTCCTTCGGTTCATCCTGGTCACTAAAGAAGAGGGCAACTTCAACAAAGTTAGCCCCTTGTTAATTAGTAGAGTCCTGTATGGACTGATTGGCGACACCAAATCTATCAAGAAGGTCAGAGATGGCCTTCTTGTGGAAACGGTTTCAGCCGCTCAGTCAACCAAACTTTTAAAATGTATTTGTATGGCAGATATAAACGTGAAAGTCTCTGCACATACAACTTTAAATACCTGTAAAGGCATTGTTTATTGCAGAAACTTTTTAAATTGCACGGTAGAAGAAATTGCAGAAAATATGAGTGGTCAAGGGGTAATCGACGTGCGTCGCATTTCTAGTATGCGAGACGGTAAACGCGAAGAAACCCCTAACCATATATTGACTTTTAACAGACCACAACTGCCCACCACCGTTAAAGGGGCTTTTTATAGTCTCCCAGTCAAGGCATATATTCCGGCACCAATGCGTTGCTTCAAATGTCAGAAGTTTGGACACACAGCTGCTCGATGTTCCAAAGAGCAGATTTGCGCGTGTGGAAAACCTCTGCATGATGGTAGCGAATGCGAACAGCCAATTACGTATGTCAATTGTGGAGGAAAACACTCTGCAAGATCACGTAATTGTCCGAAATACAAAGAAGAACTCGTTATCAAAGAAATAATGACTAAAAACAAACTGACATACTTTGCAGCAGGCAAACTGGTATTAGTCTCTACACCAACTGCCGGAATATCTTACGCCAAAGCGGCGACGAGCTTATTCGTCAACTTTTACCGCCTCTTATTGCTGCACTAAGCGAACAGATTCAGCTTCCTGCAGCAAAGAAACTACCAATACCGGTCATTAAGACCAACATGCCCCCACCAAATCCTCCGGGGCAACAACGGTTGAGGAGAAATGTAGTCTCCTTAACCAAAAATGTGGGGGAAGCACCCCCACACATTCTCAGGTTAGTCTTAAAACCGACCTGACCTAACTTGTTTTGGCAGATACGCCAAAACAAATAGATAAGGATCAGTCGGATCCGGGTAAACGGAAGCGGGATGGCCCTTCTTCCAGCAACGGTGACGACGAATCCAGTTCGGCATTAGAACTTTCTGTTGCCGACAGTGGCAGTAACAGAAGCAGAAGAAGAAGGAAACCTGGCTGGAAAAAGGGCGGATCACGCTCCCAGCTGTAGGCCTTCTATTATGTTTTATAATTAAGTGTTGTTTTGTATCGGCACTGCAGTCCTTTACAACTGCGGTGTCATTTGTGCACTTGTATTGTTTTTTCCATTTTAAGGTTTTGGCATTAAATTTTTTTTTATCTTTAATATCATCTGTGATATTAGTTTTAAGTTTTATTTATTGTATGGTTTTGGCATCTGAGTCTTTTACAACTCCGATGTCATCTGTGATATTAGTTTTAAGTTTTATTTATTTTATGGTTCTGGCATCGAAGTCTTTTAGAACTTCGATGTTATCTGTGATATTAGTTTTAAGATTTTATTGTTTACCTTGTCTACGTCTAAACATCAAAGTCTCTTTACAGCTTTGGTGTTTTATTTGTTTTGTTTTAACTTATTTTAATAGCTGTCCGTCTATTACGTGTTATTTATTTCTTAATTTATTTTATTTAATTAATAACTGTTTAAAACTATGGAGACGATAGTACAGTGGATCTGCAACGGTTGCAAACGCAGCTATTGTGTGCTGAAAATAATCCTGGTAAAACACATGACTTTTTGCGTGTGCTTACAGGAAACGCTCTTCAAGCTCCAAGAAAATTTAAATCTTTGGGGCTTTACGTGCACAAGAAGTGACGTTCTGCCGGGTGCCCGAGCCAAAGGTGGAGTTGCTATTTTTCCTACCCCTCAGAACTAGACTCCAGGCATTCGCAATCCTTCTTACCATCCCGATAAAAGCCACAATATGCTACCTGTATCTTCCGGAGTTCGATTGGACTCTGGAAAACATACAAAAACTTACTTTGCAGCTTTCACAACCCTACCTCCTGGTGGGCGATTTTAACACCCACAATCCGCTATGGGGTTCCCTGAGGAAAGACACGCGAGGTCGTTTGATAGAGGATTTTCTCGATTAAAGCGACGCTGTCCTCCTCAACACGGGTTTCGCCACACACTTTGGAGGTAGAGGTACAAACTTTTCGGCAATTGATTTGTCTCTATCGTCCCCACGTTTAGCCACACGTTTATCGTGGCATGTATTAGAGGACCTTCACGGCAGCGATCATTTTCCCATCGTAGATGGTGTCCCCCGTAGATGGTGTCTCGACCGCGCAGACTGGCAAGGTTTCCAAGCCAGTCTGGTCCCACCAGAGTCAAATGGTGAGAATGTCGAGACCGCCGTAAAGGTTTTCACTAATTGTATTGTCCAAGCAGCAGATGTGTTTGTCCAAAAGTCCAACGGTCAGCTGGCCGGTCCGTCGGTTTCTTGGTGGAACGACAATATCCGAGTAGCTGTGGAAGAGAAAAAGAAAGCTTTTAATTGTTTTAAAAGAACTCCGACGCAGGAAAACATGATTGCTTTCAAGAAGAGGCAAAGCAAACAACAATCATGGGAGAGCTACGTATCGACGATCACGCCGATCACTTCGGTCGGCAAAGTGTGGAAAAAAGTGGGAGCCGTGTCGGGAAAAAAAATTCCCTCTGTGGCTCCCATCCTAATCGTCGACGGACGCAAAGTCACCGAAGCGGCCAACATTGCAGACGCATCGGCAACTCAATTTGCGTCTGCCAGTAGCTGTCAAAATTATAGTGAACAATTCCTGCGTCAAAAAGATCAATTAGAAACTCAGCTAAATTTCTCTTCCCCGGATTCTTTGCCCTACAACTCTTTCTTTTCCTTAAAAGAGTTGGGAACGGCAATTAACGGTATGGGTACCTTCTCCGCACCGGGACCAGATGACGTGCCTTATCAGGTTATCCGGCAGCTTCCCTCCCGCATGACGGAGCGGTTGCTGGAAATCTACAACCTGATATGGGACAGCGGCGTCTACCCGGAATGTTGGAGAAAGGCCATTATCCTGCCGTTGTTAAAGCCGGGCAAAGATCCAAACAACGTCAACAGCTACAGACCGATTTCACTTACCTGCTGTCTCAGTAAACTTTTAGAAAAAAGGGTCAACAACCGTCTGGTGTGGATGCTGGAAAGTAACGGTCTTTTAGCTAAATACCAGGCGGGTTTCAGACAAAATCACAGTACCGTTGATCAATTAATCTGTCAAGAAAATTTTATCCAAGACGCCTTTCTAGCAAGAAAACACCTCGTAGCGGTGTTTTTCGACCTGGAGAAGGCGTATGACATGACTTGGCAATATGAAATTTTGCAGAAGCTGCACGCATGGGGATTCAGGGGCCGTATGCCTCATTTTCTTGAATCTTTCATGCGCAATCGCAAATTTAAAGTAAGGGTGGGAACCACTAACTCGAAGACATTATGTCTAGAGAACGGTGTTCCCAAACGGTCCACAATCAGCGTCACCTTTTTTGCGATTGCGGGTAATGATATTGCGGCTTCGGTGGTTACACCTGTACAAAAATGCCTGTACGTCGACGACTTGGTGATCTACATGGCGGGAGATACCATCCCTGCCATAACACGTCAACTCGAGATCACCATAGACGAAGTGGACAGAGAGGCAAAGGCAAAAGGTTTTTGCTTCTCTACAACGAAAACCTCGTGCGTGCATTTTTGCCGCCTCAGAAGACCCCCCGGGACCCCGCGCTTGTCTTGCGGGGTTCCAGAATCACGTGCGTTGAAACAGTCCGTTTCTTAGAGCTCGTGCTCGATAGGACCTTATCCTTTCGGGCACATATTGATGAATTGATCACAAAGTGCAAAAAAGCCTTGGACGTGATCAAGTGCTTGGCCAACATCAACTGGGGTGCGCGGAGAGAGGTACTGTTGCGGCTGTACAAAGCCCTGGTTTTATCCAGGGTGGACTACGGCTGCGCAGTATACTCATCCGCCAGAAAATCCCTGTTGAAAGCCCTAGACGCAGTTCACAACGCAGGCATTAGATACGTCACGGGAGCATTTCGGACGAGTCCTGCACCGAGTCGGGTGTACCTGCTCTAGCCGCTCGTCGGCGATGCGAGCAAAGAGGGGTCACAACAACCGACTCATATTTACCGCCAACAAAACGCAGCAACGCAAATAAAGACTAAGGCCTACCGTCAGTAGGCCGGTGTGCGTCCGAGCGCAGGAGCTAGAGGAGAGTCTTAATGTTAATTATCCGATCGTATTCGAGGTCGGTTCTGGCGAGTTTCCACCCTGGCTGATGCCGAGGGTTATAGCTCGTCTTGATCTGACCTCCCAGAGCAAACCAGAAACTTGCCCCGACGTCTTGAGGAGCAAGTTTTTTGAAATTGTTGCCAAATTCCCAGACTCTCCGCCGTTGTATACGGACGGTTCGAAAACGGATCGGGAAGTGGGAAGTGCCTTCCTTTTAGATGGTACGGCCTTAGACCATAAACACCATAAACACTTATAGACGCCCTGTAGTATACCTCACTAGTATAGAAGGGAAGCCAACACCAAGCAAGTGCACGACGTGTAGCGTGGGAATGGCTAGCAGAATGAGAATGCCGCTACAGGTACAATAAGGTTTGAATCTTAAATCTAGCCGTTTAATGTTACAATTTTTAATCATGCAATCATGCTGTGCTTATAATTGTGTAGAAGGATGGGTCTGATATATCATTTCAATTGTAAGTTAAATCAATTATAAGATAACTTTGATAAGATCAACCATAAATTTATATTTTGATGTTATTCATTATTGTTTGTCTTTTTATTTTCATTGATCGATTTAATATAAATAATGTTCGGCATAAGATAATAAATTAAACTAGTTTTAAATCGTAACAAGGTACTTTAATTGACACAATTTATTTTTTTAATCATAATTATCAGTCAATAAATATGTGATTATTTGAATAAAAACTAATAATAAATTAATTTAGTATTATAACAGTATTAAAATTCGAACAGAGTAAGGAGTAAATTAACAAAAACAATTTTGTTTGGGGGACAATAAATGTGTCATATGTCATATGTGTCAAAATTATTATCTGATTTTTACTGGAAGTATTCTTATTTGTTTCATAAACTGTAATATTGTGTTATACAAACAATATTTGTTAAATATTTATTTTACCACGTGACCTACTTGAAGCTTTATATATATATAATAATAATATATTATGTTAAATTTATAAATTAATAAAATTTTTTTTTTTTTTTTAAATAATGATTTATTTCGATAGAATAGATTTGTATGTAATGCTTTAATATTATTTTTGAATAGGATTAAGAAGGTAAGAAAGTAAAATTTTATATATTGTAATTTGTTTATAAAATAATCAATGTTGTGTAAAATAAACAATATTAATTAATTACAGAGTAATTAGTCATAGTTAATTAAAGGAATTATCAATATTTCAATTTAAATGATTAAATAAGTTATTTGAATTTCATTCACGCTTTCAATAACAAGCCTACTGCAGCTATATCTATCTGTGCGTTTTTACCCACGCGTTACGTCACACTTCCCGATCTTGTTTGGTACGCTGTGTTGCCAGACGGCGTGTCTATATGTGTAAATGGTCTAAGGGTACGGCCCATTCATGGTCTCTCGCTAAAAAGAGGCCTCCGTATACACCGCAGAATTATATACATTACATAAATCCCTGCTAAACTGTGAGACGTCATCTCACAGTTCGTTCCTCCTTTGTTCCGACTCGCTGAGTGCCATCCTGAGTATACAGTCTATGTACTCGGTCGATCCGCTGGTCCAGCTCGTACAAACTTCGATATTCCGCTTGGCCGGGTTTGGACAGAGAGCTATCGAAGGCAACGAGCTGGCCGATAAAGCCGGACGCGGATCCTACGGACAACATTCCCGTAAGACTCGATGATCTCAAAGGTTACGTCATATCGAAGGTCATCGAGGATTGGCAAAGAGTATGGAACGCCGGTAGATCTCAACAGGAGAAAGGAGGTCGCTCTATGTCGCTTGCGCATAGGTCATACCAACTTGACATCTTCGAATTTCCTGACCGGCGACGAACAACCAGCATGCCAAACATGTCACGACCCTCTAACGGTGAAGCACATTTTGGAGGAATGCCGAGCCTACCTTCCCGACCCTAATCGGCTCAAGCTCCCTAACAACGCGGCGTCTATTTTATCAAATAGAGAGGAGTCCATGGAAAGGTGCGTCCAGTTTTTGAAAGACGCAGGACTCCTCAAACAGGTGTAACCAAGTTTTAGTGTTGTCTTATAATGATTTTGGTGTTAATTTATTAATTTACTTTATTATAATTTACAGTTTGTGTTGTTGAGTTGTTTAAAGCATCGTAGTCTTTTACAACTTCGGTGCAATCTGTGATATTAGGTTTAGTTAGTTATTAGGGTCTGGCATCGAAGCATTTTACAGCTTCGATGTCATCTGAGATATTAAGTTAGGTTGTGATATTAGATTAAGTTGTGATATTAGGTTTAGTTTCTTTAGTTTTTAGGGTCCGGCATCAAAACGTTTTACAGCTTCGGTGTCATCTGTGATATTAGGTTAGGTTAATGGATAGGTACTGGCATCAAAGTCTTTTACTACTTTGATGTCATTTGTGATAGTTGGTTTTGTAATATTAGTTTTAAATTTAGTTTTAAATTTTAGCAACTGTGATATTAGATTTAGTATTTATTTATTTATTTATTTATTTAACCATTTTAATGTGTTGTTTTGTTTTCCTTAGGTTTATAACCTGAGGTTATTATTATTGAAACAAAATAAATAGCCAATGACCTCAGTAGTCGACGCTAAAATACAAATAAAAAAAAAAAATTAAAAAAATGAATATAAATATGAATATGAATGGTGAGATAGCTCAATTATAGAGCGTTAGCGTAGCACGCTAACAGTCCGAGGTTCGATCCTCGAGTATGACTAAGATAATAACTTTGTTCTTTATCCACCGGGGTGATTCAGAAGTCACCTAATAAGCCGTTGGTCCCATCAACCCCCTTCAAACAAGTCGTAAGACTTCTGGGGCGATGTAAAATAGCTGTAAAACGCGAAATAAAGAAGAATTTGAATATAAATATCAAGGAGGGTATGATTATAATGAAACCCTGGTTGGCTTTACAATTAATTTTTACAACAATCTATTGTTTATTTCAAATTAAATTGACAAAAAAACTCACACGTATCCGCGGCCTACGGAAGAGAGCTCAATTTTCTCTTGGTCAGTACGTATAGTAACAATAACAATAGAATTATTACAATTTACACCTAATCTAATTAAATAAAAATCTGAACGTTACAAAGTACAGCCGTTTTTTAGACACTAGCTCAATAATAATGTTGATTAACAAAGGAGACGTTTATGTGGATGTTCGTTGTCTACCCATTATTTAGAATAATAAGACTTAAGAAATCTATAGTACCTTCTAACTCCAATTTATTGCGGTTGTAGTAATGATGACCCTACAGAGGGTGGTGGGCGTTAAAGTTGCCAACAAAAGAAGATGACAAAGAAGTGAATATTTGTTTCCAAAGATTTCTATTCAACGAGCAATTAAGAGGACAGTAGCATGACACAGTAGTAAGGTCAGACATAAAAGACTGGACAAATTGAAATTAAGGTGAGACATTAAACATAGAAATTTTGGATTTAAAAAAAAAATTACGGCTAAAAAAAGAGGATACTCCTTTATAACTATCCTCTCTTATGTTGTGGAAAGAGCTAAACCGAAGAACTGCAAAGGGGTTATTTAGACACATCCAAGTTTTACACAGTGCAACTGCATTGACCTTAAGTTCATGCATCATAATAGTTTTTTGTTATATCCATATTGGATACTCCAATTAACTAGACCCATCGGCGCATGATTCATGTGGGATTGAAATACTAAGTTATTAAAGGAATGGAGAAGATAAGACATCGAGAGTAATTTGTTCGGGTTGTGGATAGAAAATTATTCAAGGGGTTTGACTAAGATTTCTACCAGGTTATAAATAAACGATGCATCGGTAGAAAATCTTGCATTTAAAGGGAGGTACGCTAGTAGTTATGTCTTAAGGGACCGGGCAGGAATTGAAGAAATAGATGTTTTTGAAACCGGAGCTTCTCTGATGACTTGCCATTCAATATTTTCCGCTTTGGTAATTTCTTTCTACGTGGTTCATAATCGGAAATGACCGGTTCAAAAAAAGAAAAAAGAGTTTTGTTGTGGGCAGTGGGAAAATCTCTATCTAGTTGCAAAGTAAAATTATTGAAATTGAATGGGTAAAGTTGTGAAGCTTTATGAAAGGAATAGCTTTAAAAAGCCATGGCTTGCTTAATTTTGGATTGACGAGCGTATTTAGAAGAAATACGTTCAGCTAATGCAGATCTAAACTCATTGGTGTAGTGGAGCTCTTGTAGAAATTGCAACACGGAGAGTCCGGTTTGCTACAACTTTCAATTTTGTGATGGTCAAAGCACGACGGATATTTAAAACTCCTTTTGCACATCTTTGAGGTGTAGCCATACCACATGCAGTTAAAACATTGAATAACTAATAGGTAGGGAATTAAAATTTAAAATAAAAATTTTGGGAAGAACATTTAAGATTTCGACCTTAAGAGAGTTACATGCATTATTTTTGATCTTAGCAACATCAACTTTGCAGTCCACACCGCGTATCAACCCCTTACAGGATATGTGGTGAGATGGAATATAAGCTTTTAAATTGTGGCTAATACAGAAATTGCTACTTAGTAGTTTATTAGCGTCAACAATTTTAGAAAAAAAAACAGCTACTTTCTTTTTACTTTTAGCTTCAACTTTAGTGGCATCAACCACCTTTGCGTTTTGTAATTTACTTTGGAGAAATATTTCTGTTGTTGTTAGGTTCCAGATTGCTTTGGCAAAGGCCAATGTCTAAAATGATCAATCTTTCCACCAAGTGATTGTACTATTTTTAACCTGTTGACACTGACCTTTGCACAGCTGAGTATTTTACATTAGCCATTCATCGTTTTATAAAACAAATCTCAAATGCTAATTAATGACGCAATCTATAAAGTCTTTCTGCGTGGTTGTGTTGTTGGGTTGTGTGACCTTCGCCCTTTTTTCATCATTTGCAAAAATAATTATTAAATTCTGAATGATTATTAGTAGTCGCTAGTAGGCTATTTTAAGTAATAATTAAATGTTGTCACACTCAAAATTATTTATTATTTTTGGTGCATTCATTGTGCATAACCCCCATGCCCCAGCGGTAGACCCTAAGCCGCAAGCCGTTACTCATGTTTGCCGTAGTCTTAAAACCCGGTTCAATTTGCTGCTTTTGGCTTGTGAAGAACACGCAGGAAGACCGGACTATTTTTGTTGTCAATTGTAATTAGTAATCAATGTAAAACGGACATTTATTGTGCATCTCTTGATTTTGTATTTTTATTATTAAATTTTAAGTTTGTATACTGGGTGAATGTGATAGTGCAAATGAATTATTTTATGTTTTGCAAACTTTGCAATATAGTTATTCTGTTGGATTTAGTTTTATTATTTCTATCTCTCCAATTAGTTTCCATTTTTAATTTTAAAGTTAACACATGATAATCTCATAAAAATAAAAACAAACTTTAAAGTACAATTATTTTCCTTTCGATATAGAAAATAGCATTATTCTTCTATTATTAGAATAAAACCAAGACATGCAGTTAATTTTCAGTGAATACTATTAATTAATTAATAAAAGAAACTCAAGATTTTGATTATATTATTTTTATTAAAAACCAATCTAATTGTTATTACGCATTTTGTCATGTTTACTAAAAGATTACTTTAAAGTAAAGTCATTTACAGCTTAAATAGATACTATTATATACTTTGTTCGGGTTATAATGCAAACCTTAGCGCTTAGCAGCTGCTCTGCATATAATCCAAAAGCGCTATATCAATCAATAACTTTATGAACTAAATTAATAATTTATTTAAATTCAATCGATCACATAACGCTTTATCAACTCAGCATTATCAAACTTCAGGTTACATTTTAACAACGTAAAAACAAAAAATATGAAGATTTTGCACAAAACAAAAATTTTATGATATTTATAAAGCAGAATAATCAAATGTGTTTACTGCTTCATATTAATTTTATATTGCACGATTTTATCTAATTATTAAACCAATTAACATTATTTTATTTTATTTATTATATCCTACGCAACATCTACATTTTAGTGCTAATATTTAAATAATACCATTTATTGCAATAAATAAAGCAATAAATCATTAAATAATGACCAATAACTTAATATTTGCAATTGCAGTATGTATTTTGTCACAAGTAAAGCAAGGCTACTAACGTTTTATTTGGCAACTAAGCTTATTTTACACGACTTGTAGTTGTTACCACAATTATTACTATATAATTGTTAAATAAATTATAACCTTGTGCAGTATACACTCAAGGTAACAATTATAGTAAAAATTGTTTAAAAGAAACTATTTTTATTTTATATAATAGACGTTATGAGCAACGGCAAATCTGTTTTTATTTGTTGGCATGTTATTTGCACCTATGGTTAGTGTGATTTATTTTCAATTTTAACCAATCAAAAAAACAAGTAAAATAAAGGCTAAATTTACATCCCACAACTCTTTTAAAAAATTACAATGATCATGCGCGGTTTTATAATAATAATAGAATTTCAACGTAACGTTAAAAACACGTACTGTTAGTTGAGATTAAACGTTTCCAGAGTCAAAGTCGTCTTAGTAATCAAGATCAAATTATAAAAAATCTACAAAATGTATAAAATATATATACTATATACTATATACTATATACAAACAGTGAATTCTGGAATATAAAATTAAACCGTTTAATACTTTAATGCAACACACTGGATATAATATAGTACAGCATAAGGGACAACGAATATATTCATATCATTCATCCAATTCAGTTTGCCCGTCATTAAAAAAATGTAAAATATACTTCGGCAGTATCCCTCAATATATATTTGAAGATGAACTTGTTCCTATTTTTGAGAAACTCGGTGACATTTATCAGATGCGACTTATGATGAATTTTTATTGGATTTAATCGAGGGTTCGGATTTGTAAGTTATTTTAAAGCCGACATTGGAAGTGCAGCAGTTTCACTATTGAATGGATATAACGTCAGGCCTGGAAATAAAATGAGTGTTATCAAGAGCATTAATAATTGCACATTGTATGTTGGTGGATTACCACCCGAAAAAACAAAAGAAGAAGTTTATCAAGCTTTATCCTTGTGTATGGAAGGTATTAAGAACGTCGTAATGTATTACACTCATGGAAATAAGAATTTAAATCGAGGATTTGTTTTTGTTGAATTTTATGATCATCGTTTGGCTGCTATGGCCAGAACGAAGCTATGTCCAGAGTCATTGGTTTTATGGAGTGTTTTAATTTTTATAGAATGGTCTAATCCAATACCAGAAGTTCCTGCTAATATTTTATCAAAGGTATTTTATTTAATTTTATAAATGTAAATAATTTAGAACTGTAGTTTTTGTCGAGTTAAACGTTTCCGTCCGACGGCAATGTGTATTTAGTAAAATCGTTAAATGTATTAATATTGTCACATTCATTAATTAATTGATTTCAATGCATATAATATGCAGAAACAAGAATGACGCCAAAGTTGCCGTTTTTGTTAAAATTTGTAGTATTTCAAAGTAGTGGTCGGAATGGTTTTCATAATTAGTTAATGTTATTGATTTAAATATTTTATTAGCTATTGTTTCTTATGATACGGAATAGTTTTAACTAAAGAAAATAATGAATCATTTTGCATGTTAAATCACAATAATATACATAACTAAACTAAATTTTGTTTTTAAATTATATTTTCCACTTCTTAATGTATTATATTCATTTTATTGCTAACGAAAAATATGCAAGTTAATACTTTTCATTATGCACATTATGCGCATATAGAGTGGGAAGACTGAACATTACGTACGGAACCATCAAAATTGACAGATCACCAGTCAAATATTATAACATTTAATAAATAATTTAATTCTCTATCTATTAGAAAAAGTATAGTGTACAACTTGCACGTAATGTCCATTTTGCACACTTGTATAAATTGCAGTATTTGCCAAAAGCTCGCGCAACAACGTTTATACTCGTGGAAAATATGTATCATTACGTGTTATTTGCACAATATACTATTTAAGGTTTTATTAACTGCTGATTACAAATATCTTTATATTAAAAAAACTAAGAATTATTTTTTCTATTTTTTAAGAATGTAATATGTCAATGAAATAATGTAACCACTTTTTTGATCTCTGCCAACTATTTACTTTGTAATTTTCACTAAATAATTCAGTAATTTTTACAGTATGCTTAAGAGTTTTCTGCAAAAAATACTATATCTTCTATAAGTTAAATCTAAATAAGCGTAACACCGATTACTGTAATACAGATTTATAGTAACCGTACTGTAAACGTATAGTCAGCATCTACAAAATCTGGAGATTGATGGATCATCAACTTTCTCTTTCTTTTTATTCATATTCCATTTTTTTATTTTGCTTGATGAATACATCATAAATCATTTCTACATTTTATTTAGACAGTCTATGCATTTAAAACAATATCGTATAGTAGTTATATCTGTTGATATATTTTAAGCAGCCAATAACTTTTTTTTTTCAATTTATGCATGTATCTATTTATTTAACATCAACCAAAATATAGTATTCTGGTTGTACTTGCGGACTTTAGCTTTTTAACAAGTAAAGTGTATATAGAGATCACAAAAGATAGTCAACAAAATAATACAAGATTTACAAAATATCAATCACTCTTCTTTGTTCTTTTTTTTTGTTATATGTTCTGTTTTGGAGATGTCATTTGGCCACTATTCGCTTTATTGTGAACAATTTAGCATTTTTTTTTTCGTTTTTTTTTGCAGCAGCTTGATTATTATTTCATTGTTAGATTGTATATAAGTGAGACAAGTTAAAGAGGTTGTGATCTCTACTACATAATAATATATTTTTTATTACATCTGTAGAAGACTCTAGTAGAGCCAAAACTAGTAATGTATTAGTAAGAATAAATTTGTGATAAAAAACATTGTAAATTGTTTTAAAGATTTATATTTAAAAATTGCAACTAATGATAAGGATTTTTGATTTAAGTCACAAGGTGAATCCATTTTCACTGCACGTAGGCTTTATTAAGAGTTTTGCACCTCTTCTATTGGCAAACCTTGTTTCTATGTCCTAACACACAGCCAACCTATGTGGTTGATGTAAACTACAACCGTGCTCGGAAAGGTTTTCCTTACGCTGGCTATGTCAACTTAGCAATTCCCTAACAGAGAAACATAGACTTTCTAGCGTAGAAGAGCGCCGGTCAAATACATAGAACGGGCTTGGTTGTCTCGTCTTCTGTTTCACATTTTTGTAGAGGTGTCTACAATGTCCATAATATTTATGTGTTTCTTAGTTGAGTTGTGGCGTAATTTCTCACTTCTTAGGAGAGGATGAAGGAGCTAGGGTGGTATGGTCAACCGAGAGAGTGCCTGCCGGCTCAGTGAAGACGGGCGGGTATAATTGTGAGCGCCACGAGCTTGTTACTATCGAGGACTCTCGGTGATACCGGTCTCCGTGGGAAAAGCTCGAACCCACTTGTTCCTATAAATCCCTCCCTAAGAGAACAAAAGTATAAATTAAACGAAAGTCAATGGTCTGTTTTGAAAAGTGTGGCACACACTCTATATTTAATCATTACCAAAAAAAGAAAAACATTAAACATCAAACATTGAACATATAAGTACGTTTTGTTTGGGACATACGCCCAAGGTATCACAAGTAACAAATAACCGGACATGCAAGTTTATAAAAAAATATGGTCGGACGCCCATATAACATTTGCCACGAGGTGTGGGTGGTGAAAAATCCGCACAGCGGTAGGATTAATTTTCTGCTCCAATAATTAGCGGGTGCTTTCCATATAGCACTTAATCCATCATATAATCACTGGTACATACCATAAAATGGCCACAAGCCGTGAGGTTACACCCTCCTGTCGGTATTCAATAACCAGCAAACACACCACCACACTTCGAGCACCGGATGAGAAAGAACCTCCATATTAAAATTTCACATGAACACCCTGAACCAATAATCAGTGTTGCCAACCGTGAATTATGACATGTCCCCAAAAGTGCCAAGTGTAAACAACATGGTGGGTGACAGTGACAGATGTCAACATTAGGATTAATTAAAATTCAAGTAAGTACCATCATAATAGTATCTGTAACATTACTGGAGATCTTAGAATATCACCATTCGTAAGTTTCCAGTACTCAATCAATCCATCCTGTACTCTCCCAATCCACATAACCTCCAACCAATAATAAACAAAACATTCAATCGTAAAATCCCTTAAAACATTCCCCCCATTCCCTACGTAGCAATAAAGCCATTTCTCGAGTAAGATCTAACAACATTTATCCCTAAAATTAACTCAAAAACTAGTTTCAATCTTACTCCGAGAGAAAATAACCCTACTCGTAACCGCCAATACTAACATCACATAATTCCACCTATATCCTGGTAATAATCATACCATTATAGTCCCACACATATATTAATAATTTCTTATTCCAGAATACACCACAAGAAAAGGCCCACAGAGGTAGAAATAGCCGAAATGATACGTCGGGATCAACTCACATGGTAAGTGTCAAACATTCTTTTAAACGTTAACCATTACTAACAAAAGTTAATTAGAACATATAGCAACTAACATGTAACACCCCCACACTGACTTAATTAGTGTGCGTACAAATATAAATATTCATAACACAATCCTCAATGTCCGGCTACCGGATTAACCATAGTGTATGTTGGGTTGCCTACGATACCTCCCTAATAACTTCCAACAGCTACCTCGGTTGCCTATCTTAAATTATAATATATACTTTATTTGTTTTAGGAAACCAGCCGGCAGCTTCTACGGCCGAAACGTGATGCTACCGAGTGCCCTGTCAAGATTTCTGTTATGATTTGCAGGTTCTTTCTGGACAGTCGCAAGTAGTGGTCGGTTGTTTTAAGATTTGGAGCAATCATTGTCTCTTTTGCCTGTCTACAGTGTATTTGCTTTTAGTATAATGTCAAGACTTTTTAGTGGTAGTGCAGTCCAGAGCTCAGGTCCAAACATCTTGAGGGTTAATTTTTTGCGCAACAATCCATTATCTTTAAGGTTACCTTTTGTTTGAGCTTCCAATGTAAGGGCTCTATAGCATTCTAGTATTAGCTTTGATGTGATATGCTTTTTAATAGCTAAAATTGCAGCTTTGCTGTCCATTAGAATTTGCACGTTTTTACTAAATAATTTTCAAGTTACTATTTTCATGGGTTGGTTATTTCGGTTATCTCTGCCTAAAGGATAGTCGTATGTGTCTTTAATGGTAAAAATATTGACTTTAATGGTAAAATTTTTGTTTTAGAGCCTCAAATAGTTTTTGAGCTATTTGAAGAAATTTGTCCTTATTGTGTGTGTACACTGTAGGGTATTATATTATTAACAACTACTATTAACTGTACACTGTAGTAAATAATACAAATTAAAATCAAAATTACATATAATACAGTGCATTTAAATCGGAGCAAAAAAAAAACAAATGATAAAAGTTGTTAAAGCAAAATTTGCTATGTAAAAATTTTAACGCTTCAAGAGAATTTATAATTTTTCAAAATAGCATCGAGTAAACTAATCACACAAGTAGTAGACTAATATTAGTTAACAATCAGCTTTTTAAACCCTGTGCATAAATCTATTTCGATTATAAATTAAAAAGTGCACTGTTTTTTTATTGGTCCGGCGCGTCATCAATACTCAAAGTTTTAGATTTTACGGTAACAGAAAGCAATATTCCTTAATCTACACTAATTTGTTATAAAAACCTTTTTAGTTTCACGTTGTATAGCTTATTAAAAATCAAACATAATAAAATATATTCAAAATGATTGTTGTCAAATAAAATCATTATTTTCAGCATGTTTCAAAATACGTTGTCTTTCTTTATCAATGTTATCTATTGCAACTACGCCTTGAATTGCTTTTTCAAACATATCCTGCAAGTATAACTAGAAAATAGACATTAAGTGCCCTAGACAAACGTCTGTACTATATTTGTTGAAAACTTTTTGATGCTAATACATTCTCTTTTACGTGTTGTTTTGTTCTTGTTAGTTCAAAATTTTAAAATGTTTGTCAAATACTATTTTAAATTATTAAAATGACTTTCCGTATTTCTAGGCCAATTTGATATTCAATCTGATTGTTAACAATAATGTTCTTTACTTCTAGGTTTATGCTTTTGTAAATTGCTCTTAAACTGTTTTTACCCACCAATAATGTAGCTATATTTCTTCTACAAGCTACAAAATTAACGGTTTAAGCGTGATTTTGTAACTTTGAGGTATATTCTGCTTTTTTTCTGTGGTAAAACTGAATATGACATTAAAGAAATTCGTTTTTAACAAAATTTCATCTTTTATAAAAAAATTTGTTTATTTTGAGAAGTACTTAACAATAAACAAAATCATTATAATATACAAGATGTTCAATAAATATCTGTATACCTAGTCAAGCAATCAAGGTTTTGAGCACACTAAACCACAGAGAAAACATGTGTATGGTATGTTCGGGTGCGTATATAAGGTAACGGTACCATTTGAAAAGAAGGCTATGCTCTGCATTACTTTGTTCGGGACACCCATCCAACTCGTGATATAAAACTTAAACACTCTATCTGAAATGTAAATAAAATAAAATATTAAAATTATATATACTTTTCAAAATTAAATAGCTGTAGCAGATAATAAAAACTACTTTCATGTTTTGAAAGAAATACTGTTTGAATTCTTTTAATTTTTAAGAAATGACTAATAAATTACATTTATAAAAAAAATTAAAATTAAAAATTAAATTAATTATTTTAAATTAAACTGAAACGTGAAACTATTTCAACTTCTACTACCTTTCTACTTAATTTCTAAATTTTTTGTACACCAACAAAAAATTTATTTATAGTCACATTTTTTTGTTTTAATAAATCAATATTGTTCTCCAAAATACAGTTATAGACTTTTTGTTTATAAGAACTTCACAAAAAGTAATCTAAAATGTGATCATGCAAGGTACCAATTTCTTACTATAATTGTAGAATGTGCGGGAAATCTATTTTGCTAAAAAACTAATTTTCTAAACTTTTAATGTTCTTCTAATTTGGCCAGAAAAATATTATTTGAAATGTCTATATACAAATAAATTTACATCCAAAAATAGGTCAATTTTTTTTTTATTCAAATGTAATATTTAGCATTTAACAACACAAAAATACCTTTGAGTGTCAACGAGTAAAACCACACTTGCTGAAACTATCACATTTAAGACTAGATTTAAACAGTCTCTAAACTGAATATTTGCGGCTTATAAGTCTTGGGAAATACTGAATTTGGAAGTTTTGGTTTTACATCTCTGAATCAACATTAGTGAATATTTGTTAGAATTCCTAGCAAGCCTTGTAATACAAATAAGTTTTTGTGAAAATAAGTTTTGTATCTTGTTTGAACAATGTCCATAAAAGTATCTATAGATCTATAGAAAATGCAACATGTTGTATAGTGACAACTTTAGGTCGGCAGATTGGCATTTCCCCATGCCTGAAAACAATATTTTAAACAAAGACAAATATAAGTATTATATATAGAGTTTTTCAATAAGAGGTTTTATTTTGATATTTAAAAAAAAACGGGTATTTTTTAAAAGAAATCAATAAATGTTTATTTCATTGTAAAGAGTATGCCATTACCATTTGAAAACAATATCAGTCAAATGGCCGCCATGATTACGGTTGCAGTACCACATTCTTTTCATGAAATATTCCATGACCAATTCGCACATTTGCGTCTGTATGTCCTCAAAAACTTTACGAATTCCATCTCTAAGATCTTGAATCGTTTGTGGAGCATTAGCATAGACTTTATCTGTCATGTGGCCCCAAAGAAAAAAGTCTAAATGTGTTAAATCACAAGATCTCGGTAGCCAATTGTGATCACCTCTTCAAGAAATAACACGGTCAGCAAACTTTTCTTGCAAAATTGTTGTAGCACGTAGCGTCGTCTTATTAAAAATAAACGTCGTCCACGTCAATATCTTCCAATTCCGGCCATAAAAAAATATTAATCATAGCTCGGTAGCGCCATCCATTCACTGTAGCAGTTGCACCAGCCTCATTTTCAAAAAAGTAGGGTCCAATCACACCGCCAGCCCAAAAACCGCACCAAACAGTGACACGTTGAAGATGCAAAGACTTTTCAACAATCATTCATGGATTTTCTGAGTCTCAAATGCGACAATTCTGCTTATTAACGTAGCCTCCGAGGTAAAAATGAGCCTCATCACTAAAGATGATTTTTTGATAAAATTCCGGATCATTTTGATGCATTTGAAGGACCCAATCAGCAAAGATACGACGTTTATGGTGATCAACCGATTTGAGTTCTTGTGTTAACTGAACTTTAAAAGTCTTAAGACTTAAGTCTTTATGCAAAATACGGTGTTTTATTCAACACTACGGGCTACATCAGCAATATTCTCATGAATTAAGTATCGATTAACTTCGATTGTTTATTCTTATATTTAAAGATACATTTATTTATATATATGTAACGTATGTTACGAATATTAATTACTGACTGAAAACTAATACATTTATGTTAATTATTTAAATCAACACAATGTTCTGATATGGCACCGCTTCTGGGAAGATCCGTGTTGGAATCCTCCGCGTCACCTGCAGGTGGTGCGGCCGCGGCTTCTGGGAAGAAGGCCACGCGACTCCGTTGCATCAGCATCTCCTCAGGTAACTGCAGGTGGTGCGGCAGCGGCTTCTGGGAAGAGGTCCATGCAATTCTGTTGCATCGGCATCTCCTCAGGTAACACATCTGTTTTTGAGCGATGCACACGGTTTTGATTCTTTACATCACAATCTTGTCCCAACAGCTCAAATTTTTTTACCAGGTTTATTATTAACGGCCGAGAAGGTGCTTTACGACGACTAAAAAATGCTTTAGTTTTGCGAACTGTGACTGAAAAATTTTCACCATTTTTGTAGTAAATTTTAATAATTTCAATGCGTTGTTGAAACGTGTATCGTTCCATTTTTAATAATGGCGTAGTTTTTACTTGTCAAATAATAAATAAATAAATAAATAAAAAATACTTTATTTTATACTCGGCGAAGTCCAGCAAATGCTGTTCTACTTAACCGAGTTAAAGAAACAAAATTTTTAACAACAAAAACATATTCTAAACAGAAATCATAATAAACAATATTTTAAAAAAGTAATAAAAATAACATTCATAATCAAAAACAAAAATAAACAGCAATACATATACATACAAAAATACACTAAACGTCATTAATTAGCATTGCAGATGTAATAAATGCTTTTTAGTGTTGGTTTTAAATATAGAGACAGACATTTTTTTAAACTCATTAGGCAAGTTGTTAGAGGCTACACTTGACGCATAACAAAAAGATCTTTTATAAATATTTGTTTTATGTCTAGCAATTGTGAGTAAATGATGATATCTACGCTCAAAACTAGTTGTATTAACAACATATGCTGGTTGTATACAATTAAATAGGTAAAAAGGTATTTTAGTTACGAGGACTGTATGTACCAGGGTTACTAGATGTGGTAATCTACTATTGGATGTCAAGCCAGTTAAGATGACTAAGCCGGTATCGCACATGATCTCTAGCACGTAAGTTATACACAAACCTAATACAACTGTTTTGCATTTTTTGTAGTCTGTATCTACTTGCAACGTCTAGGCAAGGCCCGTACATAGTATTACCGTAGTTAGCATGACATAAAATAAGTGCTTCACATAAAGTAAGTTTCTACTGATAAGATAATAAATGTTTATTATTATATAAGAAACGTAAAGCTCCATAACTTTTTTGAACAATATTAGGTTGCTAAATAAGTTGAGTAAGTAAGCAGCAAAAATTATAGTTTCTTATCCGGATAGTGTTGTAGAAGACGAGTGACTTATCTATTCAGTAGCATCTGCATTAAAATCTCTTAACAAAATTATTTCAGCTTTTCTATAATTACCTTGAAAAAGCTTCTCAAAACTTTCAGAAAAATAATCAAAAAAGTTTGGAGTTACCCTATTTGGAGAAAGGTATGTGCCATTACAAAAATTACAAACGAGTTGTCTATAGATGGGCCCTGTACTTTTGACTTCAGCTGCCCACCATTGCTTTGTTCACCAAAGGCTATTGCACATGTTTTTTATGCACTACTCAACTAATAGACTAGTCTACTCTATACTAGTCTGATCGTACCCGCCCCCCCCATACAGTTTTTTCTGCTAACGGTAAAGCTGCAATACCATCCGATGTTGGCACAGTTTGGCAAATAAACAACAAATGCAACCATTGCCTAGTTCTATTGTGTCGAGCAAGCTTGTAATATTTCAAACAAACCAGTATCCTTAATAATATTAGCAATTTTTGTTTTGTGTTTGCCAGTATACCGTTGTCCGTGTCACTACCACTAAGAGTTAAGGCAATTCACCGGAACACTAGAGTTTTGTAAAACATTATGCAATACCGAACATTTACTTTCTCAAAACTTTTTGCTGATACTGCACCGTTGGTCGTAAAAACACTAAATAAAGTTAATAAAAAAATTTATTAATCAGTTTTGTTTTTTTTATTTTTAAACAAAATTCCAAACGTAATGTTGGTTTACAAATTATTGTTCTATTTAATTCTTTAAATATGAAATTTTTTTGTTAATTGATTGATTGCTTTACTTTGTAACGATAATTTTAAAAAATTTTGTACTGATCCACTAACTAACACCAACACTATAGCAATATCATCTTCATTCATGACCTGTGCAAATTTTTTTATGGAGCATTAGTAAACTTATCTATCTATCAATCAATCATTGTGTTGTATATTTTTCTTCCAATTTTTTAAGTCTTCCGCGGCATCAAAGTTTTTTGTCAGTTTACGTACTGCACATCGAGTTAAGTATACATCTAAATATATATTTTGTTAATTATTTCATTTGCGTATTGACAATTAACATTGCCAAATCCATTACATTAACTTAGACATATGCGTTGTTCTTAAGTTAGCATTACAGTATTTTAATAGATAATTTTAAAAAAGAAACAAATTAATTAGACACTTAGACATTATCACATTGACATAATGTTTAGGTTTTTTTTACATTGCTTTAAATAAATTGTTTATTTGCAATTTTATAATTAAAAAGGCGTAAAAACGATAAAGATTGTATAACAAAATTCTTGTTAAACTTAAATCGGAAAATTTTACTTTTGAGGTGTTCAAATTGGTTGACTGTTATTTATTTATTGTAATTTTAAGCCCGTTTGTTTTAATATTATGTTTAAGTTTTTTAATTTATTTAGTTAAATGTTGAGTATATGTGAATTCTGATTGCTTTCCATAAAAACTCATTGCAATTTTGACATAACTTTAATTACTAAATTAGACAAAAATATCACCTTTGAGATAGAATGTTAAAATTTCTGAACTTACAATGACATTAAAATCGTTTGTTTTAAATTGTATTGCTTTTTCAACAGATACTTAAATCTTAGTTCAATTTTACGTTTTCTTTTTAATTTTTTGAACATTTGTATGTTCTGATTATTTGTATTTTTTAAAATAAACAAAACTTTTTATAAAGAATAACATTGACACAAATAAAGAGTATTAGGTGCTTTCCTTTTGCCACTATTCTCAGTTATTCTTACTTCATCTTACTTTATCTTACTTAATAGACCGTTCCATTTATACAATACCAAGTAAGCCAAAGTAAGAATTTTACTTCCCCCTTGACTATGACGTCCTATCACGGGATAGAACATAATTAATATATAACATAAAAACAAATATTTGTGAGGTTAAGTGAGTATTTTGGCTTACCTTGGCTTACCTCACTTGGCAAAAAGAAAGCACTTATTATTCGGGGACACATTGTATGTCAATCAACGCCTTCTAAATCTACAGCATTGTTATTAATTCTACGTTTCATAACTTTATACAACTATGTACATTTTTTTTTAGGTGAAAAATTTATATATAAGAATCTTAAACATTGATTTAACTAATGCTGATTTATGGAACAAAATCTTAAAAATAGTCTCTATCTTCCTAATCATAAAAGTTCATAAAATTTTAGACTACGCTTTTGTAAATTTTACTACAAGAAACGCAGCTCAAGATGCAATGAATGCAATGCAAGGTAATTGAACATAATAATCATTTCTATTTTTTTTACTAATAATAATTGCAATTAAAATTATATCAAATTTTTGATTATTGCTACCAAGACTTAAGGAACAGACGCAAGTCCGTAAAACAAACAAAATTGAAAAAAACTACGTCAATTCTAGAATTGTTCCTTTAAATCTCTCAATATCTTATGAAAACAGTAAAAAATATTGATGGTAAGTTATTTTTTTTAGTCAATTAAGTTACTTATTTTATTACGTTTTAGTATCTTAATAAAAGAGGATTTAAATATCATGTATTGTCAATTTTTGAAATTTAGAAGCCACCAAGATTTCAAAAACAAGATTCATATTACTATAACCTTTGGACTCTAAGAATTTATTTTTACTGCACGTTTCAAAATTATTATTTAAGTATTATTTTAGCATGGGTTTATCATAATGTTATTTGTTTTTAATTATAATTATTGGAATTTGGATTTAATTTTAATGGCAATTTTGTCAATTGTGTAGATTATTTATATTTAATCAAAACAATATGTGCATGTTTTTTCTTTTAGTCCCCATTTTTTAAGCCAGTTAATTCATTTACTCGTTATATTTTCTATACAAATACATAAAAAATGTATATCTATGTTTAAAAAAAGATTGTAAAATATTTAAAGGTAGTAGTATGAACCAAAATAATCAAAAAATCTTATTAAACATTGGTCCGCAAAGTAACAGTTTTGAACATAAAAAAGTATAAACAAACAATATTTAATAAAATAGTTTATTCTTTTTTTTTTAGCAAAAACAAAAAATAAAGTTATATAAGATGTTTGAAGTGTCTTCCTTCCACTTCCAAGCAAGCACGACATCTTAGTTTGAAAGATATTAAAAGTTTTTCTAAAATTCCCTCATTGGCTTGGATTTGTTGGCATTTTTGATTAATTCATAGCTGCAGCTCCTCGAAGCTATTTACTGGAGTACCATAAACCAACGTTTTTAAATATCTACAAAAAAATAAATCTAGAGGGTTTAAATTAGGCAATCTTGCGGGCCATAAAACAAGTGCAATAAGCACCATCGTGTTGAAATCACATTTGTTGTTTTTGGTCAATAATAATGTTGTCAAAAAATCATATATTGTGTTCTGCAGAAAGTTTAGGTAAGCACAATGAAGTAGAGTAGGGTAGAAGGGGCATTCAGCTGCGCGAACTATTCACACATGAACGCTGCCATTTTAGCTCATAAAAACGCTTTGTTTACATTTGGTATCACGAATTAGGCAACTAACAATACTCGGTTCATAGCACGACATCTACCATTGCATTTAATTTAAAAATAAAGAAGCGCTATATTTAAATTAAAACTTTAAAAGTGATTGAATGATATAAGTTTATGCAATTTTTGTCTAGTTTATATTCGTTATTTTTTAGTAAAATTTAATTTACGTTTATATAAGTTTACAATTATAATTTTGCAATATAAATCACAGTATTTTTATATAAAAAAACACATTTGACAGTGTTCCTGCTTTATTATAGTTTTCTAATTTAAGAAACAATCTATAATAATTTTATTGTAGATTGTAGATTACTTAAACAACACAGGTATATTTTATTAATTACATAGTAATCGCATTACACATAATTACAGATAATATTCTACTAATTGGATTACTTGGAAATTCCAAAGATTTACGCCCTTAATTATGTTATAATCTTTTTGAAATGTACCTGCATAATTATTTTCTACTCGCAGACTAATATATAAGCAAGTTTGTTGTAAATAATTATCATTTATCTCTTTTCTTTTCGTAAATATATTATTATAAATTTGTGGTTGTGGTAGTGAATGGTTTAATTTGTTCAATATGCCGATTACATGTGCAGCATTAGGTTGTAACAACATATCAAACAGAATAGCGGGAATATCTTTGCATACGTAAAGATATGCAAACGAACAGAGATGCTAATACGACAAGTAATGATGGTCACAAATAACAAAATGCCACCAGAAAAAGATTTTTTGCAAACAATTATTGTTTCTATATTAAATAAATTTGTACACCATTCCATGTTATTTTCCGAATTAGAAAATCATTATTATGAAGCAGAATTTGAATCAAATCATATATTCCTTTTGATTAAAATAATTTCTGCTTCATATTGCAAAATTAGATTTTTTAACTTATCTAAATTACATACTGAAAAAATTACAGATGGAAATATTCGCCAAAAACTACATAAACTTATATAAATAATAAACCACCAATAAAAATTTTACTTAAATATGCCGTTCTTTTATTTCTACGCCCTTAATTATTTTATAATCTCTTTGAAATGTACCTGCATAGATATTTTCTACTCGCAGACTAATATATAAGCAAGTTTATTGTAAATAATTATCATTTATCTCTAGTTAGTCTATGAGTAATATACGTAAACGTTTCGTAAATAAAAATGTTACTTAAATATGCCGCGCATTTATTTTTATAGTTAGGTAACCCTCTTAAATTACATGCAAAGATAAAAGTCGTACCTGTGTACCGAGTATTGTTAGTTGCCTAATTCGTGATACCAAATGTAAACAAACGAGTTTTTATGAACTAAAATGGCAGTAACCAAACGCGGATCGAGGTTTAGGGTGCGCAGTCGTCGTTGCCCCTTCTACCTTACTCTACTTCATTGGGTAAGCAGCGCCTCTTAATCGGTTTGGTAAATCAACACGACCTAGAAACATGTCGCCTACAATACTCATCAAAATGTTTAATAAAAAGCGTGTCTAATCTCTAGATTCCATTAGAGCATAGGGATTTTAGTTATCCCAAACATGCATATTGTAAAAATTAATAACTCAGTTTCGTGTAAAGCCGGGTTTATCTATAAAATAATACTAGCAAGAAAGAGGGTGTTGTATGTTAGGGTAGGGTACGTGTTGATTTAAAAACTGGTGAGCGTAGACTAATTTATTAAGAAGCATGTTATATAAACATTGATCATATAGGCAACCGTATTTACATAGTTGTATTGCGTAGAAACAAGAGACAAAAAACCATACGTGCTTAATAATCAAATAAATTTAAAGCCTGCACTACCTTGGCTGTTATTTTCCGCACATACGTCCTCGGATTATGCTCTAGAATGTGCTAGAAGTTTTTCTTCTGCTCTAGGAGTGGATAACGACCTTGTTCTTCCGGATAAATAGCACTGTTTGCTAAATGAATCAGTATCACCGAGAGTATCACGCAATATTTGGTAAATTCTTCCAAACATACAATGTGAAGAGTCTGGCGATTTGGATATGCTTCAATATAAAGACTTCGCGCTTCGGTTGCAATCTAAGCACAACTATACATAAAATACATGTCGACTAATTCTGCGTTAGAGGAAACAACCATACTAACCAAAACTTGTGCACTGACAACAACAGTCAAATATTTAATGTTTATTTCACAAACAATAAGCTAATTATGATAAAAAACAAACTAAATGGTTTGCTATTCAAGATAACAAGATGCGATGTACAAAAAACGTTATACCACCGTGGAGTTCTTCATGCAGGCTAAAGCGTAAAGAAAAGGTTGGCTTTGCTTCAATCACTGTTGATGAACTCGTAGACATTTGTTTGCATCTGAGGTGTCTCTAGTTTGTAATATGTGTAACATTCCACTACCTGTTCATCATGTAAATGATGACTTGAGCCTGAATTATTACCCAGTTTGTCGATTGTCTTGGGCGATCAAATTGCTGATATAGATTGTTTGTTCGACGACAAAGCGGGTTAGGTATATAGATATGATTATTTATTTATTGTGATTAATGTGTTTGTATTGTAAAATCCAGCAGTGTTTAGGACCCTTTACACCCTAGACATTGTTGGAATTATCTAGACATTTTTTGCTATTGTTTTTAATAGCTTGTGAAAGTATATTTTATCTTTGTTATTTGTTTATTTATTTGTTTTTAATATGCCATTTTACAGCATAGTATTTTACATTTTTTATAGTTAGAGAAAAGAATTGGCATTAATAGTATTTTTAAGCTGATATGCTAAAAATTTAAACTAATTAATAAACTAGAATAATACATTTTTTTTTGTAAATACTCTGAGAATGTGTTAGATGTTGTGCAGCAGTTTATTAATTTAATCAAAAAATTAATCAAAATACTAATAATATTTTTTAATAGATTAGTGCTCATGCTTTATGTATTTCGACTATAAAAAGGATTCAAATTTGTGATAACATTCCTAACTTCTATCATGCTAACTGTTTTGAATTTGAAATAACTACTAAAAGAATGTCAATTGGATTATGATTAGTTGCTGGTAAACAATTTACAATGTTTTCAGCAACTTTACAGCTTGATTAATTTTTTTTAAATACTTAGCATTGTACGCCACTCTCACGTCAATTATAGCTTGTTTATATTTAGTTTTATAGTTGAATTTTGTTAAAGCAATCTATACGTACATTACAGAGAACTGTAATGGCCCTCTATGTATTACCTGATGTACTATCATATATTCTTACTTCAATATATACTCACTTACTCGTTATACGCTTTGTTAACAGGTTATGGGCCTTCGATCGCGAAAAGAAATCTGATTTAATCTGTGTAATCATTGCGGGAAAATTAACGAATTAATGCTATTCAAGTAATCCACAAGTGTGTTAAATAAGAAAAACCAAACTTTTTGTCGAACGTGTTGTTTTTGGTCAATTTGTGTAAAATCACGTGTAACCGGTCGTCTTTGAGGTTAGACCATGCATCGCTCAGAAGAAGAACGTTATCGAATACCCGTATTCAACGGAAAGAATTTCGATAATTGGAAATTCCGAATCGATGTGTTATTGGAGGAATATGGCTTTTCAGAATGCCTTGAACCAATAAAGGAAGATGACTACAAGCCTGAAGAAGGTGCTACAGAAGCGCAAAAATCTGCACTTATTGATCGAAAGAATAAACGACACGAGAAGGATAGGAAGTGTAAGTCGCTGATCATTCAAAGTATTGCCGATAGTCACTTAGAGTATGTAAGAGATAAGAAAACGCCGAGCGATATTTGGAAGTCGTTGAAAGCGGTGTTTGAAAGGAAGGGTATTGCAAGTCAAATTATCATAAGGAAGGAATTGCTAACACACAAATTAAAAAGTTCAAGTTTGGAAGAGCACTTTCTTAAATTCGACAACTTAATACGCCAACTGACTGAAGCAGGTGCTCAGATGCCTGCAGAAGACAAAATTTGTCACTTATTTCTTACATTGCCGGCAGCGTATGTTGTCATAATCACTGCGATAGAAACTATGTCGCAAGACAAGTTGACAATGGAGTTCGTCAAGAATAAGTTGCTTGATGAAGAAACCAAACTGAAACACAATAAAAGTGATGAAAAACCACTAAAACAAGGTGAACAGTCAGTTGCTTTCGCAATTGGAGTACCGTTTAAGTATCGCTGTAATAACTGCGGTAAACGTGGGCATAGAAAAGCTGACGGCAGAATCAAAAAGGAAGTTTATAAAAAGAGCCAAAATAAAGAATATAGTGCTGGTGTTTCTTTTTTGGCAACGGCTAATAACGTCAGTGAAAATGATGACAACAAACTCGTGTTCATTCTCGACTCAGGTGCTACTGAACACATGGTTAATAATGACAAGTATTATAGTGAAGTGGAAACGTTGACTGAACCAATCAAAATTCATGTGGCAAAGCAGGAAATCTCAATGCTTGCAACAAAAGTCGGAAAAATAATGGGAAATTCAACTGTCAATGGAAAATCAACATTGTGTAATATTCAGAAAGTGCTTTATTTGAGAGACTTGAACTTTAATCTTCTCTCAGTTCAAAAGTTGGAAAAGTCTGGATTTGAAATTGTTTTTGCAAATGGTCAAGTTAAAATCATCCATAACAATAGTGTCATTATAACTGGAAAGAAGGTAAACAAACTGTACATTGTCGAATTTGAAATGTGTCGCGCGGAAGTAAATATTGTGAAGAAATCCAACAAATCGTCATTGTTATGGCATCAACGTTTGGGACATGTATCCGGAAGTGCGTTGCAAAAAATGGTGCGAGAAGAGATGGGGCATGGACTCAGTGGACTGAAGGTCGACGGCAAATTCGACTGTACAACATGTTACGAAGGGAAGCAGACCAAGTTACCACACAACAGATCGAGACCATCATCGAAACGCCCACTCGAGATAGTGCACAGCGACGTATGCGGACCGATCAACCCAACATCATAGAATAACAAAAGGTACGTATTAACCTTTATTGACGATTTTACTCATTTCAATGTTGTGTATTTACTTGAGAAAAAGTCTGAGGTTTTTTCGTGTTTTAGAGAATACATCGCAATGGCTACCGCATACTTCAACGTAAAGCTATCGCGTTTCCGATGCGATGGAGGCAAAGAGTATTGCTCTAATGAAATGGTCAACTACTGTAAGCAGAAAGGCATCCTGCTGGAAATAACAGTGCCATACACTCCCGAACAAAATGGAGTAGCGGAGCGTATGAATCGTACCTTGGTTGACACCGCAAGGACAATGCTGCTGGGATCCAAATTGAGGAAAGTAATGTGGTCCGAAAGTATCTACACCGCATGTTACGCAATCAATAGAAGACCTACTGACTGTTTAGAAGACAAAACGCCTGCACAAATGTGGTTCAATGTTAAACCAGATCTGTCAAAGTTTAGAATTTTTGGATGTATTGGTTTCCTACATGTTCCAAAAATGTTCAGGAAGAAATTTGATAAAAAATCAAAGAACGTATATTTAGTAGGATATTCACGAAATGGATATCGTCTGTGGGACGATAAAAAGAAACGCATCATTGTTGGACATGATGTGGTGTTCCAAGAGAACAAGTTCGTGCACAGTAAAGAAACTCTTAATGAAAAAGATCGGAGTAACGAAGAAATAACTCGTGACGAGAACGACTCCGAAACAATCCTCATACATACCAACAACGAAAATATATCCGATGAAAATCTGGAAAGCGCTTCCGATGATGATAAGGATGACACCGATTCGGAAGAAGATGTAACCAATTCCACACCACCGACCGAAAAACGTAAAACAAAGCCACCAGTCTGGATGAAGGACTATACCTCCTGTCTCGCACTCCATGCTGAAGCCTACGTAGAAAATCTACCAAGTGACATTGATGACATGGATGGTCGAGAGGACGAACTGGACTGGAAAAATGCTGTTAATGAGGAACTTACAGCATTAGAAATTAACAACACTTGGACGCTTACAAAATTACCAGAAGGAAGTAAAGCTCTGAAAACAAGGTGGGTGTTTAGAATTAAACGAAATGAATTTGGAGACATATGCAAATACAAAGCCCGACTTGTTGTGAAAGGCTTTGCACAAATTCACGGTATGGATTATGAGGAGACGTATGCTCCTGTAGCGCGCTTGACTACCATAAGAACTATGCTATCTATAATTTGTAACAAACATTTGTTTGCTAGACAATTGGATGTCAAAAATGCGTTTTTGCATGGAGAGTTGAAAGAAAATATTTATATTGAACCTCTAAAATGTACGACACATGAAAAGAACAATGTCTATAAATTAAATAAAACTTTATACGGGTTGAAGCAATCACCTAAAGAGTGGAATGCAACCTTTAATAAGTTTGTAAAGCAATATGGTCTAGAACAATCAAAGAATGATTATTGTCTTTTTTATAAAAATCAGAAAGGCACTTGTATGTATTTACTTTTGTATGTAGACGACATAATAATTACAAGCAATAAGAAAGATGAGATTGAAAAATTAGTTGAAGCGTTGAAAATGCAATTTGCAGTAACAGATCAAGGGAATTTGAATGTATTTTTAGGGATTAAAATTATAAGGACTAATGATAAAATGTATCTAAGTCAGGAAAGTTATTTAAAGAAACTATTAATCAGATTCAGAATGGAAGACTGCAACATTGCTAGAACGCCTATTGAAAGCAAACCACCGGAAAGTGATGATCCACAAAATGTTATTGAAAAACCATTCAGGGAACTAATAGGATGTTTAATGTATGTAATGCTCACTACTCGACCAGATATTGGAATAGCAGTTAGCTATTACAGTCAGTTCCAATCTAATCTAAATGAAGCTCATTGGAATGGGTTAAAACGTATACTAAGATATATTAAGGGAACATTGGATCTTGGTTTGGTTTATAACAGGCAAAAGGCAGATATAATAACGTGCTATGCAAATGCCGATTGGGCAGGAAGCTCCAAAGACAGAAAGTCAACATCTGGTTTCATGATTGAAGTATATGGAAACATTGTCCATTGGACTATCAGAAAACAGAAAACAGTAGCGTTGTCCTCAACTGAGGCTGAATATGTGTCATTGGCAACAGCTACAACTGAAGTCATGTGGATGAAACAGTTACTTTGTGAACTAAATATCACTTGTAATCAACCAATTAAAATGTTTGAAGATAATCAGTCATGTATCGCTTCACTAAAAAGGCAAGAACATCAACGTTTGAAACACGTTGATATTAAATACAATTTTATTAAGGATTTGTATCAAAAGAAGGAAATTGATGTTATATATATTGCTACGCAAAGGCAAAAGGCCGATATATTAACAAAGGGTTTATCCCATGAAAAGTTTGTAAAACTTAGAGATTTATTAAGTATTGTTTCATGTAATATTTAAGTGTTAACCATTATTGTAATGTTTATAATATGTACTATATGTACCCATAAATTGGGAAGAAGTGTTAAAGCAATCTATACGTACATTACAGAGAACTGTAATGGCCCTCTATGTATTACCTGATGTACTATCATATGTTCTTACTTCAATATATACTCACTTACTCGTTATACGCTTTGTTAACAAATTTTAAGTCTATATATTTTTTACTAGCATGTCTCAGAAGATGAAGAGTTGTACGCATTTTCTATAAGTTGTGAATGAATTAATTAAACTGACAACAATGTGATTTTGAGTTGATGCGGCGGATACGTGATGAAACTCCATATTAAAATAATAACTACACTGTGTGGCGAAACACGTAGCAGTTTCTTTTAAATAAATTTATAGTCCTCTAAAGCACCTGTGTTTTAATTATAATTTTAACGATGTGCTTTACTATATGTTTTTAGTGAAGACGATTGAAGTGAGTGCTCTTTAATAATTTCAATAAACTTCTTAAAATTATATTCTAAATCCAAACAAGTCATCAACAAAGCTCCCGTTAAAATTAATATTAAAATCTTTACTAATAACTGCGAGATAGTTGGAATTTATTATGAGCATGAATTCATCAAAGTTACCTTTTGGTAAACAATAAATTGTCATTATAATTACATATGTTGTATGCAGGAAAATATGTTACAGCTATTTTAAAGTTTTTTCTTTAAACATTATCACCCTTATGCATAACTATACAGGGAGTTTATAATGAATGGGATTATGTAATCACTTTAAATATGCCGCCTTTTTAAAATTGTTTACTATACTACATATGTTTTCATATGTTTGTTTGACAGCTGTCAAAGTTGATCTGTCAAAACAAATAATATAGTCGACAATTTAAAAAAAAACGGCACATTTAAAGTGATTACATAATCCCATTCATTTATAAACTCCCTGTATTTAGTAGATACTAAGGTGCTACTAGTTGGATATTACTGTTTACCGTATGCATAGTAATATTTAAAACGGTACTGAGCTTAGTTGTAAACTAAAATGTTAGTAGCCAAATTGTATTATTTTACATGAGGTTAAATAAATTGTAAATATAACCTACAGCTACCAGTTACAATATATTGAAATATTTATCATCATTTAATGACTAATTGCTTTATATATTGCAATAGATGGTAATATTTAAATATTAGCACCAAAACGTAGTGGCTTCGTCAAGTATAATAAATAAAAAAATTAATGTTATTTGATTTAATAATTAAATTAGTTTAGTGTTTTCCTGTAAGATCGCAACACAACGAAACTCGAGATATAAAAATTAATATGGCAGCAGCAAAAACATCTGATGCTATGTATTTTGAATCATTTAAAACTTTCTCTGACTAAACATAATGGTTGTTAATTAATTTTAATAATAATATTATAGCTTAAAAGTAATTAATTATGTGTGGCCTTATTTTTTCAATAAATACATAATTTATTTTAGAAAATAATAAATTACATTTTAAAACAAAACAAAAATATATTTATAATTATGCATTTTTTTTCAATCAATTTTGTTAAATAAGTTTTTATTTATAACTCTATAATAATTATTGAATCTTTATTTTTGTGCAAAACCTTTACATTTTTTTGTTTTTACCGCGCAAAAATGTGACATGAAGTTCAGTAATGCTATGTTCCCAAAGCATATTGTTATTGTTTAGTAGTTACTAACTACATTATACTAAAAATCAACTATGCTTATGACACGTTTAGTATGGTGTAAGTAGCTATAAGTTAGTAACGTTTTAGTAGCGTACTAACCAAACAACTATGCATAAGGCTGTATATTTTTTATAATTAATAACTAATAACTTTTTTTATTGTAATTTAAATAAAGCAAAATGAGCCCGAACTTTTATATCTACTGTCTTAAACTGCTCCGCTCTTTAATACGCCCACGATATGTCTTAACAATCACGATAGAGCTTGACTGAGCGACTCGGCCTCTTATATGTACATGATCATCAGTTCCCTATAAAATTAGCGGCCATAACATACAACCTATCAGAGCTAAAATGTATGAAGTAACTTTCTAACATTTCACAAGAAACAGAAATAAATGCTAATTAGTAATGCAAAGCAAAATGCTAAATAATTAAGCAATTTATGTATATGGCAGTTACATGCTTGTAAAATCTATTCTCTTATGTCGAGCATATGTGGTTGCCTATATTAATTTTATTGATTTTATAATAAGATATAATTATCATTGAATCATTTATGATGTCTGATTAAATATTAATTTCAAAGTGTTGCGTGAATTATGTTTTCGTGGTTATTGCAGTACCTGTGACTAAGTGTTATTAGTTATTGACAAAAAATAATAGTTTATTCCTTGATATAATTTTATAAAAATAACGTCTTAATTAATTGTTATTATAATACAATAATCATGTTATTGTAATTTGTTATTATAATTAAATTTTATTTATACGATTTGGAAAGTAAGTGTAAATATAATTAAATGTTGATTGTGAGATTGTCGGACGGCGGAACATACTAGTTCTGCGTGATGCCGTTAGGATTAAAGAACGCCTCCGCGAGATTTTAAAAATAGTTTGGGCTAATGAGTGATTGCGTATTTGTCTACTTAAACATATTAGTACATTTTCTTAACAAAAAACACATTTGCTCAACAGAATAAAATTCAAAATTTTAAGAAGAAATAAAACACGACATTTGTAATAAAATGCCACTTTTTGACATTTAATCCAAAAGCTTAGTTTTAAGCTTACATAAATTATTTAAAATTATCCATTTAAATTTACAATATGCGCGTTCGTTTCGCCAATATCACTAAAATTTTGATCACTTGGTGATGATAAATTAAACGAATTCGGTGACAAATTTAAAAATATGGCGAGTAATGAATAAAACAATTTGAGATAAAGTAAAATTGGTCGTTCTTTGTTATGTATCATGTTAAACAATAATTAAGTAATATTTTAGGTCATCACCAAGTGATCAAAATTTCAGTGATATTGGCGAAACGAACGCGCCTAATAAATACTGCATATTTTAAGACTAGTTTCAGCATTTTAGATTGATATTTAAAATTTTAAGAAAAGAAAAAACACGACATTTGCATTAAAATGCCAATTTTTAATATTTTACTTAAAAACTTAATTTTAAGCTTATAAAGTATTTATATACCAAGTAAATTACGTGAATCTACATTAATGTAAGCATCTTTTAAGACTAGTTTCAGCTCTCTAAAATAATATTTCAAACTTTAAGAAGTTAAAGAAAACGAAATTTGCATAGTTTATTTGAACTATATTATCCACTTAAATCTACATCAAATTTTGCATCTTTTAAAAGTTTAAAAGTCTCTTTAATAATAATAATACTAATAATCTTTATTTACGACATCCGCCGTTACAAAACTAAATAATAATTAGTTATAAAGTGTATACATGTAATTCCAAGTTTTAAACTGTATAAATAATAACCAACAATTTTTTTTTAATACATAAATAAAAACATTTCAATGTCATTTATATAGTTCATGACTCATTCTTTTTAATTTAGCAAAATTAAACATAAATATGTTAAATATCAAAATTAACATAATTCTGATGAGTACACAAATGACAACGGCTCATAGGTGCCTTGTGTCTTGTATATCTGTTGGCAAAAGTTAAAACTTATCTTAACATAAATGGGCAGTAAGAGTAGCCGTTAGGTAATTTATAAATAAACCTTAAATCGTTTACAAACCGTCGGTCTTTTAGATCTAGTTAATTATATTTTATAGCAACATTTTTTCATGCAATGAAAATGCCAGCAATATTTAATTTAAAACAAAATAATTTAATAAATTTTGACTGAATATTTTCGATTTTATTCATGCTGCCTATTAGGTAAGGTTACCAAACCGTTGAGTTGTACTCTAAGATTGGTCTAATTAATGATCTGTATAGAACAAGATATGCATTTGGACCGAGATCACATGTTATTCTATTAACAAAACCTAACATTTCTTAGCTTTCTCTTAGCACTCATGCAAACTTCCAAAATGTTTTTATTAAAATTTAGTTTTTATAATGATTCCTACATCTTTTATTTTATTTACTCGTTTCAAACGATTATTAACAATTTTGTAATTATATTGCAAAACAGAATTAATTCTATGAAACAACACTGAAAAACATTTTGCCGCATTTAAAGCCAAATTATTGAACAAACCCCATTCATTTATATGGATTATATCTTCTTGTAGAAAAATGCAATCTTTTTTGCTTCTAATACTCCGAAATACCTTTAGATCGTCTGCAAACATCAAACACTTGCCGTTTTTCAGTATATTTGGGAGATCATTTATGAACAACAAAAGCAAAATTGAACCGCAATGATGATACATGTTTTAATAAAGTTTGATATTTTTCTATTCTATTTAAATATGTCTATTACAGTTAAATTAAAAAACAACGAATTTACATTAGAATTATAATTAAATGTTGGTATAGTGATTTTCTTCATAAATATTTGAAAAAAAATATCTGCAAATAAATTTACCCTGTTCTATCCATTGTTGCTTATTCTATCTCTATAAACCATAACATTTTGGCAGTAAATTTTAAACAAAAAAGTAGTTAAATCTTTACAAGTTTTTCTTAAGATTCGGAAATTATTAAATAAATTAAGACTTCCAGTTTCTTTATATTGTCTATAGATTTCCTTTTTTTGTTTGATTAATTTGATCAGCTCCTCAGTGAACCATTTTGAGTAAAAGCTTTTTATTACCTGCGTTAGTGGAACATAATTATTAATTGCTTTATGCAAAACTTTTTTATAAATTTTCAACAGAATTATTGATTGATAATCTGCTCTTTTAAAATCTGGGATTATATCAATATAATTCAGTCCATAATCATAATTTGGTTTATTCATGTTGATAGAATAAGCTACATAGTGTTTGCTATTTGCAACGAGAATATTATCCACTATGTCTACTGATAAATTTTTCTCATTAGAGAATACTAAATCTAAAAATACATTGCGAGGGTTTAGGATACTATAACATTGGTACACATTTAAGAGAGCGCATGACTCACATAAGATATGTGCAGAATCATTCGAATAGTCCTCCAAATTTGCTCTCATGTTATCATTTAGCCACTTAACATTGGGTAAATTGTAATCTTCACCAATTATTAATGTGTCAGTTAGGTAATACAAAGATATGTTTTCTATGTTTCTGAATGAGTTTTATATATAACAACATTGTCTCTTAGGGGTATGTACAATGCTCTAAATATGTAACTAGAATTTCCAAATTGTAAGCTAACAAATAGTTGATCAACCTGTGACCACTTTAACTTCCTATAAAGGGGGAAAGGTGAGGTGGTGACAAATAATGCAACATGATTGCAATAATAATATGTTTATTCAAATAAACTAAACTAACCTAACTAATAACTAAACTAATAATATAAAACTGTTTACTTTCGAACGAAGTGGAGGTTGGAAAGCGGGAGTACGATCCAAGGAGACTCGGATGAGCCATCTAAGCATCCAACATTGAATAAATCAATAAACATTGCCAGGAAACACGTATGTGCTATCTAGGCAAGCAATGCTTAGTGATGAGAGGATAGTAGAGGTTTAATGTTAAAGGGAGACTCGAATGAGCTATCTAAGCGTTTAACATTAAACAGATTTTTCAAACATTACCAGGAAACACGTATGTGCTATCTAAGCAAGTAATGTTTGACAGTAGGGTATGGGTAAGGTGGTGGTTCGCGCTGCTCGGCTCACCGTAATTATACTTCTATTGAAGCTGGTCTGACTCTGAGGAAAGACTGCCGCTCTTGTTTTTTTTTTTTCAAATTTAAAAATTATTTATTTATCGTCATAAAAGTTACATAGTGTACAAAGGTTAGGAAATGCGGTGGTTGTAGACACATGTCTTTTCCACCATAGTCGGAAAGTTATATATATAAAAAAAAGAAAAAAATTACAGTAAAGTATAAAATAAGTGATACAAAAAAAAAGAAAAATTGTGAACATTATAGAAAAAAAAAATATATAGTAAAAAAAAAAGAAAATAGTAAGAGAGCATATAATACATAGAAAAAAAAATAGGGTAATAAAACTACATTAAGTTAAAAATATTTATTACATAGCATACAAAAAACAAAATATAACATAGTTATCTGAAAATAAAAAGAGAATTATCGAGGAGGTTTTGGAGTTCTACGGGAAGGTTATCTACGTCGGTGTGTTGGAGTACAACAGCGGGAGGGTACGGGATTTTCTTAGCTGGGTGGCGAACATGCTTAATTGGTTTCGAAATGTAAGGATAGCAAGGTGATATTTGAGAGCTAGAAGAGCTGGCAAATTTGCCTTGGAGATGCTGAAGGCGTAATTTAATAGGGGGTATGTTTGAAAGTGCAGGAAGTTCTACTGAAGGATGACTAGGATGAAGAAGAAGAATTCTTCTGATGATGTTTCTTTCAAGGCTGGCTATCGGATTTAAGTGAATTTGACGAGATAAAGTTAGTGTAATTGACTGATAGTCAATTAGCGGGCGAATAAACATTTTATAAGTGTGAAGCAGGGTTTTTGGGTGGTACTTAAATGTACCACGGAGCGCCTTGAGGAGGTTAAATCTTTTTCGAACTTGGGAGCAAATTTGAGAAGTGATGACTGAAGGGTTAAGAGTAGAAGGAAGGGTGATGCCCAGATAAGTTATTTTATCAACGGGAAAGATATTTTTGTTCCAGAGTGAAACACGAACATGGCAATTTTTATGTCGGATATGATAATGGGGATGGTGAAATAGGATGAGTTGGGTTTTAGTAGGGTTTGCGGTTAGCTTCCATTTCTGGAGCCAACGTTGTATAGAATTGAGGTAGGTTTGGAGGTATTTACAAGCAATATCGGGAGAGTAATGGGAAACCCATGCCGCGGTGTCATCCGCATACTGCTGTAGCTTTGTCACAGGGTTATTGGGTTGAGGGATATCCATGACATACAAATTGAAGAGAGTAGGAGAAAGAACTGAGCCTTGAGGCACCCCTGCGGAGGGCGTAAAAGGATTTGAAAGAGATTTGCCGCAGCGGGTTTGATTGGATCTATCTGATAGAAAAGATTTAATTGATGCTACTACAAAATTTGGAAGGTTAAGGGAGTAAAGTTTGTGGATCAGTCCGTCATGCCACAGGTGGTCGTAAGCCCGGGTGATGTCCAGAAAGATAGCAAGGGTACATTTGTTAGTGTTTATGGATGAAGAAAGATCAGTTAAAAGGTTAAAGATAGCGTGGCGAGTCGAGATGCCCTTTCTGAATCCAAACTGGGAGTCAGGAAGAGCACCTCGGTCGTCACAGAAGGATTGAAGACGGGTTAGTAGAAGGCGTTCCAAAAGTTTTGACGTAGTGTCAATTAGAGAGATGGGGCGGTATGAATCCGGGTTGTCATGCGGTTTATGGGGTTTGGGAATAAGTACTGTGTGGGCTTGCTTAAGGCGGGGAGGAAAGTATCCAGAAAACATGCAGGCGTTAAAAATGGGGGTGATGTAGGAAACAGCAGAAGGGGGAACATATTTATAAATTAATTTTGTTATACCGTCAGGTCCTGGGGCGGTGCTCTTCTTGTAGGTGTTGATCAGCGTCTGGACTTCTTCTTCAGAGGCCGGTGGAAAGTGGTCGTTCGGCGTGGGCGGCATCAGTCTGAATGAGGGTCTCAGCGAAGGAAGGTTGGCGGTCGTGGAGCAGGTCTTCGTTATGCTCTTCTGGAATAGTGGATCCTGTGGGGTGGTGAAGGTGGCTCTCAGGTGGTCTGCGAAGATGTCTGCCTTGTCCTGGGGGGTCGAGTAGATGACGTCGTCCTTCTTGAGTGGGTAGGTTGGAACGGAGGAACGTCCTGTCAGCTGGTTGAACTTCTTCCAAAACTTCCCTCCATCTTTGTAATCCAGTTTGGCTGTTGTCTCCATCCATTGTCGTTCTCTAAAAAAAGTAATATCACGGCGAATTTTAGCATTGAGTTTATTCCAAGCGGTTTTTATGAACGGGTCACGGGTGCGGAGGAATTGTTTGTAGATTCGGTGTTTCTCCCGAATCAGGGCAAGTATTGCTGGAGGAAGGAGAGGTCGAGAGGTGTCAATAGTTTTATTGGGAATGTGAGTCTCTGAGGCGACCTCGACAGCGTCAATAAAATTATTTATTGAGCTGTCGATGTCGTCCAGTGATCGGAGGGTGGGAGGTTCATGCAATCGAGTATTAATGTAATTTTTAAAAGCAGGCCAGTTAGCGTTGCGGTAGTTACGGAAGGTGTGCAGGTTAGATACGGGAGGAGAGGGATTTAGTATTGATGAATAACCTAGAAGAGGCATGTGATCGCTAGTCACACAGTTAGGGGACACTTTAGCGGAAAGGTTAAAATACGGAATTAGATCTAGTGTGACCACAATGTGATCAATGATGGAATGACCGTGATAGTTTGAGTAGGTAGGGTCAGTGCAATTTAACCGGAAAAGAGGGTGATTTATAAGGATATCCGCCAATATGTTGCCTTTCAGGTTCGATGAATGGTCACCGAACGATGTATGTCGGGCATTCATATCCCCAAGGATGATAGACTTTCCTTGGGACGCAACATATTGAAAGAAATCGGAAGGGAATTGATGTGACGGTGGGATGTATATGCAGTACATCGATATCTTACCAATTAAGGATTGGATATCAATTGCTACCACATGCAAATCCGACCAAGAGGGATGGGAAACAGTAATAGGAGAGATTGGGAGTAAGGGGTCGAAAGCGAGAGCCACGCCACCTGAACGGTCTACCGCGTGTTTTTTGTGGAAAATAAATTTTCCAAGTTTTAAGGGTGGAGAGCGAGGAGTAGTTTTAGTTTCTTGCAACGCAAGAATGGAAATTTTTTCGGATTTCAGGAGGTTTTCTACGAGTGGACGCTTGCGCGACCACCCGCATGTATTAAGGGAGGCAATTAATAAAGGATGTGCAGCCATTATGACTTCACTTCACATGTGATGTGCACAGAGTTACCTGTGTAGTGAATGCTGGCGTGAAAACCGAAACACTGAGACGCATAGCGACTCACGGCACTGGCGACGCGGGAACGTTCGTTTGGGAACATTTCCAGCATCGTCAATGTCATAAATCGCGTGACGTTTATTTCAGTTGATTCGGTCGGCTTGTCAACTGTCTTTAATGGTGCAATTACGTTGTCGGAAAGAGGGATTTTGGGGCGGTTAGGACATTTATGGGAAAATGCGGAATGATCGTTGGAGTTACAGAGGGGGCATTTTATAGTAGTGGATTTGCATGCGTGCGTGGGATGAGGACCGGCACAAGTGCCGCACACAATTGGGTTGTGGCAAGGTTCACGTGTGTCGTGGAGAGATTTAAATATGATGAGACCAGACGAAAGCAGGTAGTCAATGGTCTTGGAGTCTGTCGATATAACGCGTACAAGTAACGTGAGGCGTTCTGTCGCGCGTGATTTGATACGGATTGCCTTCGTGTAGTTTAACCCCGCATCCGCTAGGGCATCACATACGTCGGCGTCGGTAATGTTTAAAGATACGTGTTTTAACACACAGGAAAGGGTCGAGGGACGGGTTTGTTGAGTTTGTCTAGGTTTTAAATTTGACGGAGCAAGATTGATAGGTTCCCCTATGCAAGTTTGGATTTGCGTCTTGAACGCGTCAAGGTTTGAGATAGATGAGACGATGTAGCATGTGTTGCGAAAAAAGCGGGTTGTTATTATGACTGTGTTTAGGTTAGTAGGTTTAAGGGCGTTGTAAAGGGATTTTGGATCTTGGCAACGTGCAGGGAGGTTGGATAAGGTGAAGTGATACTTAGCGGCGGCAGACGGTCCTTCCGGTCGCTTCGATTGGTTGTGGGCTGGAGACATGGATGCTTGGCGTTTTCGTTCGTGGCGTTGAATTGAGAACCCGTCGGCGTCTGATGCGTTTGTGTCCATGAAGTCAGGTACGGTGTCGCGGGATTCATCAGATGCGGAAACGGAACCGGAAGCGGAGTTGGCGTGGGGCTGGAACACAGATGAATTTGAATTAGAGTTGAACGGCGCGGTAAGTAGAAACGTAGAAGTGTGCGAAAGTATATTCGTATTTGTCAGATTCGTGGCAGTATTCGTAGCGGTGGTCGGCGTAAATAGCAATGGATTGTTCGGGACATGCCCGGCGGAGGATTCGTGAGTACTCATATTATGTGCGTTCTCTAAGAGAGTCGGCACAAGAGTGTGTTGTGCCGCTCTTGTGATGGTGTTACCGGTTCCATCTTGAACGAAGTCGAAACCGATAGACAATTCGGGAGTCGGCCCATATGTATCTCTTTCAAGGCCGTATCGGCCGTCGTTCGCCTTTCTCCTCTTCTCCATAATAAGGTCGTGCATTCTTGCACTCGATGTGTCCGTGCTTGGTCGCAAGACGAGACTTGTCTGGCAGTTGACCTTGAGGCGGATATCCAGCCTGGTCGGTCGCCTGCGTGACGTTATCACGCTTACGAGCAAGGGGCGGTGGTGCTCGTGCCCGTGGCGGTAGTGCAATGCCTCGGGGTTGTTGTTATGTTTGTTTGTTGTTGGGGAAGGGAGCGTAGATGAGGGAGGTTATGATGGTGATGGTCTAGGGGTTTGCCAGGATTGGCGGAGCGTCGTCGTCGTCGTAGGTTTAAGCTGGAGGGACAGGGGAGACGGAGTTCCTGTCTGCCTGTATCCAGCGGCGGCCTCTTCGGAGATGTCTGCTGGCTATCGACTGGTGAACCTCTGGGACGATGTTATGGGCTCGGCTTGCTCTGGAAGACTGTGTGGAAAATCCGAAAACGCATTTCTTATATACCGCGCGCTCTGCCGTGATTGGTTACACGCGCTCGCGGAGAAGGCGGGTGTTATGGTAGTCAGCGCCGCCTGGTGGCCGTAACAATGGGTTCGCAGTTTTATACCCAGTTCTGGAGCGGTGGGGTCTGCTGTTGTCATCTTCCGCCAATCCCTGTTCTCTGTCCTACGTCACTGGAGTGGGAGATGAAGTGGGAAACCTTGTGCGCGCTTCGTCCGTTTGGAGTAGGGGAACGTCACGCGCCGGCTTCATTTGTTGCAGTGGGGGAAGATCGCGCGCAGCTCATCCGGTAGAATATGAGGTAGCGCGGGAGTTTTAGGTTGTAGTAATAATATGTTATTACATCCTCCCCTTTCTTCGGAAAAAGAAAAAAAATATATATAGAAAACAATTAAAATAAAAAACCTCTGAAAAAAAAACTGTATATTATTGTTTTTTTTTTTTTTTTTTTTTTATGAAATTGATTTTATGTCTTTGACGTGTATGTTCTTGACCGTTCTTCCGTTTTCTTTTTTTAAGTTAAATCGGACGCTAGAGATTTGTTTTTCGACTGTGTAGGGTCCTGAATATTTTGGAGACAGCTTGGCTGAAATTCCTTTGGCAGCATTTGACAAGTTTACTTCTTTTTTCATTACTTGATCCCCAACGTTTGGCACCCAGTCTCGTCTTCGTAGGTTGTAGTGGTGTGCTTGCTTGCCGCTTGCTTCTTCCATGTTTCTCCTTGCTAAGTCTAATGTATCTTGGAAGGATGCAAAACGGTCGGTTTTGTTTTGATCATCTGTTGTTGGCGGATCGGGAAGATGTTCGGACCATGGCATGGTCTGCCAAAGTTCAAAAATGCTGGTGTAAATTTTGTTGATTCTGAAACAGATGTGTTAAATGCAAATGTTATTTCTGGAATAAAATAGTCCCAGTTTTTGTGGTCTTTTCCACAAAACGACGCCATCATTGTTTTGATGGTTCTGTTGGCCCGTTCTACGGGGTTTGCCTGTGGCGAGTAAGGAGGTATGTCTACTTTTTGAATTCCTGAACTGGACAGTAGTTCTGTAAACTCTTTACTTACAAACTGTTTGCCATTGTCTGCTATTACCTTTTCTGGGGCACCAAATTTTAGAATAATGTGATTGTTAAATACTTCTGATACTTTCTTTGCAGTAGCTGTTCGTATTGGAACACATTCTACCCATTTTGTGAATCTGTCTTGCATTACTACTAAAAATGTGAAACCTTTCTTTGATCTTGGGAAAGGGCCCATTAGGTCAATGGACACAGTATGCCATGGATGTTTAATTGAAATTTGTTTCATTAAACCTGCTGTCTGTTTTTGTTGTGGTTTATATTGCTGACAGGTGTTGCAACTGTGTACAAAGTTTTTAATGTCTTTAAACATACCGGGCCAATAATACTGTGCTGCTATTCTATTTATTGTTTTTGCAATACCTAAATGACCTGCAGTTGGAACATTATGATTTTGAGCTAGTACATCTTCTTTTAAATGTTCTGGAATGCATAATTTCCAAGGATTGTTGTTTTCAGCATTTTTGTAGTTATTGCTTTCCCAGATGTGTTTGTACAGCTGGTTATCTTTAAGGCAAAACTTTGGATGTTTTTCTGGTTGTAATTCGACATCAGATTTTGTTTTGTTGTACCAGTTTGTTGTTAAGTCAGCAATGATCAAATTATCCGTTGTTGATGGTTCTTCGCTTGGTTGTCTGGATAGTGTGTCTGCTAATTGATTTTGTGTGCCTTTGCGGTATTTAATTTCAAAGTCGTATTGCTGAAGATCCATTACCCATCTTGCGATTCGTCCGGTGGGGTTTTTCATAGTTTGTAGCCATTTATGACTTTGATGGTCTGATTCGACTATGAATTTATAGCCTTCTATGTAATGTTTCATTTTTTTAATAGCCCAAATAATAGCTAAACATTCCTTTTCTGTTGTGTGGTAATTTTTCTCAGCTTTGTTGAGGGAGCGACTTGCGTATGCAATTACTTTATTTCCTTCGTCGGTTTTTTGTAGTAATGCTGCTCCTATCCCTACGTCTGACGCATCTGTTTGTAAAATAAATTGTTTGCTGAAATCTGGACATGTCAATATTGGTGCTGATGTTAGTTTGTCTTTTAAATTTTGAAAAGCTTCCGCTTGACTATTTGTCCAAATAAACTTATTTCCTTTTTTTAAAAGATTGTTCAATGGGCTAACCAATTTTGAATAAGATGGAATAAACCTACGATACCATGATGCAATTCCAAGGAAACTGCGAACTTCTTTTGGTTTGGTTGGTGGTGGTATCTGGAGGAACGCTTTTATTTTGTCCGCATCTGTTTTAATTCCCTCTTCACAAATTACGTGTCCAAGATATTTAATGTTTGTTTCAAAAAAATGACATTTGTCTAAATTCAATTTTAAATTAGCCGAGCGTAGTCGCTGAAATACTTCTTTCAGGTTTTCAAGGTGCTCTTCATAGCTTTTACCTAAGACAATGATGTCGTCTAAATATGCAAATGCCTTTGGCTCTAGGTCTGGACCAATTATTTTGTCTAAAAGTCTTTGGAATGTTGCTGGTGCAGAATGTAATCCAAACGGCATAACTTTGAACTGAAATAGTCCACGTCCTGGAACTGTAAAAGCAGTTATTTCTCTACTTGCTTCATCCAGTGAGACTTGCCAGTAACCGTCTTGTAAATCTAAAGTAGAAATATATTTTGCTTCTTTGAGCTTGTCGAGTATGGAGTTTATAAATGGTAAAGGGTATGCGTCTTTAATTGTCACCTTATTAACTTGGCGAAAATCAATGCAAAACCGATTTTTGTTGTTTTTCTTTTTAACCACTACTACAGGTGAACTCCAAGGGCTCTTTGATGGTTCTATAATATCACTTTCTAGCATCTTGTTTACTTCCTCGTTTATAATTTCTGTGATTTTCGGATTTCTGGGCCAGTAGCGTTGTTTTAGTGGAGTTGCTTGCGCTATCCGGATTTTGTGAGTTAACACATTTGTTTTTCCGATTTTGCTTTTATTGCTCATTTCTCGTTCATTTTTGAGAAGTTGTTCTAAGTTGTTTGTTTCTAACTCATTCAACGTTGAGATTGCCTTAACTGGTGTATTAGTAGGTTGGGATAGATTTGGTATAGTACACTTGTGGTTTGCAAAGTCAAGTTTTACCTTCCATCTTGTTAATAAATCCATTCCTATAATGATTGGAAATGACAGTTTTTTAAAAACCATAAAGTTTACGGTATCCTTTTTGTTTTGTACTGTTATTTTAGCGCTGACAGTTTTGTCAATTGTCACTAAAGTACCGTCTGCTAAAGATGCAGCAAAATTAATTTCTTTAGTTTTAAATTGCTGGTTTTGTGGAAAATGTTTATAAACGTTTTCACTTATATATGATTTGGCAGAGCCTGAATCAATAAGTGCGTTGTAGGAGCGTCCATAAACGTTTATTTTTAAGATCCACTGAGAGGTATCAAGGTTTTTGGTAGTGTTTAGTTGGGTCGATCGGAATACCCTTGACTTAGACCGATCGGGTGCTCGTTTCCCGAAACAGATTTTTTTGAACAGTTGCAATGTTTTGTTAGAGTATCTGTTTTGCGGCAGTGAATGCAAAAAATTATTCGTGGATTTGAACATGGTTGATTTGGGTGTAGCGGATAGCTACAGCGCCAACAACAAGTGTTCTTGTCGAATCTTGAATATATTTCCACTTTTTTTGATGCGGATTTGTTGTAACTTGAGTTTTGATTATTGAATTTAGGTTCTGGATTAAAACTAGATAATTCCTTTTGTAATGCCTCAAACTCATCAGTTTGTTCCATTAATTGAAATAAGTTATCCACTTCGGCTCTTTTTATGTATTGCATATAGGTTGGTAGCAGATTTGTATAAATGCGTTCCATAGTGCTTTCCTCTGTAAAGCCGCCGTGTCTGCGTATCAACGTGTATAATTCGTTGATGTAATTTTTTGCATTTTCTGTTCTGTGCTGAGTGCGATTTCTAATTTCATCTTCCAACTTTGAAAGTTGTCTGTACGGAAGAAAGAAAATTTTAAAATCTTTTTCAAAGTCGGAACATTTTGTCCAGTTCTTATTGAAATTCCGGTACCACATTAATGCTTTACCTACAAATATTTCTGGCAAGGCTAGTAACAACGTTTCTTCTTTAATTTTGTTACCTACTTTTAACTCATCAAGCCTTTCAAGAAAAGACAATGCAGTATTATCACCATTATAATGCAAGTTCCAAGACCGTACTTTGTCGTATATGTTTGGTTCTTGTATTGGAACTGATGGTTTTTCAGGCGTTTGTTTTCGGCCTGTTATGAAAAAGTCAAACAGTTCCTTTCTACATTGTTCTACTGTGTCTAAATTTGTGTTGAGATTATAAATACTCATTTCGGCTTTTAATTCCGTTTCGGATAAATTATTTATCCATTCGAAACGTGTATTTAATTGTTTGTCTATCGTAATTGATAGCCTTTTCGCTCGTGTATTTTTAGGCATTTTTGTAATGTATTTTCCGTCTATGTTCAAAGAAAATATATTAAAATTTTAATGCTTAAAATTTTTGGACTTTTAACTTATTTAATATGCACTTTATATTTGTGTAATTAAAAAAAAATTCCTAAGAGATAACTAACTAATCTAACCTAATTTTGTTATCAAGAAACTATTTTGCTCGGGCGCCAAATTGTGACCACTTTAACTTCCTATACAGGGGGAAAGGTGAGGTGGTGACAAATAATGCAACATGATTGCAATAATAATATGTTTATTCAAATAAACTAAACTAACCTAACTAATAACTAAACTAATAATATAAAACTGTTTACTTTCGAACGAAGTGGAGGTTGGAAAGCGGGAGTACAATCCAATGTTAGAAGGAGACTCGGATGAGCCATCTAAGCATCCAACATTGAATAAATCAATAAACATTGCCAGGAAACACGTATGTGCTATCTCGGCAAGCAATGCTTAGTGATGAGAGGATAGTAGAGGTTTAATGTTAAAGGGAGACTCGAATGAGCCATCTAAGCGTTTAACATTAAACAGATTTTTCAAACATTACCAGGAAACACGTATGTGCTATCTAAGCAAGTAATGTTTGACAGTAGGGTATGGGTAAGGTGGTGGTTCGCGCTGCTCGGCTCACCGTAATTATACTTCTATTGAAGCTGGTCTGACTCTGAGGAAAGACTGCCGCTCTTGTGATGGTGGTGAAGAAGAAAAAGAACAGTCGCTGCAGGAGTACCTCGTTGATTTCGAGCGTTACGACCTCGAACTACCATCCAGCCGACCGACCGCCTGCGTCGGGGTACTCACCTGCGAGTACCAAGGTCAAACCCTTGACCCAAACCCCAAGCGACTTGTGGACAACACCAGGGTCGTAAAGATCTTGCTAGAACCACTTGAACGTGACTTGGAGGAAGCACTATCTGGCATGCGAGATCGCGACCAGATCCAGCAGATGGTCGAAGTAAATATGACATTGCTGAACACGATCGACTCCGGAGAGTTCTACGTGGAAGAAGAACTAGCCCACAGCGCATCCAACCGCTTATGGAGCGCAATCCAGTGGTTACGGTGGAAGCTACAAATCCGGCTTGCAACCGTCTGCAAAACTACCGCCGAATTCGAGTACGTCCAGACACTTTATCCGGACACACCTGAACTTTGCGAAGTAGTTGTCGAAGAGGTGCACTACGAGCTGGTCCAACCACTTGTGACCATCCAGGAGCACCACGTAACCGAACTCATCGGTACCGAGTACGACGAAGAAGCGACATGCTTCGACTCGGTGCCAATGGCCGTCGCTACCATCTACGACATCACCGCACCAGTTGCGAACGACGGAAGCCGCTTCACGGCCGACGTCACAACCCCGAACGTGACCGAACCAGGAGGGTCGGAGGAAAACCGCTTCGCGGTCGATTCCGAGGAGAAGGAGATTGGATTATCTCGAGGCGACCCAGAGACATCGACAAGGGCACAGACAGGCATTCCGTCTAACCCAGAAGCCGATCTCTCAATGGAGACCACGAAGACCAACCCGGACACACCTGCAGTTGAGCGCGGCGTAGCCCCCAACGCGACGTACGCAGCCCATGCTTACGTCACCAAGACCGTCGCTCCTATCCATCGCGACATGGACGACAACCTCTGGAGGCAGGAGAGTTTGGAACTGGTCGAACGGTTCAGTAGGAAGAAGAAGAAGAAGAGGAGGAAGGCGATGTTCACCGACCGACAGCTCAGGTGGATCGCGCACATCGCAGACCTGCCGCGTAGTGCTCCACGACCTAGTGCGCGAGAAGTAGCCGAAAGGACTCAGGTGCCTCCCCAGTGCCGGAAACCGCGGAAACCACCGCCGGAACCCGGAAAATAAACATTTCGGACAAGCCCGCGCCGCGAGTGATTAACATGTAATCCGCCGCGACACCAGACTAATAGTGAACCCCAAGTGGACACTTCTTTATGTTACAGACTACTCCCGTCCCTTTACAATAGTGTCAGAAACCAAGAAGTCAGGACCTGGACAACATCATCGCCAGGGTGAATCGGAAGCTCAGCCTAGGAAGTTGGAGGGGATTGTTGCCGCACGGAGGCGGGACTCCGTCCACCAATCAGAGCGCAGCGCGCGCAACCGCGCGCCTATAAATATCGCACTTTTCTCCTCTGCTCCTCAGACAACATCGAGAGCCCGAAGCAGCAACATCGAGACGGACTTCACCTGAACCACCACATCAGCTGGCAATCACTGAACCTTGCCTTGTGCGGGTTCACGTCGATCCACAAACAACCACCAGCTCTGCGTGAGCGACGTGGTGCACGGCATGTGTGGCGTGTGAGTGCCTGTGTGGCGAGTGAGCCTGTGTGGCGAGGGTGTGCCTGTGTGGCAAGCGTCTGTGTGACGCGTGTGTAGGGACCTCCGGGTCCACCACCATAATAAACAAAGAGTACAACAACGTACTAACAACACCTCCGGGAATGTTTCACGGACTTGGACCGGCAACCTCCGTTGCACCTCGAGGAGGCGTGCCGGTAACAATGGTGTTACCGGCGCCGGGCTCGTAGGTGGTCGTGGGGGCGGCGTCATCGGTCCGAGGGGGGTTGTGGAGCCCCTCGGCGACGGCTAGGTGGCAGGCCGTCTCGAAAGCAGTGTTATCTGCCTTGCAGTTGATCTTGTTTGGTTGGTGTGGCATCCCAGTGCAATGGTGCTCGGGGAAGCGGTCCCGAGCACCTGGGGTGCAAGACCACGTTTCGTCCAGCGTGTGGTAAAACACGCTGGGGTGATTTGGGGCCGGGAGCGGTGTTGAGGCTCCCGGTGGTCGTAGTGTTTGCGTGTTGTCCTGGGGGTAGTCCGGGTCGAAGGCAGGGGTCGGCGTAGTGTTGGCAATCGGGGTCAGCGGGGTCCGGAGCGTGGAGCTTGGCATCGTGGACGGAGTTTGGAGTTTCCAGTAGCGATGTGTCGGTCTCGAAGATCGGTGTCTCACTGCCGAATGCGGGAATTCGGCGGGACTATATCCGCTGTTAGGCGCCACCCACGGGGCGTGGCTTCGCTTGTTGCTGTGTCACGTGGCGCCGCCTGGCGGCCGTGACAATTCACCCAACTTTCTCAGGCGGGAGCATCACCAGGGTTTTGAATATCCTGGTGTGCGTCGTCTTCTGCTGGTGGGGCCGGTTTTAGGTCGTTGAAATGCACTTTGGTAGGTGGCCGCGTTGGTGCGTCTTCCACCCAATAACAGTTTCCTCCTGCAGGTGTTATTAGCAATTTCGGTCCTACCCATTTATGATTGAAGCCTTTTGCGCGTCCCCGGACCATGACTTTGTCACCTGGTGCATATGTGACTTGCAGGTCGGTTTGTCGCGGGTAGCGTCGTCTGCGGTAGGTGGCCTGCCGATGCTTCGCTTGTTGAAGCCGTCGGTCTAAGTCCTGTTCTTGGTCGTGTTCGTTCCAACCTCCTGGTTGGTGTAGGTCCTGACCGAGTAGGATTTGACTGGGGCTTTGTCCAGTTGCGGCATTGGTTCGCCGATTCTGGTGGAAGACTGCTAGTGACAGGAGCTCGTCCCATTGTCGACGAGGTTGTTGGTCGGTGAGCAGGCGTATGCTTTTCTTTAGTTCAGCATGTCTCCTTTCTACCGGGTTGGCCTGTGGATGGTATACGGCCGTGGTGTGGTGAGTACATTTCCATCTTTGAATGGCATCCGCAAATACTTTGCTTGTGAATTGGGGGCCATTGTCCGAGAGGATGATCTTTGGGTATCCAAATCGATGGAATATTCGCTCCTCTAGGAGTCGTACTGTTGTTTCTGCCGTGGCCGCGGGGGCGGGTATTGCTTCTGTCCACCTGGTGCAGATGTCCATTACGGTGAGGATTACTTTATTTCCTTTGCGTGTCGGGTCGAGGGGGCCGACAAAATCGATGGACAGCTTCTCCCAAGGGCGTTCTGCTTCTTGTGGTTTGAACTGTGTCGATGGCGATTTCGTGCCGGTTTTCGCCCTTGAGCAGGCAAGGCATCCTCGTACGAAGGTGCGGATATCTTTGCGAACCCCCGGCCAGTGGTATTGCCGGAGGAGTGTGGTTGCCGTTTCGTCGCGTCCTGGGTGGCCAGCGGTTTCAGAGGAGTAAAAGAATTTCAGAATCTCTTTCTGTGCTGCTGGTGGCACTACTAGCTGGTCCCACCCGGCTGAGGTGCGTATCAGTTCGCCGTCTGGGCCTAGTTTGTACCCCAGGTCCGCCTCGGCGGGGGTTTCCTGCTCTAACACCGTTTCTCGGTGCCGTTGTATCAACGTGCAGGTCTGTGGGCACTCTTTTTGTGCGCGTTTCACCATTTCTATGGTTGTTTCGGCCTGGACGAGGGCAATTTGATTTCCCTGTCGGTGATGGCGTCGGCTCAACTGATTGTATAGCATTTGTATGCTGTCGGGGGCGGCTGTTTTTCGGAACTTGTTACGTCCAGATTTCGTGGTAGACCTAAAACAAAATACAAATGACATCACTTAATTAATGTTACTAATACTTATCTTTATATTGATTTCCATTCATGTTCGTTGTTTTCCTTGGTAGTCGGGATGTTATTTGGGTTGCAGACTTGGATGATGCAACTAAAAATAACATAAGTATCAATTTGGGATGTTGCAATGATGAGTTTATTTGTAAAAGATTTGCACATGTATTGCTGTGATATCTGGTCTTTATGGTTATGACTGAAATTTTATTAATAATAGGTATTCATAAATTTAATTAATTTAACTTACGGTTTATGTTTTTTTTTGTGGTCGATTCCTTATCATTTCAATTTCCCTATTATTCCTTATGTCCTTCACTTGGCTTAGTTTTATTTTCCTGCTCTAATACCTTCTTATAATCCAACATCCTTTATTTATTCCATTGTTTGTTCTCCTTAACCTGCAATTATATTAAAAACAAAAAAAAAACATTAATTCAGTAACTAATTTAATTCTTTACAAATTCAACTTAATATTGCATTTAATTCTCAATTAATTACACTATCATTAGTACTTACCTTGTTTACTTTTTAATTCACTATACACAATTCTGTTGTTGTTGAATTCAGGAGTGACAGCTCCGTTGTGAGTGAGCTCTCACTTATCTTGGCTCGTACGTTGCTTCACGCTTCCGTACATTGTTGCCAAAAACCGCCTTATCTATAGACTAAGAGAGTAAATATCACTGGTTACTGCCACATATACAATTACGTATATGTGCGAAAGCCAGTGACTACATTAATAACATGGAAAGGAAAAACAAAGGATGAGTACTCTTCTCGAGTCGGAGCTCCGGCGACTCTGTCACAACACAGGGGGGAGCCTCGGACGGGATGAGTTAATAGTTATAAGATTTTAGGATGAGTGACAGGGATAAACATGAAACATTACAGAACTATCTTAGTGTGTTTAATATACTTCAGTAGGCAACAGTATACTTTGACGTTTTTGGAAGATATGAGTAACGCCATGCTCGTCGGTAGATGGATGTCCATTGAAATAAGGTTTTGCCATAGAATAGATTGAGCAATCGTGTAACGAGGGCATTCAAAAAACAGATGATCAGTAGTACCTACTTCACCACAGACGCAGAGTGGGTTATCCACAACATTGATTTTAAATAGGTGCCAAGGAGAACGCATGTGTCCAGATCTAAGTCGACTCAAAAGGCATACATCTATTTTGGAGTGAAATGGAAAATTCTTAAACCATGGTTTTTGGTATACTACTTGGTTTATCTGATTAAAGTAAGTAGTTCCCTTGCTTTGACTGATGGTACTGAATTGCTGTTGCCAAGAATTTAAGCCGTCCTGCAGAAAACTGGCATAGAGGTCGGTGTAATTGATAGTGATATCATTACACCGCCTCCCATGTCCCAGTCCCGCCACATAATCTGCATGTTCATTGCCATTTATGCCTTTGTGGCTTGGCACCCAACAAAATTGAGTTACCAAACCTTTGCTTCGTAATTCAAAAATCATGTTTTTGATATGCGAGATCCAAATGTTGCCTTTGATGCTAGATGCATAGGAACATATAGCATCAAGGGAACTTTGGGAGTCAGACACAATTCACTAATTATTTACATAAACTGTCACAATCTTGTCAGTTTGACAGTTACCGAGCCTGGTGTAGCTAACGTCATGGCAGTGTTACCAGTGGCGTAACATGCAGATGGTAATATTATTTTCTTTTGCTCAATTAATGTGTTTTATCTTGCTCATTTTGATCTATTATTTCCTTTATTAATTTATATTTTTGTATTCTTATATCTCCTTTTCCTTATTAAAGTATCCTGTCTCTATTTATTTGACTTATTCTGAGTAGGGCATGCGCAGGGGAAATGCCTTTGGCAGATCATGTTGCGGCCATGAAGATCGGTCCTTTTACCGTATACCTTTCAACAAGTAACATCGCTTAAGCGGATACTGTTCTTGTTCGAAATAATCATTACTTATGTATAAGTATCGCAATATTGCGGAATTAAGTTATTTCGGTATTTTTCGGTTAACAAAATTGATTTTCCCCTGGGTAGCCTGAATCAGGTAAGTGTTTTATTATTCTTTTTTTGTTATCCCTATTTCATCCTTGTCAATTTTTCCAGGTTTTAATTACTCTTAGTATTGCAAAAATAATCTACCCATTTTTAAACGTGTATTTAAGCCACGATTTAATCTATCTCCCAAAGCTGGAGATTCTACTACTACGTGTAGCAGTCTTAATTGCCTTTTTTTTAACTTGCCACGTGTTGGCAGAAAACTTGTATTTTGTAACGGCGGGGCCATTTGAAGAAGCCTCCCAACGCGGGACCATTGTCATCAGTTATTATTTATATTTTTATTTTTATTTTGTTAATTTTTCATTAATTATTAATTTACTCAATTTTCTTTGTGACTGGAACTTCAGTCAATTTATGTTAAATTCTCTTTATATGTTAAAGTGTGAATGGTGTGTGGGTGATATATTTCTAATTTTAATCTATAGTGAATATTTTGCTCAGTTGCTTATTAAATGTCTTATTGGGGAATGTATTAACTTTGCGTTTGGAACCTGGTCCCATTTTATTCCTAATAGCATCTGGTTTATTGTTTTATCCCACAAATAACATCAAAAAAACAATTGGAGCCCTGAAAGTCCCTGTAATACATTTGGTAAGTGCTTGTCTTTTATTTTTTTTTACTTCTCATTGTGTGCATCCCTTTTGTATTATTTTGCAAAGTGTCGGTACGTTACATAGATCTCACTCCCATCTCCACTCAGCAAGCCTGGCTGATCTTAAACCATTTTGGTTTTAAGACAAAAAGGGGTGTAGCAAACTGTGGGCCTTCTGGTGGTGTTAGCCGATCCGGGTCGTCGATCTCGTCGGGAATCAGTTTGTCCTCTGGGTGGCGTGATAAAGCGTCTGGCAGTAGGTTGGCTGCTCCAGGTGTGTGCTCGACGGTGTATTTAAATTCGGCCAAGATGAGCGACCATCTCATAAATTTTGATTTGGCGTCGGTGGATGAGTTTAGCCAAACCAGCGCTCTGTTGTCGGTCCTGAGGGTGAACTCCTCGTCCTCCAGGTATGGCCTGTATCGTTTTACGGCCCATAGGATGGCGTAGCACTCCAATTCGTTCGAGTGGAAGCGGGATTGTCTATCCGTCAACTTCGAACTGTCATATGAGACAATGTGCCTTCTGGAGCCTTCTTCCTGGTAGAGTACCGCCCCGACGCCTTTTATGGATGCGTCGGTTTGTAGCACAAACCGCAGGCCGGGTCGGGGTCTTGCCAGCTTTAGGGGTTGGTCGATGGCGGCCTTTAGCTTGTCAAACGCCTCGTTGGTGGCAGTGGTCCATTTGAAGGGTTGTTTTGGCCCTTGCATGGCCATCAAGGGTGCGGCGATTCTCGCAAAGTCTGGTACGTATTCTCGTAACCAGGAGCACACGCCAATGAAGCCTCGGAGTTGTTTCTTGGTTTGAGGTTTGGAGAACTCTCGGATGCTTTTCAGATGTACTTCCAACGGTTCATTTCCATCCGCTGTGACGCGGTGGCCCAGGTATTCTACCTCGCTGGTGCCGAACTCGCATTTCTTTAAATTGCATCGGAGGCCGTGTTCTTGGAGTCGTTCCAATGCCAGTCGGACGTGGTCTTCGTGTTCTTGCTTGGTGTTTGAGAACACCATGATGTCGTCCAGGTAAACCAGGACACATCTTCCTAACAGACCGGCCATCACTCTGCTCATCATCTTCTGGAAGGTGGCTGGGGCGTTCTTTAAGCCGAAGGAATTGGTAGGTGCCCCCGTCGGGAGAGGAAAATGCGTTTCTCTCTCGATGTGGTCCATGTACTGGTATCTGCCAGTAGCCGGTGGTCAGGTCCATTTTTGTAAAGATCTTGGCTTCGCCGAAGTCTTTGAGGGTTTCCCGAATCCTGGGAAGGGGTGTCACCTCGTTCTTTGTGGCGTCGTTCAGCTTCCTATAGTCGATGCAGAAACGTGGTGACCCGTCTTTTTTTTTTATTATGACGACGGGGGCGCAGTATTCGCTTGTGCTGCGTTCGATTATGCCTGTCGCTAGGAGCTCTTCGATCTGCTGGTAGATTAGGGCCTTTTTCTTGGCGTTGTAAGAGTAGCGGACTGCTCTTATCGGCGTGTCGGTGGTCAGCTCAATTTTGTGTGTGCTGGTCAACGTGGTCGCCGGACGCGGGTCTTCGCTAAAGACGTCCGGAAAGGCTCGAATTATGGCCTGGTAGTTTTCCGGCACCTTCGGCGTGGGGCCCGTCCTTTCTACGTCGGCATCTAGCCATAGGCGGCGGTTTCCTTTCTTCCAATATGCCGTAGTTCTCGGGTTCTGCCCGAAGTGTAGGCATTCTCGCACGTAGTCCATATTGACGTGGTTCTTGGTTAGCCAGGGATGGCCGAGTATCACGTCCTCGCCGAGGTCGGGTGCCAATAAGAATTCGATTGGTTGGGTGCTCTCCCCTATCTGGATCGTGGCCTGGGCTCGGCCCGTTGTTCGTAGCGTCGTCGTCGGGTCCGCTTGTTGGATGCGTTCCGAGGTGGGTGTGGACACCTGGAGGTCCAGCCGGGTGAAGTTTTGGCTGGCTCCAGAGTCGATGAGGGCCTCGTAGGCTTGTCCGTTCACGGAGATCGTGATGCGAGGTAATTGGTTCGCATTTCCTGCTATCCCAACTGTCTCCTTCTTTACAGTCGGGGGTCGGCTGGGCTGTTTTGGTTTTGTTGTTGGTTTGCGGACCGGTCGGTGTTGTTTTGGCTTTGACCGGCTCGACGCTCGTTTCCCGAATACCTGGGGGTGTCAGAGCGGTTGTGGGTTTGTGTGGAGGAGCGAGCCATTTTTCGGCGTTCGATCGCTACTTCCACTTTGGTGGCTAGGTTCACTAGGTCTTCTAGTGAGTCGAAGTGTCGGGCATCCAGTGATTGCTGGATCTTTGGTTCCACCAGGGTGGCTAACGTGTTTGCCATGATGCTCTGGTGGTGTCCGGGGTAGATGCGGCCATACAGGGCTGCTTGGCGGCGTAGGAACGCTTCTACCGGTTCTTTGGCCTGGTGGGTGTTGGTCATCAAGCTGCCGGCCATGTATGCCATGGCGGTGGGGTCGGCGTATCGTCTGACCAGCCTTAGCTTGCAACGGTCGTAACTTGGTTGCGGTTCTCGTCGGAAGGCATCCTCATAGTTCTTCGCCTCGTCCTTCAGGCTCTGGAGGTAGGCTTTGTGGTAAGCCGATGGCGGTACGTTGTGTCGTACGAAGTAATCTTCTAGTCTTCTCAGGAATTCTTCGGGGTCTTCGTGGGTCTCCCCTCCAAAGGTCGGCAGGTCCTCTTCGTACCTCTTTGATTGCTGTAGGCCGTGCCAGACGGCAGCGGCGGTGTGCATGGCACACGTGTTGTCCCAGACCGGCGGGCACTGGGGTGGCCCGGCGGTCCAGGTGGTTTCCGGCTTGGTTTCAACCGGTTGGGGTCGTGGTTCACCCCTTGGAGGTGCGATTCCAGGGTATAGAATACCTGGTGGCATGTTCTCCAATCCCATCGCGGTGGATGGGTGCACCCCTTGGTTCGGGTGCGCTGTCGTGGTCCAGGGTTCGACCTTGGGTGACAGCATGGGAGACTGCGGTCTAGGTGCGACCCAGTTCCCTGTGACTCCCACCGTGGCTCTAGGTTCAGCCGGTGCTTGTGGTGGGTAGTCGGTTGGCGGAGTTGGCGACCCCCAGGAGTACCTAGGGGTGGCCCACCGCTGTTCGTCGGTGCCTGTGGCCCTTTGGTCAGCCTGGCGGCATCCGGTATGGCCGACTGGTTTTTCTTCCAATGTCACCATTGGTAATTGCCAGTCGGGTATGCGGGAATTCGGCGGGACTATATCCGCTGTTAGGCTCCACCCACGGGGCGTGGCTTCGCTTGTTGCTGTGTCACGTGGCGCCGCCTGGCGGCCGTGACAATGGTGTTACCGGCCCGGGGATTCGTTGAAGATGATCTCGGACCGTAACAATCTCCAGGAGTCGATGTTAGACAGCTGGGTGGGTGGCCTTGTGTTTTAAGACCGGTAGCTACGTCTATTGCAGCTTAGTATTTGGTTTTGTGGTGATATGCGACCTCGGAAGTGCCAGGAGGTGATATCGGTGATGGTACCCAGGTATGGTACGTCTGGGAGCACCAAGTGTCATAGGGGATGACGTGCAGTCGTACGTTATGACTTGTCTTGACTTGCCTCGACTTGTCTGCGGCGTGACCTTGAGCCGGTTTAATTCTCAGCCGTGAGGTTGCCGTGGTACGTGACGGGGTTCGTCGCGTATAACGTATAGGTCTGTGGTAGACGCGGGGGACAGCTCTCAGAGTTCCAAGGGTACTAGGGCGGTATTCCTGCCTCTAGCAGACGATGTAGACTGGTGTGTTGCTGCCGCTGGACTGACTGCAGAATCCAGAAACGGATTTCTTTTATGCGGCTTGGTGGCGCGTGGTTGGTCGAGCGCTTCGCGGAGTAGGCGTGTGTTACTGGTTGACAGCGCCGCCTGGTGGCCGTAACAATCCTCCACTATTTTCGCGAAAGAACTTTAAGAGTTCTTGAAGTAAATGTAAAAAGTTCTTTGGCACGTTCTCCAGGTATCACATATTAGTCTGGTCTATTGCACTGAATTTGATGGGGAAATGGTAAAATATAAAAGTGTCCACAATGGGTTCCACTATATGTCTTTGTGTGGCGCGGTTATCACATAATGTCTTGAAACTCGCGGCACGGGCTTTTCGTAATCCGAACCTTAAGATCCAGGTTTTGGCGGAGGCTCTGGAGGCAACCGTTCACTAGGTGGTACACACTTTGTTTGTACGATTTCGTCATTGTTCATCCTCGCGCGATCACTACTTATTCGTAATAATGTTATTAGCAAAAGGTCTGCTCGTCGCTTGCGGTGATGATGTGGGCCACGGTAATGTCTGTCGCGTCTCTTGTGCTGATGTAATGCACTCACTTGTTTATCGCGTTGCGCGTTTTGATAATGTAGCGCACTAAACTGTTCATCGTGTCCTTTGTGCTTACGGTGTGATGCACTTGACTGTTTGTCGCGTTTAAACTTGCCGGTTGCGTTGTGTTTTATCCGGAAAAACACGTAACTCGCACTTTTGTGATGATCAGCACCAGGTGTTGCGTTGATCCTCTTCTGCCTCTTGTTCATGTTTGTTTTGCCAGGGTTGAACACTTGGAATTTGTCTGCCGACGGTATGTCTCCAGCCGGGGTATCACTCGCCGTGTCCAAGTTGTGCATAACTTGACAAACATCTGCTTCGGTCACGTTCGTTATATCCTCATCTTCTATCACGTTAGGTGTATTGACATCAGCTGTGAAGCAACTTCTGTCCTCTACGATGTAAATCGCCGTCTCCGTCGGTATCACTTCTAAGTGTACAACTTCTGTCACTTCAAAAGCCACAGCATCTACGTCGGTAACTTCGCAAGCGTAGTGCAGCGGTGCGAGGACTTCCTCATTGTCACAAATATTGGCGACACTTTCCGTCGGGTAGGTGGTTAGGTGTTGTTTAGTTTTCGGTGTTAAATCGCTAACGGGCTTGCTTGCGTCGGTGGGGCAGGTTGTGCATTGATCCGGAACCTCCAGGATTTGATCACGTGCTGCTTCCATTTCTGCGGCTTCATCCATAATAGCGTAGTGTTGAATAATTGTGTTGGTAACACTCATCAAGTATCTTTTAGCACCAACAGCCACATCGTGTTCGCAAAAGCGGTTGCGGTCTAAGAGAGTCTCGAATACCTTTCCGCATTCTGCATTAATCTCGTCTAGCAATTGTGTGTTTGCCAAACCAATATGTACTTGCACCATCCGTTCACGTACCCATTCCATCTGACCGCGAATGATGTTAGTCACGTCAGTTTTGGAACGTAGTGCAGGGCTGACTTGATTCACAGCCTGCATGTCGACAGGGGTCTCGACTCGATGATTAACCTGCTCGGGGGTGGTTACTGTATAACCCCACAGGCATCCGTGCGGTGTATGGAGCCGACTGTCGAAGTCTCTTCCAGGTCCACGTCTTCTCATGTTGCGTCCCGAAGGAGCCATGATCTTCTTCATCTCAGGGTGTCGTGTTTTATGAAGCTTGCTTGCTTCAGATTCTGCCCTCTAGTTGAGCGCCATTTGTTACCGGCCCGGGGATTCGTTGAAGATGATCTCGGACCGTAACAATCTCCAGGAGTCGATGTTAGACAGCTGGGTGGGTGGCCTTGTGTTTTAAGACCGGTAGCTACGTCTATTGCAGCTTAGTATTTGGTTTTGTGGTGATATGCGACCTCGGAAGTGCCAGGAGGTGATATCGGTGATGGTACCCAGGTATGGTACGTCTGGGAGCACCAAGTGTCATAGGGGATGACGTGCAGTCGTACGTTATGACTTGTCTTGACTTGTCTTGACTTGCCTCGACTTATCTGCGGCGTGACCTTGAGCCGGTTTAATTCTCAGCCGTGAGGTTGCTGTGGTACGTGACGGGGTTCGTCGCGTATAACGTATAGGTCTGTGGTAGACGCGGGGGACAGCTCTCAGAGTTCCAAGGGTACTAGGGCGGTATTCCTGCCTCTAGCAGACGATGTAGACTGGTGTGTTGCTGCCGCTGGACTGACTGCAGAATCCAGAAACGGATTTCTTTTATGCGGCTTGGTGGCGCGTGGTTGGTCGAGCGCTTCGCGGAGTAGGCGTGTGTTACTGGTTGACAGCGCCGCCTGGTGGCCGTAACAATGGGTTCGCAGTTTTATACCCAGTTCTGGAGCGGTGGGGTCTGCTGTTGTCATCTTCCGCCAATCCCTGTTCTCTGTCCTACGTCACTGGAGTGGGAGATGAAGTGGGAAACCTTGTGCGCGCTTCGTCCGTTTGGAGTAGGGGAACGTCACGCGCCGGCTTCATTTGTTGCAGTGGGGGAAGATCGCGCGCAGCTCATCCGGTAGAATATGAGGTAGCGCGGGAGTTTTAGGTTGTAGTAATAATATGTTATTACAAACCGTTTGAGAAATATTGTCAATTTTAATGCTCTTTAAATCTTTTTTAACGGCTATTAAGACACCACTTTTGCCACTGTTGTTGCTTGACAACTTACATCTATCTTTTCTAAATATATTATAATTTTCAATGTTTAATTCCGGGTTTAAAACATCACTCGATAACCATGTTTCCATTATTATAATTACATATATCATAACTGGTGAGATTTACATTTAGAAAAACAATTTTGATTTAATAAGGCTTAATGTGAAACAATGATGTAAGTTAAAAGTTAAAAAAAATTTAAAAAAAATTATATAAAAAAAGGTAATACTTTTGTGTATTCAAAAACTTACTTAAATAATACAAAAATATACATTCAATAAATTGGGGTATTAAACTTGCAGTATGGCTTGTTATATTATTGTATGTATAAAATACAAAAAAATACTTCTGAAAAAGTGCGGCTTGTCATTGTTTCACATTAAGCCCTTCATATATGTATATTCTTAGTTTTTTGCTAGATTTCTTTTATTAGCAAATAATATGTGGTCTTCATTTTTGTATTTAATAAAAACTTTAAATCCATCTTCTTTTCTCTTCTGAAAATCTTTTGTAACAACTTTGACTTCTTGTTGGAGTTTTATCTGGCTTTATTTTTATTTCCTGGTTTGCCAATAATTGTTGTTTTTTTAGTACTTTAATATCCGTTTCTTTGTTCTCATACATTACATTTATGGGTTTTGGTTTATTAGATTTTTTCCCAACTCTAATCATTTTGCAAGGTTCAAGTTTTATTAATAATTTTGACGATTCGGGAAAAATTATAAAGCATTAAATTATTTTTTTTTTTTTAATTAATATTAGAAATTTTAGAAAGAAAAAACACATTTGCATTTAAATGCCAGTTTTTTAAATTTTACTCAAAAACTTAGTTTGAAGCTTACATAGTAAAACCAAGTTATCCGCTAAAAATTAACATTAAATTCTGCATCTTGCTTTTTCGGATGTCACCTACTAAGCTGTTGGTTTTATCAAACCTCTTTAAATAAATCGTAGACTTATTGTGGCAAAGCACAATAAATTTAAAAAAAAAATAATAATTTAAGAAAATTAATTTAAGTTATATTTGAATATTAAGTACAATATTTTTTTATTTTTTATTTAAAAATTGCAAAATGAGGCCGGTCCTTTAAATCCACTAAGTCTTAAGTTGCTCCGCTCTTTAATACGCCCACGATATGGCTTAACAATCACGATAAGAGACTGACCGAGCAACACGGTATATTTCTCTTACATGCACATGATCATCGGTTCCCTATAATTTATGTACAGTGTGATCAACAAAGAATGAGGTTTTTCAAATATTTCTGCGAAATTTTTTAGTGAATTTAGTATTTATCAGTTTCTTAACCTGTTTTCCCTAAACAAAATAATCCTAAAAATCAAATAATAAGCGTCAATTTTCATAGACGTTTGTCATTTTTTAAGTAAGGTTAATGTTTATTAAAAATAATGTCAAAATTAATTTACTATAATAACATGTAAATTGTGAAGTATTGAATGAATTCTAAATAGTGTGAAGTGTGTTATACACAAACTGTGGTTAAACAGAAGTGTTAATTGAATATTTAAATTATATAATAGCCATTGTTTAAGGTTAATGTTTATTAAAAATATGTTTAGGTCAATTTAATAATAAATTATAAATTGTAAAGTGCAGTTTAAATTTGAAATAATGTGAATTACGTGTTATGCATGAATTGAATGTTTAAGTTATATGTATAGTAATATTTATACAAGAACAAAGTGCTTTTAAAGTCGCAGTCGACCATCAATGAAAATAGCACCTGGTCGTATTCTCTTCAGTCTCCAGAATTTCTTATAAAAAGGTTGTGAATTACAAATTACAAATTATGCACCTGTAAGAAGAAACCACCTAACATGATGTTCATTGTAATTGAAAAGGTTGTTTACATTATAAATAATAATAAAATATTAAATAAGACCTTTTTACCAATGAAACTTGCTGGTTGTTGTCAATCCCTATTAGTTACACAAAACAACGTTACACTCAATTGGTATTTGGGTTGCAATTTTAAGGTAAATAATAAATAGACCTATATTTTTTGATAAAACTTTATTAAATTGATTTAGGTACCACTGAAGAGAGCCATATTTATTGATTGTTCTACTGCAATGATAAATTTTTACTATAAAAACATTTAGTTTTTGTGTATATTGTAGAGTACATATAATTTAATTGTTCAATTCACAATTTTCTACAACTACCTATTATTATTATGTTAAATACTGAGTATCAATGTTTTTATTAATAATTAACCAAATGTATTTTGTACTTATTTTAATTGTTAACGTTGCCACACTTTTTTGTTTTTGTGTAAACACCATTGCACATATAATTTAATAATTCAATTCGCAATTCTGAAAGATTACCTGCTATTATTGTTATTCTTATTATGGTTATACGAGTATTAATTTTTCAATAATGATTAACTCTATAAAAATATACATTTGTTATTTTTCATAATAATTAAGTTGCCAGTTAAAAATAGAAACATTTTATTTAAGTGTATTTAATTATTCAAATATTATTTATATAACCATTGAAATGATTGTTTTAAGACCATCATCATTATTTATTATGTACTTTGTATATGTTTTTAATTGCCACAAAAACAAAATTTGTGTTACGCCTATGGTGATGGTCAAGGGCAGTCTACAAATATATTTTTTTAATATTTACAATAAGTGTATATTTGGTTGCCTACACAGTAAACCTCGGACATTCTCGCTCACCCTATAGGCAGTTACATGTTTGTAAAATCCATGCTCTTATGTCGAGCATATGTGATTGCCTATATTAACTTTGTGCGGTGAGCATCTGGGGTTTTATAATAAGATTTGACTAAAATAATGATAAATTGAAAAGTAAGTCTAAATATAATTAAAAGTTTATTGATGTGAGTTTGTCGGACGGCGAAACATACCAATTAAAGAACTCTCGGCGACATTTTAAAAATAGGTTGGGCTAATGGCGTATTTGTCTATTTAAACGACATATTAGTGTATTTTGTTAACAACACAACATTTGCATTAATATGCCACTTTTTGACATTTAACTCAAAAGCTTAGTTTTAAGCTAACATTGTTTAATAAAATTAAATTATATACTTAAATCTACATTAAATTTTGAATCTTTTAAGACTAGTTTCAGCTTTCTAGAACAAAATTTGATATTTTAAGAAAAGAATAAACAGGACATTTGCATTAAAAAGCCTATTTTTAACTTTAACAAGTAACTCACGTAAATCTATGTTGAAGTCTGCAACTTTTAAGACTAGTTCAGCTTTCTGAAATAATTGTAAATTTTAAGAAAAGAAAGAACATGACAACATTAAAAAATTAAATTTATGAAAAAATATTCTAAACTAAAAACATCCATAGACGCGTTTCGAGGTTTACCTCTCATCAGTATGGCTTTATTTAAATTTAATAATTGATTTTTAACTTACTTCGTCAACATTGTTTACCACCACAATTCAAAGTGAATATTTTAAAGGTTGTATTGACTATTTATACTAACTGACTTAATGACTTTATTTAATGGCTATGGTTAATAGCATTCTGAGAAAGTAATTATTTCGGGATATTTAGCTGATGGTAATGACATGAAAATAAAGAACATGACGTTTGCATTTTTAAATCTCTCTAGACCATCAGTAATGCGATTTATTTTTTCCTCACTTCAATTTCTATTTTAACTTTTCTGTATAAATGTACTTTTTCTTTAGTTTATTCTCACTTGACAATGGCCTTTAAAAGTCAAAACTGGAGTCGTGAACTTTTGTTTGTATTGATATGTATTATTTTGTAATATATATTTATATCAATAAAGTATTTGTGGTAAAAAACTTAGTATGTGTTTTAATTTTATTATTATTATTATAGATTACCACATAGTAAAGGTCTAAACCATTCTTTATAATAAATAACATAAAGTAACAAAAATCTGTTTTACAATAGTGCAAACTTAAAATTAAAATAAAATGCAGAAAGGCAAAAGATAGAGCTTAATACACTCATTGATAATTGTAATTGCTACAGATCTTTCTCACCCAGCCTCCATTTCTTACTTTTTCCAACCACCTAATCATCTATATACTCCTCCAAACATGCATTGCAAATGCTTCAATACGTTTTTCATAGTAGAGTACCTGCCCTACTTACCAAAAAACTACTAGTAAATTAGCCAATAAGCATATTCACAAGAAACAACATTGGTGTATTTATAGCTTATCAAACTTACTTTTGAAATAAAAAAAGTGAAAGATAATCAATTAATATATATTATTTAAAATAAGTCATATATCAATTTAAATAGTAGTCATTAAAATACATTAATTAATTAAAATAAATTTAGTATTATATCAAGTACGTGCGGTGCCAAAACTGCTGCAAAAAAAATAAAAACGGCCGTATTGTAACCCATGCAACAAATAATGTAATAACTCATTTTATATTGTATAAATAAGTCAATATCCTAAATATTTAAAAATGCCAGTCCTAAATACAATTAGATTTCTTCAATCGTAGGTTTTAAATCCTTAATATGCAAATACAGCTTCAATGACATCTAAAACAAATATTACATTAAACTTCTACACAATACAAATTAACATTTATACTTACATAAGCATCTATTGCAGCATAAATTTGTTGTGCTTCAGTCAACGGAATAATATGCCACTTACTCATTCTGACCTTTTTGTCTTTGTTTATTCTCATCTCAAACTAAAATAATAATAGTTACATTAGGGGTTTCAAAAACAAGTGCAAAAAAGATAATCAGTATTCTTTAAATATCAAATAATTGAAGAATTGTATTGTAATGTTCGTTAAATCTACTGTTTGAAAATAAACCTAAACATAGGTGCACAATTCTATACAATAAGCTTCCCACATGTATTAAAGAAAATAATGTTTTTTGTAGGTAGATAAACTATAAAATCTCTGTTAATTCAAAAATGTTACTATACAATCAACGAATATTTAACAGACAACTTTTAAAACATGTAAAACGCTAATTTAGTTTTGTAACTGGCTAAGTAAGCTTTTCTATTTTATTTTGTATTTTTGTTATATGTATGTATTGTTATTCTTTGACTTATCATACCCACATGTAGTTGGCTTAAATGATTAAATATATATTATTATTATAACACTTTCATAAAACAATTGATTACCCATAATCTCTCTTTTTGTGGATTGAAAATGTATATATTTGTGCACTGTGCATATAATATTTATAACATTTTGTTTTTTGAGAAACATTTGTCAACAAAATCAATATTTTAAAAATGTATATTATATTAATTATTGTAAATATATATTATTTTATACATTTTGTAAAATTTTAAAAAAATGTCTAGCACTGAGCTCTATGCTAGTGTTTCCCTCAGACTCCTAATTTTAGAGATAGCGAACAAACGCTTCTGGGCGCGGATAGAGGATTGAACTCGCGGACCAACACTATTGCACGGTAGCCTTGCCTCAGCAATGAGACTACCAACTCTTTCTCTTCCTCTCTTCTCTCTTTTATTCCACTATGTCCTACTACTATACTACTATCGACCTCCCTCGGTCAAAACTCGTCGGTCTACTCTTGACCACTTTTCAGTTCCCGACTATTAGATATCGAGAACTGCACATAAAAAGGGGTCAAGAAAATACAAGCTCTGGTAGACATAGACTGGCAAAAAGACCTATTGACAAAATGGAATGGAATGTAAGAAATAAAGAAAATGGCAACTAGAAAAGGAAAATCGAGACTAACCTGTGTCACGGGTGCAGAAGCAAGAATGACCAATAAAAGTGCCTCAACAAGGAGAGACTTAAAATAATAATACACTGCAAAATGAAACCAGTATAGGTAAGACAAAATGATATGCTTAAGAAACAAAAGAACAGACAAATGAACACGATCCTAATTAAACCAAATGATGGTTGCAGCTATACGGAACTAATAAAATGCACGAAGAAAGAACGAGGTGGACAAGAAAATTGTAGGAATAAATAAAACGAAGCAACATTAAACAAGACTGACACTGGATGAAAAAGTCATTAGTAGCCGTTACAAAACTCAACAAAAGAAAGAAGACAATAAGTCTTCTGAACGTAGAGGAAGACCTCAACAAAGACAAAGTATTCCTAAGAAACAACCACAGTGTCAAGGTAGACACGGTGAAATGATCAGAAAAAGCTAACCAAAATAGAGTAAGATATGCTTTTGTGAGCATGCAAAAAAATGCAGCAAAGAGAAAAGGAGACTAAGCTCAGACTGGAATTGATAGAGTGATGGAGGTCTTCTCTCCGCAAAATGTTACAAATGCCATAGACTAGGTCATAGAGCAACGGAGTGTAAGGAATCAGTTGACAAACCCAGCAGAAATTGTGTAGGTTCTGAGCATAAATTGAAAGAGTGCTACTTGTGCAAGAAAAAATATCACAAAGCGGAAAGCATGAATTGCCCTGCATTTTAGTTAGTTAGTTTAGATTTGTGGCATATCAGCCTAAAAATACTGCAGATTCTTTCCTCTAACTATAAAAAAGTGTAAAACAATCAGGAAACTAGAAAGAAAGAGCTACCCTGGCCAGACAATGAAGGTGATTCAAGTTAACATAAACAGATAGAGCCGAAATGGACCTACTGGAATAGATCTTCCAAAAACAAGAGCAAACTTTGCCTTACTCTCGGAACCAAATAAGAAATTGGGGACTAGCAGAAAGAGATGAATCATAAACAAACAAGAAGACGCGGCAATACACTTTCCAAACAATAAAAAATTTCAGGCAATAAAATCAGGAAGTAGTGAGTGCTTCACCTGGGTGGAGACACGGGATGCAACTATATACTCCGGTTACTTCTCCTCAAATGAAAGCACCTAGCAATTAAAAAAATGGCTATCAGAATTAAGCAAGGACAAGAAAAAACAACATTATTGAAAGGGACTTCAAAGCCAAGTCAGGAGACAAACAAAAACGAGCTTAGCATCCTGAATACGGAAGGAACACCAACTTTTCAAAAAAACGGGTTGAAATCATTCATAGACGTCACTCTGTGCTCGTCTAAGAGGATTAGACACTGGCACGTGGGCGAGGAAGAGAATCTGAATGAAAACATAAACATACATATAAAAATCGTGTCCACAAAGAGAAAGACAAAGAAGAAAAAAAGAGAAAACAAAAGCTGGTTCTTTCGCAGTGGCCAAGAGAAAATATTCCTGGCAAACTTAGACCTAAACACAAAAGGAATGATTCACACCTCTGACAATTTGAAGAAAACTATAATTAAAACCTGTAAAAAGACACCAAACAATAAAGGAAGAAGGCCAAACTACAAAAACGTATTGGTGGAATAAAGATATCACAGGCAAGAAAAAGTGCTGTATAAAAACCAAAAGAACTGTGACGAGAAGAAATGGCAAAAATACGAGAAACATCAACCCGCTGCAAGAGAAAAAACTCAACAAACATAGAAAAACTGACACTAATAAAATAAGCCAAAGATCCTCGCTAACACTGAGCTAAAGCGAGAAAACTATTTGTGAACCAAGACAAAACAAAGAACAGATAGCAGATAGCAAAATTAAATGAAAAAAAGCCCACGACATAGATATGATCGCGCCGGAGGCGATAGCGATACAAAGACCGCAGCTCTGTGTGAATGTATACGACAAACTTATCAAGCAAGACATCTTTCCCACGAACTGGAAAAAAGGCAAAACTAGTACTAATCAAGAAGGCAAGATATATCAACCAATATGCCCATTGCACTAACTGGGAAGGCTCATTGAGCACATCCGCAACAAGAGACTTATAGAGGAATTATCTCGCCTGAGCGAGAATCAACACGAGATCACTTTACATTTGATGCCCTTAAAAATGTCAAGTAACTGCGCACCCTACACAAAAAATCGCCTTGCTAGTCACGTACAATATAAAGAATGCTTTTAACTCGGTGCCATGAAGAGAGCTAATAGGAGAAGAGGAATATCAGCATATATCAAGAAGATAATATGCCTCTATCTGCAGGATGAAACTATAGTGTGTAGTTCCAGAAAAACTCTGGATATGACTTGTGGTGTGCCGCCACAAGGCTGTGAAAAATTTACTATGATGGTCTGCTGAGGGTGCAGATGCCACACGGAATTACCACAATAGTATATGCGGACAGTTTTGCCATGGTTGTTAGGGGTAACAGTATTAGGAAATAGATCAAGAAAATGGGTTTACAGCTGACAACACAAAAGACGGAAACCGTGGTTCTGTTGGACAGAAGGAAGAACATCATAGTCGAGATCAATCTGAGAGATACTACAATCAAATCCCAAGATAGCATTAAATACTTAGGGATGCCAAACGTGGGAGAGAGCGGAAAAGAATGGAGTAATGAGAGCGACGGTGGATTCGATACTGTTGGCCGATGCGCCTATGTCCAAAGCTGTAACAAAAAATAGAGAGTAATTCTAAAAAAAAAGCCAGAAGAAAAATGGCAATCAGAATAGCAAGTGGCTACAGAACAGTCTAGATTAAGGCTATACAGGCAATAACAAGAAAGCAACTGAAGGAACAGAGAGAAGCCAACAGAATAAAGACGATAGAAAATAGGAGGAAGAATAGCAGATAGAGATGTCGCCAACTGAAAACATACTATTATTACCCTTGGTGACACCATGAGTAAACAGTGAACATGAAAACCTAAACTACCATCTTACACAGATATTTACAGGCCATGGATGCTAGGGTCATACCTAAAGAAAATGTATCTTGCGATACTCTGCTGCCCTTACTGTGGTGAAACAGATAACCCAGAGCATAGACTAGTGAAGTGCTCTCGCTAGAAGAACAGCAACATAGATTAATTAGAAACCTTTTTTTTTTAATTTTACAACAGATATAATAAATTAAATATGTGTGTAATAAACAATATAATCAAACAAAATATAGTTATATTAGTCAATCAAAAGAGACATTTTGAATCATTGACTTTTTATAAAAACATTACTTTTTCGTTGTTATAATCATATTATGAAGCACATGCAGAATTAGTTTATAATCATAATGATGTTCTGCAACTTGCTTGTATTTTTGTTGTTTCTTTACACTATGTAACATTTCTTTATTATTGTTTTAATTTTGTTTCTACCTATTGTTGATTTTTATATGTATTATACCTGTAAAAAAGGTGAACTATGTAAATAAATATATTATTATGATTATTCAATCTTAAGCTTTTAATGTTATTATGACATTTATTAATTCACTCTGATTAGTGTTCATGTAACTAAAATTATATTTAATATGAGAGTGCGGGTGAACAAAATACTAGGCTTAGTCATTATCTACGCCTCCAATCTATCAACAGTATATATTTGTGTTAACAGCTGAGGAGGTAACATAAAATATCGGCCCTTAACACAAACCAAAAAATAAATAAATTATGATGATTATAATTATGTTTTGTATAGTTAGTCTTTTGTGAAAATACAACTTTGTTAAATAAACCAATAGTTACAATTTTATAACAATTCTTACAATCTTTATACTTTCAGCTAATTCTATTTTAAGTTCAATTATTTCTTCAATCAATAAGCTAGTATTCCTGGTTTTGATTTTCATATTCCATAATCACTTGCAATTGCATTTAAATTTGTGTGTGGGCATTTTTTACTAAGTGTGTTTTGTAAAGTTATGCAAGAGTGTGATAAAAACAAAATTATTTTTATTAAAAATATTGTGTTTGCTTTTCTACTTGATATCAGTATATAAATAAATACATGACTAAATAAATAATTTAAATCTAAAACAAATTAACAAAAATATGACTTATTTTTAAAATACTGCAAAATTAATTGCTCTATAACTAGTGCCCTTCGCAATTGAAGTTACACAACAAATCATACCATGTCAGACTCTGAAGGGTATTAGAACAGACATTGAAGCTTCTGATAATTTTACAAGCATCCAACTAATTTCAAAAGCCATTCCTTGACAAATTGATAAATTCTAGAAACAACATACAAGAACCAGCTTGGTAAAGTGATTTGTTTAAAGAAGCAATAACATGGTACTATTGGGATTGTGAATAGCTATATTACTCTTTAAAATATAAAAGATTGTTATATAATAAACAAAAAATTGTATAAAAAATTAAGTTTTATTTGTCGGTTACTTTATTTTAGTTTTGGATTGATGGGAATGCTAGAAGAGGTTCAACTTTTAATAAAGATTTGTTACATGCTACAATAATTATATTTACTTACAAAATATTCAACCAATTTTTCCATGCTCCATCTTTGGGTAAATGAAACACTTTGATTGGCAAATGGACCCAAATCTATACAATTTGCAATACTTTTCTCAACGTCAAAACCTGGAAAATCTCTACCCAATTTCCTTACATCACTAAAAATCAAAATATGTATTATAATCACACATTTAAAATAACTCTGATAGTTTAAGTAAGTTGTATTTGTAACTATAGCATATATCATGTGGATAATAATAAGAGCTCAACATGCGTCGGTTGAAATATAATAATAATAACTAGTCTTTATTCAATACATTTTACATATATATGAAAAGGCGTAGTTCAGCTTATTTGCTGCTCTTCCACTTAACCCTTAAATTTTACAAAAAAATTATATTACATACATTATATACATTAAATTAATGTCCACTCTGCAGCAACTACAGCTTCCCCATGACTTCAATACTATTATAAATGATGTTCTTTCAATTTCCATGATAATATTCACTATACTTTCCAATTATTAGAATTTTATCAAATAAAATATTTTATGTCAATATGACATTTACCAACAAAAATATTAAATTAAAGGCTACGTACGGCATATAAACTTTATACCATCGTCACTCATTTTTAGCTGAATTTAGTTTTTCTTTGAATTAAATTATTTTTATGTAGCTCATTTTAGCCATTTTAAAGTAGTACTTAGTATAAATAATAATAAAGTATTTCACAAATAAAATGTTGGCTATTTTATTAATCAGCCTATGAGATGCAGAAATTGAGTTATAGCATACAATAGATTTAATTAAAACCTAATGGGTTTTGTTATAATTAATTTAATTTGCAGATTCTGTATAAGAATTTTAAGCAAAAGCAAACATAAAATAAGAAACGCTTTGATTAATAACTACATATTTGATAATAATTTTTGTGCTAATTTTTTTTGCTTAATTTTTAGTTTTTTGTACAATTTATTAAAAAAATTAGCCTAACTAATATTTTGTGCCACTTATATGCAATAAATGAGTTTAATAAATAAGATAAATCAGTTTTTTGTGCTGCTTTTATGCAATTTATTATGAATTTAAGAAATTAAATCAGTTTCATGTGCAAATTTTAATCAATTTGTTAAAAAGTTTTATGATGTAAACCATTTTTTTTGTGCTAATTTAATGCAATAAAAGTTTTCTGTGCAATTTATGATACATTTTCTACAATAAATTTGTTTTTTGTGCTCATTTTATGTAATAAAAAGGATTTCTGCTCAATTTATAATAAATTTTATGAGATAAATCATTTTTGTGCTAATTTTAATAATAATAATGTTTATTTACAGCATACGCCTTTAAGTACAAAAATATATAATATATAACTATTCAAACATATACAATGTATAACCTGACTACACACAAATTTAAATAAAAATACATGATACACACTAAATACATATATGCAGTTTAATAGTACGACAATTACTTTTAAATTGACTAAAAATAAGAGTAAATATTATTTTTGGTTAAAATTAAAATTTATTTTGCCTAATTATGCAATATGAATTTTATGAGGTATATCAGTTTTTGGTGCTAACTTTATAAAATAAAAGGATTATTTGAGCAATTTATTAAAAAAATTATAAGACCAACTAATTTTTGAGCCACTTATATGCAATAAATGGATTTTCTGTGCAATTTGAAACAAATTAATATATATATATATATTATATTATAAGATAAATAAAGTTTAAAACAATTTGTGACGAGTTTTATGATGTAAATCATTTTATGTGCCAATTTTATGCAATAAAAAGGCTTTCTGCTTGATTTATAATTAAATTTATGAAATAAATCAGTTTTTTGTGCTAATTTCAATTAAAGGATTTTTGTGCAATTTATTATAAATTTTATAAGATAAATTTGATTTTGGTGCTAAATTTTTGCAATAAAGTTTTTAAGCAATTTATAAAAAAAAATAAGATTTAGTTTTTTGTGCTACTATTATATAATTATTTTGTTTTATTAATTTTAATCTGTTTCTTCTTTTTTGATGTTCCTTTATTTTTTGTATTAAATGGTGTTTTCGTAATAAATGATTTAAATTGAATAAATGGGTTTGAATTTCATAAGAGAAATCATTGCTAATTTTATGCAATAAAAAGATATTTTGTGCAAACATGATCAATGTTTTTAAATAAATTAGCTTTCTGTGCTAATTTTATGCAATAAATGGGTTTTAATAAGAAATCAGCTTTTTATGCTAATTTAATGCAATAAGTGGGCTTAGTTTTTTTTGTTTTTTAGCGCAGTTTACAATATTTTTTTTTGCATAAATTAGTTTTTTGTTTTCATTCTTTGCAATAAAAAGGTTTTCTGCACAAAGAAACTAACAGCGTGTTAGGATTCTTTAAATTCGGTTAAGAGTTAAACAAAGTTTCTACACAACATCCAGATTACCCGCAAAAACTTACTGTATATCAATATAATAGCGTTAATAGTTTGCATATTTCAATAAATTATTTATTTAAGTACAATATTTATATATATATTTATGTACAATTCACAATATTTAATAAACATGTGTAACAAGATTTTATTTATATATTTATTATTTAAAATTTTTCTATTTGGTATATTTATATTACTAAAATTAGTTTTATACAAAATTTAATAAAAGCGATTTTTCTTAAAAAGCCCACCACCGATTCTTTTAATTTTTGTTTTAAAATAATGCTGAAACTATGTAGATTTAAAATCAGAAATAAAATTTCTAGTGCAAAAACTTTTGATTTAATTTTATTTCAGACTCAACGTGGTATGCTTCACTTATATTTAAATTTTTATTTGTTTTGACTAAATCAGTTTACAAATTACAAATTTCTCATTTATAAATAACTAAAATTTACATACACGGGTACATTCTGATTTCCCATTCTTAAATTATCCAAAATGCAGACTTTAATATACATAATTTATCAACATTTCTATCAACTTAAAATATACATTTGCCGCAGTAATGTTTAAGTGTTTATTTCCAATAACATTTAAAAACACTACTAATTATAGTTACATTATAATTATAGTTATATACATACTTTTTAATATTGATGCCTGTTAATCGAACTTTAGAGTGTGTTATAAGTTCGGTTAAAGCTTTTGGTATATTCTTTATGTCACTTAGATGTAAAACATAACACACATCCAAGTTTGGACTGATTTGTACAGTTGCTACTTTACCAGGTCCTGTTTGGTAACTGAAAGGCCATTCCAAATCAAATCCTAACACATATACATCTTCAGCTTTATTTGCTTCTGTACTAGAAATAATTATTTATTATACACTTAAATTGTAATTAATACTTGATTTACGTAATCAAACCCGTTGGTTGGTTGACAAAATGAGATAATAGACCTGTCCATTTGTCTGAATTGAACAGTAAACCTCAAATCACTAGTGCAAATTAGTTCATATGAACTCAAAAAACAAACAAACAAATTGTGAAGTTAAAAGATTACACATTTACATTTTTTAAATAATACATAATATTGAAGTTATTAAGAATTACTTAAATGGTTTAGTTTTATTTAATTAAATATATGATCTGTAATATTCTCATATGTTTTTAAATTAAATTTTAAAATAATGAAATAATAACTTTTTATTTTCATGGCAGCCCGCGTAACTTATTAAGATTTTTCTTATAGGTATGACAGTATTTGCTTTACCATTTGCATTTGAGATACAAGAATTAGAATTTGAAGTGCAGTGAATAGTTTTTGTTCAATTCACACAAAGAAACAGAATGCGGACTACTTAGTTCATACAAACAAACACCGTTACTTGCTCCAAACTGTTCCGTTCAGACAAACAAATAGGCCTAATAAGATAAGTAAATTATAAACAAATAATTGATGACTTGATTTAAAATATAGATATCTAACCTGAGAATGGAACTCTAGTATACCACTTTACGAATAAGTTGTTTATTATTTCTTTAATTAATTATCAAACTTACATTAATTTATCACAAGCCTCAGCGCAATCAATGAATTTGGTGTAGTATAATATTTTTCCACTATAAGTCACAAAAGGAGCTGTTTCCATAAACAATTTCTTTTTGTTTGCAGTATTCTATAAACATTTTAGGTTATACATTGTGTTAATTTACCGCCAAAAATATATTGTTTTATTTTACCTTTTCTTCTTCAATTTTGTTGCGTTCCATCAATGGAACCTGTGATCTAGTTCTCATTCGAATTGTTTCCATAATAATAACTGTTATTTTCTTTAAAAAATTATAACTTAAAACGATATTTTTTAAAACGAGTACGGTGTTGAATCTATGGTGTTAAAGTACGTCGCGAATGTTCGTAGCGAAATGAGTCAAGTGAGTTTTGTAAGGTGATATTGGATATTCTGTGAGGCGATCTGTGGTTTTTTCATTATTGGCGAGCTCAAAACTTTGATCCTAAAATCTTGAGGATTGGTTTATAATTTTTAGGCAACAAGTTGAATATATGCGGGTAATGCTGTAATGTTATGTATTATTTTTATTTATTAATACATCAATTATTATGTATTTTAGTTTTAATTTTGTTTTTATTAAATTAACATTAATTATTATCACAAGTTGTGAATAAATTGAATAAAACATAGTTAAACAAAAATACGCTAAATAATGTTGCAATTAACGTAATAATGTTTGTAAAAAAACTTTTTTTTGTTGAGCGTTAATAATTTCAATTGTTTGAATAAAAAGTCGGTCCTATCCTCCTCCGACACCCCGACGTTCTTAGCTTTCTTCGTCCAGGACACACAAAAAATGCCTCGGTCTCGGGCGAATGTCTTTAAAACGTATATAATACAATACCAATAAGTGGATTCAAATGTAAAATTGTCTTTTGAAAACATTTTATTTGAATGAATTAACTTTAGTCTGAATTTTTGTTAAATCGAATAAATAGACATTCTGAATTATAATACTAATAGGTGAATTTGTATGTAGGATTGTAATCTAAAAACATTTTATATAAAAGAAATTGGTTTGTTTGAAAAAAAATAAAAAATTAGATTTAAAACTTTACTTTACTTCAAACTACATATATACCTGTCCGTAATCATGCTCTAGAGTGCTCGCACCCTCCCTCCCAAGAGTCATCAAGTAATTGTGGCTACAATAAATTCAAAATATAAAAGATTTGTATATTAATATTCAACTTATAAGCAATAAGTTAGAAAATTTAATCAACGGTATTATAGTGCTAGATAATTACAAAATATTTATAATCAAAATTAATAGTGTAGTAAAATGAGTATCTTCATTTGTTATTGTAATAACTTAAGTCTTTAAAATTCTCTTTATGTTACTACCAAACTCTAATCTTCTATTTTAAGATAAAGGTTGCCAGATTATTCTAACAAATTTGAAAAATGTTAATATTTTTTATTAATACATTAATTAACAAACGTATTTTGGGGCAAAAAAACTGTGCACTAAGCAATTTTGCTATTTTGATTAGGTTAAAATGTATTTCTTCTAGTGTTTTGAGAAAATTGTCAAAATGATATTGTTGAGATTATTGAAAATTGCCGACTAACTTTTTTTGTATTCTGAGCAACTGTTTATTTTTATTTTAAATAGGTATTATTTGAATGTGCAAGTAACTGCCAATTCAGAACAAATCAAACAAACTAAACAAAAAGTGTGTTTTTTGAAGACAAGTAAATAATGAACAGTTCTAATTTCGAAAAAAATCAATAATTTATTCAAACTCAATCTAATGATCACATCAATTAGTGTGGTTTTGCATTGCTATGCTGTAACAAAAAGTCTGGTTTTATAAGGTTTTTACAGATGCCACATGATTTGTGAGAAAAAAAGGCATAGTCAACAGTGGCTTCTAGAGCGACTTCATGAATCTTATGGTTTGTGTACAAACCTAAATTGTAATACCTTTTCTAAAATCATTTTGAAGGTCTCTAGCAGTAGATGTGCGTCGTCTAAGCGCACAATTGCGCAAAAATCTGTCTTGTTAAAAGATTGTTACACGTTTTTGGTTCTGAACATATTATATCATAACTTCTTGTCTTTAAGTAGCAATTTCAAAACTTAGATTCTAGAAAAAAACTTGTATAAAGTTGTCTTGCAACATGACGATACTTTTTTAATTAATGTTACGGCTTCAACTTTGCTTAGATGCTTTATTTTACTATCATTCTTTTTCTTCTCCAAAAATAATTTTGTATCGTAATAGAATACAAAAGTACATTAATTTTCTTGTTTCTAAGTGCAAACACTTTGTGGTATTCTAATTTTATAGTACACGCTACTTAACTTAATACATAATTGTGTAATATAATTGTTCGATTTGAGCAGTTCATCTACATAGATTACTAAAAATTTAACACTTTTCCAAAATTGTGCGTTTTATTTTGTAATGTTAAAAATCTGATGTTTTAAAATGAAATTGACATGTTTTAAACCAAGTAAAATTTATTTTATGATCGTTTAGACTAATTGATTTTCTATGAACTTTACCTTGACATGATAACGTTAACTTTTTTTAAAAAAGAAGTTTATTGCTTTAATTGATATGTTTGTTTTGTCTGTATAACATAGAATTTTGACACTATCTTACATTATTGATCATAGAGTGCATGAACTGAATTATAATATAAAATATTATTTGATTTTTAAGATTATTTTTGCTAGTTCTTTCATAATTATAGACTATGTACATTTAGATATATTTTTACAATGTATGAGCTTATCCTTATATTTTTAGTTTACTCAGTTAGAGCATTTGTGTATTATTTTTTTGTTTTTTAGCAAAGAGTTTTATGTGTTTCACTTTTGCTAACTATATACATTGTTAATAAAGCACCTACTCTATTTAATATAGTTTTTATCTTTGAGTTGATATATTTAGGATTTGTTTATCTAATATGATAATGGAAAAGATTTGTTAAAATATTATAAAAATATTTCCATGAATTTTGTCTATTGATAATTTTACTGTTATAAAAATACAATCCCAATTTTGAATCGTTAAGGTGTTTAAAAAAATCTGTATGAAATGTGTAAGATTTGAAGCGTTTTATTTCTATAGGATTGTAAAAAATGTAAAATTTTTGTGCAATATGCTCTGAAATTAATGAATGTATAACATCTAATTTGTTTTCTTCATATTATGACAAATTAGTAAAAATGACGAAGAGCATATTTATAATCCCCGACACGTTCGCTGATATTAATTAATATATTTGTTTTGTGTACGGCAGTTGATATTCTTCCTGGTTCAGAAGACGGCCGTGGATTGCGCTTGCGATGTAAATTAACTGTTGTCTTAACAACTTTTACATCTAATTATTGATGTCACAAACATTAATATAACGTTAAAATAAAAATAACTTTCACATAAAAAGCATTTATTGTATTGCAAGTCTGATTACAAGTTTGTTACAAGTGTAGCTAGTACAAGTGTAGAAACGGAACTGCTCGTAAATTGTACAAATACAAAAATGGTAAATTCATGTCTGATAGTGGTGGGACACAACAGATGACTAATTACAAGGGCTAATTCATAATTCCAGGAATTTAAGCCTCTTTGAAGAGGATTTAGTAAAAACCAAACACGTGCACCCACTTAACAGCAGGTACTTACAAATGTTATAAAATTCAATTAACATAAATCTTTGTTTTATGACATGTAAGAAATAATAGCATTGTATCGCAAACATGCCGCCCGCCTTGAAAAACTGAAGTTTTTTGAAATAAACATGAATGGATTAGAAAATAACAATACAGATAAAAGAATAGTTATGCGAATCAACATGTAACAATATGGGAACTTAAAATATAAAGTATAATACAAATAATAAATATAAAGAAAACATAATAAAATAAAGCTGTTGATACAGTCAATCACTTCACTGAGCGTCAATTGGGAGGGTGCACAAGGTTTTCACAGCCCGTTTCAAAACCCCGGTTGAAGTCTTAACGGTAGCTACGCGAACGATGTCGTCAGGTCCTGGATGAGTTTCAGTAACTCGTCCCAACTTCCATTGAAGAGGAGGATAATTGTCTTCTCGTAATAAAACCAAGTCGTTAACTTGTATATTTCGAGTTGCATTTTGTTTCCATTTAGGCCTTTGCTGGAGTCCAGTTATGTATTAGGCAGACCATCGCTTCCAGAAATGCTGGGTGATTCTTTGAATTAACTGAAATCTGGACAGGCGATTTTCCAGTAAGTTCATCATGTTGGCGTCTGGCAAGGCAGTCATTGGCCTTCCAATTAAAAAAATGACCTGGCGTCAGTGGTTCTATTTCGTTTGGATCGCTAGATAATGGGGATAAAGGACGGGAATTAAGGACAGCTTCTATCTGTGTCAAGCAAGTATAAAACTCCTCATAGGTAAGCCTTGCGTTTGCAGCAACTTTTTTTAAATGAGATTTAATTGACTTTACCCCGGCTTCCCAAAGACCTCCAAAATGGGGCGATCGCGGCAGTATAAAATGCCACTGATTATCTGATTTACTAGCAGCATCTATTATTGCAGTTTGGTTAATGCTTGCTTTAATAAAGTTTGACAAATCTTTAAGTTCTGAGTTTGCCCCAACAAAATTGGTGCCGTTGTCAGAATAAACATGTAACGGTTTGCCTCGTCTTGCAACAAATCTACGCATCGCGGCTATAAAGCATTCAGCTGTTAAATCACATGCTAGTTCAACATGTATGGCCCTTGTTGTAAAACATACAAATAAACATATGTATGCCTTTGATAATTTTGAACCTCTACCCTTTCTATCTTTTATTGAAAACGGTCCGGCGTAATCTACTCCACATATTTGAAACGGAGGCGCAGGATTAACTCGAGAAGGTGGTAGTTGGCCCATGATATGTGCGGTCTTTGGAGGGTTTGATCGAAAACATTTCAAGCAATTATGAATAACTCTTTTACATATATTTCTGCCAGAAATTGGCCAATATTGACTACGAACTGATGCTAATAAAGCTTCCGAGCCGCAATGCAGTTGCTTGATATGTTCATATTGCAAAATTAAGTAAGTTAATTTGTGTTTATTAGACAAAATAATTTGATGTTTTTTATTAAAAGCAAATGTTGAATTATTCAAACGTCCTCCCACGCGAATTAAACCATCGTCATCTAGTATGGGATTTAGTGAGAGTAACTGACTTTTGCAATGAACAGGTTTGGCGCTTTTTAGATCACAAACTTCTTTTTGAAAATGCTCAAGTTGCGCTCGCTTTATAAGTGCAATAACTGATTTATTAAGTTCATAGACTGTTAAAGGACCCACGCGTCGCAATTCTCGATTACATGATGAATTATGAATAAATCGTAAGATATAGGATGTGACACGTTGCAATGATGTAAAATTAGAAAATTTTATAAATATTGAAAAAGGTAATAATTCAGTAGCGGCTGTGCATATATTTACTTTTCGGCACTCAGGTACATCTGTCATATTAGATAAATTTATAGTCGGCCAATGAGTATAATCTTGATGTAACCATTCTTTGCCTGAAATCCAAAGTTTGGATAAATTTAATTTATCTGCGCTGACTCCACGAGATATTAAATCGGCAGGGTTATCATGTGTTCTTACATGTTTCCAGGTGCTAATGCTAGTTAACTCTTGAATTTCGCTTACACGATTTGCTACAAAAATTTTCCATTTATTGCAAGGAGCATTAATCCAACTTAGAACAATTGTTGAATCGCACCAAAGATATTATTTGTCAAATGATAATTCCAAAGCAGTACGAACCTTTTGTAACAATCGTACTAATAACAACGCACCGCAAAGCTCAAGTCGTGGTATTGATATTTTCTGCAATGGAGCTACTTTAGATTTGGCGCATAAAAGACGAATATTTGAATTGCCTGCATAATCAAATGATTTAATGTAAATACACGCTCCGTATGCAACGTCAGACGCATCACAAAAACCGTGCAATTCGATTTTAATATAATTATGACATAGCACATGTCGATCAAAGTGAATGGCCTCTAAATCTCTTAAATTTCTAACAAAATCTAGCCATTTTGTGTGTAAATCTATAGAAATCGATTCATCCCAATAAAGTTTGTTTTGCCAAAGACTTTGCATTATTAATTTAGCAACAATCACAATTGGTGCAATTAATCCCAAGGGATCATAGATTTTTGCAATTGCTGATGATATAGTTCTTTTTGTAACACGAGCGCCTATAAAATTCTGAGATTTGTATCGAAATTGATCGGCTTTGTGGCTCCATAAAATACCTAAAGTTTTTATTTCCGTTGAATTAGTTAGTTTTACAAATTCATCAACTGAGCAGTAATCTGATAATCCCGTTAAAGCGGTTGGGTTATTAGAAGCCCATTTACGAAGAGGAAAACCGGCTGAATCTAATATAGAAGAAATTTCGTCGCGAATAATGATTGCTTCTTGAGCAGTGTTGCGAGTAGGTCGTCAACATAAAAATCGTTTTCAATGATAGAACATGCTAGTGGAAATTTGACTTTATTTTCAAGTGCTAACTGCTTTAGACATCTTATAGCCAAAAATGATGCAGATGCGGTTCCATAAGTGATTGTGTTTAATTCAAAACAACCTATTTCCTCGGAAGGTGATGATCGCCAAAGAATACGTTGCAATGGACGATGCTCTTTTGTTATTAGTATTTGACGATACATTTTGGCAATATCTGCCGATAATACAATAAAGTGCCGTCGAAATCTTAATAGAATTGAAAACAAGTCGCGTTGAATTGTAGGTCCAACCTTTTGAACGCAATTCAGAGATAATGCCGTATTTGTTTTGGCTGAGCCATCAAAAACTACTCTAAGTTTAGTTGTAATGCTGGTATCCTTTAAGACTGGATGGTGAGGTAAATAGTATAATATATTTGGTTGAGGTTTTGATTCATCTATTTTTGTCATATGTCCTAGCTTATGATACTCCTTCATAAACTTTATGTAAGGTTCTCGAATGCTCTGATTATTATTTAATTTTCTTTCTAAGCTAACAAATCTTTTTAATGCAAGAGTCTTTGACTCCCCCAATTGATTTACATTATCATTTAATGGCAAGCTACCCTAAAAACCGATCTTGTACTCCGTGAATTTATGAATAATCAATCCATCAATTAAACGTAGCCTTAAAGCTGATGCTCTTAAACAAGTAGCGAGTAAAATTTCCCTATCCCCACAATCTTCAAACTTATTGGTTCTTATGGCTGAAAATGGACGCTTGAAAAAAACCAACCAAGTAATCAACGCTTTTAAAACTATCATGGCTGCACACAGAGGAGAGGTCACTTGCGAAGTAACTACTGCTAAGGAATTAGATGCAACTCAACGTGGCAAATTGGAAGCTGTATTGAAATCATTCGTTAAATCAAACGAAAGCATTCATCTTAAATCAAAGGTAGATCCTACAATTTTAGGAGGCATGGTCGTCAGCATTGGTGATCGTTATGTGGACATGAGTGTTGCTTCCAAAATCAAGAAGTACACTGAACTCATCAGTTTAGTTGTCTAAATTTTTTTTTAATTAATAGAATTCAATAGTTGCTGTAATATGTCGATAAGTAAATAAAGAGAAGGTAATGAAGCTTTTGGAGGCATATTAATATGTTACTTGACACAAAATAAAAGAATATATAGGAAAGAGTGGTGTGATAATGCTTACTGATTGATACTGTGGAGATGTATGGTTGCTGTTGATTTCACGTAACGGCTTCCTCAATGATGGACGATTGGCGTCGCTGGTAGAGTGGTCCGTGAACAACGTATTAGATAACTTTCTCGTGATGGATGTAAATCGCTGACGAGAGAGATGGAGAATTCGCTCAAACTTCTTCTTTGTAAGACGGCAGTGGACAAATATGGCGTCGCTAACAGCTTCTTACAAATGTTGATTTGTTCAGAAGACGGCCGTGGATTGCGCTTGCGATGTAAATTAACTGTTGTCTTAACAACTTTTACATCTAATTATTGATGTCACAAACATTAATATAACGTTAAAATAAAAATAACTTTCACATAAAAAGCATTTATTGTATTGCAAGTCTGATTACAAGTTTGTTACAAATGTAGCTAGTACAAGTGTAGAAACGGAACTGCTCGTAAATTGTACAAATACAAAAAAGGTAAATTCATGTCTGATAGTGGTGGGACACAACAGATGGCTAATTACAAGGGCTAATTCATAATTCCAGGAATTTAAGCCTCTTTGAAGAGGATTTAGTAAAAACCAAACACGTGCACCCACTTAACAGCAGGTACTTACAAATGTTATAAAATTCAATTAATATAAATCTTTGTTTTATGACATGTAAGAAATAATAGCATTGTATCGCAAACAATATTAAAATCAACATATTTAATTATATTACAGAAAATAAATCTAGTATTGACTGCCACTTCAATTGCTTTTTTTGTGAATCCAATGAATAAACCTATCCTACCTGTATACTAATAAGCATGTTTTTTTTTAATTACATACACGTGAACTGGACAAAATCTACAATGTCAGGGGATTGATCACGATGAACAACGGTTTTCCATTTTGCCCGTGAAACCTATTTTTTTGTAAATTATTGTCAACTATACTAAATATTTTTTTTAGTTTTTGAAAAGGTTTTTGAAAAGGTCCAAAAAATACTTTTTTAATACGACGGACGCAACGCCACCCTCGTACGCGTACTAAACAACGAATTCACTGGTAGAATTGTCGAATTTTGTAACAGGAGAACATATGTTTATAGTAGGTATTGAAGTATATTAAGAATCTGATAGTTGAAAATATGTTTTCGCCCCAAAATTGCTTTCGGAAAAGATGTTAAATATTAAATATTCTTTCATGTATAATTTTTTTACTTGTATAATCATAAATGATTGTTTACAGATAGAATGGTTGTGTTTACTGTTTTCGAAACATTCCCGCTAATAACGACAATAAGCAGCTACTCGTGTACGATCGGACAATCAATACGTTTTAAGGTGACAGTCGGTTGATGCGCCGTAAATGGAAAAGTACATAGTAACCTTTTTCACGTTCACAACCAAACTACAAAACCAATCATATCGTGCTATACGTGCTTTGAAAGGTTGAACATTCTGCCAAGTTTTAATTAAGTTTTCAATTTTTTATGTTTACTACATTTTTTTATATTAATTATTATAAACTATTGTACTTATTTTTGACAAACTAACGCCGTAAATAAATTTCTTGGTTGATTTATGATAACTAAACTAATATTAAACCCGACCTAAGTGACATATATATATCTTTCAATTAAAATCATTTTCACAAAAATAAAGCCTGTATTTTTTAAATAAACCTGAAAACAAGTTTTCAATAATTTTTGTTATAAAATAATTGTATTTTTAGACAACTTCTTGTACAAACGACTGCCGGCAGTTTGGACTCTTGGTCATAGAGGGCAAGTGGTCTCATGTGTTTGTGAGATTGATATTTACTTTTATGACAATCCCTCCCCGGACCCTTCTTTCTAGTTGCGCTAGGCACATGCGGGCCACATATTTGATGGCAATTGATAACAATAAACAGAGACGTAGAAACAAAAAGGGTTTAATTTTAAATTTTATTATAAATGGGTTTTGCAATTGGTTGTTATAATAGATATTTTATTAAAATAAATACTAACCATTTGTTTAAAATACTAAACCAATAAATACAGTTTTATTTTGATAAATATTATTTAATTATTTATTTGTTGTATAAAATGAATTGAATTTACTAAAAGTATGAAACTATTGAATTAAAAAATATATAAAGTATATTATTGTGTTATAATAAATATACAGCAATGTTAGTTATTACTGTTATTAGTATACATAATTATTAGAGTCAAGTGAGGTAAATATGAACCGCTCTAAATTAATAAATAAAAGAAGCATGTAATTAAATTACTAATCAATGTATGACAAAATTGTAATGGTGTTTAGCTTATAGTGGAAAATAGAGAAAAGTGGTAACAATCAGTTGCATTTTTTTTTCAAGTTAAGTTCTTTCTTAGCAATGTAAAAAAATGAAATTAATTTAATTTATTGCAGCACTTTTCGAATAACCGACAACTAAATTGAAGTTTAAGTTTTGTAATCATTTTGCACTGTGAAAATAAATCACAGATTATATTTTGTTTGTCATTCTTATTATTTTATACTTTTATTTGTTTTTAATATTGTTATCGCTGTATGTGTCTGAAATGTACGTAAAAATATTTGTAATGTAATTTATAATATATATATTTTAAAATTATATTTATAAAAAATATACTTTTATATGCTTTAATGGTCTAACCACCGAAACTAGTCTACTTGAAATAAAGACAAAGTTAATGCATATAAAAGTATATTTTTTATATATATATATATAATTTTAAAATATATATACAGGGTGTTAGACAAAAAACGTACGGCTGAATATCTCCGTTATTTTTTAACCAATTTATATGATTCAAAGACCATTTTAATTGGTTTTTTGAGTATTATAAAGGCAGGTACACACATATTTGTTTTTATTTTTAGTATAGTTGCTATGGAAACCAACTTTATTTTTTTAAACAGCAACATTTTTTTTTAATTTTTTGAATCTCTATGGTATTTTTAATACAACCATGTAAAATAAAAATATACTTTTATAACAAAATTTTTTGATAAATTTAAAAAACATAATATTTGTTTTTTATTTAAAATGATCGTAATTGAATAGTTTGTATCCAGGCTAGAGCCTGGATACAAACATTCAATCTTTTTGGTCGAGGATATTGCGGCCAAGAAATCGTTCAATGTACAATCGTCTAACTTGTAACAAATTGCCGTCAGCAAGTCCATACATGACATGCATGTCAGTCATCTCGGCATTTGTATAGTGATTCATGGTAGAGGAATTCACTAAAAGACACGTCAAACAGCCAAACGTCACTCAATCTAAACAACTGCGACCGATACATGTGATTATCAATAACGAGACGCATTCAAATGAAATCCACTTGTACAGTAGATAAAACAGTCGTTTCAAGTTATCGTTAACAATTTTTTATACTTAATAAACTCATTAATTTTTTGTACTTGATATACTCATTGGCGTACGTCATACTTTTATTTACATTAATGATTTCTACAAATATCGTATATGGTTGTCGCATATTTTGTTCACTCTGTATTTTCGAAACATAGGGTTTTTTTAGAAATCATCATAGGACAAAACATTCTTAGAATAAACTAAGGAATAACATGTCTACCTAACACCCTGTATAAAAATGACTTTTTGACCGGAATTTTATATGTTTTAAATCACAGTTTTTCTTAAGCCTAAAATATATTATAAAACATACTACCTCTGTTCCATAATAAGTGAGCCATTACCGTTTTATATTTTTTCCATAATAAGTGAGCCATTACCGTTTTATATTTTTTCCATAATGATTGAGCCATTACCAAAGTTTATTTTTTACAAAATAAGTTAGCCGTTTTTGTTTCAACGTACTATATTTATACTTATATTTTTACAAAATAACTTATAACTAATAAAAACTGTTAGTATAAACGAATAGTAGGCAAGCGATTTTCCCTACGAAGCTTTGCCTTGCTAATATGTTAAAGTTTATAATTATTGTTACCGTCACAATATATAATCAATTTCATAACTGTTTGTAAAGTAATAAACACATTATCTAATGTATGTCTAGTCACCTCTTTAAAAGATTCTTCGACAACTCTTATTAATTCGTCAATATTGCGCGGTGAATGCTGGTGTTGTAATGATTGAACAGACGAAAAAAAGCCAAGATCAAGCACATTCAAATCGGGACTATTGGTCCGTTGAAAAGTAAACGAAATGTTCCAACCATCCCTCCTACATTCGGTCCGAAGTTGCTCATCTTCAATAATGCAATGTAGTCTTGCATTATCATGCTGTATGATTATATTGCTAGAAGTTTTTGAGGAACCCCTTGGCCACTTTTCTTTAATTGTCGGAATCAATTTATCCATTAACATACGTTTTTAAACATCTTTACAGATTTCTACAGGTTTGGTTACCATTGCACCTTTGTGTAAATTTTTGCTATAAAGCCACACTTGTTGCACTTTTATTATGTTGGTTGCATATTTATTGTTGACGTAATATTGAACATACATCAGTAAGCTATTTAAACCAAGGATGTTATACTATATACTGGATTGGCAACCAAGCCCCTTAAAGTGAGGAAAAATATCGAAATATGCAACCCGCCGTTGTGCCGCTTTAGCATCTCTTTCTATCTCACAATCGTATACGAGGCAAGAGAGACAGAATTTTAGAAAAATTGATTTAAAACAATAATTACAGTCTGTATTTTACTGTTTTGTATATCAAATTATACTACCAAGTATTACTAATTTTTCTCATTAAAAAAAATCAACATAATTTCAATCATTATGAATTTAATAAGATTTATAAAAAAATAAAATTAACTTTCTTATTACAGACAGTCAATATATTCATGTATAATAATTAAAAAGTAAAACTAACTTGTACATTTGTTTAAAATATAAAACATATTGACAAATATACATAATATAGTACTAAAATAATAATTTGTTAACCAAACCGTGAACAATGCGTGCTTTAAAGTTACGCATTCGTATGTCAGTTTTTACTTGTATCTGGTACATCTTATAAAGGAAATTTATTTATTAACTCTTAAGTTACTTAATAGAAACAATAATAGATTTTTTACATGGTTAAAAAATTAGAGTTAGTAATTTTTAAAAGAAGTACTATTTTTTTAATTTTTATTAGAAATAATTTTAAAAAAGTGGATAAACTCGAAAGTAAAGTATTAATAATACGCTACATTGAGTCTAAATGTATTAAACATAAAGATCTACTTCGTAAAATTATTACAACCATAATGATATAAATAATAATAGAATAATCAAAAACAATAATTAAGAACAATACAAAATGTTTGTTATGAACTTTCGCATATATTTTATATATAAAATGTTTAAGGGGAAGGTAATAATTATTCTGTATAAAATTAAAACACAAAACTAGCATATAAAAGCATAATTATTTCCCAACAATATTGTTTATATTCATTTAATATAATTTTTATAATAAACTGCATAACATATATTAATTGCAAATGCTTACTAATGAAATTAAATTCCATTTTTTGTATGTTTCAAAGATTTACATCCAAAAGCAACCCAGTATTTAACCATTATTTCGCTTCTTAATATTGCACATTTAAACCGTATATGGCGTAGTGACTAGTGCGACAGAGTAAAACATACTAAAAGTGAGAACGTTATTCGGCACAATGGCAAGTTGCCTACCCACGGATTTGGACACACTATTTCCCTATGTTAATATACGGTGGTTGCCAATCCAGTATATAGTATAACATCCTTGATTTAAACACAACTTAATATGACTGCACAAAAGATTTAAGGGCAATAGTGTAGGCTTTTCTCACAAACAACAAACTATACAACTTATCAAGTTATGCATACATACATACATGCTTTTAAAGGTTGAACATTTACGCAGGTTTTTATTTTTTTATGTTTACTTTATATTAATTATTATAAACTAATGTACTTATTTTTGACTAAAACAAACGTACACATTACATTTCCTAGTTGATTTATAACAATTTTAATTAATTTTAGTTTAAAGGAAAACCCGACGCTGATATCTTTCAATTAAAACCGTATTTACAAAAATGTAGTTTGTTCAATAGAAGAAAAAAAACTTTTCAATTTTTATCATAAATCAATCAATTACTGGGTAACTTTTTATGCAATCGATTGACTAGCTGTTCCGTTTTTGGCCATGCATTTGTTCAGCACAATTTAAAATTATTTACATAAACAACCAAATAAAAAAAAACATGAATGAAAAATTGTAATTTTAGAAACTAAAAAAAAAAAACAATTTTGTTATAATCTTATAATAATATGTAAAGGGATGTATGGATTTAATTAAAAATAATTTAATTTATTTACTGATTAATTTAATAACTAAATATATATTTTTTCAAAATTTATTTATTTTATGTATGTATATATCAAAGACCTAACCACTACCAAATTTTTTTTTGTACAACATGGTATACCAAAGCAAGATTGGTAGGTAAAGTAGTGTGTATTTAAAACATTGCCTGATTGCCTGGTTCTCCCGCCAACGAGTATAAGGTACTAATGCGGGACAAAATCAATGAAGTAGAACAGGCAACGACGACTGCTCATCCTGAATCTCGCCGCGTATGGTTACTGCCATTTTAGCTCATAAAAACTCGTTTGTTTACATTAGGGATCACAAATTAGGCAACTAAAAATACTCGGTACACAGTACGACTTCTATCTTTGCATGTAATTTAAGAGGGTTACCTAACTATCGAAATAAAAGAGCGGTAATTTAAGTAAAATTTTTATTGGTGATTAAATAATATAAGTTTATGCAGTTTTTGGCGAATATTTCTACCTGTAATTTTTTCAGTATTCAATCTAGGTAAGTTAAAAAATCTAATTTTGCAATATGAAGCAAAAATTATTTTAATCAAAAAAAAAAAATATGATTTGATTCAAATTCTGGTTTACAAATTTATTTAATATAGAAACAAAAATTGTTTGCAAAAAATCTTTTTCTGGTGGCTTTTTGTTATTTGTGACCATCATTACTTGTCGTATTCCCGCTATTCGGTTTGATGTTGTTACAACCTGATGCTGCACATGTAATCGGCATATTGAACAAATTAAACCACACAGTCACAGAAATAAAAGGCTTAAAACCATTCACTACCTCAACCACAAATTTATAATATGTAATATATTTACGAAACGTTTACGTATATTACTCAAAGACTAACTAGAGATAAATGATAATTATTTACAATAAACATTTCAAAAAGATTATAATATAATTAAGGGCGTAAATCTCTGGAATTTCCAAGTAATCCAATTAGTAGAATATTATCTGTAATTATGTGTAATGCGATTACTGTGTAATTAATAAAATATACCTGTGCTGTTTAAGTAATCTACAATATAATAACTATTATTATAGATTGTTTCTTAAATTGGAAAACTATAATAAAGCAAGAACACTGTCAAATGTGTTTTTAGATAAAAGTACTATGATATATATTGCAAAATTATAATTGTAAACTTATATAAACGTAAATTATATTTTACTAAAAAATAGCGGATATAAACTAGACAAATTGCATAAACTTATATCATTCAATCATTTTTAAAGTTTTAATTTAAATATAACGCTTCTTTATTTTTAAATTTTTTATGAACTAAAATGGCAGTAACCAAACGCGGCCCGAGGTTCAGGATGCGCAGTCGTCGTTTCCCGTTCTACCAGACTCTACTTTGGTTTGCCTATACGTAACACGTACAGCGTACAAGCTGAAACCAGGCAACCTTCAAAATACATAATACTTTATTGATAATACACTACCAACCTTGAGACCAAAGAGCCTCTTCAACTATTATATGAAGTACCGCACAACAAACCAGTGGCGTAGCTTTAAATGTCATTGCCCGCAACTGCTGATTCAGAGCTAGAGCTCATCTTTACCACAATTTCTTCAAAAAGATCTCAAAACTTGTTGCGCGTTCCCTCATCTAGAGTCGACGTAGTTTTATCTATATTAAAAACTTACAGCAAAAAATTGATTACAAAAGTACTCTAGCATCTTATCTTTAACCAAATATTTGCGTTAAAACATTGAACTAAAAGAAAGTTGCTGCACCACAACTTTCATAAAAAATTACGGCAAGTCAAGTAATTAAAAACTTGTGACCAATCAATAAATTAAAATACTATTGCAACGCCATAATTTTCAGAAAAATGTGCGACAATACATTAAACTAAAATACGTTTAACCAACACAAGAGACTAAATAACAATAAAATTGCAACGCCACAAGAATGATTAAAATTTGCGGCAAATTAATAAACTAAAAAAGAATAGCAGCAATTCAAAAAACGGCACTTATCACTAAGCCGATACACTCAAACCAACATATACTCAAAGAAGATCCAACGAGTCTGCCATACATCTTATAACGGACCAAATCGAAAAATCACTAAGAGACAAAACATCCACTTTGAGCGTACTTATAGATATTGAAAGCCCTTAAACCACTTTCAAGAAAATATAAACTGTTCTTGCAACACATGGTGTAAACCCCACAATTAGTGGATAAATAAAACACATGTTGGAGAAATTAGCCGTGACTGTTACCGTAAGGAATTCGACAGTCAGGAAAGTCGTTGCTTAAGGTTGTCCTCAGGAAAGTGTATTACCCCCACTACTATGGAATATACTACTACTCAATGATCGTGGTTTCTATACAGTTGGTTATGCAGACAACATAACAACTTTTCTAAGCAGTAAATTCGAAAGTATACTCTACAACTTAATGCAAGCATAATAAAAAAATTGGTGCAAAGACCAGGCTCTTACATTTAACCCTCTGAAAACCAAACTGGTTCTCTTCACAAAAAAAAATAGAAAATTAAATCTACCAAAACTCTTAAATACCCTATCAGTTGGCATGCTTATGGCGGGGCTACACTAAAGCAAAAAAGCCAGGCTACTCGTACCGCCTGGCACAAATTGCTCAAAAACACAACCCGCGCGGCATAAAATTTTGTGAATAATTTATAGTAATTTGCTGCATATATTAACTAAACAATTTAAAATTGGATTTGAATAAACTTTTGATATAACTTTTAGCAAGTATACAATGAAAACCTAAAAAAATGCTGATAATACTGTAAAATTTAATTAAAATAGAATAATTTTATTAATTATAAATAATAAACCTAATTTATGAAACTTTTTTGTTTTATTTTTACTTTAATTAATTCTGCTTTCTTGCTAAATAACTTCGGTTTTGTCGTACATTTTACTGATTAAAGACAATATTTAACTCGCGTCACTTTAGTCTAAAAATACATGTAGCTTGAGTTTCCGTACTGAGCCCAGCGGCTTTCGACCAGTCATGACGCAATGCCGCCTGGTTTTTTTGCTTTAGTGTAACCTCGCCATTAAGTCTAACAGGTAGCATAAGAACAACACCAACTGCAACTAAGGAAGCAATATTGTGTCTGCCGCCCCTCTACATTTATCTTAAGGAAATGAACACATAAACAGAAGAAGAAGAATCTACACGGATGGCTTAAAAACCAGTAAAGGTTCTGGAACGGGAATCTTCTTAGAAGACTTCAACATATCTTTGTTATTAGAAATGCACACAGTTAACTTCCAAGCAGAAGTAGTTGGGATAATGTATTGTATTGGGTTATAAAAATAGTGAAACGAAAACTGGCAAGAATGTCCTATGCAGCTGTACAAATTCTACCAAAAACATCCGGCAACATTTTTATCAAAATAACCGCGGCATGTTTATAAACACTGGTGGCAAAACAATGTTTACCATACATTTTTTTTGCAGCAAATTTTTAGTGATACCTGTGGCTTTGCAATCGCTTTCAAGTTTCGGAATTTTTTGATAGTTTTTCTCATGGTTGTTTTTTAGTAGAGCAGTGATCGTTTTTAGTTTATTGTTTGCCGTAAAATTTTAATAGTTTTTGTAGTGCCGCAAAAAAAACTAATAAATTTTTTGCAGGAAAAAAACAACAACGTAGCGCTGTGAGTACACGTATTCATAGTGTATTAATAAATATTTTGTTACTACAGGAATTATTGCTATTTAAAAATAACTAGACTATAATAGAAGATAAGTTAAAGGGTGAGCAGTGTGTGTGTGTGAATATTACAAATAGAACATCAAGAAAATAACACGAAAATCAAGAATCAAATTTGTAAGAACAGTGCAGATAAACAAAAGAAAGAGACAGAGTAGTGCGGGCACGGGAGACCGTGAAATGTGCTAACGGGGACAAACCGTGATCACGTAGCGTGTATCGTTTTGTCGTGAGAAACCGTACATACCAGCGATCAAACAGCGGTTTTATTTCCATCTCTCTCTATTTTTGGGTGATCGCGTAAATCTCACAAAAACGTTCTAGTTGTAAACGGTTACACCTGTCATTAATTTTCTTATGATTATTATTAATTTAATAAAATATTTGCATATATACATTTACTTACAAAGAATATTAATTTTATTTATATTTAATAGCAATTTTTACTAATTATTTTCATAATCATTCTTGACAATTCATCGCAACGGTTTAAAACCATTTCATACCACAACGTCAACGGTATCTCACGGCAAAATGCTTATTCAAACAACAATGGCGAGCGGAATTTAAAATAGTGAAAAGTGAAAAAACAAGAATATCAACAAGTATGTATTTAACAGAAGTAAAAAAGTCATAAGATCCCTTAAACAATTAAAGAAACAAAAAGATCCAAAAATTAATAACAGAAATAACGCAATGACAAAGATAAATACAACAACCTGAAGAAGATGGATGAGGTAAAAGAAATGTTTACAGATAGACTAACAAAGCTAGAATGTATAGCAAAAAGGAAAGAAAGATTAAAAAACAAGTATAATATTGTAATAAAAGGACTACAGATGCCCCAGAGAACAGGAGAAGCAGTTAATAAATAATTGAAAAAACATTGGAAGTTGGGAACAAAAGCAAATGATCATGTCAGCTAAATAACACAAGATTCTACATAGACAACGACCTAACGCGAAAAGAAAAAAATATTCAGAAAGAAATTAGAAGCATTGCTAAACTGAAAAAGGCAAAGGGAAAAACAACCAAAACAAAACAATATATAAAAAAATAATAGAAGATGAATTATAATACATACAAAAAACTTTTAGACATAAATTGGGACCAAAAAACAGAAGATGACCAGGAATAAAAAACTGCTAATGCAAATAGAAACTGAAGATTGTGACAAAAGTATAAATAACAGAGAGTATACAAAACTGGGAACATGGAACAATAAAGGGCTGAACGAAAAGAAAATAGAACTAACCAATGAGTTTAAGAGAGCAAATTTGAAAATTTTACACATACACAAATGTATCAGAGTACAGCAAAGTAGAGACAAACAATCGATTATAGACTACATAATTACTAGAGAAGAAAAATAGATCAATGGTGCAAGATGTTGCAATCAAAAAGAGACACAAAATTTATAGCAACCACCTACTGTTGGTTGCAGAAATTAAAGCAAGATAAGAGAAAGCTGAAATAAAATCAAATAATAAAACAAAAGAACACACCAATTACAAAGAGAAAATACAGGAAAAACTACATAGTATAAAAACATAAAACTTGAATGTGTATTCAGGAACATCGTCACAGAGGCAGCAAAAAATATGTGGAGTACAAAACAAAACAATTACAAAAAACAAACGGCGGGGCAGACAGAACAAATGAAACAGCAACGATTGACAAAGTCAACATCAAGCTATTAACAAAGTAACACCCGGTTTGCTGAAAAAATGAAACAAAAAGCTTCTTGAATTAATTATTTTTCAGTATTAATGGTATCGATTGTTTTATCAAATAAAAAACATTACATTACATTGTTGTTGTTTTATTTATTAAACAAATAAAAAAACTAGTAACTTTTTACAAAAGTAATAATATAATAAAATCAGTCTTATTATTTCATCACATTTTGGAAAAAAATATCATTATATTATTATCTAGCAGTTTTTGAACACTTTGGGTATCTATATTATAATTATTTATAATAATGCAAATCTAATCGGAGTCATGGTCTGGTGGGTTGGAATCACCTTTGTAGACAGCTGGTTTCTTAATACCCTGAAACATAAAAAAATATTAGTGGAATATATTTTGTTTTAGTTTAAATGTCATGTACAAACTGAGCTAAAATGCTTAGAAAAATGTCGTTCAAAAGAAAGTGTAAGTGCAAGAGAAAAGAAAGTGCCATAAGAAACAAAGTACATTGTACATCATCCATGAGGTGTCAAAATATTAGATTAGACGGCATAAAACATTGACATTGCAATACAAAAAGTTAAATTATTGTCTACAGGGTGTTAATAAATAGAGGTAACAAATTTCTAGGGTGGGTAGGGGGGTTCATTTGAAACACTTTTTGTTTATAAACTCATAGGCAACCATGTTCACTCTAGAAGCTGCACGTCAAAAACTTTTTTGTTTTTTTTTATATAATATTCGAAATATCTCTCTTAAAAGGCCAATAAAAAAAATAGGATATAAAAATTATAGGCAATTAAATTGTCCATCTTTTTTAAACAGCATATCTGGATCTATCTCTAACCGTACTCATGTAATAAATTAAAGAATTTTTTTTTTTATTTTGTTGTTGTTATTTTTGTTAAAAATCACGCTTAAAAGTCAATTTGAAAAAAATTTATTTGCGCTTAATTGCGCTTCTTTCACCTAATAACATGTTTCAATGTAGCTCCTAAAAATTGTGTGTTATTGATTTAAGACTACTGAAAAAATATCAAACACATCAGAATTTTTTTACTACTACCTTTCCGATACACAAAAGCACACATAGGTCCAGGAAAAAATATCAAATTGGCGTTACACTTCTAACTAATCAAAAGAATTATTATTAGAGAATAAAATATCAATCGTAGACGTATTCATACATATCAAAAGTGCATTTGACAAACTCCTCTACAACAATGCTTTAGAAACTCTCAGAGGCTCTTAAGCAAGAGTTTACTTGTCAGAATTTGATGTCTGGATATTTCACCTTACTCCTAAGGACAAATACAACTACTCTTCCAAGATAGCCAAAATAACCTAAGAAGTAATAAAAATAGTAACCCAAAACCAATGTAAAAACATGCAAATTCATTTTAAAAACTTTTGTAAACATTATTAAGCTGCGCTGAGTCAAAAAACTCTAATAAAGAACACAATATATAAGCTAATGAACTGGCGTGGAAAGAGCAAAAAACACAAACACTACTAAAAGCATACCATGATATTTAAAGTAAGATGGTTACAACAGCCCGGAGCTGTTGACAAAAAAACAGAGCAATTTAGTTTATTTCTAAAAATAGCCAACTGTTATTTAAAACTCTTAAAAAAAACATGCAAATTATAACAGTCTTTACAAGGCACTCTCAAGAAAACAACCAAGAATATACTATGCTTGCACCTTTCCCATGCAAAAGAGTCGAGGTTACCAATTGAGAAAGTAAAGTCTAATGACTTTTGTGATATGCAGTAAATGTAATTTTAACCTCTTTTCAAATCCAGAATATAGTACATCAAAAAAAATACAAGCTGAAACATATCTCAAATGTAATGAAAATTGTAAATTAACAAAAAAATTAAATTGTAAAAGCTATATATATATATTAGACAAAAAAAGTAAGCCATGCCAAATTTCAGCCCTTAAAATTCAAAAGAACACGTGTCGCACTACCTTTGAATTTTCAAAAATAATATACTTAAAAAGTATCTTAGCTTCTAGACTTGAGTCAGGTGCATACCCTGGGTCTTCTAGGAAGCAATTGAGTACTTGCTAACTAAATTCTACCTGAAATTTTACATCAATATACTCAGTTTAATTATTTTTTTTAATTAACATTTCTTTATATTTTAAATTTTGAACATATAATTAGACTTGTAAACAAAAATTATTAAAATTTGATGATTAGATCTATATATTTTTTTTTAATTTAGAAAACCTTTAAAATGACGTATTGTACATATTTTTTTCATTTTGTCAAAATTTGCAGCATTCTAATAATGTTTTTTTTAATTAAGGTTTACTTTTAAAACTTTAAAGGCAGTGCGACACGTGTTCTTTTTATTCTTAAAGGCTGAAATGGGTTACTTTTTTTGCATAAAGATTACTTTCTGAAGGTGCATACAAAGAAAACCCAAAAAAAAATAATTTAAGAACCAGTCTAATATATATAAGAAACCAAAACACCTAAGTTAAAATATATAATAAAATAATAATAAATAAGTTGAATATGCCAAAAAAAGTTATTGCAAAAATATTATAATATTTAAATCAATATACTTACAGAAGGTCCCGGTAAGTTTTTATCAATGGGTGATTTTGGCTTTTCAAATTTTTTTAATGATGTATGAACCGTTGGTATTTCATTTCTATGTTGCAGCTACAAGTAACATAAATGTGTAATACAAATTTATTAAAAAAATTATTTTCGTACCAAGCGGCGAGGAACAGCTCCAGTTTTCCTGTAATTGTCAATGGTGACCTTAAAAAAAATTAATTTATTAATATTTGTAATTAAAAAAAAGTAAAATACTTGCCTGTTCGTCATCGACATCATCATCATCAAAATTACCATAATCATAATCAATATCAGCTAGGTCATAAACATAAGGAGAAATGTTTCTATTTCCAGACGAAATGCTTGATCCATAAGGCCTTTGTAGCTTAAAAACACAATACAAATTATTAATTTACACTAACATAAAATATTTAACTCTTATTTTTAAAACCAAAAGTTTGAGCTTGATTATTGTAAATTGTAAAATTGCCACACGGTTTAAACATCTTCTAAAAATAAAATAATTGGGTTCAGCATCAACACTAAAGCATATTGTTTAATACTGATGGTTTCTGTCGTCAATATTACTTGGTCTTAAAATAAAAACAATCAACTTTTAACAAAATTGTATACAATGAAATTAAAACAGTGATCATAAACGCTGCAAAAAGGATTAATTGCTGGCCGCTATGCTAATGTCTGAGTCAAAATCATAAAAACCAGATCTTGTTATGGGCAAAATGAAATCTTTTGTAAAAACTTTATAACTCAATAGAGCCGATTAAACTCACAATACTACTAACAGTAATAGTAAAAATAAAAGAATTGTCAATCATTCCCACTAAAAACGTAAATGTTTCTTCATTTTTGCTGTTTTTTTAGTAAAAATAGTCTTAAAAACTGTTGAGAATCAGTCTAATACTCGCTATTAGTAAAAACATCAAAAAGATTATTAATAATAGCAAATAATTAAAGCTACATACTTTTAATTGTAGTAAAACTTGAAAAAAAAAACTACTAAACTCAATGATTACTAACTTTTGGATGGCCGACCTCGATGGCGCAGCCGTTGCGTGACTAGCTTCTAATGACCACAATTTAAACCCCCAGCAAGGCATACTCTGCATCGAATTTATAAAAGTTTAGATGACTATGCCGCTCCCAGTTAGTATAAACTACCAACCTCAAATTCCCATAGACCCTCTAACAAAACCGCGTCCTATTGGGGTGCTGCTAGAAGTATTGTTATGGCTAAATATTAAATCCTATCACATCAACAAGAATATCAGTGAACCTTTTTTCTAGAAACATATTGACACGTACAACACCGTTTTTAAATTAAAGTTAGTTCTTATAGGACCGAACGCCAACCAACTCAATATCCATCTTTTTATATGATGTACTGCATACAATATTCTACGTCTTTATTTTTTTGGTTAAAGATTTGGAGTTATACTTAACGAGTAAAAACTTAATAAAGAACTAAATAAAAACACCACTTTTTAAAAAATAACTACGGAGAAACACTTATCGCATCAATTTTTTTAAACATTTGAAGACACAGATTGGACTTTCTTCTACAATGTATAAAAATTTTATTCAATTGTATTCAGGCGTTTTCTTGCCGAGTTTGATTCTGTGAACCCTTATAATAGCGCAACTATTGGTTTCAAAATGCATTATTGGTTTATATAACAATGTATGTCTACATGCTTAATACAAAGTGACACAGAAGTAGGAAGTTTTAAAAATATCGTAATAATTGTTTATAACTGAGACAAAGTTTAACAACGGTAACCTTTCTTCCTTTATGTGTGTGTTCTCTTAAAGCTTGTAGTTTGGAGTTGAAATTATGCATAATACGGCACAAATAGTTAGTAATTTCTTAAGTTGCAAGTTTGGGCAATGTTGTAGAATACTTGATGTTTCCCCATTTAAATATTATGCAGTTATTAAAAAACTATTTCTGCACGGCATTTAATGATACTCTCAAGCTATGTAAAATAGCACCATCTTATTAAACCATATGTATTGATTGTTTTTTGAAAACATGCACTCAATCATATATAACAATTTTTTGTTTTTTTAATTTACAACAACCTTTATTTTTTTATAGCATGAGTAAAAAAAACTTTTGATGACAGCTAATATTAAAATCAATTTGAAATTTGTCACTCCGCAGCTTTTTATTTTTTGGCATATTAGCTTAAAAAGACTTGTGTCACATCACATTTATTCTTTTTGGTAAAACATAGTTAATCACAAGGCCAGGCTGCTTACCAAACTGTTCTACGATTATTAAAAGGCATACAAAACAAACTATTTGATTTAATAAAAAATATAAAGCATAATTACAACTAACAACGTTTTCAAAACTTTCCGTTTTTGTGGACCATATTGTGTTATTATTATAATAAAAAAATATCTTACAGACTTAAAATTTTGTGCTGAGCTAAAATAACGACCAACATCTTTAGCCAAAGCTTTTGCCATTTGCGTAACATCTTTCAAAGCATTAGCAAAACAGTTAGCCATAACACTGTTTTTTCTTTCTTCTTCTTCCATTATTCTCAAATATAACTCTATTTCTTCTTCAGTTAGAGTTTCTTGTAGTATCTTATAGTCTCGCTCTTCTTCTTCAGTCATAATTTTATTGCCATTATTATCAAACTTTGGCATGTCTTTAACTTTTTCCACAGCATTCAACTTTTTAGTGATCAAATATTTGTCAGTTTTCACTCCTTGGTTCACTTTTACATCCTTAAAAAAATTAATGTTTTACAATAAATTACTAATATAAATAAAAATTATTTTATTTTAAAATAATAAATTGTTTAATAATTTAATAAAATAATAAAACAATTTACTATGTTTTTTAATCACAAATTTATTCTTATGAGTACATTACTAGTTTCGATTCTACAGGTGTAGTAAGTTATTACATCTGTAGAATGAGTTATTGCATCTGTAGCAGGCTCTAGTAAATCCGGAAGAGGTACAAATCATTAAAATTCATCAAGAGATGACAAACGCAAAACTATTAAAAGCAATTAAAAAAACACATTTTTCTAGTTTAGCTCCAAACTACAAAGTCATATATTGGTCATTAAAACACACTGTTTAACAAATTATGACATTATTATATATCATAAGACTTGTTCCTAAACTGTCAAATATTTAATGAGTTGTCAAAAATATTGAAATGTAGTTACTAAATTAGCACAATTGACAAAGTTAAAACATAAACAAACTGCTATATGCGCCAAATATAAAGGTGTGGTAACAAAAAGTTTGAAAAACAAGTATTAATTATAACTAAAATTTAAAATGTATGTTGACACTCTTACCATCAAATAGAATTTGTAATGCACATAATAATTAAAAATATCTTACTGGGGTCCAGTATTTTTCCGGTTTAAAATAAGCAGCAACTATTTCGGCAATACTCTCATTGACGGTCATCGTTGGCATTTTTATATAATAGGCAAATGCTTCATCTGTTATATCTGTCGCTAAAGCACTAATCTTCTCATAATACTTAACGTCACTGTTTTTCTTTGCTATTTTAATATCCTGATTTAAATCATCATGCGCCTTTTCGACTTCTGTTGTTAAATCATCCATGGCAAAAATGTTTTCAAACTCAGTTGTGTCAAAATTATCAGTATTTTCTTCTTGGTCCATATTTTCCTAAAAAAAATATTATTTTTTAATGGTTTGCAATAAAATATCATTAATATTATAGTAATAAAAATCAATTAATGTCAAAAATATATTTTTATATATTTATACACTTACTGATGATGCCTTAAACGGCAAAACCGGTTTATATTAAAAATAATAAAAATAAAGCATATAAAAGTATAAAAAAAATTAATTATACAATTTAAAATATAAATACTACATGCAAAAGTAATTTACAACTATATACATTAGTATATATTGGTAGGACGGCATCACTTAATGGTAAAAGATAAACTTAAATTATTGATTTACGTTACCAAAAAAACGAAATACTATTGATAAACTTTAACGTAACAAACTTTAAACAAGTCAATTTTTGTAGCAGCAGATTCAATATTTATGACGTTTGTTTACGGTCCAATTATAACTTTCAATTTCAATTTAAAAAAAAACAGTAATTATTTAAATAACGGATCACGCAATCGTAGACAAGTTTGAAATTGTTTTGCATTGTCGTCACTTCAATCCGTCCGGTTGATCCAATATGGTAAATTCTTAAACGTTGTGTAAACAAACATCTTACATTGACGGAATAAAGCCTAGTCTGTTCCGCAAACAATTTAATCAACCAAACATTTACTTAATTTATGTTTTAAAAATTAATTTCTCTAATATTTGTGGTCTAATAAAAATAAATTCTGTTCATATGCATCTTGGAACATAAAAACCCCATATTGTCTTTCAAACTAAAACATCAATAATGATCCAGATCGCTTTAATTTATCATCTCAAACATTCATTTGCTGACGAACAACTAATTTAGGACATTGATTATAATAGCATATTTCTTTAAAGCTATTTTTGTAATATATATGCATATACCGCTCTCCAAAAAAGATTTAAAAAAACAAATTCAATCAAATTCTTTAACTTTCCATAAACAGCAACAAAAATTTCTATAGTTTTCTGGTGTTTCGGTGAATCGCCTTACCTTCTAGTGGTAGTGACAGAGGCAACGGTACAAGACAAAAGTCGCTAATATTATTAAGAATATTGGCTTTCTCCACAAAAAGACTGAGTAATGGTTGCATTTGTGGTATATTGGCTAAATTGTGCCAACATCAAAAGGTAGGATCAGACTGGCACCCTGGTCTACTCTATTAAAGTACTGCGCAAAATAAATGTGCAATAGCCTCGGGTGACCAAACCTATGGTAGAAAGCTGAGGTTAAAAGAACAGGGCTCATCTGTTGAGTCGGCCTTATTTTTAAACATTAATGATACGATTAAATTAGCGGAACAAGGCTAATCTAACTTAACCTAACCTAATCTAACCAATTTAATCAACCAACCATTGACTTAGTTTGTAGCTAAAAGTGAATTCCTTTAATATTTGTGGTCTAAAAAGAATTTAAATTCTGTTCGTTGGTATCAGAAAATCCCATATCCTCTTTTTAGCTGAAACCAAAATAAACAATAAAAATACAGTTCGCTTTAATCTGATAGATTCTGATTATCATCTTCATTCATTCATTTGCTGACCACCATGGTGTTTGTGCCTACATCCACAAAGAACAAGCATATTCTAGTACCAATTTCATTGGTTATAATAGCATATTTCTTAAACTCAATAGAACTATTTTCTCCAAATAAGGCAACTCCAGACTTTTTTGGTGACCTTTCTGAAAGATTTGATATGCTTCTACAAGGTAATCATAGAAAAGATAAAATAATGTTATTAGGGAATTTTAATGTACATAATACTAAAATAGTTAAGTCACTCATCTTCTACAACAATATCCGGACAACAAACTATGATTTTTGCTGCTTCTCATAATCTTACTAAACTTATTGAACCAAAAGTATTAGATCTGTATCTTTCAACTATTCCAGGCATTACAACAACTGCATGCAAGGCTGCATTATTGAATTCAGACCATTTACTTATTACTTCTGTTGTTAAAACTTTCTTCTTATTACTATCAAACCTAAACCGTGCCTTATCTACCATTATTCTAAGAACGCAGTAAAAATGAAACAATTTCTTAATCATTTTGATTTCAATGCTCATTGCTTATTTTCCAAAGATCTACATATTTCAGCTGAAAATCTCACAAAAGCTATCCAAAACGTTATAAAAAAATTTCATTCTTTGTTATTAAACCAAAACAGAAGTACCTGTACTCAATTCAGGCAAAACAGACGGATAATAAGAAACAAAAAGCATTTAACAAATACATCAGTAACCGTTCCAAACAGACTAAACAAGATTATAAAAAAGTTTGTAAACATTGTGACAACATAAGATTCAAAGAAACAAAGCTAATCGAATTTCTCATATTTCTATAAATAACAAAAATGTCTATAAAACAATAAATTCATTCTACAAAATGAAAAATGCAAATATTTTTACAAACCAATTTGCATCTAATTCTAAATCTTCTTTCTGTTGTACTTACAATGCCAGCTAACGGTAAAATTATGAGTTAAACTCATTTTAGGCAAAGGGTTGTTAAAGATATCTTAACCTTAAATTAAATACCAGAAAAGCATTATTACTTCCCATTTTGACTAAAATATTTGCCTATCATACAAAAGAAACATTCCAGAATTATTGGAAGACTACAAATGTTCAACATATACCTAAAAATGGAAACAAATTTTATTCTTCAAATTATATACTAATAGCATTACTGCCAAACCAAAACCAAAGTTCTTTGAACAAAATAACTTTCTCAGATACTCTATAGATTTCGATTAAAACGTTAGACAACAGACAGTGGCGTAGCTAGGATTTGTAGGCCCTCCCGCAAAATATTGAAAAGAGCCCTCTCAGCTCCCTTAGAGTTACAAATATAGTGTATTTTATATTTTTTCTATTTAATCCCCCCCTCCCCCCCGATTTTGATAAACCGTGGCCAGGCCCCTTGTAGGATTGGAAGCCTTAGCTACAGCGCTGACAACAGATTGGAATGGAATTTTACTTTAGACAAACATAAACCAATAATTCAAGGACAATGTTCACAGACTGCTTAAACTTCGTCTTCAATGTGATAGTTTTATTGTGTGTAGTTTCACTTGTTGAAATTCAAAAGTATTTTTATGTGTATTATTGATGGCGCAACTGCCAAAACTGGTTTACAAACAAAATGTAAAATCATTTTTAAACCTAATCTAACCTAACCTAACCTTGGACCTATAAAAATAATTTTATATTATAAAAAATGTTTAAGAATAATTTTTATAATTGTAAACAGCCATGATTTAATATTTATATTAGATGCATGACTTATGTTGTAAAGTATTTTCATACTTGCATCTACTATACTTATGTACTGCGATTGTCATATATGTATACAACTGCATAGTTATTTACTACAAGTTAAAAATTATTATATAAAATTCAAGTAGTTAAAATTTATTGCATAAACAAAGTTCCATTTGCAAGACAGAATGTGAGTCAACTTACATATTTATTAAAATGTGTCACCTCCCGGATATAAACAAAATATCAGATCATCAAGTTACAACCGCGATCAATAATTATTGTATACATTTTTTTTCCATTAATACTAATATATTATTAATATTATATATTATTACTATATCGGAATATAGTCAAAATTAATAAAAATACATTCTGACACTCCGTAAAGTAAGTTTGTTGATATTACGGTGAACTAACTGAAAAATAATACATAAACAAAGTGTATAAAAATGTTGTGTATTATGTTTTAAATAAATTTGTCAAAATTAAAAAAGCAAGTGTGCTGATACCTACAAATATTATTATCTTTAAGCTCAATTTTATTATATCAGGCAATTATAACTAACTTGACCAGAAAAGTATGCCGAGTATCATGACAGTCACAATTAAAAAAATATTGCACAATAGAAAAATAAAGATGACATGTGGCTTAGTACAACTTATAGTATATAATTAAAATAAACGTAAAAATTAATCTTAAATAATTGATTAATCACTGGTCATAACTATGGTTTAATCATTTTACAAATTAAAAAAAAAATATTTTTATAATAAATCATTTCACAACAAAACTTGAAAATAATATATTGTCGAAAGTGGTATGATTTAATTAAATATAGAATAAATTAAACAAAAAAGTTTAGTGTAAACTTTTCTCAATTACAGCTTGATTCTTTTATTTATTGAATTCTAACAAAAAGTAACCATAGGTCAAAAGATGAAAATTGTAATGTAAAAAAAATAATATTACCATTGCAAAGAAATGTGGAGGCTTATCACTCAAATTATCACGATTAATATTTTCTATTACACACTAATTAGATAAGCAAAGATTTAATAATTAATGGCTTCTAACAACACCTCAAAAAATTGTAGAACGATCTCGAACACGAAGCTAAAGTGCGTCATGTAATGGAACGCAAAAGTGGTAAGATAACGCACAACCAATCGCTTAATACTCTTTTTTGAATCAGCCAATGCGATTCGCCTACAACTTCAATCTACTTCAAACAAAATACATTATTGATAAAACATATGTTTTGCCTTTGTTAATATTTAGAAAAAACTATGCGGAATATATTAATATTTGTTTAATTTATATTTGCTTAATTTATATTTGTGTAGTAATATGCGACAACAATTAACTTACCTTAAATTAGTGACGTGCGCCTATGGGTTATAAAGGTTAATTGAATATATATATTTATTTCTTGTGGATAATAATGTTTGAAACATTTTTAGAACAATGTTCATAGCATCATATTTCATATAATATCAAGTTAGAACAGATGTATTGGTTAAATGCAAATCATTGTTTATTACAACCAGTGGCGTATCAAACCGTAGGCAAATATTTTAAATTACTAAATTTTTATAAACTATATTGTATACTAGGCATATACATATTTATAAATATAATAAAATGTCACATCTTAATATTAGTGTGCAATCAAAATGTCAAAAAACGTAACCATAGACTTGCTGATGAAATTACGAAAACTTTTTTTAAGCACCTTGCAGAAGTAGCTTTTATATGCCAGCATATATCCATTACGAGCATCACCGCAGTCTACATGTCCTACGATAACCAGACAAATCTGCAATTTCATCTTCAACAAATCCTTCCTGAAAAAAAAAACTGTGGCAGACAACTACAAAACTCCAAATAAAGTAGAATTTGCAATAGCCATTAGCTATCCGATAGCCAACGTTAACATCCAATCAGTAATTCAGTACCTGAACAACCAATCAATATCAACATACCAACTGCCCCAAAAAACGGCTATTTCAACCTTGTTCTAACTGATCTTCAATATCAATGTCAACACTCTCTAACCATTTTCTTTTAACCATCTTCAGAGCGTGCAACAACCTACCAAACAAAGTGTCCTTAATCACTCTAACCTTATTGGAATTCCCCAAAAAAGTGTAGAAGTAGGCATAATCTGTACGTTTATAAGGTATATAAAATAAATGCCATTGCGCAAAACACAAGCCATAGTAAAAATAGATAGAAATACTCGAGGCAAGGTTGCAACCAAATAAACTGTCCTTCCAAATCGGGACTCAAACCCAAGGTATAGTAGTGTCTGATGTCTAAAACAGTTTTTTTTAATGCAGTTAATTTGATTGACTTTTATTTAATAATAGGGAAAAGTTTTCCACTAGGGATGGATTAAATAGACAAATTGAATTTCAATGATTATTTATTTTATCATTTAGTCAATACTGATAAGTTGTGAACAAGAACAACTATCACGTGGCAGAGTTTTTTTGTTATTGTTTTTTGTTAAATTATCCTGGTATTGATGTATATTTGAAGATTATTGTTTAAACTGACATTCTAAATCGGGGACCCAAACCCAAGGTATAGTAGTGACAGAAGATTTAATTTTTTAATTGGCTCGGTATTGATGTATATTTGGAAATTATCTTCAAAAAAACGACAATGAACAAGTATAGTTTAAATTGTTTATTACATATTTAATAAAATAAATAATTAATACATAACGCACGTTTCGAGAGTAGATCTTCTCTCTTCATAAGCACTTCTTTTTGTGGCCATTCGCCATCAGATTGGCCAATCAAGAGCTTCAGAAAAAAGGCGCCTATTGCTGGCAGCTTTTTACTACAAATTGGCAAAATTCTGATACACGGCACATGGATCAACGCAGACCTGTAGAAGAAAATCTCAGTCTTTAGAAGCAGCCAAATCCGATGCTACCAACTATAGCTCAGAATAACATACACAACTCAACAACGACAAAAAGCTATGGAGTATTATAATTATTATTAATAAAATTGAATAAAATTAGCGTTTTTATACTCTATCAACCTCACCAACCTGGTTCTAGGAGGCAAAAAGTCCTTCCGAGTATGAGTGATGAAATGAGGCAGGATGATTAATGTTTGTAAATTGATTTATCGCTGACACCATAAATGCCAAAGCGGTTAAAGCGTTGAACAAATTCACAAATAATATACGGCAGAGTAGGATTTGAACTCAGGACTCCCAACATGAGAGGCAAGCATCTAAGCAACTAATCCACGCTGCCGCTATTATTATTATCGACAAATGATTAAATTCGCCCCGGACTTTACAAGCATATGCTTGGTGGTCTTGCACACCACCCGCCACTAGCGTAATTCGGAACGAACACCTCAACGCCGTTAGACCCCGCAAACCCTAGGTAGCACCTGGAGGTCCTCGAACCAAGAATGGCTCAACGCTACAGAAGCCTTCCCAGTATCAACCTACTAACGCCCAACCACTGGGAGCAAACTACACACATTTGCTCCTAGACAACCCCGCACGTAAAAATCACTCCAGGCCTACCGCACAATCACCTCGCGGCTCAAGACTGCTACACCAAAAAAACTTCCCAAAGACAACAAATATGGCAGATCGTCTGTAGCATCTATAAACAAAGATTTTGAAACAATTTCTGACTGTGGTATTACCAACATTTTTAATCTAAAAACTGTTTCAAGTCAAAACAAAACCATTATCGATGTCTAAATCTTACTCAATTTGTCTTTTTGATGTTACAACCTCCAGTAATCTTTTCTAGAACAAGTATGTTTGTTTTTTCTAATTATTCTGGAGAATCATAATCTGCTGCATCAGTTTGATACGAGTCCCTCATCTGTCTCGACCTCTGGCAAAACTGACAAAACACATTTACGACACTATGCGAGAACTACAAAACAATTATCAGCCTGCTCCCAAGTTCACAAATGGGGTTTGTAAGACACTTGTATAGCAGTCTCCAGGAGTCATGCAACATCCCACCACCAGACCGAATAGGTCTGGCCGTACTTGACTTCAGACAAACAAGATAATTTTCGAGGCTGCCCCTTGCATCCACTATTTCACCTCAAGCCAACAACGGCAGCCCCAACACCACATCCAAAGAGATGTCCCCTCACCCACTTCATCCTCAAACTTCACATTGTTTGCAAATTTCGTCATCGATGTAACCTGGATGCATCTAAATCTAACTATAAAATAATTCACCCACCAGATATCTAGCTCTAGTTAGTCAATAGCGTTAAAAAGCCTAGTACACAAAATATTTACCTGTCTTAATTTATCGTTTGTTGATACAGTTGGTAGGAATCAATCAGGAAAAAGAGTATAGGTTTTAGTTAATTAACATAAATATATATCATAGGATCTAATAAAATAGAAACAAATTACTTTAAAATTGTATTCTGTAATAATGTAAAAACTGATACATTGTTACGATTTTTAAATCAATAGTATTTACAAGATGTCCAATTAAATTACTTACGCTTAGAAACCTTACGTACTAAACACAATTCTAATAAAATATTGATGAATGTTTCTTAATATATAAACACTTTCTTTTTTTATCAGACATAATCTATAATATATGTATATGCACAATTCATATATTTACAAAAAATAGTCAAAATACAAATATGCTTATTTAAGTAAAAAAATAATTAAAAAAACAGGTAATAGAAAAAAAAAAGATTCTCAAAAATGAAATAATAATGTCAAATACAAAAATCACTGGACGTGAAGTTTCACAAAATGCAGTTCTGTTACAATAAATATCAAAATGTACATTTGATTGGCAATGACAAAGATGTAATAATAATTACAACAAACAACATTAAAGGAATAATAAATAGATCACCTCCGTGTATAAAAAAGAAATTATAAAAAATACTATTTTTTTAATATATATATGTATATATATTTATATAAAATTAATAAAACGTGAGTAATAGGCCTCTAGAAAATATGGCGCGCTTAACACTAAACAATTATTAAAGCTACCAGAATCAAATCATTGCCAATGAAATGTTTAATAATTTTCTAAAACTAAGCTATTTCGGACCATAAATTGGAGCCTTAGTGCCCTTAGACATGTGTGACACAAACAAGAGTCTATATATCATCTTTTTTTTTGTTTTTATTAAACACGTCCCATCAGCAAAAGCGAGGCACTCAAAGAAACGAAAATATAGAATCACTAAACATATTAATACATAGCACATAATATCCTGAATATTGTACATATAGCATAGGAACAACATTCTATATCAAATATTTTTTTTAAATTTATATTTTCTTACTAAAAAATGTTACTTTCGAGAAGCATATTTGTTATATGGACTTGTTTAATAATTAAAGCTTTCAGGTTGTGGCTATGTATTGGATTTAGTTTGTCTATATTTTCTGTTAGTCAGCCGACGGAGGGTTAAGTAACGTGTCCTTTACGATGCAGTCACCTGATCTTGCGCTAATATCACAGAAGAGCACGGTTTTCTATGTGGATGGCTACGATCTCTCCGTACTACATATTGTGGATGTCAGAGTAGAGAGGGATCAGGTGACTGGTGTGGTCAGCATGCTGATGTCTCTTCACCGCCTAGAGTACACGCAACATTCTCTAATCGGACTGCCAAGTGCTGACGATGACACATCATATCACAATCTAATGCATCAATTATCTGTAACAAAATATTTTTAATGTAGTCAATTATATTAACATAAATTTTTAAAAGAATATGCAATTTCTGAACTAGTGTCAAGTCTAATGACTTTTTTGTAAATGGAAAACTTAGGTTAATTGAAACGTAAGCAAGTTATGCAAAATGGTGTTATTGATCATTCGGATGAAATCGCAATACATCATATCAATTCAGTCAACTACATATCTAATATTACACTAATTTGTTTCTCAATTGTTCAACTCCAAATTATTCTAGAACCAGTGCAAATGTTTCTTAATAGAAAACTTTGCAAATCTAACTTGAAAGTAGACAAGGAGAATCATGTCAATAGTTGACTTAAGACCGCCGTAAATCGTATTACTTTGGAAATGCCATCCGACAAAAGATTGCAAGATTTGGTTTCAGCGGTCGTTTTCCCGATATTATTAATTAATGTTTCTCGTATAGAAATCCTGGTATCAGTTTTTGCACCAGCCCTGATACAACCTTAGTAATATTTGTACAAGTTATACAGCAGGCCGGATGAGAATCCTAAACTTTTCATTACCTAATTAGAAAAAAGAAAGATTTTCGTAAACTTCAAATATAGTATGAGATACCAGCTACTGAAAGCCAAGCAGGAAATAGTCCGAGCGTATATCAACCGATATGAAGGAACTGTATATAGCCAGGCAGGCACCCAAGAACCAATCCAAAAATAGCCCGAGTGTACATTCTACCAGCCATGTTAGAACCGCGGTTACAAATAACCATCTATTTTGTCAAATTGTAATCGATCAACAAACTACAATAAGTAAAAAACAGATTGAGTACAGAGTAGTATAAGGCCGTTCATGAGAGAACTTCAACACCCTCGATCGAAATAATATTACAATAATAGGCAAGCAATAAATCGAGAATTACCTGGTTCTCCGCGCCATCTTGGAACCCTGCCCGATGTGAAACATACGTGGTAGTTCCTCATCTCCCCAAAATAAACCGATCAAAAGACGTCATATTGTGACATTCATACTTAACCGAGATAGAGATTATAGCAAACAGTGCCACCTCCACATGCACCAAAGTCCCCACACATACAAGGAACACTGCCAAAGTTTGCGGAAAATGTAAAGCAAAACACAAATTACATTATGTAAATCGCTTTATTGCTTCTCAAAATATTCTCCTTTAAAATCTATACACTTTTGCATCTGATGAAAACAATCTTCAAAACAATTTTGCCACTCTAAGCGAGGTACCTTCAATGCTTCAACGGCCTATTCAGGCGATGAAAAACGCTCGCCACGCATTTTATTTTTGATATGTCGAAATAGGAAGAAGTCATTGAGCGATAAATCAGGCGAATATGGGCAATGAGTCATTAATTGGATATTGTTACTGGTCAAAAACTCTACAGTTCGTCGTGCTGTGTGAGCGCTGGCATTGTCATGATAAACAATGATTCGCCGGTTTATGTTGTTCCTTCTGATTTCAGCAATAACTTCCGACAAACAAATTGAAGTATACACAGACATTTTAAATGGAAACATCACAGGAGATGAAGAGAGAGAATTTACTTATATAGGGACAAACAGGCAATCAGTAATAGACTACGTAGTTGTAAATCAGGAGGCGTGGGAAGAGATAGACAATTTTAAAGTAGGAATAAGAGTTGAATCAGACCACCAGCCATTATAACACAACTTAACTGGGGAAACTGTAAAAAGACAGGAAAATGAAGAAAAAAGTGAAGAAAAGATAACATGGACGGAAGAAAGTGTGATAAAGTACAAAAAAAAACTGAGAAAAATTAGAGAAAACGGAAGAAATGTCGAAGAGATAATGAGGGAATTAGAGGAAACAATTGGAGATGCGGTAGTAAATAAACCATATAGAAGAAAAGAAGAAAAAATGAAAAAGAGCAAATGGTAGAACAGCGAATGTACTAAAAAAAAACAAGAAGCCAGAAAGATGTTAAGGCACTGGAGAAACAACAAAAGCACAAAAGAAGAATATATGAAAAAACAGAAGGCTTACAAAAATCAATGTAAAAAAGCTAAAAGTGAATTTATAAAAAAAGAAGAAATAGAAATTAAAAAAATAAAGACAGAAGCATGGAAATACATAAACAAAGAAATAGGAAGAAAACAGGGAGATATTGAGGAAATACCAATGGAAGCGTGGAAGGAACATGTTTCAAGTTTGTTTGGAGGAGAAAAGAAAAAAGAAAAAAAACTAGAGAGACAAGAGCCAATCCACCAAGCGGAAGAAATTTCAAAGGAGGCAATATGGGAGAAGATAAAAAACTAAAGAAAAAGAAAGCGCCAGGTATGGATGGGATACAGAATGAAGCGTGGTTGTATGGTACGGAAGAACTGATTGAGAGATTGAGTGAGTTAATAAACAGAGTATGGAAGGGAGAAGGGTTTCCGAGTCAATGGAGAGAAGGTCTTGTATGCCCTATACACAAAAGTGGATCCAAAAAGCTAGTAAATAACTACAGGGAAATAACACTACTGGGTACGGCATACAAGATCTACGCCATGATATTAGAAGAAAAGTTGAATGAGGAACTAAGTATGAATGAGATAACTCCAGATGGGCAAGCCGGCTTCAGGAAGGGAAGAGGTACCATGGATAACGTATATATTTTACATCATATTGTGGAAAAGGAAATAGCAGAGAAAGGGGGGAAAGTATATGCGTTATTCGTAGATCTAAAGGCGGCATTTGATAGTGTTATGAGGAGACAGCAAGTAGGGTATGTGTTAACAGAAAAATGAGTGAAAGATTTTGGACAACAAAAGACAGGGCTATCCATTGAGTCCTACTTTATTTGCAACCTACATAGAAGATGTAGAAAAAAAAATGAGGTTGGCTCAAGCAGGAGGGGTAATAGTTGGTAGAGGAAAAGTGTGGTCGCTAGCATATGCAGACGACATGGTAATACTAGCAAAAGAAGCGAAGAAAATGAAAGAGATGATGAAAAGTTTAGAAAAATATATTAGAAAAAAAAGTTTAGAAGTTAATGTAGAAAAAACAAAAATTATGGTGTTCAGAAAGGGGGGTGGGAGAAAAAATATGGAGGACTGGAAATGGAATGGGCAAGATATGGAAGTAAAATCTTTTAAATATTTGGGATATGTTTTTTGTACGAGTAACACCGAGAGCGAGCACATTAAAGAGATGGCTCGAAAAGCAAATAAAGTAGTGGGACTAGTTTGGGGAATAAGTGAAAGAAAATTTGAATGTATGAGAATAAAAGGGCTTATGTTTGATAGTTTAGTTAGGAGTATGATATTGTATGGATCAGAAATAGAGAAACTCTAGCATATATTGTGCTGGAGGAAGTCAAAAAAGATAAGTTAAGAGTAGAAGCAGGAAAAAGAGCAATGAAGTATGAAGAAAGAATGAGACAGAGACACGAATGCAAAATATTACAAGAATGCATGAAAGAGAAAATGAGAGCAAGAAATGAAAAGCTAGGGGGGATCAGGGAAAATTATTACAATAGAAATGGATATGCGAGCCAAGAAATTGAAAGAATGAGAGAATCTGGGAGAGAGACATGGTACGAAATTATGGAAAGAGAGATATACAAAGGCAAGAAAGGAGAATGCGAGTGAAAGAGTCTAGGTACAACCAAAATTATGAACATATTATAGAAAGTGAATTGCCAATGAACTTAGAGAGCGATAGATATAGTAAAGATGACAAAAAGATGATTGCATGATTCAGATGTGGTAATGAAGAGCAAGTGACAAGATTTTGGATGGAAGAGGATTTGAAAATGTGCAGAATGTGCGGAGAGACTAAGGAAACTATAGAACATATGTTGAAAGAGTGTAACGAAATGAGAGAAGAACAGATGAGAAAAAATGAGATATTGAAAGGGGACGAAAGAGGAGTAGAATGGATGAGGGCAGTTAAAAAACAAAGAAAAGAAATAGACAAACAGAGAAGAAAATATTCTTAATTGTGTTAATTTTATAAAGTTTAAGTTTTATTATTTTGGGAAGTTGTAAATGTATTTGTAAATGTAATAATAAACGTATTATTAACAAATTGAAGTATACCAGTCAGCATTAATTATCCTTCGATCCTCTAATGCAACAGTTGCAACATGACCTGTTTTTCCGAAGAAACAAGCAATCATTCTTTTCGAAACGCTTCGTGAACGCACCACTTTTGTGGGTTTAGGTTTATTTTGAAACACCCATACAGTCGATTGTTGTTTAGTTTAGTTTAGGCTCATATGAATATATCCAAGATTCATCACCTATTACGGATGTTATATACCGAATTTGAACAAACCCCTTCGAATTTCTTTAGCATTTCCTAGCACCACTTGACAAGTGCCTGTTTTGTTCTTTCAAATTGTGTGGGATCCAACGACTGCAAAGCTTCCTGACATGCAAATGATCGTGCAAAATCGTATGTATTTGTTTCGCTGCAATGCCTAAGGATGCCTCTATCTCACTATAGGTCACATGCCGATCTGACAAAATCATTTCACGCACAACATCAATATTTTTCGTGACAACAGAGATGCATGAACGACCTTCGCGAAGATCGTCATCAAACGTTGGTCTTCCACGCTTGAATTCTGCGAACCATTTGTAAACCATAGTTCTGGATGATGCTTCATCCCCAAATAACGAACTAAGTTTTTCCACACATTGCTGCAGTGTTAAACCGTATCGAAAATCATAAAAAATCATCCCTCGGAAATCACGATTCGAAATTTTCATTTTTCACACGATTATTACTCTCGTTAAATTTTGTTGAAACGAAACCGAGAAGTTTGAAATCGAACTGTCAACTGAATTATAGGTGAAAAACGTCAAATTTTACGAATATGACGATATCGCAGAAAGCTGGCAATACAGGTAGTACTTGATTCCGCGAACTTTAGCAGTGCCCCTCGTATGTGTAAACACTTGAGCCCCGCCAATACCAGACAACAAATTTTAACCTAAAATACATTCAGTACACCCAAAAAGAGCTTGAAACACATTAGGTGAAGTTGGAAACAGTTCATAAATACCTTGGAACACTTTAGAACAATTGGGTAGATATGTATAATAGAAGTTGGTAACGAATTGTCAAGAGTTTACAGTGTTGCAATTTTTCAATTTAGATTGAGATAAAGTGAGATTTGTTCAATGTCAAATTTATAGGTTATATATTAAAAATACTATGAATTATAATATTTTATTTATACATTTAATAATTTGGCTACAAAATTAATAAAATTTGATATGCCTATAAGATAATGTGAGATTTGCCAAATTGTAGTTTATATATAAATATTACTATAATATTTTTTTATACATTAACTTGACTATAATATCAATAAAATATTAATAGCTATGACCGACAATAAAAAAATGTGAAGTTTGTAAAATTTGTAGGTTAAATGTTAATATTACTAACTGCAGTTTATTGTTAGTTTATCTACTACTAATCTTATGTGTATAAATTATCAACAAATTGTAAATGATTTTGGATGTCAGATCATTTTTTTCATATTTTGATGTTTCACGTAATAATTGTGGGTGAATGGAATATTGGAGCTAAATTACTACAGTCAGATGAAGGGGTCTCTTAGTTTATTGTATATGGGAGGTTTGTATTCTTTTTGTAAACGTTATAAATATTATAGTTGTAACAAAGCATAGTGTACAACTTGCACGAAATGCTCATTTCAAAATTAATACTTGTAGGCAACATTATATTATTGTAGCTTAATAAGTCTATCTTGTGTCCATGGTACAAACTCTGGCCATAAAATTAACAAAACAAATAGCAAAGTTTTATGAAACTTTTATCGTTTATTCACATTATTATCAACAACCATAAATTTGAGCACATTGTATACGGTTTTGTATGATCAAGTTCAAATTTTAGCAATTGAAACATTTAACAAATCAGTATATTTGTTATAAAATTGTTTTCAATTGCTAATGTTTTTAACTTGATTATTAGATTTGAATTTGTACAAACACGTATCCAAATAATTTATGAATTATCAACTAGTTTAGCTATTTTCAAGATAAAATATATAATTTTTAATTATTATTAATAGTATATTGTATTTTATTGATACATTTATTTTATCATGTACATTTTTTTATTAAATAAATTAATTTTTGCAATTACTTTGCATGATGCTAGAAATGTTTAAAAAAAGGACCTGTTCTTTGAATATTTCTGGTATCATATGAAGTACATAATTGCAAAAATTAATTTAATTAATAAAAATATTTATATCTTCTATTAAAACTAAACTTTATAAAATGAAATAATAAAACATTCATTTATCTTATTAATTCTTCTTGATTTGTCAACTGGCAACACTGTTTGCTATACCTCGTTACCAACTTCATACTCCGTCACCCTATTATACATATCTACCATTAATTTATTAAATAAGTTTAAAACTAATTAGAAATTGCGCATCTGCTTGAAACACTTGAAACAGTTTAGGTACAACTGGGAACACTTGAGAAAAACTTAAATTGCAATTATCAATTGGAAATGAAAAATACATTTAGAGACAGCTTGGAACACTTTGGTGTAGTTGAAAACAGTTTTAGTACACTTCAAAAATAAATTAGATTGCAACAGATTAATTTAAACTACAATAGTTCCGGTTCTTGGAACACTTTTGAGCAAATTCGAATACATTAGAAGAGTTTAAAAATAGCTCACTATACTTGAAAACTGAAAACTAAGAACACTTGAATATAACTCAAATTTTATTTAGAACAAATCAAGTTTGCGCGCAACTCTCAACAACTCAAGCACAGTTGAAAACAGTTCAGATACACTTTGGAACCCTTGAATGCGACTCAGATCTTATTGGAACAGCTTCAGGTACAGTCTGGAACAGTTCAAACGCAACTGGTAACTTTTGAAAGCTACTCATATCACATTAAAATAACAATATTACCCATACATCATAAGCAACTTGAAACAGTGGCGTTGCTACCTGTAAGCGGAAGGGTTAATAAATAAAATAAGAAAATAACAAGCTTTTTTCCAAAAACCCTCTCCAAGGGGGCCCTCTAAATATTTTGCGGTGAGGCCACCATCAAACGAGAAGGCCTACCGTCAACTCGTCCAGACGTTTGCCGGCACTTTTGTCAAAACAATCGATACCAACGTCCACACAAAACTATATATCCCTGAATAAATAATAACAAGGCAGTACGTGCCAAACCGTACTCATTGTATCGCACATGACATAGAAAAGTGACACAACTAAAAAAAATAACTTTTGCAACTCAGAAGTGACACTGATCTATGAAGACTACAGTCAAAGTCTACAATAAAAAATAGCGACATAACTGCCCTCTAGTGAGAATAAATATAAGTTAGAAATATGTCGCTTTTCCATAACAATGAAGCAAACACTTGTGAGAATACATAATATTCTATTAATTCAAAACGGCACAATTTTGAGTTGTGTCACTTTTCTATGTCACGTGCGGTATTGTATGAAGAAACCCTCATCTATTACTTGAACGAGCTGCTTGCGTTGCTTCGACAACTGCTACTGAAAACCGTCACTATGATCTTAAAACTTCACCGTTCACGAAAGCTCAGCTCTCGTTTGTGATTCACGACTATGTAAACGCGGCTTTAGACTAATACTTCACTAGTTTGGTTAACATCCAAGAATATAAACTATTTTATAATAATGGCCTTCACTTGTTTTCAAGTTTGATAAAACATTAGCTGGCAATTGTTTCTTTATATTTCATATGCCCACACAACCATTTTTAATTTAAACAGTGACTGAAGAGGAGTTGCATTTCCAACAAATGAATTTAACTTAAAACAAAAGTATTAAAGTTATACTTGATATGAATTCATAAAATATACCTTAGATTAAATTGTTAGTATAAAATGTTTCTATTTACCTGATCCCTATATTTAGTTACATAAATGTAAAGTTCTTTTAAAGCTGCCACTGTATCAAACTCATCTGCTTGCTGTGTAGACAGTAGCTGCATTGCTGAACACATTTCTTGATCAGTTATTGTATTCTGTACAGCAATCGTGTTATAAAACTGAGCAACCATTTCTCGATATCTTGGTATATCCTGCAAAAATATAAAAATTAGTTATATTAATAATAAATTAATTAATAAAATATTACCTTGGCAAATAGCAATTTATTAGAAGGTGAATCTTTCCCCAGACGATGTTCAGTAGTAGAACAAGAATCCATAAATGTCTGCGCAATAACAGACAAACATGAATCCAATGTAGCAGTTTTATTTATATCGAAAATAAAATCAGGATTCTTAATGAAATTCACCCAAAACCTAAGTGGAAGACTATTGGATTTCCAAGCGTGAACAACTTCGGGATCTTGAATGTGATGTTTATCAGCAGCTTCGTCTAACAAATCAAACAACCATTTTACGGCAGGGGGTAGGGCATCATTTGCAGTCAGTATTGTACAGAAGAAATCATCAACAAATTTCTGTATAGTTCCTTTTGTCGATAACAATCTTGTTAGGAATATTTCAGGAATGGCCTTATGTGTTCTTTCTGTTGATTTACTATTTGGGAATTGATGATCATCGATGGGTTTGATTAGGTGGTATATACGAGGATTCATACCAGTTTCAATATCACCATTTGTAGTTATTATAGGGGATTGCGAGTTATTATAGTACATACCAGTTACACAATTATGGCACGGTTGTTTACAATTATTAAAGCTATCATTTTGTCGTCCAATTAAGGACATGACGGCACTCTCTTTCACCCCATAATGGGCAAGAGTATTCATTTTCTTCCAACCGTTCATGGTTTTCGTTGTCACATCTTCATCTTGTAAGGTTAAATGTCCACCCCTACCATGTCGCCATTCTATAAATATAAACAAAACACAAAATTTAGATTTCACTAAAAATGTTATAATAAATTTCAATTTAAAGTAAAATAAAAAAGAATTAATGAATACAAAGGGTTATAAAGTGCCAGATTAAAGAAAATCTTTTTACTATGCCAAGTATGTTAAATTCAATATTGCATGCGCATTGAACTGAAATTTAATTGCATTGTTGCATCCGCGAAGACCAGGTGACATAGCAATAATCAAGAACATCAATACTAAAATGAGGCGTAGAATTGATATGGCATCACCGTGGTATTCTTCTCGATAATTCCCCTATTTTATTTGCCCATTAGTCTGAGTAGGACTTTCTTGGCCCGCGCTATAGCGTCTAAACGCATAAGTTCATACCGCACTGACACCAACACAAGCCCGCATCCTCAAATCACTGACACGCTCAGTTTGCTCATATTCCCATTTTGGGCCGACACTCCGGCACTTTTCCGTGTCGTATATTTTGGCATCCGGTTTTCGAATATTGCTCTCTTATCGACCAATATATCGGTTAGGTTAACCGATGCCAAGACTTTTAAGATGTTCATAGATACCGTCCTGTGGGCTTAGCAGATCTCGATTTTTTTGCAGCACTGGTGCATGCTGCCCAAGCCTAGGCCGCCTAGAATAGTTTGGATGTTGCCACAGATGCAAACAACCACTAATAGAACTAGTTGTTCTTCGGCACTAGGCCCTGCTCATCGTGTGGACATCTATGCCACTGCAATCTTATGTGGAGCTAGCTGTAATTTCCAGTTCATCATAAAATCCGCTATTTGCCCACATTTATAGCAGAACGTCCAACGGTCGTGAAATTTATAGCAGTGGGTTAGCCGTTCAGGTCTTGAGCAAATCCGTCATTCCACCAACGTTGTAACCAACGCAATTCTTCAAGCACACTATTTGTGGCTGCAGATGTGCATAGCTCTAGAATTCCAATTATTTCCTCGTTAATCTTATGCTTCACTTGAAAGTAATGAACAATCTCCAGAGGAAATCCATTATAAGACGACAACACAAACATTTGTGTTGGCAGAAGGCCCTGAAAGAGCGTCCGCCCGTCTAGTTAGAAAGATAAGAAGCGCTTCAAATTTCTACAAAACAAAAAATAAAGCGTAGGCGGAAAGAGAGATACGCGATCAACATCTATAAGGTGTTTAAGCAAGTCCATCCCAACACTGGTAAAACTCATAATCATTTGTTATATCCTCCCAACACTAACTAATTTTGTCATTTCAAAAATTATCCCAAAATAAATTAGCATGCATGCGTCTGAGAAACTGTCCGTTTTAGTTTTACATTTTTGCTTGTTTCTGCTAACATTTCTCAAAACCTAAATATGGCAAATTTTCAAGTTAAAACAAAAATCATTAAAAAAATATGTTTCACTTACCTAAATCTACTTCATATATGGAGGGCCTTAATGAGAATGGAGTATTCTTAAAGAGAGCATCTAATATCTTCGATTTAACCTGACTAATCGTATCACAATCAAGCACTTTACATTGAATCTTCTCGTCCAGATCATCTTGAACAATATGCAATGTAACAACAGCATGTTCAATCTGTTCCCGTAGCAACCTTTCTTCAGATAATGAATATCTAGCGTCATGTGTAACAGCATCTACCAAACCTTTCTCAATCTGATGTTTAATAGCTTTGAATAATAAAAATAGAGAAGAACCCGCATATTCTTTCAGATACGAGTACATACATAATGCCATCCAGTTTGTCAACATCTTTTCAACAACACTTTCAGTTCGGCGTAACATTAATTGAGGATGCTTTGTATTTACAGATTTCTCTATTAAACGTAATAATAAACATTTTAGAATGTCCGTAGCATATTCCATTTTATCCATTAAAACTACCATAAGCAATGATGCTACATTTACTCTGAAAATTGATCAAATTAATAAAATGTATTTATAATAAAAATATGTACTTACTTATCACGTATATTAAAAGTCTTTTGAGATTCTAATGTTTCAATAAATCTAAGTAGGAAATGTTTGTTATTAATTAATTGTTCGAAATGTAACATGGCTGTGTCATAATTTGTTCTAGGGCCATTTAATCGTACCTAAAAAATAAATATATGTTACAACAAGTTCTTAAGTATTGGTATTAAGTATAAATTTTTTAACAAAACAATAATGAAGCAAAAGTCCCGTTTCTATTTATCCTAAAACTACAATTATAAAAACATCACATGGTGGGTGTATAGGTATAGTTCCAATTCGAGTGCCAGCTACGTTACTCCCAGGCAGAACACAAGCCGTTCGGACTCACAAAACTGATTGCTAAGCATTTCTTAAATTAAAGAACCGCGGTCTCATAACATGCCGACATTATTGCACGTCAGCTTCCCCGACTGACGATGCATACTTTAAATACGCCGCTCAAGATCTTTCAGCACACTACACAGATATCGTCAGCTCCACGAGTCGCGCACGATAAAAGCCCACGGATAGTACAAGTCACTAAAAAAAAATGACTTTATCCAGATCTCGTTATCGTAAAAACCATAGCGACAATAGAAAAAAAAAAAAGGCAGAAAAAGGCGAGTCTACATACTATCCAGCTACAATGTGTTCTACCCACAATACTAAGAATCCGAGATAAAAGATTTAATAATAAATAAAAGTAGCCATAGAAGAAATTAATAATGCACGACAAAAGCCATTGCTTTTGACACAAAGTAAAAGAAGACACATCTCCAACAGAAAACAAATACCGTCCTGATAAATGTCTCACAATCAGATTAAATTATTGTGCACTACTATGAAGTCATTTTACATTGGGCCGCCCACATGACCTACCGCACCGACGCCGTCAAAACCCGTTGCCAATAAAATGGGATAAGATAGTCTTAACAGTCAAATTTAGGAAAACTGTTGTGTGGTCTTGTAACATACAGAGTGCCACAAAAAATACCATCTTCCCAACAGTAAGTACTATTGATAGCACATTGATAGCACAAAACTACATTTATTTTACTATGAAATTCCACAAATACCAAATCTACCACAAGATATAATCTAATTTCAAACTATGCAACTACGTTCGGAAATCCAGATGGCATTTTAACGCAAGTAGTGCAGAATAGCATTAGCAATATTACCACGTCTACCAAACAGGCACCAAAGTGTAATCCAGTATTATTTCTTCTGAAAAGACGCTACTTCAGCTGCTTAGTAACAGCGATTTTAAATTACTGAATCTTTTACAGTAATTTAAAAAAAGCTGCTCCAATTGGCAATTGTCTTTAACTTAACACTCAAACACTATTCTGTATGGAAAAATCAAGATCAATTGAACCCCAAAAAAAAAAGTCTCTTTACCGGCATCTGCTCAACTTCAGCCAAACAAAAATGATTGTTTGGTAATAATTCAATATGCAATAGACTTAATGCTAAAATACTGCCTTAAAGAAAAAAATAAATTTTCTAGAATGTTCTGGTACCCGTCTGATGTAATTCAGTGATTCCTCGTCCTACTAGACTTGTTCCCCTAAGTTTGTTTCTAACTCCTCTTCCATTTGAAGAAGCAGACTTCAGCACTGCCTGAAAATAATCCTACAGGCAATGCTCCTTCTAAATTTTGAATACTCGCTAAACCACTGACTTCACCTAGACTGAACAGCAGACCTTACGAAATATAAAAGATTGACAACAAGTCCATGTAATTGAGATTTAACTGTTCCGATATAATCTGTCGCTTCTTTTGACAACAATCCACAAAGCCTGTGTGTTCCACGCAAAAAAAGTTATCCCAATCTATGACTCCCAGCTGAAAGCCAGAATGGCAAACAAATTTATTTTCAACATTCAATTTTTCTCCATGGGGTATGGAACTTAAGAGCTTTCCTAGAAGTCTCAAGAAAGTCGCCTACCATTGCTGTCATTCACCACTTTTTTTGCACACATACATGTAAAAACAAGACCTACTTCTACTCGAAACAAGTCGCAACTATAAAGCATTACATTTGCAGCTGCTCAACACTTGCAACTAAGAAGCAATCTAATCCGGAAACCTTTAGAGAGCAAATTCAACCATCATCAACGCAACCAAAATATTATTGTCAAAGACTCATCCACTTCAATAAGGTGACAACAAATGCCTTCAGACTCGCAGCCAGCCATGATGGTCCAAATAAGTCACTGTCTACATGACAAAACAGCCAATCAACATCGCCACTGCCGCTGCTCTCATCTACGCGAAACACGACACTTAATGCACGCAACCGTATGCAGAGATGTTCAAGACAGATTGCCCGAAACCAGAAAATACTCTAAATAAGATTTCTTCTTGGTAACCAAACGACCCTAACATACTGGCGAATGTCGAACCAGCTGGCGCTCTTGATACAAAAACAAAAATGAGTCCAAAATTTGATTGAAATGAGTTTAAAAATTATGACAGAGATCTGCAAATTCTAAAAAACCTTAATACCAAATCTGTGAGGACACCTGAAAACATTGCTGCAGTCAGAGCGTCAATAGAACAGCCTCCAACTCGTTCTGCTTGGAAACATGCCTCTGCTTTCAAATATCGATTCGAACGGTAAGGCTAAGTTTGCACACTGACCTTTTAACTACACTTTCAAAAGAATATGATTGCTGAAGATTTGAGTCTAGCAGATTAAGAATTAGAGATTGCTGTAATGCAACCCCTACAGCTGTGCCTCCCAACAATTTATGAATTATGTAAACAAGCAGAATTTTCAATAATGAGCTGTTGAATACTCTTCACTCTACGATATCTGTATGCCGCTCTTCAACTAAACTAATTGCCAAAACTTCCTGCACTTTACTGCAAGACTCAGCCTATCCCAAATTAATCCCCAAATTAACTAAACAGATTGGAATTCCAAGAAACAAACAGTCAAACATCATCTGGAAACCCATAAAGTCTTATTCCAAATTGCAACCATCTCAACCTTACTGGTTATATTAAAAACTTTACATTTTAAAATTTACAAAACACGTTACCGCGACAGAAGTAAAGTCTGTGAGAAAGTAAGGTCCCGGCCACGCGCATCGAAATAGCACCTTTAAAATCAACATAAAACTCAAAACTGCGTACATACCAGCCGATCAGTTGTTGAAAACCATAACCATATAACAAATTATGCAATAATTACCCCGTAATCATCTTTTAATTTTCGTAACTATTATATAAAAATAATTAAATCAAAACTTTTACGCCATGTTGTAGTACACATGAGTATTTAATAAAAATGCAATAAAATATTTGTACTTACTTTTGGAGTATTGAGAATGGGATGATCACTAACACCTGGGAAGAACACTTTCATAACATAACTGGTATGATCTAAAGTAGGTATACCAGAATTCTCCAAATCGGCAGTGAGATCAGTCATATCAGTTTGCAATTCAGCAAATGCTTGCTTACATTCAAATCTGACATTACTCTCTAACGTATCCATTTGTATTTGAATACGTTTATATTCACGTTCTGCTTGTGTTGACTTCCTTCGATAAACGAATAGAATACCAATAAAGAAGATCACAAAGAACACAACTCCTGTTAATATCATTATAATTGCTTCTGGTGGTAAAGCAAACGGCTTTAATACATCATATCTTAAATATCCTATAGGGAAACGTAAACTACGGCCAACTCTTACAACAACCAGGGGTAAATTAGCATCAGTCTGAAACAAATATTTATAATTAAATTTATGTTTAAATTTGAACAATATTATTTACCTTAATTCCATTTTCGTCAGTATCTGATGGTTGATGTTCGGGTGGCGAACAAACTAATTGACTCATTGCTAAACTAGTAACATTACAAGCTTTCGGTCCTATCGTCACAATAACATCAGCTTCATCACTGGCCATATTTAAATTTTCACCTTCAATTACCAGAGTATCTCCTTTATACAATTTCACCTGATTTGGAAATTCAAAAAATTTCGGATTTTCCACATACAACAGTTGGCTGCGTAAATTTGTAAAATGCTTTTCCAAATTTCTAACAGACATAACGTTATCCATGATAAAGCCTATACGTAATAATAATTGAGCCTCTGGCATCTAAAAAAATATTAATCAAAAATCTTAGAAAATGTCTTTCATTTTATTTAAATTGTTATAATATGCGCGCATGTTTGTAAAGAACCGTACACATCAAGATGCGTTCTTAGAAAACTGTATATAGATCTACTTTATAAAATCCTACTAAATCTATACTCGCACCCGACCCGAATTATTTCGTTCATCAAAGCAAGTAATGCCAGTGAATACATCCATTTTTAGTGATACATAACGGCTTCAGCATCTGAGCCCATACTCAAGCAATGACTCATTCTTACATCCATGCGCTATCAAAGAATACAGACGAGTAGCAAGCATTATCGATAATCTGGATAACCTTGACGGCATCCTCGCATCCAAAACGTTCGTTTTCCTTCAACATATTCAACAAACTGCTAAAAAAATTCCAGAGCTTTCACGTGACTACAAGCAGAAACCCCACTCACCCGGTAATAGTCATCAAGAGTCGAACCAAATCAATACAAAGACGTTATCATTGGAACATAGAAGCGCCTAGCGTACTCCACAGATTCACCTACAAGAACCACTTTTTCCATCAAAAGAGATGGACCATGAATTAAAGTACAACCTTTTGCCTTTCATATCCCATAACAATCAGCGAGTAAACGCGGCTTCAGACGCAGGGCCACCACCATCTGAGGCCCTTACGCATTGATAGCAATGGCTTTTCGCATGGGGTCCGTGTCCGTGGTCCGTTCGACACCCAATGCTACAGCAACTATTTCGCAGGCAGATTCTACGATAACAACTGACAGTGCGCTCGGTCTACAGCAACCACCTACGACAATCAGAGCCTTGCCGCTAACAAAACCAAATAGGCTGCTCATTAAATGCACTAAACTTCAATCAAACCACTTGTTTTCAAAATAATCATGACAAACAGAAATAAACATCACCGGGTGAAGTCCAACTTCTCCCCAAGTCACCCTCATCATAATATCACGTCCACCAAAGATTACGCGACGGCTGTCGTCGGCTTGACGCACCATCGCGATGTAGTAGTTTTTCATACAAGATACGTACAGATTCTGAAAATGTTAAGTCATGAACAAACTTTTCAAGAAACACATCTATTAAACTCAATATTACACCCAATGTGTCGTCGCAAAATTCACACCTTGATGGACCATTTGCCAGAACGGCCACCGTAACCAGGCTTGACAACACCTCAACACTCTGCACCAATACCTAAAAAACCTCTTCTAAAAAGAAGCCATGAAGCCTCAACCCAGGCACTCAACAAGTTTACAACACCCCCCAACGTATAAGATTGAAGAACAAAAACCTCAAATATAGACATCATAAAGACGACCACGGCAAAACCACCGGTAAAATTCAAATGAGTAAAGCAGCTGTAGACTTCCCAACTTGATTAAGAAGTTATAATTACTCTAGATATTGAAAGAGCATTCATTTGACAACACTACCTTCGCATCCATTGCCACGGCAATAAAAAGCAATGGAATACTACTTCTCGTCAGATATTGGGTAAACTCCAAGCTCAACTGTAACAGTCGCACTATACGGTAAGACTGTAAGTCGTTGGCGGATGCCCACAAGGCGTGTTACCACCATCCTGGTAAGCAAAAAATTTAGAGCAACTGTATCCAATTTGATGCAGAATGCACTAAACACCGTAGAAAGGTGGTGCAAAAAGAAAAGACTATCATTAAACACAAAACGGCAATCGTGTTTTTTACAAGACGACAACGAGGATGGAAAAATGTACGGAACCACACTCCCGATGACGTAGTAAATACAGTAGGACTCGCGCTTGATACCAAACTAACCTTTCATACTCATTTGAATAATGTGACCACAAAGGCCAGGTGATCAGACCCATCATCACATACGGAGCGCGCTCGTATGTGGTAAAATATTACCCTTCTCAGTACGACAACCAAACTTTGTAAAATACAAAGATTAGCATGTTTTCTGATAACGGGAGCAATGAAAACAATCCCACTGCAGCCATGGACATATTAATATCGTGACCACCATTGCACTTACCTGGAACACCAAGCTATGAGAAGCACTGCCAACTAGACAATCTCGCCCAAGACTCCTGACAATAAACAACAAGACTACACCAAGCATTTGGGCGTAGCGACACTTAGCACTACGACAGCCAGCAATCAAAATTGCCAGAGAGCCAACAAAACTAGAGAACAACCAACGGTTCGCCATAGAAGATAAAACTATATAGTCGTGCCTCCAATATGATAAAGCAAGAGGTAATCAAACAGCACTATAACAACATTGCTGACCATCCAGGACGTAACAACAATATCAAGACCACATCCAAAAATAATCTTCACAAAACACTGATCTAAATTCACCAGTCGGCGTTTTACACAATAGAAACGCCTCCGCCAGTACCCAGACAAGAGACAAACTCATGTTGCGAAGAAAAGAACGTGACCAAGCAAAATAAAGAAGCAGCACTAGAAACAGTATCCAACACAACAGAACAACTTAAATAACTCCGTGCCACGTCCTAGATAAACTCTCTAGGAGGCACCTCTACCAAGCATAACAAAAAAAAAAACGTGCAAACTTTAGTATGTAGATTTAGATAGAGGCGCTTCTAAACCCACAAACCCTGCAAAAAAACATTATACCTGATGCTACGTTGGAAACATAGAATGCAGGCAAAAGCGAGCGGAGCCCATTTCATGCACTCAAAACACTACTGCAACTCAATAACAATTCTAACATAATTTTTGTATAAACATTCGCGATCGCAAAGTTGACAAATTGTACGCGCGCTAAACAACGAGCTCGTAATAAAATTACTGTTATTATAATAAATAAAAATCACTTACCATTGAATGTTTGTGTACAGATCGAGCGACACGTGTACTGGCAATCAAAAACTGTCGATTAACAGCAGGACTTGGACATTCCATCTGATTAGCATTCAATACTTTACAAATAGTCTTATTAATTGGAATAGGTTCATTATAGGAATAAACCTCCATTTCAGGCTTCTGAATACTGTCCAAATTAGAGCCATGTACAAAAATCATACGTCCTCCACTTGCAAAACTCTTCAATGGTTTTATTTCCATAATGGTAGGATCCTGGGTGTAATTAAAAGGATTCCCTTCTAAAGTTCGATTGGCGCCATCTATACTTAATGTGATTTTCATGATATTTACAGGTCTTGCTGCTTTTGATGTAATGCATGTTAATCTTGAACTCGATGCTTGTGTTAAATTAACCTGACAGATAAAATCGTCTAAATATGCAGTTAATTCAGAACCAATATTGAGGTATTGACCGGTGATAGCTAATTGTGTGCCTCCTGCTTGTGGTCCTATTGATGGATAGACGTTTATCAATCGAATATCTTTATAGCTAAATTCTACTGATGATTCTGTATAGCCTGCTTCATTGCCTACTATAATTGGTGCTGTTGTTTCAACTGGGGATGGTCCAGTGATGCATTGGATACGTACTGATACTTCATAGTTGACTAACTCACATGGCACATTGCCAATACGTATTTTACCGCTTACATCTTTTCGTTTTAATCCTAGATTGCTGCCTTCTATTGTCACCAAAGTACCACCTTCTATGGGACCACTTAATGGCTTAATCTATTGAATAAAATATAATAATTAACATTAATAAATTAATAATTAATGAATGCATTCTTATGCAAATATCAAAGGTTATTGTTAAATAATAATATATACTTTTACTCAATTCAGTACTCTGTATGACATTGGTCAATATCAGAAAAACAAAAGCTTTCTACATTTATCTCTTGAATTAATTATGACCAGATGAAATCAACTTAGCGCGAAGTAAAACGATGTTACGCGAAGTAATACTATGTACCGCAATCTTAACCAAACAACAGTTGACGCCATTTTGCATAACTGATTGATTACTTTCCAGTTAGATTCAGTACTAACTTAACTAAAAAAAAAACAAGCAACTATTGTAATTTCAAAAAAACAAAAAAATCCAATAGCAGGTCGTATGGATCGATCAAATGATGATCAACTGTTAAGCGTCAAATTAAGACAAACAAAGTATTCCTTTCGGAAACACCCGTTCAAAAGCAATTCGGTGGCAGTTAATTAAGAGCGGAGAGAATCGAGGTAGCCCGAAGAAATACAATTTAACGCGATGTTAGCTATAGTAATTAATCTGATCTAGTTTATGTAAACGCAGTTAAATGTTTTACGCCCATAAAACTATATTGTAGAAGAAGAAGTAACCGAAGTTACTAATTCAAATTTACGCAGACTACCACAACGTAACCAGACATAATATCCTAAACCAAATTAGACGCTACCTGAACCTAATCTGAGTCGACGTAAACTCCCAAGTAATTCCTAAATATTCTGACCTAACCTCTATGACTAACCTAATGAGTGACGTAAAATGACGCATTATCAGCCTTAAAATTAAGACGTAACCCAGCAATTTAACGCAGACTACCACGGCGCAATCCGACGTAATATCCTAAGCAAATTAAACGTAATTTTTTTTATGGGAAGTAGATTGCGCTGTGGCTAACAATCAAGTGGACCGACTCCGTAAACAAGAAATTGCAATGACATCATTATTCTGACCGCACTGACGTCAAGCACAAGTCCGCGTCCTCGTAGCACTCACAGGTGTAATAGTTCCCAACCGCTCTCCAGGGAGTCTTTGACCGTAAGTACGTTCTATGCAATGTGCTCAATAATGTCCCACTTCCTCATACTCGCGACACTAAAGTGTTCACCTGCGTGTGAGCACGTGTAAGTAACCGCGGAAACACCCGTAGCTCGTGAATAACTGCGAGAGCCAATATGGCAATAAACCGTGGCTCCTATTATACCAACTGCCAATGCCCGGAATCAGGTGTCGTGTCCATTCTCCCTTATCCGCTACCCATCAATCTTGCCAACATTTTATTTCTTCAGCTCTGGTAATAGATTTTGGCATTCGGTTTTCGTAGATTGCTGCTCCCTTATCGACCAATAAAGCAGCTAAACTTTCAAGGTGTCTGTGGATACCGTCCTGTAAGCTCTGGCAATCCCAAGTGCTCCCGGCCTAAGCCAGGACCGCATAGAGTGGCTTGGATGTAGCCACAGACGCGCAAGCAACCGCCTGCTGCTTATCCTGGTATCGCTCCTTCCACGTGGAAACTGAATAAATTATTGGCCTCCAACGTAACTAATAGAACTAGTAGACGGATGGGGCTATACAAGGTAGGATCGGTTTGCGGTTTTCCTTGTTTGGGTATCAGGACCAGTCTGGTTGTCATCCATGGCGTTGAAAAAACACTATCACACTAGTTAAGAGTTCAGTAAACTCCTTGAGAACTGCACTAATCATCATATTGAACATTGGCATGTCTACAAGACAAATGGAGTTTTTTTAATCACTGTCTGATTCGTGCTTTATATTTACATTTGCCATTTTGTATTTAGAGTTATAGCGTGTAGTCCATTGACTTTTATCACTTTGAATTGATTTACATATATTGTAAATATTGTCGCATGCCATTGTGTTTATCATAGGGTGTTGTAATATTTTTTTAATTAATGACTACTGTCACATGTCACCGAGATAAAAAATAAAATTGTGAACGATATTGCATGGTATATACGTCCATATGTATGTATCAACATTTTTACTATACGTAATAGACCTATTGTAAACTGTTGATTCTGTGTATGACTTTAATACCTCATACCTTCATTTTGTGCGTCGAAGTTGTATGTAAGTGCTTGTGCCTTTTTACCCCGTCGAAAAATCACCCCGTGACAAGTGGACAACAGAGTCACCGAGGGCATCAGTTTTCACCAGGACCGCCGGCTCGCATGAAACAGAAAGCAACAGCAGCAGGCGAACGAAGCTCCAGAAGACTCAGAAGATTATCACCAGTAACCAATCCCAATATGGGCGATGGGAATGACAGTCAACATCCCACAGAAAACGAAATTCCGCAGTAAGGTAACACAATAGACGCAGGAAGAGCAACGAATATGAACCAACCTGACGACTATGCAACTAGAATGATCACAGAGCATGCATACTCTCGACGGCCGACACGACAAACAAACACGTATGGTTCGAGTCACCCGGAGCCGGAAATCCCGCAGAACCGTTACGGCAAAACGCCACGCTATAGCGTGATTCAGCGTGACACGGTTATATGCATACCAGAATTCGCGAGTGCCCCTAGTCAGGACGTGGAATTCTTCATAACGAAAGCAGGAACAACACTGACAGAGTCCAGAGTCCTCCGGCAGAAGTGGACGAGAGTGGCCGGAAGATGGTTGAGAGGAGCTGCCGAGCGGAAATTTAAGCTCGCGGTAGACAGTAACATCGCGTAGGAGCGGTTGACAAACGCGCTAAGTCAAGCGTTCGCTCCTCGCGCTCTGCGCATTACGGAGATAGGCTCGCTGTGGAGTGAGAAGCAAGCGGGCCAAGAAGCGCACAATTTTGTGCTAAAAAAGCAAGTACAATACGAGCGCTGAAACAGATATGGTGCACCTAATTTTACACTTGTCGGAACCATACTTCAAGGAGGCCGTAAGAGTTCCACCGGCAACCATAGATGACCTAATGGGCCTCGCCGTATTGATCGAGACAAACATCGAGAGCCACTGGTCCGCCAAAAGACAACTGGCGAAAGAATGAAGATGAGCGTTTACCCGAATGCCGGTACTGCCCACGAGATACACGGCACTATCGCCGAGACTGTCCAAAATTACACTCACAAAGGCAGCCGGGAACGGGGGGAATGGCCGGATGTCAGAGTTAAACAATGACAGCCGGCCAACCCCGTTGCAAAGACAATGCAACATCATTGGATGGTCGTTGCCAATAGTACCAGTAACGATTCAGGACAAGATCTATAAATGCCTGATCGACACAGGCGCTGACACAAATTACATACACGCAGACTTGGCACCCCGCTTTTAGTCTCACAAAATCACAATGCTGATTGCAGCCAAGGATGGCGAGCTGAAGGCTATTGGGAAGACCACCATTTCTTTCCAGTTAGGCAGAAATACCTACACCGACAAGTTCCTGGTATCAAAAAATCTACGGATGCAAAAGATACTAGAAACACCGTTTTTAGGCACGCACGCCGGTCATTTTGATGAACTAAACTCCACGTCAAATTCCGCAAACTGCATGAGAAATTCCCAGAACTATTCAAAGCAAAAGATCAGTTTGCCGACGTACCCACCCACAACAACCCGATTGCGACACGACCCTTTCGGGTAAATCAAGCAAAAAAGAGGATTATAGACAAACAAGTCCGAGAACTCCTGGCCCAGGGCATCATCGAACCGTCACAAGCCCATCCGTGTCACCGATTGTGCTGATTGGGAAAAAAAAACGGCGATTTGCGGTTTTGTATGGACTGATTATTCAAGAAGCACTCCGTGACTTAAGAGCTGCCACCATCTTCACCACTTTGGGCTTATCAGCCGGATACTGGCAGATCCCAATGACATTGGCGTCCAAAAAATACGCGGCATTCAGCACCCCTGACGGTGGGCATTACCAATTCCGGGTAATGCCCTTTGGACTCAAAAACGCTCCAGCGACGTTTCAGCGACTAATAAGCCAGGGGATGCTGGCCGGATTTATGCATCAGTTTGCAATGGCCTATTTAGATGACATCATCATCTACAGTGCATCCTACGAGGAACACCTCTACCATCTCGCCTTAGTATTCAAACGGCTTCATGAATTTAATTTGAAGCTCGGTCGAGCAAAGTGTCATTTGCACAAACCACGTTGTAATATCTGGGGTACATGGTAGATACCGACGTAAGAAGGTCCCTAGCAAAGCACATCAATCAGATAGCGAATTACCCACCTCCGAAGACCCGACGGCAGTTACGTCGATAAATAGGAATATGTAACTGGGTGCGGCAATACATACCACAATTTGCCACATTGGCCGCACCCCTGAACAAACTAAAGGCCAACACAAAGACTTTTAAATTGTCACCTGCCGCCACAGCAGCGATGCAGCAAATACGGCACGCAGTGACTAAGCCGCTGCAACTTCATCGGCCAGTACCCGACTTACCCTACGTCGTACAGACCGAAGCGTCCCAACTAGGGATCTCGGCGGTCTTATTTCAACTAACGCCGGAGGACGAGAAAAGAATCATCAGCTTCGTCGCATGCCATTGTGTTTATCATAGGGTGTTGTGAATTTTTTTAATTAATGACTACTGTCACATGTCACAGAGATAAAAAAATGAAATTGTGAACGATATTGCATGGTATATACGTCCGACTTATCTATGTATCAACGTTTTTACTATACGTAATAGACCTTTTGTAAACTGATGTATGACTTTAATACCTCATACCTTCATTTTGTTCGTCAAAGTTGTATGTAAGTGCTTGTGCGACGCTCCCTTTTACCCCGTCAAAAAATCACCCCGTGACACTACCCTTAGTAGTCCAAAGGCGTTGTTTAGAACAGAGCTTCCATTACAGCCGCCGTTCCTTCCGGCACGTCAGCAAACGCCCCCCGTGGTCTGGCTTCAATCCGCTTCGATACCAATTTATAAGACAGTCCCCAAAGGTCATTGTCTAATGTGCACTAAGGTTTGCTCAGCATCTGTTCTTGCTATGTTGAATGATAACCTTATACTCCTTCCCAGCAGCCTCATATTCTTACTTGACTTTGCCCGTTAATTTTTTTTTTTTGGCCAGTGCCATTTCTTCATTTCAACAGCAGATTTTTCTCTTGCCCTTGTCCGGTTTAGATTTATGAAACATGATCTCTTTACTTTACTTTGCCATAAATTCTGCATCCCGGTAGTATATAGTCGAGGTTGTCATCGTAGCTTTTATCATTGCCTCGTTGGCCTGCATCGTTTTTCATCTGGACCCTTGGAGAATATATCAATGGTTTCCACGTTGAAAGTGATATAGAGATCATCACCAAGAGACTCGAGACTTACTAACTCCACTAAACTGTCAGAGCAGAGAGTCACATATATGAGCAAGCACAAGTAGTATTCCCTCACAAAAGTCGGCTTATCGCCCATGTTGCATAACCTTGGGTCTAGTGTAGCCATCCACTTCATTAGGTCAAAGTCGCTTGCATCTGTGATTGGCTAGCAACAGGCCATTGCTTTTGCACTTAAGTTCCTACACTTTTCCGCCGGAGCGCGTATGTCTCTAGCACCGTAAGATAGTCCTTATATTCTTGAAATGACACGCCAAAGACACGTAACTATTCTTTTCAAAAGTGATTCGATTTCCGCCACGCTCTGTTTCAACCAACCTCTTACTAGGATCGCTTTTTTCAATCAACTTTATTGCAATCTCGTATCCAGCTTCCGGTAAGCTTTCCATTGTTTGGCTTAGACGCTATTATTACGCCCTCTCGACCGCTATCGCTACTAGCAAATAATGTGATGCTTTGTAATGATTTAGATTAATGTGTAGAACTTTTATTGCTAAACAACGCAACTGATGGAGAAAATTAAATATTATTTTTACAAGTGGATGTAGAAAACTTTATTTAATTCAATAGGTGTAGTAAATATTACAACATCTTTACCTTCTGTTAATAGTTTAATAACACACTCGAGTGCGATTATTTCAAATATTTTGAAATATAGTATCCATCCCTAATTTTTAATTTAGAATACTATTATAATTTTTATTTTAACTTAAGAAAAATGATTTGGTATATTATTCTTAACAATTCAACGTCCTTCAATTTTGAATGGGTTGGGGAAGTATTAGGCGGCAATGACGCCTAATACTTCCCCAATCCCATTTAAAAATGATTTGATTTTAAGCATACTGAATTAAATTATTTTCATACTTCATAACTCCAATACCTGAAATTTAAAAAAATCGATTCCAGGCCAAAAGTCTAGATTTTAGAGACATCCGTATATTATTATTTAACAATAACCTTCAATAGAAATAATTACAAATATAAGAGCAAAATATGTTTACTTACCATATCGATTCTTGGTTTAGGACATTCTGAATGGGGTGTAAGTTGGCATGTTTCACTATAGCTGCATGTATTACCACACCAGGTACATTGATATTTTGAATTCCGTGTAACACATAGAGAACAATCTGCATGTTCACGATGAGATCCTAATATATCACATTTATATAAAACAACATTCATTGAGTCGATATGATGATTTCTATTCCAGACTACACGAACACTAGCTTCATATTCACCAGTATTTGCTTCATAAGAATACTAAAAATCAAATTACAATGTGTTAATTTATATTATAATAAATTTAATTTAATAAATAAACTTACAATGCGTTTTTCACAAACAATGAACTTATTTGAATCCACGCGGGCTGGTACAAGCATTTTAGCACCTTCAATGTTAGTTATACATTGGAAACCTGTGTGTCCAGCCTGTGGATGTGGAAGATTCTCGACTTCGAAGACCATCTCTTTTGGAACATTGTTTGGTAATAAAATAACATCTTTCCTTTTGAATCGTGGACAATATGTAACTCCATGATTTGATAAATGAACATGATTCTATAATAATAAAAACATGTATAAAATACCTTTAAGATGATATTCATGAATAATTTAATAATAAAATATAAGAACGCCACTGATTATATTAATGTAACTATTTTTTTTCATTGTTTATTTTCTCTACTACTACTAGGCTAATAGTGAAAACAGCTTTTCATAAAAAGGAGTTCAAGAAATGCTGGCAGATTTTATAAAATTCGTTAGTTACATCATCTACCTTGGCTTTAATCAGTGCAAGGATGGTGAAATCCCTTCCAGGCACTACTACAAATAGCAAATAAAAGTATTGCACTCCAGGACCAGCACTATTACACAATAGCCTTGCCTTGGCAATGAGACTATATTCTCTTTTCTCTGTGAATTATCTACCTCTCTTGATAAAACCGGTAAATGAAAAAATATTAGGAAGAGGTGTAAAGAGTGCTTGTAGATGCAAAGTACAAGAGGATTTTTTTATGTTATCTCCCTAGCTATAAAAACAATATACTATTGTAAAAGTTTTTTATGTCAAGTTTTTGATCTGAGACATTTTATAGTGTTCTCTTCAAGTTTGGTTCCAATCGCTAACCAATCCAAAATGAGTAATTTGCAACTTGAACATAAAAGCTTTATGAAATTCGTGCAAAGAACATCCATCAGAAAAAGATAGCAGTGTATGCAGAAAATAACACGTCCTATTTTCAAGTCAAATATTAGTTCTAATGAAGCAAGGAATCCATTCATGATGACATCAACAAAATTGAAGATTTGGTGTTGACTGACCGCCGAGTAAAAGTTTAAGTTGTTGCTAGAAAAATAGGAATATCAAAAACAAGTGTTTTAAAACTCTACATAAAGATTTGAAAATGTGCAAAGTGTTCGCACAATTGATTCCCAAGCTGATCGGTCCCAAACAAAAACTGTGTAACAACAAATTTGCAGGGAGAATTTTATCCTAATATAAAGACTCAAAGACTTGTTCTAAAGAATTGTAATTGTCTACACCACTGAGATCTTCCCACAAAACAAGACAAAAACGCAATTTTCTGCACAAAAAGTTATGGCCAAAGTTTTCTGGGATGCTGAGTATATCTCAAAAAAGATTGCGTTGATAATACTTATTTAGTATCAATTAGAGAGCAAGAATTATTCCATCTTATGTGCGTATGCATGACTCCGATGCGAGTCATTAAATATTTAACAAAAAATGTTTATTTTATGTTATTACATGAGCATCGTTAATAGTTTTTACAATTCTAAGTCAATTTTTGGTAAAAATGAATACTGAGATTTTGATGGGTACACCAGATACCCATACGCAGCAAATGTGTTAAAAGAATTTCCTAAAACTAAAACCTTTTGCACAGATAATAGCATCTTTGTCTTCTTAGATGGTGGAGAGCCATTATGAACTCATTACATAGACTCTTGTCTTGTGAGAGTATTCTCCAGTTACAATTCGGTAGAAGAGAATTAATTTTGCAATTTTACTGTTTACACAGTTTTTGCTCGGGACTGAGCAGCTAAGTAATCCATCGTGTCAACACGTTATTTATTCTCAAATCTTTATATAGAATTGTAAAAACCCTTGTTTCTGATATTCCTATTTCGCAATAAATGAAACTTGGTGAGCCCTTATGGTCTTGAAAAGCAAAACAAAAGAGAATTATTACAATTTTGTTAAGTAGAAGACATGAAAGTTTGTAACACATAGTAAATAAAATCAACAACAATATAGAAAATAAACTACCAACCAACCTCGACAAAAACAATGTAACACATTTATGGGATTAAATAAAAGACATCATGGTTAATACCACACAAAACCTGTAAAAGATCACAAAAAAGTAAAAACCTAGATTATAAAAGCAAGTATAAAAAAAATCACAAACAAATAAAATTAGAATATGTTGGGAAGGTAATAATGTAATTTAAATACTTGTATGCTTGAGATCTTTATTATTTTCGACTAGTTTCGACTTATTTAGTCATCTTCAGGTATAATTTTTTGTTTTAATGTAGATGTATGGTGGTGACATACATCTACATTAAAACAAAAAGTTATACCTGAAGATGACTAAATAAGTCGAAACTAGTCGAAAATAATAAAGATCTCAAGCATACAAGTATTTAAATTACATTATTACCTTCCCAACATAACCTCAATGTATGCATCTCTGAATAACAACAATAAAATTAGAATAACTAAAAATATGTGGCTGATAAAAGAATGCAAAGAGAAACTCCTTGTCATGTGAAACACATAAGACCAACAACTATCATATCAACCTACCACTCAATAAGCATTAATATAATTGTTTATTCGCAGTATATAATTTTGAACATTGAAGGGGGCTTTGATTTAGAAATATATTTTAATATTAACCAAATTTGTGCCAGCAGTTGCGGTTATACAAATAATGTAATTAATTTTTTTTTAGTAAAGACAAGATAAAAAACAAAAAGCACAAAAAACAATAAAGCTGTAGGTCCAGACAAAGTTCTGGCATAACTTTTTAAAATTCCTTGTTAAAAAAGGTATCACCCTCTTCACAAGATATTCAATAAGATCAAACACTGTTTAGTACACCGCGTATTGACTGTCATCAACATTTATTTCACTACCCAAAAAGAAATGTGCAAAAGAATGTAAAGATCATAGACTCATTACTATAACATTAAAACTATTTATTAAGATATTACATTGAAAAATTATATATATATATATATATATATATATATATATATATTATCAAAATCCCATTTACCATTACTGGTGTAGGGCGTATTTACATTGTTATTTTTGTAATCACTTCACTTCCTTCTATGTATGTACAAATTTTGTCCATTCTTTTTTGTTTTTTGCTAGTATTTTTGCTTCTTTCCAGGTTTTTTCTTTTTTCGTTATTATGTCATTTATAGTTTTGTCCCAAGTTAGTCGTGGTCTTCCTCTCGGGCGGGTAAGGAGATGGCAAGATGATAAGCCCATCTCAAGTCAACCTCGCCTGCGAGCGGTGCCCGCTGCATGGAAACTAAAGGGGCTCTGGCAAACACTTTCTCTTCATTTTCCGCTATGATCTGTCGACCTCCCTTGGTCAAACCCTTCGGTCTACTCTAGACCACCTTTCGGTTCCCGACGCTATTAGATATCGAGGGCTAGGGAACCAAAAAAGCAATCTCGTACCCTACATAGGAGGATAACCTATTAAAAAAATAGTCCCTAACCCGACATCCCCTATCTCCAAAAACCCCTCCCAATTTGGACCCCCAACGACGACCACCTTTCAGTCCAGATAGGTGTAAAAGAATGGACAAGGACAAGATTTTTTGGTAATATGGAAGATACAACGCAAAAAACAAACGTTTACGGGACAGGGGTCGGATCCCCAGAACCGGTCGATAGTGGCGAGGTAGTAGACCACTTACGATCGTCAGCCAATGACTACGCCAAAACAACAAAAAACTCGGTTGAGGAAGATAAAAAGCGCGATCAAGAGGGCGCACCTCAATCGGCAAATCACTACAACAAGGGTGATGACGACCCGGCAAGGGAGAAAGAAGAGGAAACGAGAAGATTTGAACTGGAGCTTTTGAAGGAACAGGGCAAACGGGGTAGCCTGAGCAGGTCACCTATCAGGAGGATCCCGGATGCAAAGAAAGAAACACCGGCTGCTCAAACAGAGAACAAGGATGGGAAACCTGATCACATAGCCTTGGGAAACCTAAGTGAACTTCCCGCTACTCCATCTAAGGAAACAGGAATAAAAGCGGAGGAAACACTGCTCCAAAGCAATAAAAGAATGAGGATGGCTGACTCTCCCCAGAAGAGGGAAGCAGATCTAGAGGACTTTAAAATGGACTATAGAAAGCTGAAGGATCTTCTAAGGAGAATAATAGCAGAGAGCTCAAATCTGAGAAACATTGCGCTGGTAAGCAATAGAATGAAACCGGAAGCTAGAGATGCAGCCAACAGGTTGTATGGCTACACATCAAGGCTGAGAGAGGATGGAGGGATTAACTTCCTAGAAAAAATGTTAGAAAAACAGGAGGGTCAGGGGTCCGTTATAGGACAGCTCCCGAAATGTATAAGCCTAGTGGATAAGGCGGAGCAAACAGAAACAAAGGAGACAGCGGAGGAAAGGAATCAACGAGACAGGATCAACGAATGCCTTTCACGCAAAAAAGGGGTCGAAGCACTACATGAGCTGATGGAAGTAGACTGGACAGAAGACCTATTCACGAATTGCGAGCAGACGAGTGATACCTTTAAAGCTGACAGTAAGGAAGACTTAGTAGTAATATTAAGTAGTAGCGAGAGCACAAAGGGATACCCTGAAAAAATAATAGCGGAGAGACACCCGGAATTGATAACAGCAATGACGGAGGATCAACAAGATACTAAGTGGTGGTGTGGGGTTACAAAAAGCTCCATAATTGCCCAAAATGGCAAAGCAGAAGAGGAAAATGAAAGACTCACGTATGTAGTGAAAACCATGAAGGGGACGGGAACACTAGAAGGAAGTAGAGGAATAATCAACGCAATGCAGGAAGTAAAGGCAATGACAATGGAAAAGGGAAAATCGAGACTAGCCTGTATCACGGATACAGAACCAGATATGGCCAGGAAAGTGATGGAATACTGTCTTAAAAATGAGGAGCTTAAAATGACTATCCATGGCAAAAGGAAACCAACGCAAGGAAGAAAAAACGAGATGCCAAAGAAGCGCTGGGATAGACAGATGGACACGATTCTAATCAAACCAAAAGAGGGCTGCAGCTATGCAGAAGTAATGAAATGTATGAAGAATGAAGTGAACACGGGCGAGATCATCATCGCAGGGATAAATAAAACGAAAGATGGCAACATTAAACTTGTGGTTAAAAATAATAAGGAAGAAGTAAGGAAGGAGTTCAGGAAAACACTCGATGAGAAAATCAACAAGGTAGCCAACATTGAACTAAATGAAAGAAAAAAGACAATACGGCTTCTAGACGTGGACGGAGACCTCAATGAAGATGAGGTGAAGGATGAAATCAACATGGAACTCCTGAGTGACAACCTGAGCGCCAAGGTAGATTCGGTGAAACTATCAGAAAAGGTCAACCAGAATGGAGTAAGATATGCCTTCGTGAACATGCAGGAAAAGGCAGCAGAGCACCTTATAAGGAAAAGGAAAATAGGCTCAGGCTGGAATAGATGGAGGGTGATGGAGGTATTTGCTCCGCCAAAATGCTACAAATGCCATAGAATAGGTCACAAGGCAATGGACTGTAAAAGTACGGATGGCGAGCCCTGCAGGAACTGTGGGGGGACCGGACATAAAGTGAAAGATTGCACCAATAAACAGAAGTGCTACTTATGCAATATAGAAGGTCACAAAACGGACAGCATGAGATGCCCGGCGTTCAGGAAACTGGTGCAAGCACAGAAGGAGAAAGAAAGGGCCGGAAGGGCTAGAAAATGAAGGTTATACAGGTTAACCTAAACAGATGTAGAGCGGCTATGGATCTACTAGAATGGAACTGTCAAAAAGCAGGAGCAGATTATGCCCTAGTCTCGGAACCAAATAAGAAAATAGCAGCAACTAGGAAAAGATGGATTATGGATAAAAATGAAGACGCGGCAATATACATCCCTGACAATACTAAAACTCCGGCATTAAAATCAGGAAGTGGGGTAGGCTACACCTGGGTGGAGGACCGGGACACAGTGATGTATGCCTGCTACTTCTCCCCAAATGAAAGCATTGAGCATTTCGAAAAGTGGTTAACAGAACTAAGTAAGGACCAAAAAAAACACAAGAAAGATAAGATCATTGGCGGGGACTTCAACGCCAAGTCAGGCATATGGGGGTCTCCCAAAGACGACCGGAAAGGTGACATGTTGGCGGAATGGGCAAACGAAAACGAACTCTGCGTCCTGAATAGAGGGGGAGTACCTACGTTCCAAAAAAACGGAGCAAAATCCTTAATAGATGTGACCCTGTGCACCTCTAAGATGGTAAAAAAAATTAACAACTGGCATGTGGGCGAGGAAGAGAATCTGAGTGACCACATGAACATACATTTCGAAGTCAGGCAGGGGAAGGTAAAGACTTGGGAGAAGACAAGAGAAATCACCGGATGGTCTTTCCGCAATGAGCAAGAGGCAAAATTCCTTTCAAACCTGGACCTAAACACAACGGGAATGGAACACACTGCTGAGAAGCTAAAAGAATCTATAATAAAAACTTGCAAAAAGACTTTAAAGAAAAAAGGGGGCAGGGTAAACTACAAACCAATGTATTGGTGGAGTGATGATATTGCAAACATGAGAAGGAGATGTATAAAAACTAAAAGGATTGTGACAAGATTAAACGGAAAAAACCCAAGAGACATATACCTTCTGCAACAAGCACAAGAGGCATACGCAGGTGAGAGAAAAGACCTGAAGAAGGCAATAATGGAATCCAAGAAGATGGCCTGGAAGAAACTGTGCGAGGAACTAAATGGGGATATATGGGGCAAAGGATATAAAATTGTCACAAATAAAATAGGACAAAGATCCCCAATAACACTGTCAGGGGAGGAGATAACGGCTGAAGCCAAGAAACTCTTTCCGAACCTAGGCAGAACAACGTGGTTAGAGATAAGAACAGATATGGATATGATACCGGAATGTACAGAAGAAGAAATACTTAAGGCAGGTGGTAAAATTAAAAGAAAAAAGGCACACGGGACAGACATGATACCGCCGGAGGTGATCAGAGCGATAGCAACAAAAAGACCTCAACTCTGCGCAAAGGTCCTTGACAAACTCATAAAACAAGGCATCTTCCCCAAGGACTGGAAAAGGGCAAAATTAGTACTAATCGAGAAACCTACCAAAAAAAACGAAGACAAGGCATACCGACCTATATGTCTACTGAACCCACTGGGAAAGCTGTATGAGCACGTCCTCAACACGAGACTTACAGAGGAACTAGACAGGAATGGTGGCCTGAGTAAAAACCAACACGGGTTCAGAGGTGGCCACTCCACACTGGATGCACTTAGACATGTTAGGGAAGCAGTGGGGCAGGTAGCTGAACATCCTACACACAAACTGGCGGTGTTGATCACCTTTGATATAAAGAATGCTTTCAACTCGGTGCCCTGGAGGGGACTAATAGAAGAATTAGAGAGAAGGGGAATTTCAACATACCTCAGAAAAATCCTATGCCACTATCTACAGGATAGAATCATAGAATGCAGCTCCGGAGCAACTTTGGAAATGACTTGCGGGGTGCCTCAGGGGTCTGTCCTGGGTCCCACCTTGTGGAATATATATTATGATGGTCTGCTGAGAGAGCAGATGACACAGGGGATTACCACAATAGCATATGCTGATGATCTAGCTATGGTTGTCAGGGGTAACAGTATAAGGGAAATAGAAGAGGAGGCAGAGTGGGCGTCCTACAAGATAAAAAGGTGGATCAAAAAAATGGGTCTAGAACTGGCAACCCATAAAACGGAAGCTGTTGTCCTGGTGGGTAGAAGGAAGGACATCACAGTTAAAATCAATCTAGGGGATACAACAATCACATCCCAAGGCAGCATCAAATACCTAGGGATGAGGATAGGTAAAAACTGGAACATGAGCCCTCATATAACAGAGGTAAAGCAAAAAGCAGAGAAACTTGTAATGGCCCTGGCACGTATCATGCCGAATGTAGGGGGTCCAAGGGCGGAGAAACGTAAAGTTATGGGTGCAACGGTGGACTCAATACTGTTGTACGCCGTACCCATCTGGATAGAAAGCTGCGAGAAAAAAAAATACAGAATAATACTAGAGCGGGCCAGAAGAAAAATGGCAATTAGAATAGCCAGTGCCTACAGAACAGTTTCGTCCAAGGCCATACAAGCAATAACGGGCACAATCCCCATACACCTTCTCGCCAAAGAGCGGGCCGAAGGTAAAGGGAAACAATCAAAGGGGCACAGCAAAGACAAGAGAGTGGAAACAATGAAAAAATGGGAAGCAGAATGGCAGTGCAAGGGTGACGTCGCCAGATGGACACAGACCCTCATACCCTTGGTGACACCGTGGGTAAACAGAAAACATGGTAACCTGAACTACCACCTCACACAGATACTAACAGGTCATGGATGTTTTGGGTCATATCTAAAAAGAATGTGCCTAGCAGAACAGGACGAATGCCCCTATTGTGGAGAGAAAGATACCCCGGAGCACACAATGGTAAAGTGCCCTCGCTGGAGAAGCACCAGAGAAGAGATGCAGCTAAGAGTCGGTAAAGAGATAACCGTAAACAACCTGACCACACTCATGCTTGAAAGTGCATACAACTGGAGGGCCATAGATGATGGCATACGGAGAATAATGGCAACAAAAGAAGAAGAGGAGAAAGCAAGAGCAGGAAGTCAAGGATAGTAGGTTAAAGAGAAGGTGTCCAGACTTTGTGAAGTAATACCACAACGGTAATCCCGCAAGGCTTGGAGGGCTTAGAGGTTAGGGTTTTTAGTGGGTATACGGGTAACCGGGAGCCCCACACAAAGTGCGTAAGGCATTTTCCCCCCTCAATTAAAAAAAAAAAAAAAAGTTAGTCGTGGTCTTCCTCTCTTTTTTCTTTTCAGTATTTTTGCTTCCCATATTTTCTTGACAGCTCTGTTGTTGTCCATTCTTTGTAGGTGTCCCCACCAGCTCAGTTGCCTCTTTTCTATAAACTCGAGAGTTGATTGTATTTCCAAGTCTTTTCTTATTTCCGTACTTCTTATTTTGTCCATCTTTGTGACTCCCTTCATTCTTCTCAGATACTTCATTTCCATTGCTTGTATTTTGCTTTTTAATTTCTTTGTTAACACCCACGATTCGCATCCGAATGTAAGAATTGGTCTGTAAATTGTTTTGTACACATTTATCTTGATGGTTCTTGAGATTTCCTTGTTGTTTATAAATGTTTTATTCATTGCATAATATAGTTTAAGTGTCTTTCCTAGTCTGTTGTTAATTTCGATTTCTTGCCTACCATCTTGTTCCAGCTCTACTCCTAGATATTTAAAATTTGTGACTTGTTCAATATTTATTCCTTCTATTTTTATTTGTATATTCCTTGTATTAGGTCCTAACATCATCACTTTAGTTTTGTTTATATTCAGCTTCATTCCGTATTCCGTTAGCACTGTATTCCATATATTCAGGTTTTCTTGTAGATCTTTCTCTTTTCCTGCCATAATCATTACATCGTCAGCAAATGCTCCTTCTGAGATCTCTATTCTTTATAAATGTCTATATCCTACATGGAATTTATTCATTCTAGTTGTACATTCTTTGATTATTTCGTCAATAAAGATTGTGAACAGCAATGGGCTCAAGCCTCCTCCCTGTCTTAGTCCCTCTTTTGTTGTAAAAGCTCCTGACATTTTGTTCTGATGTATGACACAGTTAGTGTTATTTTTATACATATTCTTGATCACTCTAACTATTTTTTTGCTAATTCCTCTTTTTATTAAAATGTTCCACAGTTTGCTTCTTAGCACGCTATCAGAAGGCCTTTGAAATCTATAAAGCTTAAGTATACTTCTCTTCCTTCTTGAAATGCTTTTTCTGCTATTTGTTTTATAGTGAATATGTGGTCCTGTATGCTCCTTCCTTTCCTAAATCCACTCTGTGATTCTTGTAATGTATTTTCTATTATTGGTCGTATTTTTCTATCTATTATTTGTTCGTATATTTTCATCGCTGTACTTAATAGGGTTATTCCTCTGTAATTGTTACAATTATGTCTATCTCCTTTTTTGTGTATTGGTACTATCAAGGCCATTTTCCAATCTTTTGGTATTTGTTCTTCCTTCCATATCTTGTTAAACATTGTCTCAAGAAGTGCAATTCCTCTTTCATCTAGGTTTTTAAACATTTCTGTGGTTAGTGTGTCGTATCCTGGGGCCTTTCCATTTTTTAACTTGCCGATTATTTCTTTGAGGTCTTTTTGTGTTGCCTATCTGGTCTGTTTTGTTATTTTTTGTTTCTTCATTTGTCGTAAGATTCCCTTCTGATGCTCCGTCTCGCCCTAGCAGTTCTTGGAAATATTCCTTCCATCTGTTCATTACTTCATTTCCATCTGATAGCATATCTCCTTGTTTGTTTTTAATTTTTGATGTGATGTACGATTTCTCTTTTCTCAATGATTTTAATACTTTGTAGAACAATTTTTGGTTAGCTTTGCTATCTATTTCCATTTTCTCACCAAATTCTTTCCATTTATGTTTCTTTGCTGCAATTACTAATTCTTTAACTTTCTTTCTTTCATTTTTATACATTTCATAGTTTTCTGTGGTCTTGCTATTTAGGTAATTTTTCCATTTACTTTTCTTTGCTTTTATTTGTTCTTTAATTTCGTTTGTCCACCAAGCGGTTTGTCGTTTGTTATTATTTTTCTTGCTGATTCCGCAGACTTCTTTTGCTGCTTCTATGAGCGTTTTTTTAAAATGTCCCCACATAGATTCTATACTCTCATGTTTTATCTCTTCACTTTTAGTAAATTTCCTTGTTAGTGCCATGAAAAATTATACAATATATATATATATATATATATATATATATATATATAAATGCAAGGCCACAGTAAGCAATACACAGTAGTTTGAGTTTAGATCCTATCTAAACAGGTGTTAGGCACAAGAGAAGCAATAGTCGCAACTCAAGTGCTAATACAAAACTATTAGGATCAAAGAAAAACGTATAATTGTCCTTCATCAATTATAAAAAGTCTTCGACAAAGTAAAACATCCCAAGCTTGTCAAAACAATTAAAAAAAAATAGACATCTATCAAAAATACATACATTCTTTATCCACATTGCTAGAAGTAAGCAAGATATATATTGTTAGCTAACAATATAAACTGTCATTTAAAAAAATCTTGTTGGCTAACAATATAAAAGATAATAATTATATATATATAAATATTTATTATGTTAAAGTGACAGTTCATGTTGTTAGCAATCAAATTTTTGTTAAAATGGCAGTTCATATTGCTAACAAGCAAGATTTGCATAACAGTAAAGAGAGTCTGTATAAACAGCATCAGATATGCAGACAACATAATATTAATTGCGGAAAACATAAAAGCCAACAACAACTTATCAATACAATAAAATCATCAGGCTAAACATTAATATAAAAAAAAAAAACAAAGTATATGATTATAATCTCCAGATAAGATAAAACGCTACAATAGTGTAAACAAACTACCTAGAAAATTAAAAAAATAAATTCAGCACTGACTTTGATCAAAATAAAATAAAATAAAAAAATGCAATTTATCAAATATTACATATAGTTAGTACTCTTCTATGGAATAGAGGGTTGGACGTTAAAAACAGCAGCAAACAAAATAATAGCATTTTGAAATGTGATTGTACCGCAGAGTACTAAAGGTATCGTGGACAGCAAAATTTATAATCAAAGAAGTTTTAAGACAAGTAAATAAAGACCACACACTACTGCACACAATAATAAAAGGAAGAGAGCATATTTAGAACATGTCGCCGTTTCGGAGAAACAATGACGCAACTGCAAAATGATACATTTTTCAGGAGACAAAAATCGATTGCAATTTTTTTTAAATTAAGATTGAAGAAAGTTAATATTTTTATTGGTAATGATTTTAATGTAAATATGAGTTAAGTATAGATAGTTTTAAGTGATACAAATTCGAATTAAGTAGTATTTAAACTACCATTCATTTTGTAATTACATCATTGTTTCTCCAAACATGTAGAACAGTTTTTGTACAAAAAATCTTTTGCTTTCGAGGCACACAGCAAGGACTCTTATCAGTTTATGCATCCACATTTTGAGTAATTATGAATGAATTTGAACAGATTGCACTAATATTTGACATAAAAATAAGATGAGCTCATGGATACTCTTCAAGCTATTGCCTTTTTCTCAATAATAATTTTATAAGTTGCAAAACACTAATTTTTGCTTTTTTTAAACTGATATAAAAATGACAAATTTAGAACCAAACTTGGAGATGACACTATAAACATGAAATAAGAATTTTTTTTGATAAGGCATGGGCATTAATATAAAGAAAAACGATTGCAAAATTTATATTGATCCCAAAAAAGAACTAGCAAAAACTAATTATTCCGATAATAAAAATAAGGACTTAATTTACAACAAATATTTGAATGTGTTATTTATATACGTATTTTGAAATACACATAAATTAATTTTATTTAAAAAAAAACTGATTAACTTTGATTAAACTGCTAAAAAAATATTATTGAAATAATATTTTAAAAATAAATCCTACATAGTGCAATATCTTGAAAGAATAATTTAAGAAAACAGATTTTCCATGATGATTATTAGATTATAGCAAACTATTAGAACTACAGAGTTATAAAGAGTGCTATTTAATTGTTTCATTAGATGTCAATTGCGTACTATTTTCTGTTTTATTTTACTTATCTTCTATACCAAATTAATAAACAACATAGCTATATTAAAAGCATACAGTTATGGCGTTTTAGAACGTCTACTTATGCGCTAGTGGCCTACAACAACAAAAAATGTATATTAGTATAAAACCGTAGTGCCACATAGTGGTATTTTTATTGTTTTTTTTTTTTTAATTTCATAATGTGATAATATGCCACAACAACATAAAAATACCTTTGAACTTCAACAAGTGAAATTACTCTCGCTAATACTATCACATTGAAGACTAGATTTAAGCAGTCTGTGAACTATCACATTGAATATTTGTGGCTTGTAAGTCTCAGGATGTACTTAATTTGGAAGTTTATTCCATTTGTCAATAGTACGGTTAAAGAAATCTCTCTTAAAAGTTTGTTAGAATTCCTAGCAAGCTTTGTACTACGACTAAAAATTTGTTTAGATAATTTTGTTTGAAAAATATCCATAAAAATATCTGTAGAAAATGCAGATTTGCAACATTATGCCTGTGCTGAAAGTAAGTCATTGGTCAATTTTGCTTCACTTATTTGGGCAAATGAGAATATTATGTGATAAAAACTCAAGAAAAGTTGTTTCACTCGAATTGATGCCTCATTGACAAACAGTAATAAATCGTTGTGAACGCAGCCACTAAATCTACCTGAAAGCATATATATATATTGCTATACAAACAAGGCCCTACATACATATATGAAGAAGCATTTCTTGCAATAAAAGCAATAAAGTCAAGTTCAAGTGCCCAAGCAGGAGGACTCTGAGAACATTTTGTAAGCCTTAAAAATTAAATAACCAAATTAATTAGATACACATATCACTTTTGTTCAGTGACATAGCTATCTGTAAGCAAGGGTCTGCATGCAAAAAAACAACAACATAAAACCTGGGAGGGGAAGAGGCAGTGATCTTCCATAAAAAAAACTGTACAAAATGACTTGTTTGCTTTAATTGTCTTCTATTATCCATATACTATACTATTACTTTTCAAGTACAAATATGTAAATTTAGTCTTAGAAATTTATGAAACTTCATAGCTAATAATAGAATTTTTTTTAAAAACTTTGGTTGCAAAAATTTTGTATATAAAAACGTTTGAGAACCGCCAGTTTTTAGATATTATTTTACATGTTTAGTCTATCTAAATATTTACTAGTATACAAAAATAAATTAATAGGTTTATAATCAACTGGTAATTCAATATTAATACAGAATGTGTAATTCTCTTATCTTAAACATCGACTTGTAATTGGAGAAATGGATATATTGGTCTCTAAGATAACTCTTTGCATAAAAATATGTGAGTCATTTGTTTTCAACTTTGTAACCATTCCATCAGTTCTCATTAGAATTTTGTCAAGCACACTTGATCAAAATGTCCAGAATCATGAAGTACTCAAAAACACTAGACAAATGCCAAGCATGGTAAGTTAAATATAAATAGTATGTTGCAATAACTTAACTATATTCATTACAGCCATCTTCTGCCCAATGATAATTTATCATGCAGCTCTGAAGAGATATTTACCATAAGCAAAGAGACCAAAACTGAGGATAAAAGTATAAATAAATAAATCCCATTAAATATAAAATATTTCATTATAAATTTATATTTATAGATGTGGTAGATATGATGGATGTGGTGGAAATGGAAGATCTTGAAGCAAAACTGTTTGAAGTTCCTCTTGGTCGTAAATCACCATCTCCAGCTATATTATATCTTGATCAGCCTGAAGTAAACATGCTAAATGTTGATCCGACTGGTTCTACAAACCGATTGATCTCAGAACAGAATAAACGTGAAGAACTTGGTTTTATTATACGCATGCTCGTATTCATCGGGATTGCAACATTGGTACTGGGACTAATTGTATATTTGATCGTTAAGAAATAATAATGCATTTCATTATACGTTTTTAAAATAACTTCATTCATTCATATTTTCAGTTTTATTATAATGATTTCATAACAAAATGATATTTTAAAATATTTTTATTTCAATTAATTTTTGTAATTTTATAGTTTTCTATGTCGGTTTCATAATAAAGAGAGTTTTACTTTCATTTGAATTTAATTATTTAGATCCTGATTTACAGTTTTTCTTGTATATATGAGAATCAAGTGAATTTTCAGAACTTGAAGAAGAAGAAACTGAATAACCTAGTATTACTTTACTCCGTAAGTACTAATATGTGTTAGAAACGTAATAGGGACCCTCGCTCCGACCCTAACACAATACCTTTGCTTACCAAAATTAAAAACTATTATAATTTTGTACGATTTATTGCTGTAATAAAGTAGTTATATTACTTTACTTAATAAATTAATGTAATTACTAACAATACCACTTCATTTTAATCTCAACAAAAGCTTAAAGTTAAAGGAAAAATGAGGATACTATGCTAGGGTCGGAGTGAGGGTTGACGTTGTGTCCGCACACTAAGACATCACATTAGCAAGTGCTTTATTGTTTTTTCTACATAATATGTACTAGTTTTTCTTCATTTTTAAAATAATTGAAATAGATAAAAATGATTTTTAGTTAAAATAGATTTGAAAAACTCTTTTAACAAACTTTATATTCTGTTCTTTTTGATAGCAGAACGTAGACTCTTATAAACACTGCCACATTAGCTAGTATGTCTAGAACAGTCCAATTAACATACATAGTCTAAAAGAAAAACTATCAGCTCTTGTTTCATTTTATTATTTCTTTTAACAAAACTTTTAAAACTTGCAAATATCCCATAATAGCGCAGACATTTTAAGAAAACCAGTAATTTAATAAACCAATGTCTTAAAAATAACAGTAAAATTAATTTCACAATAAAATCTAAGCAATTGGTTTATTTATTGACCAATTTTGTTAAGTTGTTCTTTGAAGACAGATTATATATAAGTTGATTAAATTAATTAACGTAATTACTTTAATGAATTCATAGAAAAACAGATAACTATTTAATTATACTAATCTTAAATATTTATTGGATTTTCTATTGGTAAACTAAATCAACTAAGAAAATTGCAAAAACAAATTGTTCAAAATTTGTTTACCATACTATTGTAATTGGTAAATATTGACATATACAATAATTCTATCAATTACGTTTATATTATCAAAAAATTACGAAGTAATATTTGTGCCAAAAACTTTTATTCATCTATTTAATTTTATATTTATGTAATCTTAAGTTAATTTTTTGTTTTTAATTTTTAATATTGTAATAATTAGTAATAAAAGTGTAAGTGAATATACTTATGAAAGATCAAAGCAGAATAGGATAAAAAATACATAGCCATTCAGCGAGTAAATGAATTGCTAGAAGAGAAAGTAATACTGGTACAGAAAAAAGTATAGAAACCTGCATTAAATATTACCAAACACGTTAAAGTTCCAAAATCAACCACTAGTTACTTAGATCGCTTGCGCGTGCAAGTGATACAAATGGTACAACAATACAAAGCTTATATCAGATTAATAAACAAAACCTTTAACTAAACGAGGTTATCAACTTGGAAGAAAAAACTCTATAAACAAATAAAAACATGTTTCATTCAAGCATAATAGAAAAAAAAACAGGTACAATTGCTGATGTCAATGATCGCTCAAAAGGAGTTTTAAAAGAAACCAAAAAATGGCTTGGTTGTATTATAGACCGCATTCAGAACGCAAATGCTACACCAGAAGGTACCATTAAATATGTATCCCAGGACGTAAACAAAGAAGAATGCGTATGTGAAAAAAATAAAAAATAAAAGTAAGTTTGTTGCATTTAAATTAGGATCCTTTTAGATGTAAAGATAAAATTAATATGCTCAATTACTGGCCTACTGACATAAGAAGATTTATTTTTTTTCAGATTAATAATTACCAGATAAATAAACCCACAATGTCTTACTAATAAAGCTGATGCCCTCTTTATAAATAATAAATATCATGTTGCTTGCTTCTCTGAATACTGAGCACGTTCAGAATCTGTATAAAAATGCTGAAGCTTAGTGGGGTATAATTTAGCTGATTATTTTTGTATTCATGGCTGTGTATGCATCTATACAAGAAACAATGTCGAGTACAAACAGATTCGAGAGATTAATGGATTATCAGATTGACAGAGCACTCTACAATAATTATATGTTTAAGTGTTTAAGTGTTTCATGACCGGTTTGAAGAAGTACTTATGTATGTGATGCTTAAATACAAAAATCATAAAAGGTGACTATAATACAAGATCTTTATGTCTGAGATTATGTAATCACTTTAAATATGCCGCCTTTTTAAAATTGCCTACCATACTATTTACTTTGTATTGACAGTTCAAATTCAACTGTATTTATGCACACCGAATTTGAATTCAATATTTGACTAGAGCAGCACAAACGTACATTAGATGGTTACATAATCCCAAACTTTTATAATCGTCTTTTAGTTTAACTTACATTATTAACAAATATACACAAATTGGTAAATTATTAACCCACATATGAGTGCATTTAGCATAGCTTACACTGCTGTCTCTAAAAGAAAAGAGGTAAATAAAACTCAATATATCAATTACAGAAAATGCAGAAATCTGCTTTATCAACTTTACTCACACTTTGCAGATATTGATGACCTAGATGTACAAGCAACTCGATTAACAAACGTTTTATCAAATACAATAATGTTGTCATACAAAAAAAAGTTTAGATGGTTCACTGATTTGCAGCCAATGCAGCCATGAGATTATCTAAGCATTTTGTGGGAATATTATAAACTCACGATATCAAATGATGCAAAAAAAACGTACAACATCTATACACTGGTTTAATAAGCCAAAAGTAATATGGTCCCTCATTAATAGGGAGAGGAAAGTGTCAAGTGAAGAACTTAATTGTCCATTTGCAATTAAAAGAACACCACCAATCACAACCTCTATCTTTATGACCCCTCTTACCGGACAGAAAGTCATACAAACTATTAGTCTGCTAAGCAACTCAAAAAGATTGGGCGCCGCCAGAGTGCCCACGTGTGGCTACACGTCCATATTAGAGAATCGACCTTAAAATCGAATACACTACAACGCTGACGCATCAGAAAAACAAAGCCGCAGCAAAATAATGATGAAAAAAGAAAAGACAATGTCAACGAGCTCTTTAAACACCAACTTGAACTCAAAAAAATGCTCTCTATTAATAAGATCAAGGCGGTACTTAAAGAACTTTTGAGGAACATGAAGAGCGTTGGCAAGTTTGGTTGCATTTGTGGTATATTGGCTAAATTGGCTGGTATTTGAACCTTTACCGTTAGCAAAAAATACTGTATAAAGGAGAGTACAATCAGGTTAGTACCCTGATCTACTCAATTAGTTAACACTACAAAAAATACATGTGCAATAGCCTCGGGTAGCCGAAGCGATGATGGGCAGTAATTTTTGAACATGTTGAATTACAATTAAATTAGTGGAACTCAACTGAATTTTATTTTAAATTAGTTTTACAAACTATCAACAAAATACTAGAAAGAAAATTGGTTTAGAATAGATAAATGTGTGCCAACTGTCACAAAGAAATATTAACCAATAAATAAATTGAACATCCGCCCTACACCCTATGGGTAGACAGGGCACCTGATTATATATATATATATATATACATATATATAAATTGAAACCTGTAAAGTTGGAAATTTATTTCAAACTCGTTAACCTATTTTGCATTAAGACACAATTTTTATAATTTGAATTTTATTTTAAACTCTTCAACGTATTTTGTACCAAGACATACAATTTTTATAATTTGAATCAATCGATTTTATCAAATTAGTTCTGAAAACAGTATTAACAAAATACTCAGTAAGAAATTGGTTTAGATGAATGTTTATTGTGCGAACTGTCACAAAAAAATATTAACCAAAGAATAAATTGAAACTTGAAGAGTTGAAATTTTATTTCAAACTCGTCAACCTATTTTGCATTAAGACAAACAATTTTTATAATTTGAATCAATCGCTTTTAACAAATTAGTTTTGCAAATGCTATTAACAAAATACTCAGCAGGAAATTAGTTTAGATTAATTTTTATAGTGCCAACTGTCAAAAAGAAATATTAAGCTATGAATAAATTAAAAATGTAAGGTTGGAATTTTATTTTAAATTCGTCAACCTATTTTGCACCAGGCATACAACTTTATAATTTAAATCAATCGATTTTATCAAATTAGTTTTGCAAACAGTATTAACAAAATACTCGGCTGAAAATTAGTTTAGATGAATGTTTATTGTGCCGTCACAAAGAAATATTAAGCAATGAATAAATTAAAACTGTAGGGTTGAAATTTTATTTTAAACTCATCAAACTATTTTGCACCACGCATACAACTTTATAATTTGAATCAATCGATTTTATCAAATTAGTTTTGCAAACAGTATTAACAAAATACTCGGCTGAAAATTAGTTTAGAAGAATGTTTATTGTGCCGTCACAAAGAAATATTAAGCAATGAATAAATTAAAACTGTAGGGTTGAAATTTTATTTTAAACTCATCAAACTATTTTGCACCAGGCATACAACTTTATAATTTGAATCAATCGATTTTATCAAATTAGTTTTGCAAACAGTATTAACAAAATACTCGGCTCAAAATTAGTTTAGATGAATGTTTATTGTGCCGTCACAAAGAAATATTAAGCAATGAATAAATTAAAACTGTAGGGTTGAAATTTTATTTTAAACTCGTCAAACTATTTTGTACCAAGAAATACAATTTTTATAATTTGAATCAATCGATTTTATCAAATTAGTTCTGCAAACAGTATTAACAAAATACTCAGTAAGAAATTGGTTTAGATGAATGTTTATTGTGCCAACTGTCACAAAAAAGTATTAACCAATGAATAAATTAAAACCTGTAGGGTTGGAATTTTATTTCAAACTCGTTAACCTATTTTGCATTAAGACACAATTTTTATAATTGTACAAACTAGGGTGACAAGTTTGAAATAAAATTCCAACCCTACAGTTTTAATTTATAATTTTTATTGTGTTAACTGTCATAAAGAATTATTAATAAATGAATAAATTAAACTGTAAGGTTGGAATTTTATTTTAAACTCTTCAACGTATTTTGTACCAAGACACAATTTTTATAATTTGAATCAAACGATTTTATCAAATTAATTCTGCAAACAGTATTAACAAAATACTCAGTAAGAAATTGGTTTAGATAAATGTTTATTGTGCCAACTGTCACAAAAAAATATTAACCAAAGAATAAATTGAAACTTGTAGAGTTGAAATTTTATTTTAAACTCGCCAACCTATTTTGCACCAGGCATACAACTTTATAATTTAAATCAATCGATTTTATCAAATTAGTTTTGCAAACAGTATTAACAAAATACTCGGCTGAAAATTAGTTTAGATGAATGTTTATTGTGCCGTCACAAAGAAATATTAAGCAATGAATAAATTAAAATTGTAGGGTTGAAATTTTATTTTAAACTCGTCAAACTATTTTGTACCAAGAAATACAATTTTTATAATTTGAATCAATCAATTTTATCAAATTAGGTTTGCAAACAATATTAACAAAATACTCGGCAGGAAATTGGTTTAAATAAATTTTTATTGTGCCAACTGTCACAAAAAAGTATTAACCAATGAATAAATTAAAACCTGTAGGGTTGGAATTTTATTTCAAACTCGTCAACCTATTTTGCATTAAGACATACAATTTTTATAATTTGAATCAATCGTTTTTAACAAATTAGTTTTGCAAATGCTATTAACAAAATACTCAGCAGGAAATTAGTTTAGATGAATGTTTATTGTGCCAACTGTCAATATTATCCAGAAAATAAAAGATACTTTACAACACAGGCATAATGTTGCAGATCTTTGCGTTTTCTATAGATATCCCCATAGACATTGTTCGGGTTTAGTCGCCACATCCTGATGGGGTGCCGCTAGTAGTATTGTTATGGAAAAGTATTATTAGCAAACATTAGATACTGAAACCCTACCACATCTACGAGAATATAAGTAAACCTTTTCCTCTAGAAAATTGTTGACACAACAAAACGCCAACCAACTTAATATACAAACGATAAGATTTCAGTCATCACTTATTTTATATGTAAAATATTCTACGTTTTCAATCTTTAGGTTGAAGATTTGCAGTTATATTTAAAAAGTAAAAAATTAATGAAGCACTAAATACTCCACTTTTTTAAAATTAATTGAAGAGAAATGACTTATTGCATATTTTTTTTAAAGTTTGAGGTCGTAGATTGGAATTTCTTCTATGTGTAAAAATTTTATTCAATTATATTCAGACGTTTTCTTGCCGAGTTTGATTCTGTGAACCTTTATAATAGCTCAACAACTCTCCCTCCTTAAGGTACACTATTAATAAGTCACCAAGGAATACTTAAGGTCTGATTTTGTAATAAAATAAGTTTAAGAAACGCTGCCACAGATCATGCAATTTAAGAACTCGTTTATCTTTAAGAATATGTTAACAATAATGTTTACGTGACTAACCCACACCTGATTCAAGCACCCAATGAGATAATATTAGAGCAAAAATTCATCAAAAGATAACCATTGCTAGTCACTCTTACAAAACTCATAATCAAAATTTTCCAATTTAATAAAATCAACAAGTTTATAGCATAAACAACATTGTTCTAAACTCATAATACATTTACATTTTAATTTAGTCACTGATTTGAGCACCAGCATTTGCTCAGTTTGTTTTGTTCTAAATGTGGTGCTGCCAGTCAGATTTATAAACAAAACAATTTCATCAATTCAAAAATGATAACATTTATTAATTAAAAGAATTAAAATACTTACATTTTCTCCACTAATAACTGTACGCTGGCACGTGGACGTATTATGTGTGCATTTATTCTCATAAACACACCAATTACAGGCCCATTGAGATTGAACACAATCCATACATGTTGTATGTTTGGAACAATCATAGTAAGCAAAATTCCTTGAAACAAAATCCTTATTGGTTTCCGACGAGCGTACACTCAAAGGCACCAACACATGATCTTGTTTTGGTGGAATCTGTGGCCTGGAATTGATATCAGGTGTTGGACAAGACAACCCATAATCAGCAACCACTGCGTCAATAGGCTCGGCATTTCCAAAAACACACTTATATTTTGCACCATATGGTAATTCAGGTAATGTACGGATGGTTAGACGCACAGTCGTCATTTGATTGGATGGTATGCGATCTGGAAGGACTTGTTCAAAATCGATGCATTGTTGACCGGTACCTAAAGATAACCAGCGAGGGGAACTATGGGATGCTTTTTGGCAAGCACTACGAACCGTACACCTGAAAATTAAATATAATTAGTACATACAACAATTCACAAATGATATCACAACTATACTTTTTTGGTACATGCAAGGTTCAATCATTGCGCATACACGTTAAATCTGATTTGAAACAAATATGTGTTCTTTAGCCTAAAACAAATTAAGCAAAAAAAAACTAAACAATGTCTATTGCAATCATCAAAGTCGATTGTATTGAATTGCTAGTCAAACAACATCAATAACTTCTGTTTAGAAATCAATACAAATAAAAAATTGAGTAGTTAGCACTTTAAAGTTAAACGTAATGAAGTGTCTAGAATATTAGTTCTTATGTAGACACCGTTGACACTTGGTAAACCAAATGTATCCTACATTTGCTACAGAAAGTATACTATCCTTACTTACAACCTGGATATTCACTATCCAAGCTGCATTTTCTAACCAAATTGAATAATTAAAAACTTCGTTTGGTACATAAGCAGAGTAAACACATTACCCATCTCTGAATCTCTGAAGTTGAATCTCAACAGTGAATGAACAAGTAGAATTTGAAACTTAAGTATATATGTAAATACAGAATCCTCAGAAATTATTTTCCTTTAAGTTTCTCAACAGTTGTCATAATTTTACAACAAAGATACATATGCGACCCACTTTGATCAGAATGGGCTACTATCATGCTAAACTCCAAACCTAGAAAATCCCTCTTTCTTTAGTAGAACTGTATTCATTCACACCATAAACATAAAAATGTAGAAAACTCAATATGACAGTGTTGTTTCCAGTCAACAAAACTTCTTCCAACTGCTGATCAGCTCAATTCAAAAGCTTAATGCTATTTCTGATAAGCCATTCCACCATTTTAAACCAGAAAAGAATTTTAATCTTCAGAACATCAGAAATAAACTCATGACAGATCATGGAGCCAAAACCAGATATTTCTAAAAGAAAACCTCCCATTGCAAGAAATGACAATTATCTTCCACAATATCAATGACTGTAACCTGTATCTTAAAGACTCTTTTCAAAAAGAATCTGTCTTACAACTCGCTCTTCTCACCAAGCTAAGTAAAGATCTGTATGACAAGTTTCAGACATAATTTAGTGAAGAGAAAACTAAATAAGTAGCCTAGAACCACGCTATCCGACAAAAAAAAACGAGTGGGACAAGAGAAGATAAAACACAAAAACGCCGAAGCAACCTCTTCTTCATTAGCTTGTATCCAACTTTGACCATATTATGTCCATATTGTTCTTTGTAAGGGTCCATGTTTGTAAGCCATATGACATTACTGGTAGGATGCATTGGTTGAAGACTCGTGTTTTAAAGTATTGCAGTAGCTTCTTGTTTTTTAATACATAGCTTATTTTTCTAACTGCCACCTATAATAATCAGACTCTACAAGCAGAACCAAGTGACACTTAGGGAATGGTATTAAACTCATGTAGAACATATTTTTGAACCAAAAGTAAAATGGTAAAATGGAGTAAATTTGATCAGCTATGTAAATGACTTACTAGTGGTCGCGACGGGAAGAAGTAAAGAACAGTTAGAACCAACGGATAAATTTCAAACAATTAAAGCTAAAGCTGTAACCATCACAACCAAAACCAAATGATGGAGAAATATCCCGCATATAGAAGTAGAAGAACAAGAATAAGTACAAAAAAGACACATTAAAAAGTACTCAATAAGAATATTAATATGACACACAACGCAAAACAAGTTACAGAAGCTAGTATATGGCGCCAAACGTTGCGGGCCTGCATACAACAAATAACAAATCCTGGCAACATATTTAGTAAAAAATTAATGGAAAATGCGCAACGCTAGTATACTTTTGCATAGTACAAATGTATCTGTAGTGCCAGCTACCTCCAAATATCAAGAACTGTTTGGAATAGTCCCCAAGATTCGGAGACAGCGGAAGGTGCTAACCGCTTCCGGGCACGTCCCCCAGTGGCGGATAGCCTTGCCTCAGCAATGAGACTACCAACTCTTTTCTTCTACACTTTCCTACTATGAACTATCGATCGTCCTAGGACAATATTCTTCTGTCTACTCTTGATCACCTTTCGGTTCCCAACGCTATTAGGTATCAAGGGCTAGGGACCCAAAAAACATGTGCCTTCCTATGCTTTTTCTTTCTCTCTCTTCCCAAATGAACTGGAAAAACTATGACGACAACAAACCTGCCAGGAGGTATAAAATGGACGGGCTTGTGCAATTTAAAATATAAAAATGTCAGTAAATGAAAATAATAAACCCCAGGGAGGTACCAGAAACGTTACTGTTTCCGGACAATCCTCCACTGCTAAGGCAGACAGCTCCGCGGATTCTGGGGGAGCAACGATCTGACAACTAGCGACCATGCGACCATGCGACGACCAGGCAACAATATTTAAAAGAGGGCCAGGGATTACGACAAGATCTCCTCCCGGGGTAAGAAAGATAAGAACACCAGAGGACCAGAAAATGCTGAAAAACCAGAGACAGAGAAGGCGCAAGATGTAAAGGACTAGAAAGAAAAACCTGAACTCAAGGTCCCAGAGAAGCAAGGTGATGATCCGACTACACCAACTAGGGAAAAGGCAGAAAAATGCTGAGGAACTCTAATCACAAAGAAACAAAAGAATGAGAATGGCTAACACACCTCCAAAAAGAGACGCAAACTGAAGAAATTAGGTATAAATACGGGCGCACAAAGGAGCTGGTTAATTGAGGAGAGCAGAGACCTAAGGAACTTAGCGATAGAAAGCAGTAGAATGAAACCAAAAGTTAGAGAGATAGAGAGATAGCTCACAGGTTGTTTAGCAATACAACAAGAAACCGATGAAAGAGTAAACTTTGTAGAAAAAGTAATAGAAAAACTGGAGAGGCAAGGTTCCAGCATAGACCCACACCCCGAATATAGCATGGCGAATAAAGCGGAGCAAACGGAGACAGAGGAGGAAAGACAACTCAGGGATAGGGATCAGGCTAGAACAGATGAAAAGTGATGGAGGTCTTCTGCGCCAAAATGCTACAGATGCCATAGAATATGCCACAGGGCAACAGAGTGCAAGAAAACAGAGAGTAAACCCTGCAGAAACTGTGAGGGTACTAGGCTTAAATTGAAAGAGTGCACCAACAAACAGAAGTGCTACTTGTGCAAGATTGAAGGCCACAAAACGAAAAGCATGAAATGCCCTGCATTTAGAAAACTAGTGCAAGCACAGAAGGAGAAAGAAAGGGCTGTCAGGGCCAGACAATGAAAGGAATCCAGGTTAACCTAAACAGGTGTAGAGCGGCAATAGACCTACAAGAATGGAATTGCCAAAAAACAGGCGCAGCCTTAGTCCCGAAACCAAACAAAAAAATAGCAGCAAACAGGAAGAGATAGATCACAGACAAAAAGAGGATGCCACAATATTCATCCCAAACGGTACAAAACTTCAAATAACAAAATCAGGAAGCGGTGAGGGATTCAACTGGATGGAGTCACAGGATGCAGTTATGTACTCTTGTTACTTCTTCTTAAACGAAAGCACCGAGCCATTAGAAAATGCCTGACAGAACTAAGCAAAGACCAGAAAAACACAGGAAAAACCTTATTATTGGAGGGGATTTCAATGCCAAGTCTGGTATATATGCTCACATTGCTCACCCAAAAACAATCGGAAAGGAGACATGCTAGCGGAATGGGAAAACGAAAACAAGCTCTGCATCCTAAATAGAGAAAGGGTACCAACTTTAAAAAAAAAAAAAACGAGATGAAATCATACATAGACGTCACCTCGTGCTCGACTAAGATGGCAACAAAAATTAAATATTGACACGTGGGCGAAGAAGAGAACCTGAGTGACCACATAAACATACACATAGAAATCACGTCCAGAAAAGGAAAAGCAAGAAAAAAAAAAAAAACCACAAGACCTGGACCAAAACACAAGAGAAACGATTCAAACCGCCGACAAGCTGAAAGAAACTATAATTGAAACTTGTAAAAAGACACTAAGCAAGAAAGGAAGAAGAGTAAATTACAAACCAATGTATTGGTAGAGTGAAGACATCGCAGACAAGAGAAGGCGCTGTATAAAAGCTAAAAGGACGATGACGATAATAAATGGCAAAAAAAACAAGAGACGCCAACCTACTGCAACATCACAAGAGACATATGCAATAGAAAAACTCTAAAAAAGGCAATAATAGACTCCAAAAAGATGGCATGGAAAAATTTATGGAAAAAACTAAACTCGGACATGTGAGGCTAAGTGTACAAAATTGTCACTAATAAAATAAACCAAAGATCCCCGCTAACATAGATAGGACATAAAGTAATGTCTGAAGCAAGAAAACTATTTCGCAACCAAAGCTAAACAACATAGGAAGAGCTAAGAGTAGACGTGACTATGATACAGGAATGCACAGAAAAAGAAATACAGATGGCAGGTAAAAAAAATTAAAAAAGAAAGCCCTCGGCACAGACCTGATCCCGCCGGAAGTCATCAGAGCGATAGCGACACAAAAACCGCAGCTCTGTGTGAAAGTATTTGACCAACTGATCAAGCAAGGCATCTTTCCCAAGGAATGGAAAAAGGCAAAACTATTAATCGAGAAACCTACCAAAAGGAATGAAGGCAAGACATACCGACCCATTTGCCTACTAAACACGCTAAGAAAGCTCTATGAACACATCCCCAACAAGAAACTCACAGAGGAAATAGATAGGAATGGAGGACTCAGTGAGAACCAACACGAGTTCAGAGGTGCCATGGAGGGGGCTAATAGAAGAACTCGAGAGAAGGAGAATATCAACATATGTCAGGAAGATAATATGCCACTACCTACATTATAGAACTATAGTATCCAGCTCCGGAGAAACTCTGGATATGACTTGTGGGGTGCCACAGTGCTCCGTACTGACCCCCACCCTGTGGAACATTTACTATGACGGTCTATTGAGGGTACAGATGCCACACGGAATTACCACAATAGCCTATGCGGACGATCTTGCTATGATGGTCAGGGGCAATAACATAAGGGAAATAGAGAATAGCGCAAAATGGGCGTCCTATATGACTAAGAAGTGGATCAAGAAGATAGACTGGCAACACAAAAGACAAAAGCCGTAGTCCTGGTGGAAAGAAGGAAGGACATCATAGTCGAGATTAATCTAGGAGACACCACAATCAAATCCCAAGATAGTGTTAAACACCTGAGGTCAAACAAAAAGAAGAGAAACTAGTAATAGCTCTGACACAAATCATGCCAATGTGGGAGGTCCGAGAGCGGAGAAACGTAAAGTAATGGAAGCAACTGTAGACACGATATTGCTATACGCTGCGCCTATATGGAAAGAAAGCTGCAAAATTAAACTAAAAAAACAAAAAAAAAACAATAAAATAAAGACGATAAAAAATGGGAAAAAGAATGACAGAGCAAGAGAGATGTAGCCAAAGGGAAGCAGACTCTTATACCCGTAGTGACACCTCGAGTTAACAGGAAAAATGAAAATTTAAACTACCATCTTACACAGATCCTTTCAGGACACGGATGCCTTGGGTCGTACTTAAAATAAATGTGTCTTGCGGTGCATGACGGCTGCCCCTACTGTGAGGAAACGAATAATCCAGGGCACACACTAGTGAAGTGCCCTCGCTGAAAGGACATCAGAATGAAAGAATAGAATTAAATCAGAAAGAAGATAACCATCAGCAATCTGACCCCACTTATGATGGAAAGTGCAAGCAACTGGAGGGCTATTGATGAAGGAATAACAATAATGACAACAAAAGAAGAAGAGGAAAGAATAAGACTTGGAAGACAAAAATAGAAAGTGTCTTGGACTTGTGAAGTAATACCACAACGGTAATTCCGCAAGCTCAGGAGGATAAAGAGGTTCAGGGTTTTAGTGGGTATACGGGAAACCGGGAGCCCCATACAATGTGCGTAATGCATTTCCCCCCTCACAAGAAAAAAAAAATTGTTGCTAGCAAAAATAACAAGTACGCAAAATATATTAGCATTGCGCCTTTTACTGTAGTGCCTACAAAATAGTTCTAGTTAAACACTTCAGATAGTAACAAGACATCTGGGAAACATGATACAAAATTGTAACCTGGAAACTGAGTCTAAGGTCACCCATAACACTAACGAACAAAGATAAAAAAGCCCAAACTATTCCTTTACCACAAACCTGAGGTATGACAGGAACTAGAAATATACCCAAAACAGATAGCCCCATACACACTAGAGGAAGCAACGGCAGCGGGTAGCAAGATAAAACATTGATTGACTAAACTCGGAGAGCCTTCAGACCAATATGCCTGTTAAACTTCATTGGTGAATTAATGAAGCAGATCCTAAACAAGATTGAAAAAATGAAGAACTGACCTACAAGAAGTTTGGGTTCCGATACAAAGGTTGGCGGCCAATGCAAAAAAAAACAAAAGTACGTACAAAACGTTTTCAATTCTGTCAAGTAGACAAAGCAACCCTTGATCAGGGTGATCGGCAAGAGCAAAATGTAGAAATTAAATGCAATGTACCACATCGGACCAACACTGTTGAACGTCCTTTACCCACCTAGTTGGATACACAGACGACCTGTTAATGATAGTCTGTAAAAATAAAAGAAGGCAAGCCATCTTCTTCTTGACTGTGTCCAGACGTTGGCTATCATCGGTGGTATCTATCTCAATCACTTGCAGCTCGAAACAGTTCCGTAACTGTTAAACCTGTCCATTGTCTGATGTTGAGCAGCCATGATAGATTCTTACGTCTTATCCATCTCTTCCCCTCGACCTTCTCTTGTATAATCAAGCGTAATAAAATGCTATTTTGGTCCTCTGACAATAGTATTCGGTTTTCTTTGTTTTTATTGTATTTAACAGTTCTTTTTCGGATTTCATTAGATTTGACACTTTTTAGTTGGATTCTAAATCCATTAACTTTATTGCTCAACTTCACTGCCCACATAGCACAAAGACAAAAAGTAATCTTGTAGTATAGGGGTGTCATTTAAAACCACTGAATAATCAAGACACGCTTTGTATCCCCATTAGTGCAGCCTTGATTCATCTCAGATTGAACGTGTATGTTTATTATATTTTCCAATGCATAAATATGCAAAAGACAATTTGTAGAAAATAAAAAACAAACTTACCTTTTTTCTAAAGAGCACCAACCGCAGTAAGGATCTTTCGATTCTAAACATGAGGAACAATTATTATAGCTGCTACAATGTTCTACATTTATTTTAGAGATCTGCAAATTAAAAACAAAATTAAAATGCAACCAACCATAATAAATACAATAAATTTACCTTGGATGTAGATAATACGTATAAATAATCACCGCTTGGAGATAGTGTTGTATCTGGAAGTATAGGATTCCCAGAATCAACTAACACTTCTTCATATTCGGCTGGTGTTGGAGCTGATAATAACACCTTTTTGATTCGCCCATCCATAGTTCCCAAAAATGCAAGAACATGTCTGCCAGTTGAAGCTGTAGCTACCGCCGATAAAGACGTATTGTTGAATACCAAAGCTGCAGTAGTGACAATCGGAGTGACACCAGAGATTTTCAAACCTGCTTCACAAAAATTCGGAACATTCCCCGCATTTCCAGCAGTAGGACATTTTCCATCTTGAATTGGACCTGACACATAACCCATATTTCTATACTTCACACTTCCATTGAAGCACATGTGTATGTTTTCATTGAATTTTGCTTCAATATCACGTAATGGATATAAACATAATGCAGAATTTGGTTGTGGATCATTGGTGATTCCTTTAGCTGGTCTGAATACAGCTACTAATACTAAAGCACCAGTTTGTATACCTAATGCAGAAGCCAGTTCACTACCTGCAATAGCTATTTTTGCATCTTGAACTAGGTTAAATTTTTTATCACCATCTACACATAGCAACGTCACTTCAGTATAACTATCATAGTTTGCATCATTGATACAAGTCCTGGCTAAACGTGATACGTATCCTTGTTCTTCTTGTCCTGGAAGATGAGATTGTTTCTGTACAATCACAAAATATGCGTAATCTGTAGCATTAAAACCATACACATATTGTACTAAAAAGTGATCTCTGTATTTAACATCAATGTTAACTAACGATTGTTTACTAAATGAGTATTCGGCGTAGTCTAATGTATCAAGATCTCTACTAGATATTGCAGGAACATCATGTCTGTATTCACCATTATTAGTGAAAGTAGTACCAACGTACATTATATTCGATCGAGCCCATGAATTGTACCGTCTAGGTCCAATATATGCGTACGTTGATGCATGGGCGTCATTTGCTGCTATACTTATAGGAATGAAATCGGCCGTGTCACTTATATTATTTAATTTGTATTTATAGCAAGCTCCCTGTGATAAAGACCCGCATGATATTATCATTTTAGATTCCGGTTCGATGAGTAAGACCTTATTGTAATTATCCATGAGAGCTGTTGGAATCTCCTTGTCGTCACAACCAGTGGCATGACAAAGTGGACTGTCATTTTTAGGACCTGTTGTGACCTGATGCTCCAATTTAAGATTCGGATCTAGTTGTAAGAGTCTGTTTGTAGCGGCCGCAAATATGACTCCCGTGGACCTATCAACAGCGAGGTGAGCGAAACGTAACGGTTCGGTGGCGGGGCCGGGGTACTGCGCCAATAAGACGCCCCCTTCAATAGGGCCCCATAACCCCACCGCAACAAACAGCCAGAGATACGCCACGGCTACCACCCCGGAGAGTCCGGCATTGGCACCGGCCCTTACCACCATGAAGATGCCTCGTGCATGCCACAGGCGCGCACAACACTCTTCATCACTGCAACAAAAGAAACAATACATAAATATTTTTAATTGCAAACAAAATAGAAACAGGAACATAAAGGGTAGTAAAGAAGTATGAGGAAATGCAGTTATAAAGTTAAAAACAAATTTAAAAAAAAAAAAAGAATTCAGAATACCACGTTAATGTTAGTGTTATTGTGCCACCATCCACAAAGTACGACTTAGTATACTAAGTATTATATAAATAGAACATTTAAATGAGTTGGCATTTTTGTACCAAAGTTTAAAAAAGTAATAAACTTTGGTAAAAAACCATGAAGTAATTTCCTTAAAGTGTCAATGCTCGCAAACCGTGACACCGAACCACAACCTTACTTTGCATACTTTATTTCGTGTCTCGATAACGTGCCAGTTGTGCACATCGGAATAGCACCATTAATTAATTCCAAGACGTCAGCTATGTGTATATTAACAAATGTCCCATAAGCATACATTTTTTATAACGCTCGTTTTTCCATATTTCGTCTGTTAAAGTTTCTTCAGTGTTCGTTGAATAATAATATGAAAGTGTGGTTAGACACTAGGTCTCGTCAATATCTACAGCGTGTTCACTCTCTCAATTCACGGATTCGGTAGTATATACTATGTAATTAATTTACAGGCACATATTAAAAAACAGAGTAAGCCCTAAAGTATCGGCCCTTGTACCAGAACAAAAAAAAGATTTTTGTTAAGCCATTATAACCCTCTCACCAATGCAGCGTAGAAGATTTTTTATCTCTTTTCACACCAACCACTTTATAAGAACGTTGACACAGTTACAAAGTACTATTTAGCAACAAATCGCAATTTTCTTCAAAGATTCATGAATGGTCAGAGAGAGCATTTCGTAATCTTCAAAAATAGTATAAAGTGCAATGATTGCCAAAATCTCCCCCTTCTGCCTGATAATGCCAATGTGTGGTAAAAACATGTCAAAGTTTTTCAAATCAAATTTTGAAACCTAAAACCACCTGTACAATGAATCAAATTTACCAAAGCCCAGACAATTGGAAGCACATGTATATTTACTATACAGAGCTTAAAAAGCCCCAAAAATCCAGATGAAGACATCAAACATATATAAAGCATCAACGCACAAAAGACAAACTGCACTCAGAATGTAGTGCGTGTTTATCGAATAACACTTCGATGCAATGCCACAACAACGACTGACACTTCTTCTCCGAGTCTACACAGAGAAAACGCAAAATTTGCCCATCGCACCGGCAAAATCATTCAGAACAACTCCGGCAAACAAAAACAAACAACAATTAGAACTTTGTCGCTATCAAAGTACAGAGAACAACCAAAACTTAATTGGGCCACTTGTTCTTCTTCATGAACTGCTTCAGGAAAAAAACCCGATATTTCAAAATTTCAGTCAGACCAACAAAATTCCAGCAAATACTAAGCAGAAAACAGAAACCACCGTAGAGATAGACAGACAGGAGAATCCGCCCAATGCCAAATCATAGCAATCTAGTAGAATATTAATAACGGCCAACAGGATCAAAACTGAAGTAGACAACAGGAAATCCGTCATCAATCTACACCATTGTCAATCACCAGGACTCATCGTAAATGATGAGTCATCAATCGGAGATAAGCAACAATTTATTTTTTAATATATTTGCCGATTAAACGCTGGTATCTAATGAGTTGCGTAGTCAGCAAAGAAGCGTACCTAAATGTATAATGAGTAAAATGACAAGCGCTGCCAGCAAACGATGACTCAGCGGCGGCGTTCAGTTTGCATGATTGACAGTGATGAGTCGATCTGAACGCAGCCAGTATCTCTATGATTGGAATGTTATCGCATAGGTGTCACAACCCACAGTAAATATTTTTTTAGATCGTAAATCAAATAAACATAATTTTTAATTTAGAATAGTTAATTTTTATCAAAATAAGTTAAACAAAAGAGTAGTAATATTGTTCTTTAAACTTCGTTTAACTAAAACTTGCCAAAACTGAATTCATCGGGCATAAATTTAGAATTCCTATAAATGACGCAATATAAAGACAACGAGCGGAAGTTATACCGGGCAAAGATTATCTTAATTTTGTAAATAAATAACTAATAATCAGACCACAAAAATCAACATCCTGTAAACCGATAAACGCCTATTTACTAATAAGATTAATAATTTGCATTGTTGAAGTAAACAAAAATATTTGGTGTGACCAAACACATGTGTTTGAACTATATTATTGTTTGTAAGAATATAATTTAGCTTATTATTATATAATTAAATGATATACATTGAAAGAATTAATTAGCTAGCTATATGAAGTGTTCACATGCGGCGTTGCAAAGAAACCTAGCGTGATATTTGAAGTACTACTTCAGAACAAAGTAAGAATTGGGTTCTAATAATTAGCATTGTTCTAGAATTGCACAATAAAAACAATAGTGCCATTGAACTTAAATTCAAGCATTTTTAAAACTCACCCCCTCACTTCCACATCTGTTTATAACATAAGGGACGTTATGTACTTTCCCTTTAAATAGACTGCGGCTCTAATATTAGATTGTTCAAGTCAGGCGTGTTTAAAAATTACTTCAATTTATTTTTACATTATACAATGTTACTCTGTTTATAATTGAAAGTAGAACTATGGCACGAAATAAGTCACACAATATTTTATAACACAACTCAAAAGTACTAGAAAATAAAACAAAAGCGCAGATAGAAAAATATCTAACTATAAGCATCATACATAAGTAGTCAACAAATTATATACGCTACGGGATTCTGTTCAAACAGTAATAGATCAAGTAAATGTTGACCATATTAAAGCATCTCAGAATAGCCATAAATCGATGTAGGATATAGAGATAGATGCCGCAAATAAAATCTCATTTAATGTACTTTTTACAAAAGTGACGTCTATCACAATTATCTTATTTGTATCCCTCATTCAAATTTTGTTTTTTTAATTTCAAAGCTATACGCATGCTTTCGACTGTTGGGATGAAATGAGGCAAGATGATTAATATATGTGGATTTATTTAAAGCTGAAACCATGAATACAGGGTGCGGTGGTAACATCCCTAAATAAATGCACAAATATTCTACGGCCGGTGAGTTGAGTATCGAACATATGACCTCCAATGTGGTCAAGCTCTTTACCACTCGACTACTCCGGTCGTTTAAATATTACAGTAGAACCGGGATCATCAGAGCTTGTTTTATCGAGCTCGCGGTTATCCGAACAAACGTTTTAGCAACAAATAAATCAAAAACAAAATTTTATTATAGGCAATGTAATATAAACTATTTGTAAAATTCGGTATGAATTAAGTGGAATAGCAGCTACTATGGACCTTTTAACATATGTCATGTAAAATAAAGTCAATAATTAAACATTTAAAACAATGATTCCAAAACAATATTTATAAAAATGAAGAAATCTTAAATTATTAATATAATATATTTTATAAAAGTCTTTTTTTTAAGGTACTTTAAAGCTTTCTCGGATGTGCAGATAAGAGTGGGTAAGAGAGAAAATGAGATAAAAATAAGCAAACGTTGGCTCAGTGGCGTGCTACCCTGTGACAAAAAAAATAAAAAAATAGTTGTAAAAAAATAATTTTGTGTTTTGCAACATTTATAGCATACCTATGCTAGGAAGCCTCAAAATAACGTAGTGCTTTCAAAAAATACACTAGATTAGAAGGCTGTCCCGGTACACCGAGACATATCCTGGTTTAGTCAATAATGTTCCGCTCGGCATATCAATAGTCCCGGTTTACAAATCGAATCAAACCATATCAATCTGAACCCACCAGAGTCTAATGATGAGGACCGCCGTACAAGTTTTTACTAATTGTGTCGTTGAAGCAAAAGAAGCATTTAGTCCAGCAATCACCTGGCCGGTCCGTTCGTCCGTCAGTTCCCTAGTAGAACAACAAAATTCGAGTACCAGTAACACCTTCAATTGTTTCAAAAAAGCGGATGCACAGATAAATATGATTGCTTTTTGATGCATAAATTGCAAAGTAATTCTGAGATCAACTCAGATTTTCCAACACATTTCCTCCCACATGATAAAGGTTGCTAGAAATCTACAATCTGTTATGAAAATGTATTGTCTACCAGAAAAAAACTATCATCTTGTCGTTGCTGAAGCCGAGAAAATATGATCCAAAGATATCTACCTGCTGCCTCAAAAAGATTATCGCCAACCGTCTAGTATTAGTGCATTTTGGCCGATTCCTGATATACCGCAGGAGTTCAGCGCTGCATCCACCGCAGAGATGCAACTAGTCATCTCCAGAGATTAACATCCCCCGCAAAAGAACGTCAACCAAAATTTGCATCCCCAAGTCCAGCGCATCATTACCCACAGATCTCACTCCTTCCCAGCATCTGTATTATTATCACATAGTGTCAAATAATTATAAAAATTAAAATTATGTGCAAAAGTTAGAGTGTCGAATAGTGATGAAGAGTTACACTACCTTTGATGTATGCTAGTTTCGCACAAAACTATAATACTGTTGTTAAACATCGAGTTTATTTTTATTTACATTTACAAAATTTCATCAAAAACGCCCTCCTAAAAAAAATCATTTCGTAGAGATGTTTTTAAATACGAAGAAGACGTACGATATAACTAGACAATAATTTTGTTTAGAAAAACTGCACCAATAAAAATTTTGAAGCGGCAAAAGTAGAAACTATCGACTCGAAAACAATATGTTTGGAGAATGGTGTTCCCCAAGAATCGATAAACAATGTTTGCTTTTGCTGTAAAAAATATTGCAGCTTTTGTGGTTACACTTGTTAACACATTTAGAAGTCCACATAGCAGAAGATACTATTAACACGTCAGCTACAGATTACCAAAGAAACTGTGAACAGAACCAAAAGCAAAGCCTCATTGAGACCCCGCGCCTCTGTTGTGGGAATCCAAAATCACGTGCTATAATTTTTCGAGCACACATTAATAAACTGATCACAAGATGCCTAAACGTTATTAAGTGCTTGGACAGCACCAACTGATGTGCAAAGAAAAAAGTGCTGTTGCGGTTGTACATAAGCCCGGCATTGTCCAAAATCAACCGAGAAGACTTGCGATATACTCACCAAAAAATCCCGGTTAAAATTCAAAAATTATCAAAAACGTTCAGTGGCGTAACACTTATGGTATCCCTACAATAAATGTGTTTTGGTTAAAATTGCATAGAAAAGCATAGTAGAGGATTAAACTACTTAGTAAAGTTGTTAGAGCGTAGCAGAGTTAGATAGTTTAGATTTTTGGCAGATCAGTGAGCGTTTCAAACAAACAAAAAACACCCAAACACTAACAAATGGACTAAAATAAACTCAGTGTTTGCAAAACTGGGTAGTTCGTCCTTCCCGATTGTAACAGGCGCACTTAGTAGAACTTTAAAAAAAATCTTAAACTTAATTTGATAAAACAAATAGCTACGATCAAAACTAAAATTTTAGTTTTAAACTTTGCCAGATTTGGTCTGAAGAAGGTTAAAAGTCTTTTTGAGTTTAAAGATAAAATTAAGCAACATCAATGTATGTCAATTTATTGAGCCTAAAACTATCAACCATGAGTTAGTTATAACGTAGAATAGATAAGCTACTCATGTTTAAGTTTTTAGTTATGTATGTGCAATATGTGCTGCAACCTAGTTTTTGAAACGCGGCATTCGTTGAGATGCCATGGCTTCATAAAACCGGATATCTTGCACTAAGCAAAAAGTCAAAAACCAACAATGTTATTGGAGAAAGTAGACGTCAAGATTTGTCAAATTAGTAGTAGCCAGCCAGAATATGCAACTAAAGCTGCTTATTTATAGAGTTAGTCAACTTGAACGGACCAACGACTACAAACGAATCACCAATTCAAAATCAGAAACGCACTGGATGATGGTTGTGCCTGTATTACGATTTTAAATCAACTAAATGTGAGGTCAAGCCATTCTCGTTTCTATGGAGGCACGTACCTGGCCTGGCCACTGTTGAAGGTACGGATAAGGCCAACAACTTAAGGTGTTTTACAAAGCATAGAAAAGCGCTGATGTAACTATTGCATATTCAAACCGAGTGGTCTTCTTGTTGTCTTCTTCTGATTAAAAAAAGAACCATACGTTGACTATACTGATATGCTTTTCTGCAATAACACGTCGTTGTTGTAATTTGTTAAGTAAAGCCTACCTGGACTGAATTGGAGGAACTTTATCAACTCACTTTTGTGGTGCTTTCTAAGCTTCCTTTCAAATTTATTGAGAACTGCTCCAATGATTCGTTTAGACTTAAACGCAAAAAATAGAAACAGCACCAGCCGTGAACCAAGGTTGCAGTAAATTATAAAACAAAAACTTTGTCTTCCAAGCTAATTATCCAATCTCGTTGCAATTGCTTACTTTCACAAACAATAGCATACAATCAATCTTTTACTGCAGATCCTAAAACAATGAGCCACCAACTTGTGTATGTTTATTGGTCCGCCTGTGTACGTCTCACACATCGGTACTGGTTGTAAGACATACTTGCAACATTACTGCTTCAACACTAAACACATTAACGCATAGAAAAAGAATTTTAAATGTCATAATATACCATACATGGGCTATCTGTTCTTTTCTGTGCGTAATAGACCCATTTCTCATAGTTTTATAAATGACACATTGAAGTAAGAAATAGAAAAATAAATCTAATTATATTAATTTATAAATAAATAATTATTAGGTACGTTCCTTTTGACAATGAAGTAAGCCAAAATACTCACTTAACCTACAAATATTTGTTTTTTTTTTTAATTAAAATTCACTTGTGGTTTTTATCAATTTTATACAATTTTAAATAATTTTAAAACGTGTAAAATTATAATCAATGACAATGAATTTCAATTAAAAAAGAACAAATATTTGTAGGTTAAGTGATAATTTTGGCTTACTTCACTGGCAAAAGGAACGTACCTATTATATGAGTACAGACATAATTTGAAATTTAATTTAATTAACTTGTAACATGATCTAAAGCCTTCATGATAATAAAAGTTGTGGATTACTTATAAAATAATTTTCACTTCAATATAAAATTATTAAAGCTCGTTTAACAATAGCCGTTTGCAAGAAGCAAACACAATTAAGCTGAAGGAATAGGATTAAGTTCTTCCAACACGGATTTCAAAGAACTGCGGGCCAGTATCTACGATAAAACGAAAGTTTAAAGTTAAAGTCATTTTTAACTGAAACTATTGCTTAAAACCCCTTTTAGGTATTTAAGTAACAAAAAATCAAAAATATATTAGTATTAATTTTACTAATTATTACAACTCCATTCGTTCAAATAATAAAATATTACTACTTAATAACATTAAAGTGAATGAAAAGTTTTATGCTTTTATAAATAAAACTGATGAAACAAAATGTTGTACACAATAATCCGATTAAATTGGGAATCATTAAAATCATAAAGCTAAATCTAAATAATCAAAGCAATTAAATGTAACAGTTATTTAAAACAATTTAAAAAAACACTCATTCGATGCCAGGTTGCATCAATGTAACTAAAGCTGTAGCTAACACTTGACTTGACTTGAATAATTCTTAAGCTCTCATACATGTGTCAACAAAATACTAGAAAGTCTTTGCATCCAATAAATCTAGACGACAGTATCAACTTTTGATGATATAATCTAACTATATATGTACCCCCTAATTTTTGAATTTCGCCTGAATCTCATACAGGAAATTTCGCATGCATAAATACATTACGTAAATCTCGCATTCTTCGTCATTTCCATGCTATACAAAGCATAGGTAAATTAGAGATACAATACAAATATACAATTAAAATTAATAAAACATGTTTATGCATTTTATTATGAATCATTTCTGAAAATACTAATAGGCAAGTTAGGCAACCCAAATAACATATTGTATGTCAATAAAATAATATTAATTAACTATTTTATTTGAGTTCAGTTTGTCCAATTGGACAAAATGGTGATAAAAATCTTGCACTGCACAATATAATCTAAGTTAGTTTACTTTATTGAAATAATGACAAAATTTATTTAGCAATTATTGTGCTGTGCGAGAATCCCATTCGAGAATTGACCACCAGCAAGCAATTAATTATGCTACAAAAAAAAACTTTAAAATACAGAAAGCCGTAAAATTTCATAAAACTTCAATAATTCAAAATGTAATTATTTCCTTTTTTTGTCACCAAATCTTTCGTTTGCCGTTTACTATAAAAACAAATAAGCTTTAAATGTAGGCAACCAAATATACACTAATAGTATTAATTACAAAGACGCTTCACCATAGTGACCATAGGAGTAACAAAACTTTTTTTTTTCAGTAACTAAATTTATTGTTAAATACAACACATCTAAATTGAAAAAAAAAATGACATAGATACCTATCTTTATTTTTATTACGTGTGACTGATTACAACTATGTGTGAAAACAATATCGAGCAAAAAGATCGTCTTTTTCTGAACATTTTCGATAACATCAGTGGATCGACATTTAATCAAACAATACGGGCAAATATCATCTTTGAGCCGGTGAAACATTGTTTAGTTGTTATTAAAAAAAACATTTTTCAAGTAGCCTCAAACAAACAAAATAATCTAACGTTAAGTTAAATTATTTTAACTGATTTCATAAAATAATTCAGAATTTTGGCACAATTAGTTTATTATTCGATTATATAACATATGAAATTTTGTTAAAGCTACATAATGCCATAATAATAAAAAGAAAAATGCCAAATTTTAAGCCAGAAGATTGTACTAAACTTTTATCAAACAAAGCCTTTTCAAGCGGTACTTTGACAGCGTTTAGTTACCGTAAGTCATTATTTCCCACTCAAATAAGATTAGTTTACTTTTGGTATGACTGATACGCCTATCCGAGACAACACAAAAACGTTTTTTTACGTACACCCACTATAAAGCAGACAATTTTTTAATTTGTAAACTTGCTTTAAAATCTGATAAAAAATTTACAGAAACATATCTAGAAATTGATACCTTGTCTCTCGTGTGTCTTCCATAATAAACAGCTCACTCGCATTCGCGTCGTGGAGAGTAACGCATCTTTTTCTCTCCAGCACTAAATTTCATAGGCCATGCCTAAATGGCCATACTGCAGAGTACGGACTCGTAAGTATATTGTTATTATTGTATCAATAAAAACTCGAAAATATCTAAAAAAAAAACCTATTTCGTAAAATTTTCTTTACCAAATACTCACAAACAAAACCTGAATCATACAAATTTCAATGTAATAATTAAAACCTACTGGACAATTCATCAGTTGGCTTTTGGGTGATCATTTTAGAGAAACAATCATCTTTAGCATTAAAGCGCATAATCAACTTAACGCAACGACGTAACTAAAATAGGTCAATCCTGTGTACAGTTCATATTCGAAAACCCTACTCTCCAAGTTCTCTAATATTATAATCACAAATTTCAAACAAAATAAATATTTTTTTAACTACAGCAAGACAACAGACTGTTCGGCCATCGTCGACCTGTAGACGACAAAAGAAGAACAAACATAAGTCACCAGCCAACAATATCATCAAAACCTACACTCGATAGAAAAGAAGGCTAGCAAAAATTGACTCATAGACTGTATGTTAATATAAAATATTAGTTCAGAAATAGGAAAGACTTTCCTTAAAACAGAAGCAAATGTCACTAAACGTTTACGTGAAAGTTTAAAAATAGTGCAAACCAAAAATTTGAGTACCAAGCAATCATTAAACTACAGATATTTAAAGAGATTAAGAAGTATGCATATTTGCAAAGACATGCTTAAAACTTGGTAATTAATGCGGATGTGAACAAAATAAAGGGTTTTCCAATAAGAAGTTTCATTTTGAATAGCAGGCTATTTGGGCAGCTGTCAATTTTGAAGCTATTATCTTTTGACATTTGACAAGTAAAAACTACGCCATTATTAAAAATGGAACGATACACGCTTCAACAACGCATTGAAATTATTAAAATTCACTATAAAAATGGTGAACATTTTTCAGTCACAGTTCGCAAAACTAAAGCACTTTTTGGTCGTCGTAAAGCACCTTCTAATAGTAATAGTAAACCTGGTGGAAACAGTTGAGCTGTTGGGACAAGTTTGTGATGTGAAGAATCGAAACCGTGTGCATCGCTCAAGAACACATGAGAATATTGCTGATGTAGCCCGCAGTGTTGAAGAAAACCCAGGTTTGTCGTTTCCTCGTCGATCTTTGGAATTAGACATTCCACAAACGACATTACACCGTATTTTGCATAAAGACTTAAGTCTTGAGGCTTTTAAAGTTCAGTTAACACAAGAACTCAAGCCGGTCGATCACCATAAACGTCGTATCTTTGCTGATTGGGTCCTTCAAATGCATCAAAATGATCCGGAATTTAATCGAAAAATCATCTTCAGTGATGAGGCCCATTTTCACCTCGGAGGATGTTAATAAGCAGAATTGTCGCATTTGGGGCTCAAAAAATCCAAGAATGATTGTTGAAAAGTCTTGCATCCTCAACGTGTCACTGTTTGGTGCGGTTTTTGGACTGACGGTGTGATTGGACCCTACTTTTTCAAAAATGAAGCTGGTGCAACTGTTGCGGTAAATGGATGGCGCTACCGAGCTATGACTAATGATTTTGTATGGCCGCAATTGGAAGATATTGATGTGGACGACGTTTATTTTTAGCAAAACGGCGCTACGTGCCACACAAGCAACGAAACAATCGCAATTTTGCTAGAAAAGTTTCCTGACCGTGTTGTTTCTCGAAGAGGTGATCACAATTGGCCACCGAGATCTTATGATTTAATACCTTTAGAGTTTTTTTCTTTGGGGCCACGTAAAAGATAAGATCTATGCCAATGCTCCACAATCGATTCAAGACCTTAAAGATGGAATTCGTGAAGTTATCAAGGACATACAGCCGCAAATGTGCAAATTGGTCATGGAAAATTTCATGAAAAGAATGTGGTACTGCAACCGTAACCGTGGCGGCCATTTGACTGATATCGTTTTCAAATGTTAGTGGCATACCTTCCTCTTTACAATGAAGTAAACATTTATTGATTTCTCTTAAAAAATACCCGGTTTTTTTAAATATCAAAATAAAACCTCTTATTGGAAAACGCTATAGATTACATGCTTCAAAAAAAGATAGGACATCTAATCTCCAAAGAATCGATGCAGGTCATAATATGATATTATCAAACCGTCAAATTAGGCTAAAACAAATATCTGAGTCACTAAAAATTTCGAATGTCTATCAAAAGTTTCGCAAAAAATATTGCAGCTACATGGATCTCCAAAATCCTGACCACAAGCAAGCAAGCAATTGGTAAAATTAGTCGCGCTCAATCGATGTTTGCTTTAAAAAAGATGCTGACTTTTTAAGCTGCATTGTTACCATGAATAAACTTCGATACATTTCTATGACTAAAAGAAGAAAGAAAGCAGCAATCTATAAAGTAGGAGCATACTAGTTCTTCAAGATCAAATCGCGTAATGAAGACAGTTCGTGATTTAAGGTTTGAATTGCTTGAACACTCCCCCTTATTTGCCATATCTGGCTCCCTCAAATCCAATACCACAAGTTTTATTTTGCAGATTCGTTTTGTAATCTATCCTCTAGAGTCAATCCCTAAAAGTTTTTAACCTAACCTGACAATTTCAGGTACAAACCGGATTTTTCCCTCTGTAATCCCCAGCCAATCATTTTCATTTAATTTTTGTTGAAAATTTTATTTTTATTTTGAAAATTGCATATTATTTTCCATCTAGTGTAATGGCACATGAGTTAACCAGATAAAAAGAAAAGCCTGATCACGGATAGCGCCTAAGCAACGTTTGTTATAAAGAATGTGAATGAAAAACATTTAAAATAATCGTAAACTGTAATGATCTTTACAAAATGATTTAAACGCCAATTTCATTGTTTACAATTGCAAACAAAACTATTCCTAAATAATATAAAATATACATTTTTAATTTTCTGACTTTAAAGACCACCCTGTATAATATAAACTATTCTGTCCCAATTTAGGCGTGCGCGAGCAGTTACTGTATGGATGCACCGTTGCTTTGCCGCTTTTATCTAAACTTTATGTACTTTCAGAAACATTACTTTATAAAATTAAATAAATAACAGTTTCTAATTAACTAAAAAAAAGTGTCAAATCTTTATAAGAACTTTAAAAAGTGTAATCCCTGGACCACCCGAAAGTTAGAACCGCCCCTCATAAGTGCAACTCGTTTGCATATTCGATTATTAATTTAGTTCCCGCGCTCTCTGGTATTCTTAGTAATTGTAAATCAAGTTTTATTAAATGGCAGAAGTACGGAAAAATAATCAATATCGATCGTGACTTTACTTTTATAACTGTTTCATTTGTTTATACTATTTAACATGGGACATGGGTACGCCGAATATGGACTGAATAATATATACAATCAGCCCACACAAGCTGAATATTTAATAAAATATTGCACATACTTGTTCACATTAATAGTGAGAAGCTTTAATTCTAACTTGCTACTAAAAGTTAAAATAATTGTGTGTTTAAGAATTAATATTTGTTTAATGAAGTAAATATGTTGTCATGTTGTAACAGTTGATTCAACTCTAAATAAAAAGGTCAAATGCCTAAGATGATATAATCTAAAAGCGCATTCATAAAAATATTTATAATTCCTAAAAAATAAATTAAAATTGGAATGAATCGAAAATTGATTGATTGTAGATCTGGGATCGGAAGGAGTGTCTTTGTTTAGTTGAATTCCAAAGAATCATAAGAAAGTGTAGATTACATGGATCAAAGGGTTTAGATAAATCAGTCAAGTGCAACGAAAGGAATGAAGTAGAAGTAGTAATGTTGTTATAACATATCTTAGAACGCATTAGCAACCGTCATAAAAGAAATGAGTAAAAAGGAATGTGACGGGAAGCCTTGTTCGTGTAGAAAGATAACTATTGATCTGTTTAAAATAAACACAGATGATACTTGAATGTGGGCCATATTGCACTCAAAGCCACTTCAACTTCATTTATGCGAAACGTAATTAATTAAAATCATACGAAACAGAACGATTGAGTGGTTTTGGCTATTTTCAACTAAACATCCGGCTAATCTCAATGTTACATAACTGCAAAGTTATTAAGCTAATTATCCATTCATGTAATATCAATTCATCAATTAACAATGACAATTAAACCATTTAATTAATAAATATTCAAAAATCAATAAAATCGAGACGGCATTCCTTCCTGTTAAGATTTTATAGTAAGAATCCGTGCAGCGGGTACACTAACGTCTACTTTATTGCACATACAAAGAATTCCAGTTCAGACTTGCCACCGCCGTAATTCAGTAAATTTTGTACAACAAAAACGGTATTTTATTTTCGCTTAAGATTTAAATTAGCAACTTGGTATTTGATGAAATTGTATAATTAAGAATTTAATGTGATCAATTAATTAACAACATATTCAAGTTTTGTGTTAATGTTTTCATATAAACTAGTAATAAAATCCAGTCTTAACCCTGCTGTTCTTCTCCGGACCACTATATACATATAATTTTCCCGAAACTATGAAAGTATTTACATTAAAATTTAATCCATAATCTGTCGCCAAAAAGCCACAAACAGAAAAAACCTTTGATAACATTATAGCATTAGCAGAAAGTAAGATTTGTTTAGCGCTAGGATTATCCACCCTTATAAGTGCAGCATTTTTTTAGTTATAAAAATATAAAGTTTGTATTTTTAAAATTTGTTATATAATTGACAAAGTGAAAAAAATAAAAACTCATATAACCTCAGAGATATATTTTATTTTTTTTATTTGGTCAAATAGACCCGAGAAGCACAGCAGGGTTAAAGGATAAATATTTTGATGTAGTAATGATTATGCTACTTCATTTTTATTGGTAATTTGGGAGCTTCTGATTTATATCACCACCGCTCTCCAATCGTAAAATTGGCTGATGTAATTGTATATAGATTATTTATAAATATACAGTGTGTCCCCGATTTATTGACTCTGCAATAAGTGTAATAAATAAAAGTCTTCTGCAATGTAGGGGTGCTTGGTTAAAATGAATAACAACAATTTCCTGATTTTAAAATAAGCAATATTACAGTTAAGAAGCTGGAAACTTTATTAAAATGTAAGACATCGAAACATGTAATATTTACAAATAAATTTCAAAGCAAATAAAATTGTTCCGTATAAATATCATGCAAGCGATTTCTTATGTATTGCAGACTAAACTGGTTTCCTGAGCGACAATCTATTTTAAAGGTAGCTGTTTGTAGCAAACGACCGAGACTGTTTCGGACTGTCACCAGCCTTCATTTAGCGTCGCAGTCTCCAGTCGCTGTCGCTTGTTGCGAACGAATACCATTTTGATAATTATAAGTTCTCTTTCTGTGAACTTAAAAATAGTGCGTGATATTTCATTATTTAAAAATTACATTTTTATATATTATTAGGCTTAACCTGTTAATGATAATGCCATAAAATTTGTTTTTCGAGTTCATATTGATCATATTAAAACGTATTTCATGAGCTTGAATTTTACATTTATGAGCGATATTATTTTGAGCGATTTCATGCAATAAAACACATTTTCTCTAGCTTAAAATAAAAAAAAAAAACATACATTCTCGGGTAGTACAGTACCATTTAATATGATAAAGTAGTGTAAAGATCAGCCAGTTGCCATTTTCTCTCCAAATACACATAGACTTGCTTCTTACACTCGGACACTTCTACTTAAATTTGTTGAACAATAGTATGTACTAAAATTACTATGTAATCAACCAACCCTTGCATTGTTAAATCTGGTTTCTAAAGCATAGATACAACATTAAGTAATCCAAAATTGTTAATAAAAAGAATATATTTATTTTCATAGAATTACAAAAGTTTATCCTAATCACATATTTGTCTTTGACAAAGTAAGTTGTCAGACTTGCAAGTGTGTGTGTTGCAAGTAGGCTTAAGTCAGAACTGCGTGTGCGTATTAATCTGTTCCATATAAACTTGCAAGTCGGCCAAACCAAAAACTGATAAACCTTTACCATTGGTAGTACCATTATCATGTTCTTTGTCCAAACCTAACCATACCAACAACAAAACTTATCATACATAAACCTGTGGTTTCAAATAATCTCCTCAAGAATAATTTTACTAAGCAAATTTCAGTCCATAGACAGTAAAGTAAATTACACAACTTCGTAGGCTTAGGCGCGTAGACAGAACTTTGGAGCTCCGCCCAAAATTATATTCTGTATTTTTTGTAACTGATAGAACCGCTGCTGACATACAAAGCACTTTAGTGTTTAGAGTACAATATAGTCTTTAGTCAAAACTTGAATATCAAAAAAGAACCAAAAACGGCTCCCCGCCAAAATTACGGTATTTTTCGATCAAAAATAGAAAAATAAAAGCACAAACAAAGCAAACAGCATCAACGTGGCGTGTAGCGTTTTTCGGACCTACAACCGAGCTATTTCAAAAATTTACAAAACTTGTTGCAGAAAATCAACCGTTCTCAGATATTTTTGGAAAAGCTGATTGATACATTCAAAAAATTGCGTCTATTAATTTCATGCCACTTCGACAAACCGACGCGAGTTTGTCCGAGAAGATGAGATTGAGCACGATGCAATTAATTTTATTAAACTTAATTGAGTTTTATAGATGATATTTGATTAATTTTCCAAAATAAACTGATTTACTGTACAGTTTTTAATCATTTTATACCATAAACATAATATTTCAGTAATATTGCAACAAAGGAGTAAGCGTGCCGCAGTAGTCTCCGACTACTGCACCGAAAATCGTGTTCAAATCTGATAACGGAAACTATTTTAAACGTTTATACGCTCTCCCACTCCCCAGCCCGCCTTATCAGGGTGGGGTTTTATGACTAAGATCCTTATCTGGTCTAGAGTAGATTAATAATCTCTACAGTGGTTCAGAACCCACTTAAAACTATAGGTCCACCTGTAATGCAAGTAGTAGCGTGAAAAGGGGTTGATAATGATTGCAGTAAATAATGTGATTTTTGATAAATGTGCAAATAGATTATCAAAACATTTTAAGCAAATTTTCATACGGCACGATAAAACTAATTAGTAGAAATAAATTGATTTACTGTAGAGTTTTTAATCAAACTCATGAAACAATGCGCCATTTTTCATTAATTTTATACCATAAACATAATTTGTGTTGTAATAAATAGTGCAATTGTTAATAATGTAGTACAACAAATGGATTTTCGAAGCATTTTAAGCAAAACAAGATTTTTCGAAGCATTTTAAGCAAAACAAGATTTTTAAAAGATATTTTGTAGTAATTGAGTTTTATGCACAATTTTTGATCAATTGTCAAAAATAAATTGATTTACTATAAAGTTTTAAATCAAATTGATGCAACAAAGTGCGATTTAAACATGATTTCTGCTATTTATAAAACTTCATGCAATAAATAGCTCTTTTGCGCAATTTTTGATAAACAGTACAGCAAATATATTAGCTTAGCGATGTTTTTTATAAATGTTCTAAGCATTTTTTTTAATACGTTTGACTTTTTTGATGAATTTCATAAAGCAATTAGTTTTAGTTTAAAACGTGGGCCGTAACACTATGTAAAGTTAACGTTCATTCGTTCACAATCAAGTACCTAACACCTTTCCTAGCAATCGTAAATCTCATCAATAAATTTGAGTTAGTTGGCCAGGTTTGTTATGTAAAAAGAAAAACCGTGTCGCAAATCCCAAATTTATCCATTTCAAGGCGTTAGCAGCAATTAGGCATGCATATCCCAAATCAGCATCAACCTCAGATTTATCCGTAATACTGTGCGTTAGTTGATAGGGTAAAGGACGAAGATAATTTCCATGTCTCAATAAGAAAATCTGTCTTTTTTGAAAAAAAAAAAAACTGTAAAAGCAGCTACCTCTACATCGACAACAAGTGACTGTTTGGTACAGTTTTTGAGCTGGAGACATGATTTTTTCCAAAATACTGCTGGTACCACCAAACATTATTGAAGTGTTGCCCGATTTCCAGTTTAAAAACAAAAATATTTTTTGTTCGGACAATATACGAGGTCGGTCTAAAAAGTATCCGACGTTGAATTTTCCAGCGCATATTAGTGATACTAGGCCGGCGGCGCCACTTTGCACAGTAGAAAAAGATAGCTTAACTTTTTTTCTCGGCGTTATAAGCCTTCAAGTGAAGTGCTGTTATACGTGTTCGTCGAATTTTGATTCCTCTTAAAACGACTGAACAAGTTGAACAACGGTACTGCATAAAATTTTGTCAAAAGCCTGGTGATTCTCAAAACAAAACAATTAGTAAGATTCAGCAGGTGTTTAGAGACAATGCTATAGAAGTAACACAAATTAAGTAGTAGTTCAACCAATGGACATCAGTAGAAAGTAATCAGCGTTCTGGAAAGCCACAATCTGCTCGGAATGCAGCGATTCTAATGTAATAATGGGAGATCGTCGTTTGACTGTACGAGAGATTGATAAAAAAAGTTGAGATCAGTAAAGATTCCGCAATTTTGTGTAAACATTTGAACATGCGCAAAGTGGCTGCAAAATTTGTCCCTAAGCTTTTGTTAGCGAAACAGAAAGAACTCAGTCTTGCGGTTGCAGAAGACTTCCTGGTTACTACCAACACTAAACCTGAGTTTCTGGACACTGTTGTAACTAAAGATGAGTCATGAGTGTACGGGTACGACTAGAAACAAAAGCACAGTAGTCGCAATAGAAACATCCCTCCTCGCTAAGGTCAAAAAAAGCGCGACAGGTGAGAAGCAAAATCAAAGTAACGCTAACAGTGTTCCTTAATGTACAAGGAATTGTGCATCTTAAATACGCACCAGAAGGACAAACAAAAGGGTACTATCAAGAAGCTCTCCGCCGGCTCCGTAAAGCAGTTCGGCGCAATAGACCAGACCTCATTCATTGCACCTGATACAAAACATAAAATTCCAGTCCTTCGCCAACCTCCCTACTCTCCAGATGCCATTGAAAAGATCCCGTTTTCAAAGTAGAAAAGAGATCAATGCAGAAGGCAACGGCAAAATTAAACACCATTCCAAAAAAAAAAGATTTCTAAAAGTGTTTTCGGCAGTGGAAGGAACGGTGAGCCAAGTGTGTGGAGGCGCAGCTCTACTTTGAAAGAGATTAAAGTCCCAATCCCGTCATGTAAATAATGTTTTTTTCCAGGATACTTTTTAGGCAGACCTCGTATTGTTAGAACATACATACTCCTGTAGAGATGTTGAAGAGTTTTGATTTTCATGTTACCAGCAGAATGTTGCTTGGTCTGTACATAGCATACGCAAATGAATTACGTTATCTAACTGGCTTTTTTGTCTGAAGTTTCTGATTGGAATTAAGCCGTAAAATAATTGCAATAGTGCGCAAAAAATTCGAATCACAGTTTATTGTAGGAAACGTAATGAAAACAGAGAAAGCACATTTAACAGACATCGTTTTCTATGTTTAATCGTAGAGTCAATCAACAGTTTTTTGAAATAAAAAAGTTTTTTATAATTACTTTAAAATAAAAACTGTTATTGAAAGTAGTATTGCATATATAATTCTTTTTTATATGATTGAATTATTTAGACGGAATCTGATAATGATATTACCAACCCACCATTAAACCTTCAATTATTAAACAAATATTTAAAAATAATCGAAATCGCGACGGTTCTTCCTGTTATGATTAACATATCTATTTACAATGCGAATTCAAACAAATGATAACAGTGATAACACAATGTTGAAATAGCTGCACCCTAAAAATACATTACTTGGAAACGTAAATTTATTCAAATATTGATGGAATAATGCATCCATCTATTAATTAATTAAAACACGATGCTATTTGAATGAAAAATATTAATATCAAAGAGGGTTTCGTGTGCAGCTAGATGAGAAAAATGTCATTGCACATTATTTTGTGCACTATTATTAAAATTATAGTTCCCCCCGCATCGTCTACGGCACTGAAAGGAGGTAATTAAAAAGGTGATCTAATTTTAATTATGAAATTATAAGGGAAGCGAAGATTGTTTTACCGCGTCGCGTACGGCAAAAAAAATCAGAACAAGCAAGAGAGAAATGAAAATCGCCCCGATCTTCATTTGCAATTTCATTTGATAAAAGTTTTAAATTAAAAAAAAGGATGAAATTTGATGCGATTGAGGTATATTATTTTTTTTTAATATGTAATTTAATATGGTTTAAGTTTGATTCAGCAGAGGAAGTGGCAACAGATATAAGAAACAAATGAAATTGTTTGCAGCTTCAATTACCATGACTATTAGATTGTGTTTTAGGTATTCTCTCTCTTCATGGCCAACAATCAGTGCCGCATTGTTGAAAATGAGCCCAAAGCGATTTTTAAAATTGCAATTCTTTTGTTTTCATTAGAGGAATGTCGGTATTATTTACATATGCAAACATTTTACTATAATATTCAAATGAAAATTTTAACATTTATGATTTTAATAATTAAGCATAAATTTTATAAAATAGAATTAAACTAATTAATGCTAATAATATTTTAAAAATTCCATCAATCAAACCTGTGACTACCGGTACATTATTATTGCTACACCAAACCAGTTTCAGTTTTAATCCCTATTATATAGAATTATTCAAATACTTTACATAATGTATAGTGATGGCTTTAATTATTTAAAATTAATTAAATATAATGATATTATTTTATATTAAAACATCATAAAAATAAATTAAAAAAATATTTGTATATTTATACTTTTCTTTAATGAATTGAATTTCGTCCAACCTGTAGCTTGCGGCATAACGATATCTTAAACAACAAAAACATGAGCTTCAATTGTATTTTTATAATTGAGTTGCTAATGATATTTAACAGTAATTCATTCATAAATTTCATAATTATATTTATATTAACCAGTAATCTTAATCTAACCTAACATACATAATTGCATTTTATATCACCTAGCCTACGTTTTTATCCATTGATTAGTAGATACTTTCAAGATTTATTTATTGTATTATTATGTATCAACAATCAGCAACTTATTGCTAACGTGAACCTAATTATACAAAAAGGTAATGTTGTTCCACGTAATCGTTTTCGTTTTGAACGTGCAGCTGAGCAAAATGTTAACAAAATAAAAAACATTCTTCAATCGGTAAAACGCAGTGCATCTACAAGTACAAGAAGACCTTCTGCACGTATAGTGTTCCTCATGTAAGAGTATGGCAAACAAGCTTACATCCATATCATGTCCAACAAGTGCAAAACCTCAAAACATCAAGAAATCATGCCAGGAGATTGGAATTTTGTTAATGAATAAACACCAATGATCAATTAGTACCCCCGATATTATTCACCAATAAAGCCTTCAATAGCATTAATAATAAGCGCAATGTTCAATGGTCCGACGACAACCTCACATGCCAGTGTGGAATCAAACTTTCAGTAAAGATTCTCTATAAATGTATAGTGCGGAACAATAGCCAACAACTTGATAGGGCCTTTTGTAAAACCGGAGCGTCCTGGCCTACTACATTTCTAAAAACTTCAGACCAAATGTCAAATATTTTCAGTAATGTGCAATTTCAACCCTCTACTTTACTTTAACCAGTCTTGTAGTGATATCCAGACAAACATCGTTAGGTTTCAAATATGTTAGATTTGCAAAAAATTGAGTACCAAGCGATCAGATCATCACATTCGTCAATTCTTCAAACTAAACAAAGTTTGAATGGCGTATACGGTAAAGATTCACCTTTTTATTTTACTTTTTAAGATGATTCATGTTCTGGTCGACCAGTTGCAAGTGCCACAGAAGAGTCGATCGCCTTTATTGAAGAACTGGTCCAAAGTGATCGCCGACTAAAAGTGAGGGAATTATCAGCAATCAGGGCTGTCAGATAAATCGATTTGCCGAATACTCCATGACCATTTGGGTATGAATAAAGTGAGTGCAAGATGATTCCCAAAACTTCTGTCTGCTGTTTAAAAACAGCATAAAGTTGATTGTGCTCGATCTTTTTTGAGAGGGACAAGAAAAAGTTCTGCTACCTATTGTTGCGGATGATAAAATTATGGTCTTTTATCATAATCATCTGTCCAAAGAGAATCCATAAAATGACGGCGTGCAAGTCAACCCCCCTCATAAAAAGCCCCGTCAACCAAAAGATTATAGCCATCCTAATTTTGAGAGAGAACGCTGCTTTCAAAAAAATCGATAAATCCAGGCTTGGCCCTTAACGACTACTTACGATTTTCAAAATTTAAAAAAAAACCTCCGGGGTAGACAATTTCTTGACGATAAAGAGATGAAAATTGCTGTTTCGAAAAATTTTTACAAAAAAATCTTCAAAATATTTTTATGAGGAGATAGAATTAATAATTAACCTATGTAATAAGTGCGTTGACGTTAAAAGAAATTATATTAAAAAACAATAAAATATCTTTCTCATAGTTAAGCCAAGAATTTATGGCCTAAACCTAATTTATAAGAACGGTGAATTAGCCGAGGTAGTCCCATCAATTGGCCAACTATGTCTCCAAACATTGTTTCGTATAAAATACTAAACTTATCGGAATTTAATAAATCAAATATTTTTTTTTAATTCAGTTGTGTAGAATTTAACCATTTTCAAAAAGTTCAGATAACTGTTATTTTGAATTAAGCTGTCAAAATGCAAAAAATATGATTTTTGAAGCTAATTTGTTCAAATATCTCAAAAATTGAAGAATTTTAAAACTTTTGTACAAAATCTATTAAACGCGTTTTGCAACGTTAGACCTAACACAGGCAGAAAATTTGATTAAAGCTACAGCATAATATTTTAAAACATTTGGAGAAAAAATTGTATGGAATTAAATTTTCGATTTGATTATTTTGACATTTAAAGATAATTTTTATTTATCTCAAATGTTATGAAAGTTACCAAAAATACAAAAAACTTTTAAGAGCTTCTAAATTAACCAAAAACAACAAAATCACTTGAAGTCAACCTTAGTAAGACGTGAGGCATAGAATCAAACTATTTTTGAATTCAATGCACTAAACAAACTTATTTGGACGGTAACTACAGCACCCAATCAAACTCTAAAATGAATAGAATAAGCCCAGCACCTAATAGCTTAAAACAAACTATCTTTCTACTACTACTAGGTGCCGCTCCACTTGTAAATATAAACGAATGCCGCTTGAGAAGTGAGATAGCTCAATATGACTAAAATAATAACTTGCTCTTTATCCACCCATCAACAGTCGTAAGACTGCTTGGGCGATGTAAAATAGCTGTATAATAAAAAAAAGTAAAATAATAGCTCAAAAAAAAGTTCTCTCGAGAGTCTATTTTATTAAATAAAGAACTTGTTATGAAATTATCTACACTTGTTCAACAATTTAGTAAAACTGGCGCAATAATTTTCTTTTCAAACTATTAGTTTTAAATAATATTACTTAAAATAAATAGAAAATATGCTATAGAGATATTACATTATTAATACATTTAAAGTGGTTTAAAATTATAATAGAAAATAGAAGCGACTGCATTTAAAACATAGGAAATCCTCTAAAATAAATATGGGTATAGTAGTAATATCAGCAGATAACATTATTTGCAGCAAATATGCATATATTTGCTTATATATTCTAAGAACTAGTTTTCAAATTAAAGGAAATGTAATATTATATAAACTTCACATACTTTAATTACAATAGTTTTATCTTACCAAACAAACATTACCAACAAATATTTGAGTTTTCTAAAGTTAATAGCATGGCTTAATTCACTTATGGTTTAATCATTATAATGCGATAATTCGAGATTTAATTTGCAAATGTTATTTCAACAAATTTATTTAGAAAAAAACATTTAATAATAAAATGATGACAATATTTGAGTCATAATAGTAAGAAAGTATTTATCAGTTTTGTGGTTATTTCTAAGAAATGTTATTTATAATATTTTATTTATATATGCTATTAAAATATTTATGTTTGTGATTGGGAAAAGTATTGCGGATGTTTCAAAATGCAACCGACAAACTTTTATAATTCTAAGAAAATAAATATCAAATAAATATATTTTGCATCAGTTAATTTTGTATGCTTTAGAAAACGATTTAACAACGCAAGGGTTGGCAACTGATTACAGAGAAGTAACTTTAATATATACTATTGTTCAACAAATGTAAGAAGAGATATCGTAGAAGTTTCCGCGTGAGAGAAGCAGCAAGTCTATGAATTCGGAGAGAAAATGCAACAGGCGAATGGCCGATGTTTACACCACTTGAAATAATTTTTAATTTTGAGGTAGAAATAAATGATTTTTGAGTAGTTTTACTAAGTTGTGATTGGGGAATCATAAGTTTTAGTTGAATGAAAAATATATTTAGGCTGTTGTAAATTTTTCAATATTTCATTCAGGTTGTTTTATTTTTGCTTGAAATAATTTTTAATTTTGAGGTTATCATATTAACGCGTCGTATATGGTACTATACTAAAAAAAAATGTATGAAAAAATAGATTTGAAGAATAATTGCAGTGTTTTGATCTAATAAAACAAATAGAAAATAAAAAGCTCTGGAAGACCCACAGAATCGTAGCTCGATGTAAATTTGAATCTCATAGAAATTATAGAATCTACTTCCACCGGCTTCAGTTTAGACACGTAAAGTCCCACCCAAAAATGTGAATTACAAAGCTGATAAACAAAATCGCTCAGAAAAAGCAAATTTGACCGAGAAAATGTGTTTTAACGCATAAAATGCAAAACAAATCGTATAAAATATATAATTAATCGCTAATAAATTATATTATTATATAATCATAATTTTATATTTTAATATAACCATTGCCCATTCAAGTGCAACTCATTGTACAATTGTAAAGATGCGTATAAATATGCGAGCCAAGCGGTTCGCGAGCCGCTCTGCTCGCATTGGGACGGCTTTTGGAGCGCGACACGAGCTGCTTGCCAATCGAGCCAACTATTGTCGGTTTTTCTGCAAACAGCCCATCTACAATTGATCTTAAAATGTTATTCATAAAACATAGCGCATAAAATACATAAATTGCCCAAAAAATTATCTTATTGCAAAATCAGCTATTTCAATTAAATATAGCTCATGAAATATATAACAGATCGCTTGGAAAGAAAATAAAAATCGTCGGCATTAATAGTATTTTTAGGCTAATATGCCAAAATAAACTAACTAACAAAAAATCGTTCTAAAACTATAATTGCAATCAGAAAACGTATTTTATCGCATTATCAACTAGAAACGCATTCGTCAAAAAAAAAAATTTTTTAAATAATGATCATAAACGAATAAAAACTTCAACAAATGTTGCCCAAAAAAGCTTGAACTGCATTTAATACATAAAAAATCATTAGAGAACACATTTATTCCATTAATATAAAAAAAATATACAATAAACCCAAAAAGTTCGTTCGTAACAAACGACAGCGACTGTAGACTGTGACGGACAACAGCACTAGTACAATAAAAACCAATAGCACCAGTACAATGAAAACCAATATATCTTCGTTGGAAGCAGTCTCCGGTTGCTTGTCGTGCTACCTTTGAAGTAGATTGTCGCTCAGAAAACAACTTTGACGTTTGATGGATAGTAAGTATTCATAGTGTGCAATACATAAAAAATCGCTCAAATTTCATTAAGAACCCTGAATTACCTGACAATACTGATCAAAAATCGCTCATAAAATAGTTTCATAATTAAATTAATCCAACATAGCTTAAAAATACATTAATCGCAAAATATATTTAAAAATACGCTTTTCAGAAATTAATTAAAAATATATGGTTTCAAAAAAGCACAAAAACCTTATAAAATTGATCAGAAATTGCTCATAAAAGAAATATCGCTTAAGCACTGCTTTTATTGGAGTAGTTAACGCAATCCATGCGCTATTGCCATCTTTTATATTTTCTCACATAAAATACATTTCACAAAAACAATTCTCCAAAAACTTGGCTTTAAGATCATTCCGACCGCTACCTTGATTTGTAGTATTATAACAAAAACAATTTGATAATCGATTTAGTTTTTTGACTAGTATTCAGAAAAATATGTTTTATCAAAGTATTTTAGTCAAATTATATTTGCAAATAGCATTAAAAGACATTCAAAAGTACCTAAAAACGCATTTATTTATAGTGCCATTATAATATACCGATAGATTAAGAGCCTGCGTACATGTGACGCTGTGAGACAAACCCAATATACTCTTCTGATTTTGTCAAACAGCAGTATACATAGGCACTACTACTGAAGTAGCTTTATTTGAGTAGTCATTATTTAAAAAAAATTCTTGCCAAAACTTGGCCATTACTAAATAGCTTGAGAATTAGGCCCCTTTCACACGTAGATTCAGCCGCCCAGATTCTGAATGCAAGATACTGAATCCGTATACAGCCGTCCGAATTCTTTTGCGAGAACATGCACCTCGAAGAATTTATACAATACGAGTAAAAATTAATTCGCGTCTGGAAGGAATCGATAGAGAATCTCGATTCAGAATACTTCTGAATGGGATCTCATTTAAATCCGAGATTCTAAATCTGCGAATGAAAGAGGCTTAAGGCAAGTGCTTTCGGTCTAACTTTTGAGACAAAAACTGAACCTAGTGATCATATTTTGAATAAGTTCGCTGTTTAAAGATATTTTTTATTGATTTAATTTAAAAGAAATATAAAATTAAAAAATACAAAGAATTTCTTTTGCAGTAAGTCGGGTGCGGGTCTAATAAAGTACATCCACGCGTACATCCAACACTAATAGTTATTAGTAATAACCAATGTGTATGGTTTTATATAATATCTATCTAATATCTATTAAAAGGCAAATTGAATGCACTCAATAGATCGTATTTCTCAATATATTTTCATTTTTTTATTGTGTGCTAATATATACAATTTATTTCAAACATATTTAAATTAAAAATTAATCCATTTTGTAGCAACTCTTAACTCATTGATTTTTAAATTAAATATATTTGAAATAATATTCTACCTATTTAGCACATAATTTAAAAAAACAAAGTGTATTAATTTGTCATTTGTTCATTTATATTTTTGCGGTAGGATAAATACAATTAAAAAAAAAACACCGAAAACAATCAATAATTGCAAACTTAAATAAATAAAACTTGAAAATTAAAGTTGGTTTCTAAATTAAACTAAACATAAATACTAGTTTCTAATAAAAAAAAAAAACTAGAAGTAATAATACTGCCTGTCCTAACATAATATTAAACTTAAAGTTAGTAAAAAATTAATATTTTTCTTGCAACATTTTCATGTCTGGACAAGTTCGTAAAATATTTACTATATATCATAGTACACTAGTTAGTATAAACGAAATTCAGGATTTAATGTAACACGAAAGATTAAAATGAATAGTACATAAATTTTTCATATTAATTTCCTAGTAACGCGTAATAAAAGAATGGCTTCTGTATACAGTAATACTACAATTGGATTATTCGTTGAATTAAATAATATATTAGGACTTCTTACAAATTCATATCGCCACATTTCTTGTGCCAAGAAATGAATTTTGATGCTATCATGACGAACTAGTTTCCAAGTAATATTAAATTTGGACATGTAAAAACCGTTAGTTTATATTTTTGTAATCTAATGTGCTATGAAGAGACAACATATTTTATAACAAAACAAAATAATTAGCGGCTGGCGTAATTATATTATTGTATATCTTTGATCAAATATTATTTTCATGTCATGTCTACCTGCAAGCAAGGTTTTTGCAACAATAGGGTTGATTATTTCATACATAATTGTATTATGTTGGCTGGGCATGATATAATCCGTTTGATTTTTCAATATGCAAAACATAAAATAAAAATCCAATCTAATTATTAATAATAAAAACATAAACTTACACTGATAAACGCACGATCTATAATAAAATCAAAATGAGTTTTATTTTTAATTACACAGTGAATTAGTTCATAGATGCACGTCAACCGAAGAGCGCGATTGAAGTGATACGCTTTGCCCGTGAGCATGTCAGAACGAACACGATGCGACGTTGGGAAGGGATACGCATTTTTGTTTACAAATACGTTTGGATCCCGAACAACGCGAAAATTCCGTACCCCAAACAATAATTTATTAATATGCAATACCAAACAGTCGATATTATTGAAATAACTACCAACTGTTACTGCACTGTTATACTGCACCAACAACAAAGTGAAAATTAATTAGTGAGATCGCCGCCATACCTATTAAAATAAAAGTATGCTGTTGTTATGAAGGGCTGTATATTTTTACACAAAATCTAACATTAGCAACAAAATTAATATTGCTTTGATCGTAATAACGTGCAGATGCATTTTACCCTCCGACAGATTTGCATGCACGTTTCGATGCAACCAACGTTCCTCTGAAATAACATTAAATAAAATACGAAATCCTGCTCGAGCTTTTAACAAACCAACAAAATTCCTTCTTGATTAAAATTATTTTTACTTTATCAAACAAGCTGAGAATGTTTTCAACAAATATGTAGTATATTGTGTAAATGTCTATATAAATATCAATATTTTATTTTGTTAATTCTATCTATAAACAAATTAAAGAGAATTTAGACAGATTTGTGCTGCTTCATAAACTACTCGCTACTTACTTAACTAGCAATTAAACCGCCTGTGGCCAGCCAAAAATACTGCCTTTTTATAGTTAGCATAATACTTTTCTCACCATACTAAACTTTTCTTTTGCCGCGGAATGAAAACCACGTAATCTATAGACTTCTACTTTGACAAAGCGACAAAACGTATTTTTTGTGGTTCTCAAAAATCGGCAAAAAAGATAATAAAAGTAAAAATATTTTAAAAACAAATGGTTAATGGTCTAGTTAAAAAAACGGTAAAATTCTTGCACAATCGGTTATAAAAACAAAAACAGCCAAGCAATTTTAATCAAATTTAGTAATTCGCATCACAAGACGTTGCTTACGATAATAAAATAACAAAACTCCTAATTCGTTGACAAATTTTCGTAAGTTTTCAAAACGGAAAAAATCTTGCCTAACTAGTTATAAAACAAAAACTAGTCCAGCAAATTTTTTACGTGATCGGTTATTAATCAAAACTAGTCTGGCGATTTTAATCAAATTTGGTAATTCGTATCCCAAAGCGTTACGGTAATAAAATTACAAGTCGTAATACGTTGACAAACTTTTCGTAAGTTTTCACTTCAAAAACGGAAAAATTCTTGCGTAACTAGTTATAAAACAAAAACTAGTCGGGCAATTGTAATCAAACTTGGTAATTGCTAACTCAACAAAAGTAATATTTTAACAATTAAAAGGTTTTCTCAAATTTCCAGTTCAAAAAACGGTAAAACTCTAGCACAATCGGTTATAAATCAAAACCTACTCGAGCGATTTTAATCAGATTTGGTAATTCGTATCACAGAACGCTGCTTACAATAATAATAATACAAAGTCGTAATACTATTTATAAAGCAAAAACCAGTCTGGCAATTTTAATCAAACTTGTTAACTGATAGCACTTAACAAAAATTCAAGAGTTTTCGTAAGTTTCCAGTTAAAAAAGCGGCAACATACTTGCGTAATAGTTTTTATAATTCAAAAACCTGTCAAGCAAACTTAATCGTTGGCAGCAACGTCTTTACTAGGATAACAAAATTACAAAAGTTTAGTACATGCTTTAAAAAAAATCGTTTCTAGATCTAAAAAGAGTAAAATTCTTGCGTAATCAATTATCACATTTGTCAATTGGTAACACGTTGCTTAAGATATTAAAATCACAAATTTTTACAATAAAATCATGTCGCAAGCTACAAAAGTGTAAAAACAGAACAAATAGAACAAATAGAACAAAATATTAGAAAATAAATTAGAATAGTAACAAAACAAAAACTCCAACTTCCTCGTAAGCAGGCAGAATGTCCTTTGGTGATTAAATAAAGCAAGCCAATAATATGCAAATATGTTTTTTAGTAAAATCATAATTTCATTGCCGTGAGGCGGTTACAGCGTTAAATAAATTCACAAATAATTTACAACCTAATCGCAACCGTTAACGTATTTTTTTATTTAATTGAAAAAAAATCTACAAACTTTAACACCTTAGCAGGTTTAGTAGTAGAAACAGACAATCAAACAAAATGTCCCCATAAAAAAAAGAAACACTACGCCAGTCACCCAAAATTAGCAAAGCAAACCCAAAGCTGCGTATCTCCTGCAAGCGAAGATGATAAAACAGTTCCAGCAGCTTAAACAAGCTGAATTACCGTGATGGCCCAAAAAGCAATAGCCTAAATGAAAAACCTAGGTCACAATTCAATTATCCACTACCGCCTGAAAGACCCTAAACCATAAAAAAACGGCAAATTTCCTTCAGCTACCCAAAAATTTTAGAAACTCTGCTTACGACAAGCTCACAACAACTTTAAGAACTATGATCAAAAAACCACTTAAAAGACAACGCATCTAACCGGTAGCGGAATGGAACACCTACCAAAGATATCTGCTACGCCACACATGATTAGATAAAGTAGGAAAAACATGACATAACACCAAAGCCAAGCCTCTGCAAATGACTGACACCTCGTAAAAAAATAACACCAAACCAAAAATGAAGAAAAAACTTCTACAAAAACATGCAACTAAAGTATGTCCAAGACTCCCTAACACCTCCCAAAGGATAACTTGTAAAACATTCAACCAAAGAAAAAGAAAAAAACCTCCACAAACATCATTCCACCTCTTGAAGCATGCAACCAAAACATGTCCGAAACTGTTGCAATCTACAGCCAATTAGTAAGAAAAACAACCCACAAACGTCAATCAAGCAAAACGTAAACGTCTTGAAAAAAACTAGCAACACCAACATAAGAAAACTGGTAGGCACTGATTGTAGACCGTAGCAATAGGTTTATAAAACAAACAGATAGCAGCAAAGACATAGAAGAGTTTAGAAGCAAAGTATATCCTCAGATGAAAAACGCACCGCAGAACCCTGGCGGAAATTGACAGTTTAAAACGACTCGGCAAAAACTGACCTGTTAATTTCCCCACTAAGACCTACGCCAAGTGCAAAATCTCCAGATCCCGAAAAGGCCTAACCAAAATTGCAGAGAGGAGAAAAGAAATATCGCCAACCTTTCCACCGTTACTAACCAATCAGCCGCAGTTATTCAATTGTTGCAACATGAAGGCAGCAACCCGGGAGGCGCCAATTTCCACTCACTTTGTAAAAACATTAGACATAGCGCTTCCACCATTTAGGCACATACGTGACAATAATCCTATCCTTGCGTATGCAGTTCATGTAGAAAGTACAAAACTGTAGCATAGAAACGACTTACTTTCAGTCCAGTTATAAACCGAATCTTCACCGCTATCACAGATTTACAACGGACTTTGGACAAATGCTAGACAAGGTATAACTCCTAATTACACCCAGCACTCGACAAAAACACCAAAAAGGCCTCGTCTTCATTGCAATGCTCGCAAAAAAAGACCTTACTAGTTCTGAAATCAACTCCAGCACTTACCTTTGCACCCCAGCAGCAGCTTCAATAAAAACATTCATCGATTGTCTTGCATCTCGGCAACAAGAACTTAACATCTAAGACCACTAGCTACCACTCCACTCCATCAACTTGCAGACCTTTTAAAAACGAACCTGTTTTCTTATTCGTGTCTCACTCTCAATATTTTTGTTAGGTCTTTGTTCTAGTTTTTGCCCACTTACATATTGATCAAATTGAAGTTTGTTTAGACTTAGCATCATACCCTCGTTATGACTCTGCACATACGCGGAAAAGCAAAAAGAGAGGCGGTAAAACGTAACCTTTATAAACAAATAAGAGTCATAACGCCCATAAAACACATAAGAAAACATTCATAAACTGACAATCCCAGTTTTTAGAATCTCAATAAATATTTTTTTAAATTATTTTACATATTTTATTGTTTGATTTGAATAATTTCTCTTCTTTAAAGATATGTTTTGCCTTTTTTACTAGACCTTCATTTTTAATTTAAAACCTTTCATATATAATAACTTGTTTGAATTAAATTAAGAAAAACATCAAATTAAAAATGAATAGTTATGATATGCCACGATGCATAAACAAATTAAATATTTTATTAAAAAAACGACAGTTAAATTAAAATATTTACATTATTAACATTTACAATTTAGTTCACTCATCAGTATATACTTAACAAATGAAAAATGTAAACTATTATTTGTATATATATTATGTGCAAAATTTGAAAAACTTTATGTGACAACCGTTGTCACCACTCTGAATCATCATTTTTATAAATAAAAACTCCTGATAGAGATTTGGAATTTGTTTAATAATAATTATTATTATTATTTATCGTATTAATTTCATCAAAAATAAACTTTACTCCGTAAAATGTGTCTACATTTTTTGCAATAAATGATCCAAAAAAATAATATTAATCATATCGCCATATATCGCCCAAAAACGCATTTATTACATGAAATAAGTAAAAAGTCGCTTAAAAACCCATCCACACATCGCTCATATAAAAAGGCAACTAGCCATCAAAATTGTTCAAATAAACGCATTTATCAAATAAAATCGCATTTCGTTCATAAAGTGCATCAAAATTTGTCTTAAAACAAAAAGAATTTGAAGTATAAAATACAATAAATATAAACTAAATAAAAACGCTCAAAAACAGATTCATAGCTCAAAATAAATCAAAATTTGTCCTTAAAAGTACATCAACTGGAAGGCATCTTAAAGAAGTATAATTCCAGCAGAACGGCGCATTTATAACTTATTTAAATCGATAATCAATAATTCTACATGCTTCCCTGTCAGTGTACAGATCATTGATAGAGTTTCATTATCCACTGTCTTAGAAACATGCATTTTTCGAAAACTTATTTTCATGCAAGTACTTAAAAATATGTTGTATATACGAAGCGCCAAAAGAGTAAGCTAACTAAATTCGCTTTTTAATCGATAATTTAGAAACAATTTTATGATGCCATCAAACGGACGTATAGACGTTGCGATGCATTTAAGATAATAAATAATCCAAAAAGCTCAGATCTGCCACCATCAACACAAGTCGTTTCGTATGCGGTCCGTGCGCACCAAACAATACTAATCTATTTAATTTCACAGAAAAACCCAGTCCAACACAGTAGTATAGCAACCTCGTCCTAGACAAACTCGGGCAAACCGTCAAAACGTAGACACTGTCAACCACAACCGCTTGAGCTTAGGAAGAACAGAAGAAGTATCAACCACATCCGCACCTCAACAATGCTACCCAAAAATCCTATGACGCCAACATCACCGGCGTTTAGTAAAACTCACTTTTGCTTAAGTGTATAAGCAGACTTCGTAAGGACCATTTGTTTGGAAGCCTGCAGTCCCCTTAGTAAGACCTTTTTAGGAACACCAAATCAACCTATTAAAACCGATTTCAAACAAACAAAATACAAGCTAGTCGTTAAGCTTAATCAGCATCCTCAAAGCTGGTCCTTGCATTCACCAAGTTTCAAGCCCACATCACTGAAGCAAACCACCACCAGTCAAATAAGACTAACCACACCTACCAGCAACTACTTTCCCAAACTCTGTCTTAAGACCTATGACAATAAATATACATTATTATTGTTGCAACAAATAAGAGGTGCAACACGGCAGCACTACCCAACCCATCCGTTTTTTTCTAATCCAAACAGTCAAGCAGATTGATAAACCCAGATACATAGACCGGAACTTTGTCTCCGCCTAAAGCACACAACCGCTACATACAGCAGCACTAAAACTACGTGCGACTTCAACTACCCTCGGTTTGCACACCTCGCCAGTTTATTTCTGCACGGCCACTATTGCTAGCTTTATGCTGTATAGCGTCGTGCAACACAAATAATAAACAAAGTACAAAACTGCACATCACAACATCGAGATGCAGAGAAACCTCAACCACAAAGCTGCTTAATTACTTCTCGAGGCATGTGAGGACCACCTCCGTATCACCTCCTGCGGATACATTGGTAATAAAATGACGCCTAATATGAGCAACAAATAACAGGCATAGTGCCCTCTCATTCCCAATTAAAACATACATCAACCCAAGAAAAAAACCTAGCGACAAAGACGCCGCAAAAAACAAAAAAAAAGAACAATAGCTAAAAGATTATCCAGCAACTTCGAAAAGTACAACCTCAACATTCCATCTACCAAGATGAGCTACCAAACTATCACCCACCGAGTCGCCCGGGTAGCATCACCGACACAGCACCCAAACATCTCATAAACATACAGACTACAACCACGGTAGCCTATAGTAGATTAACCGTGACTTGAAGTTGGCATTCGCAAGTTCGACAAGCAAAGAACACATGGGATGCGTTCCAATTTAGAAAGTGTAGTTTGGGCAAACGTCCTGACGTAAGACTTCAGAAGTACGTCCGTTCTCCTTTAAAAAAAAACGGGTTTGTCAATTTAACTATTAAAATAAATTTATTTTAGTATTTTATAATTTTGGTTAATATAGTTTACATAATAATATTACTTCATAATACATTCTAAAAAAAAAATATTTTAAATCTCCCGTGGCCGGTAGACTTTACCCATCTCAGAAAGACGGGTAAACTATTTCTACCCGGTCGTCTTTCACCTGTATTTACGAACAACATTTTTTTAAGGACATCATTTAGTTCAACTTTACCTTCACCATCGATTCACAAATAGTTACATGATTTTCGTTATGGTCGTACAAGCATAAATGATACCGAACGTCGGAAAGCCCAAATTAGTCAACAAACCAGAAATCGAAAGTGCGTGATATACCTAGGATAGTGCGCATCTCAAATGAGGTGTGTGCAATACTTTACACATTTCGATATAAAAAAATATCCGCGCGATAAAAGCCGCATTTGCCCACAATCGACCAAAAACACGTGTGCAATTGCCATAAACAAAATCGATTAATAGGTTTTAAACTACTTCCACATACTCTACAGACTTGGCCCAGCAACTATTAGCGGTTTATGTACATAGTTTCATCAAATAGTACAATGAATGTAGCCACGATTTAGAATCAAGCGGACGTTTGATATATAAGAAACATGTTAGAAAGTAAACGGACGTGAACTTGATTTTGTTTAGATAACAGTGCAAACATATTTTTACGTAGCCGCATTTTTTCGTGACCGATTAAGGGTAAAAACAGAAACCACGAGGCGTAAACATCGGCGTGGGGAGTAATCCCATGTTAGTTTATAATAAATGAGTGAGTAAAACACTCATGAACTGATAAAAATGTAAACGCCGCGTTGTCTTTGAACCTAATAAATGTGTGAGCATGAATATAAAATCAGCTTAAAAATGGCGTTAATAATTTATTTTAAATCCGCCATCTTGTGATTTTAATAAATAAAATATTTTTATTTAAGTTGACTAAGCAGGCGGTTTTTAAATAAATTAAATGAAAAATGTAACACAGCACAGAATAACATAGGATATCAATTAGCTACAATGCAGCAGCAGGTGCCTGAAGGACACAGAAGCAGGTAGATGGACGATCCCTGCCCTAGACTTATTGTCATTAAAATTTTTCATGGATATTATAGAGACTCAACATCAAAATGTTTTTTAAATACATTATATTTTAAATCAAAGTAAAACTTCTGTTATTTTTGTATATCGTAATTTCTGTTTGTTGTATTTTAAAATAGAATTAATTGATTCCGTATTTCGTGTATATTGCATGCTATTTCAAACAAAAAACATGTGATATTTATATTTAGAAATTTAGCATTGCCAAAAATAAAACAATAAACAAATACGTATTTATTAATATTAACATAACATGTTCTATTACTAATTTTTATTGATATAACTAAAAAGAATCAATTCAACTTCATCAGCTCGGCGATCCAATACTCGGGAAAAAATCATACTGTACAATTTGTTCCACAGAAACAATAGAAAATACTTTAACTATTACTAATTCCGAGTTATAAGCTAGCAAGTATTCATAAAGCACGTCTTTATAATATTAATCATTGAATGGTATGTATGTATATTCGGCCATGACCAATATCCGGACAAAATGTTCGTAAACAAACTTGTAATTAACAATGCTGTATCAGGTACATAAAAAATAAATCTTCTACTTTAATTTATTTATTATTCATTTGATTAAATATTGCATCCACACATAGCGGGTACGCAAAACGCATCAAGTAAGCAAACATTATTAGTTCATTGTTGTTTTAATATTTAAAAAGCACGGACAAGAAAACTTTCTATAAACTGAACTGACAACAACAACAAAAAATGATTGGCGGTGTGCTTCTAAATTGCAATACACCGTTAGGTAGTTACTAAGGAAATATTAGTTAACATAGAGTTAAGTAGACTAGTGCTACCATTTAAATTTAAAGAAACATATCAGAAAAAGCAAGCAAGCACGAGCACATACAATGAAATTATGATGAATGGCATTAGACGAGTGACATCAAATTGTTGGCGTTAGTTTTTAATTTATTATAATTACCTAAGACATATTTGACGTTTAATTAGTTAAAACATATCAAATATATACATTTCTTTGAAACCTACCAAATTGGCAATTGTAAACCATCAACCAACTTTAGTTAGTTTTCTAAAAAAATCCATTGCTGCTGTAGCTGACAATGCCACTGAAAAACCAGCAATTAGACCTATCTCTAGCGAGCATACTCAAAGCCATAAATTTGTTTGTTGAGAAAATCAGCTAGTCCCATCAATTTGCAAGTCGCTTGTTTAGCACAAACAACCCAAATCATCAAAGAACATCTATAACGACATGCAAAAAAGCATCCCAAGGCTCCTCTACCGTTAAGAAGGCCTCTGATGTTTCGTATACGCTCCGCCGTATACTAATGCATTTCCACTCTAGCATCACTCTGTCCAAGCCAAAAAGTCTCGACAGCAATATCGCTTATCAAAACGCCAAGAAAAAGTCTTGAAACAGTATTGCGCAGTGCACTAGCAATCGCCGCTACAGCTAGAAATCGTAATCACCACTACAAGAAAACAAGAGTTGTCTCTTTTTTCCCAAAATATTTCTTTTAATTTGTTTCTCCTTTTTATATACACAACTGAACATAGATCAAGACAGACCCAGAACTAATCATCCCCAAACGCAACATAAAGTACCAGAAAACAAACAAAAATTTTACAACTGTTAAATAACAAGAACCGTCAGAGAGTTTCTGCAGAATCAAGCAAACAAACTCACTACTTGAATACCAAATGGTAGAAACCGCAAAACCAAAATGTCACCCGCATCCAAAAACTAGAAAAAGAGAGAAAAACTTACAACCCCAGCCAATGCTCAATCTAATACTTCTTTTACAACACCTGCCAGGAAGTGACAAAAATGCCCCGCCAGCTAGAACCAATTCAGAACAAGCTGGACAATCCCGTAGTAAAAGAAGAACAGCCAAACTCCAGAAAAAGCTTAGAAATCCAAGGGCGTTGAGCCCAGATAGCAGCATATATGAACAGTTAAAAAAAAAACCTTTATGATTCCAGCACACAACCGATTAGGACAATGCCAAACACGGAAAAAAAACGTCGAGGCCAACAAATGCCAAAAGAAGAACAAGGATGCAAGTCGACCAAACCAGACCAACAATTGATCACAGATCCCTAGCAAGGTAGGTCGCTTGCAAAAGCCAGTATCAAAAAATAAAAAAAGATCAGGTATGACAACGAATCCAAAAGAATCATACTTTAACAACAAGACTTTTGGGCAGAGATGGCAAAACCCCAGCCATCCCCCCAGATAGAAAAACCCATCCCAAAGCCACCAAACCCAAAGAACAATGTAACCATAAGTCATTTGCCACAAAAACTCCGCAAAGAATCAGACTACCGTGGCCACCTACCCAAATACGACCTCCATTTAAGACTTTTCCAGTTCGCCGTCAGCCAGGTGATACCATTAACTTGCTATTTAGAGGCAAATTAAAATGTGTAATAGTGTATTATACATTTGAATGTATGCAATGATCAATGCACAACTATGTTCAAGAAATAGTAGTGTAGAAAAAAGTAAGCATTCTTTCAAATTCTCTGATAACCCTTTTTTTCTCTCTTAAAGCTATGTTGACAAGTAAAAACCTTTGTTTGACGCACAACATCCTTGCTCGCTTAGTGTGGATGTAGCTTAAATCACAAACAAGTGAGCATTCTATATAGTGCTCGCTTGATTTGTGGAATTAATAAGAACATAAAATTGATCGCGCAAGATAAACTAATTTCATTCACTTCAGGCAGTATCCTCAATTTGATGGTCTTTTTTTGTTTAAATTTAAGTGCTTTACATCACACTGTTTCGCAAAGAAATTTTTAAATACTCATCTAAAGGCGTTAATAAACACATTTTCGTATTGCTTTCTAAAAAATATTACATTTGAATCAGCAAACTATTAAATAATATATTTTGAAGAACAAAATCACGAACATATAATATTGACCAAGACCACAGATACAAGAAAAATTGCACCCGACGAGTAATCAAGGAAGTTTTAAGTTCTCGGATTAGTTGCTTTGCGGAATCTTCCGCCGGTATAGAAACTAGACCTAATTCATGTGCATTTGTTTGAAACTAATCAAATACGTTTCCCAAACAGAGTTTAAATTAATTTAGTTATACATAGTAGAGTATCGTAATTATTTTATACAATTACTGCATTAATCAGATGCAAATGCAATTGAAGAAAAAAACGCAATTTACACGTTTGTATCCAATTACCGGAACCGATAGTTTTTGTTAAGAGAGACTAGAGTATTATTATAATATGCCACATAGAATTTTAAAAAATACGTTATTTATTACATCCTAGTAATAAAATAATAAATTTTTCTTAAAATTATTTAAAATACAGACTAAACGATGTTTTTCAATAAATAATGTTTTATACATGCATTCATAATTCATTTAAAACTAAAGTTAGCTAAGTTGGTTATTTACTTTTATATTTACTGAATTAAGCTCATGAATATATAATAGCAGTAGCAACCAACAATAACAATAAACATGAATATTAATTAGATGTAAATGGCTCTATGAAAATACAAACATAACTAATGCAAAATAGTAAACAATAATTTTTGTTTGATATTTTAAATTACTAAATATTGTAATAATATATTCATTAATTTCTATGAATATTTGATTATATTTGAAGTAACATTATTACTTCAAATAAACAACAAATGAAACAAATTGATGAATAGAATTAATTTAAATAACACGTTTGTAAATATGTTTTTAAACAATTAAATGTAGATAATAAAATTAGACTAAACCATTGTCCATTTTTTAGACAATATTTAATTAATAAATAAATGAAAGGAATGTAAAATCTGTACACATTTTTTTATAATATTCAATATTGCCATCAAAAGAGCAAAATGTAACGTTATTGTTTTTAATTAGTGGATGTTTTTATTATTATTAATCTCGGCAAAAAAGAGCAAAAAAAGCAATAATAAAATGTATAATTAAGCAAGGAAGCATGTAATTCTAATAATGTTACATGTTGAGTGGTGGAATGGAATTTTTGTAATATGTGGTCTGAGAGGGTGGAGGTTTTAATATATTTATTAATTTTGTTATGTTCATTGTATATAATTTGATTTGTAGATTAGAAATTGAACGAGTTGCATTGTATGTAAATAATGTGGTGTCCTGTCAGTGAGTTTATTATTGTTTTGTGATATGTAAAAATTGATTGAAAAAGGGGGATTATTGAGGAATAAGAAAGGATATTATAAGATGTTACGTTGGCGCTGTCGAAACTCACCTTACATCGATAGAACGTTGAAGAATTTGAGTTATTGTACGGAGGTCATTATATATACAGCATCCCAGTAAAAGCAAACAATAACATTTGCCAAGTATCGGACACAGAAAACACTGAAACGGGACCGCTGTTTTGTCACTACTGATAAATAATAACTAGTCTAATATCCGATACGATTCCCGATAACTTCCAACATCATCTTCCTTTTACAATTACAAAACATAGCCCGAGTTACGATCGGTGTCTACTACACTACGAGTGTTTCACATACTCCATTTTGAAATGATCTATAAAGAATGTTGTATAGCGAGCAATCCGTCGCCTTTTCACGCACTTCGCCCACTGCTGGACATCTCCGGCATCGTTTGGCGATACACTTCTGTCACTATTATCACAATAATAACGTTTTAATTAGGTGTGTCTTTGTAAATGATGAATATAGAAGAACTAAAATCACGTCGATGCAGCTATCACCTAACAACTATGTACTTAGCTTCAGAAACCTTGCTTCGTTTTCATCTTCATCCACAAGATGGAGCCACACGGGGCACATTGCCACTCATCGAACATGGCCTCTAAGTACCGCCCATTCTAAGTTTCGTTCACATAACAATAAAGCATTTTTAAGTTTCATTCATAACACAAATATCCAAAAAAAATTATATTTCTTATCACGAGTTAATTTTTTACATATTATTCAAAATAAAATGTATTAATTTAAAATATCACAGTAAGGACCAAATTAAAGACCAATTTATTCACCTTTTAGTAGTGCTTAATAGCATTACTAATAAGGTTGTAATGAGTAAAAGTCTATTCAGTTTTTTTTTTAATCTCAAAACGTGAAATTTAGGAATTACTTAATGTTACATCAACATAAAAATACCCTTAAATTTCAACGAGTGAAACCACACTTGCTGAAACTGTCACAGTGAAGACGTGATTTAAGCAGTTCGTGAACATTATCCTTAATTATTTGCGGCTTATACATATTTTCGGGACATACTAAATTTGAAAGTTTACTCCATGTGTCGACATTCCGGTTAAAAAATTGACCAAGTTGAGCGTACCTCATTCAGATATTGTTTCAAAGTCTTTGTTTATAAATGCTACACATTCTAACCTAAAAACTTCAAGACGCTCTACCATATTTGTCAATATGACCTTTTAAAAGTATAAAGTATGAAGAGTGCTATCATCTGTAAAACTATAAATAGGACTTTTGATTAAAGCAGAACCTTAAGGAACACCAGCATTTATAATTTTGGGATGACAGTTAAAACCAAAAATTCTAACTATAATATTTCTATTGTCAAAAAACTATCAAATGCTACTACAAGGTTTTTTCCATGCTTGTCTAAGGTAGAATTCTATTTGTGACTAACGTAAGTCAGAAAATCTGTTGTCAAACGTTTTGATCAAAACCCTTATTGAGTATCTGTGAGAGTTATTTTGTTCTAAAAACTTGACAAAAATGCAATTGCTCTATAATTTCAATAAGACTTGCCCTTTTTAGGTAAAGTTTAAACATTAGCAATTTGTATAATAAAACAAAATTAAAGCTAATTTATTTGCAAATGTTTTAAGAACAATAAAATTTTATCTACACCTGGTGTCTTTCTGGTAAGAAGATATCTTTGACAAACCAAAAAAAAAACATTATATTAACACTAGCTGGCATTGTAGATACAACAATGGGAAGATTTAAAATATTAGTTAGATGGAAATTGGTTTGCAAAAATATTTATTTTTTTCCTTGATTAGTAACTTTGTTTTGATAATTTTGAAGAGGAAATATTTAAGATTTTAAACTACTTTGCGGAGAAATTCTAGTAACTTTGTTTCTGTCAATCCCATTATTTTCAGATTGTGTTAGATTGTCACAAAGTCTTGTTTATAATCTTGATTAGTCTGGTCGGAACAACTACTGATGTATTTGTTAAATGCTTTTTGCTTCTTATTAACTGCATGTTTTGTCTGAATTGAAAACAGGTACTTCAGAGTAGTTGTTGTAATTTCTATTGTATAGATTAAAAGTTGCAGATCTATTTTGGTTCACCAAAAAGTCTATCACAAAAAAATCATGTGAGTTGCTGAATAAGTTAAGTAAGATTATAAGAAGCAGCAAAAATCATAGCTTGTTGTTCAGATATTGTTGTAATCTCCTAAAACAGTTATTTCAACTTTTTTTATGATTACCTTAAAGAAGCTTGTAAAAACTTTCAAAAAAGTACAAAGAAGTTTGAAACTGTTTTATTTAAAAAACGGTATTCATAAATAAATAAAAAATACCTTATTTTATACTCGGCAAAATCCAGCAAGCACTGTTCTATTTAACCGATTTAAAGAAACATACAAAATTCTTTTCAACAAAAAACATATTCTAAACAGTAATACAGGTATTACAAAATAGTCTTATCGTGAGGATTTAATTATGCTATTACATATGCTATTATAACTAATCTATAAATTTCTTACGTTTTCAATCTAGAATATACTTATTGTTGGTAGATGTTAGCACAAACACAATGTTGATCAGCAAATGAGTGTTCAAGATGATAATCGGAATCTACTAGATTAAAGCGATCTGGATTGTTTACTTTACTTTTAATTTAAAAACATGAGGTTCTCAATGTTCAAGATTCTAATAAACAGAATTTAATTTTTTATACTACAAATATTAGAGAAATTAATTTTTAAGCCACACAATAAGTTTTGGTTTTACTCAATTTGTTTGTAGAACAGACTAGACTTTGTTCCACCAATTTGATCGTATCATAAGCCTTGTTCGACCTTGTAGGTAGGCTGATCTTTGTACTCATTAGACTTAGTCCAAGCATCTAATAAAACTCTCGCGTTAGTAGACGTTTGATAACTCGTTCCAAATCTACAGCCTCTGCTCGCACATCTAAATAAATGACTGTTTTACGTTAATTATAATTAATATTTTGTTCTATCATCTTCTACAATAATCACAATTTTAATTATTTTTTAAGTTCTAAAACATTTTACGCAGTTTATTAAGTCTGAAGAATTTACACTGTATATACTCTATGGCGCTTGTTAAAAATATCTTACAACATCTGTCTTGCTTCTTTTATGTTTTAGTTTCTATCAAGTTTTTATGGCGTCTGTTTAAAATCTATAGTATGATACAGAAGTTTCCTGCTACAATAAATTTTAAAATTGTGTATTCTTGAAAGTACAATAAAATTGTAAAACGTTTAAGTAGTGTTAACAGTGGGTTTTGTTAGCATTGTTTATAATAATTAATGTATTGTATACGTTGTTATTTACGTACAGGTAGTATCTGAGAATGTGTTGAGATTGTTCACACATAGACCAACTAAGTCTTCAATGTGTCTACAATGAGGTCATTAAGGTACTTCACAACTGTCTAATGTTATTCACATATAGGCCAAAGAGGGTCCTTGAAAGTGTATAAAACAAAGACAGTTGTAGCATGATAGGTACGCTACAAAACTGAGGTTGTACTAGGCTGTAAAAGATTATTATTTATATACTTTAAACTTTGGGGTTGCGTGTTAACAACCATTGAGAGCATTGTGCATTAGTATATGAACCCTTAAGATTGCACAATAACTGCAAAATATTGTAAAACTTACAATGGCCTGTTGGACCTTGAAGTTGTATGCAGAGAACTGAACCTGTCATTCGAGACCGGAATTTTGACACTCAAAGCCGGCATTTAAAGCAAAAATTCTGGCTTCAAGTAAACAAATAAAGTTTTTAAAGAATAGTGTCCTTGCGACCCAAAATAAGCTAAAGCTAAATCTAGCTTTCGAGGACTGGTGACTTCGCAAACCAAAACTCCTGCCCTGGGACCAATATATTTCATCTTTTTAAAACTGCTAATCTTGCCGACCTGGCGGTAGGTATATAAACCGTAATATTATATAGCTTGTTTTAAATCTAATTATTCCGCACGTAAAACAGCCTCTCATTCGGATGTGCGGGCAGAAGCTGTAGGTTTGAAACATGTCATCAAAGAGACTACTAACGCAAGAGTTTCATTAGATGTTTGGAATGAGTGTAATGAGTACAAAACTCAGTCTACCGTAGAGTGTGAAGCAAGTGGCACTAACCCTCAAGGCAAACCGCCCAAAGATCAAACACGGCTTACAATACGATTAAATTGACGGAACAAGGCCTCGCCACTTTCACTAATCAATTTAATCAACCAAACACTAACACGTAAAAGTTAATTTCTTTAATATTTGTAGTCTAAAAAAAAAAATAAATTCTGAAAAACTCATATCCTCTTTTTAACTAAAACCAAAGTAAATAATCAAATAGCTTTAATCTAGTAGATTCTAATTTTTATCTTAAACATTGATTTGCTGATAGCAACAAGGTGTTTCTGCCTACATCCATAAACAACAAGCATATTCTAGACTAACGACGTACAAAATTCAAGGCATTGGTTATAATAGCCTTTTTCTTAAACTAAATCTTTCCGATAAAACTATTTTTGTAATTGGCATATACCGTTCTCCAAATAAGGCAACTCCAAACTTTTTTGATGATCTTTCAAAAAGTATCAACAAGCTTTTGAAAGGAAATTATAATATACAAAATACTGAACGGTTAAGTCACTCATCTTTTACGACAATATCCGGACAACAAACTATGATTTTTGCTGCTTTTCATAATATTACCCAATTTATTCAGCAAACCACATATTTTCCTCGTGAAGGATTTCTTGGCAAAACAAGATTATTAAATTTGTATCTTTCAACTATTCCAGAGATTACAACTACTGTTGAGGCTGCTTTAGAAAATTCTGATCATTCACTTATTACTCATGTTGTTGAAACTTCTCTTCCTATTACTACCAAACCTAAACTGCGCCTTATCTATCATTATTCCAAGATAAACATAGTAAAAATGAAAGAATTTCTAAATAATTTTAATTTTAATACTCATTGCTTATGTTCTAAAGAACAACATATTGCAGCAAACAATCTACAAAAACTATCCAGAATGTCATCAAAAAAATTGTTCCATTCTCTGTTATTTAACCAAAACAAAAGTACTTCTTGATTAAGACAAAACAGGCAGCTAATAAGAAGCAAAAAGGATTTAAAAAACACATCAATATACGTTCCAAACAGACTAAACATGATTATAAAAAACCTTGTAAACATTGTGATCTAACACAATCTGAAAAAAATAAGATTGACAGAAACAAAGCTAATCAAATTACTCAGCTTTCTACAAACAACAAAAAAATTTATAAAACAATAAATTCATTGCAAAGTAGTACAGAATCTTCAATATTCCCCTTTTCAAAATAATCAAAATAATCTAGTTACTAATTCAAAAGAAAAAGCAGATATTTTTGCAAACCAATTTGCATCTAACTCTTCTATTATAAATCCTTCTATTACTGTACCTACAATGCCGGCTAATAGTAATACAATACGTCCAATTCATTTTAGGTAACAGGTTGTTAAAAGATATTTTCTTAAATTAAATACGAAAAAGGCATCAGGTATAGATAAAATTTTACCTGTTATTTTTAAAACATTTGCAAATAAATTAGCTCCTATTTTGACAAAAATACTTGCCTTTATACAAAAAAAACATTCCCAAATTGTTGGAAAATTGCAAATGTTCAACAACTATGCCTAAAATAAGAGACGAGTCTGATTCTTCAATTTATAGACTAATTGTATTATTATCCAATCTGCAAAAAGAAAAAAATTAACTTCCACATTGTCAAGTTCTTAGAACAAAATAACTTCATCTCAGCTACTCAATATAGATTTCGATCAAAACGTTCGACAACAGATCTTCTTATTTTACTTATGTTAGTCACAAACAAAATTCTACTTTAGACAAACATGAAGAAAATCTTGCAGTAACTCTAAACATTTCCAATGCATTTAATAAGGTATGGCATCCTAATCTTATGAACAAACCCCATTGAATAGATCTTGATCATAAATCTGTAAATCTTATCAAAAGTTTTTTTGACAATAAAAAAATTATAATTAAAATTGATGGTTTTAACTCTGACCCCAAAATCATAAATGCTGATGTTCCTCCAGGTTCTGCTTTATTGCCAACTTTATTTTTAATTTACATTAATAAACTTCTTCAAATAACTAAAAGTTCTACTCATAGCTTTGCAGATGATAGCACTCTTCATACTTTCCAGAGACCATATCGACAAATATTCTTCTCTGGAACGACCATGTTCTTAATATAGCTTCAAACGTATCTAGAAAACTAAGATTTCTTATATTCGTATTGTATTAAATATTGATCTCAAGTATTTCTATACATCCAAAAGAACACTATCTCTTCTTAATTCTATTCAAAAACTAAGCTATTCGGATGATTGGAGATCCAAAATTGACTAATGATTTAGATACTTTACAACACCGGCGTAATGATGCAAATATTTGCTTTTTCTCTAGATATTTCGACATTGTACAAAAGAAATACAAAACATATTGCCATCTAAACAAATATTTACTCGCAACACAAGGCTTGCTAGAAATTCTAACAAATATTCACTGACAGTTCAGAGATGTAGAACCATAACCTTTACGAGAGATGTTTTAACCGCACCAACACATGGAATAAACTTCCACATTCAGTATTTCCCAAAACTTATAAGCAGCAAATATTCAACGTCTTCATAGACTGCTTAAATTTAATCTTAAATGTAATAGTTTAATCAAGTGTGCTTTCACTCTTTGAAATTCAAATGTATTTTTATGTTGTTGTGACATATTAAGTAATTCATAAATACCACGTTATAAAATTAAAAAAAAAAGAAAAAAGTATCCCTTGTGATTGTGTTCATTATGTGACTGGCATCATGGCATTAAAGTAACTTTTGCACAGTAAAGTGATTCGGTTAATGAATTTTGTAGTAGATGGGTAGATTAACGTTCTTTGTGTCAGTTAAAAAATAAATAAATTTTCATAACTGAGCGTAACAGTAGTTTGTAGCCAATTAAAGTAATAGTCTAACTATATATTTTTTTGTTTTAATTGTTAGCAAAAGAATTGATTATTGGCTGTTGATAAAATAACTAGGCCACGTCAAACAATGATATTAAGCGATGTTGCTATACTTTGCTCCCTCAATCACAATCTAATAAAACTACTCAAAAATCATTTCTAGCTCAAAACCAAAAATTATTTCAAACTAAAATAAAATAACCTAAATGAAATACTGAAAAATTTATAACACCTAATTCATTTTTTTTAATTCTCATCAAAATTTTTGATCAAAAAAACTTATTTCTTCCAGTAGAAAGTTGTGTGACAAATAGCAATATTATATACTTAAAGTTTAAAAAAGTTAACTACTTTGAAATAGTTAACGTACAACTTTGAAATTAATTGGAAATAGTATATGTATTATTAATGAGTTACATCTTCACGTACTCTTGTTCATTTATCAACCCTTCCTGGCATGCAAAAATCTCTAATGCATATTGAAGCAGCTTGTCTCAGTCTTTCTAAAGCCAGATTCAGTTTATCTAAAGTGTTTGGAATACGCGGTAAACTGTGCAGTTCATCATATCCCAGACATATTCTATAATGTTCAAGTCGGGTGATCTTGATGGCCAATGAAAATGATTAATTTTGTTTTGTTCTAAAAAATCTGTAGTTTCGTTAGCAGTATTAGTTTGCGCATTATCTTGTTGGAAAACCGGCCTTGAATGAATGGAAGTAGAAAAAGTTTCTTGGCTGTATCAATGTGACTAAAATAAATATTGAAGAGAACCTCCCTTTGTAACATATTGCTCCCATACCATTACTGCAGGAGTTAATGTCATGTGATAACGTTGAAGAAATTGTAAATGTTGTCTAACCCTAACGTCCGGCAAAATGCCATTAACAAATTCAAAATTTGTTGCTGAAAACAGTTTTTGCCCAATTATCACCCCAGTCTTGTCTGTCCTGGTACTAACGCAGCCTGTTGATATTATGCTGAATTATCAAATAAAGACATAAGGACAATAAGAGCGTAATCCAAAAAAGCATATTTTCCTATAACTGGTGCTTATACAGTCTCTATGAGCAATTGCTTTTACACTATTTATTGCAATTGCTCATGTTTTACCTGCCGCATCTCAAATGGCACTTCCTAAAAGTATATTTCTACAACAAGCTTCGAGGCTTTTTTTCTGCCAATCTCTCCAAATTCGACTTACACTGGCGTGTAGTCAACCAACACGTCAATTAATTTTATGGAATCCTAAACTAAAACTCATATACTCCAATAATTCGTTCTCTTCCAAATGATGTAATTTGGTAAATATTTGCACGTCTTTGCACTCGCAGCACTCGTTAAGATCAAACAAAAAATTAAATAAAGTAACAAAAACAAACTTTTAAACATAAAAGAGATAAATCGAGATCATTTCTTTTAGAAGTTACAAATAGCCTTCAAAGTTTATTCATTTGTATGTCAACATATACCATCAATTTTCAATAAATGTCAGAACTTTATATCAGAATGGATATTTTTTTGAAACGCAGATTATAAGCTATAGAATAAAGCTTATCCCGCACTAGCCAAAAACCCTCTACTCAAAAAACTTAAAAACAATGTAAAGCTTTCAGTACTACAAAGAACTTTGTAAACATTTTAGTAAGTTATAGATTGTTTTTAAATAAGTGTCAAAAAATAAAACCTTCTTAAGTACATACTTCAAAATTATTTTAACAACTGAGTAAAGTTTAAAAAATAGTTAATAAAATACGAAAACCAACATAAAAATATTAAAATAAAATTGGCGTTTTTATACTCTATCGACCTCACCAACCTGGTTGGAATGCGGAAGCGGTTAAAGCGTTGAACAAATTCACAAAGAATATACGGTAGAGTAGGATTTGAACTCACAACATGAAAGGCAAGCAACTAATCCACGGTGCCGCTTAAAAATATCAAATAAGTGCGTAGATTCTAGAATGTCTTTGAAGCAGAAATCCTAGAACGTTTTAAAAATTTCTGGTATCTGTTGAAGTACTTTAAATATAGAATGTCTAAAACTAGGATATACACCTATTAAAAAGCTATAAGAAATTTAATGAGTTGTAGAACATACATTCGCATCCTCAAAACTACATTACTAAAAATTAAAACATTCAAAATTTACAAAAAATCCATTTAAACTAAACTTAAAACTTTTTTTTTTGACTTTCCAAATTACTAAACAAAATATAATTTAATAAACTAATTACCTTTTTGAGTACCAAATCTAGTAGGAAATTAGTCATAAAATGTCCATTGTGCTTTCAAAAACCTGCTGGAAAATTCTATATGTAGTCTCAGAGTGCTGAAAAAAGTATATTAGAAAAAAATAGTGATTTTTGAGAAGACTAGAAGTAAACGTAAGAAAGATACTAAGAATGATATTCAGACCCTCGCAAGAGAACGGAACGTAACAATTATAAATAAAGATCTTACAATATCTGACTAAAGTATTCTTAACATGATCAATTTTAACTCTAAAAAACTAAACTTCTTACTGTTTTGAAGTCAAAATATTAAACTAAGCAACGAATCCAAATCTTCCTCAATTTGTCTTCTTGAGGTTCCAAAGTATCTTATAACTCATATTTCTTAACAGAAGCAAACACTTTTTATGTTTATATTGTTCCCAAGTATGAACTACAAAAACGAGCTAGCAGATTCATTACTGATCCAAAACTTGAATACTTTAAAACATTGGAGTAATGTTGCAAATCTTTACATTTTTTATAGATATTTCTAAACAAATATTTACTCATACAAGGCTTGCTAAGAATTCTAAAATTATTATAAATATAAATAATAAACATTTTCAAAACAAAAAAAAAACTGAAATGAAATAATACCCAGCAATAAAAGAAAAATGGCGAACGGAAAGTAGGATGGCAAATAATACAAGAGAATAAAATAGTAGGAATTCATAATTCAGCTTAATTGTTGAGGCAAAAAGAAAAACATGATTGCAGTGTACAGAAGATCAAAAAGAATCAAAACAATACTGCAAAATATAATAACAGAGACAGTTTCTCTCTGTTCAATAGTAGAAAAGAAAAATAGTGAAGCAGAGACAAACAAAAAAGAACCAAAAGACATTAAACAAAAATTTGGAAAAAATGAAGGTTATATACCTACATAGAAACAAATAAACAGTTCGTAATTGATTATATAATAGTGAATAAAAAAGCATGGTAAGCTATAAAAAATATAAGCCAAAGGAAAGAATGAAACCAGACCATCAACCACAAAGTTATAAAGAGAAACAAATAGTAACCATTGTATTGTGGAAACAAGAGAATGTAGAATCTATAAAAAAATTAATAAAATAAACTGAAAAAAGTGAACGAATAATAACAGATGGAAGAGAACTTAAGGATAGCACATGTGGAATTGGATTGTGATCAGTTTACAAAAAAAGTATGGATGCTCGCAAATGCAGATCCCATGCATCTGTCTAGTAAGATTTTTCAGAAATAAACAGTTACTAGTGAATGTAGAAAAAACAAATATTATGATTTAGAAATGCATTTAAATATTTAGGGTATGTTTTTGATACAACTCAACGAGAATGAACAAATAAAAGAGATGACATAAAACAAAACAAACAAATTTAAAAGTATGAATATAAAGTTGATGCTGTTCAACAGATTAGCAAGACGTGATGCTGTATGAAGCAGAAATATGGTGATGAAGGAAATAAGAAAAACTAGTTGCTATACCTATGATTAAATAGAGAAACAGCATATACTAGAGGAAGTAAAAGATAAAATAAAAGTCGTGCAAATGAAAACAATATAGAGAATATATGGCTAACATATGCTGAAAGAATACAGTGAGATGAGAGATAAATAAATAGGAAGAAATGATGACAAACAACAAAAAGTAATTCAAAATTAGTTGACAAGTGCTACGTATTACCTTCCGATTTTCAGATTAACAATCATTGTAAACTCTCTTAGTTTTAAAAGCAAGTTGTATTACAGGCAATTTCCAAGTTGCCATAACATCTGCTCACCTAATTCTTCTATTCTATAACTACACTAATTTAGTAAAAACAGAACTATATTATACTCCTGAACAAAACATTTATTAAATTAACATTCTTAACATAGAATAATTTAAACATACATATTATATACGGAATGTAATAGTTATATTGCTTTGCCTAAACAAATTTTACAATTCTTAACATATATAATAATCTCACTTTTATTCTTTATCACTTCTATTGGCAGTTAATGAAATGCTGCTTGCCAATCAAATAGTTATCATTAACCCGTAAAATTCAATATTTAATCATTCTATAATTCCTGCAACATTTATTATAAACAATATGTAATAAAATTTAATCATTTAGTGAATATATCAAAAATAAATTGTTGTATGTCAAATGTATAAATTACTATATTTGATTTTAATGAAAACTAGTTTTATAAAATTAACGTCTTCTGGCGGTTTGGCAACTCACGAACTGAAACCGAGCTAAATTATAGTAGAGTGCAAAAGTAGCTAAGGCCAAGGCCAAATACATGACTTAAAAAAAACTGCAGCTAGTCTGAGAACATAGATTTGAATTTACTTTTTACATTAGATAACTGTTTATATAATGAAGGAACTCGTATGTTGAGTCACTATTGCACTCAATTATAAATTTTTAAATTTATTATCTTCATAAAGATTAAGATTTTATTTTGCAAAAACTTATGTCTAGAATGATTGTCAACTCTCATTTTCATTAAAATATCAAATTTAATGAAAACAAACCTAAGCTATTAAATAAATAATTTAACCTGTATGATAATAAAACAATTCAACTTCATAAACTCAAATATTGTGAAACTCATTAAAAAAACCCTTTCGGTAGTATCAATTATTGAAATAAAAATGATTAATAAAGCTGAATGGTGTTATTGTCAAAATATCTAATATAAACAAATTTAACAATCTTCAAACTTCTCCAAATTTTTATAATCATAGTCAACCTTTGTACGTTTAGGTGGATTTAATTCTACAGCTTCTGTAACATAAATTTTCTTGTTTTCTTTATCTTCGTCCTCTATTTCTTCTTCATTGTTCTTCCTTTTTATTGGTTTGCTACTTTCAGGATCAATAACAGTTGAGCTTGATCCTTCCTGTTGTTCATCGTTCATGGTATCTTTTAAAAACATAGTTACAGATTTTTGCCACTCTGGTGCTTCAAGTACTTTTATTTCTGATTTATCTTCTTCTACGCTTTCACGTCTTTGCACGAATTCTCTAACTTGATTTTTAGTAGGCAAAATATTTTCCGCACTAAAGAAGTTTGAGATAGGCTTCTGCCATTTTGGAATTGGTCTTTCTGCCATTTTATTGCCACCAATAGTTGCTAAAAATAAATATATTATAAATATGCATATAAAAACAAAACTAAAATAAATTTAACATTGAAGAGATAGTTATGAATAACTGTTCGTGTGTTTGATTTGGTTCTGAATTCACTATGATTATTATTTAGGCAACAGTCAAAAAGGATTATTTCCAGAACAGATTGCAAAAGAAAATATCCACTCTGACATAGCATGGCCCAAACTGATTGGTAAAAAACATAAAGTGATGAAAAAAAGAACATGCTGCTTTGTCAGAGTATACATATTCTATAAAATCGTTGCATCATACAGCAAGCCTTACTTAGAATATAAGGCTAAAAAAAACCTGTAAGCAAACAACTCAAAGAATCATACAATCAATCCAACCAAACTAATAAAATTTTAACCACAATGTTATGATAACTGACGCAGCAGTCAGTTCAGCATCAAGAAAGTGATATCCAGTGCTTGAAGATAATGATATCCTCGGCATCAATATAATAAAAGCTGCAATTTTGCAATCATTAAAAAAATAAGAAAACCATTTCAAATTCGGTAAATTTAATTTTGAACAACTTTTCAGATTTCTATATTAAAAATGTGTCCTAGACATCAATAGAATAAATCTTGTAATTTAAGGAAAAATGATTTAGATATTTTGTATTTTATCAAACAATATCATACCTTAACATCAATAGTCTTCATATTTTACAATTTTTAATTTGATATATTTTTATAGTAGCTTGAGCTAAAATCAACTAAAACAAAACAAAGCCATGCTCTATAAAAAGCTCATAACATTGTGCAAACAGACTGCCACCGAGACAGCAAGATGTGATATGGCACCAGGACATGAGAAGCAAGTAGTGCGTCTACTTAACCACAAGTCAACCCCAACCTGTATCCAGCACATTATTATTATTGTTATTTTGTTCTATACATATGTATGTACAGGGTCATTATAAAAGTTTGGGATTATGTAACCATCTAATGTACGTTTGTGCCGTTAAACTGTCAAAACAAAGTAAATAGTTTGGTAAACATTTTAAAAAGGCGCATTTACAGTGATTACATAATTCCAGACATTTATAGAGACCCTGTACATGACATTTGTAAAACAACTGTTTATACATCAATAAATTATACTCCAACCTGGTCCGATTAAAAGACAGTTGCTTAACAAAAAATCTAACCGTCTTGAAAATTAAGACCAAAACCTGACAACAGCCAGAACACCCCCAAAGGGCAGTTGTACCATCTACAACAAACGTGAAAAACGAGGCTCTCACTTCTGTACCAAGATGTTGCTGAATAGTTTATCTTTGAGAGTAGCATCAGAAGATTTCATTCTCAAACCCGCTTGACCCACAACTCAGACTGCAAACCAGTAACAAGATCTAACCACTGGAAATCCACACAGCAAAAAATAAAAAATGTTTGAATAGTTACCTAGCCCATGAAGCACCACCAGGACGACAACTGCTTCAAGCCCGATGGCGCCAAACCAGACACAGTAAGAGCACCCAAATGCGTGGTGCTAAACATGATAGACTTCTAAGCAGTGTTATGTTTAAAATATTTTTTTTTAAATTTTTGGTTTTAAACCAGTTTAAAATAAAAAATATTGTTTAGGCGGTTCGGTTTTAAGCAGTTTATTAATTTTATGTTATTCATCTTTGGAAAATATGAAGCAATGAACAGCATTTTAGTTTGTTTTGATTTGACAATTTTAGCAGCATACAAGCTGCAAGCAGCCGTGTTGGTAAAATAGTTCAGCTGCGTCAGCTCTTGCAAAAATAAAACATTGTTTACTTGTGGTTGCATTTTAAACAAAATAAAACATCAATATTAATTTAAAAAAACAGGTGTTGTTTTCTAGAACATTCTTTTCCAATCCTGCTTTAAAGTAATAAATCTAGGTCATATACTAAAGCCCTGACCCTGACTATGCAGCAATTATAAACATATCTGCTCATGGGAGCAAATTTGGACCTTGCAGAGCCACACTCCCGATTCCACAAGAACCCACCACAGCTGATGGAAGCTAAGAGAACCCAGTTCAGATATAATAGTGCAGATGTAGTTAGTGTTAGTTTGAGTTTTTAATTTCTCAATAACTTGATATATTTTTCTTTGACGTAACCGGGTCACTTCCTAAACTCTCATATCCTAACCTGACAACCCAAACTTTTCCCTTCGTAATCCAGAACCAATCTGTCATATATTTTGAATTCATTGAAAAGTAAGTAAAATTATTACTACTTTTTCATAAATTTGTTGTAATCTGTTTTTATCCTGTCCAGACTACCGTAGACCAAGTAATCGTATTGGTTTGTGGTAACAAACAATAGACAAATTGAATTGGAACAAAAACCCAGGACAGTGTCGGTTGGATCCCTTGTCAAAGACCGAGCGGTAAATTAATAAACCTTGTTGAGCAGAAATAACAAAACTAACAAACAGAGACGGAGCAAGAGCTGTGTTACCGTAGCTAAGGCTTGGCGGAAGACCCAAGAAACGATTTAAGGAAAAAAGCGAACATCCACCAACATCGATTGCCTCCGTTGATCCAGAGTGACAAAATTAATGAAGGATAAGAGTTAGCAGAGCTGAGGATCCGGACAACAACCTGCTTGATAAAGGACCTAAAGACAATACATGGTTTTTTATATCTAAAACTAAAAATTTACTTATATTAGATATTGTGTCGAGTAGAATAAACTATTAAAACAAAGGCTGTTTTGCATCCTTTTCCTTTAATCAGATGAGCAGAATCTTTGTTTTTTTATATTTATTTTATGTGTACTTATTTCTATTATTTTTTAATGTTGCCATACTAATGTAATTAAACTGTTTTATTAAATAAATGGTTTGGCTGCAGCAGTATTAAACTGTTTCAAGCTACTGCAAAATCAAGATTTGCATATCAACAATGATTTAATTTTTAACTGTTATTTTAGTTCCAAAATTATTTTCACAAAGCACTGTAAGTAACATATATAGTTCAGTTTCTTTTAATTAGAGTTGGTCGTTCCATTAATATATTACTAATAAAGAATCATTAAAAAAAACTTGAAAACAGTAATAAAATTAAAAACTAAATCTAAGTATTAAATTGCTACTAAATTTAGAGTAAAATTCTCTTTATTTTATTGATGTATTCCAATAATGTTTTCCACCAGTTGCTAAACAATAATGCTTAAAAGTACTATTTTAATCAAACAATACACACCAATTCTCCAGAGCAGAGATAGATAAATATAAGTTTACAATAACGCATTTCAAAGTTATTTGACAAACTTCTTACACTGCAGATTAATGGTTATGCAGCAGTACTATAATTAAGAAACAACAAAACAAAAGTAATTTTTCATGTATTTGTCAGATTTGCTAGAAGCTTTGGTGAACCAGTGTTGGGTTGATGCAATTTTTCACTAATTTGTCTAAAGTATTTGATCGTGTAAACATTGCTATTCTTATTGCTAAAATGAACAATTTAGGTTTTAATTACATTGTTAATTAATTTAACTAGTTTTTGATCTTAACTGTATTTTTAAAGCTTAATCTCATGTCTAGTGAGCCATGGAACTCTCAGTTAAATCCCACATTATTTAGTATTCTTATCAATGATATTAGTAGTTCTGAAATTGTATAGTTATTAAGAACAATGATGCTGTTAATCATTTACTATAAAAAAATTCCAAAACAGTTATTTTTCCAACTGTTCCTATTGGAAAATACACATTACACCAGTTTTTATAACTTTAAAATATTAAAAAAGCCTTTTACAAAATTTTAAAATAAAAATGATTTGTTCTCTTCAGTAGAAATATATTTTACTGTCGTTTCATATACTTTTTTGCAGTTAAAAGCATTTTCTTGTAGCCAAATATTTTTTGTCTTGTAAAACAGAACACATTTGTTCTTTAAAATTTTCTGTTGTGCAAAATCCATTAGTTTATATTATTTTATCAGGCGAATAAATCCAACAACTCATGGTGCAACTTAATGTACAATTTTAAATTCGATTCAAAATGCTTGCACAATGTTCAAACACCAGACAATTTCAACTGTCATGAGAACATAGAAACTGTCTCCAAGCAAAAATATCTCAGAATGCAGTTTATTAAATAAAACCCATGAAACCTAAACATTTTAAATTATACTCCAGAAACCAATAATTATTTATTATTACATTTGAAAAGATAAATATTGCTACTTCTAAACATTTTGTAACCACATTTTAACTGAAATTACAGCTTACGCATGTTCTAAAGTTTAAGCAAAAACACTGCACAAAATAAAAAATCTAGGTCCGGGAACCAGTTATAAAACTACCAATAGCACCATCAAATAATATAAAAAAAGTTGCATATTTGGTGTTAGCTTAAAAAGTATGCATAAAATGATTAACCAAAACAATATTTAAGTTGCATGTTGCATTAAAAAACTTATAGCCACCACTTTTAACATATCTGATGAACCAAAGCAACAAGTTTGACATACAAACACTAATTTAACAAGTTGACTGCCAAAACGTGCCACCGTTTGTTACATTTTGACTGGTCGTCAAATATCAATTTGAGTTTTAAAACTGGCATGTAATAGTGTGTACAAACTTGCAATGTGGAATAAAATTTTCTGTGTACTGCAACATCGTCGCAAAATTTCTTTGATCCAACGACATAAAACCGACAAGCAATGGGACTCTGTTGCAAGGTCATGTTATGCAACGTTGTTGTGTTACAGTACTTTGTTGTAAGTGTGTATGCACTATAAGAGTTTAATAACTAAAAAAATATTGATTTCATTTAACCACAGCCAGTTATTGTGCGGAGTCCATATAAACAAATGAATTAGGATGCTAATGATGCCAATACATAGTTGGCAGTCAATTTATACATATATATAATTTAAATCTAATAATTTTAAATATATTTTACTAACTTCTACTTTTGTGGCCCGAAGCTGATCCACCACCGCCGCCGCCTCTTCCGCTCACAGCAGCCCCTTTTGAAGATTTTCCTCCACCAGCTAGATAAATAATACAATTAATTAAATTGATCTTCTTTATAACTTTACCTTACTTTTGATGGCAGTAGCAGCAGTTCTAACCATTTTGATTATATTGGCTGGTTTCGTTGGTTTCGTTTCACTCACACCAAATTGTCTCTGACGAACTTGTTTTGAGCTGAAGAAAAATCATAGAGAAAAATTACAACACCCTAACCTCTCAACGGTTGTGAAAACCTAAATCGCGCCAATTTCAACCAGTGTTGCCAACAACCAATAAACTTCACTAGATTAAAAGCCCGCCAAATTCAAATGTAGCAACTTTTTATTTAAAAATAAATGATAAATTTTAAGTGAACTTTAATTTCAATCAAAATTCTTGAGTTTTAAATTTTGTTGTTGTTGAATGGATGATGACAGCTCCGTTGTGAAGTAAGCTGCACCCTACTTGCTCGTACGCTCGCCTCACGTACTTTGTAGCCATTACCGCCATTTTTCTTAAATAAATGTTTCATTAAACACTAGTGTGTACCCACCAGATAGGTGTGAGTACATGCCAGTGGCGGCAAAAAACTGACTTAAAAAGAGGATAGCATAAGGGTAAGAATAAAACTCTTCTCGAGCCGGAGCTCCGGCGGCTCTGTCACAGCACTCGGATTCTCTGACATACTTGCACAGAGCAGCGTAAACTTTGGAGAGTTTGTAGGCAATCTGTAGTTCCATGGAGGTTGGAAGTTCTACTTCACATTTAATTAATTTCTGCCAAAGTTTCTGTTGTTCGTGTCTAAATCTATTACATTCAAAAACAGTAGTCTAATGTACCTACTTGACTACAACAACATATAGGATTGCTTACAATGTTCAATCTAAATAAATGATAATCTACAGTGTCCTGATCTTAGCCGACTTAGTAGGCCTACTTCCGCTTTAGTATGGAACGGTGTTTTCTTTAAACCATAGAGTTGGTTGCGTTACTTTGTTTATCAAATTGTAATTTAATTCTCTTGGTCACAAAGGTTGAATCAAAAAGTTGTTGCTAAGCTTGCATCCCCTCGCACGAAGCTGGCATAGAAGTCGGTGTAATTGACACTGATATCATTACATCGCCTCGTCGGCTTGTTCGCTACCAGATAATCGTATGTGGCTCGGAACCCAACACCAATGTACCGCATAACCTTTGTTTTGCAGAAAGATTACTAGGTTTTTAATATGTGTGACCCAGATGTTAGATGCAAAATCTAAACGTGAACGGACAAATGCTTTGTAAAAAAGTAACAACGTCTCAAGGTCTCCTCCCCAATCAGTATCAGATACACACCTGAGTATATTGATTTCTTGAGCAGATGATTTTTGTAGAGCATTTGCATGCGTACTCCACAATAGTTTGTCGTCGAATGTTATCCCAAGAAATTTATAAAATGAGACACAAAGTAGAGAGGTGTTATTGATTATTAGTACCAGTAGCTGAGGTGCTATATATCTGTTGCGTGACAGATAAAATCATAGACTTGCATTTGTCTACAGATAATTCTAAATTACGGTAAAACATATTTACTACTGTTTCCGACAGTACTACATTGATGTTATGTAGTACGCTATTTGGAAATGCACCCGACGTGTATATTGCAAAATCATCAGCATATGATACTATTTTAACCGTGGGAATTGAGGGGTGGACAAGCGAATATATATATAAAAGAAAATAAAACTACCCTGAAGCAGTTCAAAGTAAGAAGTTCTAGAGTTCTCTTTTGGAGACGTTCCTGACAAATACAGCTTCTTTTCCGGGATTAATTCCATTATAATGTTTATAAAAAACAGTGACATATTTAAGTTAATCTTGACCGATTTGAGGTAAGCAATACATACGTTATGACAAACTCCTTTTATATCTAAAAAACATACACACAGAACATGTTTTAGTGCCAGAGCTGTAATCGCTGCAAAGCCTAGTGATGTTATCGTAAAAACTGAGACCTTTTCTAAAACCACAAACTCTAGGAGAAAAAATTGAGTTTATTTTGCACAATATCTCTAGTCGTATTTTGAAGATGTTTTCAAATTTGCAAAGGTTTTTTGAACACAAGAGAGAATCGCAATAGGACAAAAAGCATAAATATTTCCACCAAATAGGCTTTAATGACCCAGAGATTCGCGTATCGTAGTAGCATATCAGCAGCAGAGTCTTTCTTACCTTCCAACGCATAATGTAATCTCGTTCAGCATTGCGTAGTAAACACTTACGGAAGGATGATTTTGCCGCATCTACCAGCCAGGTCTAAAGTTCCTTGGAATTGTAATCCGACGGGTTATGTTCCCATTTTGCCAAAAAACAGATTGTGTAGGAGGACCAATTAATGTTCTTTAAATTAATAGAGTGAGAAAGATTGTTGGCAGCTGCTCGTGTATGGTTAAGATGGATTTCCGTAATAATTGGAAAATGGTTACTTCCGTATGTGTCATGCAGAGTTTCTGACCGACATCTCACCGCAACGTCCGGAGATGCTATCACCAAACTTATGACATTAAGATTTATGGTAGTCGTCATTTAATACTACTATGCCCAATGAGTCTATAACCGCTTCTAACTCTATTTTATTTCGATTGTGATGGTGGTGACCCCATAAGGGATGGTGTGCATTAAAATCACCAACAATAATAAGTGATAGCAATACCATAAAAAGATTGTAAAAAAAAGCAAAAGATTGAACAAATTGGATAGATGAAGGGATATTAAAAGATAAAGTTAAAAAAAACTAGTTAAAATAAGATAAAAAAAAACTAGTTAAAATAAGATAAAATACCACCATAACCGTCTTCTTTCATATTGTGAAAAGAACTAAAGCCAACAAACTAATTTGCACAGATTGTGACCACGTTTATGCACAAATCATGCATCAGTCGCAACAATTAGACCTTTTTGTTATATCCTGATTGGATATTCCAACTAAGAAGACGAATCGACGTCGGATCCATGGCTTGATTGTACAACTAAATTATTCAGGGACATAAAAATATTAGAAATTGATGCGTATGCATCCTTTGGGTTTTGAGTCGATTACTGTCTTATTGCCTTAATTGATGTCTCTACAAGATTTTGAATAAATCTTGCATCGACAGATGCTAACATGCTATCGGACGGATAGGCTAAAGTAGTATAAGCCGCTTCAGGGGGAAGCAAAACCTTTTTCCGGAGATCTGTTGTTGGTTCTCTTTCTTTTATGAAACTGATCTCTTGACGTTTCGCTAACAGAACCATTGCAATTTCTAGCGTAGAGATGATCGTCTGTGTTAGAGACCGGTGCCCTAACTGCCGAGAAGAAAAGTTGGCGTATCGGGAGTTGTGAGTAGATAGCAGGTTCAACTGTTGTAAAGGCAATGGGAAAGTCTCTGTCACGTTGTAGATTGGCTTGTTTGGCCAGATTGAACGACGATGCTTCATAAAAAGAGTAGCCGTGATAAGCCATTGCCTCTTTAATTTTGGTTTGTCGTGAGAACTTAAAGCAGATCCTGCTAGCTAATAAAGTTTTAATTTCGTTGGAGTAGTGGTTGCTTTTACAGTACATACAACAGGGTGAGAGCGCCGTAAGACAACTTTCCAGTTTATGCAAACTGGGGCATAAGCATTTAGGTTCGGGTCTTTTGCAGACCTTGGAGGTGTGACCATATCTCATGCAATTAACCACCTTTGATATGTATAGAGTAACTGGACGAGAGTTAAGATTTAATATAAAAGTTTTAGGCAAAATGTGACCTCAGAAAGTTATTAGTACTGTATTGGAAAGTTTAAATCAAAACCTTTCTTCATTCTGAATCTTTCTATTAAAACGTCCGGCTTTTAAAATCTGAGAATTTTTACCTCTAGCGTCAATTTCTGTTTCATCAATGTCTTTGTCTATACCGCGAATTCATTCATTGCACGATATGTGGTGTGAGGGATGTAAGCTTTGATGCTATAATTTAGCCAAAAAAGTTTTTTTTTTTAATAAATGAACACAAATTTTAATATTATTTTAGCGATGCTAAAAAATACATATACCAGTGTTGCCACCTACCAAACAATCAACTCCACTAGAAAAACCCGCCAAATTCAAATGTCGTAGCAACTTTCTATTTAAAAATGAATGATAAATAAGTTAACTTTAATTTCAATTAAAATTCTTGAATTTTACAGCTAAATCCAGTAATTTCCTCTGTATACTACCCTCCATTAACAACATTAATTTTAAAATCCGATTTTAATATCATCGATGCTAATTGCCAAAAATATACCTCCTTGATGATCTTTTCCCGCCAATTTCAATCAGTGTTGCCAACTGCTAAAAATCAACCCCACTAGATTAAAATCCCGCCAAATTCAAATGTAGCAATGTACTATTTAAAAATAAATGATAAATTTTAAGTAAACTAGCAAAATTCTCGAGTTTTATAGCTAAATCCCGTAATTTCCTCTGTTTTATTCACTTCATTAGCAACACTAATTTTAAAATCTGATTTTAATATTGTCTTAGCGATGCCAATTGCCAAAAATATACCCCCTTGACATAAGGGATCTTTTATAAAATAATAAGTTTATATATAAAACGGTATATTTGGTTTATAGCACATCTCAAAAAATATAGAAGTAACATAGGCAACATTGTTTTTTGCACAGTAATACCATCTATGATACATTACATTCATTTAACATCAATGCGCCATCTATTGGAAATCAATGAATTAGCAAATAATAAGTAAGTAGCGCACCAATATTGTAAACATTAATAAATACATATGTTCCTAATATTAAGACCCTATTAATACAAGTAAATAATTTCCCTCTTAAATATGTATTATCAAAGTTCATCAGCATTGCGCAAGTTCCATACCAACTAAAAAGAGGAACTTTCCCTTTGTTGCAAAAATATTGCAACAAAAACATTTTTATTCTATTCATTCAGTATCTTTATTCAATAAAAAAATATCAATGAAATAATACATATTTAAATACAGAATAATTGTTCTAATGCAGAGGAACAAATTTTTTATCAATTCGGGATAGCATTGTAATCGATTTATTATTAATTGGGAATGAACAAGGACGAAAAAAAATTTATATTTTTTACCTTCAAAAGATGAGTCAAAGAATCGACAATAAAATAGAATGAGCTTTATTTTTTTTTTCTTTAATCATCTATATCTGGATAATATAACAATGTATGTGGTATAGGGTAGAACACATTCACACATCGATTGATTAAAGAATCAACTTCACAAACTTAAATAAATATACATACATACATTTTAACAAAAAAAAAAAACGGAAATGAAATAATAAGATGTGTACCTTTCACATAATGGAATATAAACAAAAAAACGGGTTCATTCATTTAACAATAAGGAATGAATTTGAATGACCAAATCCAATCTATCACGTAAAAAAAAATATATATAAATATATAATATGCCAATCGGCCCTCTTTACAAAAATACTTGTGCCTCTGCAATATAAAAAAGGATTTTTTTATACATAAATTAATTTAATAGGTTCCAATTAACGAGCACAGAATGAATTTACCACTTAATTTTTTTTGTTTTTCTTTACTGCAGAAATCATTAACCACGCTAACATCTTATATTACACATTGCAAAATATTATCGGCTCTGTACAACTTGTATGCTTATTTACATATAAAAGGAAACTATTTATGGTTTATTTTATTATTTAAAATTAAATCCATTTTCCTTAATTTTTTTCTTCATATTATAACAAGAAATAAACTGAGTGTCAATATAAACTCCATTGGATACCTTAACACTGTATCAGTCTTAAAAAACATCATAAATTAAGCAAAGCCGAAGCCTTCTGAACACTCATGAATAGCCTTCAATAAATATGACCGGAGTTTATCATAAGTTTCATAGACAGGCAAATCCAGTTGATTGAAACTGAAACAAATATTTATATTATAAGTTTGTTTTTTTGTTAATTAAATTTGTTATTTTACCAAGTGTGGGCCGAAGGTAGGCGATCAGTTGAACGGTCATCTCTATGTATCTGGAACTTTTGAACACCGTTCATTCCCTCCAATGCTCCAAATCCTTGTAGGGGTACTTTCGATGTCCCAGTTACAAACTGCAAGAACTTAGCTCTGTCTGCTTGATCAAATGAGCGCAATGCTCGCCAGAACCATTGAATCTGAACATACAAAATTACAATTATTATAGATATATATTTAGATTTATTTAATAAACCAATTTTCTTTCTGGATCTAAATTATAATTTCAAAGCTTTAAGTTAAAAATTAAAATGTAAGCCTATTTAAACGCATAAAATAAAAACTCATTGGAAAGAACATGAAATGATCATAATGGTATGGCAATAAGTAAAATAAGCCAATAAATAGAACTATAAAAGATGAAAGAGCCAAATAAGAATTATATCGGATTTACTCTAGTTTGACTGATGATAGAAGCAGATCTTTGTATAATGGTAACGTAATAGCATGTAAAAAGCAAAATGATAAAATTAATAAAACATATCTTAAAACAGAAACTAAATAATAAAAAAGTAAATATGAGATTAAATGAAGTAAATAAAAAAGAGCGGCAATTGTTAAGTCTCGTTTCAAATATATATATGACGACTTGTCCTCGGTGACATGCCACACACAAATATTGTCATACCACTTACCGACATAGAGAAGTAACATACTATTTAGAACATTGTATAAAACATGAAATAACTGTGTCAAATTAGTTAGTGTATTAATTTAAAAATGTTTCTATTTTTAGCAAATAATTTGACAAAACTACTGTTCTTATCAATTTTCTAACACATTTTGTGAATCTAACAGTGTGCCATAATTGGATATTGATAAAATATTGATAAAAAAAGAACAAAATCCCATTACTAATAACTTTGATTAGAAATTTTGTTGCAAATTCATCACATCTATTTACAACAATTGTATATTAATGTACTGTATTATATTCCATGTATTTGAAATTGTGATTGAATTTAATGACAGTGATAAATTTAATTTGATGCAATTGAATTTAAAAAAAATCAAATTTTGTTAAAACCATTTGATAAAAATATATATAATAAAAAATTTTTTTTTTCATTATGTTCAATATAACAGTAATATTCACCTGTAAGGAATTAGACTGATATTTATGATATTCAGTGTTAGCCTTAAGATCCTCAATATCAACATTAGGTAGGCCAGAAATTAGCAACTCCAACTCCTGTTCATTGAAAATGGAGATCAAACATTTTGGAATAATATCATAAAATCCTTCCAAAAATGCGGTCAACCTAATAAGAAAATTTAATTTTAAGCAAAATCAAAACAAAACAATAATAATTAATACGTACTGCTGTCTTATAGCACCTGTCATCTTCATCTGACAAGACCTCCTTACATATTCCATTTTATTTTCTTCTGTAACAGGAACATTTTGTCCATTTGGTATCAGGTCACGTGTTTCAGTAACTCCAAATTCGTTAATCTCAGTACTAAACGTTAAATCACAATCAAAATTATCTATGTTATTCTCCATAAGGTAGACAAGCCCTCTGTAGAAACTGTAATCTTCACTTTCCATGTCCGTATACTTAACCGGAATGCCCAAAATATGTTTGTAGAATGAACGTGTGAAGTAACATTCCAATAACTTGTTATCGTAAATGGCTTTGGCTAAACAAAAAAAAATAAATGTTGTTGTATCAATAATTAAATCAGTTTTAATAAACAACTTACCAATGACTCGACCAACAAACTTGTAATAGCAAAGATGGTTGGGATTATAATGGCTTGCCGGGTTAATCATGTATGTTACTCTATCACCAGGAGACACCGTGAATAAAGCATACATTGGATTAAAGATGTCTCTGGAGATTATAACATACCATTCTCTTAACAAGCCACCTGCATCTTGGCCTTCCTCATCTGGAAACAATAAATTTGTTAATTATTTAGTAATTACATTTCTTAAAAAATCCAAAGTAAAATAAAAATTAAATGCTATTCAATTTAAGATAAAGCAATTCTCGGTAACTAGCCACATGAACATTTAACATGCATAAATTGTGCTCCGACTAGGCTATACCATTCATCCAACGTTTAATATACATTATCAACAAGAGTAGTAAATTGAGACTATATGCTCTCACTCTAGCTTAGAAAAGAATTAACTATGTACTGAGTATATTATTATTACTATATGACTCACCTTCAAAAACGATATAGAATCTATTCTTCCATTCCTCAGGTGAACGTCTGTATAATTCCCTGAATGAATCCTCAAAAATGTGCTCCCTGCGCACATGAACAGCAGTCTCTTCCCTCCGTAAATTCTGATCAAGACGTTCCAATTCAGTTCTAAAGTAACGTCTCTTGATATCAAAATCAAGTACTCGAGTATGATCAACTAAGACCGAGAATGGCCCATCAGCTAAATGAGCGGTAGTTTGTCTCAAAATTTGATTCAATACAGTACGGTGTTTTTCGGCAAAATTAAGGAATTTCAAGTGATCAGGTGGCACACTATTGCGACCGCTACCGTTGTCTGATGCATGCAACTCTAATGTTGTAGCAGCTGTAGCTGGACCAGCTTGAAGCGTTTCATCACGTTCTCCGGTAGTTTCGTTTGGAGTTTTCGTAGTATCATTTGAGCTAGCATCCTGTTGTGGTGAATGCACCAAGAAGAATGCTTCTACTGCAGGCTAAATATAAACAAAACAATTGTTGTAGAAATTAAGTTCAATAATACAATTTTAAGCATAATTCTGCCAATAAAGTAAATTTTATTTACCTGTAACACAAGGACGGCATGATGATCAGGAGTGTGTTCCAGTTCCAAAAGGCACTGACTTAGAGTATTCCAAAGAGGTTCCAAGTCTTCTAACTGGTCACTCAAAAGTGATAGACTTAAATGGCTATCCTCTATAAAACAATAAAATGAAATATTTCAAATATTAAATTAATTTAATATATTACCATGTAAAAATCCCTTTTTGACGATGGCTCCACGAATCTGCACAATGACACGTAGAACTCTCAAGAAAAATACTTGACTGGAAGATTTTGATGTTAATGGTGCCATTGATGGGAGTTGTAAATCACATGAAGTTTTAACTTTAGTAGATGCTGTGATAACAACATGTTCATTTGTGAATCGATTATTGAGAATTCCTTTAGAGGTGCTTGGATTTGAATCGTCCTGAGTTTTATTAGGCTTACTGGTCTTATGAGTAGTTTTCAATTCAATAAGCATATCTTGTATTTGCCCTTGTACAATCTCACCAATTCTTTTCGCTCCATTCAAAAGTAGATTCAATATGGACTTGCTCATGTCTAATGAACAGTTGGACAGATTTAATAGAAGTGTTGTCACCTCTTCCAAACCTTCTTCTGAACAACTCTTATAAGTCAATACATTGACAGCTAAGTTCAGTGCTGATTCTGGTGCAGAAACACTTTCATAATTCTGTACAAGGTTCTTATTGGCTGCGTTTGTGTCAACCTTATTTAATTCCGGCATCCCCATTGATATCACAGATAAAAGCCGTAGTAATTTATCAGTTAACTGTATACTTCCTCTAATCACATTTGATGACAGCATTCCTAGCAATTGTCCAAAGGCAGATTGCTCAAACATCTGTACAATATTATCACTGTCTGTACCCAAATTGAAATTACTATGGTTTTTATTTAAGCTCTTTCCTTTTTTCGTACTAGCTGCATCCAACTTCAATAGCATATCCCAGAAATCTGTGTTTTCCATTTTACATTTGGTAGTGGGTAGAGTTTTCGATTTTTCTTTGGTTTTTAAAGGTAATAAGAATGTAGGGAAGCTGCGAGATAATGAGGTGAACAAATCCAAAGCATTTCTGCATACAATAGGTGCTGCCTGAGGATGAATTGTCACACTTGAATTGCTTGAATTCTTCTCAGTACGCTTACCCGGAGCACGTGTCACAATGAATACATTAGCATGGCAACCAAGAGCGGCTTCCATACGTATATTCAACCAATTAGCTCCATTGCCCATGTTCTTGGCATCAGTAGTTAACTTACTACTTAATGGACCCGGTTTCGGTACTCGTTTTGGCTTATTTAAATTATCATCTGGTTTAACATGAACGCTGCGCTCAATGATTGACAGCAATGCTCTAATGACCCAATCACGTGTTGGTACATGGTAGCACAAATTTCGCAAAACACGGTGCAATCTTCCAGTGTTCAATTTTGGATCATCCACAAAAAGTAGAACTAGCAAACATGACAATGCTTCATGATCGAGTAATTGTCTACCACGTATTCTGACGTTACTTTGTGTATTATTAGTAAAGTCGGAACGCTGTGCCCATTGAGGTAACAAGTGTGCTGTGTTAAAGCGAGAACTTAAACGTCCGCGTGTTGTGTGGCGTATAATTGTTGTCAAATTAGCTTCCAAAAATCGTTCTTGTACTATTTGACGATTTCGAGCTTCCCAATCACGACGCAAATTTTGAGCTTCAGCTGCTAAATCCGGTGGTAAGGCTGACATTTGGGAATCTTCCATATCAGATAATATCTATAGAGAATAAAAAATGAATTGTAAAACATTTATTTTATTGTATAACAAAATCGATTTTTTTTTATTAGCAATAAATAAACAGAACAAAAAAGCATTTTGTGAAATTAACATTGAACTGCAAAAGTAAACGTGTCAAAATCAGAATTGTTGATTAGCTCATAAAAAATCAGCAACAATGTTGTTTAGTTGTCAAAAGTGACAGTAACAGTCCTGTGAAAATGATGTTTATTTTATAAAAGTGACAATTATCTACAACTCACAATTAGCTGTAAAAATTGTGAAGCATTGGAAAATAAACTGTCAAAAACAATGTTTGATTCTAGCCAAAAACTTTGTTTAACTGTCAACAATTAAATATCAAATTTAACTGTAAAAACATTCTGTAGTAGTCACACAAAAATTGAAATGAAAAGTGACGTTACTTATGTTTTTAAAAAAAAGTTGTTAGTCAAAAAACGTCAGTCAACATTAAATAAATCAATATCAATTGTCAAAAGTGACATTTGATAAACTGTGAGATCCAGCAATGCAACTTAAACTGTCAAACTCATTCTTCTTCTTCAACTTTGAAAAATAACATTTAACCAGTCAGAATGTTGAAAATTAGCTGTTTAATCTCAAACTTGATTTCGTTTAGCTGTCACAACAAAGTGAACGGCTATCTGTCCAACCTGACGTTTACTTATATATCAAGGTGACATTTAAAAATGTAGTTTATCTTTTTAAAGTTAACTGCTACAGTTTAACAGTGCACATAAAAAGGTAAAAACATCGTTTAGCTGTATTAATTGGGTGCGTTTTTAAAGTGCTCTTGCTGTTCGAACAATTTTTGCACGAACAACTTTTTTGTTTGTTCGTGCAGGGTAATTTAAAAACAGCATATAGCACTCAAACGTCAAAAACATGTTTTCTAAGGTTATGTTGTTTGTTTTGCTTACATGCCCAGTGTTGTCAATTAATACAATTCAAATCTGCATCAAGTAAAATATTTAAAATCTTATTATTCTAGATTCACACATATTTTGTATAAGCGCATATTTCTTGTATACCTTATATTTTTATAATGTATATAAAACCGTACCCATGTTCTGATATAACCATGATAAATATATTATTTTATTTTTGCTATGTGGCAACACTGTACATGCTCGTCATGCACCACCTCTTGACTAGGTGCGTGCAAATGTTGTTCGAACACTTGTTCGGGTTGTATTTAAAAACGCCCATTTTATTGTTCGAGTGCTCGAACCGCTGTTCGCGTCATTTAAAAACGCACCCATTAATTGTCAAAGTTTTTAACTGTTAAAAGTTGATGAACTGTCAGAACTGACATTTATCTTTTTAAAATTGTTGTTTAGCTATTACAAATAATCTATAACTATTGGAGTTTTATATAGTGTGTCCCAAGATAGATGTAAAAATGCCATTTTGTCTAGAGAATTTTTTGTTCATTATACCCAATGAAGTAGAGTAGGGTAGAAGGGGCATTAGGATGCGTGAACCCGACACACATGAACGCTGCCATTTTAGCTCATAAAAACTCGTTTGTTTACATTTGGTATCATGAATTAGGCAACTAACAATACTCCGTACATAGCACGACATCTATCATTGCATTTAACTTAAAAATAAAGAAGCGCTATATTTGAATTAATACTTTAAAAGTGATTGAATGATATAAGTTTATGGAATTTTTGTTTAGTTTATATCCGCTATTTTTTAGTAAAATATAATTTACGTTTATATAAGTTTACAATTATAATTTTGCAATATAAATTATAGTATTTTTATCTAAAAAAAACACATTTGCCAGTGTTCCTGCTTTATTATAGTTTTTCAATTTAAGAAACTATCTATAATAATGTTATTGTAGATTACTTAAACAACACAGGTATATTTTATTAATTATACAGTAATCGCATTACACATAATTACATATAATATTCTACTAATTGGATTACTCGGAAATTTCAGAGATTTACGCCCTTAATTATTTTATAATCTTTTTGAAATGTACCTGCATAGTTATTTTCTACTCGCAGACTAATATATAAGCAAGTTTATTGTAAATAATTATCATTTATCTCTAGTTAGTCTATGAGTAATATACGTAAACGTTTCGTAAATAAAAATTTTACTTAAACATGCCGCGCTTTTATTTTTATAGTTAGGTAACCCTCTTAAATTACATGTCGTTGCCCTTTCTACCCTACTCTACTTCATTGATTATACCTCTTGTTACAGCTATCGTGGGACACACTGTACATAATATCAATTGTTTGAAAAATGATCACAAAACTTTTGACTGTCCTAAAAACATTTATTTATGAATAGTTAAAATCTGGGGGTATCAATAGGTATAGCGGATATGGCCACACGTATAATTCACGAACTGCACTGACCCAGGAGCCAAACAGTGGCTCGAATAATGGTTTTATTTTATTTCCGTCAAGGTCGAACAGCTGTTTATTTAGACGCACAATTTCATGCGCCTATTCGCGTTCACTTCGATGTTTCCATAGTTTTTAGTTATTATTGTTATTAGTTTTGTAGTTTTAATTTAAGGATTGCCTCAAATGCTTTAAAATGTCACCACCAGGTATTTGCAAATATAAATGAAAAGTGTCATTTTGTAATAATATATATTATAGTTCTATAACTGATAGCAGTTATAGGACTATAATATGTATTATTATTTATTTTTACAGAATTTATATTAAAAAATTATTATTTATATTAATAGAAATTCTGTGTGGATTTGCCATTTTTAACTCTGCCGTTGTCAGTTCCCAGCCCGAAAATAAAGAGGGAAAATGGCAAGTTTTAAAAATAGCGCCTTTTATTGACGCAAACGTAACTCAGCGCCGCTAGGCGTCCGTTTTACAAACTTAATGTTTCTTCCCAGGAGCGAAGAGGCGTTAAAACTCGTGGCGAAATATTTATAGGAAATTGACTTATATTATATTGTATGATCTGTGGTTAAAACTGCCAAAGTAACTGTCAAACAATACGTTTACCTATCCCCAAATACATTAAAGAAATGCAAATTATAAACCAACTAAATATTCTTTCTCTTTCTCTCTCTCTAAACTGACATTTGATACAAAAATTAGATTGACCTAGAAGAAATTAAACTTACCATAGTTCGTAGTGATGGTTGTAAGGTTTCAAAGAATGATGCAGCATCAACAGGTTCATCTGGATTGGCCCTAGCTGCAGCCTGGCGCTGTTGTTCCAATCTTTGCTGTGTTAAAACTTCCTCTTGTAAAGAAGGTGGTAAAGCGGCCAAAAATTCTGGGCTAACTTCACTAGATCCACCTGCAACTGCTTGATCAGTAGGTGTAGTCATTGAAATTCTTTGTTGAAGTCTTAACATCCTATGTTGTTCCAAAACCTTAATAAAATAAACAATATATTAAAAAAAATCAAATCCTACATAAATTTTATATAAAAAACTTACTTCTCTTCTCATTTCTGGAGGTAATGCATCCAAGAATGATGGATCAACACCTTCTGGTATTTCTTCAGCATCAGTATTTCTGGCATTTTCACCAGATGCTGAATCACTAGAACTAGTACCAGCTTCTGCGCTAGATTCTTCTGCTGGTGTAGGAGTTTCAGAAGCAGCAGGTAGTGTAACATCGTCATTATTTTCCGTCTGGCTGGATTCTGAGGTGGTTGTTGTTGTTGATCTGGTAGTTACACTGCTATCCATAATTTGGATACGAGCTGTATTGTACATATTTCTTAATGTAGCAGCCAAACGACGTGTACTTTCATCAGGCCCAGGGTTTTCTGGTTCTTCTTCTGGCTCCTCAGTTGGATCACTTTGCTCCTCCTCACGGTTTTCGTTCATGAAAACAATTGGTTCAGGTGTTTGACCTAATGATGTTGAAGTATCGTTCATTGAATCATTGAATGTATTAAAGTTAACTAAGTCAAAGGCACTTGGAAAGCCATCGTAACTATCACTTAGTTGACTTCCTCCCTCATTACCATCTAATACAACTATAAAAGAAGTTTTTACGTGGGTATATGGATTGATTCAGGATATGACTAGGATGTTATTCAATAAAACATGCATTCAAATTATTAATTTAAATGATTTGATTAAGCTATATGAAGAATGCAATTTATTTAACCAAGTGCTTGATCAAAGTTTATATTTCCCGGTAGACTAGGTTTCAGCACATAACCTGGATATACAAACAATAACAATAAAATGAGCTTAGTTTAGCGCCATTTTATTGTATAATATATGTAAGTTAATTTTTAATTAAAAATAGAAGGAATTTTGGGGTAAACTAGTAGGAAGGTGAATGGAACGCAATGCTTCCATTTTAAAAAATATATGTGCATATTCTAATCCCCAAGTTTACAAATGAAAATGGTTGTCAATACAATGATTTTATTACCTTCAGATGGATCAGAATTGGTGCGAACCCAACTGTCTCCAGTAAAGGAGTTCCTTCTATGTGCACATGGGCCTTCATTTCTGCAACATTCTTCAGTAGGTGGAACATTAATGGGTGTAGATGAATGAATGATTATTCCATCATAATCTTCATCAAATTCTAAAAAATAAAAAAAATATCAAGAAATATTAAAACAAAGTTTTAATATGAAATTTTACCTTCATTGGTACTGGGATGTGGTGGTCTGGTACCATCCGCAGTGGCTTCAGCAACAAAGTTCTCAACATTAACATCGGTCTTAGCTTCGCCTTCAGTTTTTGATTGCTTATTCACAGTAGCAGCTCCAACTTTTTCAAATTGTTTTTTCCTCTCGCTAATCTCAATATTCCTCAATTTAATAAGATTTGGTATTAATTTGTTACTGATGAATGTAACAATATCATGTGTAGAGTCTCCATCAACAAAACGTGATTCTTCCTTCCACCAATGAAGAACGACAGGGATATGATTGATAGTAGCCATCATGCTGGGTCCAAAGAAATAACCAGTTTGATCAACAAAATCGATCTGTTCCTCAACTGATGGGAAGATGCCAAAATTGTCCATGACGACTACTCTAGCCGAATCTCGAACGTTGATTTGTCCATGAGGGAAGACGTTGTTGCCACCAATATGGATGTTTTGTCCAGCTGGTCCAAGCAATCTATAAATGAAAAATGTATTCAGTTACAACTTTATAAAGAAGAGCCTTTCTTTACCTTTGTAAAATAACTGGTGGATTAGTGTTTCGGGTATTTAGTTGTAAATATTGGTACCTTCTAGCTCGGTTAGTCCTTTGAGCTCTTGTAACAGCAGTTGTCGTATTCTCGTTGTTGTGCCTGGATACTAGCAGAGGGTGGACAGCTGGCGCTATAACATACATTATTTATTACTTTATAAATTATACATAGGCCCATACACAATTTAAATAAATGCAAGCAAGTAAGAATTAACACTAAGCAAATAGTGCAGGTGTTTATGGTAAAGCCCAGGATGACAACTGCACATGTTTCCCAACATTAGTTAAAACTTACTTGCTCAACACATAATAATAATAATAATGAATCCTTATAACAATTGTATTAAATAAATATATATTCAACATTGAAAAATTCTGACAATAATTGACACATGCACGTTAGTTTAATAACTCTTTAATTGTAAGCAGAATTTCCATAGCAATGTTTATACAATTGATATAACTTTCCATATTATCTGTGTATGAACCTGGGTTTTGTATATTAAAAAGAAATTAAATCTTAAAAATATATAAACATAAGCAAACATATATATTGATATATAAATATATAATACATACATATAAAATCATAATTGGTAAAAAAAAATCAATAGAAAATGTTACAGAAAAAGTACAGAATCGGGAATATGCACATTTACTACCAAACTTGTCACATATAATTTTATGTTTTAGAAACACATTGGATTTAATATAGAGTATTTTTTTCATATTTTAAGTAATATTTGTAAAATTTAAATTTATATACACCAAAATTGATGTTAAATGTGCAATTTTTAGGATTAACACACATTTACCGTAACATAAATAGTAAACACAAATGCAATACAGCATTCAAATGCGTCACATTATAAAATACCTGATTGATCATTGCTGTTACCAGAATCATCAAATATAGGGATAGCGAAACCGTTTTCGTTCCACCTCACCATTCGAGGGAGCGATTCATTTTCAGATTCGTGATCGGCGTACTGAATCATAACAATATCTTCGTCTCTATCCACATTCGGAGCAGCTAGTTTCGGAAATTCGATTTTATTAAATTAATTCTGAATTAATTATTCTGCTTTTTTTGGTTTAGTCTGTGATGACTAGCATTATTAACACCATTCACCCACAAGCAAATTAAATAAAAAAATTACATTAAGGTGCAATTAAAGCTAAGAGGATGCCACGTTTATAAATTTAATATGTACAAACAAAAAATAACAAAACGAATAATCACCATGTAAAAGAGTCAAACAAAAAAATTTGAATTTCAAACCAAAAATGAACTCAGTTAAAATATATTTGGCGTTGATGAATATTAAGCAGTCAAGAGCACAAGAGGCAAAATAAAAAAGCTATTGAGAAGCACTGTGTTAAATATGAATTGTATGAAAATCCTGAAATCAAAAAGTGTATGATTCTGTGATTTTTTAAATGTACCAAACCACTGAATAAATCTATTTAGGTTAGTATGAAGCTTTTGTTTATATTGCAACTTTAATTGAAGCATTTTGTAGAAAAACAGCGTTATATAAATCTTTTTTTTGAAATCATCAAATTTGAAAATTAAAAAAAACGTATAGTAGAAACTAAAACCAGATTTTTCTTATAAATAAGTAAATCTACATATATGCAAACACTTTAGTTTAATACTAGAAATATTGGTTGTAGGTTCTATATAGTGCCACGCAACTTTTAAATAAATAATTGGATTAACAGCGTTAATCGCTTAACGATTGTTTTCCGTCCAATTATGCTTTAATTAATTATATTTACTATAAACCTGATTGAAAAACAATCTGATTCATAGTGAACAAAATGTAGCTGCAATTAAAACAAAAGCTTAACCTTTATTAATAAAACCTTATCAATCTATTTTACAACTACAAACAACTACAAATTTACTGTACCCTTAAATTATTTTCTATCTGGGTATTATTGCATCTAATGTCAATAATTATATACCATGCTGTTATTAATATAATAATATTAATTACAATAGTGGCAAATAGTAACACCATCCAACATACATATCAAACTCATAAATATTGCAATTAAATGCAAAAATATCAATAAGACTATTGGTTATTATTTAAGTAGGTAATAGAAAATCTTGAATTTTTTATACTGTCAAACCTTAACAAACATGGTTTAAGCAGGTCGAAGGTGAAATGATTAATTTTTGTGAAATTATTTATTCTTGAAACCATAAATACTACACGGCGGTTATCACAGTGAACAAACCACAAATAACACCAGAGTAGGTGACTTGATCGTGTCCTTACTAAGAGAGCCAAGCACACTAACAACTAGTACACTCTCCATAAAAATCCATTAAACTTAAATTAGAATGTTTATTGAAATTTCGAAGTGGACTTTAACAAATTCACTTATCATAGAGCAAAATAAATAGCTTCATAATATTAACAGCATAGTCAAAAAGTGATTGATACAGGAGGGTAAGTAATTTATTACAAAAAATAATAATTAAAATAAATATAATAACTGTTGTTAGTTATCATTATGCAATATTTCGCAGAAGTTGTAGAAAGGGCTGAAAATCCATCCAAAATATGATACATAGACACCACATAGATTAGTAAACCCACATGTTAGTAATGTACAGCAATTCCACGCATGCGCGCAATTGCAAAAATTCGTTCAGTGTTTCATTACACCAACAAAAAAAGCAAGTTATTATTAAATAAAACAATTTACTACGTTTATTATCACAAATTTATTTTTACAAATACGTTACTAGTTTCGGCTTTTTTTTCATCTGTAAAAGTAAGTACTTATTTCATCTGTAGAAGGCTTTATTAAAGCCAAAATTAGTAATGTATTTGTAAGAATAAATTTGTGATAAAAAACGTAGTAAATTGTTTTAGTATTTCATTAACATGAATTATCACGTAGTAGAGGTCACAACCATCAATTATAACATCTTATTTTGTCCGCAAGTGTACAAATACAATTGTAAAACAATACCCAAGTTTATTAAAACTATTTACTACGTAAGTAATGTTTATGTATTGCATAATCGAGTTCCCATGTTAAAAACGAGGTATAACAATCAGTATATTATTATTGTGTTTACTTTTAAATCGTTCATGCAATGTTAATCAAACATTTTTAATATACAGATATGCAGTAATATCTATACATTAAAATACATATCAATTTTCACAATTATAAATGATGAATTTAGTAAAGCTTTCTCAAAATATTGTTTTATTTATATTTAATTCTTCTTAAAAATAATTGAGAGTATAAATGAATGCAAAAAAAAAAACAGATAATAATGAGATATCTTAATAAATACCATTTTTGGTGCCATAAATTCGAAGCAAGTTGTTTATAGTAAAATTAAGTCCATAATAATATATTATTTAATGAATTATTGTTTCTGGAAAGTAAGCATTTTCAAACCGCAGTAAATGTGTTAAATATATACAACCAAAACACATAAAACCCAATTATTATACCTGCATACTTTTATCTAAATAAAGTGTATTTATATGTATGCTAACTAATGAGTGATTTATTGATACCACCATCCAAATAATAAAACCTTAAAAGTTATCGCCTACAGAGCAAAACACGATGAGACATTTAACAATCAAAACACATTCTTATGAAGTAACAATTCGCCTCATCGCACTTTGCTGTAATTTGCATTTACTACCAAATAATCTGATTCCCCCAAATTTGTTTTTCAAAAGTGTTTTTGTGTATTAAAATGATAGCAAGCAACTTTAACATGCTTGAATATTGCACTATCAAAATTAACCGCAAGAACAAAACCAAACCAAGTTTAATAAAATAATTAAATTCATACCATTCTCGTACTCTTCATCACCCAAATCACCTTCATCCTCATCATCATCCAGCTCCTCCTCATCATCATCATCGTCATTTTCGTCCTCATCGTTATTTTCTCCATCATCCACATCATTCTCTTCATTATCATCTTCTTCAACATCATCTTCAGAATCACCAGAATCAGTACTCATCAAATCCTCCTGTAAAAACATATTTTTCAAGTATATAATATTAATATATTATAAAAAACAAAACTGATATTATTATTATTATTATAATATATGCATTATTTATTAATAATAATTATAATAATTACACTTGATATATCTACCGTAGCATCTCTTTCATGTTCATAACCAACAAGATCATTATCATCGTCAATATCCATTGTAAGATTAGTGCCATTTTGACCCCGATCCACTAATAAGTGTTCCATAATTTCATCCAGCACGTTATCATTTACATTTGCTGAAATTGCATTGCCGTCCAAACTAGAGGCAACTGCAGATATGTCATGTTCTGTATTTTCGGTATCCTCCACGGCCTCTTCGCCCTGCATATAAATGAACTGCATTTAGTTAAAAATAAATTTTTTTAATTAACTTAATATTTACCTGTGCATTTGTAGCATCAGTAGAAGTGGTTCCACTATTAGGACCATTATCTCCCAAATTTAAAGTCCTTTGTCGTTTCTTAGTATTATTTCCAGTAATATTACCCGTGACAGGTTGATTAACGATTTTCGACAAACATTCCATTGGTTTTAACGCAGAATTTATTGTAACAGGGAAATTAGGACTCGACATATCTAAACAATGGGGCACTCTAGCCAAATCATTGAAAATACCACGCCTCAACATCAATCTTGCTATGTTATTTATGTTCGCATTGATTGTCTGCGCTTTATATATCCTGACTTGCTGCACAGGTGGACATTGCTCAATCATGTTCAAAATCATCGCCGTTATATGTTGCAACCTAGTATGCTTCTCTGTTGATTCAGACATTAATAGAGCACGAATTAATGCCGCCTTTACTTCATTTACAAGTGTTGTTTGTGCTTCAGGTGCATGATTGCAAGAAGCAATACCTGCAATTAAAGTTCTACACATCATGGAACAATCTCTATCAGAAACTGATTCATCCATTGGTAAGATTTTATCGAATAAGAATGCCAAACAAGTGCAATCTTCTGTTAGATCATCGATCATAGTATGGTCATAATTATAGTCGGTTACTAATTTAGCAACGCCAGCATATGAAACTACGGCATCAGCAAGAATTTTCAAAATGTTTTGTTTTGCAAGTATAGGACGGTGCGAGAAATCAGTTTCTGTTTTCTCAGTATTATTATCGTTATTAGGGAATGACAATTTAATTCTTATGTCATCTTGGTTGTCGAGATTTAATATATCATTAGAAGCTGCGTTGTTACTAAGCAAATCGCTAGCTCTTTGACACATATTAGCTGAACCGCTTGTATTGGGATTGCGGTTTGTTTGAGTTTCGTTTTCTTGTTCAACTGTTGATGTTACTTCAATTGGGCGAACAAGCGCATTTAGTAAACTGTAAACTACGCTCATAGATTCATTTTCAGTCATTAAAGGTGCATTAGAACGAGTTGCTTGTTCAGTACTCAATGGAAGTCTTGAGTCTATATCGTCATCTAATGGATCTGCAGAATCAGAACAACCTTAAAATCAAAACCAAACTATTTTACTATCTATATTAAATTAAGCAATCAAAACTTCAGATATCTTCATGGAATAAAAATTTACAAATAAAATCAATTTCTCTTATTAGAAACACCACAGGCCTGTTTGATTATCTTAATTATCAAATCCAGATGTTAATTCTAATTTACTTAAAAATTTGTACTAAATTGACGCAAAAGTAAACAGTGATACCAGAACAATATTTTGTCTGCCCCTTTATTGTAATGTGAATATATAGAGTGGTCCAAAGTTAAATGTTTATAATCTTGTCCTTGGATTTTAATTATTTAGTTGCCCATCTCCCAGTAAAACAAAAATGAGACAATTAAAAAAAATGTTTACACCTAATATTTCAATTTACAAAATATTTATAAAAAGTTTGATTTTCACAAAACTTCGAACTCCTGCTGGTCTAAAGCCACCCTATACATTATAAATCATATTCTCTAATTTAAAAAAAATTGTTCTAAAAATAACCACGATTCTACAAAAGCAAATTGACAAAAAAAAAATAACTTACTTCTCCTGTAAATATTATCAATCCTTAAGGTGTTTTTGGCAACATCGAAGAATATATCAGAATTCCTAGTAACTGCACTACCAATACTTCTAAGCAGGAACATTAATTCTTTATAGGATGGTGGTAAAGATCCCAAAGTTCTTCCCCTTATAACTTTCTCCATAGCATAAGCTAATATTGCCGGACCTTCAAAAGTATGCCTAATCAGCAATGTTGCCAAAGTTCTAAATCCATTGAAAGCATATTTCTCCTTAATAGTCAGCAAACAATTAACTCCTCCTTCTTTGACAAAAACTTTAGCAATATCAAAATCTTGAGTTAATCTCAGGCAAACTCTCAATATTGCGTGTAGGGTATCACGATCAATTTCAGTTTTCATTAGTGCTACACAGCTATGCACAATATCACTGGCTTGTTCCTGTGTGTAGCCTGGTATAGCTGCACAACGGTTATCTTCATGTTCGGTTAAAGTGACTTCTTCGGTCTCCATTGCTTCATATGAATCAATAGTTTTTGACTCGGCAATCTTAAATAAGTTGATTGGTGTCATACTAATAGGTCGGTTATTATTACTTTCTTCGTTAATCTGTTGCATTGTCGTGAAGCTAATAGTGTAACGCCTGCGACCACAAGTAATCCTAGCTGTTTGCTCTCCATTCCAATAAGCTTCATTAATGAGTTTGTTATTCGATTCATTGTATTTGGTCCATTTTCCAGAAACCACATCAAACCACTTCCATAACCGTTTGGTAACTAAGTGCATGCTCCGTTTACGCTGTGTACTTATCGATACTTTACCCAATGAATCCAACAGCAGTAATATAGGCGTTAACCATTTTGGTACGCTTGCTTTACGATTTATGGTCAAAGCATCTTCGGCTAAACATAGCAATTTAATGAAATGTGGTACAAGTTTGCACCTGTATATAGCAGAACCACACGGTCCACGCATGTCGAAATAAGATGGAACCTCAAAGAATAAGGTATATAAATGCGTGTAGTAACCAAGTCGTTGTGACAACTCAGATTCGCAACAAACATCAGTGGTAACCGTTGGAGTTTCTACTAAAATAGTGGTTGAAATATCATAGATTTCAAGAAGCAATTTATCCAATATGTATTCACGGAATTGTGCTCCATTTCTCTTCATAATAGTCACCAGCAAATCGCATACTTTGAATACCGACTCGGGAACTGTTTCAATCAAATTCAAACATACTTGCAATGCTCCTTCTGTGAACTCATCTATTAAGTTTTGCGGGATTGGTTTTGGATCTGATATTTTGTTAGGTTCTTTTTTCTTTGCGGCTTCCCCTGATGGTCCGGGTTCACCTAATGACATAGCAATTGCTAAGATAACTTGATCATCTTCTGACATATCAAACTCACTTGGTTGAGTTGTTCTCATCGGTTGTGGATTTGATAGTAGATAATCAGTGGCTTGTTCTAAAGTTACAGTACGAATCAAGGCTTCCATAGCTGGATCCACCGAAAATCCCATTTCAAGTAATGAATTCAAGCTTTCCGAGTTGACATTATCGGGTTCTCTACTTGGACCTACAGCACTTGTTGCCGTCGTAGCTGTCGTCGTTGTTGTTGTTGGCGCTGCCGGGCTTATTAATGGTGGTGGGGCAGATGGTGATGTTTCACTTTTAGTGTCATCAGTTTTGTTTAATCTACCACGGATTATATTTTCACCCCGTAGAATGTGTCTGAGAATTGTTAAGATTGATTCGCTCATACGAACACCATAATTTGGTAATGGTTTCTTGCCCCATAAAAGCATAACTGCTTCGAATGCATCCGCATGGATTTGCATTAGGTATTTAAGGGGGTCAAAGATCAAATTCTTACAGGTTGTTGTAGTCGTTGATGATCTACTAGATATGACATGAGGTGAATCCAAAATTGCTTTTGGATTTACCATTTTTTCTAATAAGGTAAGCCATGCATCCAAAAATTCTCCAGTGCCTATTAAAAGGATAATAAAAAATAATAATAAAACACAATTAGAAACAAAAATGGTACTTACTGGCTGGTAATTTTAATTAAATGAAAAGTAAGAGGCACGTTTCAAATGACATTATATTACAAAATAAGTTGGGTAAGCAAAAATCTATTAAACTCAGATAAAGAGCAACATATGTTACGTTTACTTGCAAATTCCTCAACAAACAACCTGCATAGTTGAAATTGCCTACGAGAAGTGCAATATATTTTTTATAGATTTCAATAGAATGACTGACATTCTACATACATGAATAGTTTTTTGTCACTGATAAAATGAATATATAAAAGTACCATAACTTATTAAATAAAAAATTAAATTTTTAAGAAATATATTTCCTAAAATCACCAACCAGTTAAGCATATTTTGATTGATTATAAAAATATCACTTACCCTCTGGCAAATTAGGATTTTCTAAAGCAGTGGCAACATCAATGGTATCTCCGGCACTTAAAGCCCACTCGAAAGCACGGAAGAAAGTAACTTGACCACCGAGGCTGACAAATTTCTGCAACATTAAATGATAAGGATACCTCTTCTCATCAAAAAGCATAGGGCTTGTAAATCCAACACTGCATATCAAGAAAGTGAGCCTGAATTTAGGTACAGGACTCGGTGGGAGTCTTTCAAAATTCAATCCATTAGCAAGCAACATATTCAAAGCTGTTGCTACAGATCTGGCATAAGGACTTGGTAATGTTGGTGTTGATACTATATTCTGTCCTCTTCTTTGACGAATTGGTGAACCGACACATAATTTAACCAACAAACCAAACAATTCAGCTAAAGCACGACCTAATCTTGATGATGCTCCCAGTAATGGTTTAATGTACTTTAATTGTTGACTTGTCGGTTTACAATTATTGACGACTACATCAGAATCTACATCCATTGTAGAAGATGAAGTTGATGGGTTTGTTGTTAGTGCTTCCATTGCTGAAGCTACATTACCGGTATCGCTTCCAGATTCCTGTAATAAATACAATTATTGTAGAATATATATAAATAAAGAAGGGAAGGCTGAGAGCAAAAATCCAAACCATAACAGAAGGAAAGATCTAACAATAAAGTTTGCTTACAAATAAAATAAATATTTTCAGAGATGTGGTATGCAATACCTCCCATTAGAAGAAATGTTGAATGGCTTGTGTGTAAGGAAGGCTGTAGTACAGTTACATCCTTACATGAACAAGCAACGGCATTTTATTTGAATCAGATGATCAAAACAAATTTATCATTTAAATTTAATAAATGATGTAGGCACACTGATGATATGCACCATAGCCTGAAACACTATCTTAGAGGATATTTTAACTATGATCACACTCTAAGTCTTAAAGAATTTTGCAAGAATCATAGAGCTCTGTTAGGTAGCCTTAACAGCCTTTTTTTAGTCTACTTTTTTTTTTTTAAACTTTGAAAAGTCTTCGATTATTTTAATATAGAAACAGTAGTCAAGGGCTACTATAAGCATCTAAGAGTGCAGAAAGAAATTGCAAAGATCATAAAAAGATTTGATTCCTAGTATTTCTGTTTGAAAAACTATTTATGTGAGAACTACAAAGCTGAAAGCTGTAGAAATATCTAATGTTGCTCTTTGAAAACTACAACATGCAACAACAAGAGTCTAACAAATAATTAACGGCTCTTAGGATATATAAAATATATGGTGAACGATGTTGACGAAGTAAGTTACAAATCAATTATTAAGTTTAAATAAATAAAGCCATACTGATGAGAGGTAAACCTCGAAACGCGTCTATGGATGTTTTTAGTTTAGGATAATTTTTTCATAAATTTGATTTTTTAATGCTCTTATGATAGTTAACACTGAAAAGACTTTAGAAATTATCTAAACGTTTACTCCTTGAGAGTCCAAGAATTAACATAATTAAGAGCTATAATAGATTACTAAGAATGTTTTAGAGGTACTCAATGAAAGCAACTACAAAACTTAAATTACTGTTAGACCAAAAGCATTTAAAGAAAGAAAACAAGATTAAGATGCCTGTGACAAAAAATAATTTTGTCACTGAAGAAGACGACTCTTTGCAATCTCAGACCGGTCAAAAACGTCAAAAAAATTTGTGAACACATGCAGTAGCTCCTTATCGACTTTGACACCCAGTAGCCCAAGAGAGTCTTATGGCAAGACAACACCATTGTGTGAAAGCTGGGCAGCCAGCATAAGCCACGCATTAGTGTAGTTTCGCCATTAGAGAATCTTAAAAAGACTGGCAGATATGAGAAGATTCTGCAAATTCTTTCAAAATTTCGTCTAAGCTATTTAACAATCCGCTTATAACAATTAAATTAATGTATATCAATATAAAAAAGAATTCTGATAAAAGTCTGCCCATAGTATAATAATTACTGTTTTAAGATTAAAAATAACCCTTTCTTTTATAATATTACCACATGGCAAAAAGATGCTCATGCGCACCATTCAAAACAAATTTGTAATACCGTAATACTCTCTAGTTTAAGTTATTTCTCTTAAAATTATAATAATAATAACGCCTTTTTGGAATTTGAAACTAATGTTAAGAATAAGCTACAATGATTGAGAATGATTTAATTGTCGCAAGCAAAATATTAAGACGTTTTACTGTTTTTAATTTTAATCAAACATTTTAGCTCACGCCGTATAGTTTAGATTTATATCACAACCAAGATAAGTGAGTCTTTCCATAATTTCACATTATGAATACTTAATTTGGTATGCCACTTAAAACCCTTTCAAATAAAAATTAAGTTTCAAGTGGAAGACACATTAATTGAAATAGTATAACAAAAATAACTCACCTTTGGATCATTGACTGGTACATTCAATTTTTCCATGTCCTCTTTACCAAAATCGCAATCGGATGGTATAACATCATCGCTACACAATGCAAGTAACAAAGTGCTTTCCCATACTAAGGATGTGTACAATTCAGCTAGACCTTTCAGAACAGTGAGACCATCTTCTGATCCCCAATGTTGGAGTGATAAAGTGCGTATTTCATTTTGTCCTGTGCGGCATACATGCACAAACATCAGGACATAACCGTGAGCAGCTCCCATTGCATGTAATAAAGGAGTAGCTGCAGCTGTACTAAAAGCGGTCTCCAAGTGGGCAGCATTTGCCAATTCATTTAACAATTTGGAACCACCCAATTTGTCTAAGTGCAAGTATAACGGCTTCAATCTCTGTAAGACTTCATTGAGCTGGGATAAGCCTTGCTCAAGAACTTTTGACTCGTGAGCTAAATTTAAAATACTCTTGCAAACTGACGCAACTGCTTGTGCCGAATTGGTGACTGGACAGTCTACCGGTAAATTTGGTAAACCGAGAATGCGTAACAAGGGGATTAAACCACCTTGTGCAACAAATTCGCGACAATGATCATCAGTGGAGTTATTACTCAAAATAGCATCAATAAATTTTGTAACGTTCAATATATACTCAGTTAAAGCAATAGGTTGTTTTTCACTAGAATGCGTTTGGCTATCTTGACTATCTGTTTGTGCATTTTGAGAAGATGTTGAGGCCTCCTCCTCATCATCATCTTCCTCATCAGAAGAATTACCTATAATTACAATCAATATTAGTTCAAAAACAAATTACATTATTAATAATGTTAGTATTAATAAAATTGATCATTACTATTTATTTTACCATCGGTATTGGTTTGCGATCTTGGGCTTATAATAGGGGACACCTCAGATTTACTATGAGGGCGCCAACAGACATATTTAGGATCAGAACCCAATTGACAGAGTTCATTCAGTAATTTTATGATAGCCGCAGTGGCATCAACTTTCAAACTTGGTTGATGCCGCATTAACTCATCCATGGCGTTTCCTAAATTTGATGCTGCAATTTTTATAATAGAATTAATACTTTAGAATAGTTTATTCGTTACTTACCGGCATCACCTAAAGGATCAGAGCTTCTCCTCTTCCTCATTGCTGATAAATAAGTAGGTGATAATAAAACCCGGAATAATTTCTCAAATGGTTTGCACTTGACAAATGATGCAAGGCCTCTAGCGTTCAAACACAATGCACTGAATACGTTTGGTAAAGAAGCTAATACTTCTCTAGTTGCTGGGACATCTTTCACTAATAATGCTTGCAACACAACATCAGTCAATCCATTATCTTGAATAGTTGACAGCAAACTGGGTTCTTGAAATACGTAAACAGTAACAACATCGGTTGCCAATAAGAACAAAGATGGACCGTAATATTCTGCATTTGAGATAATGTGTTTTAATGAGGCAGGTAAAGTGCCTTCCATTAAATGGCGAATATGTTCTGAGAATGTTGAATCTTGTAATGCTTTCTTAAGAAAATTCAACATAGATTTTAATAGGGCCGTACGTTGTGGTAGGCATGTCTTTCCAACATTATCAGGTATGAATTGGAATTCAAATGAAGCCGGTTCATCTTCCGGTAAGTCTGAAGTTCCTGCCTTTTCTAAATCAGTATCGGGTGCAACCGATTTAAATTCATAAGTGTGCTCGCTGCAGCACAAGTTTACTTCAACCTGATAATTATTTTTAACATTAATATAAATCTAAAAATACTTAATAATTTAAATTAACTTACATCTAATCTGTTGATAAAGCTCTGTAGCCCACCATGAGTATAGAAAGCTTGCATATCAACATTGGTTATCAAATCAATAACTCGAACTGCTCGTGTCACAAACTGTAATAAAATATGTTATCATGTTAAAACATAAATCAATCAAAAAGTTATAAAAACAAATTATATTTGCATCAAAGTTTATAGTGATCTCACTATCAAAGCCAGACGATTTTTTTTTAAATAGTACTTCACAAAAATAAAGTATATTCCACAACAGAATTATTTATTTCACAACAAAGATTTGTCTGCAAAATTAAGCAAATGGATAAACTGAATAGGCATCGCGGAATGCATCCAATTGCTTTCTTCATCATCAGATCACTCAAATGTTACTTTGACATTACATTTAATTTAGCGACAAATCTTTAGTTTATCTCATTATGTCAGTCATTAGTTTTATTTTGTTTAAAGTTATTGTTCAAAAAGCTTATTTTGCTGTTGATATGTTCTATTCAACAGATCATGTTGTCGTAGCCATCATATTCTTACCGTGCATTATCCTTTTCTGTCGTAGAAAGTAATTAAGTTTCATAAAATATATTTTACTGTCATTTAATACATATGCAAAACTTTTTTTATTATTTGAAATTTACTGTCGTGCAAATAATCTTTTTATTTGTTCGTTTATCTTATTCCATTGAGTCGATAAATAAAACTGACTGGTTGATTCCTCTACCCAACCTCGCGTTGTTGAAGTTAGACAGACAAGATTTGATCAAGTTAGCTGAGCAGAATATGTGCTACTTTAAGTGGGATGTGAAAGGGGTTTGGATGCATAACTTGGTAACTAATGTTACAAGTGTAGGTTGTGTTGAGGTGGTTATTGTCTTGTAATAATATTACATTTAATATTAAATGATGCGCGAGGTACTTGGTTCGTCCAAGAAATGTTCTATTTAGAAACAATATTCGATACAAGGGCAATATAGGTTTTATATATATGCAAGAGCTGAACAGAAGTAAAAAACTGTTTACATCTATTAAGAAATACTAGTTTTCTAGATACTTTCCAAGCTATGTCAAAGTTATGGTCGTTCCAGAGAAGATTATGTGCTAGAAGACAAACTGAAGAAGATTTACATATGGATTCGTTGTTTAGTTTAAAAGTTGGTACTGTTAGTACTGATGATATTTCAGATTTTGATACAGTAAGAAGTTGAGTTTTTTTAGAGTTAAAATTGACAATGTTGGAAGTACACCATTCTGATATTGTTTTGAGGTCTTTGTTTATAGATGCTACAGATATTAACCTAACCTAGAAATTTCAAGATGCTCTGTCATATTTGTCAATATGGTCTTTAAAAGTATGAAGGGTGCTATCATCTGTAACTCTATAAATAGGACTTTTAGTTATTTCAAGTTCATTAATGTAAATCAAAAACAACGTTGGAAAAAAAAGAACCTTGAGGAACACCAGCATATATGATTTTGGGGTCAGAGTTAAAACCATCCATCTGTTGATGAGATTTACAGATTATTGATCAAGACCTATACAATGAAGCTAGTTGATAAGATTAAGATGCCATACCCTATCAAATGCTTTGGAAATGTCTAGAGCTACTGCAAGATTTTCTCCATGTTTGTCTAAAGTAGAATTCCATTTATGATTAACATAAGTCAGAAGATGTGTCAAACGTTTTGACCAATATTCATGTTGAGTATCTGAGAAGTTATTTTGTTCTAAGAACTTGACAATGTAGAAATTTATATATTAAAAAAAAAAGTGACAGATTGGACAATAATGCAATTGGTCTATAATTTGAAGAATTAGACTTGTCTCCCTTTTTATGTATAGGTAAAACATTTGCAATTTTCCAAAAACTTAAAAATTTCTTTGTTGTATGAAGGCAAATATTTTAGTCAGAATAGCTAATTCATTTGAAAATGTTTTAAGAATAATAGGTGGAATTTCATCTTACGAGATGCCTTTCTGGTATTTTATTTAAGAAGATATCTTTGACAACCCATTGCCTAAAATGAATTGTACCCATTATTTTACCACTTGTAGGTACAACAATAGTAGGATGTAAAATAGTAGTGTTAGTTTGCAAAAATATCTGCTTTCACTTTTGGATTAGTAACTTAATTGTTTCAATTAATTCAAAGAGGGAGTGAAGACTTTGAACTAACTTACAATGATTGTAATAGCAATTTTATAGACATTTTTGTTGTTCAAGGAAAGCTTTTTCAGAGTGTAGTCACAATGTTTACCAGATTTCTTAATATCCTGTTTAGTTTGTTCAGAACAATTACAGATGTGTTTCTTAAATGCTTTTTGCTTCTTATTAACTGTGCCCGTTTTGTGTGAATTGAGCACAAGTACATACTTTTGTTTTGGTTTAGTTTAATAACAGAGAATGAAACAAATTTTTTGAGCATTAACTGATCAAAAAGCCCAAAAAAAAAATTGAAAATCGGACTGCACATTTTGTGACAGGCCGAAGGAAAGAGTTTGTGTAAGACCCCATGTGACGTCACCTATGGGCAAGCTATCAAAAGCAGAAAACATGGTATTATTAGAGCTGATTTCTTCAAATATCCCAAAGTAATGAAAGTTAGAACAAAGTTTGAAATGTAAAAATTATGCAAAACTTACTTATCTTAATAAAGTTCAAAGTTTTTTTTAATATTTTGACAATTAAGTTGTCATTAATGCAAAAAACTTTGTTTTTGAGCAATATTTTTTCAAATATTTTGAAAGTAATAGAAGTTATAACAAAATTTGAAATATAAAAGCTGTGCAAAATTTAATTATCTTAATAATGTTAAAGTATATTTCTTTAATATTCTGACAGTTAAATGGTTAAAAACTAGAAAATATCGTTTTAGCCAAGTTTTTTTAATGTCTCAGAAGCTAGATATTCCTGATCCTCAGCCTTTTTCTATCCTTATTGAATATAAGCCTCCATCTCTGCACGTAATGATGGCAACTTACATTACAAGGGACCTACAGTTTTAAGTGGATTCTGAACCACTGGAGAGATTTCATCACTCCATCAGAGAATGTTTTTAGCCTTAAAACCCCACGCTGGCAAGGCAGGTTTTGGAGTTTGGAAGCGTATAAACATGTAAAAAGTGGATCACGGTATGTGGGAATCAAACCCACAATCTTCGGTACAACGATCGGATGTCTAGACCACTGAGCCACGCTCTCAAAAGCTAGAACTAATGTGCAATATAAAAAATATGCAGAGTTTTAAAGCAAATTTCTTTAAATATCTTATGTAAGTTAACAAAAGTCAAAGTATAAAAATGATGCAGAATTTAATTATCTCAAGTTCAAATAACTTTTTGTGATTAATTTATTTATTTAATAAATTTTAATTAACTTTTTTTGATGTTTTTACAATTAACCTACCAAAATGCAGAAAACATGGTATATATTTTTTAAATATTTTAAAAATAATAAAAGTTAGAACAAAAGTTGATCAAACTTTAAATTATGATTTGCAGAAAACTTAGTTTTAGATATAATTTCAAATATCTTAAAAGTTTAAGAGATAAACAACATTTATTAAAGACATTAAAACTGCCAAAAGAGCATAAAACATGGTTTTAGAGCTAATTTCTTCAAATATCTATTTGTTACCAAAATTAGAGAAAAACTTAAAGAATAAAAGTTGCAATGAATTTAGCTGTCAAAAGTGCAAATAATTAGTTTTACAGCCGATTTCTTCAATTATTTTAAAAGATATATACATATATGTATATTGTTTACAAAATTTCATAATTTGTTATTATATTTTAACAATAAAACTGTCCAAATGATTAAAAACCGGTGTTTTCTTTGATTATTTTGAAAGTTGCAACAATTGAAAAAAGTTAAACATATAAGTTATGATATTAAATTATTCATTAAATTTATTAAAGGAGTTTTGCAATAATTTTGGTATTAGACCTGTTGTATGTTGAGGTGATTACTGTCTTAATGTATTTTATTTGCATTGAGAAAAGTGTGCTTATGTTGGTATAGTCCTTCCTTGATTTATTTGTTGTATGTTTTTTGTATACTTCTTTTCAAGCCTTTTTTCCATTCAAATACACAAAAATATTCAAAGATTTTCTAAATAGAGACACAAAAATCGGCAACTTTGAAAACAGTCAGCACAACACATGTTTTTGAGATTAGTACCAAATTTGTGTGAATATTGACAAAAATTAGCATTATAACATGTCTCAAAAAAGAAAAATGCTATAAATAAATTGGCACAAAATCCAAACACCATTAATAAGAGAAAATATCTTTGATGTATGAATGTTATAAAAATAATAACTCACCGTTATGTGCTCTAATTCAACTCCGTGCCAATTGATAACTTGTAGTAAGGATTCCATCATGCCACAAGAGACAAGTGCATCCCCTCCTGATTCGTAACTGGCAAGATGATATAAAAAGCTAAATAAAGCAGTTGCTAAAGGCAACGGGAATCTCATCTTTGAATCATTCATCATCTGTGAAGTAACACCAACATCAGGAACCAGTTCCATTAATTTTGATGGATCTGAACTGGAAGTACTGGCTTCTTGATGGTCTATTAGTTTTTCAGGAGAAGAAGATTTTTTGCTCTTCTTATCAAACGTTTGGCTTGTTAATGATGAAATACAATTCCTTACAAGAACTGGTAAGAAGCCGTGATACTGACTGGCTCCAGTAACATCAATTATGTTGTTTAATCGGGAACCAGGTTTCCTAATAACAAATTATTGTAAATATTTTAAATTATAATTAAAGTAATATTATAATATCTTACTTTGGAAAATGTGGGTTTCTATCGAGATGTATAATGGATGTTAATGTCCTTAAAGCAGCAGATCGTATTTCAACTAAATAAGGTAGTTTTAATTCAATCAATTCAACCAACTCTTCAAGCAAGCCATTGTAAAGCAAAGTATGTGCACAATCTTGAAGTGCATTAGCATAAACAAGCACAGACAGTGCTTGCAAACGAGCTTGTACACACAACAATCGGTTGCGGTATGTTGAGAAATGATAAGCTAATCTTACATGTGTAAAGAGAAGCATCTGTAAGTAAAAATAAATTTATTAAATAGTATTTAGTAAAAAAAATATTGCTAACTTTATATGATTTATCAGGTTTTTGTTGTTAAAATTTAAACTTGAAGATGACATTTATAAATAATAAATGCAATTTGAATAAATATATCACTTACTTCTTTTTCGATTGGGATATTGTATATGGCAAGTAAACCTTTCATAATTTCTCCAGGTGACTTACGGAGTTGATCGACATGTTCTACATGTATATAGGTCATATTTTGTTTGGATTTAGATGAATCACCAGCACCAGCATTGGTACCACCACTACTACTACTACTACTGGGAGTTGGCTTGAAATCCTTTTGTTCCTTGGACTCTTTTGAATCTCTCAAATCGGAACAGTTGTCATTATGAAATTCAAAATGTAGTGTTGTTGCTGAGAGTGGCATCGGCTTCTCATTATTGCAACAATCGGCTAAACCGAATCCATTTTCTCTTCCACCCCAGCTCTAAATAAATAAATTTAATTAATATATTTTAAATACTATTAAATGTATATAATACTAACCTCTGCTAAGTGGTGTAATCTAGATATCAAAGAGGATCGTAAATCGCATTGCATGCGTGTTATAAAGTTGCTTCGTTTCGAGAACATGTAAAGAAGATTGAGGACACCCAGCACGACGGACATGTCGCTTGCTGAGAGAAGTCCCAATAATTTGTCCATGGATTTGTAAGTATGTCTCGAGAACGAGTGCTCGATGAGCAGGGTGGTAAAGTGTAAAATCCATAGCAACAATTTACGGAACTAGAAATAAATGAAAAAAAAAAAAAAGAAATAATTAGTATTATAATATAATTAACATAATTATTATTTAAAAATGTAATAATAGTGGAATTACTGAACAATCTGAACTTAATAAAGCAGTTGACAAAGTAAACTTCAATTGCATGTACTTTCAAATAGCTGGGCTAAACATTCTATCAAAATCACTCAGTTATAATAAAAAAGCTTACCGAAAGTAATTTCTTTAGAAACATAAGTAATTGTGAATAATACCATTAAAAACATTTGTGTGAATTACTCATTGATATTATACAGAACAATCTAAAGTTTACATTTCAAACTTCAAGATGTGATAAAAAAGGTATAAATTAACGAAAAAAAAAAAATTTTCAACACTAAACATTTTTTTATGATTCAGAACTATAAAAGACTGCTAGCTTACCGTCTAGTAATCCAAAAAAGTGCAATGATGAAAAGAAAGTTTATTAATTAATAATTATATTATTATAAATGAAAAATTATATTAGATCAATTTTGTTTTCAATTCCAAGTCCCTCTTTTTTGAAAAAACTAATTAAATTAAATAATTACCCAAAGCAAATTAGGATTGCCATTTAAAAAAAGACAAGTTATATTTCAAAAATCAAAAATGCTTTTTTAATAATGTATTTTAATTTTACACAAAAATATCTGCGAGGTCTATGCAAAAAATTATTTTAATTTGAAAAAATTGACAGTTTTTAGTTTTTTTGAAATATTCAAAAAAATTCTGCCTAACTTTGCTAATTTAACCAACTATGTAACATTTAAAATAACAACGTTATTATTATTGACACCCTGCATATAGGATATGAAAAATAGAAAAAAAAAAGATAAAAAATTAATAGATGCATTCCAAATGTTGCTCTGGAGGAGATTGGTGGGCATTAAGTGCTGAGAAAAGCATTGGTAGTCTAAGCATCCAACTGATGCACCAAAGACCGTGGTTTTAAACCTCACAATTAAAAATCATTTAAAACACTCTCTTACTCCCCAGTGTCAGGTTTTATGAAGTTCCGGTCTCTGGTCCAAAACCTATAAATAACCTCTCCTGACGTTCGAAATCTACTTAAAACTATAGTATACCCATAATGTAAGTTAAAACCATTATCGGCAGAGACATTGTCTCTAGACCATATTCAGGGTATATACGGTCATATGAACCAATCGTTTGACCATCTCTGGAAAACTCTCAAACCTCATGCCGGCACCCTCAGTAAATTCTATTGTTTAGCACAAAACGCTTAAAAAAAATAATCTCAAACAATATTTGGGAAGCCACTGGAATATCAGCTCGTGATTTTCGAGAAAAGCTATGAGCTGTCGCAAGATAACATAAACTGATCCCAACACTACCCCAGGCATAACCACATAAATTAAAAATAAAACTGTAGGACAAACAAAATATAAAAATTATAAGTGTTTTTTTTTTGGTTGTCTTGGAAGACTTGAGAAAAGTTTAAGTGAGCCTTTAGGAGACAAAACACGTCTTAAATAGAGAAATTTTAGAGAATATTTCCAATATCATAGAATTATAAGAACAGAAGATTTAAGAACCACTAAATTTGACTTGTGGATAACCTTAACAAATATGATAAAAAAAAAAGTATACGACTGAAAAATTTAAAACTAAAAATTTGTAAACCAATATGCTACCGACTAACAGGAGAGTTTAAAGGTGTTACTCCACATGAGAGTATATACAATAGTGCCTCTCAAAAGCAAGAAATCCCTAACAAACACAGAACACCACCAATTTACAGCAAAATAGAGCAAACCATAGAAGATATTAATATCAATTCTTAGGAGGCTTAAACCTGAAAAGATTTTGCATGTAAATGAGTTAAATACTAGAACATTTATAAAAGTCTGTAGAAACAGTAAATAATTTTGCAAAAAAATAGTCTGCGTAAAGAGGTGCTTTAAAGGTTTCTTATAGAACTGAAGGTATAAGAAGACTCTTACTGAATATAATATTGTAAGAAAATATAATATGCATAAACATGTATCAACTAATAATATTCAGCATCTTAGCTTAGGTTGATTCTAGATGTCTTGCAAATAAAACTTGAATTTGTCATTATAATATTGTGTGGCACTTCTAACTTGATAAACTAATGGCTGATCCCACCAACACTTCTTAACACGTTGACTGTGTTACAGAGCATATACGTCCCGTGTAGCACTTTTGTAATAGGCAGACCATAATTTCAATTAACTTCCCTGCGGGCAGCAGTTTTTACGTAAAAACAGTAGCCACAGTGAACGTGTTAAATCAACACTTTCAATTTTTCAAGTATCTCACCAGTCATTTAAAACAAATACTTATGCTAAGTATAATAGAGTACTATCAAGCGGCACATTTAGATATCATATAAAATACATTATATTGACTCTAAACTTAGCACATACTCTCGGTGCATTGTGTGTACCACTTAATATAACCTTAAAATTCAATTATGTTTGTTGACACTTGTTATTTATTGGTTCATTAGAGATAGCAAAAATTAAAACATTCTTAAACTCCTAATTTTGGAGGCAGCAGAAGGTACTAACCACTTCCTGGCGCGTCCCGAGGTGGCGGATAAGGGATTGCACACGCGGACCAACACCATTGCACGGTAGCCTTGCCTCGGCAATGACTACCAACTCTTTTCTTTTCTCCCACACTTTCCTACTATGAACTATCGACCATCCTAGAACAATATTCTTCGGTCTACTCCTGACCACATTTCGGTTCCTGACGCTATTAGGTATCGAGGGCTAGAGACCCAAAAAACATGTGACTTTCTATGCTTTTTCTTTCTCTCTTGCCAAATGAACTCGAAATGACAACAACAAACCTGCCAGTGGTGGAACTCCCGTGCGTCGTTTCGCTATCGAATCGAATCGCCTGACGTCATCGTGACGTAGTATTCGATTCGATAGCCGTATGAATAGAATTCCGGTACTCCAATGTAAATCGACTTGCCCCTTCTCTTTAAATTTGTTAGGAATCGCATCGAAACGAACACGATACCAGTAAAGCTATCGCATACGTACCGACTATTCAAAATGAAACTAAAATGAGTTAAATACGCTTTAACAAAGACCATCAACATGTGTTATTTTATTAGATTTTAGTTTAAACGGAATTCACAGCTTGTTACGATAAAGTTTACAACAATTCAAAGACGGCAAAATTATAGTGCGATGTGGAACGATTTAACCGATACTTTAAACAGTTTGGGGTATGGAAATAAAGCCAAAGAAAAATGGCAAAAGTTAATTTTATCGTTTATCTATACATTATATTATACAACTTGTATTTTCTATTTAAAGAAGATTTAAATTATATATTAATTAAACAATTTACTGTTTTTATTATAACTTTTATTACAAACACATTAATTATAATGTATTCTTAAGAATGAAAATTGCAAGCTAAAACACAGTAAATTGTTTTATTATTTCATCATGATAAATGATAACATAGTAACTGTTAACTTAATTAATTATATTATGTACATATATTGATTTAATAAATTAAAAATAACTCAGACAGCATTAATTGTCTAAAACAAATTAATAAAAATGATATTTGTATATTTTTTTAATAAAAACGGTTGACTGAAATTTTTATTACTTAAATAATTTATTTTATTGTAAATATTAAATATTGAAATAAGAACTGAAAATATAAATGTGGCATTATATTAATATATACAATAAACGTTAATATTGCCGCTAGAAATTTTATTCGGAATAAGTTTAAATAGTTTAAATGCTCGCAAAACTTATCGAGTTGTCCTGTTATTTACCATCCTTGTCTGCGGCATTTCTATAACAATGCATCGCACACGTTCTAAAACGCGATTCCGATTATTCCCGAGCGAAGATTTCTATATACGTTTTACGCAGATGGGAGTACCAAAACTCAATGCGATCGAGTGACTTCTCTGACGTCATTTCGCTATCGAATGCGATGCGCTACCTACATCGGAGTGCCACCACAGGAGGTATAAAATGGACAAACTTATGCAATTTGAAATATGAAAATGTCAGTAAATGAAAATAAAAGACCCCAGAGAGGTACCGGAAACGTTTCTGTTTCCAGACAATCCTCCTCCACTGCTAAGGCAGGCAGCTCCACAAATTCTGCAACAATCTGACAACTAGCGAAAGGCCATGTGACGACCAGGCAACAATATTTAAAAGAGAACCAGGGATCACGACAAAACCTCCTCCCGAGATAAGGAAAAAAGGACGAGAAAAAAAAACCTAAACTCAAGGTCTCAGAGAAGCAAAGTGATGATCCCACTACACCAACTAGGGAAGAAACAGAAAAAAATGCTGAAGAACTCCAATCACAAAGAAACAAAAGAATGAGAATGGCTGACACACCTCCAAAAGGAAAGGCATACTCTGAAGAAATTATGCAGAAGCAGGAAAGTGCTGGAATACTGCCTTAAGGAGAAGAGTCTTAAAATGACAATACACTGCAAAATGAAAACAGTACAGGTTAAAAAAAATGAAGCAAAAGAACAGGCATAGAGACACAATACTAATTAAACCAAATGACAACTGCAGTTGTGCAGGAACAATAAAATGCATGAAAAACGGGGTAGACACAGAAGAAACCATCATCGCAAGAATAAACAAGACAAAAGATGGCAACATTAAACTAGTGATCAAAAGCAAAAAGAAAGAAGCAATAAGGTAGTCGTCACAAAACTCAACAAAAGAAAGAAGACAATAAGGCTTCTAGGCGTAGAGGAAGACCTCAATGAAGACGAAGTAAATGAAGTCATCAACAAGGTACTCCTGAGAGACAACCTCAGTGTGAAGATAGACATAAAGAAACTAGCAGAAAAGGCTAACCAAAATGAATAACACCTCGCAGCAAAAAAGAGAATAGGCTCAGACTGGAACAGATGGAGAGTGATGGAGGTCTTCTCTCCACCAAAATGCTACAGATGCCATAGAATAGGCCACAGGGCAACAGAGTGCATGGAAACAGAGAGTGAACCCTGCAGAAATTGTGGGGATATTGGACATAAATTGAAAGAGTGCACCAACAAACAGGAGTGCTACTTTTGCAAGGTTGAGAGCCACAAAACGAAATGCATGAAATGCCCTGCTTTTAAGAAACTAGTGCAAGCACAGAAGGAGAAAGAAAAGGCTGTCAGGGCCAGACAATGTAAGGAATCCAAGTTAACCTAGACAGGTGTAGAGCGGCAATAGACCTACTAGAATGTAATTGCCAAAAAACAGAAGTAGACTTTGCCTTAGTCTCATCAAAACAAGAAAATGACAGCAAGCAGGAAGAGATGGATCACAGACAAGAAAGGAGATGCCGCAATATTCATCTAAAAGAGACATGCTAGCGGAATGGGCAAACTAAAACTCTGCATCCTAAATAGAGAAAGGGTACCAACTTAAAAAAAAAATGAGATAAAATCATACATAGACGTCACCTTGTGCTCGACTAAGATGATAGTAAAAATTAAAAACTGGCATGAACATACACATAGAAATCGCATCCAGGTAGAAAAAAGCAAGAGTAAAAAAAAATAAAACAAAGGCTGGGCTTTCCGCAGTAGTCAGGAGAAGACATTCCTGGAAGACCTAGACCAAAACATAAGAGAAACGATGCACACTGCTGACAAGCTGAAAAAAACTATAATTAAAACCTTCAAAAAAACACTAAGCAAAAAAGAAGGAAAGGTAAATTACAAACCAATGTATTGGTGAAGTGAAGTTATCACAGACAAGAGAAGGTGCTGTATAAAAACTAAAAGGACGATGACAAGAATAAATAACAAAAAAACAAGAGACGCCAATCTACTGCAACAGACACAAGAGACATATGCAAAAGAGAGAAAAACTCAATAATGAACTCCAAAAGAATGGCATGAAAAAAATTATGCAAAGAACTAAAGTTGGACATGTGCGGCAAAGGGTACAAAATTGTCATTATTAAAATAAACCAAATATCCCCGTTATGACAGGAGATAAAGTAATGGTTGAAGCGAAAAAACTATTTCCCAACCAAGGCAAAACAACATGGAAAGAGCTAAGAGTAGACGTGACTATGATACCAGAATGCACAGAAGAAGAAATACAGATGGCAGGTAAAAAAATTAAAAAAATAAAGCCCACGGCACAGACATGATCCCGCCGGAAGTCATCAGAGCAACAGCGACACAAAGACCGCAGCTCTGTGTGAAAGTATTTGACCAACTGATCAAGGAAGGCATCTTTCTCTCAGAATGGAAAGAGGCAAAACTAGTATTAATCGAGAAACCTACCAAAAGGGATGAAGGCAAGATATACCGACCCATTTGCCTACTGAACACACTAGGAAAGCTCTATTAGCACATCCTAAACAATAGACTCACAGAGGAAATAGATAGGAATAGAGGACTCAGTAAGAACCAACATGGGTTCAGAGGAGGTCACTCTACTCTTGATGCCCTTAGGCATGTAAAGGCCCCACCCTGAGGAACATCTACTATGAAGGTCTATTGAGGGTTCAGACGCCACACGGAATTACCACAATAGCTTACGCGGACGATCTTGCCATGGTGGTCAGTGGCAATAACATAAGAGAAATAGAGGATAGCGCAAAATGGGCGTCATATATGATTAGGAAGTGGATCAAGAAGATAGGCTTAGAGCTGGCAACACAAAAGACTAAAGCCCTAGTCCTGGTGGAAAAAAAAAGAACATCATAGTCGAGATTAATCTAGGGGACACCACAATCAAACCCCAAAATAGTATTAAATACCTAGAGATGAGAATAGGAAAAAACTGGAACATGGAACCCCACACAACTAAGGTCAAACAAAAAGCAGAAAAACTAGTAATGGCTCCGACGCAAATCATGCCAAATGTGAGAGGTCCAAGAGCAGAGAAACGCAAAACAATGGGAGCAACTGTGAACTCGATACTGCTATACGCTGCGCCTATATGGAAAGAAAGTTGCTGATTAAAAAACACAGGTTAATCCTAGAAAGAACCAAAAGGAAAATGGCAATCAGAATAGCAAGTGCCTACAGAACTGTCTCGACTAAGGCTATACAGGCAATAACAGGAACAATCCCAATACACCTCCTTGTCCAAGAGCGAGACAACAACATAGGGAAACAACTAAAAGAACAAAAAAAGCAATAGAATAAAGACAATAAAAAAATGGGAAGAAAAATGGCAGAGCAAGAGAGATGTAGCCAAATGAACGCAGACTCTTATACCTGTGGTGACATCTTGGGTAAACAGAAAACATGGAAATCTAAACTACCATCTTACACAGATCCTAACAGGACACAAATGCTTTGGGTCGTACTTAAAGAAAATGTGTCTTGCAGTGCATGACGGCTGCCCTACCGTGGAAAAACGAATAATCCTTCGCTGGAAGGACATCAGAATGGAGGTACAGAATAAAGTAAAAAAAAAGATAACCATCAGCAATCTGACCCCACTTATGGTGGAAAGTGCAAGCAACTGGAGGGCTATTGAGGAAGGAATAAAAAAATAATAACAAAAGAAGAAGACGAAATGATAAGACTTGAAAGACAAAAATAAAAAGTGTATTGGACTTGTGAAAAAATAAAACATTCATTTTGAGAAAAGATCTGCTGAGAAAAGCTGAATTATAAATCAAAATAAAACAATTAAAATGGATAGATGAATGAATTTATGCATTAGAGTTACTACAAAAAAAAACTTTTCAAATTGTAATGTTTTCATTTTGTGATAGATAAAATGAAGTTTGTTTTTGCACTAATAAATTATTGAGAATGCCATTAATTATTAATTATATCCATAATAATAATATTAAATAGAATAATTGATCTTTTTGCATATATTATATAAATATAAGAAGTTAACATTTATGAAAATGTGTTATATTGTTTTCAAAACATAAGCTATTTAATTTAATGTTCTTAATCCATTATGACCTTAATCATGATCCACATTGTGATTTATCCAAATTTAAATTTCTTAAATTTATAATGTTGTTTGATTAACCAACAAAAAATACTTTAAGTAAAATATTTGTTCTATTGATTTTTAAGACGTAGTTTATGTACGTCTTAAAAATCAATAGAATATTTCTGCATATTAATAGAGAGGAGCAAATAAGGTCAAGATGGCATTATGTAGATTAGATATTTAAATACTATGCAATACTTTCATCTTAATTATTTAACATCAAATTGATTATAATAACATAAGAGTGAAATACACATCTTTCAATATTAGAATAATTTATTTCTAGAAGGCCACACTCATAAAACCATATCAAATATTAAATTAATATTTCCAATCGCAATACTTTTACTGCATATATAGGTAATTAAGATAAAAATAGTTTTATCGGAATAAACCAAAAAAGCCACTTATATTAAATTAATATGCAATTTTCTAAAGAAATTTAATGATTTAACTAATTGTCAATTAAGTTGAATATTTTTTAATTAAATATTAAAAAAAAAAATATAATTTGATCATAATAAATTGATTCAAAAGCATATTAACTACCAAATTTTGATGAAGAGGCTTAAAATAAGCAGATATGTTGTTCCTAAAACTTATATCGTTATGCTGTATGTTAACAAAGATACATACAGTAGATATAGCAAGATGATATTCATTTGATCCGATATAATTAGAATGTATAATGCATTCATGCTTAACATTTTTCTACTAATTAAAAGTTGTATTATAATTGAATAAAATGTGTGATAGATTATGATTGATTGCTATTCAATAATGAAAATATAATTAACAAAAATCAATAATACTATACACAATAAGATTCCTTTTTAACATCTATAGAAAACTATTTACTTAATTGACGCAGTTATTTTATAAATTTAATGGAAAGTTTTCAAACTAATACGCAATTAATTTTAATTGTGTGTCAAACAGCCAATTATTTTCCAAGAAAACCAATAATCAATTTAAATACTAATGAGTAGTTTGTTTACATTTTTTTAATCTGATTAATGCTGATTTAATTAAACAATGTTTAGAAAATTTAATCTTGTATTTACTAAACATAATTAAAGCACAAATAGAAACAACGTATATTCACCAATATTATTGAAATTATTATTATTTTACAACAAATTAATCTTTTATTATCAACTATGATTTCATAATGGAATGCTAATGAATCAATCGTTTGATATCGCAAGTTATGATTAAACAATTTTTTTTTCTAATGATAAAACATTGTTGTTTCTAACTTCTAAGAACAATGAGACCAATCATAAATATTTTGTTATTCATAATTTGAATCCAGATAATTTATGGTTGATAATTTTAAATAACAAGAATTGATTTGTAATATATAACAATAAGCTATAAAACAATTGATCACACAAGTTTGTTTTTGAATTGTTGGACAGCTAATCAAGCATTTGATATGTGCGTTATGTTAAACAGGTTTCCAGGAAAAATTAAATGAGTGTTTTAACAATATTTTTGATAAATCCCATTTATCTATTTCTAATAAATTTAACTTACTATTTTTTTTTTATTGAAATCGATGATAAAATTAAACTATTACATTTACCTTACAATACAATTTTTTTGAATTTTGAACATTTATTATGTGTTAAATAAGTTTCTCGAGTGATTTTTTGATTTAAATATTTTTGATAAATTTACACTGCTAATTGGCAAACAAAATTCATGCAGCAAACTAAATTGTGTATAAATGTAAAATTAACTCTTAAATTATTTTGCACAATTATTGACTAATTTCTCACAATAAATATGTTTTCTATGCAATTTATAGAGTAAATATATTAGTTTCCTTAAAATTTGTAATAATTTTGTTAATATTTTTATCAATTACAACTTTTCATTTTAGGACCCCCCTTTATAGTAGACATTTTATTACTTTTTTATACAATTAAAGACAGGGCTATAAACCCTCCTCTGCCTACGTCACTACTAGTGGCTGACCATGCTACTAATTCTTTAATCCTGGGTTGTCGCTGTGTTATCAATTTCTTTTTTTTACAGTTATTCTCCCGTAGCAGAAGTTAAGTTAATTTAGTCCAGCAACAACAATTTTCAGTCAATATTACATAAATTGTAGCAGTCATCAAAGTTGTAATTTATTGTACTAGACAATTTGTTTATCAGTCAAGACTTTTATCGTAACCCAAATTAAATCTCCATTTAAAACAGATGATAAAAAAAAGTAATTCTTATGTATGTACTATACTGTATTCAAATCCACGCTACACTAAAAGTACACAAACAAAACATGCATGATCAGCATGTGAACACATGCACGCCTGCATGCAATTGGTCGTTAGCACAAACCTCGGCTGCTCAATCCAGACCCCATTAAAGTGAGATTTTATACATAGTGAAATATTTGCAGTTGTTAAAAAAATATTTATTTATGAATGTAATATCTGTATTTTCCTAATATTTATTAATATACCTAAACTTATACCCCATAAATATCTTTTTAATTACTGTTTTTCCGATCTTCATAAATCCCCTTTTATTGCCTTGCAACCCTGTCCCTTTAGCTGTGTACGTGAACAACGCATGTATTTGTTTATTTCAAGTCCAGCGTAGTTTTGCATAGACTATAGAAATTGTAATTTTTATCAGACAAATCAGCAAAAACAAACACCAGAAAAGTTTTATCCACTTTTTATTAATTCGCTAAACTCAAATTTTGTTTTACCACAATATTTAGTTTTTTTTCCTTAATACTTTTAAGCAATTTCATTAAATTAATAGATATTCCAAAGCATTTTTATTGAATTTTTATGCAGCAAATGCGTTGTTTTTTTGATGAATGTCATAAGGTGATTCGGAATTAGTGTGATGAGGGTTTAAAAACCCCTATTTTTTGTTATTAAGTATATTTTATATCATAACCCTTTAACTAACCTGTCTCTGCCTAAGCTTCCGCTACCAAACATTAATTAACTTGTAGAAATAAATTCAAGGTAACAATTAAGTTATTATGTGGTCTTCTATAAATTTTCAAATTGTATGTATCTTTTTTATAAGCTACTTAACACAAATAACTATAGTATTCAGAGTAACATCTAGCAGATCTACATTGCATAACAACAAATCAATATCATGCAATGATAGATATACGCTTTATCATACATGCAGTAAATAGTGCGCTAATTGTTTTCCCAAGCTCTAAGCTCTATTTTGGAATTGAATAGAGTATATCAATATATACTTATTTTAAGCCTTTCTATCATCTCAAATTGAAAGTAAACTCTAAATCCTGTTCAGTAAGTTTTTGATGCAATAGTGCAACCGTATATTCTCCATAAATATTGTAATAAAACTAAACTATTTTTGTTTTAAAGTATGCAAACTTCTATAGGTGTATTTATGTGTACAAAATTTTTAATGTACAGTGCACATGTATTTATATAAATTTAATTTTTTTTAATTGTATATTAATAAGAAATCTTCTTTTTATATTTGAATAAATATTTGTGCAATAAAAATAAAATGCAGAATTAAAAAAGTTATGTTTCTTTGAAATCTGGATTTTACATTAATCAATGTCATGCGGCTTCCTACACACTGTTCTTTATTCAATATGATAAGTCTAAATATAATCAATAAATTGACAATTCAATTATATTAAAGTCCTACATAAATGTGTTTTAGGCATATGACAATCAATCATTAATTAATTAATTTTTATTTAATATTTTATTAAACAATTATAGAATATAACATGCTGTTTCCAGCATAAAAACAAACTAAACATCTTTGTACTTGCAAACTAATTTTAGAACTTGAAATAAAAATTTAGAAAATTAGAGTAAAATAACTATGATGAGGTTTAAAATCAGCAATTGTAAATCAATACTTGTTACTGTTTAATAACTAATTAAAATAACCTAATTCAGAGTTATAAAACTTGAAAAAGTTTTGAATGACAAATAAAAGTCGCATTTACAGAATACAAATATATCTTTATAAGAAATCTCTTGCTCATCTATGTATCTTAATCTTGTAAGTAAACATGTTGTTGTAAAACTGCTAAAAGATAAGAATAATCCCCAAACATATATATCATAATAAGTTATTTCTTCTTCTATAATAAATTAATAATATTCCTGTTAACTGTCATTAAAAAATATTTTTAATAAATAATCTGACAAATCGTTAGATTGAGATTGAATCAATTATCAAACTATTTAATTGTTCATAAAATATTAGTATTATTTAAGTTTAATTAATAAAAAAATGCATATTTCAATTTTATGTTATAACCAGAGTTAGAAAATATTATGATTTAATATTCTCATTTTTAAAGGTCAAATGATATATAATAACATTCTTTATAAAAACTTTGCTAAGACACTGTTTCGTGCAAATTATTATGTAAGCTTTGTTCGTACAACACTCTTGAGTAAAATTACTGCTGATACAGTACAAACCTTTACCATATTACAATCAATCCTCACAATCGACTTTTAGAAAACTTCACAAAAGCACTTAACATTTTTCTCGGCAATCCGGCCAGGTAAAAATTTAGTCCTAGAGGCGGATGAAACGAGATAAAACTTGCCCGCAATCCTCGCTATCCGAACTATACAGTAAAAATATGAAAAAAGGGACTTCAAAGATGCCACAAATCACCAGCTGAAGCTTCTGATTCTCTATACTTCAGTCAATACAAAAAGGTAAAACCGCTAATGCAATGCCTCTCTTGAAAGCCTTTTGCACAACAAAAACAAAGAATTGCAAACTCCTACCAAATAAGTAATGCAAAATCATTTCCTTTTCTGGCACCCCAGAACACCACACAGGAAACCATTGCTCAAATTAGACTGTGGTGGTAAAAGTTTTCTTGTGCCAAGAATTTCTTTACTGGACTACAACAACTGGACCGTTATTGCAATGCCTTTTTTTGTGACATGATAAATTGTCGTAACTCAATGATTGCTGCCTAACTAAGACCTAAGACGCACGTTATAATTTTCCATACTTTAAAAATCCGTACTGAAAACTAATGTATCAAAAGAAAGATCTGTCTAAACGCAAAATAAGTCATGTACCATTTATTATTATTGCCTGAATTTATTTTTAATGTAAGCAAACTAATTATTGAATTCAAAATAAAACAAATCATTGAGTTTGAGGACCGCTTACAAATATAAAAGATGTAACACATCAACATTAATTGTATTATTTCAATTGTAGACAAAATAATAATGCCTTTTATGTTTATGGGAGTTACTACAAAAAATTAAAACAATAAAGATTTAAAAAATAATTGTCAACAGTTATATTTTGTCTTATTCTCTCACGTTTTATTTTTAGCCGAGTTGTTCGTTTGAATTTTGCCATACCAACAAAAGTTTTTATCTGTTCTTAATATTTAAATAAGATTTTTATTATTATTATTAGTTGACTGAATTATTAAAAAAAGTTTGTTAGAAATCACAGTCAAGACTAAGTTCATGAAAATGTTTCTACTTATTATAAAGTATTTTGGAATATAAAATTTACAGTTTTTATTACATAGTAAGTTACAAGTAAATTTTACTGTGCAGTATTTTTATGTCAAAAAATGATTGATTACTTCCTCAATTTTGGTTTGTAAATAAAATTGATACATTTCGAAGGCGCGACGACATTGAACGTGAAATCGGGACATCACGAGCATTTCGGGTCGTCTAGTCCCTCCTGCACGCAAATTCTCCGATCCGGCGAATTCGCATCGTGCGGTGATATCGTCGTATCCCTATGGAAAACTTAATTTCTTTTCGATTCTAAGTTTTATCAGCCATACAAATTATTTTACATAATTTATTGTTATCTGACACACATTATGTTTACAAAAATTAAAACATTTTGTTCATAGAATATTTATATTTGTGTCAACAATAAGGAAATTTATTTAAAACAATTGCAAAGCAAAATATGACTAAATAAATTTTCCTAAAGAAAATGGCTACTTAGGTTTCACTCTTGATGAAACAAAATCATAGGTCTTAATATGAATAACAAAGTCATGCAAATATAACTATGATTTAACAAAAGGTAAATATAAATTTACATATTCCAGCTTGCATCCCGCTGCACAACCATTGTTGCCAGCGCAGACAGAAAAATAGTGTAAAATACCAGAAGTTGATATAATGTAAAAAATACATTAAATAATAACCTATTATTTAATTTCATTTTACATATACATGGATGATGATTAATTAATAATTGATACTTTGTTGTTTGTACTAATATTGACCTTAATATGCCAAATTATGAATTCATCAATGTAACCCGCCTACATAAAAATTTCGCAATAAATAACATTTTTCATTGCCAAAATCGTTCTGAACAAACAATAGAAATTAAATCATGAAAATAAATTTTCAACAAATTATTGATTTGCTTATAAAAAAATATACAAACAATCTTTAACATAATATTGTAACATAATGTTCAAAAATTTAATTAACTAATTAATGCAAGACAAAACTACAATATCAATTTACCAAATATGTATCTTACATAAACAAAATATTGATTTATATGTTCCAGTTTTCAATCATTTAAAATATTATAGATAATTAGCATACTTTGGTCATTTTATTATTTTAGTAATTATATTGTTTTTTATGAGTGTTTCTAATTCTAACACAATACAGTAATCTTGTATAATTCAAAATTGAAAACAATTGTCTGTTTAATATTATTGTGGTAGCATGAATCATTAAGAAAAAGTTTCACAGAAAATATATTCTCATTTTAGTAAACATGATATGATTCAGTTAATATGTATACTAACTTGTTTTGGTAGAAATAATTTTCATCTGATTAATTTGTGCTATTTCTTATCATTTTTTATGATTTAAATTAAATTTCCCCAATATTTCTTTTTACAAATTTATACACTGTTGAGGGTTGTGTTGACCTAAAACACTAGTTGAAAAGATGCTTTAATCTTGTTTATTTCTTTAAAATAATATTGAAATTATATTTCTATTACAAATATGTGTATTTCATACTTCATGCAAATATTCAATGCGTTTTGTGTGGAATGAATTATACTCATCAAATTATTCTACTTAGCCAAATTATATGTTTTGTATAGAAGAAAAAAAATGTTTGCATCTGTCAAGAAATCCTAGTGTTTTCAAACTTGTTCCACAAAAGATATATAAAATATTATGATATAGTAGTTACAAGAAAGAAGTGTTGAAAAGTCATATAATTTATTATATCAGGTTATAAGTCACATGAACAAAATAAAAATGTTCAACAGTTTAGCCTCAATTGAAAAAATTGTATAAATTATGTGTATCATTAAAAAAGGCAAGAAAAATTAGTTGTAAACAATTGATATTTTCTTAGATATAATTACATATTTATTAGTTTTATGCTGATTTTTTAATTTTTTGTAAAATAAGTTGTTTTCAATCAGTTAGTAGACCATTGTAAAATTTACAACATTTATCAGTAATATGTATGACAATTTTATCTGACTGTCTGCAGTTTTCATTACCTTCCTAATTAGTGCAAAACTACATGTGGATGTATATTTAGTTAGAATTATACAATCAGAAACATACTTCTTATTGAGCATGCAAAATTTATAACAGTAATTATGTTACATAAAATGATTTATATAGTTGATCCACAGCAACAAATTGAAGTCACTGTCAGTTCAATATTAAGAGTTTGATTTGGGCGGAATGTAGCAAGAAACCAATTTTTGAATTTTTGTCCCCAATTTAAAAAAAAAATTCTGAAGTTATCAATTTTTGCTTTGGAGCGGAGAGAATCCTTTTTTGGTCATTTCGACAGCGGTTTTAGATCCATATCCAACCTATTCGGGTTGATTTTTATTTGGAGACTCGCACTGGGTCTGGTTTGATGGATATGAAGTATATGCAGGTTGCTGTGTATTTGGTTTTTTCATGACCATGCGGTGAAGGAGAAATTTGTTTGCAATTTTCAGGACAAACGCTCATGCATTTCCGTGACTCAAGTTTTGTCTAAAAACTACACTGAAAATATTGAGAGAGAATACCAAAGGTTTACACAAAGACATAAGAAAGTGTCAGCAACAAGTGAGTTTTGTTTAAAATTACGTTTACTTAACTGTAGGTTTGGAGTTTGAATAGCTACTCCTTTATTGAGATCTACTAGTAGGACTTAGTTGAGACTATTTGTCAACCTGCATACACTTTTAACAAGTTTTGAGCTCTCGTTTACCCTACTTAACATACTGAGATAGCACTGCCAGACATTAAGTTGAAATAAAATAGCGTGACCGCAATTTGATATAAAGTAAAACTCCGAATAAAAAACTAACACTAATACCAGTTACCCTCAAATAATTTATTTACTCTCAATGTATTACGTCGGTTCTGTAGTACGCCCACCAGACAAAGCACACCTAGTGCCATCACTGCAGTGAACACATTCGACTAGTTTTACGCAAATCAACTAAATTATTTATTTATGAAATTAAAAACAACCTCTAATACATTTTATTAAAACAAAACAAAAAACACTTTCAAACATAAACTGTTCAGCTTTAAAATAATGGCATTATAAATCATCCATAGAAAGAAGAGGATTCAAATTCCACCATTAGTAAAAATTATTAGGAATCAAAATTTAAGATGAAAACAAAATTGATTTGTCAGATAGAACTCATCTATTCATCCTAATGTAAAAAATAAATCTGCAACATTGCAATAACATTTATCGCTTTTAATGACGTCACTATTGATTCAAAAAATTCTAACAGCAATTTCTTTTCATACTATACCACCATCTAGTAATATAAACTCAATAACAAGCTTTAAGTTAATTACATTTTTAAAATTCAATATTAATTATAAAAATATAAATAAAATTTCTTTTCATACTATACCACCATCTAGTAATATAAACTCAATAACAAGCTTTAAGTTAATTACATTTTTAAAATTCAATATTAATTATAAAAATATAAATAAAATGTAACACTTCCACTCCAGTAGAGTAAATGTATGATGTAACGTGATGTGCACCTTAGCAATTCAGAGACAAAAACTGAGAATTAAATTTTTTTCCTTGTTATCGTAAAAATTATTTCATTTGAAAAACTCTCATATTATCTTCAAATTAAAAATTAAAATTGAATATGAAGAGATAGAATGATACCTTTGGAATTTCTTACTTTAGCAGATCTTCGTCGGATTCAATGATGCAGTCTCACCACCAATTCATTGTCACACCACGTTCATAAATTAAAATTTTTATATAGATTATGATTGGTAATAAAACTGAGAAAAACATATAAGCTCATTTCTGGAAATTTAGTTTCAAAGGGAGCTAAAGATATTTGAACATTTTTTTTCAAAAAACTAAAATTATGACCACTGATAATGCATCTGTGAAACCTGCACAAATTTACAGTTTTAACTGTAGGTAGGCACACACTTTCGTACAAAATCAAGTCGTAGGTACAAACAAAATTAATTCTAAAAATTTCAAAAGTTAATTAAAAAACAATTTTACAATATTTATTTTTTCAATTGATTGAATGTGTTCATATTATTATGGAAATTTGGTACTTTTTTTCCAATGTATATATTTTTTTTAATACAATTTTGAGTTAAAAGCAATTAATTGAAACTCTAATATTAGAATAAAAAAATGAAAAAATATACAGGGTGTTCCATTTGAAAAAAATAAGTTCCATAATAAAATAAAAAACTTTTGTTTGAAACTTTTTTGAAATTTTTTATGGTTGGATTTAAGTGTTCCGATAATTTTGACTAACCCAGTATGTATTTAAAATTTATTTACAGATATAATCAATTCTATCTCCAAAGATTTCATACTTGTTTGTTATTCATGTTAGTTACAGTAGAATTAATATTAGCCATGTTCAATTGGCAGAAAATCTCCTAAATATTTAATATTTTGCATTAATTATTTATAAAAAATATTAGCAATAAAACTGAGTTCAGTTTATTTATAAATTTTGGAGAAAAAATATAATGTTATTTTATAAAATTAATAAGTTGTACACTTATGTAAATAAACAAATTCATCCTAGTTTTATAATTTGGCTAGTACTGATCTCTAAAAAGCCAATGATATTTATAAATATCAAATTATCTGTATTATGTTAATTCCTTAATTCGCCTGACAAGTTTTAGAGTAATTAATTCACAAGTAATTAATAATTAAAAAAAAAAAGATATGAAAACAAAACAATAACATTAATTAATGAAACGTATGACAAATTTCATAATAACTTAGAAATTAATAATATTTTATTATTCTGATAATGAACTTAATTATTATTAGCTTTAATATTTTACGATTGGAAACAATGGGTAATTGTAATAATAAAAAATGTAACTTACAGTGCTTTCATATGAATCACAACTGATAGCCCATCTGTTGCCGAAATCATTCTCGGAAGCTTCGTCGAGTATGGAATCGAAGATGGCCAACACCTCCTTCCAATGTCCTAGCTCGCACTTGCCGAATGTCCATGTGCTAATCTTAGAGAGCTCCTCTAAGAGTTGCAGACGATTGCACTTTTTAAGGCGATCAATGAGCACCTTGCACTCAGCCGGAGGCTCCGAGGTGCTCTTCCGGAGACGGCTGTGATCGATCTTCATTATTCGTGACTCTTCGTCTATCGACCCCTCATAGTCGATGTCTTGCGTCTGGTCGTCAACTACGGTAACATCGGACTAAGTACACATACGTCATGAGATAACTTCTTAACTATTTCACGACAATATGGGTAATGTTCGACCTGGAGCCAAAATAAAATGAGAAAACTGTCAAGTACTTACTTTGATTGTAGTATATATTCCCCGCCATGATTCATCATGTCTTAGATATTTTATCAACTTTACAATTACACATTAGTCTCTGAAACAAAGTTTCCTTCTATCAGACCTCATTTATACCTAATTAACTATATTTTAGAACAACAAACATGGACCTCATTTTTATCATCATCGCTACTACTAATCTAACCAGATTACCCTATGTTTACAAACACAATTACAACCACAATCATCCATCACATTCACTTAATCCTACACTGATTCTACTAATTCAATAAAGTAACAATTTACTACTTCAACATTGATTATTACATATTTCTCTGTTTTCAATGAAATTACAGTTAATATTATGCTTAGTCACTGCATGTCACACAATGCCCAATAGGGCTTAAAACATAAATATGACAAATGCCATGCAAAAATATCCAAAACTTTATATCTGACCTCAGATTATAACAAAATTCTCTTTAAAATTATTCTTAATTCCTACAATCTTTTATGTAGGTACGCTCTGACGGCCATATTGAATATTGAAAAACTTCAACAAATCACATTCATACACTGTTTTTTCACAACTCGCTAACACAAAATTCCGTATTTCTAAAGGATGTAATACCTTTGTTTTTCGTCTCTTAAATGATAATCTCTACAAAACTGTCTATTATCACGTAAATTAACACATTTATTTCAACACAGTCACGAATGGCTGCAAGGTGCAAGTAGTGCAATGGTTCGCTCGCAGTTCGAAAACAACCGAATGAACTTTGCTGCACAACACGATCATTGTTCGACGACTCGTTACCAACATTACCACCTCCACAATGTCACAACGAACTTCACTATCGCTAACAAGCCAGTGCTGTACTGAATAATATATTCCAATCCTGATTTTAAAAACTTTTTAATCAAATTTTATAAATGTATGAAATACCAATGTTAAAAATGTAATCACTTCCCCTTTTTATAAATATAAAAAGATATTGCTATTTACCGGTGCATACCCGTCTATCCAAATGGCGTTCTGAAAAAGAGTGCTGTCAGCAGAACACAAAAGTGTGCACCGAATGCAGTGAAAGCACCCCAGTGCAAAAAGAGTGACACAGCCAAAATCGCCAAGGATCTTAGCACTGAATTTAATTGATCCGGCACATTACTAATTATAATGCGTTTTATGAGAATTCAAAAATGTAATCATTTCCCTTTTTCATAAACATATTGCGTTCAGGTAGACTTAGTAGAAGTGTTCAATTAGGACCAACAGCTTAAAGTGCTTTCCAAAGCACCGAGAAGACTAAGTTTTAATTGACTTGGCACATAACATAATTACAATTCGTTCCATGAGAATTTAAAAATATAATAATTTTTACTTTTTATAAATATATTGCATTCAAGTGGGACCAAGAAATTAAAGTGTTTTCTAAACTACCAAGGATCTTAGCACTGAATTTTAATTAATCCGGCACATTACTAATTACAATTTATGAAAATTCAAAAATGTAATCATTTTCTTTTTTTATAAACATATTGCATTTGAGCAGACTAAGTGTTCAGGTTGGACCAACAGCTTAAAGTGCTTTTTGAAGCACCAAAGATCTTAGCACTAAATTTTAATTGATCTGGCGCATTTCTAACTACAATGCGTTCTATGAGAATTTAAAAAAGTAATTATTTCTCCTTTTTATAAATATATTGGATTCAGGTAGGCTAAGTGTTCAGGTTAGACAAACAGTTTAAAGTGTCTTCCAAAGCACCAAAAAACTTAGCATTAAATTTTAATTGATCCAGCACATTTCTAATTACAATGCGCTATATGAGAATTTAAAAATGTAATTATTTGTCCTTTTCATAAATAGATTGCATTTGGGTAGTCTAAGTGTTTAGTTGGGACCAACGGCTTCAAGTGCCTTCCAAAGCACTAAAGAGCTTAGGACAAAATTTTAATTGATTGGCACATTTCTAATTACAATGCGCTCTATGAAAATTTAAAAATGTAATCATTTCCTTTTTTTATAAATATATTGCATTCAAGCAGACTAAGTGTTCAGATGAGACCAACGGCTTAAAGTGCTTTCTAATCACTGAGAAGCTTAGCACTAATTAATTCGGCATATTACTAATTACAATGCGATCTATGAGATTTAAAAATACTTGTAGCTATCGTCACATATTCAAAGCATTCAGAGGCTTAATTAATTGAAATTGACAAATATAAATAAATACTACCACTCAATTTATATACTTGACTTGACAACTTACTCATTCAATTTTGATTTTGTATGTCTTACATATAAATAAAAAAAATATCATTTCAACACTGTAAATAAAGTCGTAAAATAGTTATTCAGTTACCTAAAAACAAAATAGTTATAACTGAACAGACACATTCCACCATTTTATTTTAAAATAATAATAAGTTAAATCAACTAAAAAACGCAAACATATTTGACACATACAAAAAATATGTTACAATAAAACATTACCTTCTGATCAATAATACATAAATTAAATAATTGACCAACTAATGTATTAAATTATAATAAACAATTAACATCAACTACGCCTGTTTTTCTTAAAAAACAAATAATTTAATATAACAAAAACAGTTTTATAACAAAAATTATTGCATGTTATAGTAAAATTCTTACTAGAATAATTTATCTACCTATATATTTCAAATTTTAACAAAATATGTTTGAATATGTATTGAAACATCAACATAAAAAACTCAAACTACAAAAATTGGCTTTAACTTCGTTATACTTATATTTACAAAAAAATACATAAGATTTAATGATAACAATTAAAGAAGCAAAAACTATTAAACTAAATGGTGAATATGTCTAGACAGCAAGAACTTTTCAAGTATGTAAAACATTGGTATCTTGAAACAGAACATTATATTGTAGAATTAATTTGTTGCAATAATAATCCAAATAGATTTTATTTTATTATATTAACATTTTATTCTGTTTCAAAATATGAAGTATTAAGGCATAATTAAAAAAAACTTACAATTTTCCTCCGAATTTATTGAAGATTCTAATTCTGGAAAAATAGTAGTCAGTATCTCTGCGGGAATGCCCTGCACAAACAGCTCTGGCACAGGCATATCATAACCGGGTAGCATAGGCATTTCGATGTTTTCTTGTAAAACTGAAACTGAAAGAATAAACCAATAATGTATTATTTATATATGAGCAATTCAATTCTCCCCACCAATTCGGGGGCGGTGTTCTGTACTGCAAAGTGAAAGCACTACAAGCAAATTACGCCGCCTTGTTTTAGTTTTAATAATCTCTTAATGCTATTGTTCTACTCATCCCACCCATTCAGAGGCGGTACTCTGCAAGAGCCATGTTAGATATTAGTCAACCAAATTGTTGACAAACACGTAAGAGTCTAAGTAAAGTGAGCATTATTTTGTAATGTAAGTTGATCTAAAAGTGTAAAAGATAAAGAATTCTTTGGCGTTGTTTTTCATAGATAGTGCTTTCCAAGAAGTAAACAACTGAAGCCAAAGAAGGTGAGTACTATTTAGATAAATAAAGAACATGATCTAGTGGTGTAAAAGATAATGACATTTTTGTAGTTGTATTTCATATATTTTGCAAATACCTAAACAACTTCTAAAACTCATACCATAAAAATAATATCCAGACACTTAAAAAAACATTCTGAATGATTATAAATTAATTAGTTTTAGCAACCTTGGCTACTGTCAGATTTTACATCACAACTTTAAATAGACTTTTCAAAATTAGCATCGAGAGTAATCATAGTTCTAAAAATCAATTTAAGAAACTAAATGTGATAAAAAATGTCATATTGACGTTCCTCAAATATCGGTAAATCATCAAAGTACTGTTCATCATATCAATGTTTAATTTTCTTAAAATAAAAACAAACTTGTTTATATTGTTAAAGTTTTAAGATATAAATCAATTACTTAAAGTAATCTTTGTTTTATAACTTATGAGTCAAGAAAATAACAAAGTAAAAACTTTACAATGATTAATCGGATTTTTTGTAAAACTTAATTTTAGATTGCCAAACCTATCATCATTGAACGTACTAGCGTAATTGCAATTGTTTATTTAGTCCTATATCTCGGAGCGTGAGATTATCAAATGTCCTACAACCACAAAAGATACATTAAAGTTTTTGTAATTGATACAATGTGCTTAGAAGAAAATTAAAATTAAAATTTAGATATTAATTTGTTAATATTCTTTATTGATGCTTTATGTATTTATTTATGTATTTTGAATACATTTATTTATGTACATTTTTGTATTTTTCAAGGCAATAGTCGTAAAGTTATTATTATTATTATTATTATTATTATTATTATTATTATAAAACTTAAAAATTAAATCAAATCAAATTTTTGAGCCAATATTATCATAAAATAAAAATTAGTATGCTGAAGTAATAAAACATTGAAATAGAAAACACTTGTATTTTCTGCAATGTATAATTACATTAAAGTTAAATTAATTAAACTTACTCGGTTCAAGAGGTGGTATCTCTTCGTCTTCATCGCAGTCATCTAAAAATTCTGCGTTTGGATCCACTGGCACTACTAAAACAGGCGCTGATGGGTCGGGCTCTCCGGGAATACTCCGCGGTACTGCAAATTAAGAAAATAACAAAGTAAAAACTTTACAATAACCAATCGGATTTTTTGTAAAACTTAGTTTTAGATTGCCAAAACTATCATTGCACGTACTAGCGTAATTACAATTATTTATTTAACCTTATATCTCGGAGTGTGCAATTATCAAATGTTCTACAAGTACAAAAGATACATTGAAGTTTTTGTAAATGATACGATGTGCTTAGAAAAAAATGTAAAATCTAAATTTAGATATTAACTAGTTAATATTCTTTATTAATGCTTTATTTATGTATTTTCAACACATTTATTGTATGTACATTAGACTGGTTCTTAATTTTTGTTTTGTGGAATTTCTTTGGGTGCTCATACAGAAAGTAATTTTTATGCAAAAAAAGTAACCCATGTCAAATTTCAGCCGTTAAGAATCAAAAGAACACGTGTCGCGTGAAGTTTTAAAAGTAAACCCATTACCTTACTTAAAAAAAAAAAACATTATTAAAATTGTTACAAATTTGGCAAAGTAAAAAAAATACGTACAATACATCATTTTAAAGGTTTATTGAATTTAAAAAAAAAATTAGACCTAAGCCTCAAATTTTAATAATTATTGTTTACGTGTCTAATTTTATGTTCAAAATTTAAAATATAATAAAAATATGTTAATTAAAAAAAAATTAAACAGAGTATATTGATGTAAAGTTTTATGTGAAACCTAATTAGCAAGTACTCAATTGCTTTTTTGGGGACCCAGAGTATGCATCTGATTCAAATCTGGAAGCTATGATACTCTTTAAATATATTAATTTTAAAAATTTATAGGTAGTGCGACACAAATTAGTATGCTAAACTAATAAAATACTAAAATAAAAAACACTTGTATTTTCTGCAATGTATAATTACATTAAAGTTAAATTAAGTAAACTTACTCGGTTCAAGAGGTGGCAACTCTTCGTCTTCATCACTATCATCTAAAAATTCTGAATCCACTGGCACTACTAAAGCAGGCGCTGGTGGATTGTGCTCTCCGGGAATACTCCGCGGTACTGCAAATTAAAACAAAAAACAACATAAAATTTATTCTCTTGTTTGTAAAATTGTATAAAAAAAGATTGATTGTTTTTGAGACAATAAATAAGAATACTTAAAACGTAATTTTGTATGGTGCACGTTGCTTTATATAAAGGCCGTCTTAAATAGCCTATAGACAACATGACTCCGGCTTATGCTTTGTTGTACAAACCCAAAGATTATCAAAATATGTGCACTTTTGTTAAGTCCAATCTTTGTAAATGCTTTGCTAAACTGATGTAGTTTTTCTTTGGCAATCAAAAAAAGTTTATTTTATAAAACTGAGGTTTAAATTTTGCAATTAAAAATTTTCTCAGAGTTTTTCAAACTTTTATTGAAAGTATAAGCAGTATAATTGTTAAACTATAGCACCCTAAAAAAATTGTTTTTATTTTTTTTTCAAGTAAAAACCGCGCAACTCCTTCACAAAAAGAATTGAAGGGAATTGAATCAATTATATTATAACGAACCCGCTTATAACGAACTTTCGGGTATAACGTACTTAATTTGAAACAACGAAAATTTTCTCATAAACTCAACGCTATTTTTTACTGGTTATAACAAACTTTCGGATAAAGAGAACCAAAATATATCTAAAATTGGCACAATTTTCTTGTTATAACGTTCTTTTCGGGGTTTATTTTCTGGGGTTTTTCGATTTATGGATTTGCGCGGTATTTTCTTGGAAGTATTGTATTTTGTTTACATCGTATACCCTCATTGTGTTCGTTATTTCCTAAATCGCGATTTTTTTTAAAGGTTTAGTTAAATGTCTTCTTTTTATGATAAATAACTATTTTGAAATAATAAAACTCAAGGGTAACTGTATTTTTGCGTGGCTGCAGACAAATCAAATTATCCATTTGATTAACATGGGAAAATCGTCTTTAAACGTTCAAAGATTTTTTTACAAATTGTAGGTCTTCGTACATATGTCAACATACCGTTTTTTCTTTGTAAAAACAATCCTTATGTTACTTTTAACATAATAAGAATAATAAATATATAAATCAAATTACAATATTTTTTATTACCGTTTATAACGAACTTTGGATATAACGAACTGGTACATTTTTTGAATTCGTTATAACCGGACTTTACTGTATAACAATAAAATAGTTTTCGTAAAATTTCAGTAAAAAAACGGTAATTTTTTTATGTAACCGGTTGTAAAACAGAAACATGCTGCTAAAGATAAAACAATTATAAGAATTATATATATTAATAGTAAAATGGTTTTTTTAAATTTCCAATGTGCAAAACACAGAAACCAATAGGGCAATTTTATTAAATTATTATTATTGCTGCTTTTAGTAACAGAATATATTGCTGAGCATATTGTAGCTATAAAAGTAAAAACTAGTACAATGAAATAATTTTTTTTAAGCATATAAATACAAAAACTTGTAAAGCAATTTAAAAAAAGATAAAATAATTCTAAACGTTTTAATAATTTTAACATAAAACTATTAGCAGAATTGCAAAGCTAACATTTTTGATTTTAAAAAAGTAACATTTTTATGATTCATTATTTTGTTTCAAAAATGCAGTTCTTACGTAATCTATGTAAAACGAAAATCCAGTCAAGCAATTTTTTGAAAATTGGGTTTATTTCTCTTCTCGTGGATAAATTATAGCAGAAAATTTTAGCGAAAAAATAGTAACAATAATAATAAAAAACAAAAAAATCCTAATGATAAAATAAAACAAACATACAAACTCACAAATAATTTACAATCTAAACACGATTTTTAAAATTTTGCAAAACTGAGTAACAAACTTTTATTCCTGTTTCAAATTGAAACGATACAATTTTTGTATTGCTAAATAAGACCCTTGACTTTTGCTTTAGCTTCTACTGAAATTAGTTGTTATCAATTGCATCAGTCTTCCCGTAAAAATTTCTAAACTATAAAACTATACAAAATAGCAATAGTAAAGCAACAGTGGTTTTTAAAATGCGCATTGTTTTGTTATAGTTTTTGCGCTTTTATGCAACAAGGTACTTATAACCGGGGCCACATCGGTATGTTACTAATGCCTCTGCATAAATATCATTAAATATAAAATAAACCACATACATTAGCAAAGCGTGCAATCACAGCAGCCCTGTTTACTGCGTCAGGGTTGTGCAGAATAAATTATCTATTAAAACTAGTTTACACATATAGAATAAAATAGATATTTATATATTAACTGTCATATATGTTAGTATTTATTGACTACTTGAATAAATTTGTTTTGAAGTTAGTTATCCAATTATCTGATTTTAAGTTGTTGTGACAAAGTAAATCCTACACATCATATTTTAAATTTTTTAAAATCCCAAAATAGAACAGAAGCATCTGAAAATAAAGTGCGCAACGCATACGGTCCTGCAAATAACTGACACGCAGCTCCGAAAACTCTAGAACCGGCTCTATCATTATTTTTATAATCATATATTTACGTTTTACAGTTGTTATACATTGCCTCGTTTTACGAGTGAAGAATGCAATTATTAGATCTATTTTGTATATTTTACATTTTAATAGCAATAATAACGCTTAAAACATTTTTTTAGCTAAACAAACTAGGTTTCAACGTTGAAAATGTTATTAACATTGCTGTAAAAAGTTTATTATTACGTCTATATATTCATTTTTCCATTACATTTCATTACCAAAAACATTTCAATAAAAGCGCTAATTGTAATCTATTATTTTAAATTAAAAGAAAAGCCTAGACAATTCTGTAAAAAAGCATTATCATATTAATTTCAACAAAATTTAATACACTTATTATTTAAGTATGATGTTATTATTACATTACTACTCCTATTTCTTGGATGTCGGTGTCTGTTGTTGCTGTGCGGTCTGTACATAGATAACATTATAGCTATTATCTAAACTAAAAATGTTGGTCAATTTGCTGATTGATTGATAAAATGCATTGAAGTAAATGAAATGTAAGCCCCGGCAACAGGTGCATAACAAGATAAGTCCTTGAATATATGTACTACCAAAAATCAATAATCAATTAAATGCGCATTTTGATCAGGTTACACCGTATTATGCTACATTGAAAATATAGTAATTATTAAATATTATTTTATTTTGTGGTAACGCGCCGCCACTGATATAAGAATATTTACCTCCTCCTCTTACCCTACGTGTATAATAAGCATTACACATAAAAGTTGTAATGGAAATGGATTATTGGTTTATGCGCCGTATAGTAAGATAAAGATGGCTTCCGTCAAAACACCTCTAGAAGCTTAAAAGTGCAACTTTAATTATATTATGTTAGGAAGTGAATAAAATAATAATAATATAAATAAATTTTGAAAGAACAGAGTATCAAGATGGCTAGAGAATATGCAAGGGATATGATGAAGGTGTCGGTAGCCAAAATGTTACAAACAATTGGCTGGAATTCAATACAATCAAGTCCACTGGAAATATTAACAGATATTGCAGTCCAGTATACATCACAAATAGCAAAATCAACTTGTGAATATGCTAACGAATGTAAGTAAATAAATTAGTAGATTTTAAACATAGTTTTTGTTAAATATATTTCTAGTCGGATGTGTGGATCCGAATTTAGACCATTTAGGTTTAGCATTCCGAGATTACCATATAAATTTAAACGAGTTGGAAGAATATGTAACATACGTTAATTTCAATCAACCACCAACACCAGTTCCTAAATTTCCTGTAGCTAAAGAAGACAATTTGAATTTCTTAAAACCAGGCAGCAAAGAAGTTGTTACAAGACCTGTACACATACATGAACATTTACCACCAATGTATCAAATTAATGAAGGTATGATTATTATATATTATATTATTATATATTAGTTTGTTGTAAATTTAAGTTTTGTAAATAAAGGTTTTTGTTTGTTTGTGTGTTTATCTTAATTAGCTACAGAGTCTGAAGCTGAAGTTTCTATAAAGACTGAAGAACAAGAGGAGAGTGTTAATGTGGAATCCACAGCAGTATTTAAACGACCTGCTGAAGTTTCTCCAGGTGAATCATATAAAAGAATAAGGTAAGCATTTATGAAACTATTGACACTGGAGTTTTTTTTTAATACTAAGTTTATATATTGGCCCTAAATATAATTATAGGAAAGCAAATTAATATTAAAGTCATATTTTAGTCAACATATAAACCGGAAATTTTTTAATTTTGGCCCGGACATTTTTATTATTAATAAGTAATGAAATTTTAGTTAAATTATGAATATAGAGAATTTATTCTTAATAATTAATCATTTGCAATGATTAATACATAGTTTCCAAATTGGTCACATTGTTATAAAATAAAAATCATGATGAATTGTTGTCAACATTAAATGAATGTCAACAAATGACTGAAATATTGTTTTTACAGAATAACAAGCTTAGAAGTTGGTATAGAAACAAATCCAATTTGAAAACATTTTTTTTAACAGAAAGTGTTATTGTATTGTAAATTAATATTAAATAAAAAGAAAAACTTTTAATGTTATTTAGCCCAAAAAAAAACAATTATTTTAATTCTCTGGAATCATCAAACAAATGATCATCTAGTTACTTCTTGCATTCTTTAATTATTTTTTATATGAAATAATTAATGGTTTTTAAGTTGGTCATATTATCATAAAATAAAAAATACCATGATGAATTGTTTTATTTTAAATAAATGTCAACAAATGACTGAACATATCCAAAAAAAGTTAGGATAGGAACAATTCCATTTTTTAATAATTTTTTTAACAATTTATAGCAAGCTTATTAAACCCGTTTGACATTGTCTATAATTATGTCTTGAATTATATATATATAATTTTTATTAGAATTTGTGCAATAATTCCATATATAAAATTTATATCCTGTATGACACTGTATATAATTCTTTATATAATTATAAAACCACGCTTGCGCCTTATCTATGTTCTGTCAAATCAAGTCTCAATGTTTACTACACTTTGCAGGTTATGTCATTTGTTTTGAATTGATTATTGCTACAGTTAGTTATACAATTAATGAAAATAATAAAAAATGGAAGCAGAACAAATTAAAAAAGTGGTAGCAATTGATATATGTGGAGCTGCAGTGGTAAAATTGAAAAAAAAATGAAAATACAAAATAATATGCGCACATCATGTTCACGTCGATTATAGATGGGAAAATAGAACATGTTCTAATTTTTCAAGATATAATTGTGACTTTGATAATTTGTGTGTTTTACACACGCGAATGGTCTGATCTATAATTATATACATAATTCAAGACATAATTATGGACAGTGTCATACGGGTTTTAGTTTAATATTAAAGAAAACAAAAACTTTTAATTTAGCTTGAACTGTTTATACTTGTATTTAATAAAATTTGTTTGATCACTAATTAATTTTATTATAAAAAATACATATAATTTAAAAAATTATAGGTACATCTTTTAAACACAAAATTTGTCTCTTTGCTTTAATAAATAATTTTGACTTTTTGGCAAATGAAAAAAATATTTGCATGTGTCAAATTTTGTTTTAACAATTTCTTATTTTTTCCAATGCCAAATCTGATTATATTGTCATTTAGTGTGTAATATTATTTGGTCCACCAAGTGATAATTTTAAGGATTTTGACCCGAACATATTTTAAAACAGGCCTAGGAATTATGTACTATATTGTTAAAAAAATGGTGCATTTTTCCTTTACAATGATTTTTATTTAGGGAATGAAAATATGTTATTGATTTTATGCACCTGAACTCTGAATATTGTAATTTTTATCAATAAAACTATATTATTATAGATTGTTGACTGAAGAAGAAGGTAGGCCAACACGTGAAATAAGCAGCGTCATGATGACAACATCTGGTTATATTTCTCCTGCAAGAGAAGGTAAATTACCTGAATCACGTACTCCGCTAGCAGCGTTAGAAAGTGCACCGATAAACAGCGTTCATACAAATCCTACTAACGGAAGCACATTAAAACCAAATAAGCTATTCAAAAAGAATGAAAAGAAAAAAGAAAAAGTTGGTAAAGAATTATTCAAACCGTTAAATGAAGACAAACCAAAAAAACAAACAACAATGAAGGATGTGGTGAAGTTAAATCAAAGAAAAGCAGTTAATGCTATCAATGGACCATTACCTTCATCAAATAATAATTTTGTTATAAACAATGAAGTAAAGGTTCCTCCACCTATAATTCCAACACCACCTGCTTCTATTGCTATAAAACCTAATACACAAACAAAAATAAATAAAGCATTAGCAGCAGCCAGATTAAAAACTGAAAAACTAAATACAACAATAACGCCGATACCAATACCAATTGAAAAACCACCACCACCTGCACCAATACCAACACCGACTGAAAATGTTGTTGATAAATTATTCACCGAACCTGATAAGAAAAAAGTGAACATTTTGAAAAAAATATCAAATGTAAAAAATGATAAATTGGAAAATAAAATTGTGAAATTAAAAGATGTTATGAAGCAAGAATCACGTGAAAGTTCTCCGGATCTCATAATTGATGAATCTAATGAGATTAGCAAAGTACATATAAGTAATGATATTACAATCGAACTCATCGATGCAGTTCCTAATAAAACTACTGAGAAAAATGAAAAAACATATTTTGATGATGATTCTCCTCCTGGAACACCCTCAACACCAAAAACACCTGAAATAGTATCTCAGAGTCCACCCGTCGTTGTCAATAAAGAGAAGAGAAAAAGAAAAGATAAATCAAAAATTAAAAAGGTCAGTCAAATATTATTTTTAAACATTATCTAAATTTTGGTTTATAATTATTTGTTAACTTGTTACCTTAATTGATGTTCTTATGTTTCACACAATGTTAGTTAACAGTATAGCTTTTCTGAGAGCTAACTGTCTACTGGATAATCTAGATACCATCTGGTGTGCGTTCTGATTTAGAGAGTGTAGTTTGGGCACACGAACGTCCTTATGTAAGACGTTAGAAGTACGTTTTTCTCCTTTAAAAAAGAACGCGTTTGTCAATTTCTACCTTTTGACCTCTGTCAACTGATTCAATTTAACCTGTTTTGACTTTATAAAATTAAATTTATTTTAGTATTTTAAAATTTTATTTAATATAGAAAACTTAATTTTGATAGGTTTGCATAATAATCTTACTTCATAATACCCTTTAGGAAAAACATATTTTAAATCTGCGGACGCCTACCTGTAGATTTTACCCATCTCTGAGACACAGGTAAATTTTTTTAAACCGGGCTTCTTTCTCTTGTATTTACGAACGACTTGCACGTACATTCTTGGACGAACGTCCTGCATTTATGAACGCGTTGGAGTAAAAAAAATAACGTCCGGACGCGTTTCTCCTCTAAATCGGAACGCACCCCTGTATATCATGATTATGAACCTCAAATCAATCAGTGTTGCCATAACAGGGTTATAAAAATGGACAACCCATAAAAAACTAAGGGATTTTAATTCAAAATTGTATCTTTATTTCAAATTTCACATATGTATGTTGAATTACATAGCTCAAATTCTAAACTTTTTTCTTAAATATAATTCATGTGAAACAAATGTACATAAAACTAAAAATAATTGTGTGGAGCAGGTCTTAATACATTGTTTTGATTATAAATACAAATGACATAGAAAACAGTTGATTAGAATTGAAAGAATAAATTTGATTAAAGCCTCTTTTGTGTTCGGAAACAAAACAACTGGGGAAGTTAAGAATAAAAACAATAATTTTACTCTACGCAGTTTTTGATGTAAGTAGTAAAAGTGATTTTATTGGTTTATCATGCACTCCCACTCACTCGTTATTAGTACATTTATGAAAAATTGCTTTATAAACAATTACATTGGAAATGTAGATTAAATTAAGATAATGAAAATTTAAACCCATTCTTGTTACTACTATTACTACTGAATTAAAAACAAATGAGTGGGTGATAAAATAAATTAAAAAACTATAATAAAAATTAAAAAAAAAAAATCTGTTATGAGAACGTGTTAGCTTGAATAAATTATGTGTTTATATCTATTAAATTTCTGATAATAAGCATGTGATTATACCATAATATTATATACAGGGTGTTACAAAAATGTGGACAAATTATACTGGTTTAATCATTTATCTTAATCTTTGTGGAGTTTAATTAGGATTGTAAGTATCATATAATAGACTTGATTAATTGTGGATTTATTGCTGTTCTTATTATATTATTTACTATATGTAACTTGCAAGACAAAACATGAATAAATTTACTTTACTTTAGATTAACAAAAATCATGCATCATCATGCAATAAATCAACAAGCTTACTCAACCTGTTATTGAGCAGGCAGCATATTCCAAAGTTACTGAATGTTCATTAGCCGATACACAAATAAATACCAATATTTATTAAATTAAAATAATAAGTGAATAGATAATTTTATTGAACCCATCTTAAGTACAGTTTGCTTAACTCTTTTGCTACAAGGAGCGTATGTATACATATTGTTTTATTGTGCTCCATGTGCGAAGAGCGTATATTTTCAAAAGCCTGTAAATCGAGAGCGGAGAGCGCACGAATGTTGTTTACATAGTAATAAGTTGTCAGTATATATTTCTCTTATCAATTACGAATAATGTTACAAATTTGTTGAAGTGAAGAACGTATATATACTCCAGTATGTATTTGCGATGCGAAATACGTATGGATACGTATAATATTATTGGGCTCCCGTACATAAGGCACCCATATGAAATTTGCAAAGTTTGTGCAGATTTGTTAAATTTAAAGCCAGTCAACACCAGTCAGCGTCGACTTCATATATTCTTAAAATTTTGTCAAGTTTGAATCGACTGTATTTAATAGGAAGTGTATCAATTTTCAGATTAAATTTCATTCAAATTAATAATAATAATTTTATTGCAAACTTAAACAATAACATAAACAGAAAAATAAGTTATATGTAGAACAACGTGCATATAACATAGAGCAGCCACAAGGCTGTATCGGCAGATTTTATTAGAAACTGTCTGATATTGTTAAATAACATTTATCCTAATTTAAACATAAACTAATTTAGATTTTAAATTCTAGGTACAAAAAATATCTAGTCCAATACGTATCGATGCTGATCTGGGTTTTATGGAAATGGAACGTCCGAAAACACCTGAGGCAATTTCTCATTTGTTAAGTCCTGTCCTACCTCCACCCCTTCCTATGGTACCACAATTCAATTTGTTTCCACAATTTGCAGGTCCTGGGTTAATTCCAGCTCCATTATCAAATCCTTTACTATCGAATCCTATGAATTTATTATTTAATTCAAGTAATTATTTCTGCCCGCCAAACCAACTACTACCTCCATATAATCCGTACATGCCACCAAATTTGAAAATGGATGTTCCACTATTACCAAAAATAAAAACAGAAGAAGCACCTACAAATTTAACAGTAACAAGTACAACACCGTCGCCAGTAACAAGTACTACTTCTACACTCATTGATCCTATACTATTCTCTCCGAAACCAGAGAAGAAAAGTAAAGAACACAAGAAAGATAAAAAAGATAAATTAAAAAAGAAAAACAAGAAGGACAAAATCAAAAATAAGGCTGAAAAAAAGAAGTTAAAGGAGGAGAAAAAAGATAAATTGAAGAAAGAGAAAAAGGAAAAAAGAAAGGAGAAGGAGGTGCAGCAGCAGCAGCAACAACAACAACAACAACAACAGATGCAGCAACAACCACCTCCGCCACCGGTAATTAAATGTTTTAATTTGTAATCAAATAATTAATGTAGGTTATTTCTAGGTGCGTGAAAATTTAGAAATTGCTATACCAAAGTTAACATTAAAATTAGGGACACCATCACCAAGACCTGACACACCTGACACTAAAAAATTGTAAGTACTTAACCAAATTATGTTAAAAAAAAAAAGATTTATTTATTTTACAAAATATTTTTTTAATTGTGAAAAAGATTCATACATTTCATTTGTTATTGTTTTATTTAACCCTTTCGTTGGGGATCGTTGAACAGGGATCAGATCCTTGGAAACTGTACCTCGATTGACTTAAAATATAGTTCACTACTTATAGGAAAAAGAGATCTAGGAATATTATTACCTGATGTGGTTTTACCTAAATTATTATTACTTTTTTACTTACTTGAAAGCTAATCATTAACTTTGGAAAGCAAACAAGATGACCTACTGTTAATTTAAAATTAAATTGATTATGAATGTTCAGATTTCTAGAAACACTTTGTGATTGTATATTGGAAAACTTCTATTAGGTTAGGTTAGATTTCAGTTCATGATTACTATGAACATTTAAACATAATGAAGCTGAGGGGAGATACTTTGTGCTACATCTATAACCAGTGGATAAACTAACTGTGTTTATCAATAATCTAAGCATAATTCAAGATGCCAAGCATATTTTTATTAGGAGTTATCCAGATGTTAGTAAAATTGAATTTAGATTAACTATTAACCAAGATCAAATTGAATGGTTTCACTTCATAATTACTATGAACATGTTACTTCCAAATTAATAATCTAAGTGTAATTCAGGAAGCCAAGCATACTTCTATTAGGTGTTATTCAGATCTTAGTAAAATTAAATTTAGATTAACTTAAGTGAAGCTACTTAGTGCAACATCTGTAACCAGTGAAACTAACTTTGTATTTATTAATATCTAAACATAATTCAGAAAGCCTAGCATACTTCTATTAGTTGTTTTCCAGATGTTAGTAAAATTGAATTTGAATTAACCAAATCTCAAAGCTCTGCTAAAATCAAATTAAATGGTTTCAATTCATAATTACTTTGAACATGAGCAAGAAGCTGTAATTTTTGAAGCTGAATCCACTTAGTGCAACATGTGTAACTATGTGTTAATCAATAATCTAAGTAATTCAGGAATAGAAGCAGCATATTTCTATTAGGTGTTATCAAATTGAATGGTTTCATCAAGAAGCTGAAGCTACTTAGAGCAACATCTGTAATCATTTGAGAAACTAATTTCACTCTGACTAATTAAAGCTATCAATAATTTAAGCATCCTTCAGGTGTTATTCAAGTGTTATTAAAATTGAACTATGATTAACTACAGAGCTAAACTAAAATATTAATTTCATAATTACTATGTACATTTAAACATCAGGAAACTGTTACGTTACTTCTAAATCTGAGCTACAGCAACAACAGTAAACCGTGGAAAAATTAATTCTCTGTTTGTCATTAACTCTGACTAACCTAAGCATATTTTAGGAAACCAAGCATCCATTATTCATGAATTTATTAACTTCCATCTTAATGATGTACTCATTTTGATTTGAGAGATCAAATATCAAAAGCTAATACAATTTGAGGCAGTACCTATACTAGACTTGGTTGTTTAGTATAAATTTGAGTATTTACTGCACATCATAGACTATGTTAATAAGCTTGGGCTTTGATCATTTGTTATGTTGAAAAATCTTTTCTGTCACAATTTCAAAAAAACTCCTTATGTTTTAATAAAGCTCTGTAAGATTTCATTTTTGAAAATCTTCATTGAACTATGTAGGATTTCTAAAAAGCTCCGAAAATTATTTTTTTCTAAAAGCTCTGTAAACTCATAACAAAATCCTGTAAACATTTTAAGAAGCTCAGAACAACTGCACTTATAAAACTATAAAATAGGGCTATTTTAGATTTCTAAAGTTTAAAAAGCTTAAGAATACAAGTTTAAAAACATTAAAATAAAAAAAATCATGTTTTTAGATATCTCAATGAGTTAAAAAAAGCTTGAGGCTTTCAAAAAAGCTGTACAAAAAAAACCTAACAAGTTCTCAAAAATCTCCAGAAAGTTTGTGTACTTTCGAAAAATTATTACTGTTAAGAAAGCTCTGTGAACTTAGAAAAAGCTTTGTTAATTTAAAAAAATTGTAAGTTGCCAAAATTGCTAATATACTTTTAGAAAAGCTTTGTAAACGTTAAAAAATATTTGAGCATTCAAAAAACTACAATATTTTCATAAAGCTCTAAAAAATCTTGACAATCTGAAATTATTTTGTGAACTAAAAAAGCACCTTAAACACTCCAACTTCCAAAAAAATTGTAATGTTAATTAAAAAGCTCCGTGCCGTAACCTGCTAAAAAGAATACAATTTTAAAAGGATTAAAAATATAAGATTTTTTTTAAATTTTTGCTCATCTCAATGAATTTTGAAAAAACTTTTTACATAAACTTCAAAAACAAGTTTACAATAACTCTTCCAAAAAGCTCTTAACAAAACAGTTCTAACATAAAAACAATTTGTTTACTTTTATAAAAGCTCTATGAACTAAAAAAATGTAAAAGAAGCTCTACAAATTTTCAAAAAAACAGAAGCTTCAAAAATGTTTTGTAAGCTTTGAAAAATGTGTACAATCAAATGTGTACTTTCAAAACATTGGTTTTGTTAAAAAAAACTTTAAAAACTTTCAAAGCGGCAACTTTAAATGTACATTCAGTAAAAAGTTTTGTAAAAGTTCAAAAAAATCTTTAACTTTCAAATAGCCCTGTGTTTTCAAAAAACTTAAAAATGTTTATAGTGTTCTAAAAAAATTCTATTAATCTTGGCAAATTTTCACTAAAAAAGCTCCTTAAAGTTCAAAAAAGCTTTTGAAAAAATCTGTAAGAAATCTATGTGAACTTTCAAAAAAATTGTTTTAACTGTTTTGGGAATTAAAAAGCTTGGTGAAATTAAAAAAAAAGCTTGCAAACTTTCCAATTTTTTTGAACTATCAAACTCATCAAACTCTATGTTATTATAATAAAAACTATCAGCTTTGACAAAAACTTAACTTAACTTGGTATTGGTTGCTATATGTATGGTACTTTCTACACTTTCACTAAAATTGCTCCAATTGCATTTACGTTGCTCAGACATACTTGTGCTTTCTGTTTTTCAATAACACGTGTCAAATGTATGTGAGAACCAATATGTGGAGAATAGAAGACAACTGCAAAATCTTACTAACAATGAAAATCATTTTATATAAATGTTCCCTGCCTATAATATTTTGCAAGATTTGTTAGTCTTCAACAACAACTTCGTCCAAAAGAACTCAAAAAGATTTTAAAAACTACGTAAAGTGTATTGCAAGAATGATCTAAAAATTTTAAATAACTTGAGATAATAGAACTACTAGAAACTACTACTAGGAGTTTTAGAGCATAGGAGACCTAGGTCTAAAAATTTAAAAGATTAACAATCTTAAAGGATGTTGCGAGTAATGAAGTCTTAAAGCTTTTAGAATATCTAAAAATTCTACAAAAACTTTGAGAAGTCATAATTTCTAGGAGAATATTTAACGTCCAAAGACCAACTAGAAGCAACAAAAGAAACCCAGATGGGAGTAGTGTCTTTTAGAGAACTTGGAAGGTATAAGAAGAAAATCTCAGAATTATGTAAACATTAAAAAAACTTTGAAAGCAACAACTGTTATAAGACTTTAAACTTTAAGATGCTTAAAAATCTTAAAAAAGTTTAGCTAGTGTTGGAAGACTGAAGAGTTTTGATTTTAGAAGACTTTTGCGACAAAAATAGTAGATTTCACAAACAGGCAACAAAAACAGCCTACTGAGCACAGTGGTTTTTAGAAAACTTGGAAGGTATAAGAAAACTCTGAATATCTTTTCAGAATCATGGAAACATTAAAAAAACTTTAAAAGCAATAACCATTACAAGACTTTACAATTGCTGAAAACTTTAGTTACTCACTATTGGAAGATTTAGAGAGCATTGTTCTAGAAAACACTTAACGAGGTTTTTAAAAAAAATAATAGATACTCTACATGACTAAGAGTTTTAGAAATCTTCAGTTGTTCATAGACCACTTTGTAAAGACTTTAACCAATCATAAAATATTTTACAACAAAGAGTGACAGTAGTTAACAAAAAACCTTAGTACTGGCTTTTAGAGAACTTGCAAGGAATGAGAAGACTACAAATCTACTCAGAATTAAAAAACAATAAAAGAACTTTCAAATCGACTTTAAGATACCTCACACTTTAGAAGTCTTAAGTAACAAGATTTTGAGAGAATATCAACAGATGTGTTTTAAATCTATTTTTTATACATTTTTTTACAATGTTATATTAAATGAAAATAACAAGAACAAATAATTAGTGTTACCACTAATTAAAATAAATATAATAATAATTTTTGTTGCTATGTTCATGATTATCAATGTATTGATGGGATTATTTATATGAAATCAGATCTTACTTAGCAATGTTTCCAAATCTTAATGATTCTTTGCTAGTAATTTGATCAAATTTCTAAGGTGTCAACCTATAATACGTGAACTATTTATGTATAATAATTATAATAAAATTCAATTTAACGGCCATTGAAACGAAAGGGTTAATTTGCTTTTTAGCTAACTTTTTTATTTGTATTTAGTTTCAGCATTATAAAAAAATAGAATCAATGATGAAGTCGCAATACCAAAGCGTAGGGTAGAGGATAAAGGTCCTCGTGCGCCTCCTCGTCATTCAAATACGAATTTATAATATAGAGAAAATATGTTATTTTAAAATTAAAGTATATTACTCGAATCCAGTGGTTCTTTTGCTGCGACATTCAGCATCAGGCTTAAATTTTTTATAATGTAACACTAATTGTAATAAGAGGATTGTACCTGAATTATATGCATACTTAAATAATAAATATTTAATTTTGTTCGGCTATTTAAATTTTAGAACCGCTGGCGTAGTCTGAAATGTTTTGTGTGTTTGTTTTTAATTGAAAGATATTTTAATTTAAACGCTTTTATTTGTTCGGAATATTAAGATCCGATCGGTTTAATTTCCGTCTACGTCTATGGTAAAACTGAATTAGTTGCAATTTATTTTGTTTATTTAGGAATATAAAACCATTAATCAAGAAAGAGGAAGAAGAAGAAAAAGAAAAGGAACCTGAAATCGTAAAGAGGGAAATGTCTCCGGAGCTAGCCAAGATATCGGCATTGGTGACAGGGCAACCAAAACCTAAGACAATTCCACTTGTACCACTTCCACCTATACAAAGTAAGTTATTTTTTCTTGTTACAGCAGGTGGATATGTTAAATATATAAAGAAAAAGTTATTTAAAAATAGCCAATATTATATAACCTTAAAAAGCGAATTTGTATTTATGTATTTTTTTAACTTACTAAAAAGAACTGTGTGGCAAAATGGGGGCACGCCAACTGGAAGGACTATTATTTTTGAAAACGAATTACTGTTAGTCATCATGGGTTCAAAGTTGTAATCTGCCTCTGACATTGTTTTGTACTGCTGCACTGCTCAATAAATAGTTAAAATAAAATTAGCGGTAATGCGTCTATTCTAAGAAGATTCTAGAATCAACTTCATCACATGGTACAATAACGACACCAGGTTATAAAAGGGAGAAAACATGTGGTAATGGGGACAGCTAAGATTATTTGTACGAAGGTCGATTCCGCCGCGTCGGTAAAGATTTAAATTTGACGCATGTCAAACAAACCGTTTTCGTGTCCACGAGTCGCCACTGAGTTTATGTTTTCAATGAGACCTTTTTTTGTAGAAATTATGTATATAATTGATTATAGATTTAACAAGACTGAATAAAACATTTCTCTTACAATAAAGATTACGTAAAGTTTTTATATATTTTAATTTAAGACGCACTAAAAACAAAACGTTTTTTTCTTACATAAAAATCAAGTAAAATATTGTATATTTTAATTTATAAAGGATTCAAACTTGCCGAAAACCACAAAGTGGACAACTGGGGGGTCGCCAATTGGATAGATTTGAATACTGGAAAGTAATTCGTAATATTCATTGATAATGGGCAACATGTCGTCTTCAATGTTAGAATGTTCCATTGTTTTCATACTCTTGTGCTGCTCAATAAATAATTCACTAAGCCGAAATATTTCGTCTTTAACAACAATACTTTTCAAGTTCTAGTTAATATTCTAATATAAATCACTCATTAGAACCTGCTTTATCTCAATGGCCGCTATGACGTGAATTTGACTAAAAACAAGACGTTATAGAGAGCAATAAAAACAAAAGCTGGGCGAGTTTCGTGGCGACATCTAATATAAGTTGTACGAAGTACGTCGGTAAAAACTTAAATCTGACATATGTCAAGTTATCCGTTTTTAAGTTCACGAGTCGCCACTGAAGTTTGTGTTCACAGATTGGCCATCCAATAGAACTTTTTTGTAGAAATGAATGAAGTGCATTGAAGAAGTCAACTACCAAAGTATTTAATTCGGAAACTTAATAATTATGTAGAATTTATTTAATAAATTCAATAAAAGTTTTGTAACCGCTCATTTAAAAATGAGCTTATTTTTCGTATTTTATTGCAAACACACAATATGCAAAAAAATATAAAACCTATTTTTTAATAATCTTTGTATCCACTCAGTGGCGTATACAGAGAAATACGCAACAATTGCTCAAAAAACGATTTGCTGAAATTGATAAAATCGTCTAGAAAACACAAATTTTCAAAAAATCGCACAGAAACGCCATTTTTCAAACAATGCGCAGAAATTATTTATTTGAATCTGGAAAAATTGCATGAAATTTTGTCTAGAAAATTTATTTGATAAAAAAATTGAATCATATCATAGAATTCAAATTTATCATATAAGGGCGCAGCAGAAATTCATTTAGAGCAAAAAATGGAAAAACTAATTTGAAACAAAAATTTATTGAACATTATCAGTGAAGTTGATGAAAAAATATTCAGAAAGTCCATTGCAGTTGCGCTGGTAATTCATTTAATGTAAAAAATTACCAAATATCGCGCAGAAAACTTTGAGCTGCTGTACATCGGAATCGACCTTACCATCTTCCGTTTTAACCGGAAATTCAATTTGAGAAAGTCGCCTGCAAAAAGCGCCTTGTTGTATAATAAAAAAGCTCGTTTTTTGATCAGGCGAGATAGAGGAATGCGGTTTGGTACTACCCCTCTAAATGCTTTGTCAAACCAGAAGCTTGCTGTGGTTTTCCTTTAGGCGATCAAAAGAATGTTCATTTTATGAAACTCAAGGGAATTTTTCTATGTTAAATTTACCCCGATTTCTATTCTTTGGTACTAGTTTTTGGGTATAAAATGGCTACATTTTTGGTACGGCAGTTGGGTGCCGCTTCCGAGGCTAGCCATCGACGAAGTAGATGTTTTGCCAAAGCGAAATTAACACGACTATTACGTCGCTCCTGCGTCAAGCCATCGACTCGATGCTCTGATAAAGCAAAAGTCTAAGAACCTATTGGTTTTATTTCTAGGATTAAAAGAAAGTTCAATTTTATAAATTGACGGGAGTTCGTTTAAGACCTGTTAGTAAATGTTGATATTTTTAAACAAAACGTTTGGATTTTTGTGGTTTCTTACGTAAAATTGTTCCTTAACTACTGATTTTTTTTCAATATTTTAAGAATTCTAAAAAATGTGCTTTTTGGGTTTCAGGCGGTAATAAACCGTTCTTGTGACGGCTAGCCTGATTCCATTAAATGTTTTGTTAAAGCAGAAGTTTTTCAGCAATCGAGAAAGTTTAGGTTTAATTAAATTAAATTTTTTAATTAAACCTAAAACGAATTTGAAGACTAATAGAATCTGGGAGCTACCTTATCACTCTTAAGAGGTGGGAATATTTCTATTATAAAAAAAAAAACGTCTGTGGTATTTTAACACCACTAAAATTGGGTTGCGTTTGCACAGTCTTGTATATTCTATTCGATTATTGTTAAATCTCTTGGACACTAGTAACGTATGTGTTTGAACGAAATTCTGCTTTCCTGGCCTTAAATAGGTAAAGGTTTAAGACGTCTTGTTTCCGCATCTTTTAATACGGCGGAAACTTTACCTAGTGATGATAATTTTTTTTAGTAAATTGCTGTAGCACCGCTGAAGTATCGTAAAAATCATCTTTGTATTTCGATTCTCTATTTTGTTATACTAAAGATGTGTTTTTTAAAATTAATCTTGAGAAAGCATTTATTGAACTGCTGTTTGTTTTGATAGTTTTATTCGGATATGTCTAACATATAAGTTATCGAATTTGAATTAATTGTGATAACTGTGTTTTGTGGTGGCGGTTTGATTGTGCAGTTTTGTAAAAAAAATCAACGTTTGAGTAAAAAGTGATTCCTGCATTAAGAAAGTCATCCAGTTTAATCACCTTGGTTATTTTAAACATTCATCTTCAAAATTACAATAATGTAGCCGCGTGGCGACGAAGCGGTTCTGCGTACTCGCTGTGATTAGCGTACTATAACCTCAACTCCTTTGCTACGTTGCTATGGCTCATATAATTATATTGTATTGTGCCTCGCCACGCGTCAATATAGATACGGCTTCTGTGAGACGCTTGATTTAAGAAATCACATAAATGGTTAATAAAATTAGGAACATAATCAGCAAAAGATAGAACCACGAAACATAATCTTGAGACCCAAAACTGGTTTCAAAATCCAGAAAAACCTGTGAATCTTTTAACAACTTTAAGATTACAGACAAGTGAAAGAGTTTTAACTTCACTAAACTTCCAGATGAGAATTCTGAAACTTCTACAAAGAAACTGGAGACAAAAATATAGAATCATCATACAGCTCAGTTTTAAAATTATTAATATTCTTAAAAAACACAAAGGTGTAAAGGCAGAAAAAGAAAACGAAGTCATTTCAACAAAGAAAACACATGCACAGAAAGGGGTATTGTAAACAGCTCGTTATGTAATGAAAGTAAATTGAGCGACGATAATTGATGGTCATTATAAGGGAAGCTCTACATTCTAAAATATGATTTTGAAGAGTTAGGAATAGTGGGGGTCAAAATTTAGAACATAAATTAAATCTCTAAAACGGACAATCGGCGTTCCGCCAAGCTTAAATTTGATGATTGTAAGGCGCTACTACACGTTTTTAGTGAAATCGTACATTTTTTTAATTGCCAGCCAAACTTAAATTTTATGTAGTATTTTTGGCCAATTTCTGATTAATTTCTTGTTTTGAGTCTTTTTAATGAATTATTTAAGGAGTAAACGAGCCTTTTACGATTTTTCACGAGTTCTGAGAGATTTTTAATACACTTTTATTCGGCAAATAGTTTGGTTGAACGAGTGTTAAACCTTTACTATTAGGGTCTGAGAAAGGAACAACAAGGCTTTAGTCGAACAAGGTATAAGTTGAACCGCCACTTTTGAATAATTTATTATTTTCTTGGCAGATTAAGGTAGTACTCTGATACCCGTGGTTTTAGAAATGTTGAAATATAAACTGTATAAATCTAGTAGAATCTACAAAGTAAAAGTTTTAACCAGTTCTGATTTACGAACAAAACTGCAGACATCTAATGCATATATGATACACTAAATATGAAATAATTGTCAGTTGTTTTATTTTGGCTAAAATGTGAAATCCTATAATTTATTGAATTTCAAGATAGAGTGCGGGAAAACGAACAATACTGCGTAATCAGCTGCATTTTTTATTTACGCGCAAATTCAACATTGCACGATATAGGTGTACGGATGCTAAATGCTATCTTGATTACTGAAGGAATTGACTTACAAATTAATTTGTTTTCCTGCACTGTAACTTGGAAATGAATAGACTATAGTAGATATTTGATGAATTTTAGAAAATGTGGATTAAATACTACAAATATGTAAAAACAATCTTGCGACGTCTCAAGTCTTAACCGAATTCAATTATTAGAGTAAATTGGAATTGGAAGCAAATTGGAATATAAACGGAAATAAACTGTAGTAGAAACTTTTACAATTAATATCTGAAATTTTATTGTGCAGTTCAGTGGTACCATAATGGGCAACGGTCCATATTGGCTTTGTTAAACTAATTCAATAATTGTTTGTCGCCTATTAAAGTCTATACAATAGTATATAAAAAATAAATTTTAAATTTTCTATTGTGTGTGCAACGTGCCCCCATTGACCGTGCATTAGTTGGTTTTGGTAATTATAAACTATATGAGGCCAGTAAGTCATATTACTCACGCCTAATTACTTACGTTTTCAAACAAAGAATACGATCTCGCCTGTTCAAGAACAAATAATTTTCTACCAATCAGTTGGTGTATTTTATCATAATCCATTGTTATTAAACGAAAAGTGGAGTATAAACATATGTATGGTGTTTGCTGGATCATCAGTTAGGATGATAGTGTAACATATGGTCAGGCTACTTGCAAATCAGAACAGGTCACATTAGTAAGGTTAGGTCATCAATCAAGATTACGTAAAGTCATTTGAAATTATGTCTTGTGAGGTTATGTCAGGTCAAGATAGATACAGCAATGAGAACTTACTCAAACTAAACCAAGCTTTCAATTAACTTTGAACTTATCCGACAAACTAACCTGAACTTACTTACTACTAAAGGACTATTAATTTACGCATATTTTTCTTACATATTCCTTACTAATCTATCTTAACTTGATCAAATTAAAAGGTTAGCTAGACCAGGTTAGAGCTCAACATGCTTGAGGCCAGTTCAGGTCGGTAAGATTAAACAAATTTTAAACAAAATAATACCGGTTTTATTGTAGGTTAGTTAGGAACTAACCTACAATAACCAAATCAAATAACTTTAACCTAACGTAATCTGCGCTGCTACAGCAGATTACGTTAGGTTAAAGTTATGATCAGATATGCGAGGATATCCCAGAACTATGTTTGTCGGGTTACACACGATTGGTTAGAAGTCAAAACGTGTTGTTTTAGGTCGGTTCAGGGCCGCTGCAGTTAGTAAGTTGTGTGTAAGTATTTTGAATTTTTGGATTTTGCGTGTAACTTTTTTCAGGCAGGAAAGTTTGGCCGCAAGCGAGGTTTGTGTCGTTATGCCAACAAACACGCAGCTTTCTAGTTATCTGAGCGTTTCTTTTTCCGAGATTGCATCCGATCCACGACTACGGGGTTGCTAGCGGACGGAACAGGTATTGTTCGGAACAGAAAGGACAGCGTGTCATTGGCACGAGAGTGTCGACTCAAGGAAGTATTGCGTGGATTGGGCAATCTCCAGATTGTATGTGTTTATCTATTTTGGTGTGAAATTAGCCGGGGAAACTTCAATTAATGGTATTTACGTGGTTCTAGATAGTGGTGCTAGACTCGGACCCGGTGTGGGTGTTTTTATTGGAAATTGTCTGGGAGAGCTGCCCAGATGCAATGGACTTCCGGTGGACCCCAGAATTTGGTAAAAGGTCTGGGATTGTACGCCGTGTGTGTTGGTTGTCTCAGCTTGCTGGACGAAGATATTATGATGTAGTGTGCAGTTGTCGATGTGGCTTAGTTGTTCTCAAGATGTTGCTGTTGTCTTGTGAGCTTTCTGCGATTTTCTATAATCATTATAGTACTTTCCAGTATTGCTATGGTACCTGCACTGACTGTTCCTGCTGTCTAACCAATTAACTATACTTGGCAGACGGTTATTCACTGATCTTGGTGAAATTATCTTGTGTTCCCGGACACGACGGCTTTTGCTATGTTAATTGACCTCGCCTATAAATCTGCATCAAACGCAAGTTTCGGCTACAAGTTACAATCCGTCATTTTTTTCGGGTCGGTCCATCGGAGTTTTAAAATCTTTTGGTTTTGGTTCTTTTTTCAAATACGACATTCTGAGAATTTTTGAATTATTTACAAAAAACCCCAAATTTGTCAATTTTGTTTGCTGGACATTGGACGATGCGCCATAGTATTCTTCTTAACGATCCATTTCATATTACAGCCACTTGGTAAAAAATGCTCCCTAAAGCCAAAATCGAGCTTAGCCTAAAAGCACAAATTTGTGAAGGGTCTCTTAGAACAGAGTAGATTCAAGGAAAATCATTTTTTTCCCGAGATAGGACCCGATTATGGATTCGATGTTTAGGTCGGCGTTTCCTATTTCTTTATTAAAATTGCTTAAAAAATGATTACACAGAAAGACCATCCTTACTCTGAACTACACTTCACCGCAGTCAGTAAAAAATCAATTTTTGCGAAAATGTTGTTTTGCGGAAAAGAATAGAATTCACTAGATGTTTGATATTGATGGTTGAGATTTAGCAGGACTGTTGCACATCGACGTACAAAAGTTGATTTTTAGATTTTGTATCATAACTTCCCAAAAGCGAGATTTTTTACAACAAATATTGTGGGAAAAAGTTTTTTTATCGTTTTGACCCCAGGTTTGGATACGGCGTGATTTAATTGTAGCCAAACTTTTCTTTCAATTGATCTATTCTTTCCCTATTTTTTTGCTAATTGTGATTTTTTTTAAATCAGTTAAAAACTTTTTTTATAAAAATTATTTTTTATTGTTTTTTGTGGTTTGATAAATAAACAGCAAATACGGGTTGCTGTGCAGCTTTTGCTTTTTTACCATTTGTCCGGAACATTAAAAAAAAATCATTTTTTTTTTTTTTAAACTGGTATTCAGAAATATGATAGGAAAAAGTTTTGTGCAAGAGTGTCAGCAGCAGACCTGGTTTGACATCTAACTTTACTAGAACTAAGGTACCTGACCTGGTATCTGGTCAGTTGTATAATTAGATGGGATTAAATTGCTATGACGTTAGTATTGGTCAAATCAGGCTATGTTGAGTTAGCTTGGGCTACTTCGAGTCAATTTGGGTTAGTTTGAGTTAAGTCGGGTTTTAAGTTATAGCTTATTAGCTTGATTGCCATATTAAATGTACATGTTTTGGTTATTTAATTATATACATTAGTTAGTAAAATATTATTACATTTACAATTGATAAAAGCAAAAATTAGCTTGTATCTAACAATTGCCATTCTTATTAGTTTTATTGAGTAATTAACAAGTTTATATTTTTATTTTTGGCATACTACTATTTCTTTTATTTTAAAATTTTATTGGGTAATGAAATAACAATTTATGTATTTAGTAATAGCACCTTTTTGTTTTTAGTTTATCTTAGTACTATACTTTCTTGCTTTTTTATTACAGTATTGTATTGTGTTTATTTTAATCCTTTGGTAGTAATTGTTTTTCTTTATTTTAAATTATTTTTTAATGCGGGTGTTAACACTAAACTTAATGATCCGGTGGTATCTATTTATATATATTAGTTAATTAATACTTTTTTTCTCTAAAGATATTAATCCCTCTGAATCATTTCATCTTCAAATGAAGAAGTCAATGTTTAAACCAATCCCTAAAGTACGTCCTAAAGAAATAAAAAAGGATCCAACAGAAGAAGTTAGTTCGACTGTACAATCTAAATATATAGTAAGTAGTCGTAAAGGGATTTATATATGTATACAATATATATATATATTTATATTGAACCGGTTTATTTATTTATATCATCCGAAATCAAATCTGACCAAAAAAAAATCATTTTTGTAATACATTATCATTCATCTCTTGAAACCGGTCATTATGAAGTGCCACACTTTGGTAAATGGTGCTTTTTACTCTATTGCATGCGCTTGATGTGTTTTTTTAAATTATTTTTAAGGTTGCACTAATATTGATTAATAGGGTGGTTTAGATTGGTTTGATTGGCTTATCTATTCTATTTACTAATGTTAATAATTGTTTTCTTTGGACTATGTGTTAAATTGTAAGTTTATAACAGAGGAAGATCCTAAAGAAGATCCCACTGCTGTTCCTTCAATGAGAAATCACCCTGGCCCTGGACGGCCGAGAATACACCCCATCAAACAGAAATCATTAAAATTAAACAAACGTCAAATACCTGTCAAGGTAAGTAAATAATTACTTCTTAATTAAAACCAAAAAGTGCTTATTAAAAATTGTGGGTACTAACTGCTTCTACTATTTTTAAAGCCTTAACCTACGCATTTTTACTTATATTATAATTTTGTACGTACTCATCAATCATCATCGATCATCTCATTTCATTGTATTTATTTATTTTTGTTGGTCAGGTTTGAAATTTTTATTCACTTTAGCAAAATTAATGATTTTGCTTATGGTAAGTTTTGAATGATTGATGAGTTTGATGTTTATTAAATTTGTTTGTTTAATTTTCTGTCAATTAGGATTCTGAAGGAAATGAAGTTTGGATTTGTCCGGCATGTGGACGACAAGATGATGGTAGTCCGATGATTGGCTGTGATGATTGTGATGCATGGTACCATTGGTAAGTGTAGATTATTTTTTATTCTAATTTATATGGTATGACATAGATCTCATTGCTTATTGTGCAATTCAATTCACTCAAAAGAAGATTTTATCTGGCTCTGGGCTCTATTTTGAAAACAATATTGCCATTTATATACACAGTGCCTTAAAAATGACTGTTGTCTTTTTAGAGTTTTATTCGAGGAGAAATTAAGAGTAGATAAATTTTTTTTCGCCTGCCTCTACCGAAAGCATCATTTTCGGCCCGCATATGGCCATTGGTATTCGCTAGTATTAGTAGCCCTCTCTCGCTTCGCTCGTTCGTGCTGCTAAAAGCGGCGGGCTGCTAAAGCTATTTTCGGCCCTTGGTACATATATACTACAATTGTTGTTTGTTGTCAAGTCATTGAGAAAAAAAAATAATGAATGCTCTGGTTGTATAAATTAGCAAAAAAAATTAGGAAATAGCTTTAAATTGCTTATTCTATACTAATAATTAATTGTTAAACTAAATCAAATATCACCTGTTTGTTTGATGTTTTATTTATGCAACTGATTGACAGTGAAAAAACACATTTGTACTTAGCATCATACAAGCAATTTATAAATTATTGATACTTAATTTGCTTTGCTTTGCAATTGATGAGTCAAAGCTTAGACCATATATACTTATAAATGCGCAGTATGCTATTTTCCTCTACTCGCATAGTGAAGCCAACGTACTATGCCCACAAATGACTAAGAGTAGTTAAATATTATTTAACAAAAACAATAATTTATAAGTTTGCATTTATTATTTTATTATCGATAAACAAATGACTTTTTGCAATGCGTTAATAAAAATGTTTAATTATAAAACCTTTTGCTTCTTACAATAAGTAAAGTAATGTACCACAAAATTCAATATTTATGTGAAACAAATATTTGTTAATTAAATAATTTAGCAACTTCATGCGCCAAGTGCTCGAAACAAGATTTATGGACATTTTGGTGGTTAAGTGCGTACAAAAGTTTTTACACCCGTTTAACACCAAGTTTCTTGCTAACTCTAGCTCTAGCTACTGGAATTCCCTGTCCCGGACCATCTCATTTCATTCTTTTAAAAAATACCTTATTCCCTAACCTAACTACTAACAATAACTACTACCTGCCGGTAGGTATAAACCGTAAGATTATATTATGATGGTTTGTTCTAAATCTAATTATTCCGCACTGAAAACAGCCCTTATTCGGATGTGTGGGCAAGGGCCGTAGATTTGGAACGAGTCATCAAAAGTACTACTAGCGCAAGAAGAAGAAGAAGAAGAACGACAAAGAAGAATAACGATACGATTAAATTGGCGGAACGAGGCCTTAATCAACAAAACACTGACTTAGTTTGTGGTTAAAAGTAAATTTTTCTAATATTTGTGGACTAAAAAAGAATTTAAATTCGGTTATCAGCATCTTGAACATTGAAAGTCCCATATCCTCTTTTTGTCTGAAACCAAAGTAAATAATAAAGATCCAGATCGCTTTAAACTAGTAGATTCGGATTAACATCTTGAACATTTGCTGACCTACAGGGTGTTTGTGCCTACATCCACAAACAACAAGCATATTCCTAACTGACGACGCACGAAATTCAAGGCATTGGTTATAATAGCGTATTTCTTAATGATGACTTTTCTGAGAGTTTTGACAAGTTTTTTAAGGTAAACATAGAAACGCCGAAATAAATTTGTTAGGAGACTTTAATGTTCATAATACTGAATGGTATTTTAGTCGTTAGTTCTGTGGAACCTGTTCTATAATTGATATTCCACGGTTTATAATACTTATTTTATTAGTTTGTATATCGTTGTAGTTCGAATATTTTAAAAGGATTATAACATTGAAATTTTTTTATAATAAACAAAATCAATCACTCATCTTCTACTACACTATCTGGACAACAAGCTAAGATTTTTGCTGCTTTTCATAATCTTACCTAACTTATTCATCAACCCACATATTTTCCGCGTAATGGAAGAAGTCCATTACGCGGAAAATATGTGGTGAACCAAGATTATTAGATTTGTATCTTTCAATTATTCCAGAGATTACAGCCACTACTGTTTAGGCTGCTTTAGGAAATTCTGTTCATTCACTTATAAATTTGGTTGTTAAAACTTCTCTTCCTATTACTACCAAACCTAATGTTTTCAGATATTGCAGCAGAAAATCTCACATAAACTATTCAAAATGTCATCAAAAATTTGTTTTGTTCTCTGTTATTAAACCAAAACAAAAGTACTTGTTTTCTACAGGCAAAACAGGCAGTTAATAAGAAGCAAAAAGCATTTAGGAAACAAGTCAGTAATTGTTCTGAACAGACTAAACAGGGTTAATAAGAAAGCTCTTAAACAATGTGACAATCTAATACAATCTGAAAAAGATAGAATTGATAGAATCAAAGCTTTCTATAAACAACAAAAATTTCTTTAAAACAATAAATTCATTGCAAGGTAGTACAAAATGTACGAACAGTGGCGTCGACAATAGCACTGACAAAAAACAAAAAGCAATAAAATCCATAGAACACCGACGGAAAAGAAAAGAAAGAACGGGGGAAGTGGCGAAGGAAGGACTGGTGATACAATTAAGGACGTCCTAGAAATAATAAAAAGAGTAGAAAATAAACTTGAAAAAAGAACAGAATTAGAAAACAAAAGAAGAGAAGAAGATAGAAAAGGACATGGAATTCAAGGATAATATTATAAAATTAATAGAAATAATTTGAACAGAGAATGAAGTTGAAAAAATAGAATCTGCAAACAGAAAAAGAACAGTTATTTGCCAGTGAAAAGGCGTCATGGTTGGAAGAGAAAAAGGAGTTTACTTGGAAGATTAGAATCATTGAAGTCAATCAAGATAAACAAGAAAGAAAGGTCAGAGAAAACAATATAATAATTAGTAAATTAAAAGAAGAAGATGAAACAGTGGATAACAGAATAGAAAAATCTATGAGATGGATTCACACAAAATTAGGACCTGAATAGAAATAGAATAAGTGGTGAGGTTAGGAAGAGTAACAAAAGATAAGAAAAGGACACTACTGGTTAAACTGAGAAATTGGGAGGAACAAATATTGAAGAATAAAGCAAAGTTGAGATATACCAATATATTTATCTACGATGACTTGAAAGCTAGTTCAAAAAGATTTGAGAATGAAAGCAAAAGAAGAAAAAATAGTTGGGTACATAAAGATTCAAATAAATGAAGAGGTACAAATATATGATGAAGTATCACAAAAGCTATTTATAAAAAACTAATTGGAAAAAATGGGGAAATTGCAGGGGGATATAAGAAAGCAGATGATCAAAAGAAAAACTTATGGTTTAAGGGTAACGGTTCTAAAAAAGAAACAAAAGATACAAAAATTGTATTTTGGAATTTGGCAGGACTTAAGAAAAAAAATAAGAAGCTGAGATGTACTTGATTTTGCAAAATATGTAAAATAATTTGATGTAGTGTGCGTTGTAGAAACATGGATTGAAAAAGAAGAATTTAAAAATGCAATTAGCAAGAAGAATAAGCAAAAAAGGAAGAGCCAAATGGACATGGTAATGGGAATTAGAGAAAATTTGGATGAGCTTAATGGTGAAAGCAAAGAGGTAGAAGGTATTATAGAAGCTAGAATAACGGAGATACAAGAAGATTGGAAAACCATAGTAGGTGGAGATTGGAATGTTCGTATAGCAGAAAACAATACATTTATGTTAAATGACAATGGAAAAGAAATAATAAAGAAATCTAAAGAGAAAATTAAAAAAATGGTTAGGATGGGTAGATGAAAAAAATGGTATATACTAAACTGCTCAATTAATGGGGATGAAGAAAGAGATTAACCTAGCTTCAGTTATTGGTTATGTGATAACAAACGAAGAAGCTAGAGCATTGGTACAAACTATGGAGAGTGGAATCTGATCACATGCCGTTACAATTGAATGTCAAAAATTATTAAAAAAATAGAACTGGGCAAAATATAGAGAAAGAAACCAAGAAAAAAGAATTAATAACTTGGGACAAAGACGCAATAAAACAGTACAGAGATAACCTTAACAACATGGACATAGAAAACAGCAATGAAAAAGAAAATTATTAGCTTAAATTGAAACAAAACTAAAAGTTGGTTTAATAAAGATTGCAGAGATCAAAAAAATGAATTGAGAATAAGCTTAAAGAGACTGAGACAAGGAGAAGGTAGCATTACAGAATTTAATCAAAGTAAAAAAAACTTTCAAGAAGATTGTAAGAAAAGAGAAAAAGAGTGGAAAATAGAAGAGTTAAATAAAGTGAATAAAATAAAAAAAGAAAAAGACATGTGGGAATAATTTAAGAATAACAATGACGTAAGAAGGCAACTCCTGAAAGATAAAAATAAAAAAGTGGAAAAATCATTTTGAAAATCTGCTAAGGTGAAATAGAACCGAAGAATATATGCAAAAAAATGAAATATTTTAGAAGAGAATATTTTAATGAAATACTAGAAAAAAATTAAAAATGGAAAAGCTGAAGGGCCAGATGGCATATCAGATAAAGCTTGGAAATACGCGCCTGCTGGAGTGACGGACAGATTATACGAAGAATACAATCAAATATGGCAAGGAACAAAACACATGCCAGAAAGCTGGAAGTTATGGATATAACACCTTTATATATATATAAAAGGAAAATCCGGCTAACTATAGGGGCATCACATTAATGGATATGGAAAATATTTGCAAAAATTGTCCAATTAGGAGTAGATAAAAAGCAGATAATCCCATAAGGAAGAGGAACAGCCTGACTGGAATGTCAATGAAAAAAGTAATAGAAGAATAGGTAAAAGTGTAGATGGAGAATTATTGAACAGACTAGAAGAGGTAGAACAGCAAGATAGGCAAGGAAAAATTGATGGTAGCACATACAATGCCAAATACAAATGTATTTAAGAATATAATAAACTACTAGCCTATTTGCAGGAAAACCAATTAGAGGATGTTCATTAATTGATTGCAAGGTTTAGGTGTGGCAGTGAAGAGAATGGTAATAAATAAATACGGCATTATATGCAACTTAAAACGCTGAAATATACATGTAAATATTCATTAAAAAAGCCTAAAATATGCATAAAAATTTCAAAAAGTATGCCAAAACAAAAATGTGTCAAAATAATTGTTAGTAATCAGTTTATCTTGATTTTGGTACAATGTTTATTTCTCTCACACAACTGTTTTGTATTTGGTAACTTTTTCCGCACTAAGGCAGTTGCTAAAATTCAGTCAGTGAAGAGAGATACAATTTTATAACTGTTTATTATTTAAATTATAATAAAATTATTAAAATGATTATTATTTATTATTAATATTATTATATTATAAAAAAAAAATAAAAACGGTTTTTTGTTTAAGCAATAGCATAAATTTTTTTTCTAAAAATTTGTCTGAAGCCATTTTATATGAAAAAAAAACTTTTTCATATAAAATGGCTTCAGACAATTGTACATACAAATCCACTTATTGGTAATGTCTAAATAATATGGTGAATTGAATGCTACTTTTCTGGATTTAAGTAATGTTGTTTCAAATCTAATTTTATCAAAATTTCTTCAAATCAACCAGATTTTTTTTGTCGGATGTTCCGAAATGGGCAATGAACTTGGAGAATTTGAAACGCATGATGCTTTTATGTTAGCTTTTTTATTGTACAAATAAAAAAAAAATACTTGAGAAAAAGTACTTTTTGTTCAAACATTTGAAATTATTAGGGTTTAACAAAAAAAAGAGTATATTTTCTATTATTTTAAATTAAAAAGAGTAAAGAGTATTTTAACTTCAAAAAGAGAATATGTTACTAAAAAACAGTATATCTGGTCAGCGTTAACCTGACTGTCAGTCATTGCAACGTTTTTATTTGTTTTTTTTTTCAGTTTTAAGTTGTGATTGGCAGTTATGAATTATTGTTTGCAAAAATGTCACAGACATTTATCATAATCTTTCATTTTGTGATTAGCAATTGCGAAAATATGTCACTACACAGCTTAAAAAATCTTAATATGCATCTACTCTGTTAGATTAATTGTTAGAGCAAATATGATTATTGTCATTATAAGAAATTCTTACAGACCATTATTAAAATGTCTACCTGCAGTTCACACTGGTCATCAAACTGCTAAAAGGTTAAAATCATAATAAACCATTTTTTTTAAATTTCTTACTGCAATTTATGGAAACAAAAACATACGTAAAGAAACATTTTGGGCAAAAAGGAGATTAACATGATTTAACAAAATGTTATCATAATGTTATCTCTCCAAAGACACATTTGTTGTATCTTTTGTAATAATATTTACTGTGGCCACCTTGGTTGCTGCAACATTTCTTTTTAAATGTTTTAACAATGAATATCTAGGTAACAATATATTTTGAAACAAATTTTAATATAAACTTTTTTTTGAATTTTTAATCTAATTAATAAATCTAGTAGATTGCCGTGCAATTTTGAATTATTCAGTATATCACAACAAACACTGAACTTTTAGCCTGTCACTTTGCAATTGACAGATTGTCCTTACATCAGGTTTTGCAATTGACAGTGTCACTGTACGCATACAACTTGAAAATATATACAATCAACCTGTTGCTTTGCAATTATTGTATCACAGGGCACATAATCAAAAGAAACTTGTATTTATGCTGCGTTTGCGTTATTGACAAACAGTTGCTACAGATAATTTATGCTTTAACGTAGGAGTCAATCTGTTTGAACAGATTTTGTGAAAATATAGCTATGTGTTGAAATTAAATAAACTTAATTTTTCTCCCAATAAAAAAATAAAGGACAATAGAAATTTTTTATTCTTAACTGTTTTAACTCTTCAATAAGTGATATTAATTTTTAATTTAGTTGTAAAATTTACGCACAATAGTTAGAATCTTCTGCGCAACTGGCCATGAGATAATCGTCATGCTGTATTCTGCTAAATGCTACCTGTCGTACTATATTCTGTTGCTTTAATTGTGCTTGCTTAATCTCTATATTTCGAATTTATGTCTTAAAGATTTTTTTTGTATGTAATAGGGTATGTGTGGGCATACAAGTTCCACCTGATGATAATGAAGACTGGTATTGCAGATTGTGTATTGTAAAGAAACAAGAAGTTTTGCAATCTGATAAAAAGAAGAAAAGAAAAAAGCGGGAGAAAAAAGAGCATTAAATTGAAATTGCAAACAAAATTCTATTTTAAAATTTGCTTAGCATGTAGTACTATTTTAATCGTGTTTTAAATAATTGTGTACATTTTAACAAATCCATTATACAAATATTACATTATATACCATTAATTTAGAATTATTTTATTGACAATTGATTAAAAACATTATTTAACTTATATTATTGAATATATTATTACATGTTATTTGGTATTTATAGATATATGTATATTTTAGTAATTACTGTATTTTTTAGTTCTGTACATTGAAAAAAAAATGATTATTAATTATATATAAAAGTTTTTTTAGAATGCTTTTTTTTATTTCCCCGTCCCATGCACAATGCAATGTTATGAAAAGTTAAAGCAATTCTTAAATATTTCATTATTAAAGATATTTTTTAAATTTAAACATTTGAAGCAGAAATAAACTTTTAAATCAATTAAAAATGTAGATGTTTTATAAATCTGTCATGACGAGCTAGGCAGAATTCAATTAATTATTGAACAAACCACATGGGTTGAGTTTTGAAAATTTCAAATAGTTTACAATAAAATAAATGTTACTAAATTATATCAAACAAACCAAGACTGCCTAATTTGCTTAATGATGACATTACATATAAGAGTGTTTCAAAAAAAGATATCCAATTTAAATTTGGTAAACAATTCAACAACGTGTTAAAACATATAATGAAAGTAAGCAATTAATTGTAGATAGGTACAATACATCGAAATCAATATAATACAAAATTGATAAAACCATAGTGTCTTATATAAGATAACAAATATCACTTACCATCATCAGGATCTATATCGAATAATCTTAGAATATTTCTATGCAATTCCATGAATGCAGCCATAATTATATCATCCATCTTAATTAATCTTGAAAATTAAAGTCACTAATGTTTCACCTTGCTAAGCGTAATAGATGCGCTCGGAGTATGGTCAACTGTGCGACCAGAATCCGCGTTTGTTTATAATGAAATAAGCTGCGCCATCTGAATGGAAACAAGCGGCGTTTTTATGCGACCGTTAAAAATATATTGTAGAATAAATGACGTAATATTTGTAGGTTTTTTCAATTTCAAAGATTTTAGAAATTTAAATTAATTATATTGCGCAATCATAATTTATTACAATACTTATACTAAAGTTTTAGTTACAATCATTAATGTTAAATCAAATTTAAAATGAAAATGTGTTATGGTTTTAAACTTGTATCCAGAATTGTAAATAGTATAACTTAATTTCATATCAATCAAATGTCTCTTTTATATAATTATATTAAAATCTGTAATAATGCTGACAACACTAAATTGTATTTATCGCACGCCAACCGCCATACATTTTTATCACGAAATTAATGTAAATAAATAACTAACCGGCGATTCACACGACTAGAAGTAGCGGATGCCTTCTATTGTTTTAAGATAAGTTAGCAGATATTTATAATTTACTAAAATAATAATAAGAAATTGCTAGCAGTTACATTTTTGATCATAACATAAAATCTTGATATATTTTTGTCGCACGTCACTGGGAACTCGTTCTTGCTCCAGTGGCGTTCGAAAATTGTTTTCCGAAGAGAAATTGCCACTGCATAATGCCATTCTGACACTGTATTTTTATGTGCAACTTTCTATATAGTCGATTGTATAAATTAATCTTGAGTAGTTTCTATATAATTTTGTATACAGTTAATATTTTCCTATATGATACTATGTAGTTTATTTTAGCAAAAATTAATGAAAGACGGCATTCTATTGGCTGCTTTCTGCGGCGCGCGGCAACTGTTCGAGATTGTTATGTTTATTTACCTTTATAGTATAAGAGCTAGCAACGTCACAAAAAAATTCATTTTAGTTCGCCTAGTTTTTGAATATTTTCTATCTTTATTGACGATAGGTTGGGACGCGCCGCGTCTGGCAGCTGGGAGCGGTTGCGTATATCTGGTAGCGCAACCTTCCTGAAAAGGTGAAAATTGAGCATTTTCAAAACATTTTAAGACAATTTTTATTTTTCATAACTTTATTTGTCACTACCATTATAAATCTATCTAACCACACCGTTTTGCCATCATTAACATAATTAAAAAATAATAATTTTAAAAACAATTTAAAATGTCTGGCAATTTAATATATTGTAATTTCATAATAAAAGAATATAATAATTTGCCAGACAAAAATTTGGTTGTTATTGTGGTTGTTATCTCTGTCACGCATCCGAGGAATTACATGCCGCGCAGGAAAGATTAGGTGAGTTGAACTTTTCAACTCTTCAGGGAGGATGCGCTACGAGGTATACGCAACCGCTCCCAGCTGCCAGACGCGGCTCGTCCCAACCTATTGTCAATAAGGATGGAAAATATTCAAAAATTAGCCGGACTAAAATGGTTTTTTAAAAACGTTGCTAGCTCTCGTACTATTACGTCAACGTCGCTTTTAATCGAGTTGACATAACCTTACAAAACAACCCTTACAGAGTTATATTTTGTGGATGGTTCTTAAGTTTCCTCTAATATTTGTTCTGATGTCTCATTCCTTGCATGTTTATTTTTATATTTAGCAGAATTAATAATTAAAATTAAAATCAGCTGACTACATGCGCCGCCATTATTGTTTACATATGTGAATTTGTGTTCTGCGCATAAACTCGCGCAGAAACTATACAATAATATGATGTTTCCTAATATTTCTGTACAACCAACTATACAGAAAATTGTATTCGTGTATGACACTGTACCTTTTTGGATTTTACAGTCTACTATATAGAAAGTAATACAGAAAAATGCAGTGTCAGACAGGCATTACATAGAGATTTGATTCTAAGTTGGCGCCGTCATCAAACGTCTATGTCGGGAAGTTAAAAAAAACTTTCAGAAATACATTTCTTTATTTGATAAGACAGAATAAGGTAAACTTTTAAAGATAAAATAATCAATATAAATATTGAATAAATAAATAAAAACATTTTTTTAAATATAAACTATATTATTATTGCGTTTAGATTGTTTTGTAACTGTTGGCAAATCAACTAAAAGAAGAGCATTGAATATTAAGTCAGACAAAAGAAGAAATTTAAATAGTTGAAGAGTTATTGCTTGTTGTCATCAAAAATAAGGTGGAAAGTAATGCGAAAAGAAGATAGGGGTGACTGAAGATTGGAGAAAAACAAGAACAACAGAGGATTGTGAAAGGTACAAGAGAGGCAAAGGGTCTACACAAACAAGGTCAAAAAAGTAATCATGATGAGGTACATAGAAGTAGTGCTTATGTACAAGTAATAATGATGCATAACTTATTATTATTAATTTTCAATTGTCTTTAAACCACTATACAGTTTTTTGGTTTACTTGTATATTAGTTGATGTAATTTTGTTATTTGCTTCTTTGTTTTAATATGTTATTATTTTTGTAGGTATATATGTTACTTTTTACGTGAATAAAGTTAATTATTATTATATAATTTTTATGTAACTATGCCAAACAAACCAACAAAATAACATAATTTTATTGGAAAAATAGACATTAAGTAGTGATTATCTCCATCCCTTCTATCTCATGAAGTCTTGGGATTTCTATTATTCTTAGGATTAGTAAATGACACAATTAATTTGCTGTCATTTCAGTTAGTTGGTTTTCCATATAAGATATAAGATTATGAACATTACTACAAACACATTATTAACTTTACAGTTATCAGTCAAAAAAGCGGATTGAAAATGATCAACGGTTTAATCACATTTGTTTAATAAGAAGAGAGAAACAGCGTAATTTTAAAATTGTTTGATTTTTTATAATCTAATTTGATACCAATCAAATTAAAGGAATGATAATGTTGACAACATTTCTCAAAATAGACAACTTTATAAAACAACGGAAATTACTCTTCACTTAATTTGAGTAACTTCAACAATCCTATTTATGTGTATCATGTTAAAATTTGTAATATCTGACTTATGCGCCATCTAGTGATGTTAACACTAGGGAAGCTTAAGTGACGCTCTCTTAAGCGTCCCACCTCTTGTTTGTGACGCTGTACGTAACAGACGTGTTTTTCCTTTGCTCCAACAATATACTATTAATTCACACAAGTGTTTGATTACGTTAATCCGAATATCCAACAGGTTATGGGCCCAGAGCGCGTGTTAATTAGTAGTGCGGTTTAGTAATCGAGATCTTAAGACTTTTACCGGTCGATCGTCGCGAACAACCACGTGTTTGGTGTGAGGTTAAAGATGTCGGGAAGTTACTTAGTGAATGTGCCGAGGCTGAAGGGTCGTGAAAACTATGATGATTGGGCCTTCGCGGTGGAGAATTTCTTGGTTCTCGAAGGACTTCATGGATGCATCATAGAAGACGAAGCTGGCAGACAAACTGAAGCTAAGGTGGCTGAGTGCAAAGCCAAATTGATATTAACGATCGATACTTCGTTATATGTCCACATCAAGAATGCAAAGACAGCAAAAGAGTTGTGGAAATGCTTGAAAGGAATGTTTGATGACAAAGGGTCGACAAGGAAAATAACACTGCTGCGAACATTAATTTCCACAAGATTAGATAACTGTGATAGCATGCTGGCGTATGTTAGACAGATTGTGGAAACGGCCCAACGGCTGAAGAGCACAGGTTTCGAAATTTCCGATGAATGGGTTGGATCTCTCCTACTGGCAGGTTTGCCGGAGAAATATTCGCCGATGATAATGGCGATTGAGCATAGTGGAATCGCCATAACGGCCGACAACATCAAATCGAAGCTGCTCGACATGGAAGATACTGACAGTGCAGGTAGCGCATTCAGCGCTAGATGGCGTGGACAGGCAGGCAACTGTAATGGGAAAGGCGTCCGGGGTGCCAGTGAGGTCACTGACAAGGACAAGAAGAAGCAATTGTCAAACGTCAAATGCTACCATTGTAAACAGTTTGGTCACTACAAGAACAAGTGCCCACAGCAGAAAGACAGCGATAACAGAAATGGAAGTGCACGGAAGAACTTTGGACTAAGTGCCGTGTTCCTATCGGGTGAATTTAACAAAGATGATTGGTACGTTGATTCAGGTGCCAGCGCTCACTTCGTTGCTGACGAAAAGTGGCTGCAGAGCACGTCCAATAGTGAATTTGTTAAAGAAATTATCGCTGCAAACAAAGAAACAATGACTGTGTCGTGCAAGGGTATCGTCAAGCTTCATACGCGTGTGAACAATGCGGTGAATGACGTCACCATCAGAGATGTATTTTGTGTACCCAAGTTATCCACAAATTTACTTTCAGTTAGCCAGATGATAAAGGCAGGGAATAAAGTGAAATTTGATGAGGATGGTTGCTCTATCTACACGCAAGATAATCAACTAGTGGGAACAGCTACACAGACGAACAATGTTTACAAGTTAAACACAGCTGATGATGAAGCATGTTTGCTTGCAACTAACACATGGCATAGAAAGTTTGGTCATGCAAACAGTTCAACACTAAATCAAATGTCGAAGAAAGAAAGTGTCATTGGTATGAAAATGGATGGAGAAGTCGTTGAATCCAAAAGAAGCTGTATGGTATGTTGTGAAGGAAAACAGACTCGAGCACAGTTTCCTAAGAAAGGAAATAGAGCAGAGAGCATTTTGGAGCTCATTCACATGGATGTGTGTGGGCCAATCGAAACGAAATCGTTTGGTGGCTCTAGGTATTTCCTCATAATAGTTGATGACTACAGTAAGATGGCTTTTGGTTATTTCCTGAAAACGAAAGATGAAGTTTTCAACCAGTTTAAACAGTTTGCTGCAATGGCGGAGAATCAAACAAATTGTTCCATAAAGATAGTGAGATCAGACAACGGTGGTGAGTTTTGTAATAAGCAGTTTAAAGCTTTTATGAGTCAAAAAGGCATCATTCACCAGATGACCACTCCTTACACGCCCGAGCAGAATGGCTCAGCTGAGCGGATGAACAGGACGGTGGTGGAAAAGGCTAAATGTCTCATGTTTGATGCAAAACTGGACAAACGTTTTTGGGCTGAAGCCGTTAATCACGCTATCTATTTGAGAAATAGACTTCCGGTAGCAGGAAGGGGTGAAAAAACACCGACTGAAATTTGGACAGGCCGTAAGCCAGATGTGAGCCATCTTTGCATCTTTGGCAGCAAGGCAATGGTGCATGTGCCAAAGGAGAAGCGGCTGAAATTCGACAAGAAAGCCAAACAAATGATTTTTGTCGGCTTTAGTGACAATACAAAGGGGTATAGGCTATATGATCCTGCAGAGAGCAAAATAATCGTGAGCCGAGACGTCATAATCCTTGAAGAAGATGACTTGTTGACCATTAATGTAGATCACAGCCTGGATGAAGATCAACACATTGGTGTTGAGGCAACTGATTCAGTGGGGGCAGCAAGTGAAGACGATGGTGAAGAGACTCCAGTGTCATCGGATGAGTCCATTGCACCGTCGGAAATAGTCAACAGCAGTGGAGACTCATATGTCCCAGATGACTGCAGCGCATCAGGCAGCGAGGGACATGGTGACTACATCGAACAAGAAGTAAGAAAGTCATCCAGAACTCCGAAGCCGAAGATACTTCACGATTATGTGACTTATGCAACCTACGCGGGAATTGACAATGACATCGACGTGCAAGAAGACCCCTCCAGTGTGGAACAGGCGTTGGCTCGTCCAGACCACGAGAAATGGAGATGCGCGATGGACCACGAGCTCAGCTGTTTTGAGAAGAACCGTGCGTGGGAAATCGTTGACGTCCCAACGAAAGGGACGATTGTGAAGTGCAAGTGGGTTTTCAAGCGCAAGTGTGACGGTCTTGAAGTGCGGTATCGTGCGCGTTTGGTGGCTAAGGGATTCAGTCAACAGCCAGGAGTAGATTATAACGAAATATTTGCGCCTGTTGTACGTCACTCGACCTTAAGATTGTTGTTCGCTCTATCAGTAAGGTTAAAGTTAAAAATGTATCATTTAGATGTACCAACTGCTTTTTTGAATGGGGATTTAGATGAGGAAGTTTTTATGATGATGCCTGAAGGTTTCAATGTGCAAGACAATGTTAACAAGGTACTTAAATTGAACAAAGCCATTTATGGTTTAAAGCAGGCATCTCGGGCATGGAATAAGAAGGTGAATGTTGTCATGAATGAATTGAACTACCAGAATTCTAAACATGAACCTTGCTTGTACACCAAGAAGAATGGTGATCGTTTGACTATAGTGGCATTATACGTAGATGATTTCTTTGTTTTTTCAAATTGTGTAGAAGAAATCAAATGCTTGAAAAATGTACTTATAAATAAGTTTAAGATCAAAGATCTTGGTGAGCTAAGGCACTGTCTCGGAATGGATATCGAGTCAGGAAATGGAGAAATTACTTTGAGTCAAGAAAAGTACATAGAGCAATTGTTAACTAAGTTCTCAATGGAAGATTGTAAGACTATAAAGACTCCTATGTCACGAGATAACGCCGTAGAGCTAGCCAAAGAAGTTGATGTGCCATACCAACAGTTAGTTGGAAGCTTGATGTATTTAGCGGTATTGACGAGGCCTGATATATCTTATTCTGTAAGTTTTTTAAGCCAATTTAATAATTGTTATAATTCAACCCATTGGTCTTGGGCAAAGAGAGTGCTTAGATACCTAAAACTAACCAAAAGCTTAAAACTGAAATATGTACAAGGTAAAGAAACTTTGGAGGGTTTTACGGATGCCGATTGGGCGGGAAACCCAGCTGATCGCAAATCAGTCACAGGGTTTTGCTTCAAGCTATCAGGCGCCACAATATCGTGGGAAAGTAGAAAGCAAACTACCGTTGCATTAAGTAGCACTGAAGCAGAATATATGGCTTTATCTGAAGCCACTAAAGAGGCCATTTATTTGAGAAATCTAATCAGTGAACTCGTGGATGAAGATAAATGCGTGACTGTTTACAGTGATAACCAAAGTGCTATTAAGTTGTCAGCAAACCCGGTGTTTCATAAGCGTTCAAAGCACATAGATGTAAGACACCACTTTGTAAGAGACGCTGTAAACGCGAAACATGTGGAAGTAAAGTATTTGTCCACACATGAGATGCCCTCGGATGTGCTTACAAAGGCATTGTGTACAGAAAAGCACAATAAGTTCGTGAGAGAGATGGGACTCACTCAATAAATGTTAAATGTAGCGCAATTATCAGATCTAGTGGGGGTGTTAAAATTTGTAATATCTGACTTATGCGCCATCTAGTGATGTTAACACTAGGGAAGCTTAAGTGACGCTCTCTTAAGCGTCCCACCTCTTGTTTGTGACGCTGTACGTAACAGACGTGTTTTTCCTTTGCTCCAACAATATACTATTAATTCACACAAGTGTTTGATTACGTTAATCCGAATATCCAACATATCAGGCAAGATTTGTCGTGTAGTTCTAAAACTTAACAAAAATTCACCAAAGCACGCAAACATATTTTTGCAAAAACTTATTAATAAAGTAGACAAATTTAAAACGAATTAACTTGGTTTTTTATAGTTTTGAAGACGGTGTCAACAGCATGAAGTCCCGACCAAGAACTTGCATATGAGCTTGTTAGAAATGTATCTGACAAGACCACCGTCGATCGTAACTTAGATATTAGAATGGTACCTCGTCAAATTTGAGAAAAACGAATACTCAACGAATGGGAACTGAGATCGAGACCAAGTCAAACGATCATTCCAAAAGTGCAAGAAGACGTCACAAGTCTTTTATCAAGAATTTTGTTAATAGTGCACTTACTTCTTTTGCATTCATTTGAATCATGGAAAAATCGAAAACGCTATTGACACAAATTGAGCTTACCAAACTCCAAAGAAGTTTAAAACCAAGCCACCAGTCCGAGCTGTAGAAATATAATTAAAAAAAATAGCTTAAACATGCTATTAATAAAGTAAAACAAAATGCCTGGAACAAGGTCATAGAGGATGTGGAGAATTATATAACGGGAAAAGGTTACCAAATTGCAACTAGTTCGCTGCGTATAAGTCATACATTTTCAAAGCGGTAGCGTTCAGAGAGGCAAAAAAACTATTCCCTGAAAACCAAAAAATCAACTGGGTCAAAAATACACTTAATTGTCTGGATGTAATGAATAGAGTGTTGCAAACCGGTGATTTCCGAAAAATTTGGAATGTAGCAAAACTTGTTTTATTAGAAAAGGCTCACAAGCAAGGGCAGGGCAAGCCAACATATAGGCCGCTCTGTTTTTTAGACTGTATGGGGAAATTACTTGAACAGATGCTGAAAGACAGGATACTGACAGAGCTAAAAGAAAAAAGAGGACTACCTTCTACACAGTACGGCTTGGTAAAGGGCAGATCAACAAGAGTGCTGAAAGAAGTTGATAAGACACGAAGTGGAACATGAAGACATAGAAAGCTTTGTGTGTTTACTTTGAATGTTAAAAATGCGTTCAACTCTGCGTCTAGGAGGTAGATGCTCTACAAGAAAAAAAAATCTTGCCGTACATGTTGCAAATGGTGAAGAGTTATTTCTCCGAGAAAACATTGCTAGTGGGAGAACAGACAAAAATGGGTATCACGTGCGGTGTATCTCAAGGGTCAATTTTAGGACTTCTTTTAGGGAAGGATAATGAGATTCTGTGGTTGAACACGCTGCCAAATGTCACATCAGTTGGGTATGCGGATGATCTAGCAGTTGTAATCACGGCCAAGACAGAGAAGACACTAGTACCAACTGCCAACAATGACATACAGCAAATCACAGATTGGATGAAAGAAATGAAATTAGAGGTAGCCGCAAAGAAAACGGAAGCTGTGCTCCTGAGTGACACGAGTATTCAAAGAAAATAACAATTGAAGTTTTAGGTGAAAATATTAGCACCAAAAGCAAATTAAAATACCTTGGGGTGGCTTTTGATTTTGGAACAACAATTACAACACATAAAAAGCAGTTGTAAAAAAACTGGATCATTTGCTATGTCACTAGCTTGCCTGATGCCAATTACATTACATTAAAAAAAAGAAAATACTATGTGCAGTGACTCACTTGATAATTATGTATGCTGCCTCTCTGGTGTAGAAGTTTAAGGTAGCATGTTTTTGTACCTTTGCTACCTTAAACTTCAGAGGTTAAAGGTTCAGATACGTGTATGCAGTGCATAAGGTAATCACGACTATAAACATAATGGAGACTAAGCTAGGCACGACAAGCGGTTGGAACGTCATAGCCACCATGGTAGGCAACATTATGCAAGCCAAGGAAAAAGAATATAAACGAAGAGAGGGCCCAACAGCAATAGATGAAATTGGCAATGATGAAGCAATACGAAAAGGTGATTCTGTTATTCCTGATTCTAGAGGGTGGGGGGGGGGGGCTGTTAGTGAATAAAAATCTTACACTACTTTGACAAGGTGCCTTTTGAGGATTCCACCTTTTCTAAAATCCAAAACATAGTGCCACACCACTACCGCAAACAGAGGAGGTATGAGGATAAATCTAACCTTTGCTAACTACGACGAGTAGGTCACCTACTGTAAAAGATTTAAAAAAGCGGGTTTATAGACCATTTTGTCTACAACGTGAGCTCAAAACATAAGACCTGAAGCGGTATCTCTTTGCCGTATAGCTAAATCAATACAGCAAAATAACGGAAGCGTTGTATTGCTTTTATACTACTGTTGCGACAATCTCCGATCAGGTGTACACCGATCTAAAAATATTAAATTTGGTTCAGTCAGAACATCAACGGGCAGATGCATTTTTAACAAAAACTACGACATCTCGCTCTTGAGAAACCATGCTCCAGCACCGGAACCCAGGTTGCTCAAAATGATCACCTTTGACACTAGAAGAATATTACGAATTATTGATAGAACACGACGTGGCCTACGATCTAATAAAAATAGAAGACGCAAACCAGCCACTTATAGAAGACCAAGCACTAGCGAAATTGAGTAATACAAATTCTTTAATAAACCTAAAAAAAAAAAGGAGATCAGAGCTTTACGGGTGTGAACCAAAACACTCTAACTTCGGGCTGCAGCACCCCGACACAAAAACCCGGAAATGTAGCAGAAAAAACTCTACTAGTATGTGTGTGGGGGGCTCTCACCAAACAAAATCTTAGTTTTTTGTGTTTATTATGTCGTTTTTAGTATGTCATTTTCATTTTTTTTCTCTCCCATCAAAAGTTTCTTATTCATAAAGCAGCTTGCATCTTTAACTTTATATGCTTAAGTGTGTCCATGATACCTTTCTAGGTTGAACGCATTTTTGATGTCAATTGTTATTAATAAACTGTATTTCCTGTTTTTGTTTGCTCTGGTACTTCTTTTTTTATTTTTGACCATTTCCATTGCATTTATTGTTGACCTGCTTTTTTCTAAAACCGTGTTGATTATGAAATAAATTTGTCCTATGTCACGTTTTTATACTGTTAGCTATGTTTGTATATTTTGCCCATGTTGTTTGTTAAGCACAAAGGCATGTGGCTAACCGGCTTGTCACTTTTTTAGGTTTTTTTAATAGCACTAACCTGCATTCCTTTCAGATCTCCGGTTTGTTTGTGAATTTAGTAGGCAGCGTTATCACCACGTACTTTAACTTCTGTGTATTTAGATTTTCTGATATTTTAATTACACGTTCTTTTTTTGGGAGTTTGTTCCCACATTTTCTTACTATTGCATCGCACACATCCTGTTTATAAATGAATGGGATTATGTAATCACTTTAATTATGCCGCCTTTTTAAAATCGTCCACTATACTACATATGTTTTCATATGTTTGCTTGACGGCTGTCAAAGTTGATCTGTCAAAACAAATAGTTTAGTGAACAATTTAAAAAAAGCGGCACATTTAAAGTGATTACATAATCCCATTCATTTATAAACTCCCTGTATTATTTATTATTATCTTATGGCAGGTTTTGGTCCTTATATTACCTGTTTTTCCTACCCCGGTTCTTTACTTCATTTTGGGTATTTTTTTGTTTGTTAATTTTGCGTTTTGAGTGAGTTTTTTACTCTACTACTTGCGTCAGTTTCTTTGCTGTTGGTATTTGTTTTAATTCTTACTAAGATTAGCTTTTTCAACTCCTTCTCTTTTAACAGGAAAGCATTTTAAGACCTTTGTATTTCTTTTCTTTAGTAACTGTAACTTGAACTGATTTAGTTTATTATCTGATTTTTTTCTATTTTCTAAATCCACTAAATTTCCACTCTCTTCACTAAAGAACTTGAGTCTACGTCTTGGTCTATGCGGATGCACGATTGGGGTACGCCAACTTGCTCACGACACTAGTGGCATTTTTGGTTGTTTGCGCACTGACGTGGCTGAACTTAGCTACGGCTACGGATTCGTTTAAGAAGTACATTTGTGAATCCGCGCTCTCACTCAAGCATCGCCCAGCTAAATCATCAACATGCGTACCAGCATTGCAATTTAGCGGTGCTCTTATATTTGTTTTAGATCAATATAAAACTTAATAATTTGCTCTGTTGTTTAACTAAATAGTATTATTTAGCAATAATTAAATAAATAATAAATTTAAAACAACTGCATTGTCAACAAAATATGTAGTGGTAATGGGTGTTATTAAATTATAAATATAATATTAAAACAGCGTTCAATATTTTTACATAAAAAATAATTTGTAGCTTTTAAACGTTTTTACATATATTTGCTTCTTATTATTTAACAAATAGAAATAAACTTTTGAATTTCTGGAAATCAATAAAAAAGCTTTCTATTGCGCTTATTTATGAAAAAAAAATCTAAATAATTTGACTAATAATTTAATTTAAGGTTGAATGGCCATTGCTTAAGCTAATAAATATTTAATTAACCAATAATATTAAAACTTTAAACTTCCGGATATCCGAAAAAGATTTGCTTAAAAACGGAAAATGTAAAATATAGCAAACATAAATGATTCAGTTTATTGTCTGACACAACCTAATTTATGAACGGATCCGCAATGTTTTTGCTAATAATAGTTTCTATTTAACTAATAAATGGGAATATAATTTTAATTTTCCGGATATCTTGGGGGAAATTAGTTTAAAAACGGAAAATGTAAAATATAGCAAAAATAAATGATTCAGTTTTTTGTCTGACACAACCTTATTTATAAACGGATCCGCAATGTTTTTGCTAATAATTGTTTCTACTTGACTATTAAATAAAAATATAATTTCAGTTTTTCGGATATCTCAGGGGAAATTGGTTCAAAAACGGATAATGTAAAATATAGCAAAAATAAATGATTCAGTTTTTTGGCTGACACAACTTTATTTATGAACGGATCAGCAATGTTTTTGCTAATAATTGTTTCTATTCAACTAATAAATATATCCGGAAAATTGAAATAATAATTTTATTTCAATTTTCCGGATATCTCAGGGAAAATTGGTTCAAAAATGGAAAATGTAAAATATAGCTAAAATAAATGGTTCAGTTTTTTGGCTGACAAAACCTTATTTATGAACGGATCCGCAATGTTTTTACTAATAATTGTTTCTATTTAACCAATAAAGGGTAATATAATTTCAATTTTCCGGATTTCTCAGGGGAAATTGTTTCAAAAACGGAAAATGTAAAATATAGCTAAAATAAATGATTCAGTTTTTTGGCTGACACAACCTTATTTATTAACAGATTTGCAATGTTTTTGCTAATAATAATTTCTATTTAACTAACAAATCGTAAGATAATTTCAATTTTCCGGATATCTCAAGGGAGATTGGTTCAAAAACAAAAAACGTAAAATATAGCTAAAATAAATGATTCAGTTTTTTAGCTGACAACCTTATTTCTGAACGGATCCGCAATGTTTTTGCTAATAATTGTTTCTATTTAACTGATAAATGGTAATATCATTTCAATTTTCCGAATATCTTAGGAAAGATTGGTTCAAAAACGGATAATGTAAAATATTGCTAAAATAAATTATTCAGTTTTTTGGCCGACACAACCTTATTTATGAACGGATCCGCACTGTTTTTACTAATAATTGTTTCTATTTGACTATTAAATAAAAATATAATTTCAATTTTTCGAATATCTTAGGGGAGATTGGTTCAAAAACGGATAATTAAAAATATAGCTAAAATAAATGATTCATTTTTTTAGGCTGACACAACCTTATTTATGAACGGATCCGCAATGTTTTTGCTAATAATTGTTTCTATTTAACTAATAAATGGGAATACATATTCAATTTTTCGGATATCTCGGGGGAGATTGGTTTAAAAACGGAAAATATAAAATATAGCTAAAATAAATGATTCAGTTTTTTGGCTGACACAACCTTATTTATGAACGGATCCGCAATGTTTTTACTAATAATTGTTTTTATTTGACTATTAAATGAAAACTCATATTTAGTTTTCCGGATATCTCAGGGGAAATTGCTTTAAAACCGGAAAATGTAAAATATAGCTAAAATAAATGATTCAGTTTTTTAACTGACACAACCTTATTTATGAACGGATCCGCAATGTTTTTGTTAATAATTGTTTCTATTTAACTAATAAATGGTAACACAATTTCAATTTTCCGGATATCTTAGGGGAGATTGGTTAAACCGAAAATGTAAAATACAGCTAAAATAAATAATTTAGTTTATTGGCTGACAAAACCTTATTTATTAACGGATTTGCAATGTTTTTGCTAATAATTGTTTCTATTTAACTAATAATACGTAATAAAATTTCAATTTTCCGGATATCTCAAGAGAGATTGGTTCAAAAACTAAAAACGTAAAATATAGCTAAAATAAATGATTCAGTTTTTTAGCTGACAACCTTGTTTATGAACGGATCCGCAATGTTTTTGCTAATAATTGTTTCTATTTAACTAATAAATGGTAATATAATTTCTATTTTCCGAATATCTTAGGGGAGATTGGTTCAAATACGGATAATGTAAAATATAGCTAAAATAAATTATTCAGTTTTTTTGGCTGACACAACCTTATTTATGAACGGATCCGCAATGTTTTTACTAATAATTGTTTCTATTTGACTATTAAATGAAAATATAATTTCAGTTTTCCGGATATTTCAGGGGAAATTGGTTCAAAAACGGAAAATGTAAAATTTCGCTAAAATAAATAATTCAGTTTTTTGGTTGACACAACCTTAATTATGAACGGATCCGCAATGTTTTTACTAATAATTGTTTTTATTTGACTATTTAATGAAAATATAATTTCAGTTTTTCGGATATCTTAGGGAAAATTGGTTCAAAAACGGATAATGTAAAATATAGCTAAAATAAATAATTCAGTTTTTTGGCTGACACAACTTTATTTATAAACGGATCCGCAATGTTTTTGCTAATAATTGTTTCTATTTAACTAATAAATGGTAATATAATTTTAATTTTTCGAATATCTTAGGGGAGATTGGTTCAAAAACGGATAATGTAAAATATAGCTAAAATAAATGATTCAGTTTTTTGGCTGACACAACCTTATTTATGAACGGATCCGCAATGTTTTTGCTAATAAGTGTTTCTATTTAACTAATAAATGGGATTACAATTTTAATTTTCCGGATATCTCGGGGGAAATTAGTTTAAAAACGGAAAATGTAAAATATAGCAAAAATAAATAATTCAGTTTTTTGGCTGACACAACTTTATTTATGAACGGATCCGCAATGTTTTTGCTAATAATTGTTTCTATTTAACTAATAAATGGTAATATAATTTCAATTTTCCGAATATCTTAGGGGAGATTGGTTCAAAAACGGATAATGTAAAATATAGCAAAAATAAATTATTCAGTTTTTTGGCTGACACAACCTTATTTATGAACGGATCCGCAATGTTTTTACTAATAATTGTTTCTATTTAACTAATAAATGGTAATATAATTTTAATTTTTCGAATATCTTAGGGGAGATTGGTTCAAAAACGGATAATGTAAAATATAGCTAAAATAAATGATTCAGTTTTTTGGCTGACACAACCTTATTTATGAACGGATCCGCAATGTTTTTACTAATAAGTGTTTCTATTTAACTAATAAATGGAATTACAATTTTAATTTTCCGGATATCTCGGGGGAAATTAGTTTAAAAACGGAAAATGTAAAATATAGCAAAAATAAATAATTTAGTTTATTGGCTGACACAACTTTATTTATGAACGGATCCGCAATGTTTTTGCTAATAATTGTTTCTATTTAAATAATAAATGGTAATATAATTTCAATTTTCCGAATATCTTAGGGGAGATTGGTTCAAAAACGGATAATGTAAAATATACCTAAAATAAATTATTCAGTTTTTTGGTTGACACAACCTTATTTATGAACGGATCCGCAATGTTTTTGCTAATAATTGTTTCCATTTAACTAATAAATGGGAATACATATTCAATTTTTCGGATATCTCGTGGGAGATTGGTTTAGAAACGGAAAATATAAAATATAGCAAAAATAAATGATTCAGTTTTTTGGCTGACACAACCTTATTTATGAACGGATCCGCAATGTTTTTACTAATAATTGTTTTTATTTGACTATTAAATGAAAATTCAATTTCAGTCTTCCGGATATTTCAGTGGAATGTATTTTACATTTTCCGTTTTTAAGCCAATCTCCCACGAGATATCCGAAAAATTAAATATGTATTCCCATTTATTAGTTAAATAGAAACAATTATTAGCAAAAACATTGCGAATCCGTTTATAAATAAGGTTGTGTCAGACAAAAACTGAATAATTTATTTTTGCTATATTTTACATTATCCGTTTTTGAACCAATTTCCCCTGAGATATCCGGAAAACTGCAATTAAATTTTCATTTAATAGTCAAATAGAAACAATTATTAGTATAAACATTGCGGATTCGTTCATAAACAAGGTTGTGTCAAACAAAAAAATGAATCATGTATTTTTGCTATATTTTAACTTTTTCGTTTTTGAACCAATTTCCCCTGAGATATCCGGAAAATTGAAATCATATTACCTTTTATTAGTTTAATAAAAACAATTATTAGCAAAAACATTGCGGATCCGTTCATAAATCAGGTTGTCAGCTAAAAAACTGAATAATTTATTTTAGCTATATTTTACATTTTTTGTTTTTGAACCAATCTCCCCTGAGATATCCGGAAAATTGAAATTATATTACCTTTTATTAGTTAAATAGAATCAATTATTAGCAAAAACATTGCGGATCCGTTCATAAATAAGGTTGTGTCAACCAAAAAAACTGAATCATTTATTTTAGCTATATTTTACATATTCCGGTTTTAAAGCCATTTCTCTTGAGATATCCGGAAAACTGAAAGTATATTTTAATTAATTAGTTAAATAGAAACAGTTATTAGTAAAAACATTGCGGATCCGTTCATAAATAAGGTTGTGTCAGCCAAAAAACTGAATCATTTATTTTTGCTATATTTTACATTTTCCGTTTTTAAACCAATCTCCCCCGAGATATCCAAAAAATTGAATATGTATTTCCATTTATTAGTTAAATAGAAACAATTATTAGCAAAATCATTGCGGATCCGTTCATAAATAAGGTTGTGTCAGCCAAAAAACTGAATCATTTATTTTAGCTATATTTTACATTATCCGTTTATGAACCAATCTCCCCTAAGATATTCGAAAAATTTAAATTATATTACCATTTATTAGTTAAATAGAAACAATTATTAGCAAAAACATTGCGAATCCGTTCATAAATAAGGTTGTGTCAACCAAAAAACTGAATTATTTATTTTAGCTGTATTTTACATTTTCGGTTTAACCAATCTCCCCTAAGATATCCGGAAAATTGAAATTGTGTTAACATTTATTAGTTAAATAGAAACAATTATTAGTAAAAACATTGCGGATCCGTTCATAAATAAAGTTGTTTTAGCCAAAAAACTGAATAATTTATTTTAGCTATATTTTACATTATCCGTATTTGAACCAATCTCCCCTAAGATATTCGGAAAATTGAAATTATATTACCATTTATTAGTTAAATAGAAACAATTATTAGCAAAAACATTGCGGATCCGTTCTTAAACAAGGTTGTCAGCTAAAAAACTGAATCATTTATTATAGCTATATTTTACGTTTTTAGTTTTTGAACCAATCTCTTCTAAGATATTCGGAAAATTGAAAATTTATTACCATTTATTAGTTAAATAGAAACAATTATTAGCAAAAACATTGCGGATCCGTTCATAAATAAGGTTGTGTCAGCCAAAAAACTGAATCATTTATTTTTGCTATATTTTACATATTCCGTTTTTAAACCAATCTCCCCCGAGATATCCAAAAAATTGAATATGTATTTCCATTTATTAGTTAAATAGAAACAATTATTAGCAAAAACATTGCGGATCCGTTCATAAATAAGGTTGTGTCAGCCAAAAAACTGAATCATTTATTTTAGCTATATTTTACATTATCCGTTTATGAACCAATCTCCCCTAAGATATTCGAAAAATTTAAATTATATTACCATTTATTAGTTAAATAGAAACAATTATTAGCAAAAACATTGCGAATCCGTTCATAAATAAGGTTGTGTCAACCAAAAAACTGAATTATTTATTTTAGCTGTATTTTACATTTTCGGTTTAACCAATCTCCCCTAAGATATCCGGAAAATTGAAATTGTGTTAACATTTATTAGTTAAATAGAAACAATTATTAGTAAAAACATTGCGGATCCGTTCATAAATAAAGTTGTTTTAGCCAAAAAACTGAATAATTTATTTTAGCTATATTTTACATTATCCGTATTTGAACCAATCTCCCCTAAGATATTCGGAAAATTGAAATTATATTACCATTTATTAGTTAAATAGAAACAATTATTAGCAAAAACATTGCGGATCTGTTCTTAAACAAAGTTGTCAGCTAAAAAACTGAATCATTTATTATAGCTATATTTTACGTTTTTAGTTTTTGAACCAATCTCTTCTAAGATATTCGGAAAATTGAAAATTTATTACCATTTATTAGTTAAATAGAAACAATTATTAAAAAAAACATTGCGGATCCGTTCATAAACAAAGTTGTGTCAGCCAAAAAACTGATTTATTTATTTTAGTTATATTTTACATTATCCGTTTTTGAACCAATTTCCCCTGAGGTATCCGGAAAACTGAAATTATATTTTCATTTAATATTCAAATAGAAACAATTAATAGTAAAAACATTGCGGATCCGTTCATAAATAAGGTTGTGTCAGCCAAAAAACTGAATCATTTATTTTAGCTATATATTACATTTTCCGGTTTTAAAGCAATTTCCCCTGAGATATCCGGAAAACTGAAATTGAATTTTTATTTAATAGTCAAATAAAAACAATTATTAGTAAAAACATTGCGGATCCGTTCATAAATAAGGTTGTGTCAGCCAAAAAACTGAAACATTTATTTTAGCTATATTTTACATTATCCGTTTTTGAACCAATCTCCCCTAAGATATTCGGAAAATTGAAATTATATTACAATTTATTAGTTAAATAGAAACAATTATTAGTAAAAACATTGCGGATCCGTTCGAAAATAAGGTTGTGTCAGCCAAAAAACTGAATAATTTGTTTTAGCTATATTTTACATTATCCGTTTTTGAACCAATCTCCCCTAAGATATTCGGAAAATTGAAATTATATTACCATTTATTAGTTAAATAGAAACAATTATTAGCAAAAACATTGCGGATCCGTTCATAAACAAGGTTGTCAGCTAAAAAACTGAATCTTTTATTTTAGCTATATTTTACGTTTTTAGTTTTTGAACCAATCTCCCTAAGATATTCGGAAAATTGAAATTATATTACCATTTATTAGTTAAATAGAAACAATTATTAGCAAAAACATTGCGGATCCGTTCATAAATAAAGTTGTGTCAGCCAAAAAACTGAATTATTTATTTTAGTTATATTTTACATTATCCGTTTTTGAACTAATTTCCCCTGAGATATCCGGAAAACTGAAATTATATTTTCATTTAATATTCAAATAGAAACAATTATTAGTAAAAACATTGCGGATCCGTTCATAAATAAGGTTGTGTCAGCCAAAAAACTGAATAATTTATTTTAGCTATATTTTACATTTTCCGGTTTTAAAGCAATTTCCCCTGAGATATCCGGAAAACTGAAATTAAATTTTCATTTAATAGTCAAATAAAAACAATTATTAGTAAAAACATTGTGGATCCGTTCATAAATAAGGTTGTGTCAGCCAAAAAACTGAATCATTTATTTTTGCTATATTTTATATTTTCCGTTTTTAAACCAATCTCCCCCGAGATATCCAAAAAATTGAATATGTATTCCCATTTATTAGTTAAATAGAAACAATTATTAGCAAAAACATTGCGGATCCGTTCATAAATAAGGTTGTGTCAGCCAAAAAACTGTATATTTTATTTTAGCTATATTTTACATTATCCGTTTTTGAACCAATCTCCCCTATGATATTCGGAAAATTGAAATTATATTACCATTTATTAGTTAAATAGAAACAATTATTAGCAAAATCATTGCGGATCCGTTCATAAATAAGGATGTGTCAGCCAAAAAACTGAATAATTTATTTTAGCTATATTTTACATTATCCGTTTTTGAACCAATCTCCCCTAAGATATTCGGAAAATTGAAATTATATTACCATTTATTAGTTAAATAGAAACAATTATTAGCAAAAACATTGCGGATCCGTTCATAAATAAGGTTGTGTCAGCCAAAAAACTGTATATTTTATTTTAGCTATATTTTACATTATCCGTTTTTGAACCAATCTCCCCTATGATATTCGGAAAATTGAAATTATATTACCATTTATTAGTTAAATAGAAACAATTATTAGCAAAATCATTGCGGATCCGTTCATAAATAAGGATGTGTCAGCCAAAAAACTGAATAATTTATTTTAGCTATATTTTACATTATCCGTTTTTGAACCAATCTCCCCTTAGATATTCGAAAAATTGAAATTATATTACCATTTATTAGTTAAATAGAAACAATTATTAGCAAAAACATTGCGAATCCGTTCATAAATAAAGTTGTGTCAGCCAAAAAACTGAATTATTTATTTTAGCTATATTTTACATTATCCGTTTTAGAACCAATTTCCTCTGAGATATCCGGAAAATTGAAATTATAATTTCATTTAATAGTCAAATAGAAACAATTGTAGTAAAAACATTGCGGGTCCGTTCATAAATAAGGTTGTGTCAGCCAAAAAACTGAATCATTTATTTTAGCTATATTTTACATTATCCGTTTTTGAACCAATCTCCCCTAAGATATTCGGAAAATTGAAATTATATTACCATTTATTAGTTAAATAGAAACAATTATTAGTAAAAACATTGCGGATTCGTTCATAAATAAGGTTGTGTCAGCCAAAAACTGAATCATTTATTTTTGCTATATTTTACATTTTCCGTTTTTGAACCAATCTCCCCTAAGATATTCGGAAAATTGAAATTATATTACCATTTATCAGTTAAATAGAAACAATTATTAGCAAAAACATTGCGGATCCGTTCATAAATAAGGTTGTCAGCTAAAAAATTGAATCATTTATTTTTGCTATATTTTACATTTTCCGGTTTTAAAGCAATTTCCCCTGAGATATCCGGAAAACTGAAATTGAATTTTTATTTAATAGTCAAATAAAAACAATTAATAGTAAAAACATTGCGGATCCGTTCATAAATAAGGTTGTGTCAGCCAAAAAACTGAATAATTTATTTTAGCTATATTTTACATTATCCGTTTTTGAACCAATCTCTCCTAAGATATTCGGAAAATTGAAATTATATTACCATTTATTAGTTAAATAGAAACAATTATTAGCAAAAACATTGCGGATCCGTTTATAAATAAAGTTGTGTTAGCCAAAAAACTGAATTATTTATTTTAGCTATATTTTACATTATCCGTTTTTGAACCAATTTCCCTTGAGATATCCGGAAAACTGAAAATATATTTTCATTTAATAGTCAAATAGAAACAATTATTAGTAAAAACATTGCGGATCCGTTCATAAATAAGGTTGTGTCAGCCAAAAAACTGAATAATATATTTTAGCTATATTTTACATTATCCGTTTTTGAACCAATACTTCCCTAAGATATTCGAAAAAATGAAATTATATTACCATTTATCAGTTAAATAGAAACAATTATTAGCAAAAACATTGCGGATCCGTTCATAAATAAGGTTGTCAGCTAAAATACTGAGCCATTCTCCGGTTAGAAAGTAAACTGCAAAACAATTATTATGTTTTGTTGCACAAATATATAACCTATTTGCAAAACAGAAAAGCTGAAAATTGAGTTTAGGCAACTTTATTAAAATAGCACTGCATCAACAAGCCATGTCCAATAGATTTGCAGTTGTAAAACCGGGACCAACCAATTTTTGCATTCAGGGTAGCAATGTTTTAAATGTTGCAGTTCTCAATTCGACTTGTAGGATTTTTCCTAGTTCTTCAGCAAAGTGGACTAAAATATGTTCAAAAAATAATATGGCGCACGGATTGACAATAACTCTTCGGAGAGTTAAAACAGAACCAAATTGGCAAAGACATTGAGGATCATATTTGAGAGAGATTAAAGATGTTATTGCAAACAAGAAACAAGGTTTTGGCTGGAGTATCAAAGCCTAAGTGATTGTAAAAAAATAAATTGATTAATTGCACCGTTCGAGAAAAGGTTCAAACTTCCGAGATAAAACCTTAAACAATAAATAAATATGAATATAAATATTGATGTAAGTTCGATTACAATGAATAACTATGTTTAATAAGAAATGATGTGATTTGGTTAAAGTTTAAAACTGTATTGTTTTTATTTACAAACATTATTACCTTATATACCTGCTACCACACTCCGGCAGCATTAGAATAGTTATAAAATTCTAACTATTTATAATAAAAATAAAATACATTTTTTAAGTATATTACAGGTTATTCCAGGGATTAATATTTTACTGAAAATAATATGATCTTACACCTAATGAGTTTATATACAACATAATTATACTAAATAAAATAAAATAATGCGTTGTGACATATGGCCGCAACAAATGGTCTGTCACAAAAAGATCCATAAAATAAAAAATGCACACATCCCAGCTTGTTACTGACTGTAGTGACATAGTCACAGACGCACAAGGGATAAATCAAAACAACGCTGTTGCAAAAATTGTTTTACGGTGTTTGCGTACCCGTTAACTGTTAGATCTTTAGTGCATCAAAATGCCACCAACAATAACAACATTAACATTTATGCCGTTAAAGGTGCTCTAACTTTTACAGTGGTAACCAATACCAACATGTACAATCTAAGATACTTAAACTCTGAAAACTTGCAAAACTTATCGCTGTTCCAGGTAGAAAATCCACTGATACTTTCTGTAAACCAATATCCAATAAGTTTTTGGAAAAACACTGCACATTTTTTTTAATTGTACTTTTGTGCTCACCTACCGCGGGGCACACTTAGAATAAATTGTTATTCTGTCAACTTTCGACGCAGATATAAAAAAAGATTTTGTTTAGACGTTCAACATAAACAAAGGGTTATTTCGTAATGGATAAAAGCAAATTGGACTTCTAAATTGACTATTAATAGTTGCTTTTATGCAAAAGTAGAATAATGTGCACCCCTGTATCAAGAAGCTGCTATGCACTAAGTGAAACCACTGATTACACACAAATTTTGTCAAAATAAAAAACTGCTAAAGCTGCAACTAGTGTAAAAAAGAGTATAGCAACAGATGTGTTGTACACTAATGTCTATTTTAATAAGCAAAACAACGTTATTGCCGCAACAAGCATTTGAACTAGGAAAAAAAGTTTTTAAGTTTATTAACTAGTGCCTACTTTTTTAAGAAGTTACGTTATATTGGAAACATCAAACTTAAAAAGTGGTTCGTAGTTAAATAATAAAACATAGTAAATTGTTTTATTATTTTATTAACATAAATTATAACGTAGTAACAACTATCAATTATATAGTTTTGTATTATATCGTTGTTTTGTGCTGTATTCCATATTGGTGGTTCCCCCAATACTCATCTAAGGTTTTAAAACTGATGTTTTTAACGACTTTCTGTATTCTTGATGTCATTAAGCTGGCCAACGATTACCAAGGTTTTACAGTCATAGTAAGAGTAGGTTTGTCTAGTGTGCCTTGTCTTTCTAAATTTTCTATTGGTTTCTGGGTAGCGTACTCTTATACATACAAAGTTTACACAATAATCGTAATTTACCTACTAAACTATTTTTTATGACATTCCTCGCAGTAACATATAATTGCAAAATGTTTCTGTCCAATACTTGATAACAAAGTGCGCCCAAAAATATCTTCCGGGTTCTCAAAACTTTCTCTATAAAGTTTTTCTTCTTTATTCAAACCTTGTTGATCGCGGTGGGCAGCTTCTTTAGAAAGGCCTGTCTCATTGCTAGTGTGGTTTTTACTGCGTCCAAGTGTTTGTTGTTGTCTTTAGTAAGATTTTTGTTGTCCAGATTAAGTTGTAAATTATAATTGTTTGTTGTATTCTAATTGGAATACCAGCTATTAAAAACCTTAGTAAATTATAAAATCTAACTAAAATACCTTTATTTCTTACATCATTATATCTTTGTCGGTGTCTTCTTTGGGGATATTTTTAAAATTTGTAAAAGTATCTTTCTTTTGCTTTTGTGTCATTTGTTGCAAGCGACAACCCAGGAAATAGTATTGTATTGTGGTGTAGAGATTGGCGGGGTAGTAGCTGGCGGTGTTTTGATTTTAATGAAAAAAAAAAATTAATAACAATTTAGTGACCTGCTCAATCGTGTAGCAAAATCCATGTTTAGCAAGGTCTAATTAGCATTTAGATAAAGCTGGTACCTGTAAACTGGATTATTTTCTTGGACTTGATGGTACTTTGGAAAGATGGTATTATGTATACTTTTCTTTCTTCTCACATGGCAGTTTGTAGTTAATAGTTTTACAATTACGAAGGGTTATTTTGATTACATAGACTGCTTTTATCAATTTTTATCTACTTTAAACAAGTTGAAAATATGCTGTTTGTAAAACAAATCAACAGTAGTATTAATCAATGCACACATCATAAGATGGCAACTCCGCCATTGAAGATTAAATAAAAGAGTAATGCAGCAATAATATTTTAAAAAAACCTAAGAAAAAATCCTGTATACACCCATCTAAACAAACATATCAGTTCCAAATGATACGGTTTGTGCTCATAATTGTTCCCGTCACATTTCAGAAACCTTTATCTGCCTAGACAACATTCTAGTCTACTGCAACTACGTCTAAGAACACCTGTGTCACCTTAGAAGAATACTGCAATGGCCATCCAAGACCATGACACTAAATGCAGCTTCTCAATGTGCAAATTTGGCCATATCATCACTGCTACCAGCAATCGATTCTCTAAACCATTATTTAAAGAAAGAAACTACAACCTTGGCTGCTACCGGTTGTCGAGGTCAACAGGACTATTCGCAAACCTAGAAAAATAATGCGATATAACCTCAGATTTAGTTTACCAAAATTGTTGCTACAGAAATATCATAAAAACAACATATAAACGTTTCAAACGGCAACAAGAAAAAAATCAGAGTTTGTACATTTATTTGCGTTATAACCCCTATTTGTCTATACAGGCTGTTCTAGATTCTAGAGTGAATCTAAAGATCATCATGTCCGGTACCTACTGCTACTGGATTGAGAACAACTGACCAAGGTCTACGTCAACGGCCTCTGTCCAGAGCTTATTGTGATTGATGCCGCTAACTGGAAATAGCCAAAACACAACACACAGACCAATCAAGAACAACGATGGTTTACACAGTAGCAAATCTACTGCAGTTATACCGCTAATAAACAAATTTTGAAGCAGCTTTTAACTAACCTCCTAAATAAAATTTATCCGTAGAGAAAACAAGCGCGGCTGGAGATTTAGTCAAACTTTCGGACAACTACAGCCACGTCGAAGAGAACCATCTATTCACATCAGCACACGTCTCCAAAGACTAAGCGTCCACCAAGCCAGACTTCAACAAGTACAATTGTTTAAATCATTGCAGGTCAACCATAATAATTTGTACTAAAAAGATTTTTAAGTATGTCAATAAACAAAAGATCCTACTAAAATACTCATCTACAGAGCTTACTACCTCCAGAGGCAACGACTGCAACAATTCAGTTTATGAGTGAACTCCATTCCAGTCAGAACAATTAAGAAGAGGAGCTCTCTATTGTTAGTTGGGTGGCTACTACTAACTCAACAGATCTAGGGTTGTGCCTTCAGAAGCGACAGAAATAAAAGTATCAGCAACAGACTGCCAATGAAGTAGAGTAAGGTAGAAGGGGCAACGACGACTGCGCATCCTAAACCTCGATCCGCGTTTGGTTACTGCCATTTTAGTTTATAAAAACTCGTTTGTTTACATTTGGTATCACGAATTAGGCAACTAACAATACTCGGTACACAGGTACGACTTTTATCTTTGCATGTAATTTAAGAGGGTTACCTAACTATAAAAATAAAAGCGCGGCATATTTAAGTAAAATTTTTATTTACGAAACGTTTACGTATATTACTCATAGACTAACTAGAGATAAATGATAATTATTTACAATAAACTTGCTTATATATTAGTCTGCGAGTAGAAAATATCTATGCAGGTACATTTCAAAGAGATTATAAAATAATTAAGGGCGTAGAAATAAAAGAACGGCATATTTAAGTTTCTGGTATCCTAAAGATTTAATTGTTATTTATCTCTATTAATTGTTATGTTTGATTGCTACTATTATTTACAATTGACCGGTAACAATAATTAACAACATCCATCCAATGTTTCTAAACTAGTAGCAGATGCCACCAACACAAAAAATACTATTTTATATTATTATAATATACAGGATTTCACGGAATCCATGTAATTATTGGAACCTCATTTTTATTAGTTTGTTTAATTCGTCATTTAAATAATCACTTTTCATGTATTCACCATTTTGGGTTTGAAGCAGCAGCTTGATATTGACATTTCGTTGATGTAGTATGATTATTTCTTTATATTTAGGTTTGTTCCAACCGACACCAAACGCGGTTTGGGACCGTCAGGATTGTGCGCAGTTGAACTTTCGCGTTCCAACCGTACACAAACCATGACTCTGACTAGAAGTCGGGCGTTCCAACCTGACCCCAAATCGTCCGCAACCAAGTTGTGGACCGTCAGAAACAGTCAGCGATCAGAAGCATGTATTAAAAATCCGGAACCGTCCCAGTCATGCGCAGAGAGTAAAAACGTTGCCGCTATTGAAATTATTGAAATTAATGAAATTGAAATACCTCCTGCAGCATCTACCGCAATTAATTTAATTAGTAGAATTTAAATTTAATGATAATAACAGTAATTTATTTATCTGAAACTTAATTATAGTTTTAGTGAAAAATAAAGAAATAAAGTTCATTGTAAAATAGTTTTTTTCAAGATGAGTAACTGTTTAACTATATATTTATTTGTATAAAAATAGTAATAGAATAATGTGATACACAACGTCAGGTGTGATATGTTAAACAATTTTAGTTTTTAGTATTTGTTTACATTACATAACCTCACTTTTTAAAACTGTTTGAATTTAATATAATTGATGGTTGCGGCCTCTACTACGTGATAATTCATGTTAATGAAATAATAAAACGATTTATCACAAATTTGTGATAAAAAAACGTAGTAAATTGTTTTATTAATTCATGTTTGAATTTAGTCAAAAACTTGGTTGTGGCGCGTTCCAACCGGCAAGCAATTTGTGTTCAGTTTGGGGTCAGTACAAAGTCGGCGCTTGCGCAAAAATAATCCATGTATTAGTCGCAACCAGTTTGCAAACTGCCGAGCGATGTCGGTTGGAACAAACCTAATGTATAAATACTTACGTATGCAAAGATATTCCCGCTATTCTGTTTGATATGTTGTTACAATCTAATGCTGCACATGTAATCGGCATATTGAACAAATTAAACCATTCACTACCACAACCACAAATTTATAATAATATATTACTAGAGATAAATGATAATTATTTACAACAAACTTGCTTATATATTAGTCTGCGAGTAGAAAATAATTATGCAGGTACATTTCAAAAAGATTATAACATAATTAAGGGCGTAAATCTTTGGAATTTCCAAGTAATCCAATTAGTAGAATATTATCTGTAATTATGTGTAATGCGATTACTATGTAATTAATAAAATATACCTGTGTTGTTTAAGTAATCTACAATAAAATTATTATAGATTGTTTCTTAAATTAGAAAATTATAATAAAGCAGGAATACTGTCAAATGTGTTTTTTTATATAAAAATACTGTGATTTATATTGCAAAATTATAATTGTAAACTTATATAAACGTAAATTAAATTTTACTAAAAAATAGCGAATATAAACTAGACAAAAATTGCATAAACTTATATCATTCAATCACTTTAAAAGTTTTAATTTAAATATAGCGCTCCTTTATTTTTAAATTAAATGCAATGATAGATGTCGTGCTATGAACCGAGTATTGTTAGTTGCCTAATTCGTGATACCAAATGTAAACAAAGCGTTTTTATGAGCTAAAATGGCAGCGTTCATGTGTGAATGGTTCGCGCAGCTGAATGCCCCTTCTACCGTGCTTCTACCCTACTCTACTTCATTGCAGACCACAGAATATCCAATATAAGAAGTGAACCTTACATGTTATTGGCTAGAATCGAAAATAGTTCTCCATCGTTAAATAAGAGGCGCTGTTCATCAAAATAGCTATAGAAGTTCTCAAGAGATGGCGCCACATCACCACAAAATTATTGGCGGGAAATTAATCTATTTAAATATTATACTATATTTTCTGAATTTTCATAAATAATATTATAATGAATACATTATTTATAACATAACTTTAATATCTAAATAACCAAAACTAAATAATAAAAATCTTTTATTTTAAATCATATTTATTGACAATAAAATTCATATAAATCACAAATAAATATTATAAATACACATTCACTATTATCGTTGTAGATTGAATTCGTGACCAATTACATGAAACAAAAAATAAAACAACAATGAAATATGATTTATGTATGTATAAATAAAAAATCACTTTTATTTTTATAAGAAAGAAAATTTACCGAGGCGGTGGAAGTCTGTTAAGATGGATGGACGATGAAATGAATACATAAAACAAAATAAACAAATTGTTAACAGTACATATCAGATTTGGAAAGCGCAAACATATTTCACACTCCATTATTTTTATCATACAACATACAAAAAGTTCTACAAAAAATTGCAACAAACCTAAAAAACCAAAGTTCAAAATAACATACTCGGTTGTGTTGTTATCGAACATATACATAGTTTTAATTTAATTAAACAGTTTTGCACATATTTAAGTTATATTTAGAGTTGTATTAATAATAATTCTAATGTGCTAGCATAAAAAATAATAATAAAGATGAAAGAACATAGCTCTTGATAAAGCACTAATTTAATTTTGTAGAAGACATGTTAAATTTTAAGTAATAAGTAATATAAGTGTTTGTTGCTAACTTTATTTTAATTAAATTAATTGAATTTGGCTGCACTTAAGAATATATGTGATACAAACAATAGATGTTTTATAATAATTAACAGAATACTTACTTTATACCCCCCATGTTGCAGACTGCCCACCTACCAAAAAAAACAGCTTTCATTGCTTTCAACAACCACACACCTGTAAAAGTCAAATCTTTGTATTAAGAAAATTAGCCATAGTACTATTGATATATGAAGGGTTCAGCAGTAAAGTAGAGCAAATCCATAAAAATTGAACTTGAAATAGAACTTTGTTTATTAATTGTAGCAAACTCAATAAAAATTAATTTGACTTTTTTCAATAATCAGTCCATACCTTGATGTTTATATCAGTTTTGTATGTTTTTAATAATTATTATGACACTGCTCATCATATTTTGTTGTCTCACGTGCTGGACTATAACAGTAAACTTCATAAAAAAACAATTCTTACATCAAACAAAATTACCTCATCTACTTGTTTTGGCTGTATACCAGTTCTATTTATGGACACGTTGGCTGCAAGCCCCGCATACTTGAACAATCATGGTTTCATTAATTTACTGAATAAAAGTGGATGTATTGCATCTTTTTAAGTCGGTGTTAGTTTGAATTACATAACATTAAAAAAAATCATGCAGTAATTCAATAAAAAATAATTGTTTGACTCAATAGGTTGCAATAATATAGCAATTAGACTAATTAAAAGATTTAGAATAATATCTCATTACTTACCTTGTTGATAATATAAAATTCATTTCAGGAGAAGGTGTTGTTAATTGACAATTAAATTTGAAAACGAATAATATAATTTTGACAATATGACATCATTTTGACAATTATTTGACTTAAAAGTATTATGGATTTAATTATATATATATATTTATTAAATATTAATCTTTATTGTGATAAAAATAAAATATATAAGTACCAAGATTAATTTTATTGCGTAATAAATATTAATTAACAAAGTGAAGGAATTTGTGACCGAAAAATAAATGTAATTTGAAAAATAAATTTTTCCAAAAAACAAGCCTTCATAAAATATATTTCTTTACAGTGGTCGATACATATACACAACCGAAAAGAAATTAAATATATAACTCAACATATTTATAATAATATAGGAATAATTAAGAATTCCTTTCTTTTAATTTGAGAAAAGCTGCTGCCGCCGCCGCATCTCTACTAACAATCTCATTCTGACTTTTTCTTCAAACTCTATCATTCGTTACTAGATCATTTTCTCGTGTGCTTACATAATGGTATAAAAAGAATCAAACGCGGAACAAAAAATATAAACGAAATCATAAGAATACTATAATACACATACAAAATAAATTAGTACTTTTTCATTTTTGCTTTCATTATTTGTTGTTTAATATCTATTAGCGTTTTGGTTAAATTGTGATTGCACAGCCGCTGCGGCGACATCGGAAGCGGCTCCCCTGACGTGTGGGTTTCTTAGGAATTCAGTCGTGAATTCAGCCTGAGCCTTCGCAAAACTGGCACCGCTACTCCTGTACATGCGATGTATCTGTAATCACACAAACATATTTCAATTTCATATTTTATTAACAAAATTAATTATAGTCTTAACTTAAATAAATCTTTTACCTATGTACAAAAGTATATGTACTCTGAAAGAGTTTTTAAATTAGTAGTTTAAATAAATTTTCCGATGTATAACCATATTTAATTAATTTATTAGTATTTTGTAATTTTATTAACTTAACATATCATTGGTGTACAAAAATAGTGACAAATTTAAAATTTCCATTTTCAAGTTTATTGTGATAATGTATAGCAAAATCAACATATTTTCATCCCTTACTACAAAGTAAGTTTATGATAATGAAGACACAAATTTAGTTATGATCCAAAAACTCAGGCTAGTGACATAAATCAATATATGCCAGTTTTATTGAAAATAAACTAAGAACAGTCAACAGTCAAAATAGAACAAAAATGTAAGTGAAATTTATCTTATCTCTTATCATTTTATCTGTGCACAATTATTAGAGTTGTGTCTAAATTCTAAATGAAAACAATAGAAAAGCTTAAAATGGTTTGTTACTTATAGAATGAGACACAAGCCAAAGGTGGTCATAATGAGATTGGAACCTACGTCCTAAAATATATAGCATCATTGAAGGATAGAGAAGCTAGATATGATCTGACAATTGTTCAGTCAGCAGAAGAAGTGCTTTATATTATTGATGTAAATAAAATCACCTAATATTCCACACTTTTCTTTTCCATGTTTCCAGGTTAATGTAAATTTACTTGCAATGTCTTTTAGGATGATGACCATTACGATAATATAACGTTGCAATGAATATTAGATTAACTGCTTAACAAATATTATTCAAATTTAAGTCCTTTCATTTGTTTTTCTGTCAGTTGGTGTTTAGCATAGTACTATAAAACTTCAAGCGCAAATTGCATTAAATGATGATCCATACTAAAATACAATGGCATTGAAGATTTAGCTGCTGATTTATTAAATCATTACAAAAAAAAAAATGACATTAATAATGATCATATTATAAAACTGGACGGTTAGTGAGAAAGAAAATACAGATTTTCTAATTTTAAGACACAAGAACATGCTAGAAATTTAGTAATTGTATTATTTCAGCCTTGATTAAATATTTACTGTTATTTATTTTTTAGTATTAAAGCTATAAATTTGCCAAAGTTTTCATTATCCGGGCCCTTTTATCCACCACCCCCGCCCTAAAATTGGCAGTTCACCGTAAACTACTAATATCAGGAGCGGTCCCAGACTTGCTAATGATGCATTTTAATATATCATGAAATTAATCATAAATCACTTGTTACTAACCTATTTTCCACCAATATAGTTGCAATAATTAAATTTGTTTTTTAAAAGCCTGCTTCTTTATTATAAGGATGAAAATTAATGGGTCAGCATTATTTGTCACAACTTTTACTCAGAAACCTTTTAAATTACCAGTGGTAAACAGTGAAAATAAAACATTTAGGAAATTTAATAAATACCATCCTTATAATTTACAAATAGATAATTTGATTTAATCTAAGCTAATCTGATCATCGAAATTATTAAGTATTGCTATGTGATATGATTAACCAAAGATTTTTTTTTTAAACCTATTTCCATTGAGGCGATAACTTGCAAATGATAGGCTCAGAGACATTTTGTTACATCTCAATTTTGCTCATTGAGGCGTTCATTTTCAGAAAAAATAACAATCTCTGAGTGACTTTTCGCTAATAGGTGCAAATGTTCAGTACACTGCAATGGTTAAAAAAAAAATTATCCAGGCCCTTTTAGCCACCACCCCCGCCCTAAAATTGGTATTTCACTGTAAATTACCAATATCAGGAGCGGTCCCGGACTTGCTAATGATGCATTTTAATTTGATACAATTTTTTGTTGTTATTTTTCTAAAATAGATAGTAGAGTAGAAAGGTTTTTTAAATTATATTTTATTCCTTAATCAGATTTTGAAAGAAATTTGGTATTAAAGCATTCTTTTGTTTGTCAAGTTGATATGTCTATGTGAATGTGCTTCTTTATGTTTAACATTATCACTGTTATGGATTGTCCAGTTGAAAGTTAAGTAGATGTTTTATTTAATCAGTCTGTTTTAATTATTTTGACAAATTGCTATAATTTATTACATCTCTAATTAGGCTAAGATATTTTTTAATGTCAAACAACATAAAAATACCTTTGAATTTCAACAAGTGAAACCATATTTAATTTAATCAGATTTTCTAATTTTAAGACACAAAAGAATGCTAAAAATTTAGTAATTGTATTATTTCAGGCTTGATTAAATATTTATTAAGTAGTTATTTATTTTTTTAGTATTGAAAATATAAATTTGCTATAAGTTTTCATTACAGAGGCCCTTTTTATCTATCACCCCCGCCCTAAAAGTGGCAATTCACCGTAAATTACCAATATCAGAAGCGGTCCCAGACTTGCTAATGATCCTTTAATACAACATGAAATTAATCCTAAATCACTTGTTACTAACCTTTTTTTTTAATCCAAAATGTAATATTTAGGAATTACTTAATATGTCACAACATAAAAATACCGTTAAATTACAACCACACTTGTTGAAGACTAGATTTAAGCAGTCTGTAAACATTGACCTTAAACATTTATGCAAATGCGATAGATAACATTTGAAGCATAAACAATAAAATATATGTTTAGATAAAATTTTATTATGCAAATTGACACAAAGAAATATTCCCAGTTTTGTACATTGGAATTTCATTTAAAATTACTTCAAACCGGTTATGTAGTTTTATTTCAAATCAGTTTCAAACTAGTAGAAAATAGCATTATTTGTTTTACACTTGCAGACAATATATTTAGAGAAATTTTATTATGCAAATTGCCACAAAGAAATATTGACAAATGAATAAATCAATACCTAATGTAGGATTACAATTTTATTTCAAATTACTTCAATCCAAATTATCAACAAATTTTATTATCCATGTTGTTTTTGAAATTAACTAGTGTTGTACCAAACTTAGTTTAATTTTTTGAAATGTTATGTTTAATTTTTAGTTGGCAGGTTTAGAATGCATTCATTTATTGGTTCCAATGTTTTTATAAATGTTTTAAATTATGCGAGTTGTTGATATAATTTGTATCCATTTTTTCTTCTGATTCGATGAAAATAAATAATCCATTTAGTTGAAGTTTATTTTAGTAGAATAATTAACTTCTTAATTTTACTTTAACTAATTTATTATATATTACCGAGGGGTTAACAACTTGCGTAATCAGTGTACAAAATAAAAATAATCATTACAGAAGCAAATAATAATTACGTAATATTCGTAATCATTACATAATCAAGTAATCATTATATAATCACGTAATAATTATATAATCACGTAATCATTACATAATCTTGTAATAAATAGTGTAATCAAATATTAAAACACGAGTATTCAAAGAATCAAATATTGATTACGCGTATTCAAATAATCAAATGTTGAGTACGCGTATTCAAATAATCAAATATTGATTACGCGTATTCAAATAATCAAATGTTGAGTACGCGTATTCAAATAATTAAATATTGATTACGCGTATTCAAATAATCAAATGTTGAGTACGCGTATTCAAATAATCAAATGTTGAGTACGCATATTCACATAATCAAATATTGGTTTTATGTAATCATTTATATTCGCATGGTAAATTCAGTCGTGTCCAATCTGTATCTAATTGTGCCGCTAGAGATTTATTCCCAGACAATTTCACAGGTGTTTTTATACAACCCTTAGCATGTGTGTGTGTGTGCAGTTATTTATTTATTATATTAAAATAAAAACCTACTTCAGTCGAATATAATTATTCAGTGGTACAATTTTATTATGTATTGTTATTATTTTTGTTGAAAAGATTTTTATATGTTTATTTTTTAATGTAATAAATCACATTTTTATTCTTGGTGGTGGATTTTTTCTAATCTACATAAAACATTAATAAACATCGAGATACGTATATTTTTAGTTTATGTTTCTTATTATCTATAAGAAATTGTAGTAAGTACTTTATTGAAGATTATTATAAAACATAAGTATTATAATAATATATTAATATTAAACATTATCAAAATAATTTTATGATCGGAATAAAATAATTAATGCATGCAGATTTAAAACAGAATTATAAAACCTTAAAAAAATGTGTACTTATTGAATAATCATGTAATCATTACATAATCACATAATTACTTTCATAATCACGTATTCATTGAGTAATCATGTATTTATTACATAATCATGTAATCATTACGCTTTCATTAAATAATCACGTAATTATTGCGTATTCATTAAATAATCACGTAGTCACTGTGTATTCACTAATAATCACGTAATCAATGCATAATCATAATCATGCAATCATTACATAATCACGTAATTATTACATAATCACGTAATAATTACGCGTATTCATAATCAGGTGTACATTTTTTTACTTGGTTGTTAACCCCTCGTATATTACTATATGGTTATCTTTTCATTGCTTTAATGTTTAAATAATTCATAGAATTCTTTATTTTTAATCAGTTATAGATTATTCCTATCAAGCTCGTAACCATGTAGTCATTAAACTTTCAAGGAATCTCAAAACAATCTGGTACATCTCCAAAAAATCTAGTAGAGATCTATAATAAAAATCAAAGAAACTGGTATAGCTCTATAATAGAAACTATGAAATATTGACTATACAATACAAGAAAGCCTGTTATTGCATTGGAATTTTATTTCAAATTACATCAACCAAGTTTTGTATCATAAAATACAAGAAAGCCTGTTATTGCGTTAAAATTTTATTTCAAATTACATCAACCCAGTTTTGTACCATACGATACAATAAAGCCTGTTATTGCATTAAATTTTATTTCAAATTACATTAACCAAGTTTTGTATAATAAAATATAAGAAAGCCTGTTATTGCGTTAAAATTTTATTTCAAATTACATTAACCCAGTTTTGTACCATACGATACAATAAAGCCTGTTATTGCATTGGAATTTTATTTCAAATTACATAAACCAAGTTTTGTATCATAAAATACAAGAAAGCCTGTTATTGTGTTAAAATTTTATTTCAAATTACATCCAACCCAGTTTTGTACCATACGATAGAATAAAGCCTGTTATTACATTGGAATTTTATTTCAAATTACATCAACAAAGTTTTGTATCATAAAATAGAAAAAAGCCTGTTATTGCGTTAAAATTTTATTTCAAATTACATCAACCCAGTTTTGTACCATACGATACAATAAAGCCTGTTATTGCATTAAATTTTATTTCAAATTACATTAACCAAGTTTTGTATAATAGAATACAAGAAAGCCTGTTATTGCGTTAAAATTTTATTTCAAATTTCATCAACCCAGTTTTGTACCATACGATACAATAAAGCCTGTTATTGCATTGGAATTTTATTTCAAATTACATAAACCAGTTTTGTATCATAAAATACAAGAAAGCCTGTTATTGTGTTAAAATTTTATTTCAAATTACATCAACCCAGTTTTGTACCATACGATACAATAAAGCCTGTTATTACATTGGAATTTTATTTCAAATTACATCAACAAAGTTTTGTATCATAAAATAGAAAAAAGCCTGTTATTGCGTTAAAATTTTATTTCAAATTACATCAACCCAGTTTTGTACCATACGATACAATAAAGCCTGTTATTGCATTAAATTTTATTTCAAATTACATTAACCAAGTTTTGTATAATAGAATACAAGAAAGCCTGTTATTGCGTTAAAATTTTATTTCAAATTACATAAACCAGTTTTGTATCATAAAATACAAGAAAGCCTGTTATTGTGTTAAAATTTTATTTCAAATTACATCAACCCAGTTTTGTACCATACGATACAATAAAGCCTGTTATTACATTGGAATTTTATTTCAAATTACATCAACAAAGTTTTGTATCATAAAATAGAAAAAAGCCTGTTATTGCGTTAAAATTTTATTTCAAATTACATCAACCCAGTTTTGTACCATACGATACAATAAAGCCTGTTATTGCATTGGAATTTTATTTCAAATTACATAAACCAAGTTTTGTATCATAAAATACAAGAAAGAGTGTTATTGCGTTAAAATTTTATTTCAAATTACATCAACCCAGTTTTGTACCATACGATACAATAATTTTGATAGTCCAATTTGCGTTATTAGTTTTATTTCAAATCAGTTTTAAACTAGTAGCAAATATCATCCATTATTTTATTGTTTAATAAAAATATATAAATCAATTTTATTATGCAAATTGCCACAAAGAAATAATGACTAATGAATTAATCAATATCTATTGTAGGCTTGGAATTTTATTTCAAATTACTTCAATCCAAATTATCAATTTTATTTCTCCATGTTGTTTTTCAAATTTATGTTGTACTCAATTAATTTTATCATATATTAGTGTAATTTCTTGAAATGATATGATCCATTTTTCAGATGGCAGGTTTAGAAAGCATTCATTTATTGGTTCCAATGTTTTTATGATGGTTTTAAATTATATAAATTGATAATATATTTAGATTTATGTAGAAAAATATCCAATTACTGTATATGATTTTTTCTTGTCATTCGATGAAAATAAATAAATACACTTAGTTGAAATTTAATATGAAATTAGCGTTTTTATTCTCTATCGACCTCACCAAACTGGTTCTTGCAGGCCAAAGGTCCTTCCGAGTATGAGTGATGAAATGAGGCAAGATGATTATTGTTTGTAAATTTGTTTGTCGCTGAAACCATGAATGCCAAAGTGGTTAAAGCGATGAACAAATTCACAAATAATATACAACTGGGTAGGATTTGAACTCATGAACCCCAGCATGAGAGGCAAGCATCTAAACAACTAACCCACGCTGCCGCTAGTTGAAAATTATTTTAGTAGAATAATATTGATTTACCTAATTTAATATTAATATATATTGTTTTATGGTAATCTTTTAATTGCATTGATGTTTAAATAATTCATGAAATTGTATATTTTTAATTAGATTTAGATGCCAACCATGCATTGAACTTTCAAGGAACCTGGTACAGTTCTATAATAGAAATCAAGTAATCTGGTACAGCTCTACAATAGAAACTATAATTTATTTTCAGAATTAGTTATTTCACAACAAGAGAGTACAAGAGCACCGCAGCTCAAGTTTTGCAATTCATACCACAACAATTCCCGATTGATGAACATAAATAGCCCAAGTAGTTGAGTTTATTTTAGTGGAATAATTAACTTAATTTGGCTTTAACTAATTTAATATATATATATATATATATATATATAGAAAATTAAATAAAACAATGACTGTGTTTTTATATCACAATTTATTGTGACGTAATAATTCATAATAGAAAATTAAATACAGTAATTGTTTTATTTAATTTTCTATTATGAATTATCACATAGTAACGGTCAACTCCATCAACTATATTAATATATATGTATATATTATTTTATAATCTTTTCATTGCTTTCATGTTTAAATAATTCATAAAATTCTTTATTTTTAATTATTAGTTATTCCTTTAAAGCACCAACCATGTTGGCATCAAACTTTCAAGGAATCTGGTACAGATCTATATTAGAAATTATGGAATCTGGTACAGCTCTACAATAAAAATCAAGGAATGTGGTACAGTTCTACAAAAGAAACCAAGTTATTTGGTTCAGCTCTATAATAGAAAATATAATTTATTTGCACAATCAGTTATTTTAATTTTAGTAATTGATGTTTATATGTTAAAAAACTGGTGTACAAAAGCACTATGGCTCGAGCTTTGCAATTCATTCCACAACAATTGCTGTATTGATGAAAATAAATAACCCATTTAGTTGAAGTTTATTTTAGTGGAATAATTAACTTAATTAATTTGACTTTAACTAATTTAATATATATATATATATTCTTCTTATTGCTTTGATATTTAAATAATTCAAAAGTTGTTATTTTTTATTTGTTTTAGATGCTGAACAGTTATTCCTTTCTAGCTACTAACTATGTCGACATCAGACTTTCAAGGAATCTGATACAGCTCTATAATAGAAATCATGGAATCTGGTAGTTCTATAATAGAAACTCATTTATTTGCAGAACCAGTCATTTTTCTAATTGTTGTTTATACTTCAAAAGATTGGTGTGTAAAAGCACCATAGTTGCTGTATTGCATCCATTTTTTTCTCAGTCAATGAAAATATAATCCATTTAGTTGACAATACAGTATACAATAAAAAATATGCCACAGAGAAATATTGACTAATGAACCAATAAAGTCTGTTATTGCAAAACAATAAAGCCTTTATTTCAAATTAAATCAACCCAGCTTTGCTATGATATAATTATTATATTATTTCAATAGCCCAATTTGCTTTATTAGTTTTATTTCAAATGGTAGTAGTAGCAGCAAATAGAATTATTTGATCAATACTCAGCAGAAACAAATTTAGATACATTTTGTTATGCAAATTATCATAAAGAAATAATGGCTGATGAATAAATCGTTACATATTGTAGGGTTATGCCCGTCTGACACTATGCATTTTTCTGTATAACTTTCTATATAGTTGATTGTAAAAATTGACCTTGAGTAGTTTCTATATAATTTTGAATACAGTTAATATTTTCCTGTATGATACTATGCAGTTTATTGTAGCAAAAATGAAGACGGCATTCTATTGGCTGCTTTCTGCGGATCGCGTCAGCTGTTCGAGATTGTTATGTTTATTTACCTATTTACGTCAACGTCGCTTTTAATCGAGTTGACATAACCTTTCAAAATAACCCTTACACAGTTTTATTTTGCTTTAATTTTGGATGATTCGTAAGTTTCCTCTAATATTTGTTCCAATGCCTCATTCTTAGCATGCTTATTTTTATATTAAGTAGAATTAATAATTAAAATTAAAATCAGCTGACTACATGCGCCGCCATTATTGTTTACATATGTGAACTTGTGTTCTGCGCAGAAACTATACAATAAAATGATGTTACCATATATTTCTGTATAACAAACTATATAGAAAATTGTATTTGTGTATGACACTATACCTTTTTGGATTGTACAGACAACTATATAGAAAGTTATACAGAAAAATGCACAGTGTCAGACGGGCATTAGAAATTTATTTCAGATTTTTTCAATCCAATTTATCAATAAATTTTATTATTTTTGAAATTTACGAGTTTTGTACTCAATTAATCTTATCAAATATTGGTGATATATTTTGATTTACGTAGAATAAATACATTCATTATTGCTGTATTGAATCCATTTTTTCTTGTCATTCAATGAAAATAAATAATATAAAACTGAATTAGATTAATTCTGCTAATAAACTTAAAAACAATTTAAGTCAATAGTTTTATTTCAAATTGGTTATATACCACAAAAAAAATGACTGATGAATAAATCAATGCAGTAAAATCAATAGAAATATGTTGTTTAGATGAAATTTTATTACGAAAATGAACTAATCAATCATACATTAATACCTGTTATTGCGTTAGAATTTTATTTCAAATTAAGTCAACCCAGTAATGTACCAAAATAATTATTAGGTTGAAATTTCATTTAAAATTACTTCAACCCTATTTTGTACCAAGAAAACAATTAGCCAATTTAGATACGTATTATTATGCAAATTACCACAAAGAAATAATGACTGATGAATAAATCGTTACCTATTGTCGAGTTAGAATTTTATTTCAGATTGTTTCAAACCAAATGATCAAAAATTTTTATTTCTCCATGTTGTTTTTGAAATTAACAAGTGTAATAATATTGGTGTAATGTTGAAATATTTTCCATTTTACAGCTGGCACCTATTTATTGATTCCAATGTTTTTATAGAGGTTTCGAATTATGTAAATTGTTAATATATTTTGATTTAAGTGGAAAAATATCCATCTATTATATCAATTGCTGTATTGCAGTTTTATTTTAGTGTAATAATTTGGCTGTTTTAATAATACAATCTATAATTTATTTGCACATTTGCACAATCCGTCATTTTACTAATTGATGTTTATACTTCAAAGTACACAAAAGAGCATCACGCCATGGCTAGAGCTTTGCAATTCATTAAACAACAATTGTATCATAGCTAGAATAACCAATTGTATTCAAGAACTTTAAACCAAATGCAAAATGATTGGATATTACCAGTAACATACATGTTATGTACATGCACATTTATTTTATTGTAATTCTAAGATTTATTTCAAAAAAAACAATTATGCGCAATTGTGTTTTGCAACTCTTAAAGTGTGATGGCATTGCATGAACGCCGTCAATGTGTGGGCACGCCAGAAAGGTTTACTCAGCGCATTCTACCATGCAGCAATATCACGTCTTAAAATATCAGTATATAAGATTGCTTTTATTAATTTTAGTCAGTGTATTAAGTATTTTTCATTTTGTCAAACGTATAATTTTTATTAATAGTGTATGTATGTTTCTATAGATATTTCCATGAACATTGTTCAAACAAAACACAAGATATATTGCCTTTTAAACAATTATTTACTCATAGTATCATTCTTGCTAGGAGTTGTAACAAATATTCACTGACAGTTCAGAGATGTAAGACCGAAACTTTTAAGAGAGATTTCTTTAACCGTACTATCGACACACATAATAAACTTCCAAATTCATTATTCCCCAAGACTTATAAGCCACAAATATTCAAGATCAATGTTCACATTATAATAATAATATTTATTTATTAAACTAGGCATAGCCTAATACAACTATATTGATAAGTAGTTACAAAATTATAATAATATATATATATATATGTTAGTAATAATTAGTTAAGTTTTGTTCCAACAATCATTTGAAAGTTTGCAAACTGGTTACGACTAATACATGGATTATTTTTGCGCAAGCGGCGACTTTGTACTGATCTGGTCTGGTCTGACCAGCAAACCGTTCGTCGATTGAAACCACAACTAAGTTTTTGACTACAGTTTGAAAGTAAGGTTATGTGATGTAAACAAATAGTAAAATCTAAAATTGTTTAACATTTCGATCTTGACCCTATGTACCACATTATTTTATTACTAGGTTTATGCAAATAAATAATAAAACAATTAATCATCTTTAAAAAAGGTATTTTACAATGATTAATTAATTATGTAATGATTATTTTTTTTTACTAAAGTTATAACTGAGTTTTTGACAAATAAATTACGGTTATTATCATTAAATTTAAATTACACTAGATAAATAAATCACGGTAGATATAGCAAGAATTATTCCCGATTTCTAGTCATGGCTTATGTACGGTTGGAACGTGTAAATTCAACTGCACACAATCCTGACAAACTGACTCTGGTGTCGGTTGGAACAAACCTTATGTAAATTGTTTATTTGTCTCGTCATATTGACATTTCTAAATATTTTAATTTTTTATTAATAATTTTAGTTCAAAAATATGTTCAATTTAAAATGCTATATATATAATATATAACTAATTATTACTAATATCATAATTAGAGCTCGGATTTATATTTATTTACATGTTTTACTTGATTATATATATCAAGCTAGTAAATTGTATACACACGTTGCGTTCAGAAACAAACCCAAATACCAAGTTTTGTTGCGCATATAACTTATTATTTTAAGTTTTTGCCGCATAAAAACTTATAATCCATATAATCGCATTTACCAGCATATAATCGCATATAATTGCATATATAGTCAATATTTTTATTATAATAATTTATTATAGTAAAAAGTCAGTAAGAACAATATAATTTTTAAAATACGTTATTGGAGGCTCGGACGCCACTGGCACATTGCAATGTACAAAAGCACGAGGATTCCCCGTCAATTACAAGAGTGTACTGGGAGTGGCAATGTCGAGGGGAACTATGCTGCTGTGCTGTGCATTGTCTTCGGCAATTCAAGAAGAAAGCTTAACTTTTGTTTTTTTACAAAAACGTTCTTACCGATAAACGACACTTTCACCTAACCTTAATAAACAACAAATAATTTAATAAATTCAAATTTTGAATTTTCTTACTTTTTTAACCGCATATAAAATCAATATTTGAGAAACATTACCGCATATATTTACTTATTTTTAGCGCATATAAAAAAAATATATTGAGGTTTTTTAGCGCATATAAATCCGAGGCCTAACTAATCATAATATAGCCCTGAGAAAGGGTATAATAACTATTTAATATTTGCTATTTATTTAAGATAATAAAGTAATTAATAAATTAATTGATTTTTTATGTATACAGTCTTAAAATGAATTAACATTATTTAAATATTATGTATTTTTATCTTACCTTTGAAATTAAAAACAAGTCAGCGGCCGCAGCACATGCAAAACCAATTGCTACTAGCAAGGCAAATATTCCTGTGAGAATTCCTTTCACGGAATTATCAAACTGCTCCAGAGCAGTAATAATGCCACTAAAAATAAAATAACATTTTTACTAAATAAATACAATTCTGTTTTAATGTAAGTACTTACACTGTTCCTGATCCAGGAATTCCAATTGTTTGTATAGTCGTTATAACAAATTGGAAGAAAAATACAAAAAAAAACACCATAAAATTGAATGATGAATCTGACTTGAAGGCTTTATAGGCCGGACGGAACCAACATAAGTAGGAGAATGGTGTGAACATTAACATAAACAATATACCCAATCCAATAATAGTAAAATTTAAAAGGACAATACCACCAATCACATTCAGTATCATTATCATGCCATGGACTGAAAAAAAAAGAAATAATTAAAAAAACAATTATAAACTATATATTAAAATTTAAATTACAAATCATAAAATGATAATTACTACTAGTTTGAATCCAAAAAGAGAAACGACTATTATAACCATATTTATCATAACAAAGTGCTGCCAAGGAAGGCACACAGCTGGTGGCAAGTAGTAAAGGTGATTTAAGCTAATAATCGGCTTTTTCAAAAGTTGATCGACTTATTATATTTATCAAGGTCATCATTAAAAGATACAAATGCCACTGCATTGCCACATACAGGGAGTTTATAAATGAATGGGATTATGTAATCACTTTAAATGTGCCGCTTTTTTTAAATTGTTTACTATACTATTTGTTTTGACAGATCAACTTTGACAGCTGTCAAGCAAACATATGAAAACATATGTAGTATAGTAAACAGTTTTAAAGAGGCGGCATATTTAAAGTGATTACATAATCCCATTCATTTATAAACTCCCTGTATAATAAACTCACTAAAGTGCTAAAGTCTATGAAATTTGACAAGAGAAAAAGAATGTTTGAGAAGAGCTACAATAGTGAAAACAAGTTTTACTTTAATTCAGTAAAACCACTTTAGCTTCGCTGCTGTAATATGCAATTTAATAAATACAATACGAAATTCCAAAGACCAACCTGCGGTGGTTTTACAATTATGATAAGTAACGGCCGTAATTTACATTATTTATTATACAAAATTTCCTTCCGTCTATAAAAGGGCTATACATGCAGTGTTGCCAAGTCAAGTTAACGTTCTCCCCCTACTTTAATCAGAAAACCCCCCAAATTGGACACTCTTCCCCCTAAATCAAATCCTGGTGCGGCGGTACAAGATGAAATGAAAAATTAAATTACTTTTTCTTGTATTGTGGCAAAAAACGGGCCGGAAGTTGTTGGAATTTATAGAGCTTCGCAATTTCAATCGCATTTAACAAAAACATTCAATAATATTTTATTATTTTATAACGTTTAAACATTAGTTATTTTTTTAATGGCATTAAATTATCTAAAATATGTTATATAATTATATTTAAATTACCCCTAAAAATCCCCCCAAATTTATTAACCCCCTACATATCCCTCTATACACTCAATTTACCCCTAAATTTGGAGGGAAACCCCCTAACTTGGCATCACTGTATACATGCTCAATAATAATGCACAATATAATATAGCGCAATATCAGTCAGTTGAGTTCTGAAAGCAGATAAACTTAAAATGTATAACAAACAAGAAGCTTGTTAGGTTATTATTTGTATTAGATCCAAAGCGATGTCATTGCTCTGGAGAATGTTAAAACAAAGTTCACAAATAAGATTAATAACTACGCAAGTTAAATTAGAAATAATCACCAATAATTGTAGATACATGACAATAGCTAGTTACCAAGAAAACTTCAAAACAATTTACTCAAATCATCCCCAAAAGTACAAATGCACAATAAATTGCTTGCTTCAAGCACAATCTTCCTTCAATATTTGTACAATATACTCACTAAACACATAAAAATATCAAATTTGTGCAATATTATGTAGAACCTAGAAGAGCATTAAATGAACAGAATATGATGTAAAAAATCTCATAAAGTATAAGCTATTTCGTTTGGGTACATTACAATCAAAGAAAAGCAAGTTAGATATAATTCTGTGAAAAAGGATTGTAAAAAGTTTTGTATGAAGTGTGTTCCTATACGGATGTGAAACTTGAGTAATAGAAAAAAAAGATGAAAAATGCATAGAAACATTTAAAATGTTGCACTGGAGGACATTAAGTGATCAGACAAGATTCAGAATGAATAAGAGTTGAAAAGAGCAGGAGAAGAAAGAGCGCTAGTTGGTACAATCATAAAAAGAAAGAAAGAATTAATTTTTTTTTTATGCTTTTTACGGCTATTTTACATCGCCACAGTAAGAGCAAGTATTGAGATGATTGTTTACTGAAGCTGGTCGAGGGAATAGGAAATGTTATAATAAAAGAAGAAAACTACAGTGAAATAAAAAAAAAGAGGAAAGACCATGATAACAACCAAGATAATTTTTTTTATAATTTGTTAATGTTGATTATACTTACATAACCACAGATAATATAAATTGCGAACAATTTTCTGGAACTCAAGTGGTATATCCAATTGTATATCTTGGTAAAAGCATGGCTGGAAACAGCATTGTTCAGGTAAGGGCGGCCAATTATTGCGTCTTATATTGTAGGAGCTCTGTCGCATCTCTTCTTCCCGTCTAGCTAATTCTTCTTCTTTGCGTTCCAATTCTTCTTGTTTTCTCTAAAAAAAAAAACTTCTCTATGAAAGTAAACTTGTTCAATTCACAGGATGAAGAGAGATAGATAGTCACAGATCAAAAATTAAGAAAAATAGATTTTAGTAATAATAAAAAGTACATAGAAAAAAACATCACAAGGCTAATTACTTTACTTAAATGTAAAAAGATTAGTTGGAAGTCTACAACTGCATAAAACTATAATAACGACATCAAGTTCTGTTTTTAATTCTGGACTGTGCGTCAAATTCACCAACAATGAAGAAAAGAGATGACAATGTGCCAAAAATTTAAATAAAAAGTTTGATATTTAAGAAATGTTTTGAGATAATATCATGACACGACTGAAATACAAAAGAGAAAAAACAATTAAAGAATCTATTTTAAAGAAAATCAAAACTGTCCATCTCTTATGTTGTGGAAGGAACTAAAATAAAAAAATAAAAGAATTTGTTAATCTCTTTCCAAGTTTCAAATAATTAATATTCAGGTTGTGAAAAAACCACAACAGTTATAGTTTTTTTATACAAGCTAATGATAGACATGATTTAATTTTTTCTCAGAATTACTACTATGTACTATATTCCCCTTTAATGAAATTAGCTTATAATATGTAGTGACAAATAATTCAGATAGAAAGTTGCTAGAAGAGATAGATGAAAACATAATTCTGAGCCTAAGGCAGGAAGAACCAATGAACAAATTGTATCACTGAAATATATTATAAATCAAGAATTAGAGAAAAGCTGATGAAAACTTTTTGCTAACCATAAGAAGTGTATGATATGGTTGATCAATAATCAGAGAATATTGAGACCTGAGGTGTAAAGCATGTGAGTGTATGAGTAACAAGTTCAAAGTGATTAGAGATTTATCACAAATTACTATTTAATCGTTATTAAACAAAACCGCATAAAAAATTATTCATAATAATTTTAAATCAAAAACCGTGACTTACATAAAACATGTCACAAATCAAAAATCTTGGACTATCCAAAATCATGACTATCTATATTCAAAGTAAGTTCTCAAGTACAAACCATTAACTTTAGATATGATTTTAATTTAATTTTATAACCATGCATTAGTTGTAATATATTTGTTTAATATATTAGTTTCAATATCATTTTAAATTGTACTATTTGTATTGTTTGTGTATATCTGTAATATGTATTTAAATTGTAATAATTGTGAGTAATCCTATATCAAGTATGATCTACTGAATTAATAAAATATTAATTGCAGCTAATATTATTCTATTTTGTTTTATACTTTTGTAAATAAGAAACTAAAATAATTAGCATGACAATACTTTATGATAAATTTATATTATCAATTCATTTAAACTGATGTTTTTCTAGTTAAGAACAAAAAATGTCGAATGTTATAATGCCGACTTACCAATATCTGTCAACTTATGAAAATATGCTAGTGTAACTGCTATAAATAATCAAAATTCTATTCAACTGTAAATATACAATCAAAAAGTTGATATCATTGACCAAGTGCTGACAATTTAAATGTCAAAAACGTTTATACTTTAATAACAGTCAATAGATTATTTTGATTGGTAAGTTAAACTATAAATTATCAATTATTACTCAATAAAATAATCAAACTATTTGTCAAATTGTCGACATTGTATTCCATAATTTGTCAAATTCTGACAAATGTCAATAAGCCTGTTCTTTTATCTGAACTGAACAGTTTGGAGTAAACATCGCATAAAATGATGACAAACCAACAGATTTTGTGCAATTTACACCTTTACATTCTTAAAATAGTAAATAATGAAATTAAATCATCGCTTAAATGATTTAGTTTTAATTTTTGTTTTCAGATGTGCATACATACAATAAAATTTAATTTTTATAACATAACATGATTTAGTTTTATTTAATTAAATATGTGTTGTGTAATAATTAAATAACTTTTAAAATGATAAAATATTAAATATTAAGCTTTTATTTTTTATTAAGATTTATTTAAATATGTCAATCTCCATGTGGAGTAAAAAGTTTATGTTCAGTTTTGTTTAGTTTATACAAAGAACAGAATGCAAACTACTTAGTTCATACAAACAAATGCTGTAACTTGCTCTAAACTGTTCAGTTCAGACAAACAAACTTCAATAAACTATTAAATGCTTCAATAATATTTAAACAATGATAATGATATCATATTATTTATATAAATTGGCTCAGTTACAATGAAAGATATAAAAACACACCAAAGCTGAAGAACAGATGACAGTGTGGTTTTAACATCAACGACAATGCAAATAAATAACATAGGCAATCCAACATATACGAAGATTACCAGCAAGTATAACAAGAAAATAAAATCAGCAGACAACTCCAATGTAAACAAAATTGATAACACTCAATAACAAAAATAATATCTGAAGAGTGTGTGGAAACAAACAGATAAGAAAAATGCTAATATGCATTTTAAAAATCAATTCTACTAACCTATGATGATGAAACACAGCGGATCCATGTTTACCATGTAGGATAAGTGAAGAAACAATTGCAATATACAATATACTTAATTTTTTTCTAAATATCGATATATTTGCAATAGAATTTCTGCATATTACAGATTATTATTTAAACTTTAATAAAAAAAAGTAGAAAAAAAAACTAGGAGATGCTTAAACATTAAATATTTACATTACAATGCTGGAAAACCAATATACAAAAGAAAAAAAAATATATACAAAGAAATACACATACAATAATAAAGTTTACGAAAATACAATGCAATCATTTGAGATGTATAAAAACAGAATCAAACAATTAATCAAAAAAAACCAAAGTAAATGTTTGATTAAACAAATGCTTAGGTGTTTCAAATGTGAAAGCATGGTGAGCACAAAACTTATAAATGCAAAAACGATGTAAAAATAAATAAATCAAAGTTAAAGATAGTGTAGTTTCAGATGCTCCTCCAAATACTTGGAAACAAAATATATATACAAAAGTTGTACAGAAGTAAAAAAGTGTTTACATCTATTATAAAATCTTGGTTTTCTAGATCATCTTTATCCACAACATGGTCGTTTTAGGTAAGATTATGTAAGATTGTAACCCCAACTTAATAGTAGAGCGGTAAACATATTGTGTTTATAAAGATCATAATGGAGCCACTTCTTCCCTTCTAAATTTAAACACACTTTATTTGGTATTAAATTTTATTATTGAACAGGAAACAAGTAAGGCTGCAAAAAATTTGAAACCAAACTTTACAGCTGATCCAGATTTAATTCCTGCATTTATAATAAAAGATTGTATTTCTGTAGTACTTGCTCGTATAGATCATATTTTAAATTTAATTTTAAAATGTTCAGAACTTTCTGCAGTATGGAAAAATGTCCTGTTTTTAAGAGTGGAAAAACCAATGATATTACAAATTATCATCCAATTTCAATTTTAAACAGCTTTGCCAAGTTATTTGAGTCAATAGTTTCTTCAACAATATACAATCATGTAAAGGGGGGGGGATAAGTGCAAGACAACACAGTTTTATGAGAAAGAGTAGATCTCAATAGTGAATACAGATTTTCAGAAGGCTTTTAATACTAGTAACCACAACTTAAAATCAAGAAAACTACCACATTTTGATATCTCTGGTAACACAATTATTATGTTAAGATCTTATCTACAAAACCGTTTCAAATTTTATGAGCATAAAGGGTGCAGATCTTCACTAGTGGTATTTCACAAGGGTCTAACTTAGGTTCACTAATATCCTTTTTATAAACAATATTGTGCAATGCATTAAAACTTCTATTTTGTTATATACAGATGACATACAAATTTATTTTTGTATAAAAAATATTCTTTTGTTATCCAAAATGATATAAATGAAATTAATAAATGGTGTATTAATAAGCTCAAACTCAACCAACAAAAGTGCAAAGCTATGACATTTTATAATTGATGATTTTGTCATTTAAACAGCACATTCATTATATTTCCACCAAAAGCTATTATTAGGTCTGTTCCAACCTACGATTTGGACAGTTTGCAAACTGTCCAAACTGTGCACACAAACAAATATTTGTCATTCTTAGGCAATCTTTTATACACAGTAATTGTTTGTCTGGATAGTTTGAACGGTTTGCAAACTGTCCAAATCGTAGGTTGGAACAGACCTATTATATTTTGCAAATGTCAGATTAAATATTGTAGTGTTGTATGATGTCCATATTATGCATTATGCACTCAAAAACTATTGAGTCTATTTAAAAGCATTTTATGAGAATGTGTTAATATAAACAAACAAAACTCTAGCTTCTCGTAGAAAATTGGCACTATTATCTGTTCGTAAATGACAGAACTGATGATACATTTATTGCCTATTAGTTTTAATGTACCGTGATTATCTAATCGTAGTAGATACAAACATTATCATACAAATATTAGATACTACTCACCAATTACTAGATTTTGTCACAATTACAATAAGATTAATTTTTGTGCTGATATTTTTTGTGATTCATTTAACATTTTTATTTAATATGTAAATGAAATTTCTTAGTTTTAACTTAATTTTATTAAACTTATCCATAATATATGTTTAAAGATTGCTGACGTAACAAATTAAAAAAAAAGAGATAAAAATGGCCAAATCGTTGTACCAAACTATTTCTAAAATTTTTGAAAAAATTCTTAAGCAGCAACTTAATTAATCAGTATAGATTTTGTAAAAATGCCTTACTGAATCAAACAGATATCATCGAAACCAATGAGAGATGTAACTTATCAATAGCCACGTTCTTAGATTTATTAAAGGCATTTGATTGTGTCACATCATTCTTATTAGAAAACTGTATGCCTACAATTTACACCCAACAAGTATAAAACTACTAACTTCTTCTTTATCAGATCAAACTCAATATACTAAATTTAACAACATTAAATACTGTTCCTTGAATCCATTGTTGTTACTAATACACACAAATAATTTTGGCAATTTTATAGACTGGCAAATATGTGCTTTTCGCAATGACACCACTCCCTGTGACATGAGCAAAAATACAGACTGTTAGTAAATTAAATAAACATGTACATATTTTTGTAAAGATCTTTGTCTCTGCTTCTGCTCATGTACTGAAAAATGTCAATTTTGCATGTCGTATGACAATATGACTACTTTCATCACAAAGAAGAGCTGTGAGAATTATTGTGGGAGCAAACTGTCAACAACACTTATACAACTAAAGATATTGACTCTACCATGTGTGTACGTATTTTTGAGTGCTTTTTGCATGTACCAGAAATCAAAACATGTAATGCGAGCAAAACAAGAATGTTGAACTACAAACCAGGCTAATAATGATATCCAAACAAATTACAGCAGGCTCACAAATAAACAAAATAAACTATAGGTACTGTGACATCAATTCTATAATATAATACTCTTATGCAACATCAAAGATTAGCAGTAAATTTTTTTATCTAAACATGAATAAACATTATTATTATTTGAAATAAATAAATAATTTATTCAAACTTAATCAAGCTCAGACAATTATTTCAGTTTTACATGATTATAATATTGAATGTTCATACATAAAAAAGAATACAAATACAATAAAGATTATGTAAAATACAATGCAATCATTGAGATTGTTGATTGTTGGATGAGATAGATGCATGTTATAAGAGCATATACATTTGCTTAGATGTTTCAAATGTTTGGGTTTTGATCATCAAGTCGAATGAATGTAAGAGCAAGGATACTTGTTCTAAATGTCATGAGCACAAAATTAACAAATGCATAAATTGTCCAAAAGTAAATAAATAAGAAATTAAAGTTAATTAGTTTACGTAAAACACTTGGAAAGAAAAAAATAAAACATCATTATAGCAATCAACAAACTTTCAAACGCCACAAAAAATTACTTCAAAACCTATACAAGATGGAAATAACAGTAAAATCAGCAAAAAAGGAATTAGAAATAGTGCAATTCAACTCAAAACTTTTTTGAAAGACACCCGAGAAATAGCTCCTTCGTGTAACAGAACATTGAAAAAGTGAAGATGATTTAAGTACACATTTTATTGTGGATGAAGAATCCGCTATATACTGTAAACACTACTATTATTCAAAATCAACAGTGTCGCAAAAATTTGCATGTAATGTAAATACTTGAAGCCAGCCCTAATAGAACTTATTTATAGTGAAAATATTTTTGTTTTAATTTGTGGAGATTTTAATATTTATTCAAACAGCAGGAGAAGAACTAGATTTTAGGGATTACAGCAAGCACTCACAGTTGTTGACAATATATTTACAAATATTTTTAATTTAAAATTTAATTCTAAAGTCATACTCTCTCATATCCGATCATATTGCACAAGAGCTGGTGTTATCTATAGTCAAAAATAAACAAAAACGGTATATTTATGTTAGAACTTTTAGTGATATAAATATTAGCAAATTTATTGAATTCTTGCAAAAACAAGACTGACTGGCAGCAGGTTTATGAAAAAGATATAGAAGATGTTAATCTACACTCTTGCTTTCCAATTAAAATCAAACAAACAACAAAGATTAAAAAAAAACTAAACATTGCATTACACCCAAAACAAGACAAATAAAAACAACAAATAATTTAAACAGGTGCAAAAATAAATACAGTATTGCAAAGCTATATGTACAATAATCAATTAAAGACTTCAAATATCAAATCAAAGTGTTTATTGCTTGTTTTTTTCCAATAATGCATAAAAGATAAATAAATAAAACCCAATACACAGAGAGCATAAAAGGTTTTCATACATATCTGAAAAATAAATCGATTGATACTTCTATATTCCAATATACCAATTTTGCAAAGTTGTATTAGAAAAAATGTTGCTGAAAAGTTTAGAAAAAAAAGTTTAGTAGTTAAAGTAGAAAAAACAAAAATTATGGTGTTCAGAAAGGGGGGTGGGAGAAAAAGGTAGAGGACTGGAAATGGAATGGGCAAGGTATTACAGAAGTAAAATCTTTTAAATATTTGGGATATGTTTTTTGCACGAACAACACCGAGAGCAAGCACATTAAAGAGATGGCACAAAAAGCAAATAAAGTAGTGGGACAAGTTTGGGGAATAAGTGAAAGAAAATTTGAATGTATGAGAATAAAAAGACTTATGTTTGATAGTTTAGTTAGGAGTATGATATTGTATGGGTCAGAGATATGGGAATGGAAGGAACAAGAAAAATTAGAAGCAATACATGTAAAATATTGGAGTGCTAGGTTTAAATAGAGAAACTACAGCATATATTGTGGTGGAGGAAGTCAAAAAAAGATAAGTTAAGAGTAGAAGCAGGAAAAAGAGCAATAAAGTATAAAGAAAGAATGAGACATAGACACGAATGTAAAATCTTACAAAAATGCATGAAAGAGAAAATGAGAGCAAGAAATGAAAAGCCAAGAAATTGAAAGAATAAGAGAATCTGGGAGAGAGACATGGTACAAAATTATGAAAAGAGATTGAGATATACAAAGGCAAGAAAGGAGAATGCGAGTGAAAGAGTCTAGGTACAACGCAAATTATGAACATATTATAGAAAGTAAATTGACAATGTACTTAGAGAGCAATAGATAGTAAAGATGATAAAAAGATGATTGCAAGATTCAGATGTGGTAATGAAGAGCGAGTGACAAGATTTTGGATAGAAGAGGATCTGAAAATGTGCAGAGAGACTAAGGAAACTATGAAACATATGTTGAAAGAGTGCAACAAAATGAGAGAAAAACAGATGGAAAAAAATGAGATATTGAAAGGGAACGGAAGAGGAGTAGAATGGATAAGGGCAGTTAAAAAACGAAGAAAAGAAGTAGACAAATAGAGAAGAAAGTATTTTTAATTGTGTTAATTTTATAAGGATTAAGTTTTATTACTTTGGGAAGTTGTAAATGTAATTTTCAAGGCCAAAAGACAAGAAATTTACGTATTATTATTAGAAAAAATGTTTGTTTAGGATAAATTTTAGATTTACTAAAGCCTTAAGCAGTATTGACCATAGAATTCTGCCATCAAAGATAGTATAGTATGGAATCAGAGCTTTATAAATACTATTTTAACAACCGCTGCCAAAAAGGTTCTTATTTAAGAAACACAATTTTTAATCAAAAATTGGTACTCCTCGGGGTAGCTTACTAGGGCTTCTGCTACTTTTACACCAACAATATCTATTTATTGTTGGTCCAATATGATGTTGAAATAGACAATTATACTGACAATACCAATATCCTTGTTAAAGCAGAAAACTATCCTTTGCTATTGCTTAAAGTCAACAAGGTTATGAAAGCATCCACAAATTGGTTTATTAAAAATAGTCTTAAATTAAATGAAGATAAAACTAACCTTGTGTTCTTTATGTAAAAACACAACCCCAGTAAATATCAAATAAACAATATAAATTGCAAATTTACAGCAAACATTAAATTTATTAGCATTTTCATAAATGAAATTCTTAGCTGGAAAAAGCACATTCAATATTTGTCTCAAAGACTAAATAGTGTATGTTATACAGTACATGTAACATCTAAAAGTTTAAACATGTAAACAAGAAATCAAATCTATCATGCAAATTTCTGTGGCATTCTAAGATTTGGGCTCACATTTTGGGTACTATGTGTAGATATTAAATCATTATTTATTATTCAGAAGACAGTTAGAGTATTATTGGGTATGAAATATAGCAAGTTTTGTCACAAAAAATGTCTAAAAAACAATATAGTAGATCAACACGACTATATATTTTAGAATACAGTTTATTTATATTCAAATAAAAAGCGTATTTTAATAGAAATGAATACACACAACATCTAAATCATGGGAATCCAAGATACAGTTTAAGTTTGAATGACCTATCAGATAATATAAAACAAGATTTTTTTTACAATTAAACATAAGGTGAAAAAGTTGCTTGTACAAATTAAACTGCATACTATTGCAGAATTTTTCCTCTGTCCTTAATTTTTAAACATAAATGCTAGAACTTATATGTGTTTACAGAGAGTAGTATACATATCTATAGCAACTAAGAATTTTTTTTTAATAAAAACATGTATACAAAATATGTCAATATGTACATGTAATTGCAAAAAAATCCTGTTATCAAAACTAGACAGCTGAAATACTTTATTCCGACAAAAAATATTTTAACTTAAAATGCTAATACAACTGATTTCATATTTTAATTAGGTAATGACTAGCATTTGTTAATTAAAGTTTACTATATGTTTTACTGTATTATTACACATACATGAGAGATAAGATGAGAATCAATAATGTTAGTGATGCCATGATGAGTTTCTACAGCACTAAAGTGTGGCAAGCCAAGGCACTTCTGCTCGAGCAGTGAACAGTCTACAGCATTAGTTAATATTTTATAAGTGTTTATTGGGTACATGTACAATATCTTAGGTTTTATGTTCTCTTAATTTTAAACTGATTTTATAATATGATTATCTCTATTATTTGAAGTTTTTTGTAATTTATTTAATATATACTATATTATATTTGTATTTGACAATGTCATATCAAAATGGTGCTAGACAATAAAGATTATTAATATTTGAGAAACCGTTAAATATATATATATATATATTTGTCAAAATGTCAAATTGTATTCTAAACTTTCAAACTATTAGCCTTGTATATAAAACAAATCTATCAAAACAATATGTAAACTTAACCACAACCAAAAAAATCTGTAAAATACAATAACAATCTTTCGCTTGAATGAACAATACAGTATATTGATATCAAAATCCTTATACTATGAAATTATACACACCTGTATTAAGAGATTGTGTTTATGAAAAAGTCTAGTAACTATATGTTATAGTTTTATGTATTCTAGAATTATGATCTATTAAAAACTAAACTGCATCTATATATTCAAAACCTATCTGACAATAATATGCAAGGTAAATTAATATAGACAAGAACTGCTCACTGGCAGTTACATGTTATAATCTAAGTTGACAGTCAATCAACTCAGGCATTTATAATAATAATAATACACTGTCAATCTTAAATAAAAAATAAAATCTCAAAAATGTAGTCTTAATTATGAACTTATTCAAGTTGAAAAGATCAACACTCATTATATTCGCCAATTAAAAAAATAAGTTTAATTATGTTAAGCGTATTATTAACATTATAGTACAATATCTGTAGATAAATCTGTTCTTCATATTAAAAAATTATTATTACAATCATTAAATTTAATATACAGGAAGAATATACTATAAAATCAGTTATCAAATAAATTTGACAAGTAGAAGTTGAAAATTATTATAGCTGTGCAACATATATTAATAATACATCTATTATATCAATTTTTGCAAATTAACCTTTATTAAAAATGTTATCTATTTATTAATAACCACAACAGATAAACAAATAATCAAGATCCCAAATTGTAATTTTAATAATTATCAATTGCTTTTTAACTGTTGTGATAACAAAAATGTTACAATACCTGTAATTCGGCTGTATTTAAGACTGGTTTTTGTTGGGTTTGTTGACCGCTACGTGTGTACATTGGAGGATCCTGTGTCGTCGGTTGCATTACAGCTGGTTCAGTATTACCCTGATTGTACCCCAACTATAAAAAATAATTGTATAAATACCATGTAATCTGACAGTACTTTGATAACTTACTGGTTTTTGATTCGGTGGTGCTTGGTTTTCGAACGGATTGTAATCCTCGACTCGTATTGTAGTATTTGCATTGTTAGCCACTTGTTGTACAGCCGGGTCCTATAATAAATAATAATAATATAATACATATAAAAATTCATGTTTTTTTCGCATTGTTGTTACTTACAGCAAAAGGGTTATCAATCGTAGGCTCCCCGAACGGATTGTCATCGAAGCCGGACATTCTGATTTGGTTTTTCTCCTATTATAATAGTGTAAATAATATAGGTAAAATAAACGCTTTGGTCTTATCTCTAGTTTCCCATTATCACTGGGTCACCACACCATCTAAAATTTTTTTGCCTGTGTTAGCAACTCAAACTAACTGACTGACTGAGAAAAGCAAGAAAAGGCCGAACGCTGATGAGTTTGCGCAAAATGCACCGCGCCCTATGTTCAACATATGTATGACAAAGATGCAATGTGAGCTTCTCGCCGGTAGCAATAGAGGTCGCCTGTATGCCAAATGAGTCAGAGCTGACGTTGCAATTGTAATATTTGAATTAATTTAACTGATTTAAACCAATTTAAGTATCTTATCAATTAAATCATTAAATTTTTTTGTCGTAAAAAATGATTGCAATTGTATGTACCAACATTTAGCTTTTGTTCATTTAATTATTGAATTTTCACACACCGCTACCAACTTCTAGAAGCAAACTTCGAATCATTAAATTAATTAAACGTAATTATTTTGCGAATTATGCTTTAATATGTGACACCGATATTTTATCATATCGAATTTTGCTTGCGCTTCATTTCTATATACCTTGTGACAAACTCCTGCACTTATTACGCCACATTATTGCGATTGTTTACTACAATTTGTTATACAGGGTTCGTCATTGAAAGGAAACTATTGAACGCAATTTAATTTGTAAATTTGTTGAAACTATTTGCTCAGTAAAGAGCTTAAATAAAATATAAATAAATATTAATTTAAATTTGGCAGAAAGACTACGGTTGTTTGTACAAAACAATTTTATTTCATTCTATGTATTATACCTGTCCAATAGTGTTGCAAACTGATTGTGCAATAAAAATGTTATATATGTATTAATTTGAAAACACTTTAAACTATTTCTCATTATTTTTTCCATGAACTATTTTATTAAATCTAGTGCCGGTTATAAGTAAAGGTGCAAGGCCAACATAATTTTGTATTAATTGCGTAAAGTTCATTGGGTCACTTTTAAATGTTTTTTTACTGATAAAAAAATGTTTTTGTAAATATTTTGAGGCTCTACAAAATAAACTTGTAAATGTGCAAAATTAACCAAAACCAATTATATTCAGAAATTTAACTGAGCTTAACTTAGATATTATAAAACGTAAAAGATAGTCAAAGCAAAACATATTTAAAGAAATATACAAACAATCTTAAAAACTCACTAACACATCTAAACTCAAGTGTATTAGATTTACTACAAACTTATTATGAATTACATGTTTTTGATAATGATTATTTTGTAATATAAAACCATTTAAAAAGCATTGTCACCATCTAAAACCTGAAAATCTAAAAAAGTTTAGAAAGTTTTCATAAAGTATTGCGCTAATCTAGTTAATATAAAGCAACCAATTCAATATATAATGTTCCTTTGGAATCAATCATCTTCTACAATAATCACAAGCTATATTCTTCTCTACAGTTGTGCCTGTTGCTAAGGCTTAAAACATTAAGTGTTAAATAGTTACGTTGTATACAGTGCCATTACGTATTTTGAAAGTATTTTTCTACATCTGTTTTGCTTATTTTGTATTGTATTCTTGTTAAGTTTATTGTAGCTTTTAAAAATTTAAAAGCTTATTTTTTTAAAATAATTTATAGCGTAATATAAGAGTATTGTTTCCAGAGACAGACTATAGTAACCCAAGAACAGATTGGCTAGCATAATAGGCAACTTAATAAACATAAAAATTATGTTTGCTTTGTTTTTTGCATATTTTATTTGCGCTTACATTACATGGGCCACGCTGTTTATAGCGATCTTGATGCATTGCGTCTGAAATATATTGTGCTCATGTAGTGTACATCTGAAGTCTATAATATCATTTTATAGTTATTTTCAAATCACTAAGGTGCCATCTTAAAGTCTATTACAGTACGCCAACATTTGTGTGACCGGTGGTAGAAGTTTCCGCGCATTTTGAGAAAAAGATTCCTATAGCCAAAATAAAAGATGCATAATGCGAAAAAGAGAAACAATTCACTTGGAGACAAACTGTTATAAAAGGTTTTTCAATAAGAAGTTTCATTTTGAATAGCAGGCTATTTGAGCAGCTGTCAATTTTGAAGCTATTATCTTTTGACATTTGACAAGTAAAAACTACGCCATTATTAAAAATGGAACGATACACGCTTCAACAACGCATTGAAATTATTAAAATTCACTACAAAAATGGTAAAAAAATTTCACAGTTCGCAAAACTAAAGCACTATTTGATCGTCGTAAAGCACCTTCTCGGCCGGCAATAGTAAACCTGGTGAAAAAATTTTGAGCTGTTGTGAATGAATTTGTGATGAGAAGAATCGAAACCGCGTGCATCGCTCGAAAACACATGAGAATATTGCTGATGTAGCCCGTAGTGTTAAAGAAAACAAATGTTTGTCGATTCCTTGTCGATCTTTGGAATTAGACATTCCACAAACGACATTACACCGTATTTTGCATAAAAACTTAAGCCATAAAGCTTTTAAAGTTCAGTTAACACAAGAACTGAAGCCGGTCGATCACCATAAACGTTTGATTGGGTCCTTCAAATGCATCAAAATAATACGGAATTTTAAAAGCAGAATTGTCGCATTTGAAGCTCAGAAATTCCAAGAATGATTGTTGAAAAGTCTTTGCATCCTCAACGTGTCTCTGTTTGGTGCGGTTTTTGGGCTGGCGGTGTGATTGGACCCTACTTTTTCAAAAATGAGGCTGGTGCAACTGTTAAGGTAAATGGATGGCGCTACCGAGCTATGATTAATAATATTTTAGGGCCGGAATTGGAAGATATTGATGTGGACAACTTTTATTTTCAGCAAGACTGCGCTACGTGCTACACAAGCAACAAAACAATCGCAATTTAGCAAGAAAAGTTTCCTGACCGTGTTATTTCTCGAAGAGATGATCACAATTGGTCACCGAGATCTTTAGACTTTTTTCTTTAGGGACACGTAAAAGATAAGTTATCGAGGACATACAGCCGCAAATGTGTCAATTGGTCATAGAAAATTTCATAAAACGAATGTGGTACTACAACCGTAACCGTGGCGGCCATTTGACTGATACCGTTTTCAAATGTTAATACAATAAAATAAACATTTATTGGTTTCTCTTAAAAAATACCCGTTTTTTTTAATATCAAAATGAAATCTCTTATTGGAAAACTCTATACAATATAAATATATTTATTCTCGAGTAGTGCCGGCTTTGCATGTACATAAATTGTCCCCGCAGTTCATGCTAGACTGACGCTTTTTAAAATTGTTTTTGCATGCAAATGTACCTAAGTTACTATTGGTCTCGCTTGACGCTCTCATCGCACTTTTGTCTCAGGAGTGACCGGTCACAGTATTAGTGGTTTACTGTATATTTGTCAAGAAAAACTTTTTATCTGTATTCTAGAGCGCTAATATGTACTCTTTTAGTTTAATTAGGTGTAAGTATATTATAATCTTCATTATCATCTAATTGGAGTCTGCAGTGTTATTCTATAATCAATGACATACTTACATTCTTATAATCCTTTTGAAATATACTCTTTCTTACTTTAATTACTGTAGTATTGTAACCAAATTTAGGTTTAAAAACTGTAAAAACAAATCAATTTTATTAAATATACATTTTTGTAATCTTCACAACACCAGTCTCCTTATATAAATTTCATTCTTTGCGTTTTTTTATCATGATAAGGTTCACATTTGTATTTGTTTGTAATTGTGTTAGTATAGAACTTCACATATTCTCCATTATTTTTATCAGCATTTATAATTTCATACTTTGTTCAACTAATATTATTCATACATCAAACTTTTCTTTAAAGTCACATTTCAGCTGCTTCTATGCTAGAATTGTTAAGCCTTACCGCAAAATATTGAGAATAGACCCTTAAGTTTTAAATAGACGTTGGGAAAACCCAGTGTGCTTGTGGGCCCTTCTGCATTATAGTCTCTTGCTTACAGAAACATTTTTTTTTGTAGATTCAAGTTTAGTTTAACCAAAGTTTTAATTATTTAGAAAAAAATCTCACTCCTATGCGTTTTTTGTTTCTCTCGCTTTTGCAATTTGTTGTGACATTAGTATTACTTGTTGAGTAGCAATTTTTTGGGTCCCGCCGCAAAATATTAAGAAAAGTTTTTCTAAAAGCAGCTTCTCTTGGCTTGGTAGAAGTTTTGTGGGTTTTTGTTATATTTGCTAACTTTTATGTTTTTGTACCCAGTAGCCAGAGACGTGTGTTTAAAAAAAAGCTGTAGTTTTTTTTACTTATTATGAGTGTTCTGGAAAAGCAGTGTACTCGGAAAACAATTGTTTTATTAATTTTGCCTCTATAATTGCAGTAAAAGATTCTGGTATTTTTATTTGACTTTAGAATTACAAGTTATCTTAAAAAAAAAATCTTTGAGAAAGCAAAGCATAGTCTAGAAAGTCTTAACAAAATGTTGTCTAGACTTTAAACAACTTTAAGAACGTTACTTGAAGCAACTGAAAAAGTCTGCTTCACAGGCGAACCCTGTATTTATGAGATTATTATTTATTTTAAAAATGATAAACATGTTTTTATGATTTATAACATTAGTATTAGTAATAGTATCAATCTTTATTGTTATAAAATATATACAGTTGTCATTTTTTATAATATAGTTGTTTAATTATCCCACAATTAAATTTTATAAATTGTACATAACATTTAAATTTTTAATTGGAAAATTATGAGGCTTTGAGCTCTTTTTAAAAACTTCCAACTTTTAGATTAAAATGTTACTAAAACTAAGTTTATTGCCCAATTAACAAAGCGCGTCAAAGCGTTTTGTCCGAAAAGAATCAAAACACAATAACTTTTAAGCCGTATTCTGTTTTTGTGCGCATCGCTAAATAGGAGATTTTAAAGTTAGTAAATACAATTTTAATCCGAGACAGTAGAAGATTAATTGATAAAAGCTAAGGTGTGATAAAAATTGAATTAATTAGTTGATAACATCTACCACATCAAAGTACGTGTTTTTTTTCAGCCACTTGAAATTGATTCTTTTTTTAATAGGGCTCTGTTTAGTCATTACTGATTAAACCATTCTCATTCATAAGTTTGATTCTTATTTTAAAAATTAAACCTGGTTACCACAATCAAATAATTTTGAGTGGCACTAAGGGAAGGGAAAGATAATCATTAGCAAAAGCAAAAAACATCTCTCCTGAATGAAGGCCAGCAATCCGCATCAGTTTAAACTAAATTAAAATCAAAATTCCTATAAAATAAAGCCTCCCAAGCTTATATCTAATGACTGTGACGTATATGTATGTCAGACAGAATTTTATTTTATAACTAAAGATAAACCTTGGGTAAACCTAATAATTCAAACACTTGATAAAACATATAACTTATTTATTTGCAATTGTAGCCCAGAACTCAACAATAAATAATAAACAAATAGTGTAGACAATCCGTTCACAGTCGGAGCAAAAATGTATAAACCCAGAGCTCATCCCGAACCCCACTATTGTCTGTAATGTCTCTCTTAAGGCCAGCCAGCTCAGGGACTGTATCGACTTAATTTGTTTACAGCAGACTCAAGATATACAGTTCTTTCAATCTACATTCACAAAAGTTCAAGAACTGCATCCGCTTGATTGGTTTCCAACAAACTCAAAGGCCACTGTTTGACTTTCAAAATATCTATATTTAGCTTTGTTGGGAGACTGTGTTGGATTGTTGAGAACCTTTTCGCATCTAATGTAACACTGTTTGTCATAATAAAGCCTTAAAATTTTAAATCTACTTTGTGTCGGTTCAAAAAAATACAATAAGTGCCTCAAAAACAAACTGTCAGTTTCTTTCTTAACAAATTTGTTATATGAACTGTCAAGTATTTGTGTACAAATCTCCTGTCTGAAATAAGCCGTGTAACATACACACTGTCAAATTAACCACAAATTTATTGTGTAAACTGTCTATTATCAGTTTGACATTACAACTTTTTGTATGTGCAAAGTCGGTTAAGTTAAGTGAGTCTTAAAATCAGCTCAGTTAGTTACGTTGATTTCAATAAATTTTGCACTGACAAATAAAATAGAGAAACAAAATACTTTTTTAGATTGTAACTACAAAAAGGATGGCTATGAGCTACGCTACCAAATCCACCAAGAAAAGAATTGTTATCATATTGTAACAATTCTGTTTCCAAAGGTAACAAACGGGTTCGCTCTGATAATGTTGGTGCAGCTATAGCGGTTAGAAATAATCGTCGTTGAAGATGTTAGGAAGTACTATTGCAATTGTTTGAACATTGCTAGAGTATGGTAGTATCAAATTAGTGACTTTGGAGTCGTTGAGAGCTTACTACGGTTCTATAATCTCCTAGTAGCGGGAGTTCTGCAGTAAACGTAGGATCTATAATAAATTTTCTACAAACCAAAGTTACGAAAGTTGCCAAAGTTCTACAACTCTCTCATGCCAAACTTGAGTAAGCACTTTGTTTACGTCTGGTTCAAAGTCCGCTGATTTTTTTCCGGAAAATGGCTATTAGTTTAGCCATATTTTGCTTTCGGCAGCCTGACTGTTGCCGAAAACAAAAACATAAACTGCAAACTAAACTTGGAAACGTCTTGTTGTAGCAGTTATTGTTTTTTATTCTAAGTAAGCAAGAAGGTGCCTAGTAGCAAACTCCAAAACTTCTATCAATTGGCGTTTGGTTTGGCCGTTTAACCAATTTAAGCAATTTGTCAAGCTTTATATTATGACTCTATCATCTTTATATATTTTTGAGTGTTTAAGACATAACTCTTAAAAAGATGATAAAGTTATAAAATAAAGCTTGACAAATTGTTTAAATTTGTTATATTTACAGTCATTTAAGTTAAGTCGGTTGTTATAAATTAGCGACAGATGATAGTAAAGTTGTCTGTTGTTCAGCGGTTTCTTCAACTGTGTTAAGTTGATTAGTAACTATAGTACAGGGTCTCTATAAATGTCTGGGATTATGTAGAAACTTTAAATATGCCGCCTTTTATAAATTGTGCACCATACTATTTACTTTGTTTTGACAGTTCAAATGTCAAGCAAGGTTATAAGAATGTATACAGATGAAGAGAATATTTTTATTATTGGATTCTACTTTAGGAGTGGGCGGTTTGTTAATGGGGAATTGATCTATTCCATTCCGCTTGTGTTCGAGTGTTTCGACAGCAGTAAACAATGTAAACATATGAAAAGAATATTATTATTGAATCCTAAGATAGGCAACTTTATTTACGCATTTACTAGAGCGACACAAATTACATTATACGTCACACGAATAGTGTGACCTCTATAATAGGCAACTTATTATACACAACAATTATGTTGAATGTGGTTAAACTAATGCCTTTGCCCGTTTTAGCATTTTTCATTTGCGCTTACATTTTAAACATTCCATGACCGACGTTGTTCTGGGATTGAAAGATGCTAAAACGGGCAAAGGCATGAGTTTAACTACATTCAACATAATTTTTGTGTATACTAAGTTGCCTATTATACAGGCCACACTATTCGTGTCTAGCTGTAGCTGTGATGGTTACATAATCCCAAACTTTTATAATCAGCATTTAAGATTACATTTGCTTTCATTATCATGTAATACATAGTACAGTAGTTACATAAAAATATTTCAAAAACATTAGACTTCGATACAAGAATCTGATCAAAGGGAGAGAGATAAATTTTATTATATCAAAAAAAAAAAAAAAAAAAAAGCAGTCAACAAAACAAAGTATTAAATAGAAATATGGCAAATGCAGATGTAAAAAAAAACACGTAAAAACAAATGGACAATTAAGGTAGGAAAAAGAGTAGAAAAATATTTTAGAAAAAAAAGTTTGGAAGATAATGTAGAAAAACAAAAAATATGGTGTTTAGAAAGAGGGGTGGGAAAAAAAGTGGAAGACTGAAAATAGAATAGACAAGGTATTACGGAAGTAAAATCTTTTAAATATTTGGGATATAATTTATGCACGAATAACAGCGAGAGCGAGCACATTAAAGAGATTGCTTTAAAAGCAAATAAAGTAGTGGGACAAGGTTGGGAAATAAGTGAAAGAAGATTTGAGTGTATGAGAATAAAAAAGCTTATCTTTGGTAGCTTATTTAGGAGTATGATATTGTATGGGTCAGAAATATGAGAATAGAAAGAACAAGACAACTTAGAAGCAATAGATGTAAAATATTGTAGATGGGTGCTAAGTTTAAACAGAAAAACTCCAGCATATATTGTGCTAGAGGAAGTCAAAAAAGAGCAATGAAGTATGAAGAAAAAATGAGACAGAAACACGAATGTAGGATCTTACAAGAATGCATGAAAGAGAAAATAAGAGCAAGAAATGGAAAGCTAGGAATGACTAGAGAAAATTATTACAACAGAAATGGTTATGCTAGCCAAGAAATTGAAAGTATGAGAGAAAATGAAATAGAGACATGGCGCAAAATTATGGAAAGAAATATACAAAAGCAAGAAAGTAGAATACGAGTGAAAGAGTCTAGGTACAACGCAGATTATAAATATATTATAGAAAGTGAACTGCCAATGTACCTAGAGAACGATAGATACAGTAAAGATGATTGCAAGATTCGGATGTGGCAATGAAGAGCGAGACAAGACAAGATTTTGGATGGAAAAGAAAAAAATGAGATATTGAAAGTGGACGAAAGAGGAATAGAATAGATGAGAGCAGTTAAAAACAAAGAATTAAAAAATAACCAGAAGCAGATAGTGGGATAAAAAATGCATGCAAAAACAAGAAGCAAAGAAGATGCTACGCAAATGAAAAAATCACAAAGCAACCAAACAAGATACCATACAGTCATAGAAGTACATAATCAGAGAAAGAAAACAACACCAAACAGAACAAAACAAAAAAACTCAAAACAAAATCATCAACCATACACCTAAAAGAAATCACAAAAGAAACTATACTAAAACAAATAAAAAGAATGGATGAAATACAGAATAAAGCATGGATGTAGAAAGCAGAAGATTTGATTGAAAATTTAAGAATGGTTATAAAAATGAAGCATAAAACGACAAGGGTTTACTAATATAAAGTAGGATAGAAGGAAAGAAGTATTAGTTAGTTTGAATTCTATGGATGAAAAAAAAGTTATTAGAAAAGAAAAGTATTTTGAGATCAAAAAAAAGTAACATATACATAGATGATGACTTAACAAGAGATGAAAAAGCAATACAAATGAAAATACAAAAATGGGCTAACGAAGAAAGAAGCAAAGGAAAAAAAAGGATTAAGCAATAAAGAAGAAGATTTTTGGAACTACATTAGAATGTTGACGTAATCGGAATGGTAGAAACCTGGGTGGATGAAAAAAGATGGAAAAAATAAAAAAAAAATATGCCAAACGAGTATAGATGGACTTTTCAACCAGCTGTCAAAGAAAAAAGAAAAGGTAGGGCTAAGGGTGGAATAATTACGAAAATACGTAGAGAAATAACGCAGGAAAATTGTGAAGAAGCAGATAAAAACGAGTTATTACAACAAAACTTTTCGCTAAGACAGAAACATTTTAAGATAGTTACACTGTATAGTAGAGGAATGAAAAATATAAAGAAAGCATTAGAAAAAACAATACAAGAAGCAGACGAGAGAAAACTGATAATAGGAGAAGACTTCAATGCAAGAATTGGATCAAAAGGAGAGAGAAAAAATTTTGAACACCATGTTAGTAAAAGAGAATTAAAAGACAGTCAAGAAAATAAAGAAAGGAAAATAATGTTAGACATGATAGAAGAAAGAGGGTGGGACGTGTTAAATGGAAATAAGGCAGAAGATGAACAAGAAGAATATACATATATAGGAACAAATCGCCAATCGGTAATTGACTACGTAGTAGTAAAGGAAGAAGCGTGGCAGGAAGTGGAGACATTTAAAGTAGGAGAAAAAGTGGAATCAGATCAGTCATTAGAAGTACATTTAACAAGTGATACAATAAATAAAGCAAACAAAAAAAAGAAAACAACAGCAAAAGTAATATGGTCGGAAGAAAGCATAAAAACTTACAACAAAAATCTAGAAAAAAATAATTTACAGAAAACGACGTAGAAAACAAAATGGAAAAATTAGAAAAAAGAATAAAAGAAGCAACAGTAAAAATGGTGTATGTACACAAAAGAAAAAATATCTAGAAGCAGATGGTGGGATAAGGAATGCATGCAGAAGAAGAGAGAGGCAAGAAAAATGCTACGCAAGTGGAAAAACAACAAAGCATCAAAACAAGATTACCAAAACGCGTTAAAAACATATAAAAACAAATGCAAACAAAATAAGATAACACACAGACAGAAAGAAGAAATAGAAATAAAAGCAATACGATCAGAAGAAGAACCGTGGAAGTACATAAACAAAGACAGAAAACAGCATAAAACAAGACTAAACCAAACAATTACTATAGAAGAATGGAGAGATTATTTTTCAACACAATTTGATGGAACAGACAGGAAAAAAGAAGATCAAAACAAAAAATGTCAAGAGCCGAACTTGCAGCCAGAAGAAATTACAACAGAAACGATACAAAGGCAAATAAAAAAACTGAAAAAAACGAAGACGCCAGGTGTGGATGGAATACAGAATGAAGCATGGAAGTATGGAACGAAAGAATTGATTGAAAGATTGAGAGAGTTAATAAATGAGGTATGGAAAGGAGAAGGATTTCCTAGCAAATGGAAAGTAGGTCTTGTATGCCCAGTATACAAAAAAGAAAAAAAGAACTAGTTGAAAACTATCGAGGAATAACATTAGTTAATACGACACACAAGATATACGCCATGACGCTAGAGGAAAGACTGAATGAGGAATGGGAAATGAAAGGAATATTGCCTGCCCAGCAGGATTTAGAAAAGGGAGAGGTACTATAGACAACGTATATATACTAAATTATATAGTTGAAAAAGAATTAACTGTTAAGAAAAGAAAAAATAATGCATTGTTTTTGGACCTTAAGGCGGCTTTGATAGTGTGGATAGAGAAAAATTGTGGTCATGTTTGAGAGAAAAAGGTATTAGTGAGCATCTGGTAAGAAGAATGGAAGATGTATATGCAGAAACGGTGAGCAGAGTATGTGCAAACGGGAGAATGAGTGAAAATTTCTGGACAACAAAAGATGTGAGACAGGGATGCCCACTTAGTCCTAGTCTGTTTGCTGCTTATATTGCAGATATAGAAGAAAAGCTAAGCCTTGCACAAGCAGGTGGAGCCGTAGTGGGTAGAGTGAAAGTAAGGTCGTTAGCATACGCAAATGACATGGTGATTGTGGCAAAAGAAATGAAAGAAATGATTAGATGTTTGGAAAAATACTTCAAAAAGAAAGGGTTAAGAATGAATGTTGATAAAACAAAAATTATGATGTTTAGAAAAGGGGGAAAAAAACATAAGAAAGAAGTTTGGAAATGGGAGGAACAAGATATCGAAGAGGTAAAATCATTCAAATATTTAGGGTATGTATTTAGTGCAAATAACAGCGAGAGTGAGCACATACAAAATTTAACAAGAAAAGCGAACAATATGGTAGGACAGGTGTGGGGAATAGGTGAAAGAAAATTTGAATGTATGAAAATAAAGGGGACAATGTTTGATAGTCTAGTTAGAAGTATGATGCTTTATGGATCGGAAATTTGGAGGTGGAAAGAACAGAATAAATTAGAAGCTATACATGGAAAATACTGGAGATGGGTACTAGGATTAAACAGAGAAACCCCAGCATACATTGTATTAGAGGAAGTAAAAAGAGATAAAATAAAAGTGGAAGCAGAAAAACGATCAGTAAGATATGAAAAAAGATTGAGAGAAAAAACTGAATGCAAAATTTTGCAAGAATGTCTGAAAGAAAAAATGAATGAAAGGTATGATAAAATAGAAGTAGAGAGAAAGAAATATTACAATGGAAAGAGATATGACTGTAAAGAAGTAGAAAGAATGAGAAATAGTGGAAGAGTTGTGTGGAAAGAAATAACGATGCGTGATAGGGATAGAGAGAAGAACAAGAGTGAATGAATCAAGGTACAATGAGAAATATGCAACGATTATGGAAAATAATATTCCAAAATACCTTAATAATTCAAAATACACAAAAAAAGAAAAAAAGTTACTTGCAAGATTTAGATGTGGAAATGAAGAAAAAGTTTGCAAATTTTGGATGAATGAAGAAAGCAAACTGTGCAAAATGTGTGGAGAAGCTAATGAAATAATAGAACATATGTTAAAAGAATATATTGAGATGAGAGAAGAACAAATGGAAAGAAAAGATGTGTTGAAAGAAGATGGAAGAGGAATAGTGTAGATGAGAAGCGTCATTAAAAGAAGAAAGGAAATGGATAAAGACTGTAGAGTATAAGTGGTATTATATAATATTATGATGATCACGTGGTATAATTTGTTACAAATTATGATAATATAAGTTATGTTAAATAAGAATATTAATTAAGTTACGTGTAAATTATTGTAAAATGTAATGTAAATATTTTTCAAGGCCAACTGGCATGAAAATAAACAATTATTATTATATAGAGTAGGTCCTGTATGCCCAATGCGCAAAAAGAGATAGTTAGAAACTATAGAAAAATCACATTAGTTAATGCAACATACAAGACATACGCCATATTGCTAGAGAAACGACTAAATGAGCAATTAGAGATAAAAATAATATAGCTAAATGAACAAGCAGAACCCCCAAGACGGCCTTTGATAGTGTGGGTAGAAAAACACTGTGAGCATGTCTACTAGTAAAAGGTATAAGTGAGCATCTGGTAATAAAATTGAAGATGTATGCATAAAGCAAAGTATTAAATTGCGGTTTCATTGAAATCAAAAATATAAACATCATACAAATTTCAAATGTTTATTGATTGCTTACAGAATAAACTGTTTACAGTTTCCCTATTAGGAAGTTACTGTAAGCCCTAATAAAATTAATAACATTATCTGATATAATCTTAGAGCATATACACTTATAGACACGACGCGGTGAATCTAACATAATCTTGCGTGTGATGACAGTTGTGTTCAAAAACGTGCGTACAGGAAGATATTTGATCTTGGTATGTTTACTATGTGTTAGCAAATAAAGTTTTTGTTATTTTGACTATTAATAATTTAAAATGCAAAAAACATTGTTTTAGAAGTAATTTTTTCAAAAATTAATTAAAATTTACTTATGTTAATAAAGTTCAATCAATTGTTTTTTAATATTTGACAATTTTTTAAATATTTTCAAAGTTAAAGCACAAAGTTGAATTACAAAAGTTGTGCAAAATTTAATTATCTTAATAAAGTTCAAGTAACTTGCTTTAACAAAAGCTAATATATAAAAGCTGTAAAGATATTCAATTGTCTTAATAAAATTCAAATGTTTTTTTAATAATTTGACAATTAAGCTGATGCAAAAAACTTGATTTTAGAGCCAATTATTTCAAATGTTATGAAAGTTGATGAGCTAATTTCTTTAAACATTTCAAAAGTTAAAAAAAGAAATTTTATAATTACATAAACAATTAAACTGTTAAAATGATTATATTATATTTTCTTTAGTTATTTTAAAAATTAGAAAAAAAGTTGTTTGAAAGTTGTGTTATTTAAAGGCTTATTTCCACAAAATGTGTGTGACGTCAATTGTGGGCATAGAACCTTGTATGTTGGTTTCACCAGAAGACAAGCGGAAAATATCACAAAGCGCGTCTATAAGAGTTCTAAAGGTATGATAGTAAACTAAAGCAACAGAGAGAAAGTATTTGTCTAACCTCTAGTATGTGTGACAGATACAAAACTTCTGAAGAGTATAAAATTTTAAACGTACAAAAGATTTCATTCTAAATACATTAACAATTCTTCAAATACACCAAAATCGTTCTGGGATGTAATAAATACTTCCAATTCAAAATTGACAATACAAAACACAACATTATCACCAACTACATTTAATACATATTTTGTAACGGAAAGTGTCATAACACAAATAGGAATACCTATATGTAACCCAATGTCATTTTGTGACTTATCAGTAACAAAAAGATTTAATTTTGAAATGATATCTGAAGCACAAACGCAAGATGGTATACAAAATTTAAAATAAAAAAAAAAAAAGATATATATATAATTTTAACATCATACATACAAATGCATTATTTTGGATCTCATTATTAACTCCACTCACAAAGTTATTAAACTTATGTACCAAAGAAGGCATTTTTTCCAATTGCTTAAAAATCGCAAAAAAAATATTATATATAAAAAAAAAGATACAAATTATTCCACATACTACATTCAAAATAATCAACATCTTCTTCAAAATATTTTATCTCTACCTGAAAATTATGAAAATAGTTCTCAGCAAAACAATTAATGCCAATAAAAACAAAACATGATTACGGTAAAGATTCAATAAATTTGAATAATGTGAATAAGTTGTGGCAATAACTTTTAAGACAAATTCATTTGTTAAGAAATTTAATTCCTGCTGTTTCTCGACAAGTAGTGTTAACTGTATACTATGGATTATTTCAAGCAAATATGCAATACTGTGTTAGGGATACTCGTCACATATCACAGATATTTTTCGTTTGCACATTGTTGGCTGGCTTTACATACAGAGCAGATACAAAAAAAGCTTTTATAAACTTAAGTATTTCAACATTTTCTAGTTTATATATATATATTATCAGTTTAAATATTGTTAAACAAAATATTTCTACATACAACATAAAATCAGATGTGCATGATTATTCTACGCAATAAGCTTCACATTTTCATCTTAACTTCCAGCGTTTAAAAAATGCAGTAAATTTCTTTAGGCCTAAGTTACTAAATACTTTGAAACACTTATCAATAGACCAACTAATATATTTATTATTGATTCATTCAGAAAGCATTATTTTTAATTTGATGAATACTTAATGCCTTTTAATATTGTCTGATATATTTTCAACATTTATTGTAAATTTAATATTAATATTAAATAATATGTTAAACTATACTTATTTTATTTTCTATGTATTTTAAAATATATTGTTATACAAGTATATATTTAAGTTTGTGTAATGCTCAACATTTTTAAATTGTATTGTATTTGTTCTTGAATTATGTAAACAGTTTGTTCTGTAATAACATACATAAATTTATTCTATTCTATATATAAATAGTAGAATAAGTAAAAATAAGCAATAGAAGGTGTAAGACAGAGATGCCTACTCAGTCCTAGTTTGTTTGTCATATATTGTAGATATAGAATAGAAGCTAAGTTTATAATAAGTAATAAGTAGATAGTGTTTGAAAAAATATGAGTTAAAAGTGAATGTTGATAAAAACAAAAATGCTTATGTCCAGAAAAAGGGGAAAGTCATACAAAAGATCAAAAAAGTAAATCAGTCAAATGTCTTGGGTTCAGTATGAATGAGCACATACAAGATTTAGTTCAAAAAGCAAACAATGTGATATAAGGGTGGGGAATAGGTAATAAAAAGTTTGAAAACATGAAAATAAAAAAAACAATGTTTTATCCAACAACTTAATTAGAAAGATGATGCTCTATGAGACAGACATTTGAAAAGAACATGATAAACTAGCTATACAGACAAAACACTGGAGATAGATATTGGGGTTAAATAAGTTAATAAACGCCAGGATACATTGTGCTGAAAGAAGTGGAAAAATATTATAGAAAGAAATAATGATGTAAGATAGGGATATAGAGATGCATGACAAATATGATCTTATTATGGAAAATAATCTGCCAAAGTACTTAAGACAGTTCAAGATTCATAAAAAAGATACTGATAAAATTCAGATGTGGAAATGAGAATAGTGTGCAAATTTTGGATGGTTGAAGAAAGCAAGAAAGAATGTAACGAGATAAGAAAGGAACAAATAGAAAAAAAAAAAATGTTGTCAAAGAAGATTTAAAAAGAATAGTGTAGATGAGAAGCATCATTAAAAGAAGAAATATTGTGTGAACAATAGATTTCAAAACTAAGTTTAAAAGTTTAGTAGTATGTGTTAATAAGAGTTTCTAGTTATTCTTTAATAAATAAGTGTTTGAGTAGTGTTATATATTGATTTTGATTTAAGTTTAAGCTATATTGTGGTAATTAGTAGATTTTTATAAATTAAGTTTTAAGGTTGAAAGGTAAAAAAATAAACTATATTATTACTTGTCAAAAGGTGTATGTTCTATACATCAATAATATATACAAAGTGCTTTACCATCAATGTGCCAAAATAAAAGTGTTCTAGTTGTATTCTGTAATAAGTTATAAATACTTGAAATTTTGCAGATAAAAAGAAAGGTTGCCATGGAATTCCGTAACAAAGCAGTAATATTGACAACTTGTAACAAATGTCTCAGCGTTATTAGTGTCAATAATGATGAATGAGAATGCTAATACCATCTAATCAACTCGTTTTCAATGTGATAGTTTCAATGAATGCGGTTTTCATTAATTCCAAAATATTAAATTTTGATATTAAAAATAAATATATATATATCTATGGATTTTGTGATGGAAATACAATAAAAGCATGCTGGCAATATTTTAGACGTTTTTCTCAAGCTGCATTTACAAGTTGTGTATGATAGAAGTGTAATACTTCACACATAATGTTCACCAAATAAAAATAAGAGATTTTCCTGTACTACAATTTTGCTCCTCTTCAATGGTTAGCAATAATTAGCGCATGTGCTGCTAGTATTTTTCAACTGGTAAAAAGTTTGCTTAAGTGTTTTTGTTAGTTACCCAGCTTGACAATGCTGAAAAACGTTTTAAATCTTGCTATTAGAAAAAATTAAAGATCAAGTTTTATTTCTTGTTTGAACAAAAGAAACTACTCAGAATGGAATAAATTATCACCACAATCTCTGAGTGGTCATTGCATACCCCAACTTGACTAGACAAAGAAACTTTTACAACCAGCTCAGTAAAACTGTGCGAGGCAAAATTTTTAATAATTCTCTGCTTCCATTATTCATTATACCACTAATTTTTTTTTATATAATCCTAAGCCTATCTACCGTTACAGTGTAAGACGTACTTAGAGTTAATGCAAATAACTATTTACTTATTACAATTTCAAAAACTGTAGATAATGTACCTTATGCATTAAATCAGTGTATGCGGTTTCAGAACAATGGAGTGGCTCAATCATAGTTTTGAAAATAAGTGGAGTTCCATATCAAAGCACTGAAGTCTCCAAACTTGAATTCTATTTATTACTTTTTTAAAGCTGCAATTGAATGCTGTGCCAATAAATAGACAAAATAATAGAAGCCACCACACAAATCAGAAATAATGTGAACGTAATCAGAAATCAAATAAGTTGGTCCCATCAAACAAGTCATAAGGCTTCTGGGGCAACTAAAATAGCTGTAAAACGCACATTAAAAAAAAACATGAATTTCAAGTTAGAAGTTGCCATGCATGAATACCTGCAAATGGTCACCATTTCGACATAATTGATTTTGTTATTATCTCTTGGTGTTCATTTTTAATTTAATTATGTGCAGTAAATCTGCACATAATGAAATTTTAATTGTTGTAAAATGTTAATAACTCGATAACTAAAGCACTTTGAACAAATTCATATATATTTTTTGCATAAAATAATGTTCCCTATACTATCATTACGTAACAACTTTGGTGAATCTATGAACTCTGTGGCATTTTATTACAATTATTTATTGTCATCTGCAAAACCTAAATATTTATAAATTATTAAGAAATGCATAGGACCAGATATATAAAAATGACATTCCTGATAAGCTCTTTTATTTTGGTACACTGATGGTGAAAACACTGCACATAATATATTATTTATTGATCTTAAATTTATAAATTAAAAAAAAAAATCAATATCAAAATTCTTTTTACAAAAAATTATGTACAAGTTATTCTAAGACTAGTTTTGCAGTTTTTCCATTAATTTTTCTATAGTTGCCATATTTTAAAAGATATTCTCGCTTAGTATATGCAAAGGATACATCAGTGACTAGGAAAATGTGTGCTGTAATAAATGCTAATGTTGCACCAAAAAAGAAATTAGCATTGGCCGTTCCCCAGAAAATCCACAAATCCCATAAAATCGGTGCCAATGCTGTTGTTACAACAACCGTAATCGAACTTATAAAAATTTGTTGCATACCTTAAATTAAACAAATTATTAGAATTGTTTACAGATATTGATACAAAACTTACAATTATATAAGTGTGTCCAACATGGCATTAATGCTAATGTAAAACCAAAATCACCAACACTTGGATAAGATTTAAAAATGGCAATTAACATGATGAAGCAGGCTGCTAATAATGGTGGATCCTTCCTGAATTTCACACTCAAAGGAATGAAATATAATACTGTTACATTTAATTGATAAGAGTATAAAAATAGCAGTCTAAAATGTTCAAACATTTCCATAAAGAAGTACCAATATACACCAATGTTTGGTTGTTGATCACTAACACCCAATCTAAAATAATAATTATTAAATTTAATTAACAAATTAGTTCATTGAAACATGCATAAACCCAAATGTATTTTCTAAATAGCTCCAACCATTATGCATCTCTTTGGATGCGTATAGTATTCCAGCAACTAAAATCGAGTATATTGTTGTTGCTATAATTGGTACACAATGTGATTTTCTTTTATTGTAAATTGATAAATATAATGGAGATATTAAAACAATCGGGTAGAATGATTGTGTCGTTGCTAGAGAAAGTGTTACCACACTTACAGCTATATTGTCTAAAATCAAACAACATAAAACACTGTGCTAAATATAAAATATATACTTACTATATACTATTCCGTAGAAAAACAAAGCCAAGAAAAAATTATGCATGATAGTTGTCGTCATCGCAACACAATTAAATATGGAATAGGGATTGAATAAATATACCACGCATACATAAAAAGGAGGTACAAAAATATCTCTACCACGTAATAGTTGTGTATTAGCATCAATTGAATAACTTTGTCGTTGCTGTTCTTGCTTTCTAAACACATTTATCATATATTCCTGAGTAAATAAATATAGAAAGTAAGCAGTTAATAAATCAATAATAATTAAAAAGTATTGTAGATTTGATTCAAATACATCTAATAACAAGGTGTAGAATTTCAGATGTACTGGCGATTCGTGCAATAAATCGCCATCGTACGGATTCAATCCAAGCTGTGCTCTATATCTACCTTCAATAACTGAAATAATATGTTAGCATTGTTATTTTAATATGTGGCATTTAAATTAACCTCTCCGCATTGAATTTATGGGCGTTGTTATCTCAATTCTGGCAGCAATTTCTTTTTGGAATTCTGAAGTTACTAACCACCATCTTATAAATCCCGCCAGGAAAAATATAACACTAAAGTGTTGTAAAATGTGTGCCATTATTATTTGCACATTAATCTGGCTTTTATATTATAATAATTTTTGTTTTATAAAAGCCGATTTATTTTAGGTTATGTATGTTTATCTCAGCATTGACAAGTTTTGTTGATATACGACAGGGGATTCAAAAAACTAATTCGCATGCGTCAGAATTATTCAAGTTCTGTAGTCGATAGTAGACAGAGCCGGCTCTAAGTAGAAAGTAGCCGGGATGTTGTTACTGGAGCGTATTGACCAAACAACGCATAATTAATTACTAATCAGAGAAATTATTATCAGTACGCAATAAATGATTATTGACTAATTATAATTACAAATAGAAATAAATAACTATATTAATAATCAATTGTTAATCAGCAAATAACAATTAAGAAACACAACAATGAATTATTATGAAGAAACAAAATAGTACCGCGGGAAAATACACCCCACACGCCGCGCTGGACAATTTCTGGACTAATGCACCTTCATTCATTCTCTATAGGGTGGTGTGGTCTGGTCATTAAACTACAGTGAGATCAACAATGAATAAGGTTTTTCAAATATTTCTGGAGAATTTTTTAGTGATTTTAGTGTATACCAGTTTTCCCTGAACAAAATAATCCTAAAAGTCACCAGAATAAACGTCAATTTTCATAGACGTTTGTCAATTTTTATATTTATTAAAAATAATGTCAAGGTTAATTTACTATAATAAAATGTGAATTGTAAAGTATTGAATGAATTTTAAATAGTGTGAAGTGTGTTATGCACAAACTGTGATTGAACAGAAGTGTTAAGTGAATATTTAAATTATATAATAGTCATTGTTTAAGGTTAATGTTTATTAAAAATATGTTTAAGCCAATTTAATAATAAATTATAAACTGTAAAGTGCAGTGTAAATTTGAAATAATCTGAATTATGTGTTATGCATACTATGAATTGAATATTTAAGTTATATGTACAATAATGTTTATACAAAAACAGAGAGATTTTATAGTCGCAGTGGAATTATCAATGAGAATGGCACCTGGTCGTACTCTCTTCGGTCTCCAAAATTCTTATAAAAAAGTTGTGAGTTACAAACTACAAATTATGCATCTGTAAGAAGAAACCACCTGACAGGCTGTTCATTGTTATTGAAAAGGTTGTTTAAATAATGATGAAATATTGAATAAAACTTTTTACCGATAAAACTTGGTGGTTGTTTTCAATTGAGAAATATTAATGGCACGACAAAAAAAGGTTGTTTGCACGACAGCATATCAAGACAGCAAGGCTAAACTAACAGATTTTTTTTTATTTTTGCACGACAGACTTTGCACGACAATATAGTATTAAGTAACAACAAAACAAAAATGTTGCAACGACAAAAAATGCAACCCACGACAAAATAATACATTACACAACAAATAATATATGTTGCACTTTGGAATAATACATGGCACGACAAAAAATATATTCCACGACAAAATATTTCACGACAAATAAGTCTTGCACAAATCTTTCTGTATTGTCGATAGGTCTGTTCCAACATACAATTTGGACAGTTTGCAAACCGTCCAAACTGTGCACACAAACAAATATTTGTCATTCTTATGCAATCTTTTATACACAGTAATTTGTTTGTGTGCATAGTTTGAATGGTTTGCAAACTGTCTAAATCGTATGTTGAAACAGACATAATATTAACTGAATGGATAACCTGAATATGCATCTCGCATCCAATAACTTTATTTACCATCACATTTAATATTAAATAAATGATATCAAAATAAATACCTCTCTAACTCTTTCAAAATAATTAAATAATTAACATAAGAAAAAGTTTAGATGCATTTACAACCTTGCTAATAGGTACCAGCTTGACTAATAACGTTTTGCTAGTGACTTAAATCTAAAGTGAAACATATTATTTTAAGTTTAAGAAAGCATTTAATTTAGCAAAAAATCACTGTAATATTATTATGCAAAAACAATAGCAGAAATATAAAAAATAACTGATTTTGCAAATTATCTACAACAAATTAATATTAGAATAATGTAGAATATTATTTTAATTATTAATTAGGATATAGTTTAAATTAGGAAAAATATTAATGGCACGACAAAAAAGGTTGTTTGCACGACAGCATATCAACACAGTAATAAGCTAAACTAACGACAAATTTTTTATTTTTGCACTGCTGACTTCGCACAACAATATAGTATTAAGTAACGACAAAAAAATGCAATGCCCGGTCAAATAAATTTTACGACGCCAAAATAATGCAATCCACGACAAAATAATAGTAGAGTGCGTAGTTTTTATTTTGTTAATCATTTTTCAAGGTATAAGTGCTCGAGCAGTCGATACTGTACATCTGTATAGTAGAGCTGAACTTTGCCTTGAGGTTTTCTCAAGATTTGTTTATATAATTGAATTAAATTATTTTGTTATTTGATATTTATAGACATATGCATTTTGTTTTAGTTTTGTTCGCATTAAACTGTAATAAATATTTTTGTTTATTTTAAATGTATTATGTAATATTTTGAAAAAATAAAGTCAGTTTATTATTATTATTATAATTATTATACATTACACAACAAACATTTAATTTAGCAACAAATCAATGTAATATTATTATTCAAAAACAAAAGCAGAAATATAAAAAATAACTGATTTTGCAAATTAATAATTAGAATAATGTAGACTATTATTTTAATTATTAATTAAGATAATAGTTTAAACTATTCTAATTATTAATTTGCTGTTGTTCAAACATCCTATTATGACGGGCATTTGTTTTACATTGTCGTGTTAAAGTTATCGTTCTAAAAACTTTTTTGCCGTTGATATGCTCTATTTAACCGTTCATATGTTGCCGTGGTTTTTATATTCTTACCGTGCATTCTTTTTTTCTGGCCTGGAAAGTATTTAAATGTTGTCAAGTATATTTTACTGTCAATATACTTTTTTTCCGTGTGAAATATTCTTGTCGTGTAATATATTTTTCTGTCGTGCAAATAATCTTTTTATCCGTTCGTTTATCTTATTTTGTCGGGCCGATAAATCTAGCCCGTTTTCAATCCCTATTAGTTACACGAAACAACTTTACACTTAATTGGTATTTGGATTGCAATTTTAAGGTAAAAAATAAATAAATGTATAAAACTTTATTAAATTGGTTCAGGTACGACTAAAGAAAGTACAACCTGTGCCATATTATTGAATGTTCGACTGCTATAATAAATTTTTACTATAAAAACATTTTTTTTGTGTATATTGTAGTGTACATATAATTTAATTGTTTAATTCACAATTTTCTTTTTATTATTATTATTTTAAATATTGAGGATTAATATTTTTAATAATAATTAACCAAATAAAAATAAACTTTTGGTACTTTTCATAATGGAAATTTTGTTAATTAAAACATAGAAACATTTTATTTATTTATTTGTATATTACATGTATGTATAATCATTGAAATTATTGTTTTTTTTTTTAATAAAGTTTTAAAATAGTTCATCGTTGTGTATTATATATTTATTTTAATTGTTAGCGTTGTCACAAATAAAATGTTTGTTCTTTCGTAACACCACTATACATAAAGTTTATTAATTTAATTTATAATCTAGTACAATTACCTGTTGTTATATTCTTATTATATTTATACTGAGAATTAATTTTTCAATAATGATTAACTTATAAAAGTATACATTTGTTATTTATCATACTGATTAAGTGTCCAATTAAAAAATAGAAACGTTTTATTTAAGTGTATTTAATTATTCAAATATTATTTTTAACCATTAAAATTATTGTTTTTTCTTTTTAAATAAAGTTTTAAAATAATTCATCATTGTTTATTATGTATTTTGTATATATTTTAATTGTTTATAATTATATTAATTACCACAAGAACAAAATTTGTGTTACGCTTGTGGTGATAGTCAAGGGCAGTCTATGTATGTTTTTTTTATATTTGCAATTGGTGTATACTTGGTTGCTTACCTCGTAAGCCTCGGGAATTCTCGCTCACCCTGTATATAGTATGTAAATATATATAATACATATATGGATTTACGTGCAAACTTCTTGGTTGCATTCTTTTGGATCTAATTTAGTCAAGTATTAATCAAGTGGATTATTTCCTCGAGAGACCAGGGTGGGTAAAGAATTAATATTAATTAAACCTAGACATTTAAAGATTTGTGTTATTTAAGTAGTAAACCTGTACTTACATGTAGTATAATCCGCGTCTGGTGATGTTAGTGGTGTTGCACGTAATTTCACAAAACACTAAACGTTAATTAAAGTTTACTTATGTATTATTGGTACTATTATTAGAAATACTGTTGTTATAAACATAAGAAACAAGAACATCAGTCCAATATAAAAATTGCTAAACAAGACTATTTTTTAAATAAAATAAATAATAGTAACAATAAAATTAAACAAACTTGGTTCTTAGTAATCAATTTGGAATTCAATAAATGAAACCCTTTTATATATCTTTAATACGTTTATATGCAAAGGAACTCAATTGAGACAGCATCTTTTGAGCTAGTTAAGCACATAATTAAGGAATTGGATTTTGGAAAACATGGCGTAGGTTTATTTTTTGACCTGCCAAAGACTCGATATAGTTAATCATAAATTTGTAATTTTTAAAATCAAACATTTAGGTTGTCGAGGCGTTATATCAAATCTTCTTAATCTTATTTAAGTGATTTATTGATAAATTTACGGAGCACATGTAAACAGTTCTGTTGAAATCTAACCATTGTATAAATTACTGTAGATTTAAGTGGAATTTTTTTTTAATAAAAAACTTTGTAAGCCTAAAACTAACTAACTTTTTGAGTAAAATAAGAGTTGAAACTAGTCTTAAAAGATGCAGAATTTATTGTAGATTTAAGTGGACAGTTTGGTTTATATAAACTATGTAAGCCTAAAACTAAGTTTTTGAGCAAAATATCAAAAAGTAGCATTTTAATAAAATTGTTGTGTTCTGTTACTTCTTAAAATTTCAATTATTATTTTAGCAAGCTAAAACTAGTTTTAAAAAATGCTAAAATTATTGTAGATTTAAGTAAATAACTTGGTGTAAATAAACTTTAAAGGCCTAAAACAAAGTTATTTAGTAAAATGTCTAAAAGTGGAATTTTAAAGCAAATGCCGTTTTTTTTCTTTTCTTAAAATCTCAAATAGTATTTTAGAAAACTGAAGCTAGTTTTAAAAGATGCAAAATTTAATGTAGATTTAAACATATAACTTGATTTTAATAAACTATGTAAGCTTAAAACTTAGTTTTTCAGTAAAATGTCAAAAAGAGGCATTTTAAAGCAAATGTGTTCTTTCTCTTCTTAAAGTTTCAAATTATAATTAAAAGAGCTTTTTTTTATTATTTATTTAACGTCGGTCTATTTCTGCAGCCAAGGCTAATCACCGACGCCAGAAGTCAAGACTACCACATCTGCAAATTTTGCCGCAAATTCAAGACTTCCAACCTAAATTATTGGTATTTTTAAAGTACACGCAACATCAAAGTAGTACACGGGACCTACTAAACTTTCTCATCTTATCCAAAAGAAGGCGTACTCATCACAACACATTTTTTCTTAACCAGAAAAACTGACCCTCCAGATAGGGGACTTGAGGTTTAAACCCAAGACCTTTAATATAGCAGTCGAGTACGCTAACCATTACACCACCAGGGCGGTATTAATTAAAAGAGCTGAAACTAGTCTTAAAAGCAATCCGTCTCCAAATTACCAACAATTTATCACCTGTCTTGTGGATGCTGCCAAATTTTCTTTTCCACAGCTTTCAACTTTGCCTCAAACAGCCAAAAGAGGCACTTGCCAATTGTCTTTTTCATACTCTTACAACATCTATACAAACGAGCAAACTCAACTTTGTCCTTGCTTGCAGAAAGAATTTGGCCATGGCAAATGACAATTTACTTAATCACATCTTGTCGACATATTTATTACCTACGTAGAACATGAAACAATTCTTGATAATTGAAAAACTATCAAGATACCCATACCAAAGTGTAAACCTTTGCTTAACATGGAACCTAGTTTCAAACCAAATGCCATGAGTTTGTAAAACCTTTGAAAATATTATGAAAGTGCAATTAGAAAGATGATGTAAGATTAACTTTTTATTTGCATGCTCTATCACATGCTTCAGAAAAAGCCACAGTATTTATAAGAACGTCATTACTCTATTCTGTGATGTAATTTTTGCTCTGGCTCAAAAAAAGTCTACGTGTTACGTTTCTAGATATAAAAGGAGCTTATGACAACGTGTGCATAACCTACTTAACATCTGTTCTCGTTAATCTTAAATTGTCTTCTTTGTTAATCAACATTATTATTGAGCTAGTGTCTAAAAAACGGCTGTACTTTGTAACGTTCAAATTTTTATTTAATTAGATTAGGTGTAAATTGTAATAATTCCATTGTTATTGTTGCTATACGTACGGACCAAAGGAGTTTGAGCTCTTTTCGGTAGGCCGCAGATACGTGTGGTTTGGGTGAATAATGTAAAAGAAAGAATTAACTTTATATTTCGAGCCTTTGATGGTTTCTTGACAATTACATTCACTCGATGTATTATATACTTGTGATGTCAGTAAATAGTAATAGTGTATTATTGTCCTGGTTTTGGTATTGGATTTTCTTGTGGAAAGTATAACATGTAAGTGATGGTAATTATTTTACTCTTATAATTACCATAAATCTTTAAGATGAATAATTGATTTAACTTAAGTTATTAAAATTTAATTGTGACTTTTTTGTCAATTTAATTTGAAATAAACAATAGATTCTTGTAAAAGTTAATTGTAAAGCCAAGCAGGGTTTCATTGTAATCATACCTTCCTTTATATAAAACCCCTTGGTGGGGTACCTGTGATCGTGAAGAAACTAATAGAAACAAGTCCAAACAGGAAAAACATGGTGTAAAGAAGCGGGAATGCCACGTGTTGAGGCCAAATGAAAACATTGTTCATGGTGAACACAGTAGCCAGACTATACTAAGGAAAATAATAGTTCCATATACTTTAACCCAGCCGTAATGATCGATGGTAGTTCATAAGCCTAAACTTGTTAACTTAAAGTTGACTCCACTGCAACCTTGCCACGAGATTACAATCTGGTACGTTTATCCCCATTCATTATAAGGCGCTAGGCTCGGCTAAATTGTAGTTTTATGTTTAATGAATTGGTTAAATATATTGCTTAAAATATAAGAAAAATAACCAAATTTTTATTAAATATATATTATTATATGTTATGCATTTTGGTTTATTCTTTCCCCCTCTGTCAATTTTTTTAAACTGTTGATTGACGCCCAGGCGTGCTTAATTTAATTAATTAAATCTTTCAACTTACACCCCGCGCCGACTGAAGAGCAACCAAGAGCAGTAAACGCTTAAGTAAAGAAACCGTGACAACTTGTCAGGAACATCCGCAGAAAAAGGGTTTGTTACTTCTTTTATTGAACTTTCGCAAAGCAGCCCTCTGAGCCTCCTGCTTTTCAACATGTACATACATAACTTGGTACACTCTATTCTTTTGGTTAAAATTATTTCTTATGCAGATAATTTTGCCATCTATTTATCTGGCTACTTTCCAGACAGTGTTATTTGTAAGATTATTCTAGTTTTAACACATAACTTCAATTGCTTTGTTAACAGAAGTTTAGAACTATCTGTTGTGAGTCAGTGTTTTTCTAAGCCCGGTCACGTAATATCATAACTAATAATGTCTGTCCTAGTGTTAATAATATTCCTATTGTCCGAGTACCGTTCTATAAATCTTGGTGTCACATTTGACAACAAATTGTCTTAGAGTAACCACGTCTTTAGAAATCTTGTGTCTATGGCATGAACATTTTGAGATGTGTTGCAACCACTTATTGGGGAGGATACCCGGACGTCCTTCTTTTCATGCAACAAACGTGTAACATTTTTGGCAACTATCTTTTTTGACCAGCAAAAAGTTGCCCTCTCATAATTTTGACTTTTAATAAAATCTCTCAGTATGAACGATTGATTAAGTTTTTTTTGAAAATTATTTGTGTTTCCTATCTAATCTTTATCCATACAAGTTAGATACGATTTTATTCCTCATAAATCCTTATCTCCATCTATGACCAATGTTGCGTTTGAAAAGTTTTTCTCTCAACGCTGGCCCAACTACACTTAAATTGTAACATACGGCTCAGTTCAACTTAACCCACGATCAGGAGCGTTTGAAGTATGGATTCTGTCATTGAAGTTGAAAAAACAGAACAACTTTTTAACCTCTTATCTGTTTTCACCGCGGAACTCTACGCCATCTATAAAGTTGTGGGCTTGATCTCGGCTAATAATTGGGCAAAAACTATAATATTTTCTGACTCTTAAACATGACTCTTGACTGAAAGGTTTGGTAACTCAATTCTGTTGGTTGCCAAGCCATAAAGGCAAACGTCAAAATAAACAAGCAGATTATGTGGCGGGACTGGGACATGAGAGGCGGTGTAATAATATTACTATTAATTACAGCGACCTCTATGCCAGATTTCTGCAAGATAATTTAAATTATTGGCAAAAGACTTTTTTGCCAAAGCAAAAGAACTTTTTATTTCAACCAGCTATATCAAGTGGTAAACCAAAAACCCTGGTTTAAGAAATTTTTGTTTCACTTTAAGATAGATGTATGTCTTTTGAGTCGACTTAGATCTGGACATTTGCGATCCCGTTGGCATCTATTCAAAATCAATATTGTCGATAACGTGGTGAAGTAGGTTCCACCGATTATAATTTTTATTATTGCTTTGAATTCACTATGGCTCAATCTAAGGTGTGGCAAAACATTTTCTTAATAGATATCCAGTTACCAATGAGTATGGCACTACTTGTTTCTTCAAAAAACGACAAAGCTGTTACTCTCAAATTTAATAACAACAAAAGGTAATAAAAATTATTAATAATTCTAATTAGCCAACTATACCGCATGCCATATTGATACTATAGAACGATATACTATGAGAGTTAAAATATAAGTATAAACTTTAATAAAAAAATAATATTCATTTAATTTTGTTTTTAGGTGTTGCAGAAAATAGCCTGTTGCCAATTTACGTAATGTGGAAAATGAAAACATAACCTAAAAAATGTGTTAGTAGGGACCTTGGTACCTAATTAAGAGAAAAAAACATACTTACTTATTATATTGTTTGAATTCATTTAATCTACACAATTGACAAAACTGACTTAAATTAAAGACAAATAACAAATAATTATATTTGAAAATAAGTAAAAACGTTATAAAAACTGTTGAGTTCTTTGGATAATAAGATAAATTTGTTTTCTAAAATTTATCTTTAGATTCAGCAATACATGATTTAAATTTAAATTATTGTTTGACAATACTTGATTCATATTTAATTTTTTTTATCAACTACAAAATAATAAATCAAGTTTAAATTGGTTTAAAAAAGATTACTTACCGGGAACAAATTAAAAAGTAAAGCGCACTAAAAATAAAATTTTTGTTTTTACTTACAAATGGCTCGTTAATAAAAAACCGTTTTTATAACTATTTAAAGATTTAAAGGAACGCTTCCAGAATTGATGTAGTTTGAAATTCATTTAGTGCACATAATTGTGAGCCGATTAAATAGACTAACAATTATGTTAATACATACTTGAAATGTTGCTTTGTAATTGGCAGCTGCAAAAGCATAAATACTTTAAAACTTAATATGTTAATTTACAGTTATTGTATAATGAGACGCAATACCATTTTTTTGGTATGTGTGTGCAATTATCTTGCTTATAGTTAGAAATCAAAATTTAATCTGCTTCATAAAATGGTGTTGGTAGTTTTAGATTCTTGCTCGAATATCATTGTTAGATTTATATAGAAGGTGTTGTAAAAAAAGATTGTAACATTTTTGAAGAAGTAGTAGTATGAACCAAAATAGGTAAAAATGGCTTAATAAACATAAGTCCGCAAAGCAACGGTTTTGGAGATATAAAATATTTCAGTTTAAATTTTTTTTTTTAAGAAGAGAATTTTTTTATTGTTAATACTATACATATATCAAATTATAATTAAAATTAAAACTATCTAGTAATAATAAAAATAAAAACAAAAATGTATTTTAATAATATATAAATAAAAAAAAAAGATTGGTTTCATCCCTCTTTCAATGTCCAGAGGTTTGCGGGTGTTCATTCCCATCTCAAGCTACTGGTATTGAGGGTTTCTTAGAGTTAATTTTGTTGTTGTTTTATTTATATTTTGTCATGTAGTAACATGTGCTTTATTTTTAATTTAAACGGTACGTAATTGAGCGTTTTTACATATGTTGGCAGATTATTGTATTGCTTTATGGTGTCTGTGTGCATTTGACTGTTGCATATTTCGTAGTTCTTATGTGTGATTTTCTTCTTGTTTGATAGTTGTGTATGTCTTTATTTGATTGTATTGTTATATTGCTTTTTATCATTTTGTTATTTACTTTATTTAGCATTAGTATGTTGTTCAAAGCTATCATCTTATTTATATTTAGTTCTTCCTTGTATAGTTCAGTAGTACGTGTTTTTCTATCTAGTGTATATAGAATTTTAATAAATTTATTTTGTTGTTTTTGTAATTTGTTAATGTTATGTGATGCAAATATTGCATGATAAACTAACTTTTTTGAGTTGTTTGGTAGGTAGCTTTTTATTTTTCTTATAACTGCAATTGTTGAAGAATTTTTTTTACAAGTTTTTTTATGTGAGCATCCTATTTAAGGTTATTTTGAATTGTCAGGCCCAGGTAATTTACTTCTTTTATTTGTTTAATAGTTTTACCATTTATTTCTATTGTAATAAAGGATGTTTTTTCCTTGTTGTTAAAAATCATGTGTTCTGTTTTTGTTTCGTTGATGGTCAGCAGATTGTTGTAATACCATGTCTCTAAGATTTTGATGTCTTCTTTAATAAGCCTTTCTAATTCTTTACTTTATATTCCTGAATATATAATGCATGTATCATCAGCATATATATATATATATATATATATATATGTATATATATATATATATAGAGTGTTCCGTGTAGTCTAAGTTCTAATATATAGTTTGTGTATAATATATATAGTGTCGGTGGCAAAATTCCTTCTTGTGGTATGCCGTAATCTGCTTGTAGTGGTTTACTTTCTGTAGAGTTTACTTTTGTTCTTTGTGATCTGTTTTTAAGGTATGTGTCTATTAGGTTAAGTTCTTTGTCTTTTATTTCTATTGCCTCTAGTTTTTTTATAAGTTTTGTTTTAGATATGGTATCAAATGCTTTTTTCATGTCAATGTATATTGCTACCACAGTTTCTTTTTGGTTCACTTTACGCTTTATATGGTCTATGAGATCATATGCAGCTGTTTGTGTTTGACAATTTGAAATATTGAAAAGCATACTGTTGTTTGTAAATTATATTGTTTTTGTTTATGTGTTCAGTTAATCTAGAATGAATTACTTTTCCAGTATTTTGTTTAATGTTGATAGTAGTGATATAGGTCGATAATTTTCTGGTTTTGTTTTGTCTTCTTTTTTATGTATGGGCACTATTATTGTTTGTTTCATATAACATGGATATATACCTGTTTCAATAACTCTATTTATTATTTGTACTCATATCTGTGTTAGAATTTTTTTGTTTTGCTATATTAGATTGTTGGTAACTTTATCAAATCCGGGTGTTTTGTTTTCTTTCAATTTTATGATTATTTTGTTAACTTTTTCTTGCAATGTGTAATCAAAGCGTATGTTGTTTATTTTTTTTTTATTGTTGTGATTTGTGATTTTTCATTTGTGCTTGAAAGTTGTTTCTCTGCTAGCTTTTTTCCAATATTTGTAAAATATTCATTTATTTCATTTGCTATTTCTATTGCTTTTTCAGTTGTTGCTCCATCATCTTCTGATATTTCTTCAATGTTTATTTGTTTTGGAGTTTTTTGTTAATCTGTTTGTTTATTAACTTCCATATATTTGTGGGATTATCTTTATTTAATTGAAATTTGTTTTTGTAGTATCGTATTTTGTTGTTTTTTATTTTCTTTTTTTGTTTGCAATATTCGTTTTTTATTGTTTCATTATTTAGATTTCTAAGATGTTTTTTATGCAGTTTGTTTCTTTTTTTAATGTTGTCCAAAACTTTTTTATTTATCCTTGGACTTTGTTCCGTCCTTTTAAACCTTTTTGTAGTTTGGTTGCTTTCTACAAATTTTTGTATTTTTTTTGATAAATTGATAAAGTGATCTATTTCTTTAATGTTCATGCTGTATCTTTAGTTATTTTGTTATGATCTGTAAAAATATGTTATTCTTTTTTACCTTCTTTTTATATTTCTTATTTTTTATCATAATTAACTGATTTTTTGTGAAATAAACATTAAATATTTGATTGTTGTTATTAGTGCACAAGTTTTGTTTAGTTCTCAAAAATTAGTCGACATGCATTTTATGTATGGTTGTGTTTAAGGGATTGCAACCGTAGCGCGGGATTGTAACCGAAGCTAGGTTTATGTTGAACCAAATTGCCAGATTCCTTCACCAAATATTGCGTGGAACAGTGCCATTTATCCTAAAGAACAAAGTCGGTATCTACTCATACAGCAGAAGAAAAACTTCTAGCACGTATAGAGTACAATCCGGGAATGAGTGTGCGGAGAATATCAACCAAGGTAGGACATAATACTTCTCTTGTTTAGACAATCCTCTACGAGCAGCTGCTTTATCCGTACCATGTACAACAAGTGCATGCTCTAAATTCATTTGATCATTAAGCACGTATGTTTTTTTGCTGCTGGTTTCTACGCAATACAACTATGTAAATACGGTTGCTTATATGATCAATGTGTATGTAAGATGATTCTTAATAAATCAGTCTACGCTCACTAGTTTTTCAATCAACACGTACCCTGTCCTATCCTTACAAATAACACCCTTGTTTTCTTGCTAATATTCTTTTTCGGATGAAACCGGGTTCACACAAAATTGATTTATTAATTTTGGTTAACTTGGGCTAACTAAAATTGCCGTGCTCTAGACACGTTTTTTATTAAACATTTTGATGAGTATTATAGGCGATATGTTTCTAGGCGACATGTTTCTAGGTCGTGTTGATTTACCAAACCGATTAATAGGCGCTGCTTACCTAAACTTTATGCAGAACACAATATATGATTTTTTGACAACATTACTATTAACCAAAGACAACATATGTGAATCCAACACAAGGTTGCTCTCTCATTTGTTGATTGCCGTTAGAAAGCATTTATATCAAACTTTTCCACGTAGATGGGTAGAAAGGTGCGGACCTGTTCTATGACTTGCAAGATTGCCTGATTTAAACCCTCTAGATTTCTTTCTTTGCGGATATTTAAAAACGTTGGTTTATGATACTCCTTATGTAGTGCTTGCTTGGAAATGAAAAGAGGACACTTCAAACATCTTATGTAACTTTATTTTTTGTTTTTTATTAAAGAATAAACTTTATTATGATCAAAACCGTTACTTTGCGGACCAATGGTTAATGAGATTTTTTGTTTATTTTGGTTCATACTACTACCTTTAAATATTTTACAATCTTTTTTTTAACATATAGATATACATATTTTCTCTTTTATTTTTAAATAATTTATTTACTAATAAATACCTCAAGTATTTGTATAGACTACTTGCACAATATAACGAGTAAATGAATTAACTTGCTTAAAAAAATGGTGACTAATTGGAAAAGAAGAGTCATGGTTAAGTGTACATATTGTATTGTTTAAATATAAATAATCCACACAATTGACAAAACTGCCATTAAAATTAAATCCAAGCAATTATAATTGAAAACAAATAACATTATGATAAATCCATGCTAAAATAATACTTAAGTCCAAGCCCAAGGGTTGTAGTAATATGAATCTGGTTTTTGTAATCTTGGTGTCTTCTGAATTTCTAAAATTGACAATTCATGATTCATATTTAACTCATTTTAAAGATACTAAAAGGAACAAAATAAGTAACTTAATTGACTAAAAAAAATAACTTACCAATAAGAGATAGAATACAATAGTATAGGTGCTATTATTTTTTACTGTTTTTATAAGACATTGGAAGATTTATAGGAACACTTTTAGAGTTGACGTATTTTAATTCAATTTTATTTGTTTGTTTGAGTCTTGGTGGCAATAATCTAGAATTTGATATATTTTTAATTGCAATTATTAGTTATTCAAAACATTGATTAGTGTTACTTACGGGTAAACATCAGTATTGTTGTAACACTTTGGACGTGCCCAAGTAATTTCAATTGGTTCACCATTAATAAGCATTCCTAAAATTTATTTAATTGTAAAAAATACCGAATTGGTTATTATGTTCAATTACCTTGCATTGCATTCATTGCATCTTCTGCTGCGTTTCTTGTAGTAAAATTTACGAAAGCGTAGTCTAAAATTTTATGAACTTTTATGATTAGGAAGATAGGGACAATTTTTAAGATTTTGTTCCATAAATCAGCATTTGTTAAATAAATGTTTAAGTTACTTATATATAAGTTTTTCACCTAAAAAAAAATTACTTATTTGTATAAAGTTATGACTAATAATAAATATAAGATAAACAAGTGCAATTTCCTAAACTTCTGAAACGGAGAATTAATAACAATAGTGTAGATTTAGTAGGCGTTGATCGAGGAAAGCACCTAATAACTCTTTTATTTGTGTCAATATTATTCTTTATAAAAAGTTTTGTTTATTTTAAAAATACAAATAATCAAAACATACAAATGTTCAAAATATTAACAAAAAAACGTAAAATTGAACTAAGATTTAAGTATCTGTTGATTAAAAATGTCATTAAAAACAAATGTTTTTAATGTCATTATAAGTTCAGAAATTTTATCATTTTATCTGAAAAGTGATATTTTTGTCTAATTTAGTAATTAAAGTTATGTCAAAATTGTAGAGATTTTATGGAAAGCAATCAGAATTCACATATACTCAACATTTAACTAAATAAATTATAAAACTTAAACATAATATTAAAACAAACGAGCTTAAAGTTACAATAAGTAAATATTAGTCAACCAATTTAAACACATTAAAAGTAAAATTTTCCGATTTAAGTTTAACAAGATTTTTGTAATTTAATCTTTATCTAAATTATTTTTGTAAAAATGCATGAGTTTTTACGCTTTTTTAATTATAAAATTGCAAATAAACTATTTAAAGCAATGTAGAAAAAAAAAAACTAAACATTATGTCAATGTGATAATGTCTAAGTGTCTAAGTAATTTGTTTCTTTCTTAAAATTATCTATTAAAATACTGCAACGCTAACTTTAGAACAACGCATATATCTAGTTAAATGTAATGAATTTGGCAATGTTAATTGTCAATACGCAAATGAAATAATTAACAAGAAATATTTAGATGTATACGTAACTCGACGTGCAGTACGTAAACCAATAAAAAAAATTGATGCCGCGGAAGACGGAAGTAAAAATTGGAAGAAAAATATACTACAAAACAATGATTGCTAGATAGATAGATAAGTTTATTAATGTTCCATTTTTGAAAAAATAGTTGCACAGGTCATAAATGAAGATGATATAGTTATGGTGTTGGTGTTAGTTAGTAGATCAGTACAAAAAAATCAAAATTATTGTTATAAAGTAAAGCAATCAATCTATCAACAACAAAATTTCATATTTAAAGAATTAAATAGAACAAAAATTTGTAAACCAACGTTGTCGTTCGGAATTTTGTTTAAAAATAGAAAAACAAAATTGATTAATAAATTCTTTTTTATCAACTTTATTTTGTGATTATTCAACTTTTACAACAGTATCAGCAAAAAGTTTTGAGAAAGTAAATGTTTGGTATTGCATGTTCTACAAAATTTTAGTGAATTGTTTTAACTCCTAGTGGTAGTGACACGGGCAACGGTATACTAGCAAACACAAAGCAAAAATTGCTTATATTATTAAAGATACTGGCTTGTTTGAAATATTGCAAGCTTGCTCAACACAATAGGACTAGGCAATGGTTGCATTTGTTGTATATTAGCCAAATTGTGTCAACATCGGATGGTAATGCTCCGTTACTGTCAACAGAAAAACTGTATGGGAGCGGGTACGATCATACTAGTACCCTAGTCTACTCTATTAGTTGCGTACTGCAAAAAACATGTGCAATAGCTTTCGATAATCAAAGCAATGGAAGGCAGCAGAAGTCAAAAGTACAGGACCTATTTATAGACAACTGAACATTATTTTTGGACATGGATAATACGATTAAATTATCGAAACAAAGTTTTGCCACTTGCACTAACAAACTTAATCAACCAAACAATGACTTAGTTTGTGTCTTATAAGTTAATTTCTCTACATGTAGACTAAAAAAAATAAATTTTGTTTATTAGCATCTCAAACATAGAAAACCCCTTATTCTCTTTTTGAGTGAAAACAAAGTAAGAATAAAGATTCAGATTGTTTTAATTTAGTAGATTCCTATTATTATCTTGAAAATTCATTTGATGACTAACAGGGTATTTGTGCTTACATCTTACAAATAATAAGCATATTTTAGACTAACGACGTACGGAATTTAGGGCATTTGTTAAAACCAAAAAGACTATTTTTGTAATGGCACATACCGTTCTCCAAATAGGGTAACTCCAAACTTTTTTGATTACTTTTCTAAAAGTTTTGAGAAGCTTTTTCAAGGTAATTATAGAAAAACTGAAATAATTTTGTTATGAGATATTAATGTAGATACTACTGAATGGATAAGCCACTCTTCTTCTTCAACACTATCCGGACAAGAAACTATAATTTTTGCTGCTTACTTACTTAACTTATTCAGCAACCTACATCTTTGACTTCTTGGTGAACCAAGTATATTAAATCTGTTTTTTCAACTATTCCAGAGATTACAACAACTACTGTTAAAGCTGGTTTAGAAAACTTTGATCATTCACTCATTAAGCAAAGTTTTAATTAATATAATTGATTTCTTTTTACTTTTACTAAACCTAAGCTGCGCATCATCTTATCATTATTTTAAAATAAACATATTAAAAATGAAACAACTTCTTAATAATTTCAATTTTGATATTTATTGTTTATATTTTGAGGATCCACGTATTGCAGCAGAAAACCGTATAAAAACTATGCAGAATGTCATCAAAAACCTGTTCAATTCTTTGTTATTAAACCAAAACTAAAGTACTTGTACTCAATTTTGACAAAACATGCGGTTAATAAAAAGCAAAAGGTTCTAGACATTTCCAAAGCATTTGATGGAATATAGCATCTTAATTGTATTAACAAGTTCTATTATATAAGTTTTGATCACAAATCTGTAAGTTTTATCAATTGCTTACTTGATAATAGAAAATGTATAGATAAAATTTATGATTATAACTCTGACCTTAAAATTATAAATGCTGGTGTTATTTCTTCAAATAACTAAAAGTACTATTCAAAGTTTATTAGATGGGAGCTATGGCTGAACGTCTTAAAATTTTAAGGTTCTAATCTGTAGCATCTATAAGCAAAAACCTCAAAACAAAACCAAAAGTGGGTACTCCTAACTTGACCAATCTTAACACTAAAAAAACTCAATTTCTTACTGTTTTAAAATTAAAATCCAAAATATCATCTGTACCAAATATTAAACTCATCAACAATTCTATATCTAAATCTTTTTTAATTTGTTTTTTAGAGTGTAGATGTTGTTAATATAGCTTTAAAAAAATCTAGAAAACCAAGTTTTCTTAATTGATGTAAACAATTTTTTACTTTTGGTCAGTATTTGCAGATATATAAAATTTATATTCGTTCTTGTATTAAATATTGTTTTCAAGCATAGGAAAATGCCGACATGCTGACCCAAAATTGTCTAATGACTTCAATACTATTTAACAACGGCGTAATGTTGCATTCTCTGTAGATCTATAGATACTTTTATGGACATGTTCAAACAAAATACAAGACATATTACTACAAAAATTTACTCGTAGTACAAGGCTTGCTAAGAATTTTAACAAATATTTACTAATGTTGGTTCAGAGATGTAAAACCAAAACTTCCAAATTCAGTTTTTTCCAAAACATAATAAGCCGCTAATATTCAGTCTCAATGTTTACAGGCTGCTTAAATCTTGTCTTTAATGTGATAGTTTTAGCAAGTGTGGTTTCACTCGTTGGCACTCAAAGGTATTTTTGTGTTGTAAATGCTAAAGATCACATTGAAATTAAAAAAAAAAAAGATTTATTTTTTGGATGTAAACCTATTTCTATATAGACATTTCAAATAATATTTTTCTGGCCAAATTAAAAGAACGTTAAAAGTTTACAAAATTAGTTTTATAGCAAAATAGATTCAGAAGACAATATTGATTTAATAAAACAAAAAATTGTGACTATCAATAAAAATTTTGTTGGTGTACAAAGAGTTTAGAAATAAAATAGAAAGGTCAGTAGTAGTTGAAAACTTTTATGTCAAATAGTTGCACGTTTCAATTTAATTTAAAATTATAATATCATTCCTTTTGCGTTATAAAGGTACAACTAATTTAGAGCAAACAAACAAATTTTTTAGCAAGCATTTACATAACAAAATTTTGCTTCAACAACTAAACTAATGCAAGCGATAAAACAAATTTTATGATTTGTTTTTTTGCTCTGATTTAAATGCATGTCATTTTGATTTTAGTTTGTACTATTTACTACAATGTCTACAGTTAATTGTAGTTGTTAATAATATAATACCTTACAGTGTACACACACACATAAACAACAAAAGCAAACACAAATAAGGACAAATTTCTTCAAATAGCTCAAAAACTTCCAGGTTCTAGAACAAAAATTTATTTTCCAAGGATTAGACATCTCAATACTTTTACCATTATAGACACATACTACTATTTTTTAGGCAGAGATAACCGGAATAACTAACCCATAGAAATAGTAACTCAAAAAATATTTAATAAAAACGTTTAAATTCTAATAGACAGCAAAGCAAAAATTTATCTATAAAAAATCTAAAATCACATCAAAGCTAATACTAGAATGCTATACGTGTTTGGACCTGAGTCCTAGACTGCAATACCACTAAAAAGTCTTAACATTATACTAAAAGCAAATACACTGTAGACAGGCAAAAGAAACAATGATAGTTCCAAATCCTAAAACAACCGACTACTACTTAAACTGTCTAGAAAAACCTGCAAATCATAACAGAAATTTTGACAGGGCACTCAATTAAAACTCACATAAATATTATAGACATTGTAGACACTCCTGCAAAAATGTGAAACAGAAGACGAGACAACCAAGCACTTACTATGTATTTGACTGACGCTTTCCTACTAGAAAGTCTACGTTAGAAAATTGCTAACTTAACATGGCCAGCGTAAGGAAACTCCCTTCAAGCGCGGTTCTAGCCAACCACACAGGTTGGCTGTGTGTTAAGACAGAGAAACAAGGTTTTTCTATAAAACATGTCCTTTGCACCTGTAATAGGAAAAATTAATGATCATGCAGTAAAAATTGATTAACTTTTTACTAAAAACATTTGATACTAAAATAATAACAACCAACAGATAAAAAAACAAGTCCAAAAAAATTGAACTGAAAGATCATTAAAAACTATTTGGTCACACCAGTAATAATAATACCAATTAGAGTAAAACATAGTATTATCTCTTTAACTAGTCTCACTTATAGACATTCTAACATTGAAATAATAATCAAGCTGCTGCAAGAAAAAAGAATAAAAAAACTAAATTGTGGTACACATTAAAGCGAATAGTGGCCATATGACATCTCCAAGACAGAACATTTAACAAAAACGAAAAAAAACAATAAAGATTGATTAATATCAGACAATCAGTAATGCGGCAGTATGACAATGATTTTGTTAATCTGTATTGTATTGTTATCTTGAATTATTTTGTTGACTATCTTTTGTGATCTCTATGTACACTTAACATGTTAACAAAGCCAAGGTCCGCAAGTACGACCAGAATACTAACATACATAAATTGAAAAAAGTTGCAAATATAATTTCACAAAAAAAACTTCGACATATCATAGTTTAATCCTTTCTAAATATAATGGTAAAAAAATAAATCGATTATCAAATTATTTGTTGAAGCAGTGTAAGGTATATCAACAGATATAACTATTATACGATCATGTTTTAAATACATGGAATCTCTAAATAAAATGTAGAAATTATTTATGATGTATTCATCAAGCAAAATAAAAAAAATAAAATAAAAATAAAAAGAAACAAAAAATTGATGGATTTATCATATAGAAGATAAAGTATTTTCTACAGAAAAAGCATACTGTAATAATTACTGAAATATTCAGTAAAAATTACAAAATAAATAGTTGACAGAGAGCAAAAATGTGGTTACATTATTTCATTGACATATTACAATCTTAGAAAATAAAAAAAATAATTCTTAGATTTTTTAATATAAATATATTTGTAATCAGCAGCCAATAAAACTTTATATAGTATATTGTGCAACTAGCACGTAATAATTCCAATTTCCCACGAGTATAAACGTTATTGCACGAGCCTTTTTTCTATTAAATAATGTGTATTTTAGTTATTTCTTTAATAAATAATGTGTATTTTAGTTTTTTTTTCAATAAATAATGTGTAGTTTAGTTATTTTTCTATTAAATAATGTGTATTTTAGTCATTTCTCTATTAAATAATGTGTTTTTTTGTTATTTCTCTATTAAATAATGTGTAATATAGTTATTTTTCTTAAATAATGTGTTTTTTGTTATTTCTCTATTAAATATTGTGTATTTTAGTTATTTCTCTATTAAATAATGTGTTTTTTTGTTATTTTTTTATTAAATAATGTGTATTTTAGTTATTTCTCTAATAAATAATGTATATTTTAGTTATTTCTTTATTAAATAATGTGTTTTTTTGTTGTTTCACTATTAAATAATGTGTATTTTAGTAAATTCTCTTTTAAATAATGTGTATTTTTTGTTATTATTCTATTAAATAATGTGAATTTTAGTTATTTCTTAATTAAATAATGTGTATTTTAGTTATTTCTCCTATAAATAATGTGTATTTTAGTTATTTCTCTAATAAATAATGTGTTATTTTGTTATTTTTCTATTAAATAATGTGTATTTTAGTTATTTTTTCAATAAATAATGTGTATTTTAGTTATTTTTCTAATAAATAATGTGTGTTTTTGTTATTTCTCTATTAAATAATGTGTATTTTAGTTATTTCTCCAATAAATAATGTGTATTTTTGATATTTCTCTATTAGATAATGTATTTTTTTGTTATTACTCTATTAAATAAAAAGTATTTTAGTTATGTCTCTATTAAATAATGTGTTTTTTGTTATTTCTTTATTAAATAATGTGTATTTTAGTTATTTCTCTATTAAATAATGTGCTTTTTTGTTATTTCTCTTTAAAATAATGTGTATTTTAGTTATTTCTCTATTAAATAATGTGTATTTTAGTTTTTTCTCCCATAAATAATGTGAATTTTAGTTATTTCTCTATTAAATAATGTGTTTTTTTGTTATTTCTCTAATAAATAATGTGTTTTTTTGTTATTTCTTTATTAAATATAGTGTATTTTAGTTATTTGTCCAATAAATAATGTGTATTTTAGTTATTTCTCTATTAAATAATGTGTATTTTTGTTATTTCTCTATTAAATAATGTGTATTTTAGTTATTTCTCTATTAAATAATGTGTTTTTTTTGTTATTTCTCTATTAAATAATGTGTATTTTAGTTATTTCTTTATTAAAAAATGTGTTTTTTGTTTATTCTCTATTAAATAATGTGTAGTTTAGTTATTTCTCTATTAAATAATGTTTTTTTTTTGTTATTTCTCTATTAAATAATGTGTATTTTAGTTATTTCTTTATTAACTAATGTATTTTATTGATATTTCTCCATTAAATAATGTGTATTTTAGTTATTTTTCTAATAAATAATGTGTTTTTTGTTGTTTCTCTATTAAATAATGTGTATTTTAGTTATTTCTCTATTAAATAATGTGTATTTTAGTTATTTTTCTAATAAATAATGTGTATTTTAGGTATTTCTCTATTAAATAATGTGTACTTTAGTTTTTTCTCCTATAAAAAATGTGAATTTTAGTTATTTCTCTATTAAATAATGTGTTTTTTTGTTATTTCTCTAATAAATAATGTGTTTTTTTGTTATTTCTTTATTAAATATAGTGTATTTTAGTTATTTGTCCAATAAATAATGTGTATTTTAGTTATTTTTCTATTAAATAATGTGTATTTTAGTTATTTCTTTATTAAATAATGTGTTTTTTTGTTATTTCTCCATTAAATAATGTGTATTTTAGTTATTTCTCTATTAAATAATGTGTATTTTAGTTATTTCTCTATCAAATATTGAGTATTTTAGTTGATTTTCTATAAAATAATGTGTTTTTTTGTTGTTTCTCTATTAAATAATGTGTATTTTAGTTATTTTTTTTATTAAATATTGTTTTTTGTTGTTTTTCTATTAAATAATGTGTATTTTAGTTATTTCTCTATTAAATAATGTGTTTTTTTGTTATTTATCTATTAAATAATGTGTATTTTAGTTATTTTTCTATTAAATAATGTGTATTTTAGTTATTTCTCTATTAAATAATGTGTTTTTTTGATATTTCTCTATCAAATAATGTGTATTTTAGTTATTTCTCTATTAAATAATGTGTATTTTAGTTATTTCTCTAATAAATAATGTATATTTTAGTTATTTCTTTATTAAATAATGTGTTTTTTTGTTGTTTCACTATTAAATAATGTGTATTTTAGTAAATTCTCTTTTAAATAATGTGTATTTTTTGTTATTATTCTATTAAATAATGTGAATTTTAGTTATTTCTTAATTAAATAATGTGTATTTTAGTTATTTCTCCTATAAATAATGTGTATTTTAGTTATTTCTCTAATAAATAATGTGTTATTTTGTTATTTTTCTATTAAATAATGTGTATTTTAGTTATTTTTTCAATAAATAATGTGTATTTTAGTTATTTTTCTAATAAATAATGTGTGTTTTTGTTATTTCTCTATTAAATAATGTGTATTTTAGTTATTTCTCCAATAAATAATGTGTATTTTTGATATTTCTCTATTAGATAATGTATTTTTTTGTTATTACTCTATTAAATAAAAAGTATTTTAGTTATGTCTCTATTAAATAATGTGTTTTTTGTTATTTCTTTATTAAATAATGTGTATTTTAGTTATTTCTCTATTAAATAATGTGCTTTTTTGTTATTTCTCTTTAAAATAATGTGTATTTTAGTTATTTCTCTATTAAATAATGTGTATTTTAGTTATTTCTCTAATAAATAATGTGTATTTTAGGTATTTCTCTATTAAATAATGTGTATTTTAGTTTTTTCTCCCATAAATAATGTGAATTTTAGTTATTTCTCTATTAAATAATGTGTTTTTTTGTTATTTCTCTAATAAATAATGTGTTTTTTTGTTATTTCTTTATTAAATATAGTGTATTTTAGTTATTTGTCCAATAAATAATGTGTATTTTAGTTATTTCTCTATTAAATAATGTGTATTTTTGTTATTTCTCTATTAAATAATGTGTATTTTAGTTATTTCTCTATTAAATAATGTGTTTTTTTTGTTATTTCTCTATTAAATAATGTGTATTTTAGTTATTTCTTTATTAAAAAATGTGTTTTTTGTTTATTCTCTATTAAATAATGTGTAGTTTAGTTATTTCTCTATTAAATAATGTTTTTTTTTTGTTATTTTTTTATTAAATAATGTGTATTTTAGTTATTTCTTTATTAACTAATGTATTTTATTGATATTTCTCCATTAAATAATGTGTATTTTAGTTATTTTTCTAATAAATAATGTGTTTTTTGTTGTTTCTCTATTAAATAATGTGTATTTTAGTTATTTCTCTATTAAATAATGTGTATTTTAGTTATTTTTCTAATAAATAATGTGTATTTTAGGTATTTCTCTATTAAATAATGTGTACTTTAGTTTTTTCTCCTATAAAAAATGTGAATTTTAGTTATTTCTCTATTAAATAATGTGTTTTTTTGTTATTTCTCTAATAAATAATGTGTTTTTTTGTTATTTCTTTATTAAATATAGTGTATTTTAGTTATTTGTCCAATAAATAATGTGTATTTTAGTTATTTTTCTATTAAATAATGTGTATTTTAGTTATTTCTTTATTAAATAATGTGTTTTTTTGTTATTTCTCCATTAAATAATGTGTATTTTAGTTATTTCTCTATTAAATAATGTGTATTTTAGTTATTTCTCTATCAAATATTGAGTATTTTAGTTGATTTTCTATAAAATAATGTGTTTTTTTGTTGTTTCTCTATTAAATAATGTGTATTTTAGTTATTTTTTTTATTAAATATTGTTTTTTGTTGTTTTTCTATTAAATAATGTGTATTTTAGTTATTTCTCTATTAAATAATGTGTTTTTTTGTTATTTATCTATTAAATAATGTGTATTTTAGTTATTTTTCTATTAAATAATGTGTATTTTAGTTATTTCTCTATTAAATAATGTGTTTTTTTGATATTTCTCTATCAAATAATGTGTATTTTAGTTATTTCTCTATTAAATAATGTGTTTTTTTGTTGCTTCTCTATTAAATAAAGTGTATATTAGTTATTTTTCTATTAAATAATGTGTTTTTTTGTTGTTTCCCTATTAAATAATGTGTATTTTAGTTATTTCTCTAATAAATAATGTGTATTTTAGTTATTTCTCCAATAAATAATGTGTATTTTAGTTATTTCTCTATTAAATAAAGTGTTTTTTTGTTATTTCTTTATTAAATAATGTGTATTTTAGTTATGTCTCTATTAAATAATGTGTTTTTTGATATTTCTCTATTAAATAATGTGTATTTTAGTTAGTTATTTCTTTATTAAATAATGTGTTTTTTTGTTATTTCTTTTTTAAATAATGTGTATTTTAGTTATTTCTCTAGTAAATACTGTTTATTTTAGTTATTTCTCCAATAAATAATAAGTATTTTAGTTATTTTTCTATTAAATAATGTGTATTTCAGTTATTTCTTTATTAAATAATGTGTTTTTTTGTTATTTCTCTATTAAATAATGTGTTTTTTGTTATTTCTCTATTAAATAATGTGTATTTTAGTTATTTCTCTATTAAATAATGTGTTTTTTTGTTATTTCTCTAATAATAAATGTGTATTTTAGTTATTTCTCTATTGAATAATGTGTTTTTTTGTTATTTCTCTATTAAGTAATGTGTATTTTAGTTATTTCTTTATTAAATAATGTGTTTTTTTTGTTGTTTCTCTATTAAATAAGGTGTATTTTAGTTATTTCTCTATTAAATAATGTGTATTTTAGTTATTTCTCTATTAAATATTGAGTATTTTAGTTATTTTTCTATTAATTAATGTGTTTTTTTGTTGTTTCTCTATTAAATAATGTGTATTTTAGTTATTTCTCTATTAAATAATGTGTTTTGTTGTTGTTTTTCTATTAAATAATGTGTATTTTAGTTATATCTCTATTAAATATTGTGTTTTTTTTGTTATTTATCTAATAAATAATGTGTATTTTAGTTATTTTTCTATTAAATAATGTGTATTTTAGTTATTTCTCTATTAAATAATGTGTTTTTTTGATATTTCCCTACCAAATAATGTGTATTTTTGTTATTTCTCTATTAAATAATATGTTTTTTTGTTGCTTCTCTATTAAATAATGTGTATATTAGTTATTTCTCCATTAAATAATGTGTTTTTTTGTTGTTTCTCAATAAAATAATGTGTATTTTAGTTATTTCTCTATTAAATAATGTGTTTTTTTGTTATTTCTCTATTAAATTATGTGTTTTTTTGTTATTTCTCTATTAAATAATGTGTATTTTAGTTATTTCTCTATTAAATAATGTGTTTTTTTGTTATTTCTTTATTAAATAATGTGTATTTTAGTTAATTCTCTAGTAAATAATGTGTTTTTTTTGTTGTTTCTCAATAAAATAATGTGTATTTTAGTTATTTCTCTATTAAATAATGTATTTTTTTTTTCTATTAAATAATGTGTATTTTAGTTATTTCTCTAATAAATAATGTGTTTTTTTGTTATTTCTTTTTAAAATAATGTGTATTTTAGTTATATCTCTATTAAATAATGTGTATTATAGTTATTTCTTCAATAAATAATGTGTATTTTAGGTATTTCTCTATTAAATAATGTGTATTTTAGTTATTTCTCCCATAAATATTGCGTATTTTAGTTATTTCTCTAATAAATAATGTGTATTTTAGTTATTTCTCTATTAAATATTGTGTTTTTTTGTTATTTCTCTTTTAAATAATGTGTTTTTTTTGTTATTTCTCTATCAAATATGGTGTATTTTATTTATTTCTCCAATAAATAATGTGTATTTTACTTATTTCTCTATCAAACAATGTGTAATTTTGTTATTTCTCTATTAAATAATGTGTTTTTTAGTTTATTCTCTATTAAATAATGTGTTTTTTTGTTATTTCTCTATTAACTAATGTGTATTTTAGTTATTTCTCTATTAAATAATTTGTTTTTTTTTATTTCTCTATTAAATAATGTGTATTTTAGTTATTTTTCTATTATTAAATAATGTGTTTTTTTGTTGCTTCTCTATTGAATAATGTGTATTTTAGTTATTTCTCTAATTAGTAATGTGTTTTTTTGTTATTTCTCCATTAAATAATGTGTATTTTAGTTATTTCTCTAATAAATAATGTGTTTGTTTTTTTGTTTCTCTATTAAATAATGTGTATTTTAGTTATTCCTCTATTAAATAATTTGTATTTTAGTTATTTCTCTATCAAATATTGAGTATTTTAGTTATTTTTCTATTAAATAATGTGTTTTTTTGTTGTTTCTCTATTAAATAATGTGTATTTTAGTTATTTCTCTATTAAATAATGTTTTGTTGTTGTTTTCTATTAAATAATGTGTATTTTAGTTATTTCTTTAGAAAATAATGTGTTTTTTTGTTATTTATCTATTAAATAATGTGTATTTCAGTTATTTTTCTATTAAATAATGTGTATTTTAGTTAGTTCTCTATTAAATAATGTGTTTTTTTAATATTTCTCTATCAAATAATGTGTATTTTAGTTATTTTTCTATTATTAAATAATGTGTTTTTTTGTTGCTTCTCTATTGAATAATGTGTATATTAGTTATTTCTCTATTAAATAATGTGTTTTTTTGTTATTTCTCTATTAAATAATGTGTTTTTTTGTTGTTTCTCTATTTAATAATGTGTATTTTAGTTATTTCTCTAATAAATAATGTGTGTTTTAGTTATTTCTCAAATAAATAATGTGTATTTTAGTTATTTCTCTATTAAATAATGTGTTTTTTTGTTATTTCTCTATTAAATAATGTGTATTTTAGTTATTTCTCCAATAAATAATGTGTATTTTAGTTATTTCTTTATTAAATAATGTGTTTTTTGTTATTTCTCTATTAAATAATGTGTATTTTAGTCATTTCTCAAATAAAAAATGTGTATTTTAGTTATTTCTCTATTAAATAATGTGTGTTTTTGTTATTTCTCTATTAAATAATTTGTATTTTAGTTATTTCTTCAATAAATAATGTGTATTTTAGTTATTTCACTATTAAATAATGTGTTTTTTTAATTTCTCTATTAAATAATGTGTATTTTAGTTATGTCTCTATTAAATAATGTATTTTTTTGTTATTTTTATTTTAAATAATGTGTATTTTATTTACTTCTCTTTTAAATAAAGTGTATTTTAGTTATTTCTCCAATAAATAATGTGTAATTTAGTTATTTCTCTATTAAATAATGTGTATTTTAGTTATTTCTCTATTAAATAATGTGTTTTTTTGTTATTTATCTATTAAATAATGTGTATTTTAGTTATTTCTCTATTAAATAATGTGTTTTTTTGTTATTTATCTATTAAATAATGTGTTTTTTTGTTATTTTTCTATTAAATAATGTGTATTTTAGTTATTTCTCTATTAAATAATGTGTATTTTAGTTATTTCTCTATTAAATAATGTGTTTTTTTGTTATTTATCTATTAAATAATGTGTATTTTAGTTATTTCTCTATTAAATAATGTGTATTTTAGTTATTTCTCTATTAAATAATGTGTTTTTTTGTTATTTTTCTATTAAATAATGTGTATTTTAGTTATTTCTCTATTAAATAATGTGTTTTTTTGTTATTTATCTATTAAATAATGTGTATTTTAGTTATTTTTCTATTAAATAATGTGTATTTTAGTTATTTCTCTATTAAATAATGTGTTTTTTTGATATTTCTCTATCAAATAATGTGTATTTTAGTTATTTCTCTATTAAATAATGTGTTTTTTTGATATTTCTCTATCAAATAATGTGTATTTTAGTTATTTCTCTATTAAATAATGTGTTTTTTTGTTATTTCTCTAATAAATAATGTGTTTTTTTGTTATTTCTTTATTAAATATAGTGTATTTTAGTTATTTGTCCAATAAATAATGTGTATTTTAGTTATTTTTCTATTAAATAATGTGTATTTTAGTTATTTCTTTATTAAATAATGTGTTTTTTTGTTATTTCTCCATTAAATAATGTGTATTTTAGTTATTTCTCTATTAAATAATGTGTATTTTAGTTTTTTCTCCCATAAATAATGTGAATTTTAGTTATTTCTCTATTAAATAATGTGTTTTTTTGTTATTTCTCTAATAAATAATGTGTTTTTTTGTTATTTCTTTATTAAATATAGTGTATTTTAGTTATTTGTCCAATAAATAATGTGTATTTTAGTTATTTCTCTATTAAATAATGTGTATTTTTGTTATTTCTCTATTAAATAATGTGTATTTTAGTTATTTCTCTATTAAATAATGTGTTTTTTTTGTTATTTCTCTATTAAATAATGTGTATTTTAGTTATTTCTTTATTAAAAAATGTGTTTTTTGTTTATTCTCTATTAAATAATGTGTAGTTTAGTTATTTCTCTATTAAATAATGTTTTTTTTTTGTTATTTCTCTATTAAATAATGTGTATTTTAGTTATTTCTTTATTAACTAATGTATTTTATTGATATTTCTCCATTAAATAATGTGTATTTTAGTTATTTTTCTAATAAATAATGTGTTTTTTGTTGTTTCTCTATTAAATAATGTGTATTTTAGTTATTTCTCTATTAAATAATGTGTATTTTAGTTATTTTTCTAATAAATAATGTGTATTTTAGGTATTTCTCTATTAAATAATGTGTACTTTAGTTTTTTCTCCTATAAAAAATGTGAATTTTAGTTATTTCTCTATTAAATAATGTGTTTTTTTGTTATTTCTCTAATAAATAATGTGTTTTTTTGTTATTTCTTTATTAAATATAGTGTATTTTAGTTATTTGTCCAATAAATAATGTGTATTTTAGTTATTTTTCTATTAAATAATGTGTATTTTAGTTATTTCTTTATTAAATAATGTGTTTTTTTGTTATTTCTCCATTAAATAATGTGTATTTTAGTTATTTCTCTATTAAATAATGTGTATTTTAGTTATTTCTCTATCAAATATTGAGTATTTTAGTTGATTTTCTATAAAATAATGTGTTTTTTTGTTGTTTCTCTATTAAATAATGTGTATTTTAGTTATTTTTTTTATTAAATATTGTTTTTTGTTGTTTTTCTATTAAATAATGTGTATTTTAGTTATTTCTCTATTAAATAATGTGTTTTTTTGTTATTTATCTATTAAATAATGTGTATTTTAGTTATTTTTCTATTAAATAATGTGTATTTTAGTTATTTCTCTATTAAATAATGTGTTTTTTTGATATTTCTCTATCAAATAATGTGTATTTTAGTTATTTCTCTATTAAATAATGTGTATTTTAGTTATTTCTCTAATAAATAATGTATATTTTAGTTATTTCTTTATTAAATAATGTGTTTTTTTGTTGTTTCACTATTAAATAATGTGTATTTTAGTAAATTCTCTTTTAAATAATGTGTATTTTTTGTTATTATTCTATTAAATAATGTGAATTTTAGTTATTTCTTAATTAAATAATGTGTATTTTAGTTATTTCTCCTATAAATAATGTGTATTTTAGTTATTTCTCTAATAAATAATGTGTTATTTTGTTATTTTTCTATTAAATAATGTGTATTTTAGTTATTTTTTCAATAAATAATGTGTATTTTAGTTATTTTTCTAATAAATAATGTGTGTTTTTGTTATTTCTCTATTAAATAATGTGTATTTTAGTTATTTCTCCAATAAATAATGTGTATTTTTGATATTTCTCTATTAGATAATGTATTTTTTTGTTATTACTCTATTAAATAAAAAGTATTTTAGTTATGTCTCTATTAAATAATGTGTTTTTTGTTATTTCTTTATTAAATAATGTGTATTTTAGTTATTTCTCTATTAAATAATGTGCTTTTTTGTTATTTCTCTTTAAAATAATGTGTATTTTAGTTATTTCTCTATTAAATAATGTGTATTTTAGTTATTTCTCTAATAAATAATGTGTATTTTAGGTATTTCTCTATTAAATAATGTGTATTTTAGTTTTTTCTCCCATAAATAATGTGAATTTTAGTTATTTCTCTATTAAATAATGTGTTTTTTTGTTATTTCTCTAATAAATAATGTGTTTTTTTGTTATTTCTTTATTAAATATAGTGTATTTTAGTTATTTGTCCAATAAATAATGTGTATTTTAGTTATTTCTCTATTAAATAATGTGTATTTTTGTTATTTCTCTATTAAATAATGTGTATTTTAGTTATTTCTCTATTAAATAATGTGTTTTTTTTGTTATTTCTCTATTAAATAATGTGTATTTTAGTTATTTCTTTATTAAAAAATGTGTTTTTTGTTTATTCTCTATTAAATAATGTGTAGTTTAGTTATTTCTCTATTAAATAATGTTTTTTTTTTGTTATTTCTCTATTAAATAATGTGTATTTTAGTTATTTCTTTATTAACTAATGTATTTTATTGATATTTCTCCATTAAATAATGTGTATTTTAGTTATTTTTCTAATAAATAATGTGTTTTTTGTTGTTTCTCTATTAAATAATGTGTATTTTAGTTATTTCTCTATTAAATAATGTGTATTTTAGTTATTTTTCTAATAAATAATGTGTATTTTAGGTATTTCTCTATTAAATAATGTGTACTTTAGTTTTTTCTCCTATAAAAAATGTGAATTTTAGTTATTTCTCTATTAAATAATGTGTTTTTTTGTTATTTCTCTAATAAATAATGTGTTTTTTTGTTATTTCTTTATTAAATATAGTGTATTTTAGTTATTTGTCCAATAAATAATGTGTATTTTAGTTATTTTTCTATTAAATAATGTGTATTTTAGTTATTTCTTTATTAAATAATGTGTTTTTTTGTTATTTCTCCATTAAATAATGTGTATTTTAGTTATTTCTCTATTAAATAATGTGTATTTTAGTTATTTCTCTATCAAATATTGAGTATTTTAGTTGATTTTCTATAAAATAATGTGTTTTTTTGTTGTTTCTCTATTAAATAATGTGTATTTTAGTTATTTTTTTTATTAAATATTGTTTTTTGTTGTTTTTCTATTAAATAATGTGTATTTTAGTTATTTCTCTATTAAATAATGTGTTTTTTTGTTATTTATCTATTAAATAATGTGTATTTTAGTTATTTTTCTATTAAATAATGTGTATTTTAGTTATTTCTCTATTAAATAATGTGTTTTTTTGATATTTCTCTATCAAATAATGTGTATTTTAGTTATTTCTCTATTAAATAATGTGTTTTTTTGTTGCTTCTCTATTAAATAAAGTGTATATTAGTTATTTTTCTATTAAATAATGTGTTTTTTTGTTGTTTCCCTATTAAATAATGTGTATTTTAGTTATTTCTCTAATAAATAATGTGTATTTTAGTTATTTCTCCAATAAATAATGTGTATTTTAGTTATTTCTCTATTAAATAAAGTGTTTTTTTGTTATTTCTTTATTAAATAATGTGTATTTTAGTTATGTCTCTATTAAATAATGTGTTTTTTGATATTTCTCTATTAAATAATGTGTATTTTAGTTAGTTATTTCTTTATTAAATAATGTGTTTTTTTGTTATTTCTTTTTTAAATAATGTGTATTTTAGTTATTTCTCTAGTAAATACTGTTTATTTTAGTTATTTCTCCAATAAATAATAAGTATTTTAGTTATTTTTCTATTAAATAATGTGTATTTCAGTTATTTCTTTATTAAATAATGTGTTTTTTTGTTATTTCTCTATTAAATAATGTGTTTTTTGTTATTTCTCTATTAAATAATGTGTATTTTAGTTATTTCTCTATTAAATAATGTGTTTTTTTGTTATTTCTCTAATAATAAATGTGTATTTTAGTTATTTCTCTATTGAATAATGTGTTTTTTTGTTATTTCTCTATTAAGTAATGTGTATTTTAGTTATTTCTTTATTAAATAATGTGTTTTTTTTGTTGTTTCTCTATTAAATAAGGTGTATTTTAGTTATTTCTCTATTAAATAATGTGTATTTTAGTTATTTCTCTATTAAATATTGAGTATTTTAGTTATTTTTCTATTAATTAATGTGTTTTTTTGTTGTTTCTCTATTAAATAATGTGTATTTTAGTTATTTCTCTATTAAATAATGTGTTTTGTTGTTGTTTTTCTATTAAATAATGTGTATTTTAGTTATATCTCTATTAAATATTGTGTTTTTTTTGTTATTTATCTAATAAATAATGTGTATTTTAGTTATTTTTCTATTAAATAATGTGTATTTTAGTTATTTCTCTATTAAATAATGTGTTTTTTTGATATTTCCCTACCAAATAATGTGTATTTTTGTTATTTCTCTATTAAATAATATGTTTTTTTGTTGCTTCTCTATTAAATAATGTGTATATTAGTTATTTCTCCATTAAATAATGTGTTTTTTTGTTGTTTCTCAATAAAATAATGTGTATTTTAGTTATTTCTCTATTAAATAATGTGTTTTTTTGTTATTTCTCTATTAAATTATGTGTTTTTTTGTTATTTCTCTATTAAATAATGTGTATTTTAGTTATTTCTCTATTAAATAATGTGTTTTTTTGTTATTTCTTTATTAAATAATGTGTATTTTAGTTAATTCTCTAGTAAATAATGTGTTTTTTTTGTTGTTTCTCAATAAAATAATGTGTATTTTAGTTATTTCTCTATTAAATAATGTATTTTTTTTTTCTATTAAATAATGTGTATTTTAGTTATTTCTCTAATAAATAATGTGTTTTTTTGTTATTTCTTTTTAAAATAATGTGTATTTTAGTTATATCTCTATTAAATAATGTGTATTATAGTTATTTCTTCAATAAATAATGTGTATTTTAGGTATTTCTCTATTAAATAATGTGTATTTTAGTTATTTCTCCCATAAATATTGCGTATTTTAGTTATTTCTCTAATAAATAATGTGTATTTTAGTTATTTCTCTATTAAATATTGTGTTTTTTTGTTATTTCTCTTTTAAATAATGTGTTTTTTTTGTTATTTCTCTATCAAATATGGTGTATTTTATTTATTTCTCCAATAAATAATGTGTATTTTACTTATTTCTCTATCAAACAATGTGTAATTTTGTTATTTCTCTATTAAATAATGTGTTTTTTAGTTTATTCTCTATTAAATAATGTGTTTTTTTGTTATTTCTCTATTAACTAATGTGTATTTTAGTTATTTCTCTATTAAATAATTTGTTTTTTTTTATTTCTCTATTAAATAATGTGTATTTTAGTTATTTTTCTATTATTAAATAATGTGTTTTTTTGTTGCTTCTCTATTGAATAATGTGTATTTTAGTTATTTCTCTAATTAGTAATGTGTTTTTTTGTTATTTCTCCATTAAATAATGTGTATTTTAGTTATTTCTCTAATAAATAATGTGTTTGTTTTTTTGTTTCTCTATTAAATAATGTGTATTTTAGTTATTCCTCTATTAAATAATTTGTATTTTAGTTATTTCTCTATCAAATATTGAGTATTTTAGTTATTTTTCTATTAAATAATGTGTTTTTTTGTTGTTTCTCTATTAAATAATGTGTATTTTAGTTATTTCTCTATTAAATAATGTTTTGTTGTTGTTTTCTATTAAATAATGTGTATTTTAGTTATTTCTTTAGAAAATAATGTGTTTTTTTGTTATTTATCTATTAAATAATGTGTATTTCAGTTATTTTTCTATTAAATAATGTGTATTTTAGTTAGTTCTCTATTAAATAATGTGTTTTTTTAATATTTCTCTATCAAATAATGTGTATTTTAGTTATTTTTCTATTATTAAATAATGTGTTTTTTTGTTGCTTCTCTATTGAATAATGTGTATATTAGTTATTTCTCTATTAAATAATGTGTTTTTTTGTTATTTCTCTATTAAATAATGTGTTTTTTTGTTGTTTCTCTATTTAATAATGTGTATTTTAGTTATTTCTCTAATAAATAATGTGTGTTTTAGTTATTTCTCAAATAAATAATGTGTATTTTAGTTATTTCTCTATTAAATAATGTGTTTTTTTGTTATTTCTCTATTAAATAATGTGTATTTTAGTTATTTCTCCAATAAATAATGTGTATTTTAGTTATTTCTTTATTAAATAATGTGTTTTTTGTTATTTCTCTATTAAATAATGTGTATTTTAGTCATTTCTCAAATAAAAAATGTGTATTTTAGTTATTTCTCTATTAAATAATGTGTGTTTTTGTTATTTCTCTATTAAATAATTTGTATTTTAGTTATTTCTTCAATAAATAATGTGTATTTTAGTTATTTCACTATTAAATAATGTGTTTTTTTAATTTCTCTATTAAATAATGTGTATTTTAGTTATGTCTCTATTAAATAATGTATTTTTTTGTTATTTTTATTTTAAATAATGTGTATTTTATTTACTTCTCTTTTAAATAAAGTGTATTTTAGTTATTTCTCCAATAAATAATGTGTAATTTAGTTATTTCTCTATTAAATAATGTGTATTTTAGTTATTTTTTTATTAAATAATGTGTTTTTTTGTTATTTCTTTATTAAATAACGAAACATTTCTTATAAAATTAAAACCAACCAAGTCAAAATTTAATTCTATTAAATTAATTTTACAAAAAAAAAATTGTTAAAGAAATTTAAATAAACTATTTGTATAATAAAATTGATTGTAAATTGCATTCTAACACATTTTTATTTGAAACATTTTCTTATAAAGTCAAAACCAACCAAGTAAAGCTTTCTTTTTATTAAATTAATTTTACAGAAAATAATCGTTAAAAAAATTAAATAAATTATCTGTATAATGAAATCGATTGTAAATTGCATTTTAAATCACTTTTATTTAAAACATTTTTTTATAAAGTCAAAACCAACCAAATAAAAATTTGATTTTATTAAATTAATTTTACTAAAAAAAAATTGTTAAAAAAATTTAAATAATTTATCTGTATTATAAAATCGGTTGTAAATTGCATTTTAAATCATTTTTATTTGAAACATTTTCTTATAAAGTCAAAACCAACCAAATAAAAATTTAATTTTATTAAATTAGTTTTACTAAAGAAAATTGTTAAAAAAATTTAAATAACGTATTTGTCTAATAAAATCGATTGTAAATTGCATTTCAAATCATTTTTATTTAAAACATTTTTTTATAAAATTAAAACCAACCAAGTAAAAATTTATTTTTATTAAATTAATTTTACAGAAAAAAATCGTTAAAAAAATTTAAATAAATTATCTGTATAACAAAATCGATTGTAAATTGCATTTTAAATCACTTTTATTTAAAACATTTTCTTATAAAGTCCAAACCAACCAAATAAAAATTTAATTTTATTAAATTAATTTTACTAATAAAAAATTGTTAAAATTTTTTAAATAAAATAATTGTATAATAAAATCTATTGTAAATTGCATTTTAAATCATTTTTATTTGAAACATTTTCTTATAAAGTCTAAACCAACGAAGTAAAAATTTATTTTTATTAAATTAATTTTACAGAAAAAAATCGTTAAAAAAAATTAAATAAATTATTTGTATAATAAAATCTATTGTAAATTGCATTTTAAATCATTTTTATTTGAAACATTTTCTAATAAAGTCTAAACCAACCAAGTAAAAATTTATTTTTATTAAATTAATTTTACTAAAAAAAATCGTTATAAAAAATTTAAATAAATTATTTGTATAATAAAATCGATTATAACATGCATTTTAAATCACTTTTATTTAAAACATTTTCTTATAAAATCAAAACTAACCAAATAAGTATTTAATTTTATTAAATTAATTTTACTAAAAATTTTATTAAAAAAATTTAAATAAATTATCTGTATAATAAAATCGATTGTAAATTGCAGAATAAATCACTTTTATTTAAAACATTTTTTTAATAAAATCAAAACCAACCAAATAAATATTTAAATTTATTAAATAATTTTACTAAAAAAAAAATTGTTAAAAAAATTTAAATAAATTATCTGTATAATAAAATCGATAGTAAATTGCATTTTAAATCACTTTTATATAAAACATCTTCTTATAAAGTCAAAACCAACCAAATAAAAATTTAATTTTATTAAATTAATTTAACTAAAAAAAAATCAAATAAATTATCTGTATAATAAAATCGATAGTAACTTGCATTTTAAATCACTTTTATTTAAAACATTTTCTCATAAAGTCAAAACCAACCAAACAAAAATTTAATTTTATTAAATTAATTTTACTAAAAAAAATCGTTAAAAAAATTGCAGAATAAATCACTTTTATTTGAAACTTTTTCTTATAAAGTCAAATTCAACCAAATAAAAATTTAATTCTATTAAATTAATTTTACTAAAAAAAATCGTTAAAAAAATTTAAATAAATTATTTGTATAATAAAATCGATAGTAAATTGCATTTTAACACATTTTTATTTGAAACATTTTCTTATAAAGTTAAAACCAACCAAGTAAAAAGTTATTTTTATTAAATTAATTTTACAGAAAATAATATTTGAAAAAAATTAAATAAATTGTCTGTATAATAAAATCGATTGTAAATTGCATTTTAAATCACTTTTATTTAAAACATTTTCTTATAAAGTCAAAACCAACCAAGTGAAAATTAATTTTTATTAAATTAATTTTACAGAAAACAATCGTTAAAAAAATTTAAATAAATTATTTGTATAATAAAATCGATAGTGAATTGCATTTTAAATCATTTTTATTTGAAACATTTTCTTAAAACGTCAAAACCAACCAAAAAAAAATTTAATTTTATTAAATTAATTTTACTAAAAAAAAATCGTTAAAAAAATGTAAATAAATTATTTGTAAAATAAAATGGATTGTATATTGCAGTTTAAATCACATTAATTTAAAACATTATTTTATAAAATCAAAACCAACCAAATAAATATTTAAATTTATTAAATTAATTTTACTAAAAAAAAAATCGTTAAAAAAATTCAAAAAAATTATCTGTATACCAAAATCAATTGTAAATTGCAGAATAAATCACTTTTATTTCAAACATTTTTTTATAAAGTCAAAACCAACCAAATAAATATTAAAATTTATTAAATTAATTTTACTAAAAAAAAATTGTTAAAAAAATGTAAACAGTTTATCTGTATAGTAAAATCGATTGTAATTTGCATTTTAAATCATTTTTACTTGAAACAAATTCTTATAAAGTCAAAACCAACCAAATAAAAATTTAATTTTATTAAAATATTTTTACTCAAAAAAAATTCAAATAAATTATCTGTATAATAAAATCGATAGTAAATTGCATTTTAAATCACTTTTATTTAAAACATTTTCTTATAAAGTCAAAACCAACCAAACAAAAATTTAATTTTATTAAATTAATTTCACTCAAAAAAAATTCAAATAAATTATCTGAATAATAAATTCTATTCTAAATTGCATTTTAAATCACTTTTATTTGAAACATTTTCGTATAAATTCAAAACCAACAAAATAAATATTTAAAATTATTAAATTAATTTTATTAAAAAAAATTGTTAAAAAAATTTAAATATATTATCTGTATAATAAAATCGATTGTAAATTGCAGATTAAATTACTTTTATTTAAAACATTTTCTTATAAAATCAAAACTAACCAAATAAGTATTTAATTTTATTAAATTAATTTTACTAAAAAAAATCGTTAAAGAAATTTAAATAAATTATCTGTATGATAAAATCGATTGTAAATTACAGAATAAATCATTTTTATTTGAAACATTTTTTTATAAAGTCAAAACCAACCAAATAAATATTTTAATTTATTAAATTAATTTTTCTAAAAAAAAATCGTTAAAAAAATTTAAACAATTTATTTGTATAGTAAAATCGATTGTAAATTGCATTTTAAATCATTTTTACTTGAAACATTTTCTTATAAAGTCAAAACCAACCAAATAAAAATTTAATTTTATTAAAATAATTTTACAAAAAAAAAAATCGTTAAAAAAATTCAAATAAATTATCTGTATAATAAAATCGATAGTAAATTGCATTTTAAATCACTTTTATTTAAAACATTTTCTTATAAAGTCAAAACCAACCAAACAAAAATTTAATTTTATTAAATTAATTTCACTCAAAAAAAATTCAAATAAATTATCTGAATAATAAATTCTATTCTAAATTGCATTTTAAATCACTTTTATTTGAAACATTTTTGTATAAAATAAAAACCAACCAAATAAATATTTAAAATTATTAAATTAATTTTACTAAAAAAAAATCGTTAAAAAAATTTAAATAAATTATTTGTATAATAAAATCGATTGTAAATTGCATTTTAAATCATTTTTATTTGAAACATTTTCTTATAAAGTCAAAACCAACCAAACAAAAATTTAACTTTATTAACTTAATTTCTCTCAAAAAAAATTCAAATAAATTATCTGAATAATAAATTCTATTCTAAATTGCATTTTAAATCACTTTTATTTAAATAAATTATCTGTATAATAGTAAATTGCATTTTAAATCACTTTTATTTAAAACATTTTCTTATAAAATCAAAACTAACCAAATAAGTATTTAATTTTATTAAATTAATTTTACTTAAAATTTTATTAAAAAAATTCAAATAAATTATCTGTATAGTAAAATCGATTGTAAATTGCATTTTAAATCATTTTTACTTGAAACATTTTCTTATAAAGTCAAAACCAACCAAATAAAAATTTAATTTTATTAAAATCATTTTACTCAAAAAAAATCGTTAAAAAAATTCAAATAAATTATCTGTATAATAAAATCGATAGTAAATTGCATTTTAAATCACTTTTATTTAAAACATTTTCTTATAAAGTCAAAACCAACCAAACAAAAATTTAATTTTATTAAATTAATTTCACTCAAAAAAAATTCAAATAAATTATCTGAATAATAAATTCTATTCTAAATTGCATTTTAAATCACTTTAATTTGAAACATTTTCGTATAAAATAAAAACCAACCAAATAAATATTTAAAATTATTAAATTAAATTTACTAAAAAAAAATCGTTAAAAAAATTTAAATAAATTATTTGTATAATAAAATCGATTGTAAATTGCATTTTAAATCATTTTTATTTGAAACATTTTCTTATAAAGTCAAAACCAACCAAAAAAAAATTTAATTTTATTAAATTAATTTAACTCAAAAATATTCAAATAAATTATCTGAATAATAAAAACGATAGTAAATTGCATTTTAAATAACTTTTATTTAAAACATTTTCTTATAAAGTCAAAACCAACCAAACAAAAATTTAATTTTATTAAATTAATTTCTCTCAAAAAAAAATCAAATAAATTATCTGAATAATAAATTCTATTCTAAATTGCATTTTAAATCACTTTTATTTAAATAAATTATCTGTATAATAGTAAATTGCATTTTAAATCACTTTTATTTAAAACATTTTCTTATAAAATCAAATCTAACCAAATAAGTATTTAATTTTATTAAATTAATTTTACTAAAAATTTTATTAAAAAAATTTAAATAAATTATCTGTATAATAAAATCGATTGTAAATTGCAGAATAAATCACTTTTATTTAAAACATTTTTTTATAAAATCAAAACCAAATAAATATTTAAATTTATTAAATAATTTTACTAAAAAAAAAAAAAATCGTTAAAAAAATTTAAATAAATTATCTGTATAATAAAATCGATAGTAAATTGCATTTTAAATCACTTTTATTTAAAACATTTTCTCATAAAGTCAAAACCAACCAAACAAAAATTTAATTTTATTAAATTAATTTCACTCAAAAAAAAATTCAAATGAATTATCTGAATAAAAAATTCTATTCTAAATTGCATTTTAAATCACTTTTATTTGAAACATTTTCGTATAAAATCAAAACCAACCAAATAAATATTTAAAATTATTAAATTAATTTTACTAAAAAAAATCGGTAAAAAAATTTAAATAAATTATCTGTATAATAAAATCGATTGTAAAGTGCATTTTAAATCCTTTTTATTTGAAACATTTTCTTATAAAGTCTAAACCAACCAAAAAAAAATTTAATTTTATTAAATTAATTTTACTAAAAAAAAAATCGTTAAAAAAATGTAAATAAATTATTTGTATAATAAAATGGATTGTATATTGCATTTTAATCACTTTTATTTAAAACAGTTTTTTATAAAATCAAAACCAACCAAATAAATATTTAAATTTATTAAATTAATTTTCCAAAAAAAAAAATCGTTAAAAGAATTTAAATAAATTATCTGTATAATAGTAAATTGCATTTTAAATCACTTTTATTTAAAACATTTTCTTATAAAGTCAAAACTAACCAAATAAAAATTTAATTTTATTAAATTAATTTTACTCTAAAAAAAATCGTTAAAAAAATTCAAAAAAATTATCTGTATGTATAAAATCGATTGTATATTGCATTCTAAATCACTTTTATTGAAAACATTTTCTTATAAAATCAAAACCAACCAAGTAAATATTTAAATTTATTATATTAATTATACTAAAAAAAAATTGTTAAAAAAATTTAAATAAGATATCTGTATAATAAAATCGATAGTAAATTGTATTTTAAATCACTTTTATTTAAACCATTTTCTTATAAAGTCAAAACTAACCAAATAAAAATTTAATTTTATTAAATTAATTTCACTCAAAAGAAATTCAAATAAAATATCTGTCTAACAAAATCTAAAAAAATTTAAATAAATTATCTGTATAATAAAATCGATTGTAAATTGCAGAATAATTCACTTTTATTTGAAACATTTTCTTATAAAGTCAAAACCAAAAAAAAAAATTTAATTTTATTAAATTAATTTTACTAAAAAAAATCGTTAAAAAAAAGTAAATAAATTATTTGTATAATAAAATGGATTATATATTGCATTTTAAATCCTTTTTATTTAAAACATTTTTATATAAAGTCAAAACCAACCAAACAAAAATTTAATTTTATTAAAGTAGTTTTACTAAAAAAAAAATTGTTAAAAAAATTTAAATAAATTATCTGTATAATAAAATCGATAGTAAATTGCATTTTAAATCACTTTTATTTAAAGCATTTTCTTATAAAATCAAAACCAACCAAATAAATATTTAAATTTATTAAATTAATTTTACTAAAAAAGAATCGTTAAAATAATTTAAATAAATTATCTATATAATAAAATCGATTGTAAATTGCATTTTAAATAACTTTTATTTAAAACATTTTCTTATAAAATCAAAACTAACCAAATATATATTTATTTTTATTAATTTAATTCTACTAAAAAAAATCGTTTAAAAAATTTAAATATCTGTATAATAAAATCGATTGTAAATTGCAGAATAAATCACTTTTATTTGAAACCTTTTTCTTATAAAGTCAAAACCAAACAAATAAAAATTTAATTCTATTAAATTAATTTTACTAAAAAAAAAAAATCGTTAAAAAAATTTAAATAAATTATTTGTATAATGAAATCGATTGTAAATTGCATTTTAACACATTTTTATTTGAAACATTTTCTTATAAAGTTAAAACCAACCAAGTAAAAATTTATTTTTATTAAATTAATTTTACAGAAAATAATCATTTTCTTATAAAGTTAATGCCAACCAAGTAAAAATATATTTTTATTAAATTAATTTTACAAAAAGTAATCGTTGAAAAAAATTAAATAAATTATCTGTATAATAAAATCGATTGTAAATTGCATTTTAAATCACTTTTATTCAAAACATTTTCTTATAAAGTCAAAACCAACCAAATAAAAATTTTATTTTATTAAATTAATTTTACAAAAAAAAACCGTTAAAAAAATTTAAATAAATTATTTGTATAATAAAATCGATTGTAAATTGCATTATAAATCATTTTTATTTAAAACATTTTCTTATAAAGTCAAAACCAACCATGTAAAAATTTATTTTTATTAAATTAATTTTACAGAAAAAAATCGTTAAAAAAATTTAAACAAATTATTTGTATAATAAAATCGATTGTAAATTGCATTTTAAATCATTTTTATTTGAATTATTTTCTTATAAAGTCAAAACCAACCAAAAAAAAATTAAATTTTATTAAATTAATTTTACTAAAAAAAAATTGTTAAATAAATGTAAATAAATTAATTGTATAATAAAATGGATTGTATATTGCATTTTAAATCACTTTTATTTAAAACATTTTTTTTATAAAATCAAAACCAACCAAATAAATATTTAAATTTATTAAATTAATTATACTAAAAAAAAATCGTTAAAAAAATTTAAATAAATTATCTGTATAATAAAATCGATAGTAAATTGCATTTTAATTCATTTTTATTTAAAACATTTTCTTATAAAGTCAAAACTAACCAATATCGGAGTCGGACCCCGAAAATCGTAATCAGGGGTTCATTTTACGTCAGGTAATGCAAAAAAACCGACCTTTTTTTTTCCAAAAATTGAAAAAATCCTAGTCCAAAAAGAAGAAAGACCCCCCCCCCCCCCCCCTTTGGTATGTTTTGACTCTTTCGATCGCCGAAAGAGAACCCCTTGAAGCACGGACTTCCGCTTTTTCCGACAATCTACTGGGGTCAGTGCCTTCACACAAAAAAATCTGGGTCCTCATTGGCCAGCTATATCGGAGTCGGACCCTCAAAATCCCCCAGGGTCGGTTTTTTTGCATTACCTGACGTAAAATGAACCCCTGATTACGGTTTTGGGGGTCCGACTCCGATATTCCTAGCACCCTGGCGGCAATTTTAAAATAACCGCCAAAAACACGTTTTTTTTGCGTTTCAAATGGCAAAAAAGGCACTAAACGGTGAAGGGCAGGGACGCAATTGCTCCTGAGGGTAGTCAACAGACCCATCTAAATTCCTGCCAAACCGGAAGTCCGTAGGTCAAAGGGTTTTCCTTCGGCGATCGACGAAAGTTTCGGTTTTAATGCGAATACGTACATAAGCTCACGTCGCCGCACTAAAACTCGCAAACGTGGACCAATGTTGGTAATTTTTTGGTTACTGGGGTAATTTGGACCCCTGATTACGATTCCGGAATCGCCGTTTCGATATTCTTAACCGTTCATCTTCTAGTTCATAGCTGTTTTTCGGTGTATTTCTATTACGAAAACGTGTGAAACAAATATAGTTTTAAGAGGCCGAGGAGGACGCAATTGCTCCTGTGGCAAGCCAACAGACCCCGGCAGATGCCCTCGCAAACCGGAAGTCCGTAGGTCAAAGGGTTTATCTTCGGCAATCGATTGCATCGCTTAGTACGTACGTAAGCTCGTGTTTTATCACAGTAAAATCTACAAATGTGGATGAAAGTTTGTAATTTTTTGTTTTCTGGGGTAATTTGGAGCCCTGATTACGATTTTGATATCGTCGTTTCGATGTTCCCAACATATCCCCTATTTATGCAAAAATGGCTATTTTTGGTCAGTTTGAAAGTTCTAAATGCGTGAAACTAACATACTTCTAGCCGGCCGATGAGGACCCAGATTTTTTTTTGTGAAGGCACTGACCCCAGTATGTTGTCGGAGAAAGCGGAAGTCCGTGCTTCAAGGGGTTCTCCTTCGGCGATCGAAAGAGTCAAAACATACCAAAGGAGGGGGGGGGGGGTCTTTCTTCTTTTTGGACTAGGATTTTTTCAATTTTTGGAAAAAAAAGTCGGTTTTTTTGCATTACCTGTTGTAAAATGAACCCCTGATTTTGATTTTGGGGGTCCGACTCCGATATTTGTAGCACCCTGGCGGCAATTTTAAAATAACCGTCAAAAACACGTTTTTTTTGCGTTTCAAATGGCAAAAAAGGCACTAAACGGTGAAGGGCAGGGACGCAATTGCTCCTGAGGGTAGTCAACAGACCCATCTAAATTCCTGCTAAACCGAAAGTCCGTAGGTCAAAGGGTTTTCCTTCGGCGATCGACGAAAGTTTCGGTTTTATTGCGAATACGTACATAAGCTCACGTCGCCGCACTAAAACTTGCAAACGTGGACCAATGTTGGTAATTTTTTGGTTACTGGAGTAATTTGGACCCCTGATTACGATTCCGGAATCGCCGTTTCGATATTCTTAACCGTTCACCTTCTAGTTCTTAGCTGTTTTTCGGTGTATTTCTATTACAAAAACGTGTAAAACAAATATAGTTTTAAGAGGCCGAGGAGGACGCAATTGCTTCTGTGGCAAGACAACAGACCCCGGCAGATGCTCTCGCAAACCGGAAGTCCGTAGATCAAAGGGTTTACCTTCGGCGATCGATTGTATCGCTTAGTACGTACGTAAGCTCGTGTTTTATCACAGTAAAATCTACAAATGTGGATGAAAGTTTGTAATTTTTTGTTTTCTGGGGTAATTTGGAGCCCTGATTACGATTTTGATATCGTCGTTTTGATGTTCTCAACATATCCCCTTCTTATACAAAAATGGCTATTTTTGGTCAATTTGAAAGTTCTAAATGCGTGAAACTAACATACTTCTAGCCGGCCGATGAGGACCCAGATTTTTTTGTGTGAAAGCACTGACCCCAGTAGGTTGTCGGAGTAAGCGGAAATCCGTGCTTCAAGGGGTTCTCTTTCGGCGATCGAAAGAGTCAAAACATACCAAAGGGGGGGGTCTTTCTTCTTTTTGGACTAGAATTTTTTTTATTTTTGGAAAAAAAGGTCGGTTTTTTTGCATTACCTGACGTAAAATGAACCCCTGATTTTGATTTTGGGGGTCCGACTCCGATATTTGTAGCACCCTGGCGGCAATATTAAAATAACCGCCAAAAACACGTTTTTTTTGCGTTTCAAATGGCAAAAAAGGCACTAAACGGTGAAGGGCAGGGAAGCAATTGCTCCTGAGGGTAGTCAACAGACCCATCTAAATTCCTGCCAAACCGGAAGTCCGTAGGTCAAAGGGTTTTCCTTCGGCGATCGACGAAAGTTTCGGTTTTATTGCGAATACGTACATAAGCTCACGTCGCCGCACTAAAACTTGCAAACGTGGACCAATGTTGGTAATTTTTTGGTTACTAGGGTAATTTGGACCCCTGATTACGATTCCGGAATCGCCGTTTCGATATTATTAACCGTTCACCTTCTAGTTCACAGCTGTTTTTCGGTGTATTTCTATTACAAAAACGTGTAAAACAAATATAGTTTTAAGAGGCCGAGGAGGACGCAATTGCTCCTGTGGCAAGCCAACAGACCCCGGCAGATGCTCTTGCAAACCGGAAGTCCGTAGGTCAAAGAGTTTACCTTCGGCGATCGATTGTATCGCTTAGTACGTACGTAAGCTCGTGTTTTATCACAGTAAAATCTACAAATGTGGATGAATGTTTGTAATTTTTTGTTTTCTGGGGTAATTTGGAGCCCTGATTACGATTTTGATATTGTCGTTAGTAGAGGAACTAAGCTGGTTCGAAGCCAATTTCTTATGGGCATTTACATGGGGTCCAAAATCGCCCGTTTGACTCCATCTTGGATTTCTGACATCCGGTTGGGCACGGCCATCTGGGCGTGTCAAAGGAAGTGGGCGCTGGGTTGACCTTGGGATTTGGGGATCCGGTCGGGGCCGGCCATCTGGGCATGTGAAAGTGGGCGCCGCCTGTGGCGCCCTTCTGTGTGCAAAGTGTGCAGTACCTCCATAAGAGTGTGTGAGTGCGAGGGGTGTGCGAAAACTCGGAAAGAGTGGGATGGAGAATGAGTGCACGTCAGCGCCGCCGTGGCAGAAAAAGTAAGTTGGGATGGATGACGTAATTGAAATTTTGCTTGTCGAGACATGTCAATTTTTTTTAATTATGGTGAGTCATCGATGAAAGATAAGAGTTGTGTACCGGAAGTAGCAAGTGCGATAAGGATTAATGTACCGGAAGTGCATCCGGTGAGATAATGGGTGTGTGCTTAATTAGAAAGATAAGGATTAATGTACCGGAAGTGCATCCTGTTGAAAAGTGTTGTGTATCGGAAGTGGATTTTGTAAAAATCGAGCGTGTTGAGACTTGTCTAAAATGCTAATTGAGGTGTGGGAAAATATTATTGGGATGACGTCATGCAGACAAGGACGTAAGTAGTTTATTGAAATTGAGCGTGTTGAGACTTGTCGAAAAATGCTAATTGGGGTGAAGTAATTAGAAGATAAGGATTTAGGAGTATTTGATTGGAGGAAACAAGTTACGTGACGTTTTGCAATTTATAATTTAGTATAAAAACAAGGATCAGAGGGTTCAAAATCAGTCTAGTACAACCCTCGAGAGTACATTACTACTTTATCATCATGGCTACAATTTCAAACGTTGCTGACGGTATGGTCCGAATAATGGAACAATTTATGGCGCAAAAAGAGACTGATATGGGTGTGATAGAAGAATGGATCAAGCACTGCTCTAAACAAATTCGTATTTTAAATACGGCGTTAAAGGCGGAGACGTCTATGGGAGTACAGCAAAAGATATTGTCGACAATCAGTAAAATGAAGACATACCGGACTTTGTTGAGAGTACCTGCAAGAGCCGGAGGCAGCATTTCAATTCGCAGTAGGACTCACGCTAATTGGGCAAGTGAGGCGGTAAAGTGGGAAGATTCGAAATCTGCGTTTGACGGAAGAATTAGAACAGGAGTTTTAACCAATATAAAACACAGGGAGCCAACAACATATTTTAAAGATTGTGAAATTTTGTTTGTAAGAAGGATAAGACTAGCGTTGAAGAAGGAGCCGTTTTATAAAATAAATACAGTATTTTGTGGTAAATTTGTGAAAACCAGTTAAGACGGAATCGTGGAAGATTTCAAGTACATAAACACAAAAAATGCGGTGGTTGATCGAGACTGTGAATTAAATGAGTGGTTTGTAGAGAATATATCTGACGTGCTGTTGCGCAAGTTGGAAGAATTTCAAGAACGAGACAGCGGGTGGGCATTGTCAGCGATTATTAATTTGAGTATCAATATTAATAAATTTAATCCGCTGAGAGGTTCATAATACTTGGATTTACCACAGAGGAAATCATCTTGTCAACACAGAAAAATGATCGATATAGTCTAATTTATATATTTATTTTATTATTTTTATCAATATATCGAAAAATGTATGTATACGGTTCAATTATTTTTACCTACCTCCTTTTCAATATATAGGTTCTGTAAAAGGAAGGGAAAAGAAGCATATAAATATGTATTAAAAAATATTTATCAAAGAATATATGGTATTAATACAACAGCATTTTCAAAAGCGCATCATCACCTGAGTCACCCAAGCGCGTTCAGCCTAAGCCTCCTTATCAGTTCTTATCAGCTGTATAATCATTTGTAACGGAGATTCTCCAGGAGTGCGACTGCATGAAAGAGTGAGATGCAAAATATGAATGAAATTTGCTGACTCAAGGTATGAAACGAATCGAGAGGACGCGTCTGTGCAAGAAAATATTGGAATGTGCAAAATTACACACTATCGGTGTTCTTATCTATTACATGCGTTTACAAGATATACATTAAAACATAGGGGGTTATTCTGGCATGCATTGCATATCGCTTATCGCAATTAATGACGCCATCATTAATTAAAAAAAATCTGCCGGTGATCTCTTTTTGTACAATAGGATCATCTAGTAATATAAACTCAACACCAAGCTTCATTTTATTTGTATTTTTTAATGTCAATATGTATTATTAATTACAAATTTATGGTTTAAATGTCACACTTCCCCTCTAAAATCTATGACGTAGTGCAAGATTGCAATGAGGGCCAGAATAGGGGTCATGGTGTATTACATCTTTAACAGAACACGCCGACCCGACTAAAATGACAAAGAACGGTCCATTTATTTTGATGCATGAATTGCACTCATGCTAGGGTTTATATGCATGATAAAAGCGTTACGTGAAGTAACAGGGGCCGGATATAAACCAACCCACCCAAACAGACAAAATTATGCGAGTCTTAGAGTCAAATGGATCGACAAAGCATCGGCTTTTACAACAAGAATGAGAACGGGGGTTATTGTCTACTTAACTCATAAAGATCCTAATGCGTTCTTGGCTGACGCCAAAAATCTATTCCAAAGGCGAACAAAAAATATGCTTAAAAAAAGCAAGCTTTGAAAGTGAACGCATCTTTCTGTGGAAAATTTATAGTGGTAAAAGGGGATGAAGAAATAATTGAGTTTGAATACTTAAAAACTAAAAATAGTCCAATTTATCGAGATACTGAGATTGCAGCCTACTTCCAGGAGAACATTCAAACTTAACATACATTACGCTTCCAATGACAATTAAACAAATTCCTCGATTTGAGAAGCAGAACAATCTCTCAATCAACGTAGATATTTTGATAATCTCAAAATGAAAAAAGTTTAGCGTAGTGCTAACCTATCTTACAAAAGCCAAACAAGCAAAGCATGTAAACCTCTTCATAATTCAAGATAGATACGATATTGAAGATAGCCAAACAGACGATGGATGCAAAACTCGTTATCACTACGTCTGGATAAAAAAATTGTTAAGACTGGTGTCAAATCAATTGGACAAACACAAATACAAAAAGTACTTTTGTGATCGGTGTCTTCATTATTTCCACAATAAAGAGAAGTTAGAAAAACATTTAAAAGACTGCGAACAGATTAATGAATATAAGGTGACTTTTAAAAAGGAAGAAAAAATTAAATTTTAAAATTTTGGGAACAAAGAAAGCGGACGTCTTTATAGTATACGCAAATTTTGAAACCATATTAAATCCAATTAACATTAAAATGAGAGACAAGAGGACCAAGTACCAGCTGCACGAAGCACATAGCGTGCGCTATTATTTTAAATGTACCTATGACGACACCCTATCCTTCTACCGTAGTTATAGAGGATCCAATTGCGCCGAATGGTTTGCAGAACAATTGAAGCAGCTAGCCGAAGATGTGGAAACGGTGAAAAAATATGTCGTTCATTATCGTAATTTAAAACAGTATGTGTCGGAGGACAATTCAGTTTGCGTGGGAGCTACAGCTGGTATGATATTTTGAACAAGGTTACGTTAGAATACAACAATCAACGTCACCGTACGATAGGAATGCGACCAGCTGATGTACTTCCAGGCGGCGATAAGGAAGAGATGTTATTAAAAACTGTCTACTCGCACATTAAAATTGCAGGAAAAGGGAATTTCCGAGTGGGCGATATGGTGCGATTGAGTAAACAAAAAGCTTTATTTGCAAAAGGATACACACCAAATTGGACAACTGAATTATTTAAAATTGTTAAAATTAAAATTACCAACCCGGTGACGTATTTATTGGAAGATGAAAGAGGAGATCCTATACAAGGAGCCTTTTACGCCGAGGAATTGCAGGAAACATCAAATCCTAAGATATATTTAGTGGAAAAAATATTGCAAAAGAAGGGAAATCAAGTATTCGTAAAATGGCTTGGCATGGATAAATCGCATAATAATTGGATTAATAAACAAAATGTATTATAATTGCATAAATAATAATAATTTTATAATTATACTTTAGTTTTAATAAGACCTCTATACAATGATGATCTTCACACTCCTTATATCATTTATTATATTAACTTCAACTGACTCATCGTTCGATGGTAATAAGTATCTAGAATTCTATGGATATTTAAATGCTAGTGACACATCGCTGACCGATTCCAGAGATGCTATAATATTGTTTCAAGAAACTTATGGTCTACCCGCAGATGGAACATTCAATAATGCTACGTTAAATTTAATGCAAACTCCAAGATGTGGAAATCCAGATCATTTGGAAAATTATGTAATTCATTCCGAAAAATGGCCAAACAAAACTTTAAAATGGCATTTTTATAAAGGGAATTATTTAATGAAAAAATCAGCCAAAGAGGCTTTTGATTTATGGTCAAGATATACTAATCTAAATTTCATTCATGATCCTTTAAAGTATGATATTTTAATTTCATTTCAAAGAATAGCACATACATGGATAAAGCGTAACTACACTTGCAATTCCTTTGACGGTCCTGGGAATACTTTGGGGCATGCCTATCTACCTCACGACAATGGAAGTTTGACAGAAATTTATCTTGATGCAGATGAAGATTGGTGGACTTTGACAAAACCACCTCCCAATAACAAAATAAGTATTTTTTCTGTATTACTTCATGAAATCGGACACGTCTTAGGAATTCGGCACTCAAGCGATCAACATTCATTGATGTATGCATACTACTACGCTTATCCAAATTTAACTGAAGATGACATCAATGCAATTCAAGAATTGTATGGTGTAAAGGTTACGTCGACGACAACAACGATGGAGACGGAGGCGACGACGTCGACGACGACAAAGCCTACAACTATTCCTGCGATAAATTCCACAATAGAGTCTACAACTGTGGCAAATATAACTGTAAATTCTAGAACGGTTGACCCACCTGTTATTTACCCCGATTTGTGTAAAGTATCAAAGGACATCGATGCATTTCTAATAGTCCTCGGAAAAATATACATATTTTATAACGAGTGGGTTTGGGTGAAAGGATTAAATATAAATTCATACGGAAAACCGCAGTTAATATATATATACATGTTTTTGATTTCCCATCGTTAAAATTTCATAATTCAATTGTACAATCAAATTTACATGTTGGCGGGGTTGTGACTGCAGCTGTAAATACGTACAGTGGGCAAACATATGTGTTCTACAATAATAGCGTTTACGTTGAAGTGGATGAATGCAGTTATTATCAAAAAATAAATATGCTTGGATATACACAAGATTTCATAGGATTGCCCAGGGACATTAATGGTGCATTCCGATACACAAATGGACTGCTATATTTCTTCAGTGAAAATATGTATTATGAATATAACGAATTTACATCTTCGATGGTGAGAGCAAATCAGAAAGATTTATCGTTATTTTCGATTAATTGTCCAACGCTTGAGATTCTACAACAACTCAAATCACTTCTGATAAAGCTAACAAATTTGGACTTACCTTTATGATGTAATTCAATAACCTGTAAAATGCATGTAAGAAATAATGAAATAAAATGCTGTTTATTATAATATTGTTTTTTATTTAGTTTTTGTAAACATACCTTATATATAATTTATAAAGCACATAAGAAAATATAATAACATTGGTAAGCATCAGTATAATTTCTAAAATCAAATCTGACATTTATGTTCCTGGATAAGAATCGAACAACCCAAAATATATCTCGAGCATTAATAATCGAGGACGCCGCTTTTGTTGTAGAATCGCTTTCAAATTTTTTTACATTTTTAATTATAATATTTATTTTGTTGCTTATATTAACAGCTTATGTAATATATAAATTGTGGATTAAATATTATAAAAAGTAATTATATGGTATTATTTAATCTAGGCAACCAACATCGCATGCATGCTATAATAGCGTGCCCGTTGGTCTAGTTGGCTACGCAACGCCTTTAAACCAACGATTATCTGAGGGGTTTGAACTAGGGTATAGAAATGGCTCATCAACAGCATTTTATCAGCTCGAAGAATAATACTATATATTATTTAATAAATAAAAAAAATTAAAAAATTACTCTAAATAATATTAATATGATAATAAAAGATATTTGATTCCGGGAAGCCCCGAGACTCAGCCTTGGGCAGGACATTATACAATAATGAAAAGTTAAAGTGGGGATAAGAAAAAATGGGGATAAGAAGAAATGGTTCAGTAGAGAAAGATGAGACGTACCGTTAACATTGCAGAAGAATCAAGAAATAACGTACATCAATTTAAATATAAGAAGAAAAACAGAACGCAGAGTTGTTTGAAAAAGTTGCATCAAAAATACAGCATCAAACTCAAAGAAAAGAACAAGGCTATCGCTGATGCAAAAAAAGAGTTGGAACATTACAAGTCGGTGATAGAGCTCTGCAGTCTTTTTACAAAAATAAAAATATAAAATAGAAGCAACAACGTTTATTTATTTCTAAGACAATAAAATCGAGATACTGCAACGTATCCGGCTAGACCAAGGACGTCACCGATACGCTGCACTAGAAAAACATGGATCTAAAAAACGACACCAGCCCGAGAACGTTTCAAATAAAACTCTTATTTCCGAAGTGGCGTTGAATTTAATGTTCCTGGACAAGAACCGAAAAAACTAGATACATCTCAAGCATTAATACTTGAAGACGCGGATTTTGTTTTAGAATTGCATTCTAACTTTTATATGTCTAATTATTATATTTATTTTGTTGACTATATCAACAAGTTATGTAATGTAATCTATAAAATGTGACTTCAATATTATAAAAAATAATTAAAAATTATTGTTTTATTTTATTTCCAGAAAAATACATTAAAACCTTATATGTAAACAATTATAATTGGAGCGAAGAACTCTAGTAGCAAATCTGCTATGTACACATGTAACACGTAATTGGCCGTATTCTGTATATTTTAACAACGATTTCAGAAAATATATTGTTAATGAACGAGTATTTATATTTCCGTTTTAATCAGATGAATTATGATTTTGAAGTAACGAAAATACCTTATTAATTTTAAAAATAAATTATTTCTATAATTTTGGGTTTGTAGCATCTACTTGAAAAAACCTCAATATGGGAAAATAAAAGTAACACATATTTTTATCTTAATAGCCGCATGTTTATTATATATGAATATATTACATTATAGCAAATTATATAATGTCCGATGCATTTATCCAGCTGTTGTAAATGGCGTCCTTATGTAAAACTTTTTGAATTCCTTGCTCATAAAATGCGCCTTTAATGGGAAACCCTTGCATATCGTGTAAAAAATATACCGCAGGCGTGCTAATTTTTACGCTAACTATTTTAAAGTGTTCGGTGGACCAGTTTGGCGTTTAACCCTTTTTTAAAATCATTTTTTGTTTGCTAATACGAACAATATCGCCTACTCAAAATTTAATTTTACCAGCTGTTTTTATATGGGAATACACCGTTTGCAGGAGATGTTTCTCGTTATCGCTTCCTTTCTCGATATCACAAGGTCGCATTCCTGTCGTACTATGCTTTTGCTCATTATAATCATTTGTAACGACCGATAATGAATCCTACCATATGTATTTTCCCCGCACGCTAAACAAACGATACAATTTATCTTTTAATGTTCTAATTACTCGTTCAACCATTGAAGCCTACATCGTGCTAAAAGTCGAGTAAAGATTGATGTTATGTTTATCCATTACGCCTTTGAAATGAGTATTGTAAAACTCAGTACCGTTATCTGTCTGTAAATTTTTGGGTATTTGATCGTTTTGAGACAATATTTTAATGAAAGCCTGCGCAACTTCAAGGCTGGTTTTAAATTTTAATCGCACGCTCCACAGATATTTAGAGAAACAATCAATCACTACTAAAATATATTTATATCCCTTATTGTCTCGAGAAAACAAGGTAAATTCGGCCAAGTCGGCTTGTCATAAATCATCAATCCATCATTTGAGCTATCGAATGAGCAGTCAGCGATGGCCTGCCAGCCAGCCAGCCAGCCTGCCAGCCTGCCAGCCTGTCAGCCTGCCAGCCAGCCTGCCATCCTGCCAGCCTGCCAGCCTGCCAGCCTGCCAACCTGCCAGCCTGCCAGCCTGCCAGCCTGCCAGCCTGCCAGCCTGCCAGCCTGCCAGCCTGCCAGCCTGCCAGCCTGCCAGCCTGCCAGCCTGCCAGCCTGCCAGCCTGCCAGCCTGCCAGCCTGCCAGCCTGCCAGCCTGCCAGCCTGCCAGCCTGCCAGCCTGCCAGCCTGCCAGCCTGCCAGCCTGCCAGCCTGCCAGCCTGCCAGCCTGCCAGCCTGCCAGCCTGCCAGCCTGCCAGCCTGCCAGCCTGCCAGCCTGCCAGCCTGCCAGCCTGCCAGCCTGCCAGCCTGCCAGCCTGCCAGCCTGCCAGCCTGCCAGCCTGCCAGCCTGCCAGCCTGCCAGCCTGCCAGCCTGCCAGCCTGCCAGCCTGCCAGCCTGCCAGCCTGCCAGCCTGCCAGCCTGCCTGCCAGCCAGCCAGCCAGCCTGCTAGCCTGCCAGCCTGCCAGCCTGCCAGCCTGCCTGCCAGCCTGCCTGCCAGCCTGCCTGCCAGCCTGCCTGCCTGCCAGCCAGCCTGCCAGCCAGCCAGGGATATAAATATGTAATCAATCTCTGGCTGGCTGGCCCTGATTACGATTTTGATATTGTCGTTTTGATGTTTCCAACATATCCCCTTCTTATGCAAATATGGCAATTTTTGGTCAATTTGAAAGTTCTAAATGCGTGAAACTAACATACTTCTAGCCGGCCGATGAGGACCCAGATTTTTTTGTGTGAAGGCACTGACCCCAGTAGGTTGTCGGAGAATGCGGAAGTCCGTGCTTCAAGGGGTTCTCCTTCGGCGATCAAAAGAGTCAAAACATACCAAAGGAGGGGGGGGGGGGTACAGTAAAATCTACAAATGTGGATGAAAGTTTGTTAATGTGTATTTTAGTTATTTCTCCAATAAATAATGTGTATTTTAGTTATTTCTCTATTAAATAATGTGTATTTTAGTTATTTCTCCAATAAATAATGTGTAGTTTAGTTATTTCTCTATTTAATAATGTGTTTCTTTGTTATTTCTCTATTAAATAATGTGTACTTTAGTTATTTCTCTGATAAATAATGTGTATTTTAGTTATTTCTTAATTAAATAAAGTGTTTTTTTAGTATTTTTTTTTTAAATAATGTGTATTTTAGTTATTTCTCTATTAAATAATGTGTATTTTAGATATTTCTCTATTAAATAATGTGTATTTCAGTTATTTCTTGATTAAATAATGTGTATTTTAGTTATTTCTCCAATAAATAATGTGTATTTTAGATATTTCTCCAATAAATAATGTGTATTTAAGTTATTTCTCTATTAAATAATGTGTTTTTTGTTATTTCTCTATTAAAGAATGTGTATTTTAGTTATTTCTCCAATAAATAATGTGTATTTTAGTTAATTCTTTATTAAATAATGTGTTTTTTTGTTATTTCTCTATTAAATAATGTGTATTTTAGTTATTTCTCTATTAAATAATGTGTATTTTTGTTATTTCTCTAATAAATATTACGTATTTCAGTTATTTTTCTATTAAATAATGTGTTTTTTTGTTATTTTTCTATTAAATAATTTGTATTTTAGTTATTTCTCTATTAAATAATGTGTTTTTTTGTTATTTCTCTATTAAATAATGTGTATTTAGTTATTTCTTCATTAAATAATGTGTATTTTAGTTATTTCTCCAATAAATAATGTGTGTTTTAGTTAATTTTTTATTAAATAATGTGTTTTTTTGTTATTTCTCTATTAAATAAAGTGTTTTTTAGTTATTCTCTATTAAATAATGTGCATTTTAGTTATTTCTCTATTAAATAATGTGTATTTTAGTTATTTCTACAATAAATAATGTGTATTTTAGTTATTTTTCTATTAAGTAATGTGTTTTTTGTTATTTTTCTGATAAATAATGTGTATTTTAGTTATTTCTCTAATAAATAATGTCTATTTTAGTTATTTCTTTATTAAATAATGTGTAGTTTAGTTATTTCTCTATTAAATAATGTGTATTTTAGTTATTTTTCTATTAAATAATGTGTATTAAGTTATGTCTCTATTAAATAATGTGTTTTTTTTTATTTTTCTATTAAATAATGTGTATTTTAGTTATTTCTCTATTAAATATTTGGTTTTTTTGTTATTTCTCTTTTAAATAATGTGACTTTTAGTTATTTCTTTTTAAAATAATGTGTATTTTAGTTATTTCTCCAATAAATAATGTGTAGTTTACGTATTTCTCTATTTATTAAAGTGTATTTTAGAAATTTCTCTTATAATTAATGTGTCTTTTAGTTATTTCTCTATTAAATAATTTGTTTGTTTGTTATTTCTTTATTAAATAATGTGTATTTTAGTTAATCCTCTATTAAATAATGTGTATTTTAGTTATTTCTCTAATAAATAATGTGTATTTTAGTTATTTCTTTATTAAATAATGTGTATTTTAGTTATTTCTCCAATAAATAATGTGTATTTTAGTTATTTCCCTATTAAATAATGTGTTTCTTTGTTATTTCTTTATTAAATAATGTGTATTTTAGTTATTTCTCTATTAAAAAATGTGTATTTTAGTTATTTCTCAATTAAATAAAGTGTTTCTTTTAGTATTTCTCTATTAAAAAATGTGTATTTCAGTTATTTCTCTATTTAATAATGTGTATTTTAGTCATTTCTCCAATAAATAAAATGTATTTTAGATATTTCTCTATAGAATAATGTGTTTTTTTGTTATTATTCTATTAAATAATGTGTATTTTATTTATTTTTCTATTAAATAGTGTGTTTTTTTGTTATTTCTCTATTAAATAATGTTTGTTTTAGTTATTTCTCTATTAAATAATGTGTATTTTAGTTATTTCTTTATTAAATAATGTGTATTTTAGTTATTTCTCCAATAAATAAAGAGTATTTTAGTTATTTCTCTATTGAATAGTGTGTTTTTTTGTTATTTCTTTTTTAAATAATGTGTATTTTAGTTATTTCTCCAATAAATAATGTGTATTTTAGTTAATTCTCTATTTAATAATGTGTTTTTTTGTTGATTCTTTATTAATTATTGTGTATTTTAGTTATTTCTCTATTATATAATGTGTATTTTCGTTATTTCTCTAATAAATAATATGTATTTTAGTTATATCTCTATTAAATAACGTGTTTTTTTGTTATCTTTTTATTAAATAATGTGTATTTTAGTTATTTCTCTATTAAATAATGTGTATTTTAGTTTTTTCTTCAATAAATAATGTGTAGTTTAGTTATTTCTCTATTAAATAATGTGTATTTTAGTTATTTCTCTATTAAATAATGTGTTTTTTTGTTATTTCTTTATTAAATAATGTGTAATATAGTTATTTCTCAATTAAATAATGTGTTTTTTGTTATTTTTTTATTAAATAATGTGTATTTTAGTTATTTCTCTATTAAATAATGTGTTTTTTGTTATTTTTCTATTAAATAATGTGTATTTTAGTTATTTCTCTATTAAATAATGTGTATTTTAGTTATTTCTCTATTAAAAAATGTGTTTTTTTGTTATTTCTCTATTAAATAATGTGTATTTTAGTTATGTCTTTATTAAATAATGTGTATTTCAGTTATTTCTTTATTAAATAATGTTTATTTTAGTTAATTCTCTATTAAATAATGTGTTTTTTTTGTTATTTCTCTATTAAATAATGTGTATTTAAGTAATTTCTCTATTAAATAATGTGTTTTTTTTGTTATTTCTCTATTAAATAATGTGTATTTTAGTTATTTCTTTATTAAATAATGTGTTTTTCAGTTATTTCTCTATTAAATTATGTGTTTTTTTGTCATTTCTCTATTAAATAAAGTGTTTTTTTGTTATTTCTCAATTAATTAATGTGTATATTAGTTATTTCTCAATTAAATAATGTGTATATTAGTTATTTCTCTAATAAATAATGAGTATTTTAGTTATTTCTCTATTAAAAAATGTGTTTTTTTTGTTATTTTTTTATTATTTAATTTGTATTTTAGCTATTTCTCTATTAAAAAATGTGTATTTTAGTTATTTCTTTATTTAATAATGTGTATTTTAGTTATTTCTCTAATAAATAATGTTTATTTTAGTTATGTCTCTATTAAATAATGTGTTTTTTTGTTATTTCTCTTTTAAATAATGTGAATTTTAGTTATTTCTCTATTAAATAATGTGTTTTTTTGTTATTTTTCTTTTAAATAAAGTGTATTTTAGTTATTTCTTTAATAAATAATGTGTATTTTAGTGATTTCTCTATTAAATAATGTGTTTTTTTTGTTATTTCTTTATTAAATAATGTGTATTTTAGTTATTTCTCTATTAAATAATGTGTATTTTAGTTATTTTTCTATTAAATAATGTGTTTTTTAGTTATTTCTCTTTTAAATAATGTGTTTTTTTTGTCATTTTTTTATTAAATATAGTGTTTTTTAGTTATTTCTCTATTAAATAATGTGTTTTTTTGTTTTTTTGTTTTTCTGTTATTTTTTTATTAAATAATTTGTATTTTAGCTATTTCTCTATTAAATAATGTGTATTTTAGTTATTTTTTTATAAAATAATGTGTAGTTTAGTTATTTCTCTAATAAATAATAAGTTTTTTTGTTATTTCTTTATTAAATTATGTGTATTTTAGTTATTTCTCTATTAAATAATGTGTATTTTAGATATGTCTCTATTAAATAATGTGTTTTTTTGTAATTTCTCTACTAAATAATGTGAATTTTAGTTATTTCTTTATTAAATAATGTTTCTTTTTGTTATTTCTCTTTTAAATAATGTGTATTTTAGTTATTTCTCTAATAAATAATGTGTATTTTAGTGATTTCTCTATTAAATAATGTGCTTTTTTGTTATTTCTTTATTAAATAATGTGTATTTTAGTTTTTTCTCTATTAAATAATGTGTATTTTAGTTATTTTTCCAATAAATAATGTGTATTTTAGTTATGTCTTTATTAAATAATGTTTTTTTTGTTATTTCTCTATTAAATAATGTGTAATTTAGTTATTTCTCCAATAAATAATGTGTATTTTAGTAATTTCTCTATTAAAAAATGTGTTTTTTTGTTATTTCTCTATTAAATAATGTGTATTTTAGTTATTTCTCTATTAAATAATGTGTTTTTTTGTTATTTCTCTATTAGATAATGTGTTTTTTTTTAATTTTTTTATTAAATAATGTGTATTTTAGTTATTTCTCTATTAAATAATGTGTATTTTATATATTTCTTCATTAAATAATGTTTATTTTAGTTATTTCTCTATTAAATAATGTGTTTTTTTGTTATTTCTCTATTAAATAATGTGTATTTAAGTTTTTTCTCTATTAAATAATGTGTTTTTTTTTGTTATTTCTCTATTAAATAATGTGTATTTTAGTTATTTCTCTATTAAATAATGTGTTTTTCAGTTATTTCTCTATTAAATAATGTGTTTTTTTGTCATTTCTCTATTAAATAATGTGTTTTTTTGTTATTTCTCAATTAAATAATGTGTATATTAGTTATTTCTCAATTAAATAATGTGTATATTAGTTATTTCTCTAATAAATATTGAGTATTTCAGTTATTTCTCTATTAAATAATGTGTTTTTTTTGTTATTTTTTATTAAATAATTTGTATTTTAGCTATTTCTCTATTAAAAAATGTGTATTTTAGTTATTTCTTTATTAAATAATGTGTGTTTTAGTTATTTCTCTAATAAATAATGTGTATTTTAGTTATGTCTCTATTAAATAATGTGTTTTTTTGTTATTTCTCTATTAAATAATGTGAATATTAGTTATTTCTCTATTAAATAATGTGTTTTTTTGTTATTTCTCTTTTAAATAATGTGTATTTTAGTTATTTCTCTAATAAATAATGTGTATTTTAGTGATTTCTCTATTAAATAATGTGCTTTTTTTGTTATTTCTCAAATAAATAATGTGTATTTTAGTTATTTTTCTATTAAATAATGTGTATTTTAATTATTTTTCCAATAAATAATGTGTATATTAGTTATTTCTTTATTAAATAATGTTTTTTTTGTTATTTCTCTTTTAAATAATGTGTAATTTAGTTATTTCTCTAATAAATAATGTGTATTTTAGTTATTTCTCTATTAAATAATGTTAATCTTGAAAAACGAAATAACCGTTAAGCTTGTGCATACGCGTCTTACAAAGACGAAAACAAGTAACTTAGAAAATAAAAGTAACTTGCACATTACAGTTAGTACTACTAATACTGCAACATTGAAAAAATAAAATTGAAAAATGTGGTTAAAATTTAAAAAATATAAAAAAAAAAAAAAAAAAAAAAAAAATAATAATAATTAAATTAAAATTAAACAAAAAAGAAGTATTTTGAAAATAAATTATAGATAAAGGGAAAAATAAATTAATATCTAGACTATGCAACACTAGAACAGGTAAAACATGTTCGTATAAATGTACACACAGTGTCTCAAGTTTACTAAATGTAACCTGCAACAATGTCGAACAGTCTTGAAATTACAAAATGTAAATATTAAAATGGTCTAAAATCATCCATATACGCGTTTCGAAATTTATTTCTCATCAGTATGGCTTTACTTTAGACTTAAACATAATTCTAAATTAGATAAATTAACTTACTTAGTCAACTCGGTCTCGTAGCAACGTTTAAACTAAATTTATAAAAAAGAGGGTGAACTATTTATACTATCTGAAGGATTAATGACTTCTGAGAATGAAGGATTAAGAAATCTCCCATTTTTCGGACTAAATACCTAGCGATAATTACATGTAAACATTAGAACAAATGTCCATTAATACATGACACAAGTGATTAAATATTAATCTTGAAAAACGAAATAACCGTTAAGCTTGTGCATACGCGTCTTACAAAGACGAAAACAAGTAACTTAAATTTTAACCACATTTTTCAATTTTATTTTTTCAATGTTGCAGTATTAGTAGTACTAACTGTAATGTGCAAGTTACTTGTTTTCGTCTTTGTAAGACGCGTATGCACAAGCTTAACGGTTATTTCGTTTTTCAAGATTAATATTTAATCACTTGTGTCATGTATTAATGGACATTTGTTCTAATGTTATTAAATAATGTGTGTTTTTGTTATTTCTCTAATAAATAATGTGTATTTTAGTTATTTTATCTATGGTATAATGTGTATTTTAGTTATTTCTATATTAAATGATGTGTTTTTTTGTTTTTTCTCTATTAAATAATGTGAATTATAGTTATTTCTCTATTAAATAATGTGTTTTTTGTTATTTCTCTATTAAATAATGTGTATTTTAGTTATTTTTCTATTAAATATTGAGTATTTTAGTTTTTTCTCTATTAAATAATGTGTTTTTTTGTTGTTTCTCTATTAAATAATGTGTATTTTAGTTATATCTCTATTAAATAATGTGTAATATAGTTATTTCTCTATTAAATAATGTGTTTTTTGTTATTTCTTTATTAAATAATGTGTATTTTAGTTATTTCTTTATTAAATAATGTGTTTTTTGTTATTTTTCTATTAAATAATGTGTATTTTAGTTATTTCTCTATTAAATAATGTGTATTTTAGTTATTTCTCTACTAAAAATGTGTTTTTTTGTTATTTCTTTATTAAATAATGTGTATTTTAGTTATTTCTCTATTAAATAATGTGTGTTTTTGTTATTTCTTTATTAAATAATGTGTATTTTAGTTATTTCTCTATTTAATAACGTTTTTTTTTTCTTTTTCTTTTAAATAATGTGTATTTTAGTTAATTTTCTATTAAATAATGTGTATTTTAGTTATGTCTCTATTAAATATTGTGTTTTTTTGTTATTTCTCTAATAAATAATGTGAATTTTAGTTATTTCTCTATTAAATAATGTGTTTTTTTGTTGATTCTCTTTTAAATAATGTGTATTTTAGTTATTTCTCTAATAAATAATTCGTATTTTTTGTTATTTCTCTATTAAATAATGTTTATTTTAGTTATTTCTCTATTTAATAATGTGTTTTTTTTGTTATTTCTCTATTAAATAATGTGTATTTAAGTTATTTCTCTATTAAATAATGTGTATTTTAGTTATTTCTCTATTAAATAATGTGTATTTCAGTTATTTCTCTATTAAATAATGTGTATTTTAGATATTTTTCCAATAAATAATGTGTATTTTAGTTATTTCTTTATTAAATAAAATGTTTTTTTGTTATTTCTCTATTAAATAATGTGTATTTTAGTTATTTCTCTATTAAATAATGTGAGTTTTTGTTAATTCTTTATTAAATAATGTGTATTTTAGTTATTTTTCTATTAAATATTGAGTATTTTAGTTTTTTCTCTATTAAATAATGTGTTTTTTTGTTGTTTCTCTATTAAATAATGTGTATTTTAGTTATTTCTCTATTAAATAATGTGTAATATAGTTATTTCTCTATTAAATAATGTGTTTTTTGTTATTTCTTTATTAAATAATGTGTATTTTAGTTATTTCTTTATTAAATAATGTGTTTTTTGTTATTTTTCTATTAAATAATGTGTATTTTAGTTATTTCTCTATTAAATAATGTGTATTTTAGTTATTTCTCTACTAAAAATGTGTTTTTTTGTTATTTCTTTATTAAATAATGTGTATTTTAGTTATTTCTCTATTAAATAATGTGTGTTTTTGTTATTTCTTTATTAAATAATGTGTATTTTAGTTATTTCTCTATTTAATAACGTTTTTTTTTTCTTTTTCTTTTAAATAATGTGTATTTTAGTTATTTTTCTATTAAATAATGTGTATTTTAGTTATGTCTCTATTAAATATTGTGTTTTTTTGTTATTTCTCTAATAAATAATGTGAATTTTAGTTATTTCTCTATTAAATAATGTGTTTTTTTGTTGATTCTCTTTTAAATAATGTGTATTTTAGTTATTTCTCTAATAAATAATTCGTATTTTTTGTTATTTCTCTATTAAATAATGTTTATTTTAGTTATTTCTCTATTTAATAATGTGTTTTTTTTGTTATTTCTCTATTAAATAATGTGTATTTAAGTTATTTCTCTATTAAATAATGTGTATTTTAGTTATTTCTCTATTAAATAATGTGTATTTCAGTTATTTCTCTATTAAATAATGTGTATTTTAGATATTTTTCCAATAAATAATGTGTATTTTAGTTATTTCTTTATTAAATAAAATGTTTTTTTGTTATTTCTCTATTAAATAATGTGTATTTTAGTTATTTCTCTATTAAATAATGTGAGTTTTTGTTAATTCTTTATTAAATAATGTGTATTTTAGTTATTTTTCTATTAAATATTGAGTATTTTAGTTTTTTCTCTATTAAATAATGTGTTTTTTTGTTGTTTCTCTATTAAATAATGTGTATTTTAGTTATTTCTCTATTAAATAATGTGTAATATAGTTATTTCTCTATTAAATAATGTGTTTTTTGTTATTTCTTTATTAAATAATGTGTATTTTAGTTATTTCTTTATTAAATAATGTGTTTTTTGTTATTTTTCTATTAAATAATGTGTATTTTAGTTATTTCTCTATTAAATAATGTGTATTTTAGTTATTTCTCTACTAAAAATGTGTTTCTTTGTTATTTCTTTATTAAATAATGTGTATTTTAGTTATGTCTCTATTAAATAATGTGTTTTTTGGTTATTTCTCTATTAAATAATGTGTATTTTAGTTATTTCTCTATTAAATAATGTGTTTTTTGTTATTTCTCTATTAAATAATGTGTTTTTTGTTATTTCTTTATTAAAAAACGTGTATTTTAGTTATTTCTCTATTAAATAATGTGTATTTTAGTTATTTCTCCAATAAATAATGTTTATTTTTGTTATTTTTCTATTAGATAATGTGTTTTTTTTGTTATTTCTCTATTAAATAATGTGAATTTAAGGTATTTCTTTATTAAATACAGTGTTTTTTTTGTTATTTCTCTATTAAATATTGTGTATTTTAGTTATTTCTCTATTAGATAATGTGTTTTTTAGTTATGTCTCTATTAAATAATGTGTTTTTTTGTTATTTTTATATTAAATAATGTGTATTTTAGTTATTTCTCTATTAAATAATGTGTTTTTAGTTATTTCTCTATTAAATAATGTGTTTTTTTGTCATTTCTTTATTAAATAATGTGTTTTTTAGTTATTTCTCTATTAAATAATGTGTTTTTTTGTTATTTTTTTATTAAATAATTTGTATTTTCAGCTATTTCTCTATTAAATAATGTGTATTTTAGTTATTTCTTTATAAAATAATGTGTAGTTTAGTTATTTCTCTAATAAATAATAAGTTTTTTTTTATTTCTTTATTAAATTATGTGTATTTTAGTTATTTCTCTATTAAATAATGTGTATTTTAGATAAGTCTCTATTAAATAATGTGTTTTTTTGTAATTTTTCTATTAAATAATGTGAATTTTAGTTATTTCTCTATTAAATAATGTGTTTTTTTGTTATTTCTCTTTTAAATAATGTGTAATTTAGTTATTTCTCTAATAAATAATGTGTATTTTAGTGATTTCTTTATTAAATTATGTGCTTTTTTGTTATTTCTTTATTAAAATTTGTGTATTTTAGTTATTTCTTTAATAAATAATGTGTATTTTAGTTATTTTTCCAATAAATAATGTGTATTTTAGTTATTTCTTTATAAAATAATGTTTTTTTGTTATTTCTCTTTTAAATAATGTGTAATTTGGTTTTTTCTCCAATAAATAATGTGTATTTTAGTAATTTCTCTATTAAATAATGTGTGTTTTTGTTATTTCTCTATTAAATAATGTGTATTTTAATTATTTTTCTAATGTATAATGTGTATTTTAGTTATTTCTCTATTAAATGATGTGTTTTTTTGTTATTTCTCTATTAAATAATGTGTTTTTTGTTATTTCTCTATTAAATATTGTGTAATTTAGTTATTTCTTCATGAAATAATGTGTATTTTAGTTATTTCTCTATTAAATAATGTGTGTTTTTGTTATTTCTTTATTAAATAATGTGTATTTTAGTTATTTTTCTAATAAATATTGAGTATTTTAGTTTTTTCTCTATTAAATAAAGTGTTTTTTTGTTGTTTCTCTATTAAATAATGTGTATTAAAGTTATTTCTTTATTAAATAATGTGTTTGTTTGTTGTTTTTCTATTATATCACATAATTTAGTTATTTCTCAATTAAATAATGTGTTTTTTTGTTATTTCTTTATTAAAAAACGTGTACTTTAATTAGTTATTTCTTTATTAAATAATGTGTATTTTAGTTATTTCTCCAATAAATAATGTTTATTTTTGTTATTTTTCTATTAGATAATGTGTTTTTTTTGTTATTTCTCTATTAAATAATGTAAATTTAAGGTATTTCTCTATTAAATAATGTGTTTTTTTTGTTATTTCTCTATTAAATATTGTGTATTTTAGTTATTTCTCTATTAGATAATGTGTTTTTTAGTTATGTCTCTATTAAATAATGTGTTTTTTTGTTATTTTTATATTAAATAATGTGTATTTTAGTTATTTCTCTATTAAATAATGTGTTTTTAGTTATTTCTCTATTAAATAATGTGTATTTTAGTTATTCTCTATTAATTAATGTGTATTTTTGTTATTTCTCTAATAAATAATGTGTATTTTAGTTATTTCTCCAATAAATAATGTTTATTTTTGTTATTTTTCTATTAGATAATGTGTTTTTTTTGTTATTTCTCTATTAAATAATGTGAATTTAAGGTATTTCTTTATTAAATAATGTGTTTTTTTTGTTATTTCTCTATTAAATATTGTGTATTTTAGTTATTTCTCTATTAGATAATGTGTTTTTTAGTTATGTCTCTATTAAATAATGTGTTTTTTTGTTATTTTTATATTAAATAATGTGTATTTTAGTTATTTCTCTATTAAATAATGTGTTTTTAGTTATTTCTCTATTAAATAATGTGTATTTTAGATAAGTCTCTATTAAATAATGTGTTTTTTTGTAATTTTTCTATTAAATAATGTGAATTTTAGTTATTTCTCTATTAAATAATGTGTTTTTTTGTTATTTCTCTTTTAAATAATGTGTAATTTAGTTATTTCTCTAATAAATAATGTGTATTTTAGTGATTTCTTTATTAAATTATGTGCTTTTTTGTTATTTCTTTATTAAATAATGTGTATTTTAGTTATTTCTTTATTAAATAATGTGTATTTTAGTTATTTTTCCAATAAATAATGTGTATTTTAGTTATTTCTTTATAAAATAATGTTTTTTTGTTATTTCTCTTTTAAATAATGTGTAATTTGGTTTTTTCTCCAATAAATAATGTGTATTTTAGTAATTTCTCTATTAAATAATGTGTGTTTTTGTTATTTCTCTATTAAATAATGTGTATTTTAATTATTTTTCTAATGTATAATGTGTATTTTAGTTATTTCTCTATTAAATGATGTGTTTTTTTGTTATTTCTCTATTAAATAATGTGTTTTTTGTTATTTCTCTATTAAATATTGTGTAATTTAGTTATTTCTTCATGAAATAATGTGTATTTTAGTTATTTCTCTATTAAATAATGTGTGTTTTTGTTATTTCTTTATTAAATAATGTGTATTTTAGTTATTTTTCTAATAAATATTGAGTATTTTAGTTTTTTCTCTATTAAATAAAGTGTTTTTTTGTTGTTTCTCTATTAAATAATGTGTATTAAAGTTATTTCTTTATTAAATAATGTGTTTTTTTGTTGTTTTTCTATTATATCACATAATTTAGTTATTTCTCAATTAAATAATGTGTTTTTTTGTTATTTCTTTATTAAAAAACGTGTACTTTAATTAGTTATTTCTTTATTAAATAATGTGTATTTTAGTTATTTCTCCAATAAATAATGTTTATTTTTGTTATTTTTCTATTAGATAATGTGTTTTTTTTGTTATTTCTCTATTAAATAATGTAAATTTAAGGTATTTCTCTATTAAATAATGTGTTTTTTTTGTTATTTCTCTATTAAATATTGTGTATTTTAGTTATTTCTTTAAAAATTAGGCTGTTAACACCACACGCCATTAGTGAAATAAAACTAAATGTGGTTGTCTTTGCTACCAACCTGCTAATTTATATAAAACAAAAATATTACTATGGTGATACTTAAATGACTATAGGCAATTTAAGTTGCTTGGTAGTAAATACATACATATGCAATCACAAACAGATAGATATATATAATGTAAATTTTAGTTATTTCTCTATTTAATAATGTGTATTTATTTATTTCCTTATTAAATAAAGTGTACTTTAGCTATTTTTCTATTAAAAATTGTGTATTTTAGTTAATTCTTTATTAAATAGTGTGTATTTTAGTTATTTCTCTATTAAATAATGTGTATTTAAATTAATTCTCTAATAAATAATGCGTATTTTAGTTATTTCTCTATTAAATAATCTGTATATAAGTTATTTCTCTTTTTAATTATTGTGTATTTTAGTTATTTCTTTATTAAATAATGTGTAATTTAATTATTTCTCTATTAAATAATGTGTATTTTAGTTATTTCTCTATTGAACAATGTGTAGTTTAGTTATTTTTCTTTAAAATATTGTGTACTTTAATTATTTCTCTATTAAATATTGTATATTTTATGTTGGGAAGGTAATAATATAAATTTATATACTTGTATGCTTGAGATCTTTATTATTGTCGACTAGTTTCGACTTATTTAGTCATCTTCAGGTATAAATTTTTGTTTTTATGTAGATGTGTGGTGGTGACATCTGTGGTGTCACCACCACACATCTACATATTTCTACATATTTCTCTATTATATAATGTGTAAGTTAGTTATTTTTTATTGAAAAAAGTGTATTTTAGTTATTTGTCTATTAAATAATTAATATTTTAGTTATTTCTCTATTTATTTCAGTTATTTTTTTATTAAAAATTGTGTATTTTATTTTATTCTCTATTAAATAATGTGTATTTTAGTTATTTCTTTATTATATAATGTATATATTAGTTATTTTCCTAATAAATAATGTGTATTTTAGTTTATTCTCTATTAAAAAATGTGTGATTTAGTTATTTCTCTATTAAATTATAAGTATTTTAAATATTTTTCTATAAAATAATGTGTATTTCAAAATATTTTTTTATTAAGTAATGATTTTACAGTTTTTTTTAATAAATAATATGTGTAAATTGTGTATTTTAGTTTTTTCTTTATTAAATAATGTGTATTTTAGTTATTTTTTAATAAATAATGTGTATTTTAGCTATTTCACTTTTAAATGATATGTATTTTAATTATTTCTCTATTAAATATTGTGTATTTTAGTTTTTTCTTTATAAGATAATGTGCATTTTAGTTATTTCTTTATTAAATAATGTGTATTTTAGTTATTTCTCTATTAAATAATGTGTAATTTAGTTAATTTTTTATTAAAAAATGTGTATTTCAGTTATTTGTCTATTAAATAATTTATATTTTAGTTATTTCTCTATTTAATTCAGTTATTTTTTTATTAAATATTGTGTATTTTAGTTATTTCTCTTTTAAATAATGTGTATTTTAGTGTCTTCTCTATTAAATAATGTGTATTTTAGTTATTTCTTTATTAAATAATATATTTTTCAGTTATTTCTCTATTAAATAATGTGTTGTTTAGTTATTTCTCTATTAAATAATGTGTATTTTAGTTATTTTTCTCTTAAATAATGTGTATTTTAATTATTTTTTATGAATTTTTGTTTGTTTTAGTTATTTCATCATTAAATATTGTGTATTTTAGATATTTCTTTATTAAATAATGTGTATTTTAATTATTTTTTTCTTAAATAATGTGTATTTTATTTATTTCTTTATTAAATATTGTGTAATTGTTTGATTTTCTTTTAAATATTGTGTATTTTAGGTCTTTTTCTATTAAATATTGTGTATTTAATTTTTTTTATCAAATAATGTGTATTTTAGTTATTTCTCTGTTAAATAATGTGTATTTTAGTTATTTGTTTATTAAATATTGTTTATTTTAGTTATTTCTTTAATAAATATCGTGTATTTTAGTTATTTCTCTATTAAATAATGTGTATTTTAATTATTTTTTTATTAAATAATGGATATATTAGTTATTTTCCTATTAAATATTGTGTATTTTAGTTTTATTCTTTATTAAATAATGTGTATTTTAGTTATTTCTCTATTATGTAATGTAATTTTTAGTTATTTCTCTATTTAATAATGTGTATTTATTTATTTCCATATTAAATAAAGTGTATTGTAGCTATTTTTCTATTAATAATTGTGTATTTCAGTTAATTCTTTATTAAATATTGAGTATTTTAGTTATTTCTCTATTAAATAAAGTGTATTTTAGTTAATTCTCTAATAAATAATGCGTATTTTAATTATTTCTCTATTAAATAATCTGTTTATAAGTTATTTCTCTTTTAAATATTGTGTATTTTAGTTATTTCTTTATTAAATCATGCATATTTTAGTTATTTTTTTATTAAATAATGTGTAATTTAGTTATTTCTCTATTAAATAATGTGTATTTTTGTTATTTTTCTATTAAATAATGTGTACTTTAGTTATTTCTCTATTAAATAATGTGTATTTTAGTTATTTCTCTGATAAAAATTGTGTATTTTAGTTGATTCTCTATTAAATATTGTGTATTTAAAGTATTTCTCTATTAAATAATGTGTATTTTAGTTATTTATCTATTAAATAATGTAATTTTAGTTATTTCTCTATTAAATAATGTGTATTTTCGTTAATTTTCTATTAAATAATGTGTCTTTTAGATATTTCTCTATTAAATAATGTGTATTTTAGTTATTTCTCTATTAAATAATCTGTATTTTAGTTATTTTTTAATTAAATATTGTGCATTTTAGTTATTTCTCTATTAAATATTGTGTATTTTAGTTAATTCTCTATTAAATAATGTGTAATTTGTTATTTCTCTATTAAATAATCTGTATATAAATTATTTCTTTATTAAATATTGTGTATTTTTGTTATTTTTCTATTAAATTATGTGTATTTTAGTTATTTCTTTATTAAATATTGTTTATTTTATTTATTTGTCTATAAAATAATGTGTAATTTAATTATTTTTCTATTAAATAAAGTGTTTTTTAGTTATTTCTCTTTTAATTATTGTGTATTTTAGTTAGTTTTTTATTAAATAAAGTGTATTTTTGTTATTTTTCCATTAAATAATGTGTTTTTTTTATTAAATCTTGTGTACTTTAAATTTTCTCTATTACATAATGTGTATTTTAATTATTTGTCTATAAAATAATGTGTATTATAGTTATTTCTCTATTAAATAACGTGTATTTTAGTTATTTCTCTTTTAAATAATGTGTTTTATTAAATCTTGTGTATCTTATGTATTTCTCTTTTAAATAATGTGTATTTAAGTTATTTTTCTATTAAATATTGTGTATTTTAGTTATTTCTCAGTTTAATAATGTGTATTTTAGTTATTTCTCTATTGAAAAATGTGTATTTTTGTTATTTTTCTACTAAATATTGTGTAATTTAGTTATTTTTTATTAAAAAAGGTGAATTTTACTTATTTGTCTATTAAATAATTTATATTTTAGTTATTTCTCTATTTATTTCAGTTATTTTTTTATTAAAAATAGTGTATTTTAGTTTTTTCTCTATTAAATAATGTGTATTTTAGTTATTTATTCATTGAATAATGTGTATTTTAGTTATTTCTTTATTAAATAATGTGTATTTTAGTTATTTGTTTATTAAATATTGTTTATTTTAGTTATTTTTTTATTAAATATCGTGTATTTTATTTATTTCTCTATTAAATAATGTGTATTTTAGTTATTTCTTTATTATATAATGTATATATTAGTTATTTTCCTATTAAATAATGTGTATTTTAGTTTTTCTCTATTAAAAAATGTGTATTTTAGTTATTTCTCTATTAAATTATAAGTATTTTAGTTATTTTTCTATTAAATAATGTGTATTTCAAAATATTTTTTTATTAAGTAATGATTTTACAGTTTTTTTTTAATAAATAATATGTATTTTAGTTAATTGTCTATATAACAATGTGTATTTTAGTTATTTCTTTATTAAATAATGTATATTTTTGTTATTTCTCTAATAAATAATGTGTTGTTTAGTTATTTCTCTATTAAATAATGTGTATTTTAGTGTCTTCTCTATTAAATAATGTGTATTTTAGTTTTTTCTTTATTAAATAATGTATTTTTTAGTTATTTCTCTATGAAATAATGTGTACTTTAGATATTTTTTTCTTAAATAATGTGTATTTTAATTATTTTTTATAAATTTTTGTGTATTTTAGTTATTTCATTATTAAATATTGTGTATTTTAGATATTTCTTTATTAAATAATGTGTATTTTAATTTGTTTTTTTTTAAATAATGTGTATTTTATTTATTTTTTTGTTAATTATTGTGTAATTATTTGATTTTCTATTAAATATTGTGTATTTTAAATATTTCTCTATTATATAATGTGTATTTTAGGTCTTTTTCTATTAAAGATTGTGTATTTAATTTTTTTTTATCAAATAATGTGTATTTTAGTTATTTCTCTATTAAATAATGTGTATTTTAGTTATTTTTTTATTAAATATTGTGTATTTTAGTTATTTCTTTAATAAAAAATTTATATTTAAGTTATTTCTTTATGAAATAATGTGTATTTTAGTTATTTCTCTATTAAATAATGTGTATTTTAGTTACTTCTTTATTAAATAATGTGTAGTTTAGTTATTTCTCTATTAAATAATGTGTAATTTAGTTATTTCTCTATTAAATGAAGTGTAATTTAGTTATTTGTTTATTAAAAATTGTGTATTTTAGTTTTTTCTCTATTAAATAATGTGTATTTTAGTTATTTTTTTATTAATTAATGTGTATTTTAGTTATTTCTCTATTAAATAATGTGTATTTTAATTATTTCTCTATTAAATATTGTGTATTTTAGTTATTTCTTTATAAGATAATGTGCATTTTAGTTATTTCTCTATTAAATAATGTGTATTTTAGTTATTTCTCAATTAAATAATGTGTAATTTTGTTAATTTCTTATTAAAAATTGTGTATTTTAGTTATTTGTCTATTAAATAATTTATATTTTAGTTAGTTCTCTATTTATTTCAGTTATTTCTCTATTAAATAATGTGTATTTTAGTTATTTATTTTTTGAATAATGTGTATTTTAGTTATTTCTCTATTAAATAATGTGTATTTTAGTTATTTTTTTCTTAAATAATGGATATATTAGTTATTTTCCTATTAAATAATGTGTATTTTAGTTTTTTTCTCTATTAAATAGAGTGTTTTTTAGTTATTTCTCTATTAAATAATGTGCATTTTAGTTATTTCTTTTTTAAATAATGTGAATTTTAGTTATTTTTTCATTAAATATAGTGTATTTTAGTTATTTTTTTAATAAATAATGTGTAAGTTAGTTATTTCTCTATTAAATAATGTGTATTTTTGTTATTTCTCTATTAATCAATGTGTAATTTGTTATTTCTCTATTAAATAATCTGTATATAAATTATTTCTAAGTTAAATAATGTGTATTTTAGTTATTTCTCTATTAAATAATGTGTATTTTAGTTATTATTCTATTAAAAATTGTGTATTTTAGTTAATTTTTTATTAAATATTGTGTAGTTTAGTTATTTCTCTATTAAATAATGTGTAATTTAGTTATTTCTCTATTAAATAAAGTGTAATTTAGTTATTTGTTTATTAAAAATTGTGTATTTTAGTTTTTTCTCTATTAAATAATGTGTATTTTAGTTATTTTTTTATTAATTAATTAAATACATACATATGCAATCACAAACAGATAGATAACAAACAACAGAGGCAACAACATTAAGTGAAGAAACTTGAAAACAATATAGTATTTTTTTAAGTTTTTCCTTTATATATTATCCAAACAATCTTTGGATTATATTCATATTGTTGAGATGAATGACCTCACCCAACCATGCACCCCATCCACAACATACACATCAATGTGTATTTACATTATTTCTTTATTAAATAATGTGTATTTTAGTTATTTCTCTATTAATTATTGTGTATTTTAGTTATTTTTCATTTAAATATTGTGTATTTTAGTTATTTCTTTATTAAATCATGTATATTTTAGTTATTTCTTTATTAAATAATGTGTAATTCAGTTATTTCTCTATTAAATAATGTGTAATTTTGTTATTTCTCTATTAAATAATGTGTACTTTAGTTATTTCTCTATTAAATAATGTGTATTTTTGTTATTTCCCGATTAAATAATGTGTATTTTAGTTATTTCTTTATTAAATACTGTGTAATTTAATTATTTCTCTAATAAATAATGTGTATTTTAGTTATTTTTCTATTAATTATTGTGTATTTTAGTTGATTCTCTATTAAATATTGTGTATTTAAAGTATTTCTCTTGTAAATATTGTGTATTTTAGTTATTTCTCTATTAAATAATGTAATTTTAGTTATTTTTCTATTAAATAATGTGTATTTTAGTTAATTTTCTATTAAATAATGTGTCTTTTAGATATTTCTCTATTAAATAATGTGTATTTGAGTTATTTCTCTATTAATTAATGTGTATTTTAGTAATTTTTCTATTAAATTATGTGTATTTAAGTTATTTCCCTATTAAATAATGTGCAGTTTAATTATTTTTCTTTAAAATATTGAGTATTTCAATTATTTCTCTATTAAATATTGTGTATTTTAGATATTTATCTATTAAATAATGTGTATTTGAGTTATTTCTTTATTAAAAAATGTGTATTTTAGTTATTTCTCAAATATATAATGTAAATTTTAGTTGTTTGTCTATTAAATATTGTGTATTTTTGTTATTTTTCTTTTAAATTATGTGTATTTTAGTTATTTCTCCATTAAATATTGAGTATTTTATTTATTTGTCTATAAAATAATGTGTAATTTAATTATTTCTCTTTTAATTAATGTGTATTTTAGTAATTTTTCTAATAAATTATGTGTATTTAAGTTATTTCCCTATTAAATATTGTGTAGTATAGTTATTTTTCATTAAAATATTGAGTATTTTAGTTATTTCTCTATTAAATATTGTGTATTTTAGTTATTTCTATATTAAAAAATGTGTATTTGAGTTATTTCTCTATTAAATAATGTGAATTTTAGTTATTTCTCAAATATTTAATGTAAATTTTAATTATTTGTCTATTAAATAATGTGCATTTTAGTTATTTCTTTTTTAAATAATGTGAATTTTAGTTATTTTTTCATTAAATATAGTGTATTTTAGTTATTTTTTTAATAAATAATGTGTAAGTTAGTTATTTCTCTATTAAATAGTGTGTATTTTTGTTATTTCTTTATTAAATAATGTGTAATTTGTTATTTCTCTATTAAATAATCTGTATATAAATTATTTCTAAGTTAAATAATGTGTATTTTAGTTATTTCTCTATTAAATAATGTGTATTTTAGTTATTATTCTATTAAAAATTGTGTATTTTAGTTAATTTTTTATTAAATATTGTGTATTTTATTTATTTCTCTATTAAATAATGTGTATTTTAGTCATTTCTCTATTAAATAATCTGTATATAAGTTTTTTCTCTATTAAATATTGTGTATTTTAGTTATTTCTCTATTAAATAATGTGTATTTCAGTTATTTCTCTATTAAATAATCTGTATATAAGATTTTTTCTCTAATAAATATTGTGTATTTTAGTTATTTTTCTATTAAATCATGTCAATTTTAGTTCTTTCTTTATTAAATAATGAATATTTTAGTTATTTTTTTATTAAATTTTGTGTATTTTAGTTATTTCTCTTTTAAAAATTGTTTAGTTTAGTTATTTCTCTATTAAATAATGAGTAATTTAGTTATTTTTCTATTAAATAATGTGTATTTTTGTTATTTCTCTATTAAATAATGTGTACTTTAGTTATTTCTCTATTAAATAATGTGTATTTTAGTTATTTCTCTATTAATTATTGTGTATTTTAGTTGATTCTCTATTAAATATTGTGTATTTAAAGTATTTCTCTATTAAATAATGTGTATTTTAGTTATTTCTCTATTAAATAAAGTAATTTTAGTTATTTCTCTATTAAATAATGTGTATTTTAGTTAATTTTCTATTAAATAATGGGTCTTTTAGATATTTCTCTATTAAATAATGTGTATTTGAGTTATTTCTCTACTAATTAATGTGTATTTTAGTAACTTTTCTAGTAAATTATGTGTATTTAAGTTATTTCCCTATTAAATAATGTGTAGTTTAGTTATTTTTCTTTAAAATATTGAGTATTTCAATTATTTCTCTATTAAAAATTGTGTATTTTAGATATTTCTCTATTAAATAATGTGTATTTGAGTTATTTCTTTATTAAATAATGTGTATTTTAGTTATTTCTCAAATATATAATGTAAATTTTAGTTGTTTGTCTATTAAATAAAGTGTATTTTAGTTATTTCTTTTTTAAATAATGTGTATTTTAGTTATTTTTTCATTAAATATAGTGTATTTTAGTTATTTTTTTTTTAAATAATGTGTAAAGTAGATATTTCTCTATTAAATAATGTGTATTTTTGTTATTTCTCTATTAAATAATGCGTAATTTGTTATTTTTCTATTAAATAATCTGTATATAAATTATTTCTTTATTAAATTTTGTGTATTTTTGTTTTTTTTTTTTTAAATTATGTGTATTTTAGTTATTTCTTCATTAAATTTTGTGTATTTTATTTATTTGTCTATAAAATAATGTGTAATTTAATTATTTCTCTATTAAATAATGTGTATTTTAGTTATTTCTTTATTAATTAGTGTGTATTTTAGTTGATTCTCTATCAAATATTGTGTTTTTTTAATTATTTCTCTATTAAAAAATGTGTATTTAAAGTATTTCTTTATTAAATATTGTCTATTTTAGTTATTTCTCTATTAAATAATGTGTATTTGAGTTATTTCTCTATTAAATAATGTGAATTTTAGTTATTTCTCAAATATTTAATGTAAATTTTAATTATTTGTCTATTAAATAATGTGTATTTTAGTTATTTCTTTTTAAAATAATGTGAATTTTAGTTATTTTTTTATTAAATATAGTTTATTTTAGTTATTTTTTTATTAAATAATGTGTAAGTTAGTTATTTCTCTATTAAATAATGTGTATTTTTGTTATTTCTCTATTAAATAATGTGTAATTTGTTATTTCTCTATTAAATAATCTGTATATAAATTATTTCTTTATTAAATATTGTGTATTTTTGTTATTTTTCTATTAAATTATGTGTATTTTAGTTATTTCTCTATTAAATATTGTGTATTTTATTTATTTGTCTATAAAATAATGTGTAATTTAATTATTTTTCTATTAAATAAAGTGTTTTTTAGTTATTTCTCTCTTAATTAATGTGTATTTTAGTTTTTTTTTTTTTAAATAAAGTGTATTTTTGTTATTTTTCCATTAAATAATGTGTTTTTTTTTATTAAATCTTGTGTACTTTAAATATTTCTCTATTACATAATGTGTATTTGAATTATTTCTCTATTAAATAATGTGTATTTTAGTTATTTCTCTATTAAATAATGTGTAATTCAGTTATTTTTTTATAAAATAATGTGTATTTTATATATTTGTCGATAAAATAATGTGTATTATAGTTATTTCTCTATTAAATAATGTGTATTTTAGTTATTTCTCTTTTAAATAATGTGTTTAATTAAATCTTGTGTATCTTATTTATTTCTCTGTTATATAATGTGTATTTAAGTCTTTTTCTATTAAATATTGTGTATTTTAGTTATTTCTCAGTTTAATAATGTGTATTTTAGTTATTTCTCTATTGAAAAATGTGTATTTTTGTTATTTTTTAACTAAATATTGTGTATTTTAGTTATTTCTCTATTTAATAATGTGTATTTTAGTTATTTCTATATTAAATAATGTATATTTTTGTTATTCTTCTTTAAAATAATGAGTATTTTAGTTGATTCTCTATTAAATAATATGTATATTACTTAATTCTTGATTAAATAATGTGTCTTTCAGTTATTTTTCTATTAAATAATGTGCATTTGAGTTATTTCTCTATTAATTAAAGTGTATTTTAGTAATTTTTCTATTAAATTGTGTGTAGTTGAGTTATTTCCCTTCTAAATAATGTGCAGTTTAGTTATTTTTTTTTTAAATATTAAATATTTTAATTATTTCTCTACTAAATATTAAGTATTTTAGTTATTTCTCTATTAAATAATGTGTACTTGAGTTATTTTTCTATTAAATAATGTGTATTTTAGTTATTTCTTAAATATTTAATGTAAATTTTAATTATTTGTCTATTAAATAATGTGTATTTTAGTTAGTTCTTTTTTAAATAATGTGTATTTTAATTATTTTTTCATTAATTATAGTGTATTTTAGTTATTTTTTCATTAAATAATGTGTAAGTTAGTTATTTCTCTATTAAATAATAAGTATTTTTGTTATTTTTCTATTAATTAATGTGTAATTTGTTATTTCTCTATTAAATAATCTGTATATAAATTATTTCTTTATTCAATATTGTGTATTTTTGTTATTTTTCTATTAAATTATGTGTATTTTAGTTATTTCTCTATTAAATAATGTGTAATTTAGTTATTTTTCTAATAATAATTGTGTATTTTAGTTCATTTCTTTATAAATAAAGTGTATTTTAGTTATGTTTCTATTAAATAATAAGTTTTTAAGTTATTTCTTTATTAAATAATATGTATTTTAGATATTTCTTTATTGAATAATGTGTATTTTAGTTATTTTTTATTAAATATTGTGTATTTTAGTTATTTCTTTATTAAATAATGTGTATTTTAGTTCATTTTTAATTAAAAATTGTGTATTTCAGTTGATTTTCTATTAAATATTGTGTATTTATTTATTTCTTTATTATCTATTGTGTATTTTAGTTATTTCTCTGTTAAATAATGAGTATTTTAGTTAATTCTCTAATAAATAAGGTGTATTTTTGTTATTTCTCTATTAAATAATGTGTATTTTAGTTATTTTTCTATTAAATATTGTGTATTTTTGTTATTTCCCTGTTAATTAATGTGTATTTTAGTTATTTCTTCATTAAAATATGTGTATTTTAGTCTTTTCTCTATTGAATAATGTATATTTTAGTTATTTTTCTATTAAATAATGTGTATTTTTTTTAAATTCTCTATTAAACAATGTGTATTTTAGTTTTTTTTTTTTATAGAATATTGTTTATTTTAGTTATTTTTTTGCTAAATAATGTGTATTTTAGTTATTTCTGTATTAAATAATGTGTACTTGAGTTATTTTTCTATTAAATAATGTGTATTTTAGTTATTTCTTAAATATTTAATGTAAATTTTAATTATTTGTCTATTAAATAATGTGTATTTTAGTTATTTCTTTTTTAAATAATGTGTGTTTTAATTATTTTTTCATTAAATATAGTGTATTTTAGTTATTTTTTCATTAAATATTGTGTATTTTAGTTTTTTTTTAAATAAATAAAGTGTAATTTAGTTATTTCTCTTCTAAATAATGTGTATTTAAGTTTTTTAGTTATTTCTCAGTTAAATAATGTATAATTTAGTTATTTCTCTATTATATAATGTGTAATTTAGTAATTTTTCTTTAAAATATTAAGTATTTTAATTATTTCTCTATTAAATATTAAGTATTTTAGTTATTTCTCTATTAAATAATGTGTACTTGAGTTATTTTTCTATTAAATAATGTGTATTTTAGTTATTTCTTAAATATTTAATGTAAATTTTAATTATTTGTCTATTAAATAATGTGTATTTTAGTTATTTTTTTTTTTAAATAATGTGTATTTTAATTATTTTTTCATTAAATATAGTGTATTTTAGTTATTTTTTCATTAAATAATGTGTAAGTTAGTTATTTCTCTATTAAATAATAAATATTTTTGTTATTTCTCTATTAATTAATGTGTAATTTGTTATTTCTTTATTAAATAATCTGTATATAAATTATTTCTTTATTAAATATTGTGTATTTTTGTTATTTTTCTATTAAATTATGTGTATTTTAGTTATTTCTCTATTAAATAATGTGTATTTTAGTTATTTTTCTAATAATAATTGTGTATTTTAGTTAATTTCTTTATAAATAAAGTGTATTTTAGTTATTTCTTTATTAAATAATGTGTATTTTAGATATTTCTTTATTAAATAATGTGTATTCTTTTAGTAAATAATGAGTATTTTAGTTATTTCTTTTAAAAAAATGTGTACATTAGTTATTTCTTCATTAAATAATGTGTATTTTAATTAATTCTCTATTATATAATGTGTATTTTAGGTAATTCTCTATTAAATGATGTGTATTTTAGTTATTTCTCTATTAAGTAATGTGTATTTTAGTTATTTTTTAATTAAATATTGTGTATTTTGGTTGATTTTCTGTTAAATTTGGTGTATTTTAGTTAGTTCTTTATTAAATATTGTGTATTTTAGTTATTTCTTTGTTAAATAATGTGTATTTTAGTTATTTCTATATTAAAAAATGTGTATTTTAGTTATTTTTCTATTAAATATTGTGAATTTTAGTTATTTTTCTATTAATTATTGTGTATTTTAGTTATTTCTATATTATTTAATGCGTATTTTAGTTATTTCTCTATAAAAAAATGTGTATTTTAGTTATTTCTCTATTAATTAATGTTTATTTTAGTTATTTCTTTATAAAATAATGTGTATTTAAGTTAATTCTCTATTAAATAATGTGTATTTAAGTTATTTCTCTATTAAATAATGTGTATTTTAGTTATTTCTTTATAAAATAATGTGTATTTTAGTTATTTTTCTATTTAATATTGTGTATTTCAGTTGATTTTCTATTAAATAATGTGTATTTTAGTTTTTTCTTTATTAACTATTGTGTATTTTAGTTATTTTTCTGTTAGATAACGTGTATTTTAGTTATTTCTCTAATAAATAATGTGTATTTTAGTTATTTCTTTTTTTAAATAATGTGTTTTTTAGTTTTTTCTTTATTTAATAATGTGTATTTCAGTTATTTCTCTATTAAAAAATGTATATTTTAGTTATTTCTCTATTAAATAATGTGTATTTTTGTTATTTCTTTATTAAATAAAATGTATTTTAGTTATTATTCTATTAAAAATTGTGTATTTTAGTTAATTCTTTATTATATATTGTGTATTTTATTTATTTCTCTATTAAATAAGGTGTATTTTAGTTATTTCTCTTTAAAAAAATCTGTATATAAGTTTTTTCTCTATTAAATATTGTGTATTTTAGTTATTTCTCTATTAAATAATGTGTATTTCAGTTATTTCTCTATTAAATAATCTGTATATAAGTTTTTTCTCTATTAAATATTGTGTATTTTAGTTATTTCTCTATTAAATCATGTCTATTTTAGTTATTTCTTTATTAAATAATGTATATTTTAGTTATTTTTTTATTAAATTTTGTGTATTTTAGTTATTTCTCTTTTAAAAAATGTTTAGTTTAGTTATTTCTCTATTAAATAATGAGTAATTTAATTATTTCTTTATTAAATAATGTGTTTTTTGGTTATTTTTCTATTGATAATTGTGTATTTTAGCTAATTCTCTATAAAATATTGTGTATTACAAATATTTCTTTATTAAATAATGTGTATTTTAGTTATTTTTCTTTTAAATATTGTGTATTTTAGTTATTTCTCTATTAAATAATATGTATTTTAGTTATTTCTATATTATTTAATGTGTATTTTAGTTATTTCTCTCAAAAAAAATGTGTATTTTAGTTATTTCTTTTAAATAATGCGTATTTTAGTTATTTCTATATTATTTAATGTGTATTTAAGTTATTTCTCTCTAAAAAAATGTGTATTTTACTTATTTCTCTATTAAATAATGTGTAATTTAGTTATTTTTTTATTAAATATTGTGTATTTCAAATGATTTTCTATTAAATATTGTGTATTTTAATTATTTCTTAATTAAATATTGTGTATTTTAGTTATTTCTCTATTAAATAATGTGTATTTTAGTTATTTCTCTATCAAATATATTGTATTTTAGTAATTTTCTCATTAAATAATGTGTATTTTAGTTATTTTTCTATTAAATATTGTGTATTTTGGTTATTTCTCTATTAAAAAATGTATATTTTAGTTATTTCTTTATTAAATAATGTATTTTTTAGTTATTTCTGTATTAGATAATGTGTATTAGAGATATTTCTCTTTCAATTAATGTGTATTTTAGTTATTTTTCTATTAAATAATGTGTTTTTAAGTTATTTTTTTATTAAATAATGTGTATTTTAGTTATTTCTCTAATAAATAATGTGTATTTCAGTTATTTTTTTATTAATAATTGTGTATTTTAGTTAATTCTCTATTAAATAATGTGTATTTTAGTTATTTCTTTATTAAATATTCTGTATTTTAGTTAATTTTCTATTAAATAATGTGTATTAAAGTTATTTCTCTATTAAATAATGTGTATTTAAGATATTTTTCTATTAAATAATGTGTTTTTTAGTTATTTCTCTATTAAATAATGTGTTTGTTAGTTATTTTTTATTAAATATTGTGTATTTATTTCTCTATTAAATAATGTGTAAGTTAGTTGTTTCTTTATTAATTAATGTGTATTTAAGTTATTTCTTTATTAAATAATGTGTATTTTAGTTATTATTTTATTAAAAATTGTGTATTTTAGTTCATTCTTTATTAAATATTGTGTATTTTATTAATTTCTCTATTAAATAATGTGTATTTTAGTTATTTCTCTATTAAATAATGTGTATTTTAGTTATTTCTTTATTAAATAATGTGTATTTTAGTTAATTCTCTATTCAATAATGTGTATTTTAGTTATTTTTCTATTAAATATTGTGTATTTAATTTTTTTCTCCAATAAATAATGTGTATTTTAGGTATTTTTCTAATAAATAATGTGTATTTTAGTTATTTTTCTTTTAAATATTGTGTATTTTAGTTATTTCTTTATTAAATAATGTGTATTTTAGTTAATTCTCTTTTAAATAATGTGTTTTAAAATTATATTTTTAATAAATAATGTGCATTTTAGTTATTTCTCTTCTAAATAATGTATATTTTAGTTATTTCTCTATTAAATAATGTGTATTTTAGTTAATTCTCCAATAAATAATGTGTATTTTGTTCATTTTTTTTAAATAATGTGTAATTTAGTTGATTCTTTTTTAAATAATGTGTAATTCAGTTATTTTTCTATGAAATATTGTGTATTCTGATGGATTTTCTATTTAATATGGTGTATTTTAGTTATTTCTTTATTAAATATTGTGTATTTTAGTTATTTCTTTGTTAAATAATGTGTATTTTAGTTATTTCTATATTAAATAATGTGTATTTTAGATAAATCTCTATTAAATATTGTGCATTTTAGTTATTTCTCTTCTAAATAATGTGTATTTTAGTTAATTCTTTAGTAAATAATGTGTATTAAAGTTATTTCTCTATTAAATAATGTGTATTTAAGATAATTTTCTTTTAAATAATTTGTTTTTTGGTTATTTTTCTATTAAATAATGTGTATTTTAGTTATTTCTCTATTAAATATTGTGTATTTTAGTTATTTCTCTATTAAATAATGTGTATTTAAGTTATTTTTTTAATAATTAATGTGTATTTTAGGTAATTCTCTAATTAGTACTGTGTATTCAAGTTATTTTTTTCAATAAATAATGTGTATTTTAGTTATTTCTCTAATAAATGATGTGTATTTTAGTTATTTCTTTTCTTAATAATGGGTATTTAGGCTATTTTTTATTAAATCTTGTGTATTTTAAATTTTTCTCATTCAAATAATGTGTATTTATTTATTTCTCTATTAAATATTGTGTAAATTAGTTATTTTTCTTTTAAATATTGTGTATTTTAATTATTTCTCTATTAAATATTATGTATTTTAGTTATTTCTATATCATTTAATGTGTATTTTAGTTTATTTTAAAAAAACTGTAAATTTTAGTTATTTCTTTATTATATAATGTTTATTTTAGTTATTTCTTTAATGAATAATGTATATTTTAGTTAAATCTCGGTTAAATAATGTGTATTTTAGTTATTTTTCTAATAAATATTGTGTATTTTAGTAATTTCTTTATTAAAAATTGTGTATTTTAGTTATTTTTCTATTAAATATTGTGTATTTTAGTTAATTTTCTATCAAAAATGGTGTATTTTAGTTATTTCTTCTTTAAATTTTGTGTATTTTCGTTATTTCTATTTTTCTTAATGTGTATTTTAGTTATTTCTCTAAAAAAAATGTGTATTTTATTTATTTTTCTATTAAATATTGTGTATTTTAGTTATTCCTTTTCTTAATAATTGGTATTTATGCTATTTTTTATTAAATCTTGTGTATTTAAGTTTTTTCTCAGTTAAATAATGTGTATTTTAGTTATTTCTTTAATAAATAATGTGTATTTTAGTTATTTTTCTTTAAAATATTGTGTATTATAGTTATTTCTCTATTAAATAATGTGTATTTTAGTTATTTTTATAATAATTAATGTGTATTTCAGTTAATTCTCTTTTAAAAATTGTTTAGTTTAGTTATTTCTCTATTAAATAATGAGTAATTAAATTATTTCTCTATTAAATAATGTGTTTTTTGGTTATTTCTCTATTAATAATTGTGTATTTTAGTTAATTTTCTATTAAATATTGTGTATTACAAGTATTTCTTTATTAAATAATGTGTATTTTAGTTATTTTTCTTTTAAATATTGTGTATTTTAGTTATTTCTCTATTAAATAATGTGTATTTTAGTTATTTTTATATTATTTAATGTGTATTTTAGTTAGTTCTCTATAAAAAAATGTGTATTTCAGTTATTTCTATTAAATAATGCGTATTTTAGTTATTTCTATATTATTTAATGTGTATTTTAGTCATTTCTCTCTAAAAAAATGTGTATTTTAATTATTTCTCTATTAAATAATGTGTATTTTAGTTATTTCTTTATTAAATAATGTGTATTTTAGTTAATTCTCTATTCAATAATGTGTATTTTAGTTATTTTTCTATTAAATATTGTGTATTTAATTTTCTTCTCCAATAAATAATGTGTATTTTAGTTATTTCTCTAATAAATAATGTGATTTTTAGTTATTTCTTTTCTAAATAATGTGTATTTTAGTTTTTTCTTTACTAAATAATGTGAATTTCAGTTAATATTTTATTAAATAATGTGTATTTAAAAAATTTCTTTATTAAATATTGTGTAATTTAGTTATTTCTGGGTTAAATAATGTGTATTTTAAATATTTTTTTATTATATGTTGTGTATTGTAGTTATTTCTTTAATAAAAATGTGTATTTTAGTTATTTCTCTAATAAATAATGTGTATTTTAGTTATTTCTCTTCGAAATAAAGTGTATTTTAGTTATTTCTCTATTAAATAATGTGTATTTTAATTATTTTTCTATTAATTATTGTGTATTTTAGTTATTTCTATATTATTTAATGCGTATTTTAGTTATTTCTTTATTAATTCATGTGTATTTTTGTTATTTCTTTATTAAATAAAGTGTAATTTAGTTATTTCTCTATTAAATAATGTGTATTTTTGTTATTTCTCTATTAAATAATGTGTATTTTAGTTATTTCTTTATTAAATAATGTGTAATTTAATTATTTCTCTATTAAATAATGTGTATTTTAGTTATTTCTCTATTAATTATTGTGTATTTTAGTTATTGTTCTATTAAATGATGTGTATTTAAGTTATTTCCCTATTGAACAATGTGTAGTTTAGTTATTTTTCTTTAAAAGATTGTGTTTTTTAATTATTTCTCTATTAAATATTGTGTATTTGAGTTATTTCTCTATTAAATAATGTGATTTTAGTTGTTTCTATATTAAATAATGTGTATTTGAGTTATTTCTCTATTAAATAATGTGTATTTTAGTTGAATCTTTTTTAAATAATGTGTATTATGTTATTTTTTTATTAAATATAGTGTTTTTTAGTTATTTTTTTATTAAATAATGTGTAAGTTACTTATTCTCTATTAAATAATGTGTATTTTTGTTATTTCTCTATTAAATAATGTGTATTTTGTTATTTCTCTATTAAATAATTTGTATATAAATTATTTCTTTATTATTTATTGTGTATTTTTGTTATTTTTCTATTAAATTATGTGTATTTTAGTTATTTCTCTTTAAAATAATGTGTATTTTAGTTATTTTTTTATTAAATTTTGTGTATTTTAGTTATTTCTCTATTAAATATTGTGTATTTTAGTTATTTGTCTATTAAATATTGTGTAATTTAATTATTTCTCTATTAAATAATGTGTATTTTAGTTATTTCTCTATTAATTAGTGTATATTTTAGTTGATTCTCTATCAAATATTGTGTTTTTTTAATTAATTCTTTAATAAATAAAGTGTATTTTAGTTATTTCTCTATTTAATAATGTGTATTTTAGTTAGTTTTTTATTAAATAATGTGTATTTTAGTTATTTCTCTATTAAAATATGTGTATTTTCGGTATTTCTTTATTAAATATTGTCTATTTTAGTTATTTCTTTATTAAATAATGTGTATTTTAGTTATTTCTTTATAAAATATTGTGTATTTAAGTTATTTTTCTATTAAATAATGTGTATTTTAGTTATTTCTATATAAAATAGCGTGTATCTTAGTTATTTCTTTATTAAATAATGTGTATTTTAGTTATATTTCTATTAAATATCGTGTAATTTAGTTATTACTTTATTAAATGTGTATTTTAGTTATTTATCTATTAAATAATGTGTGATTTAGTTATTTCACTATTAAATAATGTGTATTTTAGTTAGTTCTCTATTAAATAATGTGTATTTTAGTTATTTTTTCATTTATTATTGTGCATTTGAGATATTTCTCTATTAAATATTGTGTAGTTTAGTTATTTCTCTATTAAATAATGTGTATTTTAGTTATTTAACCATTATATAATGTGTATTTTAGTTATTTCTCAATTAAATAATGTGTGGTTTAGTTATTTCCTTTTAAATAAAGTGTTTTTTAGTTATTTCATTTTTAATTAATGTGTATTTTAGTTATTTTTTTTTTAAAATGTGTATTTCTGTTATTTTTTATTTCAATAATGTGTTTTTTTTTTATTAAATATTGTGTATTTTAGTTATTTCTCTATTATATAATGTGTATTTTAGTTATTTCTTTATTAAATAATGTATATTTTAGTTTATTCTCTATTAAATAATGTGTTGTTTAGTTATTTCTCTATTAAATAATGTGTATTTTAGTTATTTTTTTCTTAAATAATGTGTATTTTAATTATTTTTTTATAAATTTTTGTGTATTTTAGTTATTTCATTATTAAATATTGTGTATTTTAAATATTTCTCTATTAAATAATGTGTATTTTAATAATTTCTCAATTAAATATTGTATATTTTAGTTATTTCTCTATAAGATAATGTGCATCTTAGTTATTTCTCTATTAATTAATGTGTATTTTAGTTATTTCTCTATTAAATAATGTGTAATTTAGTTATTTTTTATTAAAAAAAGTGTATTTTAGTTATTTGTCTATTAAATAATTTATATTTTAGTTATTTCTCTATTTATTTCAGTTATTTTTTTATTAAAAATTGTGTATTTTATTTTTTTCTCTATTAAATAATGTGTATTTTAGTTATTTATTCATTGAATAATGTGTATTTTAGTTATTTCTTTATTAAATAATGTGTATTTTAGTTATTTGTCTATTAAATATTGTTTAATTTAGTTATTTCTTTATTAAATATCGTGTATTTTAGTTATTTCTCTATTAAATAATGTGTATTTTAGTTATTTCTTTATTATATAATGTATATATTAGTTATTTTCTTAATAAATAATGTGTATTTTAATTTTTTCTCTATTAAAAAATGTGTGATTTAGTTATTTCTCTATTAAATTATAATTATTTTAGTTATTTTTCTATAAAATAATGTGTATTTCAAAATATTTTTTTATTAAGTAATGATTTTACAGTTTTTTTTTAATAAATAGTATGTATTTTAGTTAATTGTCTATTTAATAATGTGTATTATTGTTATTTTTTTATTAAATAATGTATATTTTAGTTATTTCTCTAATAAATAATGTGTTGTTTAGTTATGTCTCTATTAAATTATGTGAATTTTAATTATTTTTTTATAAATTTTTGTATATTTTAGTTATTTCATTATTAAATATTGTGTATTTTAGATATTTCTCTATTAAACAATGTGTATTTGAGTTATTTCTTTATTAAATAATGTGTATTTTAGTTATTTCTCAAATATTTAATGTATATTTTAGTTGTTTGTCTATTAAATAAAGTGTATTTTAGTTATTTCTTTTTAAAATAATGTGTATTTTAGTTAATTTTTCATTAAATATAGTGTATTTTAGTTATTTTTTTTTTAAATAATGTGTAAAGTAGATATTTCTCTAGTAAATAATGTGTATTTTTGGTATTTCTCTATTAAATAATGTGTAATTTGTTATTTTTCTATTAAATAATCTGTATATAAATTATTTCTTTATTAAATAATGTGTATTTTTGTTATTTTTCTTTTAAAATATGTGTATTTTAGTTATTTCTCCATTAAATATTGTGTATTTTATTTATTTGTCTATAAAATAATGTGTAATTTAATTATTTCTCTATTAAATAATGTGTATTTTAGTTATTTTTCTATTAAATATTGTGTATTTTTGTTATTTCCCTGTTAAATAATGTGTATTTTAGTTATTTCTTCATTAAAATATGTGTATTTTAGTCTGTTCTCTATTGAATAATGTATATTCTAGTTATTTCTCTATTAAATAATGTGTTTTTAAAAAAAATCTCTATTAAACAATGTGTATTTTAGTTTGTTTTTTTTTATAGAATATTGTTTATTTTAGTTAATTTTTTGTTAAATAATGTGTATTTTAGTTATTTCTGTATTAAATAATGTGTACTTTTGTAATTTTTTTATTAAATATTGTGTATTTTAGTTATTTTTTTATTAAATATTGTGTATTTTAGTTTTTTTTTTAAATAAATAATGTGTATTTTAGTTATTTCTCTTCTAAATAATGTGTATTTAAGTTTTTTAGTTATTTCTCAGTTAAATAATGTATAATTTAGTTATTTCTCTATTATATAATGTGTAATTTAGTTATTTTTCTTTTAAATATTGTGTATTTTAGTTATTTTTTTAGTAAATAATGTGTATTTTAGTTATTTCTTTTAAAAAAATGTGTACATTAGTTATTTCTTTATTAAATAATGTGTATTTTAATTAATTCTCTATTAAATAATGTGTATTTTAGTTAATTCTCTATTAAATGATGTGTATTTTAGTTATTTTTTAATTAAATATTGTGTATTTTGGTTGATTTTCTGTTAAATATGGTGTATTTTAGTTAGTTCTTTATTGAATATTGTGTATTTTAGTTATTTCTCTGTCAAATAATGTGTATTTTAGTTATTTTTTTATTAAATATTGTGAATTTTAGTTCTTTTTCTATTAATTATTGTGTATTTTAGTTATTTCTATATTATTTAATGCGTATTTCAGTTATTTCTCTATAAAAAAATGTGTATTTTAGTTATTTCCCTATTAATTAATGTTTATTTTAGTTATTTCTTTATAAAATAATGTGTAATTAAGTTATTTCTCTATTAAATAATGTGTATTTAAGTTATTTCTCTATTAAATAATGTGAATTTTAGTTATTTCTTTATAAAATAATGTGTATTTTAGTTATTTTTCTAATAAATATTGTGTACTTCAGTTGATTTTCTATTAAATAATGTGTATTTTAATTTTTTCTTTATTAACTATTGTGTATTTTAGTTATTTTTCTGTTTAATAATGTGTATTTTAGTTATTTCTCTAATAAATAATGTTTATTTTAGTTATTTCTCTATTAAATATTGTGTATTTTACTTATTTCTCTGTTAAATAATGTGTATGTAAGTTATTTCTTTATTAAAAAATGTGTATTTTCTCTATTAAATAATGTATATCTAAGTTATTTTTCTATTAAATATTGTGTTTTTTAAAATATTTCTCTATTAAACAATGTGTATTTTAGTTTTTTTTTTATTAAATATTGTTTATTTTAGTTATTTTATTATTAAATAATGAGTTTTACAGTTATTTTTTTTTTAAATAAAGTGTATTTTAGTTATTTCTCTATTAAATAATGTGTATTTTAGTAATTTCTTTATTAAATAATGTGTATTTTAGTTACTTCTCTTTTAAATATTGTGAATTTTAGTTATTTTTCTATTAATTATTGTGTATTTTAGTTATTTCTCTGTTAAATAATGTGTATGTAAGTTATTTCTTTATTAAAAAATGTGTATTTTAGTATTTTCTCTATTAAATAATGTATATTTTAGTTATTTTTCTATTAAATAATGTGTTTTTTAAAATATTTCTCTATTAAACAATGTGTATTTTAGTTTTTTTTTATTTAAATATTGTTTATTTTAGTTATTTTATTATTAAATAATTAGTTTTACAGTTATTTTTTTATAAAATAATGTGTATTTTATTATTTTGTCTATTAAATAATGTGTATTTTAGTTATTTCTCTATTAAATAATGTGTAATTCAGTTATTTTTCTATTATAAATTGTGTATTTTAGTTATTTTTTTTTTAAATAAAGTGTATTTTAGTTATTTCTTTATTAAATAATGTGTATTTTAGTTATTTTTTTATTAAATAATGTGTATTTTAGTTATTTCTTTATTAAATAATGTGTAATTTAGATATTTCTCTATTAATTAAAGTGTATTTTAGTTATTTTTCTTTTAAAAAATGTGTATTTTAGTTTTTTTTTCTTCTATTAAATGATGTGAATTTTAGTTATTTTTCTTTAAAATAAAGTGTATTTCAGTTATTTTTCTATTAAATATTGTGTATTTTGATTGATTTTCTATTAAATATGGTGTATTTTAGTTATTTCTTTATTAAAAATTGTGTATTTTAGTTATTTTTTTGTTAAATAATGTGTATTTTAGTTAGTTCTATATTATATAAAGTGTATTTCAGTTATTTCATTATTAAATATTGTGTATTTTAGTTATTTCTCTATTAAATAATGTGTATTTCAGTTTTTTTTTTTTTAAATAATGTGTATTTTAATTATTTGTCTATAAAATAATGTGTATTATAGTTATTTCTCTATTAAATAATGTGTATTTTAGTTATTTCTCTTTTAAATATTGAATATTTTATTTATTTGTCTATAAAATAATGTGTAATTTAATTATTTCTCTATTAAATAATGTGTAATTTAGTTATTTCTTTATTAATTAGTGTGTATTTTAGTTGATTCTCTATCAAATATTGTGTTTTTTTAATTATTTCTCTATTAAAAAATGTGTATTTTAAGTATTTCTTTATTAAATATTGTCTATTTTAGTTGTTTCTTTATTTAATAATGTGTATTTTAGGAATTTCTTTATAAAATAATGTGTATTTTAATTATTTCTCTATAAAGTAATGTGTATTTTAGTTATTTCACTATAAAATAATGTTTATTTTAGTTATTTCTCTATTAAATAATCTGTATTTTAGTAATTTTTTAATTAAATATTGTGCATTTGTATTATTTATCAAATAAATATTGTGTATTTTAGTTATTTCTCTTTTAAATAATGTGTATTTTTGTTATTTCTCTATTAAATAATGTGTATTTTAGTTAATTTTCTATTAAATAATGTGTCTTTCAGTTATTTCTCTATTAAATAATGTGTATTTGAGTTATTTCTATATTAATTCATGTGTATTTTAGTAATTTTTCTATTAAATTATGTGTATTTAAGTTATTTCCCTATTAAATAATGTGTAGTTTAGTTATTTTTCTTTAAAATATTTAGTATTTTAATTATTTCTCTATTAAACATTGTGTATTTTAGTTATTTCTCTATTAAATAATGTGTACTTGAGTTATTTCTCTATTAAATAATGTGTATTTTAGTTATTTCTTAAATATTTAATGTGAATTTTAGCTATTTGTCTATTAAATAATGTGTATTTTAGTTATTTCTTTTTTAAATAATGTGTATTTTAATTATTTTTTCATTAAATATAGTGTAGTGTGTAGTAACTAAAATAGTTATTTTTTTATTAAATAATGTGTAAGTTAGTTATTTCTCTAATAAATAATGTGTATTTTTGTTATTTCTCTATTAATTATTGTGTAATTTGTTATTTCTCTATTAAATAATCTGTATATAAATTAATTCTTTATTAAATATTGTGTATTTTTGTTATTTTTCTATTAAATTATTTGTATTTTAGATATTTCTCTATTAAATATTGTGTATTTTATTTATTTGTCTATAAAATAATGTGTAATTTAATTATTTCTCTATTAAATAATGTGTATTTTAGTTATTTCTTTATTATTTAGTGTGTATTTTAGTTGATTCTCTATCAAATATTGTGTTTTTTTAATTATTTCTCTTTTAAATAATGTGTATTTTAATTATTTATCTATTAAATTATGTGTATTTTAGTTATTTTTTTATTAAATAATATGTATTTTAGTTAATTCTCTATTAAAAAATGTGTATTTTAAATATTTCTTTATAAAATAATGTGTATTTTACATATTTCTCTATTAAATAATGTGTATTTTAGTTATTTCACTATTAAATAATGTGTATTTTAGTTATTTCTCTATTAAATAAGCTGTATTTTAGTTATTTTTTATATAAATATTGTGCATTTTAGTTATTTCTCTATTAAATATTGTGTATTTTAGTTATTTCTCTATTAAATAATGTGTATTTAAGTTATTTCACTATTATATAAAGTGTATTTCAATTATTTCTCAATTAAAAAGCGTGTGATTTAATTATTTCCCTATTAAATAATGTGTTTTTTAGTTATTTCTCTTTTAATTAATGTGTATTTTAGTTAGTTCTTTTTTAAATAAAGTGTATTTTTGTTATTTTTCCATTAAATAATGTGTTTTTTTTTTTATTAAATATTGTGTACTTTAAATATTTCTCCATGACATAATGTGTATTTTAATTATTTCTCTATTAAATAATGTGTATTTTAGTTATTTCTCTATTAAATAATGTGTATTTTAGTTATTTTTTTATTAAATAGTGTGTATTTTAGTTATTTCTTCATTAAATAATTCGTCTTTTAGTTTTTTTTTCTTTTAATTAATGTGTATTTTAGCCAGTTCTCTTTTAAATTTTGTGTATTTTAGTTATTTCTCTATCAAATAATGTGTGTTTCAATTATTTTTCTATTAAATAATGTGTATTTTAGTTATTTCTATATTAAATAATGTGTATTTTTGTTATTTCTCTATAAAATAATGTGTATTTTAGTTATTTCTCTATTAAATAATGTGTATTTTATCTTTTTCTTCATTGAATAATGTGTATTTAAAATAATTTTTTATTAAATAATGTGTACTTTCCTTATTTTTCTATTAAATAATGTGTAATTTAGTTATTTTTCTATTAAATAATGTGTATTTCTGTTATTTTTCTATTAAATATTGTGTATTTTAGTTATTTCATTATTAAATAATGTGTATTTTAGTTATTTCTCTGTTGAATAATGTGTATTTAATTATTTTTTTTATAAATATTGTGTATTTTAGTTATTTTTTTAATAAATATTGTGTATTTTAGTTTTTTCTTTTATAAATAATGTGTATTTAAGTTATTTTTCGATTAAATATTGTGTATTTTAGTTATTTCTCTGTTAAATATTGTGTAATTTAGTTATTTCCCTATTAAAAATGTGTATTTTTGTTATTTCTCTATTAAATAATGTGTATATTAGTTATTGCTTTATAATTTAATGTGTATTATAGTTATTTTACTATAAAAAATTGTGTATTTTAGTAATTTTTCTTTTAAATAATTCGTATTTTAGTTATTTCTTTATTAAATAACGTGTATTTTAATTAATTCTCTATTAAATAATGTGTATTTTAGTTATTTCTCTATTAAATATTGTGTATTTTAGTTATATCTCTATTAAAGAATGTGTATTTTAGTTATTTTTCCATTAATTATTGTGTATTTAAGTTGATTTTCTATTAAATACTGTGTATTTAAGTAATTTCTTTATTAAATATTTTGTATTTTAGTTATTTCTCTGTTAAATAATGTGTAGTTTAGTTATTTCTCTATTAAAAAAGGTGTATTTTAAATATTTCTTTATTAAATATTGTGTATTTTAGTTATTTCTCTGTTAAATAATGTGTATTTTAGATATTTCTCTATTAAAAAATGTGTTTTTTAGTTATTTCTCTATTAAATAATGTGTATTTAAGGTATTTTTCTATTAATTAATGAATATTTAAAATTAATTCTTTATTAAACAATGTGTATTTTAGTTATTTTTTTATTAAATAATGAGTATAACAGTTATTTTTCTATTAAATATTGTGTATTTTAGTTATTTGTCTATTAAAAATTGAATATTTTTGTTATTTTCCTAATAAATAATGTGTTTTTCAGTTATTTTTTTTATTGATAATTGTGTATTTTAGTTATTATTCTATTAAATAATGTGTATTTTAGTTATTTCTCTTTTAAATAATGTGTATTTTAGTTATTTTTCTAATAATAATTGTGTATTTTAGTTAATTTCTTTATAAATAAAGTGTATTTTAGTTATGTCTCTATTAAATAATGTGTATTTCAGTTATTTCTTTATTAAATAATGTGTATTTTAGTTATTTCTTTATTAAATAATGTGTATTTTAGTTATTTCTCTATTAAATAATGTGTATTTTAGTTATTTCTCTATCAAATAATGTGTATTTTAGTTATTTTTTTATTAAATATTGTGTATTTTAGTTATTTCTTTATTAAATAATGTGTATTTGAGTTAATTTTCAATTAAATATTGTGTATTTCAGTTGATTTTCTATTAAATAATGTGTATTTAATTATTTCTTTATTATCTATTGTGTATTTTAGTTATTTCTCTGTTAAATAATGAGTATTTTAGTTAATTCTCTAATAAATAAGGTGTATTTTTGTTATTTCTCTATTAAAGAATGTGTATTTTAGTAATTTTTTTATTAAATATTGTGTATTTTTGTTATTTCCCTGTTAAATAATGTGTATTTTAGTTATTTCTTTATTAAAATATGTGTATTTTAGTCTTTTCTCAATTGAATAATGTATATTTTAGTTATTTCTCTATTAAAGAATGTGTTTTTTAAAAAAATTCTCTATTAAACAATAAGTATTTTAGTTTTTTTTTTATAAATTATTGTTTATTTCAGTTATTTCTTTGTTAAATAATGTGTATTTTAGTTATTTCTGTATTAAATAATGTGTACTTTTGTAATTTTTTTATTAAATATTGTGTATTGTATTTATTTTTTTATTAAATATTGTGTATTTTAGTTTTTTTATTAAATAAATAATGTGTATTTTAGTTATTTCTCTTCTAAATAATGTGTATTTAAGTTTTTTAGTTATTTCTCAGTTGAATAATGTATAATTTAGTTATTTCTCTATTATATAATGTGTAATTTAGTTATTTTTCTTTTAAATATTGTGTATTTCAGTTATTTTTTTAGTAAATAATGTGTATTTTAGTTATTTCTTTTAAAAAAATGTGTACATTAGTTATTTTTTCATTAAATAATGTGTATTTTAATTAATTCTCTATTAAATAATGTGTATTTTAGTTAAATCTCTATTAAATAATGTGTATTTTAGTTATTTCTCTATTAAATAATGTGTATTTTAGTTATTTTTTAAATTAATATTGTGTATTTTGGTTGATTTTCTGTCAAATATGGTGTATTTTAGTTAGTTCTTTTTAAAATATTGTGTATTTTAGTTATTTCTCTGTTAAATAATGTGTATTTTAGTTATTTCTATATTAAAAAATGTGTATTTTAGTTATTTTTCTTTTAAATATTGTGAATTTTAGATATTTCTCTATTAATTATTTTGTATTCTAATTATTTCTATATTATTTAATGCGTATTTTAGTTATTTCTCTATAAAAAAATGTGTATTTTAGTTATTTTCCTATTAATTAATGTTTATTTTAGTTATTTCTTTATGAAATAATGTGTATTTAAGTTATTTCTCTATTAAATAATGTGTATTTAAGTTATTTTTCTATTAAATAATGTGTATTTTAATTATTTCTATATTATTTAAAGTGTATTTTAGTTAGATCTCTATAATAAAATGTGTATTTATGTTATTTCTCTATTAAGTAATGTGTATTTTAGTTATTTCTTTATTAAATAATGTGTATTTTATTTAATTCTCTATTAAATAATGTGTATTTTAGTTATTTTTCTATTAAATATTGTGTATTTTAGTTATGTCTCTATTAAATATTGTGTATTTTAGTTATTTTTCTATTAAATACTGTGTATTTTAGTTAATTTTTTTTTAAATATAGTGTATTTCAGTTATTTCTTTATTAAATATTGTTTGTTTTAGTTTTTTCTCTAAATAATAATGTGTATTTTAGTTATTTCTCTATTAAATAATGTGTATTTTAGTTATTTTTCTATTAAATATTGTGTATTTTAGTTTATTTTCTATTAAATAATCTGTATTTTAGTTATTTCTTTTTTAAATATTGTGTATTTTAGTTATTTCTTTGTTAAATAATGTGTATTTTAGTTATTTCTCTATTAAATAATGTGAATTTTAGTTATTTCTCTTTTAAATAATGTTAATTTAGTTATTTTTTTTAAATATTGTGTATTTTAGATGTTTCTTTGTTAAATAATGTGTATTTTAGTTATTTCTCAATTAAAAAATGTGTATTTTAATTATTTCTCTATCAAATAATGTGTAATTTAGTTATTTCTCTATAAAATAATGAGTTTTTTAAATTATTTTTCTATTAAACAATGTGTATTTTAATTATATCTCCATTAAACAATGTGTATTTTAGTTATTTTTCTATTAAATATTGTTCTTTTAGTTATTTTTTTATTAAGTAATGGTTTTACAGTTACTTTTCTAATAAATAATGTGTAATTTAGTTAATTGTCTATTTAATAATGTGTATTTTAGTTATTTCTCTATTAAATAATGTGTATTTCAGTTATTTTTTTATTAATAATTGTGTATTTTAGTTATTTTTCTACTAAATAAAATGTATTTTAGTGTCTTCTCTATTAAATAATGTGTATTTTAGTTATTTCTTTATTAAATAATGTATAATTTAGTTATTTCTCTATTAAATAATGAGATGTTTAGTTATTTCTCTATTTAATAATATTTATTTTAGTTATTTTTTTCTTAAATAATGTGTATTTTAATTATTTTTTTATAAATTTTTGTGTATTTTAGTTAATTCATTATTAAATATTGTGTATTTTAGATATTTCTCTATTAAATAATGTGTATTTGAGTTATTTCTTTATTAAATAATGTGTATTTTAGTTATTTCTCTTAAATAATGTGTAATTTAGTTATTTTTTTTTAATATTGTATACTTTAGTTATTTCTTTGTTAATTAATGTGTATTTTAGTTATTTTTCTATTAAAAAATGTGTATTTTAGTTGATTCTCTATCAAATAATGTGTATTTTAGTTATTTCTCTATTAAATAATGAGTTTTTTTAATTATTTCTCTATTAAACAATGTGTATTTTAGTTATTTTTTTCTTAAATAATGTCTATTTTTAGTTATTTCTCTGTTAAATAATGTGTATTTTAGTTATTTCTTTATTAAATAATGTGTATTTTAATTATTTCTTTATAAAATAAAGTGTAAATCAGTTATTTCTCTATTAAATAATTTGTATTTTAGTTATTTCTTTATTAAATAATGTGTATTTTAGATAATTTTTTTTAAATAATGTGTATTTTAGTTATTTCTCTATTAAATAATCTGTATTTTAGTTATTTTTTTATTAAAAATTGTGTATTTTAGTTATTTCTCTGTTAAATAATGTGTATTTTAGTTATTTCTCTATTAAAAAATGTGTATTTTAAATATTACTCTTTTAAATAATGTGTGTTTGAGTTATTTTTTTATTAAATATTGTGTATTTTAGTTGATTTTCTAATAAATATGGTGTATTTTAGTTATTTCTTTATTAAATAATGTGTATTTTAGTTATTTCTCTGTTAAATAATGTGTATTTTAGTTATTTCTATATTAAATAATGTGTATTTTAATTATTTCTCTATTAAATATTGTGTATTTTAGTTATGTCACTATTAAATAATGTGTATTTGAGTTATTTCTCTATTAATTAATGTGTATTTTAGTGATTTTTCTATTAAATAAAGTGTATTTTAGTTATTTTTCTATTGAATTATGTGTATTTAAGTTATTTCATTATTAAATAATGTGTAGTTTAGTTGTTTTTCTTTAAAATATTGTGTATTTTAATTATTTCTCTATTAAATATTGTGTAGTTTAGTTATTTTTCTATTAAATAATGTGTATTTTAGTTGTTTCTCTATTAAATAATGTGTATTTGAGTTATTTCTCTATTAAATAATGTGTATTTTAGTTATTTCTTTTTTAAATAAAGTATAATTTAATTATTTTTTTCTTAAATACAGTGTATTTTAGTTATTTTTTATTAAATAATGTGTATTTTAGTTATTTCTCTATTGAAAAATGTGTATTTTAAGTATTTCTTTATTAAATATTGTCTATTTTAGTTATTTCTTTATTAAATAATGTGTATTTTAGTTATTTCTTTATAAGATAATGTGTATTTTAGTTATTTTTCTAATAAATTATGTGTATTTAAAATACTTCCCTATTAAATTATGTGTAGTTTAGTTATTTTTTTTTTAAATATTGTGTATTTTAATTATTTCTATATTAAGTATTGTGTAGTTTAGTTATTTCTTTATTAAATAATGTGTATTTTAGTTATTTCTTTATAAGATAATGTGTATTTTAGTTATTTTTCTAATAAATTATGTGTATTTAAGTTACTTCCCTATTAAATTATGTGTAGTTTAGTTATTTTTTTTTAAATATTGTGTATTTTAATTATTTCTATATTAAGTATTGTGTAGTTTAGTTATTTCTTTATTAAATAATGTGTATTTTAGTTGTTTCTCTATTAAATAATGTGTATTTGAGTTTTTTCTCTATTAAATAATGTGTATTTTAGTTATTTCTTTTTCAAATAATGTGTATTTTAGTTATTTTTTTATTAAATATAGTGTATTTTAGTTATTTTTTTATTAAAAAATGTGTAAGTTAGTTATTTCTTTATTAAATATTGTGTATTTTTGTTATTTTTTTATTAAATTATGTGTATTATAGTTATTTCTCTATTAAATAATGTGTATTTTTGATATTTTTTTATTAAATTTTGTGTATTTTAGTTATTTCTCTATTAAATATTGTGTATTTTAGTTATTTGTCTATAAAATAATGTGTAATTTAATTATTTCTCTATTAAATAATGCGTATTTTAGTTATTTTTTTATTAATTAGTGTGTATTTTAGTTGATTCTCTATCAAATATTGTGTTTTTTTTATTATTTCTCTATTAAATAATGTGTATTTTAGTTATTTTTTCTATTAAATAATGTGTACTTTAGTTATTTTTTTATTAAATAATGTGTATTTTAGTTATTTCTCTATCAAAAAATGTGTATTTTAAGTATTTCTTTATTAAATATTGTCTATTTAAGTTGTTTCTTTATTAAATAATGTGTATTTTAGGAATTTCTTTATAAAATAATGTGTATTTTAATTATTTCTCTATTAAATAATGTGTATTTTAGTTATTTCACTATTATATAAAGTGTGTTTTAGTTATTTCTCAATTAAATAATGTGTAATTTAGTTACTTCCTTATTAAATAATGTGTTTATTAGTTATTTCTCTTTTAATTAATGTGTATTTTAGTTATTTCTTTTTTAAATAAAGTGTATTTCTGTTATTTTTCCATTAAATAATGTGTATTGTTTTTTATTAAATATTGTGTATTTTAAAAATTTCTCTATTACATAATGTGTATTTTAATTATTTCTCTATTAAATAATGTGTATTTTAGTTAATAAGTAAATAAAACAACTAATATGTTTTTACCACTAATTTATTATTGTAAAATTATATATAAGGCATATACAATTTTACAAAATACATTTCACGACTTAAGTTTCAACGTTTTACGGTCATTATCAAGTGAGAAACAAATGAATGAAACAATACATATATATATATATACAGAGCAACTGGTGAATTGGCAGGAGAATACAAGGAATTTTACAGAATATTAAAAAGTGGTGGATTATACTGAATTAGATCGGTTTGCTCGTTCAAAAGGTTAACGAGCGGATTATGGGAATGTTTATAAATTTCGGCGGCTTCTAAAAGATTAAGCTTAGTACCTTTTGTACAGGTATGTAAAATTTTTAACTGATTAATGTTGGGGAATGAATGATTACAATCGAAAAAATGATTTGAAAATGAACTTGAATTTTTATTTAAACGAAAAGCGCGACAATGTTTAGCGTATCTTTTTTCAAAACTACGGCCCGTTTGACCTATGTATAGGCTATTACATTCAGGACATGACATTTTATGGGGTCAACTTTATCTTTAGCATTAAATAGGATGTTTGATAATTTAAAACTTGGTCTAAACGCGATTAGTTGATTTTGTTTGCGAAGAATGTAAGCGATTTTGTCTGTGGTTTTACCAAAATAAGTTAAAGTTGAAAATGAATTTTTATTTATATTTGAAGATTTTGGATAAATTTGAATCATTGTATTTTGATAACGTTTTTTGTTTATTAAATTTTGAATAAGATTTATTGGAAAACCATTCATTATTCCAATTGATAAAATAGTGTTTAATTCTATGGTAAGGTTATTAAATGATAATGGTATTGAAAAAGCTCTATGTACCATAGAATGAAACGCAGCTAATTTGTGTGACATTGGATGATTTGAATTGAATGGAATAGTAGAATTTGTGTTTGTTGGTTTTCTATATATATTAAATTCTATTTTGTTATTTTTATGAATTAATGTGAGATCTAAAAAGTTAATTTGATTGTGTTCTTCAGTTTCTAAAGTGAATTTGATTTTTGGGTGTATGCTGTTAATAATATTTAAAAATTGATTAAGTTGACGTGCCGTACCATTAAAACAGGCAATTATGTCGTCCACATATCTATACCAAAATGAAATGTGTTTTTTAGTAAAGTCTTTTTCAAAAATGTGTTTTTCAATTTGTGACATAAATATGTCTGCTAACAGGGGGCTTAATGGAGAACCCATTGCTAAACCAGTATCTTGTTTGTAGAATTTATTATTAAATTGAAAATAATTTTGTTTCAAGCAAGTTTCAAAAGCATTAAAAATTTCTGATTTTATAATTATGTTTAAATTGTTTTTATCTAAAATATTTTGAATAATTACAAGGCAATCATTTGTAGGTATATTAGAGAACATACTAGTGACGTCAAAAGATACAAGTTTTGAGTTTTTTGGAGTAGTTATTAATTTTAAGTGTTGAGATAAAATTAGAGAATTCTTTACTGAGTATTTTGAGCTAAAATTTGAGTATTTTTTAAAGATAGTATTTAGTTTGATTGCTAACGTACGTGACGGACTATTTATATAAGAGACTACTGGTCTAATAGGGTGATCCGGTTTATGGGTTTTAATCAAACCGTAAAGTTTGGGAGCTAACGGATTCATATTACATATTTGAAATTTTTCAAAGTTGTTTACAATAATTTTAGTATTTTCCAATAAATCTTTAATTTGAGATTGATACATATTTGTAGGGTCTTTCTTTAAGAGAGTAAGGTTTTCAGTTTGAATAAATGTATTAACTTTGTTAATATAATCATTTTGATTTAAAACAACAACTGAATTTGATTTATCTGCTTTTGTTATTATTAATTGATTAAGTAAAGTTTTTGATTTAATTGATTTGATAATTGATAAATCTGATGGTGGTTTTTGAGATAGGCTATTTATTACGTTTGAAATATGAGCTCTTGGAATAAGGGGGTCATTTACTTTTTTAAGTGCAATTTCTGATTCTATTACAGTTGTTGTTTTTACTATTTTATTGTTAATGTAAGGACTGTAATTTGGATTATTAGATAAAAAGGCTTCTTCCGGATCATTAAAACTGGTATTTGATAAATTTATAAATTTTGGAGTAGAATTTAATTGTGCAGTATTTACTTCGTTTGTTGTTTTTGTTTGATTAACTTTAAGAGTTTCTAGTTTTTTCTTTTGAATTAAATAATTTTTGTTAATTACTTTGCTTACATTTTCGCGAACAAAATCATCTAATATATCAAATTCAATGGGGTGTAGTTTAAAGGTCAGTTCCGAATGTAATACCTTAAGATGATGTTGGATGGCGTCTCTTCTCCGATGAAGGTATTTGATTTCCGCTCGTATCCATGCTAGTTGGGCTGCGTGGACTGCTGACTTTGCTGCTGGCGTGGTAGATCGGGTTTTAATGTTGACATACGCTGGTACTACTGCATTTCTCAGACATTACGAATTAAATCAAATGTCCTGGGATATACTTTTGTATTTCTTCTTTAATTTGTTGTACAATTTCGTCTGCTGTGCCATACAGGCTGATTTGATCATCAAGATGGTTGAAAGAAACAATTTTTCATTCATTTGTTTCTCACTTGATAATGACCGTAAAACGTTGAAACTTAAGTCGTGAAATGTATTTTGTAAAATTGTATATGCCTTATATATAATTTTACAATAATAAATTAGTGGTAAAAACATAGTAGTTGTTTTATTTACTTATTAAATATGAAGTACCACATAGTAACCGTCGCAACCATCTAGATGATGCATTTTAGTTATTTCTCTATTAAATAATCTGTATTTTAGTTACTTTTTAATTAAATATTGTGCATTTTAGTTATTTCTCTATCAAATATTGTGTATTTTAGTTATTTCTCTATTAAATAATGTGTATTTTAGTTATTTCACTATTATATAATGTGTATTTTAGTTATTTCTCAATTAAATAATGTGTGATTTAGTTATTTCCCTATTGAATAATGTGATTTTTAGTTATTTCTCATTTAATTAAGTGTGTTTTAGTTATTTCTTTTTTAAATAAAGTGTATTTTTGTTATTTTTCCATTAAATAAAGTGTTTTTTTTTTATTAAATATTGTGTATTTTAAATATGTCTCTATTACATAATGTGTATTTTAATTATTTCTCTATTAAATAATGTGTATTTTAGTTATTTCTCTATTAAATAATGAGTATTTCAGTTATGTTTTTTTTTTTAATATTGTGTATTTTAGTTACTTCTTTATTAAATAATCTGTATTTTAGTTATTTCTCTATTAAATAATGTGTAATTTAGTTAATGTTTTATTAAATTTTGTGTAATTTAGTTATTTTATTATTAAATAGTGTGTATTTTAGCTATTTCTCTATTAAATAATGTGTATTTCAGTTATTTTTCTATTAAATAATGTGTATTTTAATTATTTGTCTATAAAATAATGTGTATTATAGTTATTTCTCTATTAAATAATGTGTATTTTTGTTATTGTTTTATTAAATATTGTGTATTTTAGTTATTTTTTTATTAAAAAGTGTGTATTTGAGTTATTTCTCTATTAAATATTGTGTATATTAGTTAGTTCTTCAATAAATAATGTGTATTTTAGTTATTTCTTTAATGAATAATGTGTATTTCACTTATTTTTCTAATAATAATTGCGTATTTTAGTGAATTTCTTATTAAATAAAGTGTATTTTAGTTATTTCTCTAGTAAATAATGTGTATTTTAGTTATTTCTTTATTAAATAAAGTGTATTTTAGTTATTTCTTTATTAAACAATGTGTATTTTAGTTATTTCTCTATTTAATAATGTGTATTTTAGTTATTTTTCTTTTGATTAATGTGAATTTTAGTTATTTCTCTATTAAAAAATGTGTATTTTAGTTATTTCTCTTTTAAATAATGTGTATTTCAGTTATTTTTTTATTAAATATTGTAAATTTTAGTTATTTCTTTGTTAAATAATGTGTATTTTAGTTATTTCTCTATTAAATAATGTGTATCTTAGTTATTTTTTTATTAAATATTGTGTATTTTAGTTATTTTTTTTTAAATATTGTGCATTTTAGTTTTTGTTTCAATAAATAATGTGTATTTTAGTTATTTCTCTAATGAATAATGTGTATTTTAGTTATTTCTCTTCTAAATAATGTGTATTTAAATTATTTTTCTATCAAATAAAGTGTTTTTTAGTTATTTCTCAGTTAAATAATGTGTATTTTAGTTATTTCTCTATTAAATAATGTGTATTTCATTTTCTAATAATAATTGTGTATTTTAGTTAATTTCTTATTAAATAAAGTCTATTTTAGTTATTTCTCTAGTAAATAATGTGTATTTTTGTTATTTCTCTATTAAATAATGTGTATTTTAGTTATTGCTCTATTAAATAATGTGTTTTATAAATTATTTTTTTTATTAAACAATGTGTATTTTAAATATTTTCTCTTTTAAATAGTGTGTAATTTATTAATTTTCTTATTAAATAATGTGTATTTTATTTATTTATCTATCAAATAATGTGTATTTTAGTTATTTTTCTATTAAATATTGTGTATTTTAGTTGATTTTTTATTAAATAATGTGTTTTTTAATTATTTCTTTATTAAATGTTGTGTATTTCAGTTATTTCTCTTTTAAATAATGTGTTTTTTAGTTACTTATTTAAAAAAAATAATGTGTATTTTAATTATTTTTTTATTAAATAATGTGTATTTTAGTAAATTCTCTATTAAATCATGTGTATATTAGTTATTGCTATATTATTTAATTATAGTTATTTTACTACAAAAAATTGTGTATTTTAGTAATTTCTCTATTAAATAATTCGGAATTTAGTTATTTCTTTATTAAATAATGTGTATTTTAGTTGAATCTCTATTAAATAATGTGTATTTTAGTTATTTCTCTATTAAATATTGTGTATTTTAGTTATTTCTCTTAAAGAATGTGTATTTTAGTTATTTTCCTATTAATTATTGTGTATTTAAGTTGTATTTCTATTAAATAATGTGTATTTGAGTTATTTCTTTATTAAATATTTTGCATTTTAATTATTTCTATGTTAAATAATGTGTATTTTAGTTATTTCTCTACTAAAAAGTGTACTTAAATATTTCTTTATTAAATATTGTGTATTTTAGTAATTTTGCTTGTAAATATTGTGTATTTTAGTTATTTCTCTGTTAAATAATGTGTATTTTAGATATTTCTCTATTAAAAAAAGTGTATTTTAGTTATTTCTCTATTAAATAATGTGTATTTCACTTATTTTTCTAATAATAATTGTGTATTTTAGTTAATTTCTTATTAAATAAAGTGTATTTTAGTTATTTCTCTAGTAAATAATGTGTATTTTAGTTATTTCTTTATTAAATAATGTGTATTTTAGTTATTTCTTTATTAAATAATGTGTATTTTAGTTATTTCTCTATTAAATAATGTATATTTTAGTTATTTTTCTTTTGAATAATGTGTATTTTAGTTATTTCTCTATTAAAAAATGTGTATTTTAGTTATTTCTCTTTTAAATAATGTGTATTTCAGTTATTCTTTTATTAAATATTGTAAATTTTAGTTATTTCTTTGTTAAATAATGTGTATTTTAGTTATTTCCCTATTGAATAATGTGTATCTTAGTTATTTTTTTATTAAATATTGGGTATTTTAGTAATTTTTTTATTAAATATTGTGCATTTTAGTTTTTGTTTCAATAAATAATGTGTATTTTAGTTATTTCTCTAATGAATAATGTGTATTTTAGTTATTTCTCTTCTAAATAATGTGTATTTAAATTATTTTTTTATCAAATAAAGTGTTTTTTAGTTATTTCTCAGTTAAATAATGTGTAATTTAGTTATATCTTTATTAAATAAAGTGTATTTTAGTTATTTTTCTATTAAATATTGTGTATTTTAGTTATTTCTATATTATTTAATGTGTATTTTAGTTATTTCTATTTTAAATAATGTGTAATTAGGTTATCTTTCTACGAAATATTGTGTTTTTTAGTTATTTCTCTATTAAATATTGTGTATTTTAGTTTTTTCTATATTATTTAACGTGTATTTTAGTTGTTTCTCTATAATATTATGTGTATTTTAGTAATTTTCAAATTAAATAATGTGTATGTTAGTTATTTCTTTATTAAATAATGTGTATTTTAGTTATTTCTTTATTAAATAATGTGTATTTAAGTTATTTCTTAATTAAATAATGTGTATTTTAGTTATTTCTTTATTAAACAATGTGTATTTTAGTTAATTTTCAATTAAATATTGTGTATTTCAGTTGATTTTCTATTAAACAATGTGTATTTTAGTTATTTCTTCATTATCTATTGTGTATTTTAGTTATTTCTCTGTTAAATAATGAGTATTTTAGTTAATTCTCTAATAAATAATGTGTATTTTAGTTATTTCTCTATTAAAAAATGTGTATTTTAATTATTTTTCTATTAAATATTGTGTATTTTAGTTAATTCCCTGTTAAATAATGTGTAATTTAGTTATTTTTCTTTTAAATATTGTGTAATTTAGTTATTTCGCTATTAAATAATGTGTATTTTAGTTATTTCTATATTATTTAATGTGTATTTTAGTTAGTTCTCTATAAAAAAAATGTGTATTTATGTTATTTCTCTATTAAATAATGTGTATTTTAGTTATTTCTTTATTAAATAATCTGTATTTTAGTTAATTCTCTATTAAATAATTTGTATTTTAGTTATTTTTCTATTAAATATTGTGTATTTTAGTTGATTTTCTATTAAATAATCTGTATTTTAGTTATTTCTTTATTAAATATTGTGTATTTTAGTTATTTCTCTGTTAAATAATGTGTATTTTAGTATAAAATATATAAAGAAGAAACGCAATGTCCTCAAATGAGACAGTTGTAAAGCAATTATTTCGAATAAAGCCTAGTTAAATTGTGGCATTCGTATAAATTTACCAATTTAACTAGGCTTTATTCGAAATTATTGCTTTACAACTGTCTCATTTGAGGACATTGCGTTTCTTCTTTATATATTTTATATATGTTCTGATATACACGAAATTGTATAATAGTAATTATAATTTATGCAAAAAATTTATTCTATTTTTAATTTTCAAATTTCAAATTTCCTTTTTAATTCTTTTTCATGTCATTACCATCAGCTAAATATCCCGAAATAATTAGTTTATTTGTTCATTCTCAGAATACTATTAACCATAGCCATTAAATAAAGTCATTAAGTCAGTTAGTATAAATAGTCAATACACCCTTTAAAATATTCACTTTGAATTGTGGTGGTGAACGATGTTGACAAAGTAAGTTAAATATCAATTATTAAGTTTAAATAAATAAAGCCATACTGATGAGATGTAAACCTCGAAACGCGTCTATGGATGTTTTTAGTTTAGAATATTTTTTCATAAATTTAATTTTTTAATGTGTATTTTAGTTATTTCTCTATTAAATAATGTGTAATTCAGTTTTTTTTTTTTTAATATTGTGTATTTAAGTTATTTCTTTGTTAAATAATGTGTATTTTAGTTATTTCTCGATTAAAAAATGTGTATTTCAGTTATTTCTCTATCAAATAATGTGTATTTTAGTTATTTCTCTATTAAATAATGAGTTTTTTAACTTATTTCTCTATTAAACAATGTGTATTTTAGTTATTTTTTTCTTAAATAATGTGTATTTTAGTTATTTCTCTGTTAAATAATGTGTATGTTAGTTATTTCTTCATTAAATAATGTGTATTTTAGTTATTTTTCTTTTAAATAATGTGTATTTTAGTTATTTCTCTATTAAATAATTTGTATTTTAGTTATTTCTCTATTAAATAATTTGTATTTTAGTTTATTCTCTTTAAAATATTGTGTATTTTAGATATTTCTTTTTTAAATAATGTGTATTTCAGTTAGTTTTTTATTAAATATTGTGTATTTTAGTTGATTTTCTATTAAATTTGGTGTATTTTAGTTATTTCTTTATTAAATATTGTGTATTTTAGTTATTTCTCTGTTAAATAATGTGTATTTTAGTCATTTCTATATTAAATAATGTGTATTTTAGTTATTTCTCTATTAAATAATGTGTATTTTAGTTAGTTCTCTTTTAAATAATGTGTATTTAGGTTATTTGTTTATTAAATAATGTGTATTTTAGTTATTTCTCTATTAAATAATGTCGATGTCCTCATTTTATTTTTTTATTTTTGTAAAAAGACTCCAGAGCGCTATCATCGTCTTGTAATGTTCCAACTTTGTTTTCACAACAATGATGGCCTTGTTTTTTTCTTCGAGTTTAATGCTGTATTTCTGATGAAACTCCTTCAAACAACTTTGCGCTCTGTTTTTCTTAAATTTAAATTGCTGCACGTTATTTCTTGATTCTGCTGCAATGTTGGCGGTACCTCTCATCTCTATCTACTAAACCATCATCGCTCTAATCTTTTACATACCTAATTAAAGTTGTGGTAAAAAGTACTACTAAGGTGTTGGTGGTGGTGGGAAACAAACATAAAATTATATCAATAATATATTTATTAATAACAAGTATTTGATACATATGAATTATAATATTTTTATTATCTCGAAATTACATAGTACTTAATTAAAATGGAAATATATACATTGGTTTATTAACAATAAATGATCTGTTTTTAGTTTTGAATACATCATCAATATAGTGTTAGAATACAAATCTCCATTCATCGTTCCACATGATTTCAGTACATCATCATCATGATCCCTAAAGTTCGACTTTTGTAAAAGATCTAATCAGTTCTTGGAACTGAGTTAAATTATACATAGTCGCCAGAGATAAAATAACTTTAAAATCTCTACATTTCACTTCAAACACTTCTATATCCTTAAACTGAGTCCTCTCGATTTTAGTATCCGCTTCAACCATCATGGGACAACCTATTTCCATACTAATAGGATTGATTTTTAAAAATTCTTTCCATTCTTCGATCGACATTATCAGCTGACCTCGAGAACCCCAGATTTTTTGCAGCGGGTCAAAATTCCAACGCAGGGCTGATACCAACAGACGCATACTTTGTTTCCGACGTATTTAAGAGGTAAGTAGTCGTTTCCAACATCTGACTCTTTTTTTTAATTCTCGAGTCTAACTTGCTAAACATCTCGTCCATGGGATCCATAAATTGTTTGGGCATTTAAAAAAAGAATTCTTCTTCTTTTACTTGCTTCTACTTTGAGCTCTAGACGACTTGTGCCTACACAAGCCTAGATTTTAAGGCTTTATATCTTACTTTCTCCCCACCATTTCTTCTTACCAGCACCATTTTTTTACCCCCACCATTTTTTCTTAGCCTTAATTTAACATTCCATTATTGCATAATGTCCCCATGGCAGAGTCTCGGCGCTTCCCGAAATCAAATATCTTTTATTATTGTGAGGACTTTGATTTTTTTCAGATTTATTGTATATATGTATGGTTCATCGACCTGATGGAATGCTGTTGATGAACCATTTCTATACCCTCGTTAAAACACCTCAGGTAATCGTCAAACGTGTTGTGAGAGTTTACCACGTATAATTTTATACCTTTGGCTTTCTTTGTTACTTGCTTCACAGCGGTTGGTACTTTACAAGCATACATTTTTGCTTGTAGCCCACAAACTCTGTCATGATTTGACCGTGGTTTTCATCCTTCATTAACCCCGGAGTTTTCTTGTTTATTAAAGGAATCCCATACGCGTTATTCCGTGGATATTCAGATGTATCAAAGCGGTGGATATCCTGCTTGATGTCGGTGTATACATCTTCCGTTTCGATTTCATAAATAAGAGAATCGGTGTCGGTGTAACAGAGTCGAGTATGGAGATTGTCTCCATACTTGCTTTTAATGTAGCTGTAGTGGAACTCGAACAGCAGTGTTTTGGAAATATCGAAAATGACCATACCCACATAAATCGGTTTAGTAAACGATACATTGTTTTTAAGTAATTCGATTAACACCATATTTTCTTCCAGTATTTTACAGCTGTAGAAGCACGGACTTGGTATTTGAGCTTCTGCGCCGTATCTTCCCTCCCATTTTGTTATCAATTTAATCGATCGTCTATTCCTCACATTCTCCATGGGTTTGCCAAATACTGCATTGCCCATCAGTTTGAAAAAGTCTTTTTCAAAATTGTTTACAGACTTTCTACGCAACTCAGCATTTAGATCGATATATTTTTTAAGCCATGGAGACTGGCGGAATTGGAACACCCTATGGATTTTACTCACAACCAGACCCTCCGACACATACTGTTTTAAATTGCGATAATGAACAATGTATTTTTTCTTATCGCAAACAGTTGCCAGCATCTTTGCTTGCTTTGAGTCTAGAGGACAGCCTTTCTCTGGGGCCATAGGTAAATCTTTTTGTCTATCGTGGATGGTCTCGGAATATTCTAAATCTACCTCGAGTATATATCCTATAGATGCTTCATCGGATACCTGGTAACTAAATGTGGATACGTCCCCTTCAACTCACTTGAGATTACCTTGAGGTAGATATTGCGACATTGCCCAGCCATACATTGCATTAATATCATAATACATTAGTATTTTTGAAGTATGCTTGGGTTGTATTTGTTGTTTGCCTTTGAATGTCTGTTTGAGCATTGAGTGAGACCTCCACGTACCCCTTTCTCAATAATCATTAAAATATCGATGTCGTTGATGTAATCGAGTTCCTGCTTAGTACATTTCAACATAGCGTCCCAACTAAGACCAGGAGCGCTGAAATAATGAGCTGGATCTAACTTATAGTGCTTCAAGCAGACGTCTCTCAAAAACGTCTGCCAACAACAACACGTCTGTTTTTAAGTATAGATCGCTATACTCTCCCAATGTCTGTATTCGGAATTCATTCCATACTTTTTGAGCGTGTTGGTAGTCTTCAAAGCTTATATTGCTCTCTGTCAGCTTTGAATAAAATTGTGAGTATGTCGCCAGCTCTTTTTCGTTCAAATTTCCCCAAGATTTTGGATGATCGTATGGGAAAACCCCCTTGCGCGTTAACAGTTTAAACAGGTCATCGTCAATATGTCCAAACTGAGACTTTAGAATTGGTTTATCGACCAAGTTTGAACTTAATTTATCTAAGGAAGATGCCATGAATCGGAACAAATCTATAAATTTAAATTTCACTTTGCTTTCTGAAATATATTTCACCATGGCGATAACATTTTCGTTGTTGTTTGGAATCAGATATACGTTATCGTTTATTTTTAATGCAGCCTCTTTTAACATAATATGTGAATTATATCTACACCAATTGTGAAAAACCACCGGAATAGTGCGACTGTCTTAATATTTAATATTACATTCTGTGTGGGCGAGTCCTTGATATTTCCCCGTCTAATGATAGTGATTTTTTACGCGATCAGATTCCAGAGGTTTTTCGCATACATGACATAGCGATGCCTGTCTAAACTTGCGTTCTTCTGCCTGGCATATTTCCATTGGCATTTCACATAAATATACTGTTTCAACGTCTTCGGCCAGCTGCTTTAATTGCTCTGCAAACCATTCAGCGCAATTAGAACCTCGATAACTGCGGTAGAAGGATAGATTATCGTCATAGGCACACTTAAAATTAAAAAAATTGTCACCCATGCGGATATTTACCGGATTTAATATACATTCAAAGTCCGCATACACAATAAACGGACATCGCTCCTTGTTCTTGTAGTTGTTAAATTAAATTTTACCATCTTTTACAAAACTCACCTTATATTCATTCCTCTTTTTGCAGTCCTCAATATTCGCTTTCAGTTTACTCTTGGTTTGGAAGTAATGAAGACACCGATTGCAAATAAATGTTTTTCTATTGTGCTTAGACAATTGTGCGCTAATCAGCCTAGACAAATCCTTGATCCACCCGTAATGGTATTTTGGTTCGGTTAAATCTGTATCGTCTTCCTCCTCCTCCGTACAATATTTATCTTGTACAAGTAATAATAGTTCACGTGACTGTCTCTCTTTTGTTTTGTTATTCTGCTCGGGCTTACTACATACTTTTTACCTTTTTTATTAATAGCGTACACATTCACAGAAATGTTATTTAATTGTTCAAATTTTGTTATATCGTCACGTTTTATAGGGAAACTAATGTCCTCCAACAAAACCTGTGAATAATGCGGCTACAAAAACTCTCGATCAGAATTAATTACGTCGATGTTACTGCCCACGCAAAGCATGCGTTATCATTATTTTTTACATAACGCACGCGTGTTTCGATTTAATTTGCTCCGGTAAATCTATGTATGATGAACCTCTCAGCGGATTATATTTATTAATATTGATACTTAAATTAATAATTGCTGATAATGCCCACCCACTGTCTCGCTCTTGAAATTCTTCCAACTTGCGCAACACCATGTCAGATATATTCTTTTCAAACCATCCATTTAATTAACACTCTCGATCAACAATTGCATTTTTTGTGTTTACTTCAAATCTTCCACGTTTCCATCTTGACTGTTTTTTACAAATTTACCACAAAACAGTGCATTTATTTTATAAAACTGCTCCTTCTTCAACGCTAGTCTTATCAGTCTTACAAACAAAATTTCACAATCTTTTAAATATGCTGCTGGCTCCCTGTGTTTTAGATTGGTTAAAACTCCTGTTCTAATTCTTCCGGCAAAGGCAGATTTTGAATCTTCCCATTTTACCGCCTTACTAGTCCAATTAGCGTCAGTCCGACCGTGTATAAAGATGCTGCCTCCGGCTCTCGCAGGTACTTTTAACAAAGTTTGGTACGTTATCATTTTAGTGATTGTCGCCAATATTTTTTGCAGTACTCCCATAGCCTTCTCCACTTTTAACATCGTATGTAAAATACAAATATTTCTAAAGCATTCTTTCATTCATTTTTCAACCAGATCCATATCAGTCTATTTTCGCGCCATGAATTGTTCCATTGCTCGCACCATACCGTCAGCACTACTTGTATTTGTAGTGTACTCTCAAAGATGTTGTACTAGACTGATTTTGAACCCTCTGATCCTCGCTTTTATAATAGATTATAAATTGCAAAAAATCACGTGACTGGTTCCCTCCAATGCTCATAAATTCTTATCTTTTAATTACGTCAGCAACATCCTTACCGTTTTTACGACTTCCGCTTCATATACTTTATCAGTTTTATGACTTCCTGCCCACTCATTCTTATCTTTTAATTACGTCAGCACAATTAAAACTTCTGCCAAGTCTCGAATCCATATCTTTTTTACGATTTCCTGTCCACTCATTCTTATCTTTTGACATGTTTTAACCTGCAATATTTCAATGACGTCATCCATCCCAACTTACTTTTTCAGCCACCGCAGCGCTGACGTGCACTCATTCTCCATCCCACTCTTTCCAAGTTTTCGCACATCCCTCGCACTCACACGCTCTTATGGCGGTGCTGCCCACTTCGCACACAGAAGGGCGCCACCGGCGGCGCACACTTTACGCGCTCAACCTTACAGATATGCCCAGATAGGCGCCCCCGACCGGATGTAAAACCCAAAGGCGTCGCCATCGGCGCCCACTTTCAGCTGGCAGACATGCCGAAATAGGAGCTTCCAACCTGATGCAAATGTTGGAAAACAGGCGTTTTGACTCTCATGTAAATCGCGCCAAAAATGTTGGTAAAGTAGGCAGGCCAATTGCAAAATAATTAAATTTCCCGCCAAAAATAATAAAGTATGGGGGCCGCAAGTAAATAAAAAGTCGCGTTTTTGACCCCTATGTAAATCTCCATAAGATATTGAGCCAGAACTCGCTTAGCTACTCTACTGTCCACTATACTATTTGTTTTGACAGTTCAACTTTGACAGCTGTTAAGCAAGCAAGAATATAAGAATGTATACAAATGAAGAGAATATTTTTAATTATTGAATCCTACTTTAGAAATGGGTGGTTTAATAATGGGGAATGGCTCTATTCTATTCCGGACTGTGTTCGAGAGTTTACAACTGATAATTATAAACATGTAAACAATGTAAACATATAAAAATATTTTTATTATTTAATCCTAAAATAACAAACTTTATTTACGCATTTTCACTAGAGCGGCACAAACGTATATTGGATGGTTACATAATCCCAAACATTTATAATCACCCAGTATATAATAATATTATATACTAATATTCATTATTTTTTGTTGTAAAAATAATTAATAAGTCAATTGTGAATTTTAGTTCGATTAGACAATATGCATTTCAAAAAAACTCAAACACAATGGGCATAACAACTGACATAGTATAACACATAGCAGGAAAGTTGGATGAAAAACAGTATGTAATACCAATATTTATAGACATTAGGAAAGTCTTTGACATCATCGACAAAGACAAATTGATAATAAAAATGGAAATTCTTGGAATAAGAAACACAAACTTAAAACTACTAAAAACATATACTAAATGCAAAACACAAAGAACAAGAATAAACGACATACTTAGTACATCTACAATAGCAGAATATGAGTTACCACAAGGTTGAGTACTAGCGCCAATATTGTATATAAAGGGTTTTCCAACAAGAAGTTTCACTTTGAATAGCAGGCTATTTGGGCAGCTGTCAATTTTGAAGCTATTATCTTTTGACATTTGACAAGTAAAAACTACGTCGTTATTAAAAATGGAACGATACACGTTTCAACAACGCATTGAAATTATTAAAATTCACTACAAAAATGGTGAACATTTTTCAGTCATTTTACAGTTCGCAATACTGAAGCAATTTTTGGTCGTTGTAAAGCACCTTCTCGGCCGGCAATAGTAAACCTAGTAAAAAAATTTGAGCTGTTGGGAAAAGTTTGTGATGTAAAGAATCGAAACCGTGTGCATCGCTCAAGAACACATGAGAATATTGATGTAGCCCGTAGTGTTGAAGAAAACTCGATCTTTAGATTAGACATTTCACATACGACATTACACCTTTTTTTGCATAAAGACTTAAGTCTTAAGGCTTTTAAAGTTCAGTTAACACAAGAACTCAAGCCGGTCGATCACCATAAACGTCGTATCTTCGCTGATTGGGTTCTTCAAATGCTTCAAAATGATCGGGAATTTCATCAAAACATTATCTTCAGTGTTAAGGCCCATTTTCACCTCGGAAGCTACGTTAATAAACAGAATTGTCGCATTTGGGGCTCAAAAAATCCAAGAATGATTGTTGAAAAGTCTTTGCATCCTCAACGTGTCACTGTTTGGTGCGGTTTTTGGGCTGGCAGTGTGATTGGACCCTACTTTTTTGAAAATGAGGCTGGTGCAACTGTTACGGTGAATGGATGGCGCTACCGAGCTATGACATGATTTTTTTTGGCCGGAATTGGAAGATATTGATGTAGACGACGTTTATTTTCAGCAAGACGGCGCAACGTGCCACACAAGCAACGAAACAATCGCAATTTTGCAAGAAAAGTTTCCTGGCCGTGTTATTTCTCGAAGAGGTGATCACAATTGGCCACCGAGATCTTGTGATTTAACACCTTTAGACTTTTTTTTGGGCCACGTGAAAGAGAAGGTCTATGCCAATGCTCCACAATCGATTTAAGACCTTAAAGATGGAATTCGTGAAGTTATTGAGGACATACAGCCGCAAATGTGGTACTGCAACCGTAACCGTGGCGGCCATTTGACTGATATTGTTTTTCAATGTTAATGGCATACATTTTTACAATGAAATAAACATTTATTGATTTCTTTTAAAATATATCAGTTTTATATAATATCATAATGAAACCTCTTATTGGAAAACCCTATATTATACATAAATGATATATATAATATAAACTTGGTTGGTGAAATATATACAGAAATGACACATGTATTATATATCACGGAAAAATAAAGAAGAAATAGAGAAAAACATAAATGAAGACGTTAAGAAATTAACTAAATGGTACCACGAAAAGATACAAACAATAAATGAAGATAAAACAACTTATATGATAATAAGACAAAAAACACAAAAGATATTAACATAATAATTGAAATAAATAACGTACCAATTACTAGATCAAAACAGAAAAAATACTTAGGAATGATACTAACTGAGAAACTCACCTGGGATACACATATTAACAAATTATTAAAAGAAAGCGCAGTAACAATAGGAGCTGTGTATAGAGTTAGGGAATGTACAACAAAAAGAACTGCATTAAGTATCTACCATTCACTATTTTTAGCAAAAATTAATTATTTATTAAACATATTGGGAGAAACAACAAAAAGAAACATACAAAAAATACAAAGAGAACAGAACAAAATTCTAAAAATAATACACAAACTATAACCAACTGAAGAAGTATACAAAATAATTAACACAACAAAGATGATCAAACAAATAAAAATAGAAAAACGCAAACTAATGTACAAAATTAAAAATAAACAAATTAAAACCAAGCTCCAAATAAAAAACATCAAAGAAATTCACGGACATAATGCCCGTCTGGCACTGTGTATTTTTCTGTATAGCTTTCTATATAGTCGTTTGTACAAATTCACCTTGAGTAGTTTCTATATAATTGTGTATAAAGTTAATATTTCCCTGTATGATACCATGCAGTTTATTGTAGCAAATATGAATGAAAGACGGCATTCTATTGGCTGCTTTCTGCGGCTCGCTTGTCAGCTGTTCGAAATTGTTATGTTTGTTTACCTATTTACGTCAACGTAGCTTTTAATCGAATTGACATAACCTTACAAAATTATATTTTGCCTTAGACCTATTTTGCTTTAATTTTGGTTATTGTTGTGAATGATTCTTAAGTTTCTTTTAATTTTTCTTTTAATGCCTTATTCTTAGCATGCTTATTTTTATATTTAGCAGAATTAATAATTAAAATCAGCTGACTACATGTTCTCCGCATAAACTCGCGCAGAAACTATACAATAAAATGATGTTTCTTTATATTTTTGAATAAGAAACTATAAAGAAAATTGTATTTGTGTATGACACCGTACCTTTTTGGATTGTACAGTCGACTATATAGAAAGTTATACAGAAAAATGCACAGTGTCAGACGGACATTACACTAGAATAAGAAGCAATATACATGTACACACAACAAGAACAGAAAAAGCAAAACAAACAATACTAGGCAATGGACTAGTCACGTACAATCTACTGCCTGAAACTATTAAGAAAATAAAGACTTACAAAGAATTCAAAATAAAAATAAAAGAACACTATATATTAACAAGATCAATATAAACAAATGAATAAAAATATATAATACACACAACATAAATAACAACTAAGATAAATGGAAACATAAAATTGTGCCTTGAATACGAATAAATATAAATTGTAAAAATGTAAATATATAAATAAATAAAAAAGTTAAAACTTAATAATAATGCAACAAAATTCTAGATATGGCAGAAGAAAATGGAAAAGAAATAATAGACAAATTCAATACAAAAACTTCAGCCAGATTCATCAACTTATTATTTGTAACCAATACAGAAGGAATAACTATGGGTAACGTGGATAATACAAGGTGATTATAAATGTTTGGGATTATGTAACCATCTAATGTACGTTTGTGCCGCTCTATTGAAAATAAATAAAGTTGCCTATCTTAGGATTCAATAATAAAAATATTTTCATATGTTTACATGTTTATAATTATCAGTTGTAAACAAAATAATAACACAACAGAACACAATCCGGAATATAATAGAGCCATTCCCCATTATCAAACCGCCCATTTCTAAAGTAGGATTCAATAATAAAAATGTTCATTTTATTTGTATACATTCTTATAACCTTGCTTGCTTGACAACTGTCAAAGTTGAACTTTCAAAACAAATAGAATAGTGGACAATTTTATAAAGGAGGCATATTTAAAGTGATTACATAATTCCATTCATTTATAAACTTCTTGTACATATAGGGTAAACGAGAAGAACGAAGGTTTATAATGTAGGCAACTACATATACACTTATTGTAAATAAACCGTAAAAATAACAAAGAGAGGTTTTTGAAATATTTCTGGAATATTTTTTATTGATTTTATTGTTTAGCGGTTCTTTTAACCTGTTTTTTTTAATAAAATAATCCTAAAAGTCACCAGAATAAACGTCAATTTTCATAGACGTTTGTTGGTTACGGAGGAGTATCTTCTTTTTTTAGCCGAGATATCTTTTTGAAATCTAAAATCCCTACCTTTAATGTTTCATCTTGATTTCAATTTGTTCAGTCTACTATGTCCACCCTTACCGTTTTGTCATATGACTGTTCCCCCAATCGTTAGTTGAATAGAAATCTGTAACAAGTGTTCTCGATCTTACCATCTCTTTTTATTATTGTTGGCAATTTCAACGCCCACAACCCTCTGTGGGGTCATCATTACCATAACTACAATAGATTGGAATTAGAAGCTGCTATAGATTCTTTGGGTCTCATTATTTTAAATGAAGGTGGCTGTTAGCTTTGGCTTCGGTTCATCTTCGTTTTTTATAAAAGTACGCGTAATATACAGTTCAGCTTTTTTGTTATATCCAGATTGGATATTCCAACTAACCAGACGTATCGGCGAATGACTTATTGTTGGATTGGGATACTAAATTATTAAGGGACGTGAAAAGGTAGGACATTGACGGAATTTATTTGTTCGGGTTGTAGATGGAAAACTGATCAAAAGCTTTGACTAGGATGTCTACCAGGTTATATATGAATAATGCATCGGTAGAAGGTCTTGCATCTACGGGAGGTATGCTAGCGGGTTATATGTCGAGGGACAGGACAGGGATTAAAGAGAAAGTTGTTTTTGAGATCGGAGTTTCTCTGGAGACTTGCCATTCGATCTTTTTCGCTTGGAAAACTTCTCTAGGTTGTAATACAGCTGTAGAAAATAGTTGTCGGGACGTTCGCCGGGAAATTTCGGTTGTGAGCAGAGATTGGGGGAAATCTCTATCTAGTTGCGTAGTGGGATTATTGATATTGGATGGATTTAGCTGCAAAGCATCATGAAAAAAATAGCCATAAAAAGCCATGGCTTGCTTTGTTTTGTTGCCGGGCGTACTCAGAGCAAATACGTTTAGCTAATGCCAATCTAAATTCATTGGTGTAGTGAAGGCCCTTGCAGAAATTGCAACACGGAGAGTCCGGTTTGCTACAGTTATCTATTTTGTGTAGGTCAGAACACAAGGGACATTTAACAGTGCTTTTGCACACCTTTGAAGTGACTTTGAAAACATATACATTAATAGGTAGGGAATTGAAATTAAAAATAATTTTTTTGTTAAGAACATGACCCCTAAAAGTAACCAATATCATGCTAGATGGCTCAAATTTGAACCCGTTTCCATCTGGATTCTGGACCTTTCTATTAAATCTTTCTACCTTTAAGATAAGAACCTTAAGTGAGTTAGATGCATTGTTCATAACCTAGGCAACATCAAATTCGCAGTCCACTCCGCGTACCAATCTCTTGCAAGATATGTGGTGAAACAAAGTGTAGGCTTATAAATTGTGGCTAATACAAAAGTTGCTAATTAATAGTTCATTAGCGTCAACAATTTTTGAGAAAAAAACAGCTACTTTATTTTTACCCCTGGATTCAACTTTAGCGGCACCAACTACGTTCGCGTTTTAAATTTTACGATTGCAAGTAGAGAAAGATTACGATTGTCATTCGGTTCCAGATAAACTTGATATAGGACAATGTTTAAAATGACAAATTTGTCCACCAACGGAGTGATTGTTCTAATATCAGGTGTTAAGATAACGGGTTGTGTCGGTTGAATACCGGTGACATAATTTACAACGGCCATATTAATATCATCATTAACGTTATTACTATCCCCACCTCCACCAAGGAGGGTAAAGTAACTTGCCCACTTGCGTAGCTTGTCTGAGCCAGGATCAGACAAGCTAACCTTAAATAGATTGAATTAGTATGAAATTGTCACTCAGCTTGAGTTAGAGGATCTAAACTAAAAGAAAATAAAGATGGATGTCACGTTAAGATGGATGTCACGTTCTGGCTTACTCTGAAACAAATAACCAGTGTAAAACACCACTAGTTCGGACCGAGGTTCAAAGCCAAATTCGTTAATTCAAATTAATATACATTCTTCTGTACATGACCAGATTTTAAAATATTAATGGATAAAAATAAAAATTTGAAACAAAAAAAGAAGTTGTAGGTAAAACTATTTTTAATGACATATAAAAAAAAATAACAAAAACAATACACAAATGCTTTAAACATGTGCATAGAAATAATAGAGAGTATAAAACATTTTGCTAGTTAAAATAAAATTAGTAAGTAAAAGTAACATTGGCGCTCACACCCGCTCTTGCCGTCGCGTTGTTGGATTTTGCGCAAAAAAATGTGTCAAGGGACGCTTACGCGGATAGGGGGGCAGTTGGGGGAACATTTTTATTGGGAAGACCGCCGTCTTCAAAAGGGAACTGCCCACATCAAAGGGGAACGAATGGTCACTTTAATGACATGACATTTAAATATGTATATAGAAGGTTGTCACAATGCTCGGTAATGTGCGCCCCTATATAAAGCTTAATCCTGGGGTAGACTTCCCACTTAACATACCCGCGGATATCCCCGCGGATTCTTACCTTAAGCCACCGCATCACTGTTCCCGTCTTTCCATCTTGACTCTTGCGACAGAAGACTGTGTGCCTTCAGGTATAATTTAAACTAGTGAACTCCACGTGCGGGTTACCAGCACCAGGTATGTTAGCCCTTTAAATGCTTACCACCACGGCAGTTAATTTCTATTATTGTTATTTACAGTTTATTGTTAATTTGAGTTATAAGTAAAAAAGAAATAAAATAACAATCCGAGCAACAATAAGAAATTATTTCTACAACCCACCCCGCTCTGCTACAAGGTAATGTCAACAACTTATTTATAAAGCACTATTTACTACTCATACAGTTTTTAATTTAGAAAACCAACCTTATTATGTGCATAACACACTTCACACTATTTAAAATTTATTCAATACTTCACAATTCAGATTTAATTATAGTAAATTAACCTTGATAATTTATAATAAGCATAACCTTACTTAAAAAGTAACAAACGTCTATGAAAATTGACGTTTATTCTGGTGACTTTTAGGATTATTTTATTTAAAAAAAAAGGTTAAAAAAACCGCTAAACAATAAAATCAATAAAAAATATTCCAGAAATATTTCAAAAACCTCTCTTTGTTATTTTTACGGTTTATTTACAATAAGTGTATATGTAGTTGCCTACATTATAAACCTTCGTTCTTCTCGTTTACCCTATATGTACAAGAAGTTTATAAATCAATGGAATTATGTAATCACTTTAAATATGCCTCCTTTATAAAATTGTCCACTATCCTATTTGTTTTGAAAGTTCAACTTTGACAGTTGTCAAGCAAGCAAGGTTATAAGAATGTATACAAATAAAATGAACATTTTTATTATTGAATCCTACTTTAGAAATGGGCGGTTTGATAATGGGGAATGGCTCTATTATATTCCAGATTGTGTTCTGTTGTGTTATTATTTTGTTTACAACTGATAATTATAAACATGTAAACATATGAAAATATTTTTATTATTGAATCCTAAGATAGGCAACTTTATTTATTTTCAATAGAGCGGCACAAACGTACATTAGATGGTTACATAATCCCAAACATTTATAATCACCTTGTATTATCCACGTTACCCATAGTTATTCCTTCTGTATTGGTTACAAATAATAAGTTGATGAATCTGGCTGAAGTTTTTGTATTGAATTTGTCTATTATTTCTTTTCCATTTTCTTCTGCCATATCTAGAATTTTGTTGCTAAGTTTTAACTTTTTTTTTTATATATACAGGGTGTCCGGAAAATACGTGTACAACGTTTGACGACAGACTCCTGACGTCAAAATAGGTCGATCTAAGCCGACTTAGTTATATCCAAAATTGTCTCGTTTAGCCGGTAGAGGGCGTCAAAAATTTGTAAATATTAAAAAGAAATTACCTGTAACAATAATTTTTTAAGTGACCTTGTTGCTATGGCGTTTAATAATTTGACAATTATTGACAAATTGTCACCAGTCTATGAAATTTACTCAAGTATACGATCAACATTCTTGAATTACAAGTTCATTTTACCATTAAAAATGGAAAATTATACAAACTCTCAGAAAGTAGACATGCTCCTGGTATACGGGTTTTGTCAAGGAAATAGGCGTCAGAGTGTTAGGGTTTACATGGAGAGGTTTCCTAACCGTCGAATAACAAACCACCAAACATTTGCCAATATTGAGCGTCATCTTCGGGAAACGGGCAGTTTTGAGAAAAAGTTTGAAGGCTGGGGTCGTATGCGAACAACTCGAACTGTGGAAACAGAAGAGATGATTCTGGAAAGAGTTGAAGAAGAACCAATTACCAGTACCCGTCTCTTAGAACGTGAGTTAAATGTTCCTAAAACGATTGTCAATGAGGTTTTAAGAGAACAGTTGTTACATACATCCTTACCACATACAAAAAGTCCAGGAACTTTTACCGACTGATCCCCCCATGCGGCTTACATTTTGTCAATTTATTAGAAACAAAAGAATCCTTGTTCCAAATTTTTGTAGAAAAATTATGTTTACTGACGAGGCATGCTTTACAAGATCTGGGGTAACCAATCTGCACAACGAACATATTTATTCCGATAAAAATCCACATGCCATTAAAGTTGCACATCATCAGCATCAATTGAAAATTAATATTTGGGCAGGTATTATTGATCACTACCTTATTGGTCCCATTGTTATTCCAGACAGGTTAGATGGAAATATTTATTTAAATTTTTTGCAAGACACATTACCAATTCTTCTGGAGAATTTGCCCTTTTTACTTCGAAGGGAAATGTGGTATATGCATGATGGTGCCCCGCCCCATTTTTCCGTTGCCGTTCGGCAATACTTACATCATCAATATCCCAACCGATGGATTGGAAGAGGCAATGATGCACCAGTAAAATGGCCACCACGTTCTCCTGAGTTAAATATGTGTGACTTCTTTTTGTGGGGCGCTATTAAAACAGAAGTTTACAAGACTCCGGTAAACACACGCGATGATTTATTGCAGCGGATTTTAAATGCAGGCAACCATTTTAATAATCCCGAGACATTAGATAAGGTCCAATATCATTTTTTAAAGAGTGTTAATAAGTGTATTCAGCAAGATGGCGGTCATTTTACACATTTGCTTAAGTAATGTTTTTGTTTTACTTAGTTTCTTACAATAGATACTTTCAACTTTGTTATACTTTTGTTTTTTTTGACGCCCTCTACCGGCTAAACGAGACAATTTTGGATATAACTAAGTCGGCTTAGATCGACCTATTTTGACGTCATTAGTCTGTCGTCAAACGTTGTACACGTATTTTCCGGACACCCTGTATATTTACATTTTTACAATTTATATTTATTCGTATTCAAGGCACAATTTTATGTTTCCATTTATCTTAGTTGTTATTTATGTTGTGTGTATTATATATTTTTATTCATTTGTTTATATTGATCTTGTTAATATATAGTGTTCTTTTATTTTTATTTTGAATTCTTTGTAAATCTGTATTTTCTTAATAGTTTCAGGCAGTAGATTGTACGTGACTAGTCCATTGCCTAGTATTATTTGTTTTGCTTTTTCTGTTCTTGTTGTGTGTACATGTATATTGCTTCTTATTCTAGTGTAATGTCCGTCTGACACTGTGCATTTTTCTGTATTACTTTCTATATAGTCGACTGTACAATCCAAAAAGGTACGGTGTCATACACAAATACAATTTTCTTTATAGTTTCTTATTCAAAAATATAAAAAATCATCATTTTATTGTATAGTTTCTGCGCGAGTTTATGCGGAGAACATGTAGTCAGCTGATTTTAATTATTAATTCTGCTAAATATAAAAATAAGCAATAAAAGAAAAATTAAAAGAAACTTAAGAATCATCCACAACAATAACCATAATGAAAGCAAAATATAATTTTGTAAGGTTATGTCAATTCGATTAAAAGCGACGTTAACGTAAATAGGTAAACAAACATAACAATTTCGAACAGCTGACAAGCGAGCCGCAGAATGCCGTCTTTCATTCCTATTTGCTACAATAAACTGCATGGTATCATACAGGGAAATATTAACTGTATACACAATTATATAGAAAATACTCAAGGTGAATTTGTACAATCGACTATATAGAAAGTTATACAGAAAAATACACAGTGCCAGACGAGCATTATGTCCGTGAATTTCTTTGATGCTTTTTATTTGGAGCTTGGTTTTAATTTGTTTATTTTTAATTTTGTACATTAGTTTGCGTTTTTCTATATTTATTTGTTTGTTCATCTTTGTTTTGTTAATTATTTTGTATACTTCTTCAGTTGGTGTTAGTTTTGGTAGTTTGTGTATTATTTTTAGAATTTTGTTCTGTTCTCTTTGTATTTTTTGTATGTTTCTTTTTGTTGTTTCTCCCCATATGTTTATTAAATAATTAATTTTTGCTAAAAATAGTGAATGGTAGATACTTAATGCAGTTTCTTTTGTTATACATTCCCTAACTCTATACACAGCTCCTATTGTTACTGCGCTTTCTTTTAATAATTTGTTAATATGTGTATCCCAGGTGAGTTTCTCAGTTAGTATCATTCCTAAGTATTTTGTCTGTTTTGTTCTAGTAATTGGTACGTTATTTATTTCAATTTTTATGTTAATATCTTTTGTGTTTTTTGTCTTATTATCATATAAGTTGTTTTATCTTCATTTACTGTTTGTATCTTTTCGTGGTACCATTTAGTTAATTTCTTAACGTCTTCATTTATGTTTTTCTCTATTTCTTCTTTATTTTTCCGTGATATATAATACATGTGTCATTTCTGTATATATTTCACCAACCAAGTTTATATTATATATATATATATATATATCATTTATGTATAATATAGGGTTTTCCAATAAGAGGTTTCATTATGATATTATATAAAACTGATATATTTTAAAAGAAATCAATAAATGTTTATTTCATTGTAAAAATGTATGCCATTAACATTGAAAAACAATATCAGTCAAATGGCCGCCACGGTTACGGTTGCAGTACCACATTTGCGGCTGTATGTCCTCAATAACTTCACGAATTCCATCTTTAAAGTCTTGAATCGAACGTGGCTGAACTTAGCTACGGCTACGGATTCGTTTAAGAAGCACATTTGTGAATCCGCGCTCTCACTCAAGTATCGCCCAGCTAAATCATTAACATGCGTACCAGTATTGGAATTTAGCGGCGCTCTTATATTTGTTTTAGATCAATATAAAACTTAATAATTTAAACAAATTGCTCTGTTGTTTAACTAAATAGTATTATTTAGCAATAATTAAATAAATAATAAATTTAAAACAACTGCGTTGTCAACAAAATATGTAGATATAAATGGGTGTTATTAAATTATAAATATAACATTAAAACAGCGTTCAATATTTTTACATAAAAAATAATTTGTAGCTTTTAAACGTTTTTACATATATTTGCTTCTTATTATTTAACAAATAGAAATAAACTTATTTATGAAACAAAAATCTAAATAATTTGACTAATAATTTAATTTAAGGTTGGATGGCCATTGCTTAAGCTAATAAATATTTAATTAACCAATAATAATATAACTTTAAACTTCCGGATATCCGAAAAGATTTGTTTTTTAAAAACGGAAAATGTAAAATATAGGAAAAATAAATGATTCAGTTTTTTGGCTGACACAACCTTATTTATGAACGGATCCGCTATGTTTTTGCTAATAATTGTTTCTATTTAACTAACAAATGGGAATACAATTTTAATTTTCCGGATATCTCAGGGGAAATTGGTCCAAAAACAGATAATGTAAAATATAGCAAAAATAAATGATTCAGTTTTTTGGCTGACACAATCTTATTTATGAACGGATCCGCAATGATTTTACTAATAATTGTTTCTATTTGACTAATAAATAAAAATATAATTTCAGTTTTCCGAATATCTCAGGGGAAATTGCTTTAAAACCGAAAAATGTAAAAAATAGCTAAAATAAATGATTCAGTTTTTTGGCTGACACAACCTTATTTATGAACGGATCCGCAATGTTTTTGCTAATAATTGTTTCTATTTAACTAATAAATGGGAATACATATTCAATTTTTTGGATATCTCGGGGGAGATTGGTTTAAAAACGGAAAGTGTAAAATATAGCAAAAATAAATGATTCAGTTTTTTGGCTGACACAACCTTATTTATGAACGGATCCGCAATGTTTTTGCTAAAAAGGGTTTCTATTTAACTAATAAATAGGAATACATATTTAATTTTTCGGATATCTCGAGGGAGATTGGATTAAAAACGGAAAATGTAAAATATAGCAAAAATAAATTATTCAGTTTTTTGGCTGACACAACCTTATTTATGAACGGATCCGCAATGTTTTTGCTAATAATTGTTTCTATTTAACTAACAAATGGGAATACAATTTTAATTTTCCGGATATCTCGGGGGAAATTAGTTTAAAAACGGAAAATGTAAAATATAGCAAAAATAAATTTCAGTTTTTTTGTCTGACAACCTTATTTATAAACGGATCCGCAATGTTTTTGCTAATAATTGTTTCTATTTGGCTAATAAATAAAAATATAATTTCAGTTTTCCGGATATCTCAGGGGAAATTGCTTTAAAACCGAAAAATGTAAAAAATAGCTAAAATAAATGATTCAGTTTTTTGGCTGACACAACCTTATTTATGAACGGATCCGCAATGTTTTTGCTAATAATTGTTTCTATTTAACTAATAAATGGAAATACATATTCAATTTTTTTGATATCTCGGGGGAAATTGGTTCAAAAACGGAAAATGTAAAATATTGCAAAAATAAATGATTCAGTTTTTTGGCTGACACAACCTTAATTATGAACGGATCCGCAATGTTTTTGCTAAAAAGTGTTTTTATTTAACTAATAAATGGGAATACATATTCAATTTTTCGGATATCTCGAGGGAGATTGGATTAAAAACGGAAAATGTAAAATATAGCAAAAATAAATGATTCAGTTTTTTGGCTGACACAACCGTATTTATGAAGGGATCCGCAATGTTTTTGCTAATAATTGTTTCTATTTAACTAACAAATGGGAATTCAAATTTAATTTTCCGGATATCTTGGGGGAAATTAGTTTAAAAACGGAAAATGTAAAATATAGCAAAAATAAATGATTCCGTTTTTTTTGGCTGACACAACCTTATTTATAAACGGATCCGCAATGTTTTTGCTAATAAGTGTTTCTATTTAACTAGTAAATGGGAATATATATTCAATTTTTCGGATATCTCAGGGGAAATTGGTTCAAAAACGGAAAATGTAAAATATTGCAAAAATAAATGATTCAGTTTTTTGGCTGACACAACCTTATTTATGAACGGATCCGCAATGTTTTTGCTAATAATTATTTCTATTTAACTATTAAATGGGAATACATATTCAATTTTTCGGATATCTCAGGGAAAATTGGTTCAAAAACGGAAAATGTAAAATATTGCAAAAATAAATTATTCAGTTTTTTGGCTGACACAACCTTATTTATAAACGGATCCGCAATGTTTTTGCTAATAATTGTTTCTATTTAACTATTAAATGGGAATACATATTCAATTTTTCGGATATCTCAGAGGAAATTGATTCAAAAACGGAAAATGTAAAATATTGCAAAAATTAATGATTCAGTTTTTTGGCTGACACAACCTTATTTATGAACGGATCCGCAATGTTTTTACTAATAATTGTTTCTATTTGACTAATAAATAAAAATATAATTTCAGTTTTCCGAATATCTCAGGGGAAATTGCTTTAAAACCGAAAAATGTAAAATATAGCTAAAATAAATGATTCAGTTTTTTGGCTGACACAACCTTATTTATGAACGGATCCGCAATGTTTTTGCTAAAAAGTGTTTCTATTTAACTAATAAATGGGAATACATATTCATTTTTTTGGATATCTCGAGGGAGATTGGATTAAAAACGGAAAATGTAAAATATAGCAAAAATAAATGATTCAGTTTTTTGGCTGACACAACCTTATTTATAAACGGATCCGCAATGTTTTTGCTAATAATTGATTCTATTTAACTAATAAATGAAAATATAATTTCAGTTTTCCGGATATCTCAGGGGAAATTGCTTTAAAACCGGAAAATGTAAAATATGGCTAAAATAAATGATTTAGTTTGTTGGCTGACACAACCTTATTTATAAACGGATCCGCAATGTTTTTGCTAATAATTGATTCTATTTAACTAATAAATGAAAATTTAATTTCAGTTTTCCGGATATCTCAGTGGAAATTGCTTTAAAACCGGAAAATGTAAAATATGGCTAAAATAAATGATTTAGTTTTTTGGCTGACACAACCTTATTTATGAACGGATCCGCAATGTTTTTGCTAATAATTGATTCTATTTAACTAATAAATGAAAATTTAATTTCAGTTTTCCGGGTATCTTAGGGAAAATTGCTTTAAAACCGGAATATGTAAAATATAGCAAAAATAAATGATTCAGTGTTTTGGCTGACACAACCTTATTTATGAACGGATCTGCAATGTTTTTGCTAATAATATTTTAACTATTAAATAAAAATATAATTTCAATTTTTCAGATATCTTAGGGGAAATTGGTTCAAAACGGAAAATGTTAAATAATGCCAAATTAGTTTATTGAGTTTTTTAACTAACACATCCTTTTTTATTGTCGGATTCCTAACGGTTACTATTTTTTAGTTTCACACAAGATATTTTTTATAACAAATTAAAATGTCATCAATTTGTAGGCATAAATTTAATTTTTAGAAAATACTTGATGTTTTAGCTTTAAAACGGTTAATTCAATTTTGTAATAAAACTTTGGAAAACCCTGAATTTAAGAGTTTTTCCAGTGTTGTGTAAAATTGTAATAAATAGGAACAATTTTTTTTAAATAATTACATTAGTAATATTTCTGTTTGGATGGTTTAAATAATTACATTAGTAATTTGTATTTCTATTTGGATAGTTTACTGATAGGTTAGTACTAGTAGTTTTAGAATACTGATAATTGTAAAAAGTACATGTTTTTATTAGTGATACCGCCGGATCCACTTTTAGGCCGGAACCGGATACCGGAACCTACAAAAAAACAGGATCCATAAAAATAAAATAAATAAAACAATATTTATCAGAGCCGTTATCTAGCTTTTTCAGCAAAAAACTGTTTTCTCAAGCAAATCATGGAAGAAAATTAATTTTCTTACATTATAATATAAATATTATTGATAATACTGATTAATATAATATTTTAATCATTATTTATTAATATTATATTATTATTATTATTTTTATGTTTTATTATTTGTTTGTTTACATTTTATTAATATATTTCACCTGTTTTTTTTTAACATTTGTATTCTACTTTCAGTACATTCATTTATTAAAAATTTCGGATCCGGCCGGGTCTGGCTGAATCCGACCGGATAGTTGTCAAGGTCCGGCCGGAACCGAATCTTTCTAATATTGGCCGAATTCGCCGGATACCGGGTTTGGATCCGGTTTCGGCGGCATTACTAGTTTTTTATCTATACTTTACCTTGAAATTTTTTAAATAGTTTTTTGTATGAATTGTGCCAACCAGTGTAACGTTTTCATTTTTTTTGATAAATATGCAAACAAAATATATATAGGTAATTAAAGAGTTCACTAATAACTGACCATAAGTAAAACTATTATCTCAGCTGCAATAAAAAATCTTTACAATTTAAAGACATAAACATAACTTTGTCAAGATAAAATATCAAAATATTGTCTGATATCATGAAATTTATTTTGTTACAAAAAAGGGCATTCATAAGTAAAATAAGTAGTATCTAAAATACATTTTTATGTTTATTATTAAATTTGTAAATTCTTATACCAGCTTTTATTGCTAAAACATAATATTTTACTCTTAATTTATAATTAAAATTAAAACCTAATCACTTTATTAAATCCAGAAAAGCATAATTAACTAATTTAAATAACAAAAAACCAAAATTATGTTAAGTGTACTTATTTGTCATTTAAATTGATCAGTTTTATAATTTGATTTGTGAATTATAATTTTATTTTATTTAGAACAAGATTATAAGTTCGGTCTCTTTTATTCTAAAAAGGTTTTATTTTTTTGCAGTCGTAAAATATATTATCATGACCTCGGAATTTTATTTATACATCGGTCATAATAGCGTAAAAAAATCCTCACAATATTTTAAAAAGCAATTATTAATTAAAGTAATTAATTTATCGGCATCTTAAATGTACTGTTTTATAATGCATTTTTGAATAATTTGCTATGATAATTTGTAATACACTTCTATTACTAACACGTGTTAAAAATAAAAGTTCATTCAAATACACACTGTCCGTCACTTTGATTTATTATATGGCTGTTAAAAAAAAGTTTTTTTCTTAGTGCTCTTTTTAATGTTTATTTCTGTTGTACTTGTTTTGTTATAATGCTTATAAATTTCATTCTTCAATATTATGCTGTATTATCATGGAACTTGTATGCTAATGATTACTTATTTAATCATTCTTCAAATGATTTTAAAATTTTAATTAATTTATCTAGTACTTTAAAACGTCTAGATATTATTATGCAAAGCTCACTTTTTAAATAGTAAATAATAAAAAAGTTTTTTTAAATTTTATAAATATGTAGCTATAAGTATAATATAAAAATGCACTAATGCATAATAATTAATTACAAGCTGTTACTTGACAATACTGATTTATTTAGATATAAAAATATTTATAGTTTTAAAATTATCTTTTCTTATTAAACTTGTAGGTGTTTGACAATTTTTTGTTCAAAAAAATTCTTCTTCAGGAAATTTGAAACTTGAGTTCCATATGTTAGTTAAATAGAAACAATTATTGCTTAACACAATGCGGTTTTTTTTTAATTAAGGTTGTGTTAGCCGAGAAATTCAATTAACTAGTTTAGTTGAACTTCACATTTTCCATTGTTGAACCAATCTCCCTTCAGATATCTATTTTTTTATAGTTAAATAGAAACAATAATTAGCAAAAAAATTGCAAATCCTTTCTCAAATAAGGTTTTGTTAGCCGAAAAACTGAATCAATTATTTTAGCTATATTTTACATTATCCGTTTTTGAACCAATCTCACCTGAGATATCCAGAAAATTGAAATTATATTTTTATTTAATAGTAAAATAGTAACAATTATTAGCAAAAACATTGCGGATCTGTTAATAAAAAAGGTTGTGTCAGCCAAAAAACTGAATAATTTATTTTAGCTATATTTTACATTTTCCGTTTAACCAATCTCCCCTGAGATATCCGGCAAATTAAATTTATATTTTCATTTAATAGTTAAATGGAAACAATTATTAGCAAAAACATTGCGGATCCCTTCATAAATAAGGTTGTGTCAGCCAAAAAACTGAATCATTTATTTTTGCTATATTTTACATTTTCAGTTTTTAATCCAATCTCCCTCGAGATATCCGAAAAATTGAATATGTATTCCCATTTATTAGTTAAATAGAAACACTTTTTAGCAAAAACATTGCGGATCCGTTCATAAATAAGGTTGTGTCAGCCAAAAAACGAAATCATTTATTTTAGCCATATTTTACATTTTCCGGTTTTAAAGCAATTTCCCCTGAGATATCCGGAAAACTGAAATTATATTTTCATTTATTAGTTAAATAGAATCAATTATTAGCAAAAACATTGCGGATCCGTTTATAAATAAGGTTGTGTCAGCCAAAAAACTGAATCATTTATTTTTGCTATATTTTACATTTTCCGTTTTTAATCCAATATCCCTCGAGATATCCGAAAAACTGAATATGTATTCCCATTTATTAGTTAAATAGAAACACTTTTTAGCAAAAACATTGCGGATCCGTTCATAAATAAGGTTGTGTCAGCCAAAAAACTGAATCATTTATTTTAGCTATATTTTACATTTTTCGGTTTTAAAGCAATTTCCCCTGAGATATTCGGAAAACTGAAATTATATTTTTATTTATTAGTCAAATAGAAACAATTATTAGTAAAAACATTGTGGATCCGTTCATAAATAAGGTTGTGTCAGCCAAAAAACTGAATCATTAATTTTTGCAATATTTTACATTTTCCGTTTTTGAACCAATTTCCCCTGAGATATCCGAAAAATTGAATATGTATTCCCATTTAATAGTTAAATAGAAACAATTATTAGCAAAAACATTGCGGATCCGTTTATAAATAAGGTTGTGTCAGCCAAAAAACTGAATCATTTATTTTTGCAATATTTTACATTTTCCGTTTTTGAACCAATTTCCCCTGAGATATCCGAAAAAATGAATATGTATTCCCATTTAATAGTTAAATAGAAATAATTATTAGCAAAAACATTGCGGATCCGTTCATAAATAAGGTTGTGTCAGCCAAAAAACTGAATCATTTATTTTTGCAATATTTAACATTTTCCGTTTTTGAACCAATTTCCCCCGAGATATCAAAAAAATTGAATATGTATTCCCATTTATTAGTTAAATAGAAACATTTATTAGCAAAAACATTGCGGATCCGTTCATAAATAAGGTTGTGTCAGCCAAAAAACTGAATCATTTATTTTAGCTATATTTTACATTTTTCGGTTTTAAAGCAATTTCCCTGAGATATCCGGAAAACTGAAATTATATTTTTATTTATTAGTCAAATAGAAACAATTATTAGCAAAAACATTGCGGATCCGTTCATAAATAAGGTTGTGTCAGCCAAAAAACTAAATCATTTATTTTAGCCATATTTTACATTTTCCGGTTTTAAAGCAATTTCCCCTGAGATATCCGGAAAACTGAAATTATATTTTCATTTATTAGTTAAATAGAATCAATTATTAGCAAAAACATTGCGGATCCGTTTATAAATAAGGTTGTGTCAGCCAAAAAACTGAATCATTTATTTTTGCTATATTTTACATTTTCCGTTTTTAATCCAATCTCCCTCGAGATATCCGAAAAACTGAATATGTATTCCCATTTATTAGTTAAATAGAAACACTTTTTAGCAAAAACATTGCGGATCCGTTTATAAATAAGGTTGTGTCAGCCAAAAAACTGAATCATTTATTTTTGCTATATTTTACATTTTCCGTTTTTAATCCAATCTCCCTCAAGATATCCGAAAAACTGAATATGTATTCCCATTTATTAGTTAAATAGAATTACTTTTTAGCAAAAACATTGCGGATCCGTTCATAAATAAGGTTGTGTCAGCCAAAAAACTGAATCATTTATTTTTGCTATATTTTACATTTTCCGTTTTTAATCCAATATCCCTCGAGATATCCGAAAAACTGAATATGTATTCCCATTTATTAGTTAAATAGAAACACTTTTTAGCAAAAACATTGCGGATCCGTTCATAAATAAGGTTGTGTCAGACAAAAAAACTGAATCATTTATTTTTGCTATATTTTACATTTTCTGTTTTTAAACTAATTTCCCCCAAGATATCCGAAAAATTAAAATTGTATTCCCATTTGTTAATTAAATAGAAACAATTATTAGCAAAAACATTGCGGATCCATTCATAAATAAGGTTGTGTCAGCCAAAAAACTGAATCATTTATTTTTGCTATATTTTACATTTTCCGTTTTTAATCCAATCTCCCTCGAGATATCCGAAAAATTGAATATGTATTCCCATTTATTAGTTAAATAGAAACACTTTTTAGCAAAAACATTGCGGATCCGTTTATAATTAAGGTTGTGTCAGCCAAAAAACTTAATCATTTATTTTTGCAATATTTTACATTTTCCGTTTTTGAACCAATTTCCCCCGAGATATCAAAAAAGCTGAATATGTATTCCCATTTATTAGTTAAATAGAAACATTTATTAGCAAAAACATTGCGGATCCGTTCATAAATAAGGTTGTGTCAGCCAAAAAACTGAATCATTTGTTTTTGCTATATTTTACATTTTTCGTTTTTAATCCAATCTCCCTCGAGATATCCGAAAAGTTGATTATGTATTCCTATTTATTAGTTAAATAGAAACCCTTTTTAGCAAAAACATTGCGGATCCGTTTATAAATAGGGTTGTGTCAGCCAAAAAACTGAATCATATATTTTTGCTATATTTTACATTTTCCGTTTTTAAACCAATCTCCCCCGAGATATCCAAAAAATTAAATATGTATTCCCATTTATTAGTTAAATAGAAACAATTATTAGCAAAAACATTGCGGATCCGTTCATAAATAAGGTTGTGTCAGCCAAAAAACTGAATCATTTATTTTTCCTATATTTTACATTTTCCGTTTTTAAACAAATCTTTTTTGGATATCCGGAAGTTTAAAGTTTTATTATTATTGGTTAATTAAATATTTATTAGCTTAAGCAATGGCCATCCAACCTTAAATTAAATTATTAGTCAAATTATTTAGATTTTTGTTTCATAAATAAGTTTATTTCTATTTGTTAAATAATAAGAAGCAAATATATGTAAAAACGTTTAAAAGCTACAAATAATTTTTTATGTAAAAATATTGAACGCTGTTTTAATGTTATATTTATAATTTATTAATACCCATTTATATCTACATACTTTGTTGACAACGCAGTTGTTTTAAATTTATTATTTATTTAATTATTGCTAAATAATACTATTTAGTTAAACAACAGAGCAATTTGTTTAAATTATTAAGTTTTATATTGATCTAAAACAAATAAAAGAGCGCCTCTAAATTCCAATACTGGTACGCATGTTAATGATTTAGCTGGGCGATGCTTGAGTGAGAGCGCGGATTTACAAATGTGATTCTTAAACGAATCCGTAGCCGTAGCTAAGTTCAGCCACGTTTGAATCGATTGTGGAGCATTGGCATAGACCTTCTCTTTCACGTGGCCAAAAAAAAAAGTCTAAAGGTGTTAAATCACAAGATCTCGGTGGCCAATTGTGATCACCTCTTCGAGAAATAACACGGCCAGGAATCTTTTCTTGCAAAATTGCGATTGTTTCGTTGCTTGTGTGGCACGTAACGCCGTCTTGCTGAAAATAAACGTCGTCCACATCAATATCTTCCAATTCCGGCCAAAAAAAATCATGGCATCCATTCACCGTAACAGTTGCACCAGCCTCATTTTCAAAAAAGTAGGGTCCAATCACACCGCCAGCCCAAAAACCGCACCAAACAGTGACACGTTGAGGATGCAAAGACTTTTCAACAATCATTCTTGGATTTTTTGAGCCCCAAATGCGACAATTCTGCTTATTAACGTAGCTTTCGAGGTGAAAATGGGCCTTATCACTAAAGATAATGTTTCGATGAAATTCCCGATCATTTTGATGCATTTGAAGAACCCAATCAGCGAAGATACGACGTTTATGGTGATCGACCGGCTTGAGTTCTTGTGTTAACTGAACTTTAAAAGCCTTAAGACATAAGTCTTTATGCAAAAAAAGGTGTAATGTCGTATGTGGAATGTCTAATCTAAAGATCGAGTTTTCTTCAACACTACGGGCTACATCAATATTCTCATGTGTTTACATCACAAACTTTTCCCAACAGCTCAAATTTTTTTACTAGGTTTACTATTGCCGGCCGAGAAGGTGCTTTACAACGACCAAAAATTGCTTCAGTATTGCGAACTGTAAAATGAAAAATGTTCACCATTTTTGTAGTGAATTTTAATAATTTCAATGCGTTGTTGAAACGTGTATCGTTCCATTTTTAATAACGACGTAGTTTTTACTTGTCAAATGTCAAAAGATAATAGCTTCAAAATTGACAGCTGCCCAAATAGCCTGCTATTCAAAGTGAAACTTCTTATTGGAAAACCCTTTATATACAATATTGGCGCTAGTACTCAACCTTGTGGTAGCCCATATTCTGCTATTGTAGATGTACTAAGTATGTCGTTTATTCTTGTTCTTTGTGTTTTGCATTTAATATATGTTTTTAGTAGTTTTAAGTTTGTGTTTCTTATTCCAAGAATTTCCATTTTTATTATCAATTTGTCTTTGTCGATGATGTCAAAGGCTTTCCTCATGTCTATAAATATTGGTATTACATACTGTTTTTCATCCAACTTTCCTGCTATGTGTTATATTATGTCAGTTGTTATACCCATTGTGTTTGAGTTTTTTTGAAATGCATATTGTCTTTTGTGTATTATGTTAGTTTATGTGTGTCATTAGTCTGTTATATATTGCTTTTTCTGTTATTTTGCTTAACACTGATATAAGCGATAGTGGTTTATAATTTTCTGATTTTAATTTTTCCCCTTTTTTGTGTATTGGTTTTATAATTTGTTTTTTGAGTATTTGTGGATATTCACCTGTTTGTATAATTTTATTTAATAGTTTTTTCAGTATTGGTACTACTTCTTTTTTTATAGCTTTTATTACGTCATGGGTTATTTAGCTTCTTCTTCTATTCTTACAGTTGTTATTGTTTCCCTGTCATCATTCTTCTTAATTTTGTTTGCCAAGTTTTTTCCTACTGTTGCAAAGGTCGTCCGCTATGTCAATTTTATTTGTTTTTTTTTTGTCCGTGTTTTGTTTTAATTTCAGTTATTTCTTGTTTTGTTTTTTTCTTTGTTTACATACTATTTATTTCCGTCCATTGTTTAGCTTGATTTCCATTTGCATTTTTTATTTTGTTTTTATAGTAATTTTCTTTTCTTTCCTTAATTTTATCCTCTACTTCCTTTTTCTTTTCTTTTAATATTTTTTTATTTTTTGTTTCTATCTTGTATCATTGTTATTATTTCCATATTTATCCACTCATTGTTTTCTTTTCGATTTATCTCCATTACTTTTGTATTTCGTTGTGTTAGTGTGTCAAAATCGTGTACTGGTTTATTATCTATGATTTCAAATTCTTTCTTAATTTTTCAGTTTATTTTCTTTTTTAATATTTTTTCATATTTTGTTTTTTCATATATTACATTCCATTCTGTTATTACCGCATTATGGTCTGATAATGTTAATTTTTTTGTTATAACCTTTTATGTTTGTTATAACGTGATCTATTATTGTGCCAGGTTTATCTGCGTTGTTTCTCCTTCTTCGTTTATTTTATTTAATATACAATTACCATTTTCTACAATTAAGTTTCTGTAGTTGTTTGTTGTATTGTTATTTTCTCTTAAATTTATGTTCATGTCGCCTACTATTATATTTTTAGTTTAAGTTTTTGTTATTTTGTCTATTACTTTTAAAAAATCATCGATTTTGCGGTTTGATGTTTATATATTGCTGTTATATGTATGTTTGTTTTAATAAGTTTTATTGTTACTATTTCAGTATTTTTTTCTGTTTTAGTTTCTTGTACTGTTGTTGCTATTGGATATAGCTACGTTTCAGTTATAACAATAATATCAGATTTGTATAGTACAAGTATTGTTAATATTTCATCAAATTTGTTTCTAATACTTCTTGCGTTAAGTTGGTATATTTTTATGTTGTCCATTTTGGTTATAGTTATTATTTATATATATTTTTGTTTTCTGTTTTTATTGTTCCTTGCTTAATAGTTCCTTGGCATGTTCAATACCATGGATAACTATGGCTTGTCTTCTTCTGTTTTCCTTGCAAGTATTCTTCCTTCTTCATACCATACCCATTTGTATCCGTACTTTTTCAATTTTCTTGCTTCATAAAATATACTGTTGTTTTCGTATGTAAGCTGTTCCGTGACGTATATTTCTTCTTTTTTTTTCCTTTTAATCCACATTCATCAGCTTTGATTGACCCTTTTTCTTTTTTCTTTTCCATTATTTTCTTTTTTTCTTCTTCCGTTTTGAATTTAACCAGTATTGGTGCATCCGGATTCTTATTGTTTATTCTATAGGCTTGTGAATAGTTTTGCCACTGTTTCTTTTTTATGTTGTTTCGGAATCCCTGCTATCACAATATTATTTTTTAATTTTATTTTGTTCATATCCGTTAACTTTTTCTTCCAGATCCTCTATTTGTTTTTTCATTTCCTGATTTCCCTTTTTTATATCTTTACGAGTTTTTTTCATTTCCTCATTTTCTTTTCTTCCTTCAAACTCAAACTTTGCTGACATTAAGTCCACTGCCTTTTTTAGATCTTCCAGGCTTGTTTTTATTCCCTCGTCTTCGTTATTCTTTAGATGTTTTGGTGGAATTTTCATTTATTTTTTATTAGTTTTTATAGTTTTTTAATTATATTCTAATTTTATTAGATAATAATTTATTATTTAATTTAAATTATAATTAAAGATTAAAAAAAAGTTTTACTTTTCCGAGCTTCGATCCCGTGTCTGAGTATGGCAACACTTCGCTACGCTCTTCACTGTGCGCCACCAAGGTTTTATTCTATAGAATTTTAATATTTGATTTGAATTATTGTAAATATATTATTATTAGTTTGTTTTGTTTCTCTATCTTTGAGGTTATGTTTTAATCTGTTTTTCACTTTTCCTTCGCTTTACACTTTTATTATAATTAAATTCTCTATATTTTATTTACTCACTATCACTACTGTTTTCTATTATTTTCTTTTCTCTTTCAATGTATTTCAATGTATATTCACGTGTTTAGTTTTTTCGTTTTTATTAATTTTAAATCGATTCAATAGTATCCTGCGATAGTTATTTCCATATCGGATATAGACCTTTACTCATATATGATAAATGGTCAATTTTCACTGAATGCAAATATATCAAATCGTCCGTGCACTGTGGGATCTGGGTTCGATTTTGTAAGTTTTTATTTAGTATTATCAACTTTCCTAATTTTATAGTATTTCGGCTGTATAAAATGCTTAGCAAACGTATCAAAAGAAATAAATTTAAAGTAAGCTTAAAACTAAAAACGCAATTGCAAAACTGAGTATTGTAACCTACTGTTCGTCCCCACGCGATCAAAAAAAGAAATTAAAAAATAATAATAAACTCAAATTCTAGATTATCATTAACTAAAATCATTAATGAAAATTATATAAAAACAATGAGTTAGCATATTCTAATTTCACTTTATTGAATTCGTCTCATTTGCAATTTAATTTATTTGTAGAGATCTTCCCTATATTTTGCAATAAATAAGACAGCCATTGAGAGAACTATTCTTGTTAAATACAGGATGTCGCCCTTGATGTTAAATTTAATTATTACGGGCAGACAATTTTCTTTGCCGTTTTTTTAATAACTCGATATAAATTGTTAATGATATCAATATTCATTGAAAAAAAAACAAAGCAATGATAATCAGCATAAATTCAAAAGTGTAAACTAGAAATAGATGTTAAAATGGTGGAATACAAAAAAGTACAACAGCCAGTGATAAATAATACAATAGTGTAGTGTATCAAGAAGCAGCTTTAGATTTAGCAGAACGAAGAAGCGAAGCGACCGAAGGCTGCTAAAAGCGAAGAGCAGGCGAAACAGTTATTTGAGGTATTTGATTGGCTGTAAATCACGATTTTACAGGATGACGTGCTGCTAAAGCCTATGTTCGACCCTTGATAGAAGTCTCTAAATCGTCGATTCGGCCCGCATTTGAAAGCCGAACATACGATTTCGTTAGACAGGCAAAAAAAATAGTATGATCGTCCTAACTGAAAATAAGAACTTTTACAAAAATACGAAATATTTCAAATTTAGTCAATACAATGTGTGACCAATATTTGAAACTCAAGTTCTCTAAATTTAAATGGTAAATGATAACAAAATACTCAACTTCACCAAAACATCCCGGTGGTCAGCAGCAGCAATGCAACAATTATAGCAGCCCTATAAGGCTTATTAGTGCAATACTATTGCAATAGCAAACCACACTTATACCACTTCAATATGTAATGCTTTAGACTTACTGTGGCGATGTAAAATAGCCGTAAAAAGCGTAAAAGCAAAAAAAAAATGAAAAATAAAAACTAATTGTGAAATACATTTTGTTAATGATACTCATAATTTGCAAAAAAAAAAACATTCTTTGTAAAACTCATATTAACATTGTATATAAAAAAAATAACCAAGCTGTTAAAATAAATTAAATTTATTGGTTATAAAATAAATATCTATATTAATATTAGCACAACAAAATTTAAGATATTTAAATGATAACTGTTTATGTCAAGAGCTTTAAAATATATATCCTTAACATACAAATATCAATTTGTTGTGCCAAATTTATGGTTAGATACAACAAAAAGAATTAACAGTGTGTTGTCTGGTAAGAGATAGATCACAAACAGGTTTTGTAGAAACCAATCAAATATTTATAATAAAACTACTCTTACCAAGAAATCATCCTGATGGTCGGACAGCAATCCAGAGGTCTATAAATAAAACAATAGGAACAAGACACTTTTTTATTATTTATTTTTTCAAGAATAGAATTTATAAATTAGGTGTTTCCTTAGTCTAAAATAATAATTAAAATTATATTTATTCTTTCATGAGGATAAGAGTTCTCAACAAAAATATAGAAATTGTAAAAAATAATAAAATAAAAAATTGAATTGATGCACCTTTTTTTTGGATAGATACAGAAAATCATTTTTTATAAAAACATGAATGATTTTATTTATATTGGAGCTGGACTCCATACTTTTTGAATTCCATAATTTATTTGTATTTTTTGCACTCGTCTATTGCATGTACATATATAAATTAGATGAAGTAACCACACTAGGCTGAGGCAGCTTGTAGATTTTTCTCATTTATGATATTGTGACTACTGTAAAAATTTAAAAAACAACTACTATACGTGATTATGAGATTATGTTTGTGTGGGCAACAATGATGGTTGTTTCTACAATCTGCCTCGAGGAGAAATAATATTTTACAACAGATAATGTGTGAATACATCCAACCTAGCCTAGGCTGGTGGACGAGAATACATAATGTATAATCAAGGATTTAAGGGTCATGGTTCTTGTCACTTCATGGGAATTGGATAAAAAAGGATTCGATGCGGTTTATTACAGAGCGACTACAGCGCCAAGGAACTAACAAAAAAAATTGTAGCATAACACTTCCTCCACTTATATTTCGCTTCCTATACATTCACTCAACATTCACAAATTGTTCGTTTTCTTGTTTCTTACTGTGCATGTCTTCTTGTTTCGTGTTCTTATTCTCTTAAGATGTTCATCTATTGTATGATAGGTAATGTTCATTGTGTTCTCTTATGTCTTGGATTCAGTGTCAGATTGCGATAGAATTTTCATAGGAATATCTGTAAAACAGAAAACAGGCATGACTACCCTGCGCCAAATAGTTGACAGGACGAGCACGCGACGACGGGGCAGGAAGGAGATGAGCAGACCACCGCCCAGGGTTAGTAGAGTTAGGAAGGAAGAGAGGCGTCCACCAGCCAGAGAGGCCAGCGAGGGAGTTATTGCATGAAATACTCAGGATGGTCCGAGTCTTTCTCAAACCTCTTGGCCTCCTCTTGCATGCTCTCTTTTATTTTCAAAATAGCAGCCGATTCCGTTTGGTCCTGCAAGGAAAGCGACCTTTAGTGGTTAGGTGTCAGTCTACAGAAGCACAAGCACCGGCCACCAAAATGTTACTCACGTTTTCTCCAGGTCCACCAAATCCAGCAAGATTATAGTCTCCCATCCCGCTCCCACTGTCTTCACGTGGTGTTCCAGGACCTCCATTTGCTGGCGAATTCTTCATTCCATCCATACCATCACCATTTAGCACAGGCCCCATCGAATTCGGTCCCATAGGTCCCATCGGTCCACCTTCAGGTCCACCACCCATTGGAAATTCTCCTGGCATATTTCCTCCTACTGCTGGTTTCATCAATGTGTACATATTTTCACCACCTGAATTTGAGGAATCTTGAGGGCTTGGCATTATTGGGGTTCCGGGGCCAGGTGGCCCAGCAGATCCTGGCGGTCCACCATAATTTCCAGGTGATGAAGATGAGTAATTCATAGGCTAAAACAAATTTAATGCAATATTTTAAGAACTTATTTGCAACTGAAAATCCAAGCAATAAAATACCAACCAAGCCAACAGTTGCAGCATAGTAGTTAATCTCTAAAACTAGTTCAACAACAAATTTACATTGCACCATTGAGAAGTTAAACCATTAAGGGCCCGTGATATCCAACTCCTAATAAAGCATCTAATAAACTATTAGCTAAACACACTAACATTTTTTTAAATTTAATTTAATATATTTTATTAACACCTCTAAGCAACTAATAAATTATATGCTTAATGATTTTATTTGTTAAAAATGTATATGTTAAGCATATATTTAATTGCCTGTTCATAGGTTTTAATAAAACAAATTAAATCAAAAATTACTTCATATTACAGCCTAAAGTTAACCCTGGAACAACAACATGGTGTCGCCGGCGACCAGCAAAATCTAAAATTGCAATTTGCGCACAAGTAAAATTGAGCGTCTCAGTACCTTCCTGTGTTATTCTGTGGAGTGTTATAGTGACAGGTGGATGTTGTATAGTTTTAGTATCCTAAAAAAAGTGCTATTTGGGTCGGATACGACGCCACGTTGTTGCTTACGTTATATATTATTTGTTGGTATATATCTTCGGAAATAGGTTTTTATTTTGTATTTATATGAAAATTAATATATTTTAGATCATAAACATTGAAAGAATAGATAGAAAACGCAAGTTGGCTGATCGTGAATTTGAAATAATTGCACAAGAAATTCTAGACGGCCGACACATTGATGAAGATGATAATATTAGTGAGGGTGAAGAAAGCGAGAATGAAGATGTAGTAATAAATTACAATGCAAAGAAGAAGAAGTTTTACAAAGAGTTGAGCGTCCATTAAGTCGTTGCAAATATTGCCCTCGCATAAAAAAACTAAAAACACAAAATAAATGTAAACATTGCGTTAAAAAACTTTGTGCACAACATCGGCTGGCCATTTGTATGGACTGCAAGTGAAACACACACATTGCCAAAAAAGTGAATAATTGGACATTAAAAAATTAAATTTATGAAAAAATATTCTAAACTAAAAAACATCCATAGACGCGTTTCGAGGTTTACCTCTCATCAGTATGGCTTTTTTTTATTTAAACTAATTGATTTTTAACTTACTTTGTCAACATTGTTCACCACCACAATTCAAAGTGACTATTTATACTAACTGACTTAATGACTTTATTTAATGGCTATGGTTAATAGCATTCTGAGAATGAACAAACAAACTAATTATTTCGGGATATTAAGCTGATGGTAATGACATGAAAGAATTAAAACAGAAATTTGAAAATTAAAAATAGAATAAATTTTTTTTTTGCATAAATTATAATTACTATTATACAATTTCGTGTATATCAGAACATAAATAAAATATATAAAGAAGAGACGCAATGTCCTCAAATGACTCAACTGTCTCATTTGAGGACATTGCGTCTCTTCTTTATATATTTTATTTATGAATAATTGGAGTTTTATTAACACATTATACATAAAATTTAATTAATAAAAATATTAAAAAAAATATTTTATTACTTTAAACAAATTAGTCGTTATTTTCACATATTTGATTTGTTTCTTTTTTGTACCCAGTTGACAAAATAAGATCTAATCCTAACATTAAGAGCTGATTACTAATGAATTAAACTATGTTTATTGATAATTAGATCTATTAATTACTTAACCATAAATACGATATGACCCTTTTTGTATGGCGATTGGCGTCCTATACGACGCCACGTTGGTACTAACGGAACTCAAAACCCACGTTGTTGTTCTAGGGTTAACAGTTGGCAAACATAACCTCAAATTATGTGTATTATTTACAGAATCTTACAGTCTATTCTCAGTAAATTTGCTTTGAAGCAAATTAGTTGCAACTAATAACCTTTTTTGAGTATCGTATTAGAAATTAATAAAGTTTTATTTAATTTTTTAACAATATAAATAAACCGAATTTTACTTCATATGAATTTCAATTTATCATAATAGAGGTTCAAAATAATAAATAATAACAGTAAAATATTATATAAATACAATATCTTTAAGTATTACGTATACCTAGTCACGCCGTTCCCTTTCGGGGTAGCCAATCAAGATGTAAGGCACACCGAGCCACAGAGAAAACATAAGTATATAAGATGACGCTAACTAAACTGAAACGTAGAAGATCGCAAAATGATTTAAACTTTATTATTGAAGAGTAAAGATTTAAATGTAAAAACTGTAATAAGCTGGTGTTTGACAATCATTATAAATGTTCTGTTTGTGATCAAGTATTGCATAACAAGTTTGAAGACAAGTTACGTTATGCTTTTCAACTTTTAATATCAATAAAGAAAGAATTTCAAAAATTGTGTAATTTAATCTATGAAAAAAACAAAATAATTGTGCAGCAAAACAGCAAGATAAGTCAATTAACATTATTGAAAACAGTTAATGAAATAAACATACAGAAAAAACAAGCCAAAACACCAAGTAAAATTACAAAGCAGATTCCTGTAAGCAATGAAGAAAGAACACCATATTCAGTTATTGTAAATTCAATTAGCAATAAACAACCTCTGTTTAACCCCTTAGAAGTAGATGGCGTTGAAGCAATAAATAATGTAGCTGAAGAAACAAATAAAACACTCCGGGAGATGGACAAAAAACAAATGAATAGAAGCGTTAACATAAACACTGAAAACTCATGGAGTGTCGTTCAAAGGAAAAAACAAACAAGTTTTGCCGGTTATGCCTATAACAAAAAGAAGATAGTATTTCATATCAAATTGTACTGACATCTAAAATAATAAAATTAGAAAAAAAAGTGTTGTAACAAAATTAACACCCAAATATGATAATTATAATTCATTTAAGATTGGAATTCATCAAAAACCCCGAAACATGGCCGAAAGGAACATTTATAGATCAGTTTTGAAAACAAAGAAAAAATCAAATAAAAATTCTGTAAATAAACAATTTAAAGGTATTTTACATACAAACACACAATCTGTTACTAATAAAATTAATTTATTAGTATGATTTTAATTATAATTTTATTTGTGTCAATGAGCATTGGTTAGCAAAGGATGAATTATTTAATTAATTATAAATTAATGAGTTTAATGCAGTTTCAAGATATTGTAGAGAAAAATGAAGCCGTGATGCCGCAATTTTTATAAAACTAAATACGAACTCTAAACCAATTCCCAGCATTGACACCCTATCCATTAAATATCACATTGAGATACAGTATTGGCCATAAATATTGGAATTTATTTATAATATTTAAAAAGTGCAAGTAAATAAGACAAATGAAAAATGCAAGTGTAGATGTTATTTTTACTTACTTGGAGATAACATTTTTGCTAAAACCAGTCCTCAATTTCTCATCATGCTCTCTCGGCCCCCAAAAAAATATTTTTGTGTTGGACAAAAATATTGCAACATAATAATTATTTAAAAAAAAATTATTAAAACATACTAAATGAACATAATCTTAATATTTTGTATAATAGCCTTTAGCTTTAATAACATCTTCCATTCTTTTAGGCATCGAATTAATTAATTTATTGACAATATCCATATCCATCTCGGACCAGGCTTTCAAAAGTTTTTCGAACAATTCTGCAGCATTTTTAACGTTTCTGCCTGGAAATTTTTGATCCAAAATCTCCCACAAATTCTGAATAGGATTGAGATCGGGGCTTTGAGATGGCCATTTCATTGTATTAATTTGTTCCTATTGTAACCAATGTTTTACTAGCTTAGAGGAATGTTTCGGATCGTTGTCCTGTTGAAATATAAACCGTACACTCATTATTTCATCGGTATATGGTTCCAAAACATTCTTCAAAATGTCTAGATACATAAACCGATCCATTTTTCCCTCTATCCTGTGTAATGGTTCCATGCCAAACGATGAAAAACAACCCCATACCATTATGGATCCACCTCCATGCTTCATTGTGGGACAAGCAAACTTAGGATCCAATCTTTTCCCTGCTGGGCGTCTTACGTGAATCACATCATCGCTTCTGAACAAATTAAATTTGGATTCATCACTAAACACCACTTTTTTCCAATCTTTGGGGGTCCAGTTAATATGATCTTAAGCAAACTTTAATCTGGCGACAACATTCGCTTTCCGTAAAAGGGGTTTTTTAGCAGGTCTGTAGCTCCTTAACCCTCCTTCACACAGCCTTCTTCTGATGGTTCTGCTCGAAAGTCCGACTGATCTTGATACATTTATTTCCGACAATATTTTTACCGAAAATAAAAATGGGTTTTGTTTAACAATATTTATAATTTTTCTATCAAGTCGCCTTGAAGATTTTCTTGGCCTCCCAAAGTTTTTTATTGGTGTTAAGTTTCCAGTAGATGAAAACCGTTTTATTATTCTCGATACTGTTGATCGTGGAACTTGCAATTTGTCAGCAATAACAATTTGTTTTATACCCTTTTTAAAATAATTAATAATACGAGATCTAATCTCGGCGGAATAAGTTTTACTTTGTGGCATTGTTATTTGTTACTCTGCAACACTTATAGTAATAAACTAACGTCTATTCAGTTGAATACTGCCAGGAAACTGAACTGAAAAGTATAAATTTCTTTTGTTGCAATATTTTTGTCCATCGAAAAAACAACTTTTTGCGAGTTGAGTGAGTATGATAAGAAATATAGGATTTATTTTGGTAAAAACCTTATCTTCAACCACCAAAAAATAATATTGGTACCTGCGTTTTTTGCTACTCTTATTTTCTTGCACATGATAAATATTTTAAATAAATTCCAATATGTATGGCCAATACTGTATGTGTTGTAGATACAACTGAGTTTGTACTAGCCTCGGTCTATAGGCCTCCTTCAGGTAATATAAACATAATTACAAGAGCTTTCAATGTCAAATTCAAATTATGTGGCAGATAATCAAAGCTCAATCTGATGTTCAAACAAAGAAAAATCACCAAACTTTTTCATAAATGCCCCTCAATTAATTAAAGATAACTTACCTACTGCTATAACTCAGTTTGAACAATATGTTACCCAAACTACATTTAATTCATTTTCATTCAGACAAATAACTTCCATAGAAATGAGAGATATATTATCATGAACATAAAAAACACCAGTAGTAATGATTAGTAATGATGAAATATAAGAATTGTTAAATCGCTCATAAATATGATTGTTATTCCTCTTACAACTATTATAAATCGCTGTGATAAACAGAATGTATTTCCTCTTTAAAGATTGCTAAGGTAGTACCTATTTCTAAAGAAGGAAAAAATTTACTTGAGAGTTATAAGCCTGTATCAATATTACCTGTATTTAGCAAAATTTTTGAAAAATGTTTAGCAGAACAACTAAAATATTATTTAGAATCAAACAATATTTTTACAAAATGCCAATTTGGATTCAAAAATAACCTAAATACTACATCGGCAGTTAAAAATTTTATTCACAAAGTACTAAGTGGGTTTGAGAAAGGAAAAGATGCGCATGCAATGTTTTGTGACCATAGTAGGTAGAGCTTTTGACTGTGTCACATTCCATTCTATTATGTAAAATGCAAACTTTAGTTCAAATTGTATCAAACTAGTTGAATCAACTGCAAATAAAAAAACAATAGAATTAATATAGGTGTTCCGCAAGACTCAGTACTGGGCCCCATCTTATTTCTTATTAAATTATTAAATGCACATTTTACTTTGTTTGCCGATGATACAACATTGATCAAGACTAACAAAGATAGAAACATTTTGCAGCATGATATCTGTAACACATAGTCAAGAGCCATGGAGTGGTTTTCAGCAAATCAACTAAACTTAAACATAACTAAACTGAACACCTACTATTTACTTTGCGTAATAATCCCAGTGGAACAAACGTCAAGTTTTTAGGTGTACACATTGATACAAAACTTAAATGGGAATGTCATGTAAATTATCTGTGGAAAAGTTTCAAAGTAAGTAACGGCTTCATCTTATATTTATTATTCAAATATACATTCTGTTCTTCTAAACTGGAGACATTCTTGTGGTACTCAAAATGTATTTAGAATTCAAAGACGTTCAATTAAAATACTAAGTAAATTAAAGTACAGAGACTGCTGTAAAACACAGTTTACTGCTCTAAATATACTTACCATACCTTGCGCTTATATCTACTCATGTCTTATCCTCGTAAAAACAAATGAATCTTTAGATGCCACACATAATTGAATTCATTCGTATTCAACCCGAAACGCAAACAATATTGTAGTAGACTATAAACAAATAAATAAATACGATATAGACTAAATTAGCATGCAATAATTTTTTATATTGCTCTACCTGTTTCTGTTCGTAGCTTACCCATCAAAAGTTTTAAATTATGTGTAAAAAATTTGTTGCTAGCAGCCAATGCTTTTTATTCAACTAACAAATTTTAAAATTTTTAATTTTAATGTTTAATTTTAAGTTTAAATTTTAATTTTTAATTTTTAGCTTTAATTTTAAATATAATATTTAATTGTATTGTAGTTAATTCTGACGTATGTAAACTGTGTAGTAACATTAATAAACATCTCATCGTATGAGATAACGGATCCATTTGGAAAGAACGCTACGTTCTGCATCACGTTGTTAGGAATACCCATCCAATTCGTTGCTTAACTTCGTTAGCAACTAGCTTCAAGTATGCCCACAATTTTATAAAAGTGCATAAATATTTGACAGTCACGTGATTCAAATATAGAAATTATAATCATTTCAACTAACTGACGTATCATCTGTCAAACGCGTCTTACATTTTCGTTGTGTTTTTCGAGGTAGAGGAATGAACCACAAACACCAAATATTTTCTGGTGCGTTAGTCGCACTCGACCTCTAACGCACCTGGTGCATGAAGCTATCAAATGGAAAATACCTATAACCTTCTCTGGAACGACCATGTTGTTGATAGCTTCAAAAGTATCTACAAAACTAAGATTTCTTAATAGATAAAAACAGTTTTTTACTTCTGTTCAGCTTTTGCATATATATAAAACTTATATTTCGTCCTTGTATTGAATATTGTTTCCAAGTACGGGAAGGAGCACCCAAAACTACACTCTCATTGCCAATCCAAAATTGACTAATGACTTATACACTTTACAACACTGGTGTAATGTTGCAGATCTTTACATTTTCTATAGATATTTCCATGAACTTATAAGCCACAAATACTCCAGGTATTGACCTGCTAAAATCTAGTCTTCAAAGTGATAGTTTCAGCAAGTGTGGTTTCACTCGTTGTAATGCAAAAGTATTTTTATGTTGATGTGACATATTAAATAATACCTAAATATCACATTTTAAAATTTAAACAAAAAGTATACTAATAGATTTTTATAATTTTTAATATTTCTAATTTTTATTTTTAAATTAAAACAGTAATCATTCATATGCATTAGACAAACAAAATACAGCTAAATAACATTGTTATTTTTAAGTTTTTTTAAATTTATGTAAAATGATTTTTCGAGTATTATAAATGCAGGTATATACGTTGGTATTTTTAATTTACAATGCAATGAGAACAAGCAGTAGTTCTTCTAAATAACAACATTACGTAACTGTATTTTTATGGAATTATTGTTTTCACAAGCCAACTTAAAGTGTCAAATTACAATTTACTAAATTTATGACAAAATATTGTTATGGAAGTATAATTATTTTGCGTAGTTCTATTCAGAATATCATAGAAATTAAAAAAAAAATATATGTTGCCAATTAAAAAACAGAGTTGGTTGTCATTGCAAATATACTAAAAGCAAAAGTAAGCGATTATGTATCTACCATTTAAATGGTTTTTGAGTCATTCAAATCAGTTTAAAAGTAATGTTACTAAGCCGTACGTTTTTTTTTGTCTAACAGCCTGTATATACAATCCATAAACAGTTAAGAGCATACCGACCGCTACCTTGATTTCCAGTATTTTAGTGAAAACAGCTACTTTGGCGTCATTGCTATTTTTTTATTGTATGTTTTTTGTTAATTTTATGCATATATCTAAATAAATTTTTATTTTGTTAAATCCTAAAGCATTAACTAATTAATTGCACATAATACTTTGCTTGGCTACATTAATTATGCATGATGTGTTGCACTCCAACATTTATTAAAAACTATACGTAGTTATTACATTAATTATTCAATAAAATATTTATAAAAATAATAAGATAAGTTTAAAGATATAAAGTAATAAACGCTGTATTAAATATTTAGTTTAAACCTGAATTTTAATTAATAAAAATAAAACTTGTACGTAATCATAAAATTTAAAAAAACAAAATTTTATTTGTGCAGTGCAAGTATATTACAATAATTTATCATAATTTTAAAATGTTTAAAAAAGAGTATTTTCAAACATTATTTTATTGTGTATCTAATAATATTTTTGAAAATATTTTTGGTAGATTTTCAATCCTTGGAATGTATTACTTGCTTTTAATGTATTTTCAAGTCTCTAAAGCTCTAATTAATTACACAAGACACCTAAATATCTTTAATTCTCCAAATTGATCCATAAGAGTGCGTGAGTGGAATAAAGTAAGTAAAGCCTGAACAGATCTATTAATAGTGCGTTCTCTATCTGCTTCACCGGGAGGCGCGTTGACACCCTTCCAGTTACTATAGTAAGTATAGTATATAATTCAATGATCCATGTAAAGACTTGACCACGGGGCTGAAGCTTTAAATTAAGAACTGTTCAATGCGGTTAAGTGGCGTCATCTAGCGGCGAAGTGGTGCAAAACAGAGGGCGCTAGTAGAAATTTAAAGAGGCAATAATTTCAAGGTCATAATATTCGGTTTGTTTTGCTCATTCCTAACGTATGTTTAGTGAATCTATTTATGTATTTTATTAACTAGACAGCTAATTAAATATATGTTTAAAATAGACATTTATAACAAATAAAAATATATTGAGCATATAATTCATTAGCTGCTTAAAGGTGTTGATAAAATAAAATATATTAAACTCAATTAAGATAATAGTTTATTAGGTGCTTTATAAGGCTCGTTTCACACGTACACGGTTTCCATTCGGTTCGGTTCGTTTTCGGTTCATTTTCGGTTTCTATTTGGTACCTAATAGAAACAGTATAGCACTGAATACTCCCTCGTAAAGTGATGAGAGGGTGCTCCCAATGAATTCCTCCTTCGTTTTTTTATTTTTCTATAGAGAAACAACATGGCAACAACTTAACTTCTCTCCATTATGATTACTACTGAGCTTGTGTACGAAATAAACACAAAACCTGATACAAACAGTATGTCTGAAAAAATTTCATTTGTTTTCAGTTGCAACCGAAAACGAACCAAACCGAATGGAAACCGTATATGTGTGAAACGAGCCTTAGGAGTTTGATATCATGGCCCTAAATCTTCCATTCAATTTTTTAATAGCTTTTGTTATATTTATTAATTTTTTATTAATGTTACTCCTGATCAAACCAGAATACATGTACTAAGCATTGTAAGAACCTCATAATATTGAAATGAATATTTACTCTTTTATCAAAAAATTATATAAATTATCAAGTGTTTTTTAACTTTCAACATGAATTAACTTTATTTATCCAGCAGTTCAAATAATTTATGAATTATTTTTATTGCGTGTTTCTAATTTTTATTCAATATTAATTATTTTATCAAATGTTTAATATATTATTCTGCCTGCATCTACAATTTTTAATCGAACTAAAGTATCTGCAAAGTGATAAATTTATTTATTTAATTTATGGCTCTAAATATATATCATACAACCTTATTTTAGTCATCAGTGATAAATCAGCTGGAAATGTCTACTAACGAAAACTCTTTTTAAGATTGATGTTAATTTATATTGCTGTTAAAATAAATGTAGGCAATCAGACTCAGAGTTTTTCAAATGTTGTCTAGCAACATTGAAAATGTTAGTCACATCGCTGTAAAAAAATGTTCAGAATATGATAATTTTTTTTTTTATATCACTATTAAATTAGTTTTTAATACTTACATTTTTGCAATCAAGGCAGTTCCATTTTTAATTATTTTAGAAAAGAAACTGTTTAATTTATTTTTGATTATTGATATATTTGTATTGATACATATTAGTAATATATATTTACATCAATAAAGTATGGGTAAGATTGTTTGTGCGACAGAAAATCAATTTTATATTTTTTTGCAACTGACTGCACGACTATATAATGTTACGTAACAAAAATTAACTAAATGTATAAACTGATTATGCGCACCGAATCCAATTGCTTTTTCATATACACATTTAATGTTAAATAAATGGTAGCAACATGGCTTTTAGATGCATAACCTTGTAAATAGATGTACTAGCTTTGGTACCAGACTAGTAACGTAAATCACTATTACACCAACAAACAAAAGTAAAACATAATATTATAAATTTAAGAAAATATTTGATTTAGTGACAAATCAATGTAATGTTATTATACAAAAACAGAAGCAGAAATAATTAAAAAAAACTGTCTTTAGTTAAGACTATTATTCTAATTATTAATTTGCTGTCGTTCAAACATCTTATTATGTTAGTGATTTGTTTTATTTTGTCTTGTTAAAGTTATAGTTAAAAAAAATATTTTTTGCTGTTGATTTGTTTTATTCAACAGTTCATGTTGTCATGACTTTCATATTCTTACCATGCATTATCCTTTTCTATCGTAAAAAGTATTTAAATGTCGAATATATTTTACTGTCGTTTAATATACTTTTTTTCCGTCTAAAGTATTTTTTGTAGTGTAATATCTTTTTGTGCTAATAATCTTTTTATCCTTTTGTTTATCTTATTCTATAGAGCCAATAAATCTAACCTATAAATTATTAGTGGTAAAAACTTAATTATCATTTTATTTCATCATTATTATGGATTACCACATACATTTAATATTAAGAAAATAGAACATGTTCTAATTTCTTGGACATGGACAAAGTATGACTTTATATGCTCAGAAAAGATGCGCATGAAAAGAGCGTGTTAATATATTTACACTACACGCGTTTGTTTTTTACATTCGTTTGTTTATATTTGTTACCTTCGCTTGTTTGATTTTATCTATCGATTTGTTCTGTTAATGTGTTTTATTGTTTGTAGCTTTCTGTTGATTTGTTATTTTTGATTTGTTTGTGTTTTTATATCATACGTGAGTCATATATTATATATTTGAGGGTTTGCACTCAAATTAAACATTTATCGTAGAATTAATTATAAAATTTCTTAACCCATTCCAATAACAGATTTTGTATTATTGGCAATTGATTGATTCCACTCCAGTAACATTCGGTTGAACATAATTATTACAATTAATTACAAACTTAATTGGAATTGTACCACTTAGACTAATGCAATAAAATGTGATTAAATAAAATTAATAATGGAATCATGGTGTTAATATCGACAAGCTTCTTCAAGGTAGTCATAGAAAAGCTGAAATAATTTTGTTAGGAGATTTTAATGTAGGTACATAATACTGAATGATTAAGACACTCATCTTCTAACACTATCCGGATAACAAGCAATAATTTTTGCTCACAATCTTACTCAACTTATTCAGCAACCCATAAATTTTCCTGATTGAACCAAGATTATTAGATCTGTATCTTTTAACTATTCCAGAGATTACAACAACTACTGTTGAGGCTGCTTTAGGAAATTCTGATCATTCACTTTTTACTTCTGTTGTTAAAACTTCTCTTCTTATTACTACGAAACCTAAACTGTGCCTCATCTATCATTATTTCCATTTCGATACTCATTCTTAATATCATCAAAAAAATGTAGGCATTTTCTGTTATTAAATCAAAAAAAAAGTACATGTACTCAATTCAGACAAAAGAAGCAGTTAATAAGAAGAGAAAAGAATTTAAAAAATACGCCAGTAGTCGTTCTGATCAGACTAATCAAGATTACAAAAATGCTCGTAAACAATGTGACAATCTAATACAATCAGAAAAAGATAGGATTGACAAAAACAAAGCTAATCAAATCTCTCAGCTTTCCATAAACATCAAAAATTTATAGAAACAATAAATTTATTGCAATGTAGTTCAAAATCTTCAAATACCCCCTCTTCAAAATGATCAAAATAATCTCGTTACTGATCCAAAAGAAAATGCAGATATTTTTGCAAACCAATTCTAAATCTAATTCTAAATCTTCCTACTGTTGTTCCTACAATGCCGGCTAGTAGTCAAATGATGGGTTAAATTCATTTTAGGCAACAGGTTGTTAAAAGATATCTTCTTAAATTAAATACCAGAAAGGCATAGACAAAATTCCAGCTATTATTCTTAAAACATTTTCATTTAGCTCCCATTCTGACTAAAATATTTGCCTTACCATACAAAAAAAACATTCCTCAACCTTCAACCTATACTTAAAAAGGGAGACAGTCTGATTCTTCAAATTATAAACCAATTACATTATTAATTTCCACATTGTCAAGTACTTAGAACAAATTAACTTCATCTCAGATACTCAATATGGATTTATTTTTTATTTATCAAAACGTTCGACAACACACTTCTGACTTATGATAGACAGAAACGTAATTCTAATTTAGACAAACATAAAGAAAATCTTGCAGTAGCTCTAGACATTTCCAAAGCATTTGATAGGGTATGGCATCCTATCTTATTAACAAGCTCTATTGTATAAGTCTTGATCAAAAATCTGTAAATCTTATCAATAGTTGATAGTTTTAACTCCCCAAAATCATAAATGCTAGTGTTCCTCAAGGTTCTGTTCTTTCACCAACTTTATTTTTGATTTACATTAATGAACTTCTTCAAATAACTAAAAGTCCTAATCATAGTTTTGCAGATGATAGCACCCCTCACACTTCATACTTTTCAAAGACCATTTCAACAAACATGGCAGAACATCTTGAAATTTTAGGTTAGAATCTGCAGCATCTGTAAACAAAGACCTCAAAACAATATCTTAATGAGATACTACCAACATAGTCAATTTTAACTCTAAAAAAAACTCAACTTCTTACTGTTTCAAAATCAAAATCCAATGTATCATCAGTACCAAATATTAAACAAAACAACAAATCCATATCTAAATCTTTTTCTATTTCTCTTCTAAGAGTTACAATCTCACATGATCTTCTCTGAAATGACCATGTTCTTGATATAGCTTCAAAAGTATCTACAAAACTAGAATTTCTTAATAGATGTAAATAAAACTATACTATATCTCTTGTAAATTCTATTCAAAAACTAGCTATTCGGATCATTGCTGACCCAAAACTGACTAATGACTTGGATACTTTAAAACTCCGGCAAAATGTTGCAGATCTTTGCATTTTCTAGAAATATTTTCATGAACATTGTACAAATAAAATAAAAAACATATTGCCATCTAAACAAATGTTTACTCTTAGCACAAGGCTTACTGTAGGACCAATACTTTAAAAAAAAAAATTTGGCCCAACTATTGACACATGGAATAAACTTCCAAACTCAGTATTTCCTGAGAGTTATAAGCCACATATATTCAAGGTCAAAGTTCACAGACTGCTTAAATGTAGTCTGATGTTAAAAAAAATATATATATTTTGATTTTAGGTGGTTAAAATTTACTTTGTGTGCGGTTCGCCGGTGACAAGAGAACATAACTCTATGTCAACCTGCCGATTTGAAACTTAGCTGATGTATCAAATTCTGTCGCATGAAACTTGACAGAACCAGCTCGTATAGAGTTTATATGAGAAAAAATAATGTTTGCATATTCTCATAAAACCAGCGCCTTTATTCTATTCCTTTAGTCAATGATAATATAATAAACGTTACAATCTAAACTTAATTGTAACTTTCTATATTTATTTTACACAACCCCATAATCATTTAAAATAATACTTACTTCATTAAAATTGTACTCGCAAAGAGTATAATTAAGTAAAAACTAGTATTAGATAATCCTATTATGCAGGTTTTGATGGTTTGTTGGTTTTAAATGCCATTAGGGTTGATTTTCACTTCTCAGCATTGTAAAGTTGAATGCGAGTGCAAGTTTAATCAAGTACAAGAAAAATAACATTCAATCAGACATAACTTTCTTTGTGACTTGTGCTTATAACCATTTTTGACAATTTTAATACTCCACAGAAAATGAGCATCATGAGTGATATTTACACTTTACATTTACTATTAATAACATTCATATATAGTTAAAAAACAAAATACTTACTGTTGATGTGTTAGGTTGCCATTGTGGCCGTCCACCTGGACCAGTCATAGACATAGGGGGCATAGGACCTCCAGGACCTAAACTACTATTTGGGGGAGGTCCTCTTAGACCTGGACCATAAGAACCCGGTCCAAGTGGACCCATAGCTGGACCGCGTGGTGGATTCATACGTGGATTCATTGGATTCATCCCGGGTGGTCCTAGTGGCAGAAAATAATTAGTCCTCGTAGAACAAACAAATGCTTCAATATATTTGTATAAGTATATCATTATGTATAGCACGAACAACACCAGCATGCTAGCACGAGTTATAAAAAGCATAAGCAAGCAAAAAGTCGCATGGACAAATCCTTCATCCCAATACTAAAGTACACCTATTCTAATTTATATCTTTAACAATAAAACTATTATATAGAAATAGCTTTCTTAAAACTGATCATAGTGATCATAATGCATTATTTAATGTTTAGTTTAGGGATTCAAGAGTCCAAAGTGTAAAAATAAATGCGAATGAGTATTTAATAATATATGGGTGTATGTGGTGGTGAAGGAGCGCATTTGCCTACCTTGCCAACCTACAAACTCTCCGCCTTCACCTGGAGACAGAAATAGATGCAATTACATGAGACATATCATATGAAATCGGGCTTCATGCTTGTGCATTTCTCTTTAAGATTCAAAATTGTTATCAAATTCTTTTTCATTTTTTTAATTGATCAATCAATACATTATCAATGATATTAATAATGAAAATTCTGTAAAACCTGTCAAAATTACTGATTAAATTTTATATTTGCCAGTCTAAACTCTATGCAGTTGTTTTATTGTGTATTTACCTTGCCGTGTTGGGTCCATACTATTCTGCATCATTGGTTGGCCAGGAGGCTGAAAACATCTCAAATTATTAAAGAAAATCATCAAAATGTTAAAATTATTTTTATAAGTGAAGACTTATTTTTCATTTTATCACAGAGCTGGGAGGTAACAAAATTATTTACAGACTTCATTTAAATAAATGATTTTTAACGTTTAGAAAAATTAACATTAACTAGCCTATTATATTATATAATCATTGAGCATAGTGTTTACAATTGCCAACTGAAAGCCACATTCCATATTAATAACATAAAACAGAATTCGTATATGTAACTAGCCGGTCGGTTCCCGACGCTATTAGATATCGAGGGCTAGGGAACCAAAAAGCAATCTCTCGTACCCTACATAGGAGGATAACCTATTAAAAAAATAGTCCGTAACCCGACATCCCCTATCTCCAAAAACCCCTCCCAATTTGGACCCCCAACGACGACCACCTTTCAGTCCAGATAGGTGTAAAAGAATGGACAAGGACAAGATTTTTTGGTAATATGGAAGATACAACGCAAAAAACAAACGTTTACGGGACAGGGGTCGGATCCCCAGAACCGGTCGATAGTGGCGAGGTAGTAGACCACTTACGATAGTCAGCCAATGACTACGCCAAAACAACAAAAAACTCGGTTGAGGAAGATGAAAAGCGCGATCAAGAGGGCGCACCTCAATCGGCAAAACACTACAACAAGGGTGATGACGACCCGGCAAGGGAGAAAGAAGAGGAAACGAGAAGATTTGAACTAGAGCTTTTGAAGGAACAGGGCAAACGGGGTAGCCTGAGCAGGTCACCTATCAGGAGGATCCCGGATGCAAAGGAAGAAACACCGGCTGCTCAAACAGAGAACAAGGATGGGAAACCTGATCACATAGTCTTGGGAAACCTAAGTGAACTTCCCGCTACTCCATCTAAGAAAACAGCAATAAAAGCGGAGGAAACCCTGCTCCAAAGCAATAAAAGAATGAGGATGGCTGACTCTCCCCAGAAGAGGGAAGCAGATCTAGAGGACTTTAAAATGGACTATTGAAAGCTGAAGGATCTTCTAAGGAGAATAATAGCAGAGAGCTCAAATCTGAGAAACATTGCGCTGGTAAGCAATAGAATGAAACCGGAAGCTAGAGATGCAGCCAATAGGTTGTATGGCTAATCATCAAGGCTGAGAGCGGATGGAGGGATTAACTTCCTAGAAAAAATGTTAGAAAAACAGGAGGGTCAGGGGTCCGTTATAGGACAGCTCCCGAAATGTATAAGCCTAGTGGATAAGGCGGAGCAAACAGAAACAATGGAGACAGCGAAGGAAAGGAATCAACGAGACAGGATCAACGAATGCCTTTCACGCAAAAAAGGGGTCAAAGCACTACATGAGCTGATGGAAGTAGACTGGACAGAAGACCTATTCACGAATTGCGAGCAGACGAGTGATACCTTTAAAACTGACAGTAAGGAAGACTTAGTAGTAATATTAAGTAGTAGCGAAAGCACAAAGGGATACCCCGAAAAAATAATAGCGGAGAGACACCCGGAATTGATAGCAGCAATGACGGAGGATCAACAAGAAACTAAATGGTGGTGTGGGGTTACAAAAAGCTCCATAATTGCCCAAAATGGCAAAGCAGAAGAGGAAAATGAAAAACTGACGTATGTAGTGAAAACCATGAAGGGGACGGGAACACTAGAAAGAAGTAGAGGAATAATCAACGCAATGCAGGAAGTAAAGGCAATGACAATGGAAAAGGGAAAATTGAGACTAGCCTGTATCACGGATGCAGAACCAGATATGGCCAGGAAAGTGATGGAATACTGTCTTAAAAATGAGGAGCTTAAAATGACTATCCATGTCAAAAGGAAACCAACGCAAGGAAGAAAAAACGAGATGCCAAAGAAGCGCTGGGATAGACAGATGGATACGATTCTAACCAAACCAAAGAGGGCTGCAGCTATGCAGAAGTAATGAAATGTATGAAGAATGAGGTAAACACGGGCGAGATCATCATCGCAGGGATAAATAAAACGAAAGATGGCAACATTAAACTTGTGGTTAAAAATAATAAGGAAGAAGTAAGGAAGGAGTTCAGGAAAACACTCGATGAGAAAATCAACAAGGTAGCCAACATTGAACTAAATGAAAGAAAAAAGACAATACGGCTTCTAGACGTGGACGGAGACATCAATGAAGATGAGGTGAAGGATGAAATCAACATGGAACTCCTGAGAGACAACCTGAGCGCCAAGGTAGATTCGGTGAAACTATCAGAAAAGGTCAACCAGAATGGAGTAAGATATGCCTTCGTGAACATGCAGGAAAAGGCAGCAGAGCACCTTATAAGGAAAAGGAAAATGGGCTCAGGCTAGAATAGATGGAGGGTGATGGAGGTATTTGCTCCGCCAAAATGCTACAAATGCCATAGAATAGGTCACAAGGCAATGGACTGTAAAAGTACGGATGGCGAGCCCTGCAGGAACTGTGGGGGGACCGGACATAAAGTGAAAGACTGCACCAATAAACAGAAGTGCTACTTATGCAATATAGAAGGTCACAAAACGGACAGCATGAGATGCCCGGCGTTCAGGAAACTGGTGCAAGCACAGAAGGAGAAAGAAAGGGCCGGAAGGGCTAGAAAATGAAGGTTATACAGGTTAACCTAAACAGATGTAGAGCGGCTATGGATCTACTAGAATGGAACTGTCAAAAAGCAGGAGCAGATTATGCCCTAGTCTCGGAACCAAATAAGAAAATAGCAGCAACTAGGAAAAGATGGATTATGGATAAAAATGAAGACGCGGCAATATACATCCCTGACAATACTAAATCTCCGGCATTAAAATCAGGAAGTGGGGTAGGCTACACCTGGGTGGAGGACCGGGACACAGTGATGTATGCCTGCTACTTCTCCCCAAATGAAAGCATTGAGCATTTCGAAAAGTGGCTAACAGAACTAAGTAAGGACCAAAAAAAACACAAGAAAGATAAGATCATTGGCGGGGACTTCAACGCCAAGTCAGGCATATGGGGGTCTCCCAAAGACGACCGGAAAGGTGACATGTTGGCGGAATGGGCAAACGAAAACGAACTCTGCGTCCTGAATAGAGGGGGAGTACCTACGTTCCAAAAAAACGGAGCAAAATCCTTCATAGATGTGACCCTGTGCACCTCTAAGATGGTAACAAAAATTAGCAACTGGCATGTGGGCGAGGAAGAGAATCTGAGTGACCACATGAACATACATTTCGAAGTCAGGCAGGGGAAGGTAAAGACTTGGGAGAAGACAAGAGAAATCACCGGATGGTCTTTCCGCAATGAGCAAGAGGCAAAATTCCTCTCAAACCTGGACCTAAACACAACGGGAATGAAACACACTGCTGAGAAGCTAAAAGAATCTATAATAAAAACCTGCAAAAAGACTTTAAAGAAAAAAGGGGGCAGGGTAAACTACAAACCAATGTATTGGTGGAGTGATGATATTGCAAACATGAGAAGGAGATGTATAAAAACTAAAAGGATTGTGACAAGATTAAACGGAAAAAACCCAAGAGACATATACCTTCTGCAACAAGCACAAGAGGCATACGCAGGTGAGAGAAAAGACCATAAGAAGGCAATAATGGAATCCAAGAAGATGGCCTGGAAGAAACTGTGCGAGGAACTAAATGGGGATATATGGGGCAAAGGATATAAAATTGTCACAAATAAAATAGGACAAAGATCCCCAATAACACTGTCAGGGGAGGAGATAACGGCTGAAGCCAAGAAACTCTTTCCGAACCTAGGCAGAACAACGTGGTTAGAGATAAGAACAGATATGGGTATAATACCGGAATGTACAGAAGAAGAAATACTTAAGGCGGGTGGTAAAATTAAAAGAAAAAAGGCACACGGGACAGATATGATACCGCCGGAGGTGATCAAAGCGATAGCAACAAAAAGACCTCAACTCTGCGCGAAGGTCCTTGACAAACTCATAAAGCAGGGCATCTTCCCCAAGGACTGGAAAAGGGCAAAATTAGTACTAATCGAGAAACCTACCAAAAAAAACGAAGACAAGGCATACCGACCTATATGTCTACTGAACCCACTGGGAAAGCTGTATGAGCACGTCCTCAACACGAGACTTACCGAGGAACTAGACAGGAATGGTGGCCTGAGTAAAAACCAACACGGGTTCAGAGGTGGCCACTCCACACTGGATGCACTTAGACATGTTAGGGAAGTAGTGGGGCAGGTAGCTGAACATCCTACACACAAACTGGCGGTGTTGATCACCTTTGATATAAAGAATGCTTTCAACTCGGTGCCCTGGAGGGGACTAATAGAAGAATTAGAGAGAAGGGGAATTTCAACATATCTCAGAAAAATCCTATGCCACTATCTACAGGATAGAATCATAGAATGCAGCTCCGGAGCAACTTTGGAAATGACTTGCGGGGTGCCTCAGGGGTCTGTCCTGGGTCCCACCTTGTGGAATATATATTATGATGGTCTGCTGAGAGAGCAGATGACACAGGGGATTACCACAATAGCATATGCTGATGATCTAGCTATGGTTGTCAGGGGTAACAGTATAAGGGAAATAGAAGAGGAGGCAGAGTGGGCGTCCTACAAGATAAGAAGGTGGATCAAAAAAATGGGTCTAGAACTGGCAACCCATAAAACGGAAGCTGTTGTCCTGGTGGGTAGAAGGAAGGACATCACAGTTAAAATCAATCTAGGGGATACAACAATCACATCCCAAGGCAGCATCAAATACCTAGGGATGAGGATAGGTAAAAACTGGAATATGAGCCCTCATATAACAGAGGTAAAGCAAAAACCAGAGAAACTTGTAATGGCCCTGGCACGTATCATGCCGAATGTAGGGGGCCCAAGGGCGGAGAAACGTAAAGTTATGGGTGCAACGGTGGACTCAATACTGTTGTACGCCGTACCCATCTGGATAGAAAGCTGCGAGAAAAAAAAATACAGAATAATACTAGAGCGGGCCAGAAGAAAAATGGCAATTAGAATAGCCAGTGCCTACAGAACAGTTTCCCCATACACCTTCTCGCCAAAGAGCGGGCCGAAGGTAAAGGGAAACAACCAAAGGGGCACAGCAAAGAGAAGAGAGTGGAAACAATGAAAAAATGGAAATCAGAATGGCAGTGCAAGGGTGACGTCGCCAGATGGACACAGACCCTCATACCCTTGGTGACACCGTGGGTAAACAAAAAACATGGTAACCTGAACTACCACCTCACACAGATCCTAACAGGTCATGGATGTTTTGGGTCATATCTAAAAAGAATGTGCCTAGCAGAACAGGACGAATGCCCCTATTGTGGAGAGAAAGATACCCCGAAACACACAATGGTAAAGTGCACTCGCTGGAGAAGCACCAGAGAAGAGATGCAGCTAAGAGTCTGTAAAGAGATTACCGTAAACAACCTGACCACACTCATGCTTGAAAGTGCATACAACTGGAGGGCCATTGATGATGGCATACGGAGAATAATGGCAACAAAAGAAGAAGAGGAGAAAGCAAGAGCAGGAAGTCAAGAATAGTAGGATAAATAGAAGGTGTCCAGACTTTGTGAAGTAATACCACAACGGTAATCCCGCAAGGCTTGGAGGGCTTAGAGGTTAGGGTTTTTAGTGGGTATACGGATAACCGGGAGCCCCACACAAAGTGCGTAAGGCATTTTCCCCCCTCAATTAAAAAAAAAAAAAAATTCTGACAAATTTTTAGTGATTTTAGTGTTTACAGGTTTCTTATAATAAACATCAATTTTCATAGACTTTTTTCACTTTTTAAGTAAAGTTAATGTGTATTTAAAATAATGTAAAAGTTAATGGCGTGCAGAACACCCTATAAAGTATTGAATTTTAAATAGTGTGAAACGTGTCATTGTTTAAACAAGGTGTTAATTTTTATTAAAAATATGTTTAGAACAACTAAATAATAAATTGTAAAGTGCAGTGTAAATTTGAAATAGTGTGAATTATATTTTATGCAAACTGTGAATTGGATGTTTAAGTTATATGTATAATAATGTTTATTCAAGAACGGAATGTTTTTATAGTGAAAGTTCATTATCTGGAACTATCAATGAGGATGACACCTAGTCTCTCGTACTCTCTTTAGGTTTCAGAATTTTTTATAAAACAGTTGTGAACCACAAAATACAAGTTGTAAGACCTGTAAGAAGAAACTACTGGACAGGTCATTCATTGTAAGTAAGGAGGTTGTTTATGATATAAATAATGATGAAATATTAGATAAGACCTTTTTACTGATGAAGCTTGGTGATTGTTGTCAAGAGGGATTAGTTACACTAAACAACTCTAAATAAACCTATGAAACAACGCAGAACGATTCCGCACTATAATTTTAGATGGATTTTTTCAATAATTACGCAACAATAAATTGCAAATTAGTTATTTTCAACAATACTGCTAAAGGTCGAATCCAATATTTCATCATTATTTAAATGTTTGTTGAACCAATTGCAATATGCAACTTGTTCATTAGTTTATAATCACGTAGAAGTAATTTAACTAACAATTCTTTATAAGATTAATTTTTGTGGACTTTGTTCTATGTTCGATGCTGTTTATTGTGAACAACCTCTTCAGTCAAAATGGATGGTCTGCCAGGTGGTTTCTTCTACAGGTTCTTTCCTTCAAACCGTTCAATAATTTGTGATTCACAAATATTTTATTAGGAATTCCTGTATTGGAAAAAGCTTTATTAAATTGATTCAGGCATGACTGAAATGAGTACAACCTGTGCCATCTTTATTGATTGTTCCACTGCAATAATCTTTACTATAAGTACTCTGCTCTTGTGTAAACACTATTGTACATATAATTTAATCGTTCAATTCACAATCTTGTACAATTAAAAAACTACAAACTATTATTATTATTATTATTATGTTAAATACTGTGTATTAAAATTTTCAATAATAATTAACAGTATAAAACCGTACATTTGCTATTTATCATAATGGTTATTTTGCTAATTAAAAAATACAAGCATTTTATTTAAGTTTATTTATTTATTCATATATTATATCGCTTATTCGAAAGAAAAACGACACAACTCAAAATACCTGTTTTTTCAAGAGCGGAATTGAAGTTTTTTCAGAAGTTCAAAGCTCTCTATGTTGGTCTGTGTATTATCAAATGCCAATTTCAAAATACCATAATTATCAATAACTATTTGGCTATTCTCTATGCAAAAATTTGTAGACCAATCTTAAAAGCATTTCTGAAAAAACAATTTTAAATAAATTGTGTAATGAGTTGTGATGTTTTCCCAGGTATTTCCCCACCATTTTTGTGGAACTTGGTAACATAAACCACAAATTAAATTAACTAGACTTCTGACAGTTTTCAAGCAAAAACCACAAAAAAGGATTTTTGTGTTGAGTCATTTTTGTTCCAAACACGTAATATGTATAATCATTGAAATTGTGGTTTTTTTTAAATAAAGTTCTAAAATAATTTGTCATTGTGTATTATGTACTTTGATGGTCAAGGGCAGTCTAGGGACATATTTTTTCAATATTTACAATAAGTGTATTCTTGGTTGCCTAAATCGTAAACCTCAAGGTTTCTTGTTCACACTGTATCATAAGACATTCTTGAATTGACAAGAGTTTTCGCAACTGTCACAAATTACGTACAATGGTCTTGATCTGCAAAACATAGAATTTTCCCAAAAATCAAAATATAATATTACAAATTGGTCTTCAACTATCATAAAATTTTTTGATGTAACATAAATGTCAAAATCATTTAGAACAACAAACATAGCTATCATCAAATGTTACTTAAATAGTCACAAATGTTTTAAGGTATTTCTCAACTGTCATAGATATCATATTATAAAATATTCATGAAGAATCACAAACTAACATAATAAAATATTCTTGAACTGTCAATATGTTCCTAAACTGTCATAGGTACCATATTGCCATATGCCATTCTTCAATTGCCACAACTTTGAACTGTTACAAATATCTTAAGATATTTTTTAACTACCATATATCATAAAATGTTTATAAGCTGTCAAGACAGCTTGTTTCTTGACTAATATATATGTCATAAAAATTATTCAAACAAAAACGAGAAGGGAAAGCGTTAAAACATTGCTTATTTCACATATTTGTACATAGTTTCCGGGGGAAAAAGGCAATGCAGCCACCCATAGTTAGCGCCAATAATTGCTTGTAAAATTGTTAAAAAATATTTTGTATGTATCAGTTTATCACCCACCCACACACCAAAGTTATATTAGAAACATATATTGAATTAATTTAGAAAAAATGTTAAATTTTCTATTCTTTGCTATATGTTTATATATTGTTTATTGAGTAATGGGGAACTGTATACATTCTTGTATGTATTAATAAGATTCTTATTATCCCAGCTCTGTTCAAGAACCAATATAATTTTTGTAAATCTTCTATAATTATAAGAAACTTCAAACAATATAAATGACACACTTTAAACAACATTAAAAATTATAAACAAATGGTTAGTAAATAATTATAAGCATAGCATAAAAGCGCGCACACAAACACAAAAATATAATTAAAACAAAAATGATTACATTTAAGATGAGAACATATATGCTTCATGTAGCAACATTGCACTTACTCCATTGAAATCACTGCCTATTTGTGGCATTCGTACACCAGGTCGAGGGCCTGCGGGATATCGTGGACCCATAAAAGGTTGCGTTGACATCATCTGCGAATGTGGGGGTGGTGGTTGCGAATGCGGGGAAGGTTGACTTGATGGATGTGTGGGAGGTGATGGTCTCATTGTTGAATTCTACAAATGCAAACAAATAATATACACATAGAATAATGATATTAGGGTTGATGCTTCTTTGTTTTGTCACACACAACTGCATAACTTAGTAATTTTTTAACCAATTTGAATGATTTCAAAACAATAATAGTTTTTTCAAGTACTATGAAAGCAGGTACATACACATATGTATGTTGTTGTTTTAGTATACTTGCAATAACAACTAGGTTTAGTATTTAAAATGACATCATATTTACATATTTTTTAGGATCTCTATATTCTGAATACAACAGTGTATATAATTTCAAGTTCAATAACAAATAGCATGTTTATTAGATTTATGGCAACATATTGGTTATAGAAAAATGTAGTTGTTATACACTGTTAGATTCAGAAAAACGTATATTCGAAAAAATAACAAAATAATAAGTTGCCTTTAAAAAAAAAATGAATTATCATTGCAAGAACATATACTGAAAAGAACAACATAAATGTATATACCTGGCTACATAATACTCAAAAACCCATTTTAATGGGTACAATAAGACCAAAAGAAGGTAAGCTAAGTAACTCATAGTATGGTGTACTAATTAGCAATAACATTTAAAATTACACACTATTTTTTTCCACTCTGCTGCTATAGACTTTCCAAAATACCTCTAACCAAAAAAAATGCTTACTATTATACCTTACATATTAATAAGCAAACTAGTAGAATATAAAAAAAAAGCAGAAAGCACCAGTTGTTAAATGAATCTTAGTGTAGTAGAAAAAGTAGGCAATAAATAGTTTTTGAGCTTCCCCATTCACCCAAAGGCCCAATTTAGTGCCAAAACACATCTTGATCTCAATAAGATAAGAGTTCAGTGAAAAATCAATACTTACTCAAAACTTATATATAGCTATCATGAATAACATCAAACTTAAAATGAATCTTTGGGGATAACATTTTATTGCAAACAGTGAAACCTGTAAAATTATCCCTTACACATACCTTGAAAGAACAATACAAAAATCTCTATAAACACTAATATAACAACAAACAATGTAGTCATTTGTACAATGACGTCTTGACATCGCATTAGTAATTAGTAATTACAGTTTAAGAATTCAATAGCTTAGTAGTTTGCATGAGTAGATATTTAGATATAACAATAAAATTACAACTACACAGGACAATAGCAGATTATATTCTCAATAGTTTTTGGCTTCAGAAGAAGTATTGTGTGCTGAATTAAATTCCCAAACACTAACTTATAAATTTCATCTTGATTGTAACATGTTCACAATTATCATTCCACCTAACAACTACTTTCCCTGAAGACAGTGGGTGCTTAGAAATGCTACCACTATTCTTCAGTTCATAATCATCATAATCAAATGATTAAACAATCAGAATTTTTTATTCTTCAACTACATAAAGCGGCTGTACTATAGAAAAAAACTAGAGCATTTCTTCTTCTTCGCAGGTTTGGAGAAAAAAAACTCAATAATACACTACTCTACTTCTTTAGATAGACTCTCAAAATAAAATACCAAAATATCATATAAAGTTAAACTTTACGTTCAAAAACTCCTTCGGATTGCTAGTTCATTGCATTCATCTATACCGACATTATAATAACTAAAGACAAGAAGTTGCTTCTTTAAGAGATTTGCGTAGTTCTACTGTTACTCTGCTAGTGATGTGTATTTTAATATGTTTACACTTTGTGTAGTAAACCTTTTATTTCTATAATAAAGTTCCATTTATTGATCTTTTGCAAAATTTAATTGAAGCATCAGCAGCTTTAAAGATATAGATACCTATAGATCAAAAAACAAAACCTGTCCTTTTTCCAACCATTTAACAATCAGGATCTTTATGGCTTTTTATCAATTGCGCTTCAAATTTAACTCCCCTTACAAATGTAGTATATACTGCCAGACCTCAAACAGTAGAATAATGTGATCTATCACCACACAAATACAGTTATAATTAATCAATTGATTGCTTAAATCTAGTTAGGTGTAAAACCCACCCTACATATAACATAGATGCTTAGCCTAGATGATGATGATAATAGAGAATAATTAATTAAAAATATAAATATTCCTTTTGCCCGCCCAACCTACAAACCTATTCTCATTCTTTTCTTGCTCTCTGACCACCCAAATGCTACTCATTGTGTCCTTCTTTTTCAAAAACAATTTGACTGTTAGATGTTTCACATTCCTAATTCTAATATATAGTTACTTTGTTCAGAAACTGATTGATGAATACTAGTTTTAATCACCAATTTTGTTAGATACAATTATGACATAAACAGGTGCACTGTGAAATTACTTGGTTAACCATTGGAGGCCTTTTAAGACAAGCAGAGAAACCTGTAGTGTAATAATTTGTAGAAACTTTTTGTCCTTCCAAACACTGAAAAAAAATTACGGCTCCTGTAAAAAAATTGAATTATTTACAATATATGTATGATGAGAAATTATTTACTGTGCAAAATAGCAGAATCATAAGGTGCAAGAAATAATTAATAAACATTCTTTTGAATAATGAATTAGTTTATTTAGTAAATTTGATCTACAATTAATGATATTAGGATAGTGGACAAACATAAAAAGCTGTTAAACACTTGGTCTGAACACAGCAGCTGGTTAAACATTGGCTATTAATTCACAAAAAATAAATTAATATATTCTATCACTTACTGGAAAGAATCCTGGTGGTATCGGACCGCCAGGCATGTCATTCGGAGGCATTTGTCCTAAAGGACTAGGAGCTGGACCTGTATTCTATAACAAGAAATAAATTACATATTAAAACAATTATTAAACATTACCACATAATAATATAAATTGCTAATTAGACACCATTAACCCTTTCGCTACAGAATGCAAATTTCATATGGGTGCCCCGTGTACGGAGCCCGATAGTACTATAAGTATCCGTACGTATTTCGCACCGCAAGCACATACCGACGTAAATATACGTTCTTTGTTCTTCACTTTGACGAATTTGTAAGATATATACTAAGTTATAAAGCAAAGTATTTTATTATTACAGTAAAGCTCCGCTAATCCGAATCGCTTTAATCCAGATGTCCTCGTAGTTCGGACAAAATTAAAAAATGTAAATTTTACATTATGTACCTTGTAATCCAGACCGATTTAATCTGGATCGGCAAACCGACCACGGAAAAATCCGAGAATTTTTTGTTTATTTCAACATGGCACCAAAACGGCCACACAAAACATTAACTCTAGTCGAAAAACAACAAATAATACAAAAGTTGCGCGATAGAAGTTAAGCAAGATTACATTTGCTAGACTAAAATATTGTAGTTTTTCTTAAGAGATTTAATTTTTTGTTCTATTGTCATTATAATAAAAGCTTTATTATATAATGTGGCTTTTCCTTAATTATTTTATTATTGTTCCAGTAATCCGGATTGTTATTAATTATTAATTCAGATCGAGCCATGTTTTAATTGATCCGGATTAGCAGAGCTTTACTGTACTTAGAAAATACATAAAATAATTATATATTCTAAATAAAAGCAAATATGGTTATAGATATGTAAAAGAACAAAAAGAAAAAATCTACAACAAATCAAATTTTTACTTGACCTCTGAATTCAGTGTATAAACTGCACATTTACTATGTAAACAACATTCGTACGCTCTCCTCTCGCAATGTACAGACTTATAAAAATATACGCTCTTCGCACATAGAGCACAATAAAACAATACTTATACATACGCTCCTCGTAGCAAAAGGGTTAAACTTTCTAATAACAACTTTAGTATAAATAAACTCACAAAAATGATGAAATTTCAATATACAGTAAAGCTTCGCTAATCCGATTCGCTTTAATCCGGATGTCCTTGTAGTTCGGATAAAATTAAAAAATGTAAATTTTACATTATGTACTATGTATTATGTAATCCGGACCAGCGGACCGACCACGGTTTCCCTACCTAGTACGCCGAGAATCTCCCGACCAACGAAAAAGAAAAATCTCAGAATTTTTAGTTTATTTTAACATGGCACTAAAACGGCCACACAAAACATTAAAGGAGGTTGCATTTGCCAGGCTAAATTATCAATTATCGGAGTTCTTCTTAATAGCTTTAATTTTTTCTTAAAATTTTGTTATATTGTCATTATAATAAAAGCTTTATCATATATTGTGACTTTTGTTTAATTATTTTATTGTTGTTCCAGTAATCCGGATTGTTCAATAATTCGGATTAGCGGAGCTTTACTGTATATAATATATCTATCCAATGAGTATGATTCTTATCAATGGATATCATACACCAATAAGAAAACATAATTGTACAACAATTAATAAACGTAATAAATTTTCCTTTTCTCTTCTTCCTAAAAATCATAATTCTTATCTTGATACATACAGGGTTAGTCAAAATTACCAAAACAAATAATTCTCCAAACGTAAAAAAATTTCAAACAAAAGCTTTTTGGTTTATTTTATTATAGCATTTGTTAACTTATTCTTTTTTAAATGAAACGTATATTTTTACATTTTTTTTCCAAGACTAGTTTAGATTAGAATTTTTTATAGAAATCATTTTTTTTTTATCAAAATAAAATTAAAATAAATTTTAAACAACCACTCAACAACTTTATAAAACAATTGACAAATCGTCATTTAAACAACAACAACAGTTATTTTTGTTTTGTTAAAATAAATGTGTATATTTGTGGAAAAATATTCTTAATTTGAATTTAAATTTGTTCAAGATTTTGAATCAATAACTCAAAAATAAAAAATTCTTGGTTTAAAAAAAATACGGTTAGAGAATAATTTAGGTATTGTAATTTTCACTAACACTGTTATTATTATTATTATTAATTTTGAAGAGATGTATCTAATGAATTATTTGTTGTATTAAATTTATTTATGTTTGTGCTCCTGTGATTTCATCCAATAACAACCTATCTCCAAACAAAGTTGAGCACAAATTAAAAAACACAAACTCATTGAGATATGATAAAATTAACTAAAATCTCAATCGACGCGAAACCGTAAAAAAAAACAAGAAAAATATAAAATATCAAACAAATCTGTAAATTCTGATAGTATTCTTCTAGTCCTTCAATTTAATAAATATAGGGAGTAGTTTATTTTGTTGATAAAAACAAAAACGCCAATAGGACTAATATTATATTTTAATAATTAATTTTTAATTTTGAACGTTTCGACAGAAACACCTGTCTTCCTCAGCACTGTAAAGAACATTTTTTTAAAAATAAAATAGATATTTATAAGACAGAAAGAAGTTGTATAAGTACTTATTACAATAATAAATTACAAAAACTAACACATTAAAATCATTAAAAACAGAGGTTAAAATAATGCGGAATTATATCACATTATTTAAGTGTATACGTCTTATTGTGTGAGTGTCTTCTAGTTGGAATATGAATATGAAAGAGCGACTATTATTTGCTATTGATGTATTTATTTTTTTAATGAATTATAGAAAAATATTATTTTTATTGGAAATTTTTCAACATATTTTATAATAATCTTATAGGAATTCCATTTACAAATGTGATATTATATATGTGTGTATAATTTAACAATAAATAATAGTTAGAGAAATTAAACATAATAATTTAACATCATTTATATTATAAAGAAATCAGTCCAGTCCATTTTGAGAAGAATAAAAATTATGCTCAAATTTTTTTTTAAATATAACTTATTGTCATAGACAATTATAATAGATTTCGATAGATAACACTAAGACCCTCTATACCCAATTGGAAATTGCACGTTGAATTTTTGACAATGTGTAGCATTTCACTAATGATTCTCTTTTTATAATTTTCTTCTACAATGTTGTTTACAGTGCTGAGGAAGACAGGTGTTTCTGTCGAAACTTTCAAAATTAAAAATTTATTATTAAAATATAATATTAGTCCTATTGGCGTTTTTGTTTTTATTAACAAAATAAACTACTCCCTAAATCTGTAAATGTTTTAGAAACTATAATAACAACATAATCTATTCAGTGAGACTTATTTGAATTTAGGAAATACCTGGAAATATGTCTACGCTAGTTTAGATGAAGAAAAACAAGGTTTGGGCATACAATTTTTAGATATGGTAAACCACAGTATACTGTTGGTTAGACCATTGATTCAAATATGGTAGTATATAAAGCAATGTTCTAAACTGGCTTGAAGACTATTTAGAAAAGCATTGCACTACCTACTGCTTCTTCCTTTTTTTATTGTTTATGTCAATAATATACAACTTACAAATCTGCTTTATTTGTATATACCTACTCTTACTTAAAAAATGTATTCAAGTGAGTGAGCGAGAAAAACATGTTTACCATGTAGACAAATATATACACTATTAGTAAATATAAAAAAGGATGCTTCTCAATTAATTTTTTTGACAATTAATATTTTAAGATACAAAACCTTTATTTGATGATTTTCTGACATTTATTTATATCGTTGACACTTATTAATTAAAATAACCTTGATATATTTTTCAAAAATCTGATATCAAACCCTAACACATTTGTATAAGGCTCTAATAATTGCCTAACCAACCTTGTTTTATCATGCTAGAAAATAAGCATTTAAATGCCTGAAGACAAATGGATCCCGCAATACTTTATTTCTACAACATGAAAAAGAACAGAGTATATATAAACAAAAAACAATGCAATGGGCACTTTGTAATATAGTGTTTGTGTGAAATATTTAAAAGAGAACATTCTTCTACAGATATAGTTATTATTATAAATTATAAAAGTGTGAAAAAATATAATTATAAATACTTATAAATTAGTGTCAGTGATTTGTTATAATATTGAAAAACAATAAACATAGAAATGTATGTTCAAAGTTTTTAATGAAGAATAATATTTGTATTGCCACTGCCTTGATTTTTTTGAGCCTTTGATTTAAAAACAATTCAATGTCACTAATTAAAAATAAAGCAAGTATTCTGTACTTTTATTACAAAATATGTATACAGGGTGTAGATTAATTGGCGGACAAACGCCAGGTAACTTTGTAGACCGTGCCAAAAGAAAACAAAAATCTTAATTCCAAAATGCTGAGAAACTCTTCTCTTCAACTTAAAAAAACATATTTCCCAAATTTTCAACTTTTTAAGTCATGATCTTGATTCTTGGGAGTCCCTCAAAGTTCAGAAAAACACCTAAAATTCACATTTTTTCGGTAATTTTCAACATTTTTTTTTCACAACGTAGAAACATTGGAAAAAGCTGTGCAAGGTCTGATTCTTTTTGTAATTTCTTGTACTTTAACTTGTTTTTTTTTTAATGTAGCCATTCTCTATTTCCTTTAGCGTAGGCCGTTGTGAAAATAGCCTAAAATTACAGAACCAGCCCCACATTGAAAATGCCGTTACAAAGTTAAATTTTAATCAAATTAGGTCTAGTTTAGCTTAATTTGTTTCTTTTGAATTGCTCTTTAAAATTTTGCAAAGTTTTTTCCGATCAAACCAGTAAATCGTGAGATACCACTTTTCAAAGAATAGTAATTTGGTCAAAAATGCTCATTTTTGTATACATTAAAACCGTTGTAACTTTTTTCTACCTAAATTTTTTTTGCTGACATTTTTAGTAAACCTTTCTCATATATACCTAAAACATCACTTAAAGTTTGGTTCTTGGGAATGAAAATGGGCCCAAGCTACAGAACTTTCAAAATTTGTAAAAAACAACGTTTTATACGTTAATAACCTGGTAATAATTTTTACCTACGCTTTTATTTTTTGCAAAAAACTACATTTTATTGCATTGGTTTAAACATATCTTAGATTAAAAATGTGTTTTTAATAGAAAATATATATTTATATATATATATATATAGATATATTTTTATTTTTATTGTACCTGTAAGACAAATACATAATTTTTGCTAAAATCATATTATGAACGCCCTAATTTTAAATTTTATGAGAAAGCACGCCAAAAAATACACATGGTGTTTCCTAACTGTAGGCAAAAAATAAAACTTATGTCCTTTTTTAAATTTCATACAGAAAATTTAAATATCTTTTTTGTCTATCTCCCTTCGTTTTCGAGATAATTAAAAAATACACATTATTAAAAAAAACATTTGTAACAATGATAATAACAAACAGAACAATATTACATATTTTAATAAATGGACTGAGATTGATTGCCAAGAGCTACTTGTAACTCTTTCGTTTCAGATATCCAACAATAATCACCAAACTAGACAGTCTCCATTATTTAGAGAATCTATACATTCTACCAACTATGGATTCAATAATCTATTGGCAGAATGTGTAGAATTGCAACTAGCTTTTCTAATAACATCGAATTATTAAAATTCTCAAAATGACTACCATGAGCGTTGATGCAAGCTTGTTTTTTTAACAAAAAAACAAACAAAACAGCATTACTTTAACAATTGTGCGTTGTTGCAAGCTTTTGATACTTGTCAAAATTGTTTTCTTTGGTTCGGTTAGTAAAATTTGTAAAAAATGCTGGTCAACAACGGAGAATACACGTCATTTTTTTATAAGCAAATTTCTTAAAAATCAGATAGAAATCAAAAGACAAGAGAAATCACCGGATGGTCTTTCCGCAATGAGCAAGAGGCAAAATTCCTCTCAAACCTGGACCTAAACACAACGGGAATGGAACACACTGCTGAGAAGCTAAAAGAATCTATAATAAAAACCTGCAAAATGACTTTAAAGAAAAAAGGGGGCAGGGTAAACTACAAACCAATGTATTGGTGGAGTGATGATATTGCAAACATGAGAAGGAGATGTATAAAAACTAAAAGGATTGTGACAAGATCAAACGGAAAAAACCCAAGAGACATATACCTTCTGCAACAAGCACAAGAGGCATACGCAGGTGAGAGAAAAGACCTTAAGAAGGCAATAATGGAATCCAAGAAGATGGCCTGGAAGAAACTGTGCGAGGAACTAAATGGGGATATATGGGGCAAAGGATATAAAATTGTCACAAATAAAATAGGACAAAGATCCCCAATAACACTGTCAGGGGAGGAGATAACGGCTGAAGCCAAGAAACTCTTTCCGAACCTAGGCAGAACAACGTGGTTAGAGATAAGAACAGATACGGATATGATACCAGAATGTACAGAAGAAGAAATACTTAAGGCAGGTGGTAAAATTAAAAGAAAAAAGGCACACGGGACAGACATGATACCGCCGGAGGTGATCAGAGCGATAGCAACAAAAAGACCTCAACTCTGCGCGAAGGTCCTTGACAAACTCATAAAACAAGGCATCGGCATCTTCCCCAAGGACTGGAAAAGGGCAAAATTAGTACTAATCGAGAAACCTACCAAAAAAAACGAAGACAAGGCATACCGACCTATAAGTCTACTGAACCCACTGGGAAAGCTGTATGAGCACGTCCTCAACACGAGACTTACAGAGGAACTAGACAGGAATGGTGGCCTGAGTAAAAACCAACACGGGTTCAGAGGTGGCCACTCCACACTGGATGCACTTAGACATGTTAGGGAAGTAGTGGGGCAGGTAGCTGAACATCCTACACACAAACTGGCGGTGTTGATCACCTTTGATATAAAGAATGCTTTCAACTCGGTGCCCTGGAGCGGACTAATAGAAGAATTAGTGAGAAGGGGAATTTCAACATATCTCAGAAAAATCCTATGCCACTATCTACAGGATAGAATCATAGAATGCAGCTCCGGAGCAACTTTGGAAATGACTTGCGGGGTCTGTCCTGGGTCCCACCTTGTGGAATATATATTATGATGGTCTGCTGAGAGAGCAGATGACACAGGGGATTACCACAATAGCATATGCTGATGATCTAGCTATGGTTGTCAGGGGTAACAGTATAAGGGAAATAGAAGAGGAGGCAGAGTGGGCGTCCTACAAGATAAGAAGGTGGATCAAAAAAATGGGTCTAGAACTGGCAACCCATAAAACGGAAGCTGTTGTCCTGGTGGGTAGAAGGAAGGACATCACAGTTAAAATCAATCTAGGGGAGACAACAATCACATCCCAAGGCAGCATCAAATACCTAGGGATGAGGATAGGTAAAAACTGGAATATGAGCCCTCATATAACAGAGGTAAAGCAAAAAGCAGAGAAACTTGTAATGGCCCTGGCACGTATCATGCCAAATGTAGGAGGTCCAAGGGCGGAGAAAGGTAAAGTTATGGGTGCAACGGTGGACTCAATACTGTTGTACGCCGTACCCATCTGGATAGAAAGCTGCGAGAAAAAAAAATACAGAATAATACTATAGAGCGGGCCAGAAGAAAAATGGCAATTAGAATAGCCAGTGCCTACAGAACAGTTTCCCCATACACCCTCTCGCCAAAGAGCGGGCCGAAGGTAAAGGGAAACAACCAAAGGGGCACAGCAAAGACAAGAGAATGGAAACAATGAAAAAATGGGAAGCAGAATGGCAGTGCAAGGGTGACGTCGCCAGATGGACACAGACCCTCATACCCTTGGTGACACCGTGGGTAAACAGAAAACATGGTAACCTGAACTACCACCTCACACAGATCCTAACAGGTCATGGATGTTTTGGGTCATATCTAAAAAGAATGTGCCTAGCAGAACAGAACGAATGCCCCTATTGTGGAGAGAAAGATACCCCAGAGCACACAATATTAAAGTGCGCTCGCTGGAGAAGCACCAGAGAAGAGATGCAGCTAAGAGTCGGTAAAGAGATAACCGTAAACAACTTGACCACACTCATGCTTGAAAGTGCATACAACTGGAGGGCCATTGATGATGGCATACGGAGAATTATGGCAACAAAAGAAGAAGAGGAGAAAGCAAGAGCAGGAAGTCAAGGATAGTAGGATAAATAGAAGGTGTCCAGACTTTGTGAAGTAATACCACAACGGTAATCCCGCAAGGCTTGGAGAGCTTAGAGGTTAGGGTTTTTAGTGGGTATACGGGTAACCGGGAGCCCCACACAAAGTGCGTAAAGCATTTTCCCCCCTCAATAAAAAAAAAAAAAAAAAAAAAGATAGAAAATTTGTTAGATAACAATGTCCCTCTTGCCTAACGTAACAGGATGTGGTACCAGTACGATGGAGTACCGCCCCATGTTAGGTGTTCGGTGGCTTAACGATAATTTTAAGGATAGATGGATTAGTAGAAGAGGTCCAGTGAACTGACCTGCAAGATCTTCTGATCTAAATCTATTGAACGTTTAGGTGACACATGAAACAATTGGTTTATAGAAAACCAATAATCAACGTGGAGCAGATACAATAGAAAATTGCTAATGCTGCATTGCATATTCAAAACAAAACAGGTTTTGAAACAGTTTATCATTCTTTTTTAGTGTGTTGTCAAGCTTGAATCAACGCTCATGGCAGTCATTTTGAGAACTTATCAAAATATGTAATATTGTTCTGTTTGTTGTTACCATTGTTATAAATGTTCTTTTTTTTACTTAAATTTTTCTAAATAAAATGTTTTCTAAATAATGTGTATTTTTAAATTATCCCGAAAACAAAGCAAGACAAAAAAAGATATTTAGATTTTCTGTTTGAAATTAGAACAAGAACCTAAAGTTTTATTTTTTGCCTTCAGTTAGGAGACGCCCTGTGTATTTTTTGGCGTCCTTTGTCATAAAGTTTAGAATTAGGGCGTTCATGATATGATTTTAGCAAAATTTATGTATTTGTCTTACAGGTACAATAAAAGTAAAAATAAATCTATATTTATAAAAATATACATTTTCTATTAAAAACACTATTTTAATCTAAGATATGTTTAAACCAATGCAATAATATGTAGTTTTTTTGCAAAAATAAAAGCGTAAGCAAAAATTATTACCAGGTTATTAACGTATAAAACGTTGTTTTTTACAAATTTTGAAAGTTCTGTAGCTTGGGCCCATTTTCATTCCCAAGAACTAAACTTTAAGAGATGTTTTAGGTATATATGAGAAAGGTTTACTAAAAATGTCAGCAAAAAAAATTTAGGTAGAAAAAAGTTACAACGGTTTCAATGTATACAAAAATGAGAAATTTTGACCAAATTACTATTCTTTGAAAAGTGGTATCTCACGATTTACTGGTTTGATAGGAAAAAACTTTGCAAAATTTTAAAGAACAATTCAAAACAAACAAATTAAGCTAAACTAGACCTAATTTGATTAAAATTTGACTTTGTTATGGCATTTTCAATGTGGGGCTGGTTTTGTAATTTTAGGCTATTTTCACAACGGCCTACGCTAAAGGAAATAGAAAATGACTACATTAAAAAAAAAAACAAGTTAAAGTACAAGAAATTACAAAAAGATTCAGACCTTGCAGAGCTTTTTCCAATGTTTCTACGCTGAGAAAAAAATTGTTGAAAATTACCGAAAAAATGTGATTTTTAGGCGTTTTTCTGAACTAAAAAGTTGAAAATTTGGGAAACATGTTTTTTTGGTACTTACTATCACATATTTAATTTTGAGCCAGTTTGGAGATACTCAGTTTTTAAGTTTGGTCGAAAAGTAATGGAATTACCCATATATATATATATATATATATAAATAATTAACATACTACTCATTTTTTTTTTAATCCCTCAGCAGTAGTGCTAGTACAAACATTCTCTCTAAATGCAGTACAAGTTGATAAAGAAAACAGTTATTACAAGTAGAAAAACTATCAAATATCTGAGCATCATCTTCGAAAAAAACCCAAACATGAGTGTCCATATAAAGAAAGTCTCAAAATAAAAAAAGTAGCAGCTGTGTTAGTCCAGCTAATGCCAAATGTAGACAGATCTAGACCATTACGCAGAAGGCACTCTATAATGCAAACCAGACAACGCAAAGACAAATAGCCAGGACAAGGACATTCCTCTGATAAAAAAAAAACAGAGTCAAGAGAAGAAACGATAATTTGGACAAGAAAACTCAACACCAGTAACACAAATCATGCATAGAAAATAAAAAGAAGAGTAAAAACAGAAGTAAGTAAAAGAACAAGCCCAACAATTTTATGTCAGAGCATTTTACTGCCACCCAGGTAGTGTATTAGTTAGCATACTATACCAAAGCATGTAGGGCAACTTTCCTATTTGGAAGGTAAATTTTTCTAGTTAAGAAAAAATGTATTGTGATGAATACAACTTCTTTTATACAAGAAAAACTTTGGTAGGTCCCATGCATGGTATAAACAACTAAGTATGCTCACGTACGGCTATGCACACATGAATCAGTCTAATTAAAATAAAAAATTCCCTTAATAATAAAATTGAAATTGACTAAATTTATTCATTAATTTATTTATTTCTACTAACTTTACACAAAACATTTTTCTTCTCATAAAGAATTAACTTCATCATCAACTGTTTTCTTATTTTTATAAGATAACTAAACTAGCTTAATACCAACTTTAAATAAATAACTATACAAAGCTATTTTATAAAGCATTGGAAAACAACTTGTTGAATCAGTTTTTAATAAATAGAAACTCAAATTGCAACTTTATTCATAATTAATGTTAAAAATTTCTTCTTGCGAAGTGGCCAGGTAGAACATAAATAATTTTTTTTTTATATAATTATTAGAATTTTATTCATTTCTAAAATTAAATTTGGACGTTCCAGATTTATTAGACAGTCTAAACAAAAACTTATAGATAGGGTAAATCAACATAAACGTGATTGCATTAATAGAAGTGATTGTACAGCCATTTGGAAGAATGCCATTCGTTTAATTTTAATAATACCAAAATCCTTGACATTGAATTAAATCTTAAAAAAAGGAAAGTTAGTGAAATGCGTTTTATTAATGTACTTCCTTGTTGTAATTTTAACACTGATACAGATAATTTAAGTATCATTTATAACAATTTAATTAAAAATTTTAGAGATTATTAATTCTCGGTAGGGACAATTTCTTTCATTGTATATTTCCATGTTAGTGTTTGTAAAATATAGGAAAGTTTTTTAAATTTTATACCAAAAAAATTATTATATTGTTAGAAATAGAGAATTTCATGCTTGGATATTTTATTCATTGTTTCGACGTAGTTCACCGTTGGTTGTTCCAATTATTAATGACCATGTGTTGGTAGTCTATTAACTATAAATTTAAAAAAAAATTTAATGTGTAGATGCTTTTAAATAGAAAATTGTATAAATTAAATTGGTAAGTTGTTTTTAATAGTTTTAAATTGTATGTTCTGCTTTGTATTTTTTATTTTTTTATATGTTAACTTATTGTAATTTTAAATTGTTTCACCATAATTTTACTTCTAGTTTGCTGATGAAGGATATTGTTAATAAATCCGAAACGTCCAAATTTAATTTTAAAAATGAATAAAATTCTAATAATTATATAAAAAAAAAAAATTATTTATGTCCTACCTGGCCACTTCGCAAGAAGAAATTTTTATCATTAATCAAATTGAAGGACGACAATAATAATTGAATCTGAATCGATTATTAAAAAATATCTAGATTCCCAAGTCATTAAATGAAAGTTGAGTAATTTTTGAGGACTTGAGTCATTTTTAGAAACTGAGTCATTATGCGGACTCGAGCCATTGTCTACTCAAATCATTTTTAAAAACTCGAGTCATTGACAATTGAGTTATTGACAACTCGAGTCATTATAGACTCTATTCATTACCGGCTCAAGTTATTTTATTTTAAAATTTATCTATTTAAAAATAAATAAATAATACAAGAAAATCAAAAATTATATGCACAGCATCTGCACTGATTTGTTAAGAATTGAAGAGTTATTAGGGTAATAAATATTAAATACTATTTTATAATATATAAAACAATAATAATAACTCGATTACTATACAATAAAAATAAATTAAGAAACACTATCGCAAGTTTACATACTATTATTAATAAACAATCAGTAGTTTTATCTAACTATTGCATTAGTAATGAATCTCAGGAATAATTTAATTTTTCCTTTCATTAAAAAATAAAACAAAAATGTTTTGTATATTTAAAAATTAATTATTTTGGAGATTATAATAAAACTACTATTACCTTATTTTATTTACACATTGAAATTTATTTTGTGTACATATTAGAAAATTAATTTTAATATGTAAATAGCAAATTTAATGTATGCAACTACAACGTCATACCTCATAATAAATAATACAATTGATTTTAATGTTTTAAAGTGTATATCGTCAGTGAAAGTGCAAAACCTCGAATGCACATTCACAAAATTTTTACAGAAGACAATAAAAACTTCATATTTCAAGTATAAATAAAAGAGTTTCATGTTCTATCTTTATGAACTATTATGAATCATAATTTGATATTAAGAATAAACTGAGAGATTCGTGGTTACGTACACCAGACTGGTTCTTAAAAAAAATTGTGGAATTTCTTTAGGTGCACCTTCAGAAAGTGATCTTTCAAAATTTCATCGCTTAATAATCAAAAGAACACGTGTTGCCTGCCTTTAAAATTTTAAAAGTAAACCCATTACCTTACTTAAAAAAACATAATTAGTATGTTACAAACTTGACAAAATGAAAAAAAAAATACGTACATTACGTCATTTTAAAGGTTTTCTAAATTTAAAAAAAAATAATTATAAACCTAAGCCTCAAATTCTAATAATTATTGTTTACAAGTCAAATTTAATGTTTAAAATATAATAAAAATTGGTTAATTTAACAGAGTATATTGATGTAAAGTTTCATGTGAAACCTAATTAGCAAGTATTCAATTGCTTTCTTGGAGACCCGGGGTATGCTTCTGACTCAAATCTGGAAGCTATGATACTTATTAAGTACAGTGGAACTTCCCTAACTCAAATCTCCAAGGGGCACCAAATAAAATTCGAGTTAAGAAAAATTCGAATTATAGAAAAATATGCCTAATTTAAGTCTTAAAGTTTATTACATAACACATACTACAAATTAAACAAAACATTTAATTTTATAGTATTTTTATGGAATGAACACATATACAGTGCGGATATAAAGTCTAGTCTAGTTATCAACATGCTAAACGTATTTAACGCCATTTGATTACTTTGCAAGTGCCTAGAAATACAATTCAGAAACTGCAAAAAAAAAAATTTTAAGAACTAGTCTAATGTAAACGTATGTGTAGCAACCCAGTTCAAATGAGATAAAACAATTTTTGACAAAAATGCAAATACAAGGTCTTGCACTTTTACCGACAATATGCAAGTTTGTTCATAAAATTTTTATAATGACAATTTTAACTATTATTTTAAAGGTAAATTGTAGTGATACAACCGTTTTTGTGTTTAGATAAATGTTTTTTAAAATTTGTTTATTAGTAGTGTCCTTGACATTGTCACAATTTTATATTTATTTTTACTGTTTTATACAATAAAAATGATTGTAGCCCTAAGGAAAGCAGTAATGCTGCCAAAACGTTAGCTATTACAAGCCTATGATATAAGCTAACAGTAGTTTGATTATAATTACTATTTTTTCATGTATAAAAACTGTCTCACAGTGTAAATATGCAAATTTGTGATTACTCTATCCAATATCTTCGCTTTTATTTGGTTGGCTCGGTATAGTTTATAAATAGCCTAAATTCGTTGAATAGAACCACAGGTTAAAATATAAAATAAATAATATAATTTTTATCGTTATTTATATTTAGTGCAAACAAAACAACACAAGCTGTATTAAAAATAATTATTTCTAAGTTCGTGTATCAGTTATTAAATTTACCACTCACATTTATAATAAATAAATAATTCATATTTTGCAAATTTTGCCATCTACTTCAATATGCGGAAATAACAATTGTATCAAGACAGATATGCACCAGACAATAATGATACGCTACTATAACTACTTCAGGTAGTTCCTCAAAATCAAATGTCAAGATCATTAATGTGATACTCATCAGTATTTTATTTTATTTTCTATTCACTTATATAAATTGCCAGCCACAATACTGAGCTAGATCAATATGAAACCTTGACTAAACTGCTATATAAATAAAATATATATAACGGTTAAACTTTTATAAATATAGCAGTTTGTAGCAGTATTTATTTTGGTAAAATATTAGTATTTATTTTGGTAAAATATTATACATAATTATCACATAGACTGAAAAGTAGATGACAATACTTATTTGTTGATTCCTAGTTCTACATTTATAAAAACCTACTTTGTAGGAATATTCTTTCTGATAATTACCTATATTACGTGACATAATAGTAGTGTTATGTACTTACATGTGCTATTCCATTTACCCCATACCCGGAGTTAACAAAACCCTGAAACATAAAAACATAATTAATAATATAAAAAATAAAATCATGTATTACAATTACTGAAAAATAATTATGTCTGTCATATCTTCAATAAATAAATGATAGTAACAACAGCTTTACAAAAATATTAAGCTACATAAGGTCTGTTCCAACCGAGATCACATCAACTGCCAGTTTGCAAACTGGTTGCGAGTCAGTTAGGACTAGTACATAAATTATTATAGCGCACGCGCCGACTTTTTTCTGGTCTCTGGCGGAAAACAAACCGCTTGGCGGTTAGAACGCGGGAGGGCAAGTTTTTTAAGTCCAAACAGTTGTAAAAAGTAAGGTTATCTAGTCACTACGCCATATACGGTTTAACCCTTTAGGGGTCACAACCATATCCGCTTATTTAATAATTCTAATTTTTTGTATATTTATTTATTTTGATCATTAGAATGCTATACATACCTCAAAACATGTTTCTTTTAACCAGTAAAAAAGTTAGAAATTGTAGCCCTGAGGCTACATTGACCTTTGATGATACATTTTGTAGGTACTTTTACAATTACATCAAACATTGGTGATATAATAAATATGCACATGTAAACAAAAAATATCTGCACTTATTTATTTTTATTTATTATGAAAATGATAAAAACAGTTTTTATTTGGTGTAAAACAGCATCTCATATTACATTTCTGACATGCAACAGTTGTAAAACCTTTGGTGCAGTGTCGACATCTTCCTTTTGAAGTGTGAATTGGCCAATGTCCTACTTCATCTTTTCTTGTCACATTGTCTGGTCTGCTTTTTACGGGAGTATTTATTGTTTCTATCGTTTCTTTGGATGGTCGTCCTTTTTGGTTTGTTTTACCCGCGTGTTGAAGCGACTCTGCTAATTCAGCTCGAAATAGTTTTAGTAAAATCGGTTTTTGTTTGACTTCTGAACAACTTTTTTTGTATACTAACCATGCATTTACAACACACATATCTAATAAATGAGTAAATATAGGAAAGTACCATCTTCTAGCTCTGCCTGGACTTCGGTATAATCCTAAAAGAGCATTTGCTTTGTCTACACCTCCCATGTGTTTGTTATATTGAGTAATAATAGTTGGACAAGGTACATTAACTTTTCTTTTGTCATCATTACTAAATCTTTTTAAATTTTGCAAAGGTTTGATTCCACAAAAGGTGCTTCCTAATAGAACACATTTGTTATCTCGCCATTTTACGACTATTACTTCCTTGTTTTTGTCTGTTTTATAAACAAATGACCCTCTTGGTCGTTTTGATAAAATTTTATCAGATTCTAGAGGGCAACCGGCTATTCTGTTAGACCTAAATGTGCCCAAACTTAAAATTCCAAAACTATCTTTTAGATAAGACAGTAAAGGCAAACTACTAAAATAGTTATCAAAAAAATAACAGTTTTTTGCGGATCATGAACTGTTTTACACAATTCAATTACGACTCCTGCACCAACACCTAAATCTTTTTCTGTATCATCAAGTTCATTAGTAGTGCCTTTTAACTCATCAAACGTATATGAACCCTGATAAAGAAGAAAATCAGCAATTATTCCAGATACTCCAGCTCTAACAAAAAGTTTGAAACCCCATTTATGTGGTTTATTTTTTATGTATTGTCTTAGGTTTCCAGCAAAAGTACCTTTGTACGGTATCATAGTTTCGTCTATTGAGAACTGATTTTCACTATGGAATTTTTGACAATTGGCACGAATTTTTTCAACAAGGGGCCGAACTTTATAAAATCTATCTTTAGTCAAGGGAGTTACGTTAGAGTTATTGTTGAAATGTAGATAACGTCTAATTTTTTTAAAACGCCTAGCAGACATTGCATCAGCTATTTGTGGAATACGTGTTTTTGTGGCCCAATAATCGGAAATAGCAGGTAATTTTATAATTCCCATGGTTAGTAAAACTGATAAAAAACTTGTAAATTCTTTAGTTGATAAGTTCAAAAAAGTACCTGTGCTTTCAGTAGTATATATATTTGATTGTTCGATAATATCAAACATGACGTCATATGAAAAAAACTTTAAAAAATATTCTAACGGAGATAAAATCTCTTGTTCATCACTTGAAAGAGCATCTGGAAGTGTATGTAAAGGTAAGTCGTCTTCTGTCCAATTGTATACAATTGTGTTTTTTTTTTTCTTTTTTTTTGGTTGTTTTATTGGAACTGCATTCTCCTTGTTGCTTTCATTTTCATTATCAGTGTCTTCGTTATCAGTTTCTTCAATATGGTTGTTGTTTGAATCGTGTACAAGTTCATTTTCCGTTTCTGCTGCTAGTTTATTTCTAAACTTTGTAAGAATTACTTCGTCAGTTTCTTCATCTGACGAAGAATAATCTGATACGTCAGATAAATGAGGCGTTTTTGGCACAATTATTGTTTTTCTAGCTTTGCCGTAAAAGCTATGAGAATTTATTGGCGGAAGGTTATCCATTTCAGTTATTTTCTGTATAACAAAAAAAATACCTCTTAGAAGTCAATGTTGCTTTAAAGCTACATATAAATTGAAACTAAAATTACTTGAAATCTAATCATGCAAATAACAAACTAATATTACTACATTGAACAACATTACATAAAATATTATATATGGTAAAAATGTAAGGATATATTACATTATTACTTACCAAAATTTTGTTTTATACAGGAATACACTAGAGTAAACACGTGCACAGACAAACGGCAGCCACTAAAATCAATTTTTTAGTTCGAACTTTTTTTGCATAGATGGAGCTAAGTGTCACACTTATATAAAAACAATGTAGCTTCAAGTCTACGTTGTACCGAATACGTGATAAATGTTTGGTAAAGAGTTATATACCTTTGAAACCAATGTAGCTTACAAGCTACAAGGGATGCTAAAAGGTTAAATGTGCAATATTAACAAGCAAAATAATGGTTAAATACTGGTTTGCTTTTGGATGTAAATCTTTGAAACAAACAGGAAATGGAATTTAATTTCATTAGTAAGCATTTGCAATTAATATATGTTATGCAGTTTATTATAAAAATTATATTAAATGAATATAAACAATATTGTTGGGAAATAATTATGCTTTTATATGCTAGTTTTGTGTTTTAATTTTATACAGAATAATTATTACCTTCCCCTAAAACATCTTATATATAAAATATATGCAAAAGTTCATAACAAACATTTTGTATTGTTCTTAATTGTTGTTTTTGATCATTCTATTATTATTTATATCATTATAGTTGTAATAATTTTATGAAGTAGATCTTTATGTTTAATACATTTAGACTCAATGCTGCGTATTATTAATACTTTACTTTTGAGTTTATGCACTTTTTTTAAATTATTTCTAATAAAAATTAAAAAAATTAGTACTTCTTTTAAAAATTACTAACAATTTTTTAACCGTGTAAAAAATCTATTATTGTTTCTATTAAGTAACTTAAGAGTTAATAAATAAATTTCCTTTATAAGATGTACCAGATACAAGTAAAAACTGACATACGAATGCGTAACTTTAAAGCACGCATTGTTCACGGTTTGGTTAACAAATTATTATTTTAGTACTATATTATGTATATTTGTCAATATATTTTATATTTTAAACAAATGTACAAGTTAGTTTTACCTTTTTATTATTATACATGAATATATTGACTGTCTGTAATAAGAAAGTTAATTTTATTTTTTTATAAAACTTATTAAAGTCACAATGATTGAAATTATGTTGATTTTTTTTAATGAAAAGATTAGTAATACTTTGTAGTATAATTTGATATATAAAACAGTATAATACAGATTGTAATTATTGTTTTAAATCAATTTTTCTAAAATTCTGTCTCTCTTGCCTCGTATACGATTGTGAGATAGAAAGAGATGTTAAAGCGGCACAACGGCGGGTTGCATATTTCGATATTTTTCCTCACGTTAAGGGGCTTGGTTGCCAATCCAGTATATAGTATAACATCCTTGAAACAAATAGTTAAAAACTAAAATTGTTAAACATTTCATAAAATAAAAATAGCATGACTAAAATTATTATTATAAAAACATTAAAAAATACATTTAACTAAAGTGTTAATAAATATACTTAAGAAATAGAGGACAATTAAATATAATGAATATATACTTAACAAACACTAAAGACATAATAAAATTAAATCACATAAATTATTGTAATCTTAAGCAAATTATATGAATAATAGAATTAATTCGGCTGTATTTTCAGTAAGATGTATGTTTGACAATTGCAGCCATAAAATCTAACTTAAGTCAACTTTTTAAATTGTTTTGTTAATATTTATAAGTAGTAATGTAATTTTTTTCTTTTATCATTTAATCTTCAAAATTGCACCTGACTTTATGTATCACATTATTTTATTACTCATTAAACATCTTTGAAAAAGTATTTATATTCATTTATTTTTTCACTAAAGTTATAACTGCATTTCAAATAAATAAATTACGGTTGCCATTAAATTTAAATTAATTTAGATTAGTAATATGCGGCAAGAAGTAGTTTAACTTCAATACGCTGCAACATTTTTACTCTTTGCGCAATCCAGATTTTTAATACATTGTCGACTGTTTCCGACGGTACGCAACTTAGTTGCAAACAAATTGGAGTCAGGTTAAAGTTGGACAACCGACTTCTAGTCAGAATGTTTGTGTACGGTTTGGTGTCGGTTGGAACAAACCTATAGATGTGCTGCTTGTTTATAGTTGTTGATACTTCATGTGTTTTGCCTTGAGTACATACCAACAAGCAAACAGCGGTTATATTTTCATCTCTCTTTATTTGTGGTCGATTGCAGAAATCTCACAAAAACGTACCGGTCGTAAATTATTAATTTAGTAAAACATTTACTATATAAACATGTAGTTTAATTTTTACTAATTATTTTCATAACAATTCATCTCATTATAAGTTATATATACATATATTAGACCAATTCTTAATTTTTTTTGCGGAACTTTTTTGAGTGCACCTTCAGAAGGTGATCTTTATGCAAAAAAAGTAAGCCATGCCAAATTTCAGCCCTTGAAATTCAAAAGAACACGTGTCGCACTTCCTTTGAATTTTCAAAAGTAATATACTTAAAAAGTATCTTAGCTTCCAGATTTGAGTCTGGTGCATACCCTGGATCTTCAAGAAAACAATTGAGTACTTGCTAATTAGATTCTACCTAAAATTTTACATCAGTTTAATTTTTTTTTAAATTAACATAGTTTTCTTTATATTTTAAATTTTGAACATATAATTAGACTTGTATACAAAAATTATTAAAATTTAAAGATTAGGTGTATTTTTTTTTAAATTTAAAAAACCTTTAAAATGTTTGTAGCATTCTAATAATGTTTTTTAAGTAAGTTAAGGGGTTTACTTTTAAAACTTCAATGGCAGTGCAACACTGCTTCTTTTTATTCTTAAAGGCTGAAATTTGACATGGGTTACTTTTTTTGCATAAAGATTACTTTCTAAGGGTGCACATAAAGAAAATCCAAAAAAAAAATATTTAAGAACCAGTCTAATATACATATATACAAATTTGACATACCAGACAAATTAAATATTCAGAGTCAAAAGTAAGTAATCGATAAAAAAAACTATTTGGTACCACATCGCAATCAACGGTATCTCATAGCAAAATGCTTTTTGTAACATATTAAGACTTATATAACTCTCCAATATTAGACATGTTATTAAAATAAATTTATTATATAAACACAAACTTCAAGTGTAAATATTTAATGTTCAAGATATGACATATTTCTAACCTTAAAATAAAATTAAAAAGTCAATAAAAAACAGGAAATCTTGGTTAGCAAGAAAAAACAAATTTAAATTTAAAACAGGAAATCTGGGTAGACAGAAAAAACAAATTTTAAATAATATTATTAATCATATAAATGGCATTGAAAATGCAAATCAATTTGTGAAACATTTTTGCCATAAATAAAATAATTTCATAGTAGAATATTTTATTATTTATAAATAAAAATGTTAAATATATTATTTTATTCTGATTGCCGCGTATTTGAATAAATTATTTATTTTTCAAGTCATCATATATTGAGAACATCACATCAAAAGAGTAAATTCGGTGACATAAATTTAAAAATATGGCGGGTAATGAATAAAACAATCTGAGATAAAGTTAAATTTGTCGTGCTTTGTAATGACAATCATTTTAAACAAAAAATAAGTAATATTTGACGTCATCGCCAAGTGATCAAAATTTCAGTAATATTGCAAAACAAACTCAAAAAGGCATCACAGTCCCTTAAAAATCTTCTTCCAGATTTTTTTTAAATAGCACCTTGCACTTTTTTTAACTTTTCAAAACGTTACAAAATACATAAATAGTATTTTGTTTTGGTTGTTATATCCTTTTTTTATTGATTTTAAGATTAATTAACTTGGTAATAGGATAATTAAAATAATAATTATAATAACTTTTTAAATCTTTGATGAAGGTAACGACGTTACCGAAACGTTAGCAATAAAAAAAACTAATTATAAGCTAATTATTATTTTAATTATCCTATTACCAAATTAATTAATCTAAAGAAAAAAAAAGCATCTAATTTTTTTTGTAAAGGTCTAATTTCCCATCAATATGATTGTTTTGATCAAATGTTTATCTATAAAAATGAAAAAGTTATGAGCTGTCATGCTAATTGTAGAACGCAAGATATAGGTACATTTTTATTTTGTCTCAATTAACAAGTTATTTAAATATTGCCATGCAGAGTGTATCACGGATATTTTTAAAATAGTTTCATAAAAATTATTTCTAAAGCGCAAACCTGTTACGGCTATAGGCCGTTCCTAGAGAAAAAAATCGGACGTAATTTTGAAATGTGATAAAAACTTTGAGATTATTTTTCATATAAAACATAGAAAATAGCAATTTTAAACTATGCAGCAACCAGGTACACCTTTGTATAGTATACCCATAGATATAGAGTCTTTACGACATGAGCTTAAATTATCTCATCGGATTATTTCATTACCAATCGCATTGAAGAGGCAATTATGTTTGTAAAGAGTGTCCCAAAATTGACGCAAGATTTGAATTAAATAGAAAACAGTTTTTAGTCTTTAGATTGTTATTTTTTTTTATTTTACATAAAGTACATAAGATAGGGTTATTTATGGAATAACACATCGAGCAAATGGCCTCCGCTGCTTTGCTGGCACATACGCACTCTTTTGTCGAAATTTTCTATGACCATTCTGCATAAATGTGGCTGAATTTCGTTGATGCAGCGCTTAATTTCCTCCTGTAACGCACGGGTGGTTGTGGGATTGTTGACATTATAGTGGCGTAATAGCCAACCTTCCTCCAGGGTTATAATATGTATAAATAAATAATATAAACTGACCTACCAAAAGTACCTTGCCGACACAGCACATTTCAATGTCTGTTTATCAACACAAGCGACATTGAGAGAATGCTGGATCAGCAAGTACTTGGTATATATATATATATATATCAATCGAATGATAATATCAATCAATCAATCAATCAATAATCGTACACTAATGAAATAAAGTAAAGTTTAATGTAAAGTGCAACGAGTATTAGTTTCAATCCCTCATCAACAAACAATACAGAATTAACATGCATTACAACATAGACCTTTGACTTCAAATAACCCCATAACAAGAAACCTAATGGTGTTAAATCACACAATCTAGGGAGCCAATTCTGATCACAAAAACGACAGAGTACACGACCAGGAAATGTCTCATGCAGTAATTGAATTGTTTCATGAGCTGTATGGCATGTGGCACCGTCTTGTTTAATTTTTTACTAACCCTAAACCCTCAGCTGTCAAATTGTTTTGTTTTTTTTCAAATTCAAATCTTGCGTTAATTTTGGGGCACCCTTTATTATATACCCCAAATAGCTTATAACACCTCGGTATTCAAGGGCAAAAATATTATATAAATATACAATATTTTCACCCTTGAATACTACTTCGGGTTTCAGGTATATAAAACAAACATAAATGGTTAGTTAAAAAAAAATCCGCTGAGATATCTTAAGCCCATGTCGTAAAGACACTATATCTATAGGTATACTATACGACTATCTGCTGTAAGGGATGCACTCGTCACAACTACTTTATGGCAATCGGACAAAACCAATTGTGACAAATAAGCAAAAGGCGATCTCGACTGCAGTCAATCAGGCTAGAGGCCTGACTAACAACAGTAACAACACGTAGCAGTAGAGAGCGACTCGGAATAAAATCAGCGAGCCTAGTAAAAGTAATGCGAGGCAAATAATGTCGAAACCCGATCGAGTTGAAGGAGAATGTCTAGGGAGACAAGGTATGAGAAGTACCAGATCGCAAACGAAAGAGAACATAACAGTCTGAAGGGTCACCTGTTCGTTAGCCCGGTAAAACCAAAACGAGCAAAGCCTGTTATTATGTTACAGACAAGGACACGCCAGTGATAATATTATTATTATTACCTCAAATAATGAATATAATACATAAATTGACGTAAAATGAATGTAAGAAAAAACCCGCCTTAAGTTCTCTAAATTACATTGATAATAAATGTATGTTCTGCATTTGCCTTAATTATTTAAAAAATATTAATGAATTAATGAGTCGACTACACAAAAGTTACAATTTTTTTCCGCATTGTAATACAAAATAAAGATACGCAATTAATAATAATATAATAAAATTTATTTATTTGATTTTAAATTTGTATTTAATGTAAGTTTTATATGGAATGTTGAAAGCAATTAAGCATTTGTGAAGCGTGGCGTATGACGAGTCGTGACCGACCTTAAGTAAAGAACCTTGAGTTTTTATCTGCCGTGCCAAAGCACAAGGATGTATAGTTTTGATAAGTGTGTGACTTCGCTCGATTCATAAATATAAAAGTAAAATAAATCTATCTATCAAATATTCAATTAATGTGTATTTCTAGATTAAATAATGTAATAACGTAACATAAAAACGAATTAAATATAGCATGCGTTATTAAACAAAATTATACATATTTTTATAGATTCTTTTTGTAAGTGCACAAGTGCAGACATGCCAAACTTTGAAAACTTATAAATAAAAAAAATCAAATTGTTTTATTTTAAAACTACATATATCAAATGATTGTTAGTGCTTATTTGATTAATAACCATAATTGAGAAATTATTTAATGCCTCATAAATCAACATTTATTTTTACTTTCGAAAAACATTTTCCATAACAAAATTTAAGATAACTTTATTTTGTACAAATTTAAGGTAAATATGATATATTCAAGATAGACATTGACCTAGGTCTTGCTGGCCTTAAATATGACAATTAAAATGCGCATTTAGTTATATATTCATTAAGCTTTTTAATTTGTGTACAATGTATGTATAATGCTTATATGATAGATGTAAAATGGAATACTTGCTGTAATAATTTATTAAGCAAAGTTTTTTTTACGATTTTAAATTGGCGGACTTTGGCTCAATTAATGACATTTGGTTTGCGGTTGAATGGTCATTACTATTTTGTGATGTTGAAGTATGTGTGGATTTATTTTATTGTGCGTTGCATTATGATGTTAATTGTTTGTCCCTAAAATAAATCTTCTGAGCTTTATCGGATTATACCGTTAAAGTCTTCGTTTTTATAGTCACGTTCTAGGAAAAACAATCAAACCAACCCAAAACATTTTTGAAAATTTGTTAAATAGTCTAGAAAATCGAATGGTTTTTCTACGACCATGTGTTTTGGTGAGCAATCCACTTGAGAGTAGAAAGTGTAGATATGCTAACAACGCATCAGTTGACATTAACATTAATCTTTTTTCTAAAAATATCTGTAGCACTCAAATAAACAGTGTTCTGTTATTTTATGTTATCTTTTTCCTTATTGTAATTTTTTTAAATCTTTTGTACAAAATTTGATTAAAAAAATGTAAGTACTCTAGACTTACATTTTTTTAATCAAATTTTTATGAGCGCCTGACAGGATTATGTTCAAATTCCAAAAAACAATATAGTTAAATTTTGGTGCCGATAGATCGAGTCTAAATGATGCCGCAAGCACAGAAACTACCAAAGAAATGGCAAAACCTCCCAAAACCAACGTCAAATTTTGAAATAAGTTTTTTTGTTATACAATGTTGTTTTCTACTAGATTTTATGTTTCCAGATCAATTAAGTGGCAAGACTCATTTTGTTGTAAATTTTGTGTAAAAAATTATACCAGTTTAATTTTTTCCAAAATATTAAATACAATTTTCATTTTTAATCATTTTATAAGATTTTTACACATCTTTTTTTTACGCATTGTATGACTTTCTAATTGGTAATATTCAATTTAGAAACATAAAATCTAGTAGAAAATCACATCTTATAATAAAAAAACAGCTCATTTCAGAAGTCATTTTGTCGCTTGAACTGATTTTACCTTTTGTTTGGTATATTTCGCGCTTGCGGCACCATTTAAACATAAATCCGCTCAGCACTCATAAAAATTAGTCCCATTCTAATGTGCACATAATTTAATATAAAAATACATTCGACAATAATAATGAACCAGGTGCATTAAATATAATTATTTACAAAACCATTAAAATTTCTTTAATTACTTTTTTTAGATTTGGCTAGTTTTTTTCTACCTTTATTTGATAAATGTTGCACTACTTTGCTTATACACATATTTAAGCAAATAATACACAGTCGGGCAGAAATACCTCGGTCAATAGCCCTTTTCATATTCAACCAAACACTGTCACAATGTAATATGTATATGTATAATCATTTGTCTGTATATAATATGAAATAAAATATAGTTACTACTACTAATAAACAGTAATAACTAAATGTTCTAAATTATTAAAATTTTATGTGGCTTAATTTCTGTGGATGGTTGATAATCAAATTTAATCGTAGCTCATATTTGATCAAAAAGTGTCTTAGAAATGATAAACCTACTTTATCATAAATAAATACAATTGTGATGATGACAAGTATCTCATCTAATCTCTAGAAAAATATTTTCAAAATCGAAGGTCTGTAAACATTTAGAATGTATAATTAAATAAAAAGCTAATTGATTCACGCATTTTACCCAGTATCATCGACTTATTTCGGAGGTATTCCTACAGCTACTAGATTGCATGGTTAGTACCAATATAATAAAAAACCAGCCCATTAGCATAAGTAAAAATTAAAAAAAAAAACTACTTTGATAGCCTATAGAATAGATCTAAATGATTTTCGATTTTTTTATAAGATTGTCTTATAAATGTCGTGGTAAAAAACTGCATCATTTCAAGACCTTCGTAAAATGCACAAAAGAAAGATTTGCGTTTTTCTTTTGTGCAATATAATATTATACGAAAACAGTGTATTGAATAACAATTAACTTGGAGTCACAAAAAGATAGTAGAAAACTACCGCAATAGATAACAACATTGCATTTAATTTAATAAACAAGATACATACATACAAACAATGCATAAAATTGTTGATAAGTCTAGCAAGCTTCCGACACAAACGAATATAAAAAATAATAAAACATCAGGAGTCTCTCAAACTTGTTTTGTTGCTAACTCCTTCTCAGATCGTACCCAACACGTTAAGACTGTTAAATTCGTCTTTTAAACATAATGAGAGCTTCTTACAGTTCCAGAGCCCATGCTTTTTATGGTCTACATCAATACTTTTCAATTTCAACGAGTGAAACCACAATCTATCATCACATTGAAGACGTGATTTAAGCAGTCTATGGACTTTGACCTTGAATCGTTTCGGAATATATTTCTCGAAAAATAATGAATTAAAAAAAAAACTCCATAAAGATTTCGGTCTTACATTTCTAAACTGTCATTGAATAATTGTTAAAACTCTTAGCAAGCCTTAGTACTATGAGCAAATATTTGTTTTGATGACAATATTTATAAAAATGTAAATAGCGAGATTGTATCCCGACGACAGGAGGATTGAGGAAGATTTAAATTCGTTATTTATTTTAATATTTAACATGGCTGATACCTCAGATTTGGACATTGTAAAAGTAAGAAGTTTGGTTTTTTCAAAATTAAAATTGACTATGTTAGGATATCCCTTCAGATATTGTATCAAAATCTTTGATTATAGATTATACAAATTCACATTTAAAAATTTCAGAATACTCATATTTGTTGAAATGGTTTTCGAAAAGTATGACGTATGAAGATCATTAACATAAATCAAAAACAAAGTCTGCAAAACCGATGAACCATGAGATTTGCAACCAAGACTAATACATTAACAATTATTAATAAAATTAGGATTCCATACCCGATCAAATGCTTTGAAAATGTCAAGAACTACTGCAAGATTTTCTCCATGTTTGAGCACAGTCAAACTCCATAAGTGACTAAAATAATATGTCAGAAGATCTGTTAAAATCCACATAGAGTATCAAAAATGTTTTTTTTATATGATAAGGCCAATATTCATAATAGCGGCTAATTCATATATTATGCATATGTTTTAAGATAGGTGAAATTTCATCTATACCAGATGCCTTTCTAGTAATTTTTAAGAAAATATTTTTTAACAAGCCATTGTTTAAATTGAATTAGAATATATACAATTGTCAAAAGATTTAAGACAGTAAAGTAAGATGCAATTAAATTTATTGTTTTAATTAAGCTTTTGTTATTTGGAGAGTCGAGGAATTCGATTGGCCTTGGTCCTGCCAACCCTATATTTTTCAGATTGTATAGATTGTCGCTATGTTTACGAACTTTGTTATAATCCTAATTAGTTTGATTAGAACGATTACTGTTAAATTTATTGAATGCTGTTTTGTCTGAAATTTACTCATTTACTCAGTACGTTTGTTTTGATTTAATAATACAAAATGAATGCATATATCTGTATAACTTTTTGAATAGCTTGGTGTAATTTTTTTGCTGCAATATGTGAATCGTCAGAATATAAGCAATGAACATTCAAAACGATTAAGAAATGGTTTTATTTTTGCCGTCCGTCCATCTTAGGATAACGATAGCCATAATTTGACAAAAAAATCAGAAAAGAGATAGGTGGAAACTATATTCTGTAAACCCTGCTGTTATATTCCCGACTACTATACACTTTCTTTCCTCCTTATACTAAGCCTAAAAATAGTTTAAATTTAAAAAAATAATAATAATTTTATAAAAATCTTTAATATGACTATATTGGCTATTAGTAAATATAAATATTAGAAAAACTTTTACGTAAATAAATATAAAACCAAACAGATAAATAAAACTTGGCATTTGGTATTTCGCAAAAAAATGTATAATATAATATTCAAAATATTACTATTACTAATTACAATAGTAGGATAAGCTAAATTTGTAATTTGTTTTGCTATATTCCTAAAATAGATTTAGTTACCAATATAAAAACCAATCATTTTTCAAGTAGTAGAAAGAAGTAAGGTTTGTTGAGCACTAGTAAGATTGCTAATGCCAATATGCACTTTTATTACCTATATAATATGTTTATGAACCAAAATTAACATTGCAAATTATAACCTTTAGGTCTATACAACCCGATATATATTTTTAAATTTAAATTTTTAAAATTTGTATATAGGTAAAAAACAGTTGTAGACATTTTTAATTTGTGCGCGAGTCTAATAAACACAAAAACAAACTTTATGCTCCCATAGAAATAACAATATCAAACAAAAGTATTTCTAGTAAAATATCTAGTCATTGATAAAACCTTAGGTGGAATGCACATTTAAAAAGGTTAATTGATAAACTTCATAGGAACAAACACTTCATAAAGTGTTAAAAATACGTTTCTACAGAAGTTTTAATTAAATCTTTCGCCGAGTTGTAAAATTTAATTCTGAACATTCATTCAAGAGTACTAAAAATATCTTGCAATGACAACCAACTTTAGTTTTTTAAATGGCAATGTCTGAGCCAAGTGTACGGAACAATAATTTGATTTTGCTCAACCACTGAAAATGCCTTTCTCTACATGAGTCAAGCAAGCCATTTTCGAGTAATAAGCAATCAAAATTTGAAAAAATAGATTTTTTTGCATTTTTTCATCGTTTGTAACTTCTCAGGGTTGCATTTGCATGAAAAAACTGTTATAAACCTTTTTTTCAAAATTGTTCGAAGAATCATTTTTTACAGCCAACAAAATTTTGAAAACTTTGCAGAACTTTAAAAGACAGTTTTTCTTAATAAAAGATGACAGGTATTTTTACGTTATCTATACACCCGTCATCTTATTTTTAAGAAAAACTGTCTTTTAAATTTCAGCAAAATTTTCAAAATATAAAGGAAAAAAATTTGTTGAATAATTTTTAAGAAAACAGTACCTAATAATTATTTTCTAAAAATGCAATCCTAAAAAGTTACAAACGATCAAAAAAATGAAAAAAACTTAAATTTAATTTTCAACTATTTCTGTGGATACATTCTAAGATATCTCGAATCGTAGTGCACGGTACTTCCTGAAATTTTCAGAGTATCTTTTGCACATTTAAAAGCACGTTTTTGTGCATATTTTTAAAAAATAGAAAATACTCGTCATTTTTTTTTTTAAACTGACTTTTAAATTTCTTATCAATTTTCAAAAATTTTCGAAAAAAAATTTTGGCTGTGAAAACTCATTCTTTAGATAATTTTGAAAAAAAGTACCTAATTATTTTGTTCTAAAAATACAATCCTGAGAAGTTACAAACGGTCAAAAATAAAAAAAGTCTTAAATTTCATTTTTTTTAAGTATTTCTGTGAATACATTCCAAGATATCTCGCAGCGTAGTGCACGGCACTTCCTGAAATTTGCAGGCTATTTTTTGCACATATAAAAACACATATTTGAGAAAAAAAACTCCCGTCATCTATTTTTAAGAAAAACTGTCTTTTAAAGTTCTGCAAAATTTTCAAAACTTAAGAAAAAAAAATTTAGGCTGGTCAATAGAACAATTTTACAGTAATCGAGATTATGGTTTTTCTGCTTTTATTTTTAAAGACTGTCGTTGCACAATGTTATCACCATTATTGCATATTTATAACCTAATTATCAAGCATAATACATTTCTAGATTGTTGAAAAATATCAAAAATAATACCAGTCTAAAAACGGCATGGCAAAAGAAATAAATAACTATCGGCCCATTATTTGCAATTTCGCCAAAATATTTGAAAGTATTTTATATAAACGTATCTTTCAACACGTAAACAAACATCTTACTCCAATGAATCAAGTTGATGTTGTATACACGATTTTTCAAAGCCTTTGACATCACAGCACAATAACTTGCAAGGTTTTGCTTTCCCTTGAATAAATAATATAAGATTTTGATTATTACCCCCATCATTATAATTATTATTAATAAGAAGAATAGTTGAAAGAGACGCTGGAACAGGATGAACAGTGTAAGTTTGGGATTATGTAAAAATCTAATGTACGTTTCTGCCACTCTAGAGAAATAGTGAATTGAAATTCGGTGTGCGTAAATACAGTTGAAGTTGAACTGTCAAAACAAAGTAAATAGTTTGGTGCACAATTTTAAAAAGACGGCATATTTAAAGTGTTTACATAATCCCAGACATTTATAAAGACTCTGTATTAGGAAACATCATTTTATTGTATGATTTCTGCGCGAGTTTATGCGCAGAACACAAATTCACATATGTAAACAATAATGGCGGCGCATGTAGTCAGCTGATTTTAATTTTAATTATTAATTCTGCTAAATATAAGCATGCTAGGAATGAGGCATTAGGACAAATATTAGAGGAAACTTATAAATCATCCACAACAATAACCAAAATTAAAGCAAAATATAATTTTGTAAGGTTATGTCAACTCGATTAAAATCGACGTTTGAGCAATTTACGTAAATAACCGTAACAATCTCGAACAGCTGACGCGCGCACTGCAAAAAGCTGCCAATAGAATGTTGTCTTTCATTCATTTTTGCTACAATAAACTGCATAGTATCATGCATGGAAATATTAACTGTATACACAATTATATAGAAACTACTGAAGGTCAATTTATACAATTGACTATATAGTTATAAGTTATACAGAAAAATGCTGTGCATGTCAGACAGGCATTAAGCATTTATTTTACAAACAAGATAACATTTAAAGACAATGTACTTCAGTTATCAAAAGAGTGCTATAAAATATTTAGTTATATTTTAAGAAACACAAAACCATCTTTTGACACAGAAGCATTGGTATCTTTTTATAAATCCTTTATACGTAGCAAATTAAAATGTGGTATAGTAATTTGAAATCATAAGGTATTTATATTGATGAAACTGAAAAAGTGCAGAAAAGATTTCTCAAAGAATTATATTTTCGCACACATAATGTATATCCATCACGTGGGTGGATATCCGCACGACGAATTATTAAATGAGTTTAATATACAAACAATCTTTACAATCTCGTCGTGTTACCAGTCAAATTATTTTTGTTTATAAGCTTATCCATGGAAATATAAATGATAAACTATTATCTAAACTAATTTTTTTAACACCTCGATTAAATTGTAGAACATCACATCACATCACCTTCCATGCTTACAAATGTTAATAAATATACTGCAAGACATGGATATATTTAACATTTCTCATCCCAGTTTTAATAAAACATTTGAAAACTGTAATATAACTAATCATATTTTTCTTTTATTTTTCTTTGTACTGTAACTTTTTTCCATATTGTGTTTTTTATATTATCTATTTATACTGTTACATTTACATTTTTGTTTTGAATTGTACTTCTTTAATTTTTATATTTTTTATTATTATTGTATTTTACATTTTTTACATGACTTAATTTTCAGTAATAATAATTTAAGTTTATTTTTTAACATTATCCTGTAATTAGTTTAATTTTAAACTTTTGGGTAATAAATAAATAATTAAATAAATATTGATATGATGAAAATATTAGTTACCAGTAATGACAATGCCAGTGCAGCGGTATAGGCACAAAGGTTTCCAAATCGTCGGCACTAAAATCATAAGACGTGTTGAACAACAATTATTGGTAACTTATGACTTAAAAACTCGAAAAAAACTAACGGAACGTCCCATGTTCTAAATGTCGAACAACGGACAGGAAGTTCTTGCCATTGTTGAAGTGGATTCACATACAAGCGTTCAAAATATTTCCGGCCAAACATATTTTCAAAAAAATAATTCACAGGTGTTTAAGAAGAAATTACGTTTAGACCTCAAAAAGTATAAGCTACATGGGCGGTGATATGCCGGTACGAGTTAATTTTTGCTAATGGCTGTTGAACAGTGTTAACAATGATCCATATTTCATTGAAAATATTTTATGGAATAATATATCCATTTTTACAGAAGTAGGCATTATTAGTTTTCATAATCTGCATGAATGGAGAGAAGAAAACCCTACAATCTATAGACGATCATATAAACAAAAATGATTATTAAACATTTGATGTGGGTTATTAAATAATTGTGTAATTGGTCCACAATTTCTACCTAAACGACTTAATTCAGCGTTGTACCTTCAGAAAATATACCTCAACCAGTGTGTTTGGTACCAACATGATGGCGCACCTTCACATTATGGTATACATGTAGATCTGAAGAAATGAACCCACACCAAGGACCACCGGATCTGAATCTTTTGAATTTCTTCTTTTGGAGTTATTTAAAACTCTTTGCACCCTCAAAAAGTTATCTTTATGCAAAATAAGTAAGTCATGCCAAATTTAAGCCCTTTAGATTAAAAAAAAACACGTGTAGCACTACCTTTGAATTTTCAAAATTAATATACTTAATAAGTATCATAGCTTCCAGATTTGAGTCAGGTGCATACCCTGGGTCTACAAGAAAGCAATTGAGTACTTGCTAATTAGGTTCCACATGAAACTTTACATCAATATCCTGTTTTTTTTTTAAATTAACATATTTTTATTTTATTTTAAATTTTGAACACCAAATTAGACTGGTAAACAAAAATTATTAGAATTTAAAGTTTAGGTTTATATATTTTTTTAAATTTAGAAAACCTTTAAAATGACGTATTGTACGTATTTTTTCTATTTCGTCAAATTTGTAACATTCTTATAATGTTTTTTTTTTTTTAAATAGGTTTACTTTTAAAACTTTAAAGACAGTGCAACAGGTGTTCTTTTTATCCTTAAAAGATAAAATTTGGCATGGGTTTCTTTTTTTGCATAAAGATCACTTTCCGAGGGTGCATACAAAGAAATTCCACAAACAAATTTTAAGATCCAGTCTAATGTACACAGGACTAAAAATTTATAACTAAATTTGTTCATTTTTTGCCTAATACCTCTGTTTATTACAAAGTCGTTCGTTTCTCCATGTTCTGTGCGTACGTTTGCATTTGAATTTTTAATAGTCATACAAGGTGACAAAAAACGTACGGCTAAATAACTCCGTTATTTTTTAACCAATTTGAATTATTCAAAAACCATTTTTTAAGTATTATAAAGACAGGTACACACATGCACGTTTTTATTTTTAGTATAGTTGCTATGACAACCAACTTTAATGTTTTAAATGGCAACATACATTTTTAATTCGTTTTTAGAATCTTCTTGATATTTTAAATAATAATATAGTTTTATAACAATAATTTATGATAAATTAAAAAACATGTTATTTGTTTTCTATTTAAAATAATCGTAATTGAATAGCTTGATTTGAAAATAAGTAATGTTAATTTTTTGGAGTGTTTTTATGTTATTATGCATAATATAGTAACATAAAAATTGACGTATTAAAAAACTTAAAAAAAAAATACTCAAAAAATATATTTTTTTAATTTAAAAAAGTAATTTTTCAAGTTAATAATATCATATTATATGCTTTTTCAACTATTTGTTTTATTTACTTAATATGCAACAACATAAAAATACCTTTGAATTTCAACGAGTGAAACCACACTCGCTAAAACCATCACATTCAAACATCAAAGATCTGCAAGTATCTAAGTCATTAGTCAATTTTGGATCGGCAATGAGCCGAATAGCTCGTTTTTAAATAGAGTTTTAGAAGAGATAGTGTAGTTTTCGATGCTCCTCCCTATACTTGGTAACAATATTTAATACAAGAACAAATATACTTTTTATATATATATGCAAAAGTTGAATATAAGTAAAAAACTTTTTAGATCTACTAAGAAATCCTAGTTTTCTAGATACTTTCAAAGCTATGCTAACAACATCTGATCGTTCCAGAAAAGATTTTGTGAGATGTAACACCTAAAAAGCAAATAAAATAAAGAAGATTTAGATATGGATTCGGTCTTTAGTTTAATATTTGGTACTTATGATACTTCGGATTTTGAATTTGAAACAGTAAGAAGTTGCGTTTTTTTAGAGTTAAAATTAACCATGTAGGTAGTGCCCCATTCAGATATTGTTTTGAAGTCTTTGTTTATATATGCTACAGATTCTAACCTAGAAGATTCAAGACGCCCTGCCATATTTGTCGATATGGTATTTGGAAAGTATGAAGAGGACTATCCTCTGCAAAACTTTAAATAGGACTTGTAGTTATTCGAAAAAGTTCATTAATGTAAATCAAAAATAAAGTTGGCAAAAGAGCAAAATCTTGAGGAACACCAGCATTTATGATTTTAGAGTCAGAGTTAAAACCATCAATTTTAACTATAATGTTTCTATTGTCATGAAAACTAATGATAAAATTTACAGATTTATGATCAAGACCTATACAATAAAGCTTGTTGAAAAGATTAGAATGCTCTATCAAATGCTTTGAAAATGTATAGAGCTACCGCAAGATTTTCTCCATTTTTGTCTAAAGTAGAATTCCATTTGTAACTAACATATGTCAGAAGATCTGTTGTCAAACGATCTGATCAAAATCCATATTAAGCATCTGAAATAAAGTTATTTTGTTTTATTAATAATAATAGTAATAATAATAATGTTTATTAGTGCTCTCAAAAAAATGTTACTCAAGTCAAATAAAATTACACGTTAAAACACAATTGACAAAATATTCGCCCAAAAAATTTCAGAGTTGTTAAACTGTGGCGAGCTTACAGGCAATTTTTTTAATAAAAAACATATATTAGCCATCTTAGCTGAATTAAGACAACTTATTTGCATTAAATCAAATTTTTGCTTTGTTCTGTAGATCTGTAAAATAATGCATTGCCGTTTTAAACATTTGATCTTTTTGTATAAGAGTAGCAAATAATATAATATTAGATTCTCCAATATGTTGAAGCAAGTCATTGATAAAAATGAGAAACAGCAATGTGACACCTTGTGTTACAATTTGTTTAGTACAAATATTACCATTAAATATTAGTAACGATTAAATTAAGATAAGATTGCATTATATTATAGATACTATTAGAAAAATTGTATAATCTAAAAACAATCAAATGCTTTTAACAGGTCTAAGAAAAAAGCAATAGTAAATTCCTTCTTTTCAAAACCATCTAGTATTAGATTTATTAGTTGTCAATTGCTGATACAGCAAAAAGTCGATTTTCATTAAAATACTGCACAATTTGGTTGTAAAGTAGTTTCTCTAATACTTTAGAAAATACTGGTAAGAGAGATTGGATGATAGCTGTTAATGTCGTCAATGTTTCCCTTTTCATGTATAGAAACTTGACAATGTGAAAATTAATATATTTTTCAAAAACTTTTGATTGAACAATAATGCAATTGGTCTATAATTTGAAGAATCAGACTTGTCTCCCTTTTTAGGTATAGGTTGAACATTTGCAATTTTCCAATAATTTGGAAATGTTTCATTTTTGTATGATAATATAAGGTAAATGCAAATTGGTTTGCAATAATATCGATTTTTCTTTTGAATTAGTAACTAGATTGTTTTGATTATTTAGAAAAAAGGGTATTAAAGATTTTGTACTACCTTGCAATAAATTCATTGTTTTATCATTTTTTTTTTGGTATTTATGGAAAGCTGAGAAATTCTATTAGTTTTGTTTATGCCAATCCTATCTTTTTCAGATTGTATTAGATTATCACAATAATTACAAACTAACTTATAATCCTGTTTAGTCTGTTCGGCAAGATTACTGAGGTGTATCTTAAATGCTTTTGGCTTCTTATTAACTGCCAGTTTTGTCTGAATTGAAAACAAGCAAAAAAAAGAACAAATTTTTAGATAACATTTTGAATAGTTTTTGTGAGATTTTCTGCTGCAATATGTGGATAGTTTGAATATAACCAATGAGTATCGAAACCAAAATTAATAAGAAATTCTTTTATTTTTACGATCTTCGTCTTAGAATAATAATAGATAAGGCGCGGTTTAGGTTTGGTAGTAATAAGAAGAGATCTACAATAGACTGACTATTGTTTTTCTATACATTCCATTTAATTTGATTTTCTGTGTTCATTTTATGACTTTGTGCTTTAGCACTGCTGTGACCATGTAATAACCTGTATCAGCATTAGCTCCTCTATATATTAAAACATGATCTAGTTGATTTCCATAAATTTGACCTGATAATTTTGTGCTCCTTTTTATGGTTGAATTTTGTACTTGTCACCATCATGCCAGTTGCTAAGTTACACAGTTTTTGTCCATTATTGTTTGTTTCGTCATGTATTGTATGTTTCCCTGCTACTGACCTTAGATACTTTTATTTTTCTTCTATTTGTGCATTAATCTACTGACGCAATAATTATATCTAATTTGGGTATCTGTTCTATTTGCTATTCTATATGTTTGTACATGTTTTCCTTTAGTTTGTCAACTGATATTTCTGTTGGGACATACACATTCACTACTGACATGTTATATGGTTTTGATTGTATTATTATATATGCTTAACGTCCAATTATAGCTTTAAAATCTATTATGTTATCTCTCAGTTGGTTAGTAACAATAAATGCTACTTCATTTTTTTCCTTGTTTTATTTTTTTCTCCTGAGTATAATGTGTAATCTTTTTTATTGATTCTTCTCTGTCCTTTCCATCTTGTTCCCTGTAGTGTAGCTCAATCTATTTTGTATTTTTTAGTTCCCATGCTATTTCATTAATTTTAGCTGCTGCTAACATACTTTTAATATTCCAAGTGCATGTTATTGTTGCCAGTTTCGTCTTCATTTTGTCATTTTGCAGTATTACTGTTACAAGCTTTTTAAATGCTTATTTCCTTTTGTTTGTCCATGCATGTCTTACTATCAATGACGATTTTTTAGTATACAGTAAAGTCTGGTTATAACAAACCCGCTTATAACGAACTAAAGTATTGTATTTTGTTTACATCGTATACCCTTATTAGGGTATCCTTTATTTCCCAAATCGCGATTTTTTTTAGAAGACTAATTAAATGTCTTCTTTTAATGATAAATAATTATTTTGAAATAATAAAACTCATTGGTAACCGTATTTTCGCGTGCCTGCAAGCAAATCAAATTATCCATTGGATTAACATGACGAAAACGTCTTTAAACGCTCAAAGTCAACATACCCTTTTTTTGTAAAAACGATACTTACGTTACTTTTAACATTGAATAATAAATACATTAAACAAATTACGATATTTTTTATTACCGTTTATAACAAACTTCGGATATAACAAACTGGTTTTGGTACATTTTTCGAGTTCGTTATAACCGGACTTTACTGTATTACATTAATAAATGTTAACAGTTAATAATGCCCGTACTAAATTATTATTAATTTTTTTATTAATTAAATCTCGGATTGATCCTGGATTCATGAATCCGAGATTCATTTTAATAGTCCTTGATTGGCTCTAAGTTAATTCACGGATATTGTGACGGTGCGGAACGAGTTGAAAACTATGCAACCGTCAATATAATCCTAGATTCAAATAATCTTGGGACCACCCAAGATTATTTGAATATTGATGGTTGCATAGTTTTCAACTCGATCCGAGAATTAAGAGAGGAATATATTGGCCAAATGCAACTGAAGTTGCCGTCATAATATCCGTGAATTGGCTTAGAACCAATCAACAATTAGCAAAATGAATCGCCGATTCATGAATCCACTCTGACTATTAGTACGGGCATAAGACATCCAAATAAAATAAAATTAGAGTATTTAAATTCTATCAACATTGTCCAACATGATTTAAGCAGGCTAATGTTTCATTTTTGCAAAAGCAATAAATGCTATAAAATGGTAGTAACAGCGTGAACAAGCCGGCATATAATTTATAGCCGATAGATTCAACCCCAGCACGTCGCCTAAAATGACAGTTTATAAAACGGCCAAGTCTTGTGCGTACAATCACTATTACAGATCATTGTACGTGATATAAATCCCCGGTCTGCAAGGGGGCCCCAAAATAAGATTCAGCGAAAGATTATACCAAATGTTTATACAATTGTAAAAAAAGGTAAAAATATTTTGGTGAATTTGAGGCCCCAATGTATGTTTAAAATAATAAAATTATTAAAAAAGTTATGGACCGGAGCCCCATTTTTGGAAAAGACCGGCCATGATATTACTTCATATTTTATCCAATGCAACATTGTTTATTGCGCATTGTATGAATTGCAACAGTAGAAAATGAGCATGTCACTTCGTGCTAGTGGGCACTATGCTTTTTCTACTACTGCAATACAGGGTGCACCTAGTAAAAAGAATGAAAGAAGTAAACGTAAAACCAGATAGCGGAGTCTGTATGAATAGTAACATTAGAAGCACTACGAAAAGTGTGAGATATGGATTGAGCATACATCCAGTAAATGTAAATAAAACAAAAATGATAACGTTCAAAAAAAGGAGAGAAAGATGTAGAGTAGAAAACAAAAGAAACAAAATTGAAGAAGTAAAAACATTTAAATATCTAGAATAGATACAAGAGGTATGTGAAAGAAAATTATGATGAAAGATAGAGACATAGAAGTGCAAGAGCAAAGAACACGGATAAATGAATCTAGGTACAATGTAAATTATGTACATATCATAGTTTTTGCACTACTAAAGTACCTAGAAAATGTAAGGTATAAAAAATGATTGCAAGATTCAGATGTGGAAATAAAAAGAAAGTGTGCAAATTGTAGATAAACAATGAAATAAAATTGTGTAGGATGTGTGCAGAAGCTGAGAAAGCAAAAACTGTTGTTCGTGAACCCAAACATCCTGAACCGTTTTCAGTCAAAAAAATTATATGCAGTTTACTGTACCGTTGTTAGTAGGTTTAATGTTAACTGTTTCGTATAATTGGATGTTTGAGAAGTTGTATAGTAGATTTGTTAGATTGTTTGACTTTGGTAATGATTTTTATTTTAATAATTCATTAATTATTATTAAAACAAGATTACTAAAATGTATGATATGAAGTATGAACAATATAATTTTTTTTATTAAAACTTTGCAAAAAAATACTCATAGAATTTATCGATCAATATAAATGTTTTACTATGATGGATGATCTTGGTTGTTGTTAGAGATGTGGCCTACTAGTAATTACCCAGCTATACTAAACAAAGGGGCTACGGAGAAACGTTTAGAATTATAGACAAAAACAATCGATCTTTTTATGTTCACAATAATGAATACTAAACTAATAACAAACATAAATAATCATAATTTAGATGTTTCTTTAATTTTGCTAATAATTTCTAATTTCATAATATAATGTAACATATATAAAAGTTGACAAAAACTATAAAATCATGTCTTGATTTTTATTCGATACCATTTTTTTATTAAACGATTGATAAACTATTACTATTTTACAGCCATTACATGCAAAACTCGTAAAATTTCATGCTTATGGTTGGGCATTATTACGATCTATTTATGTTGTTTATCATAAGCAGCTATTGTCCTGTTATAGAATCAAATCACCTTTGATACTAAACAACCCTTAAATGTTTTATTATTTGTTTTGAAAACCAATACTGTACGTTTAAATTAATCAAATAAGCTAATATGTAACAAAAATGCGTCGCAAAACAGAAACGGAAAATTCCGTTCACTATAGTGATCAGCAGCCTTATTGTGAAACTTTCTGCAATGTAGCTGTACAAACAGAATGTATACACTCAGTACATGTTTTATTGGTCAGTAAAAAAGAAATCCAAACCGTTGTAGCATTCTATTTTAAGGAGTGTATCTTTTATTCAAAACTTTAAACATTCCGCACGACCGAATCAGCATAGTCAGCTGGGAATACAGAACAAATATAGATTGTAATAAATAATAATATTGATTCTCATCAAACAAAATACTGGATATTTGCTTGTTGATGTGGCCTAACAAAAGAGTAGAACAAATACAGTAAAATCTCCCATAACAAACACCTTCTTTTCATTTTTCTTAGCACCGTCTATATATTTTAAATAGCATGACATCTCTGTTAAGCAAACTCTCCGATAATCTGACGCAGACAACAAATCGGCAAAGATTTCTATATTAAGAGCACCCTGAGTTCCGACAGCTATCTTCATTTCAAGTATTGTAACAAAAACAGCAACTTTGGCGACATTCCGATTTTTACATATAATTTGATATTTGATTTATTTTTTAAAACCCGTTGCCTACTTCACTGAAGATTTTGAACTACTTTGCACTTAATTTATTGTTTTATAGAGGTTTATAAAAAGTTGAGAAATTCGATTGGCTCTGTTCCTGTCAATCCTATCTTTTCATTTCTTATAACCATGATTAGTTTGATCAAAACAATGGCTAATGAATTTGTTGAATGCTGTTCACTTTTTATTAATTGCCTTTGGTTTGGTTTAATAACAATGGTACAATTTTTTATGTCAAAACTTACAGAAAAGATTATCAAAAAAGTTGCTTTACTTGAAAAGCGATATACGTCTATTACAACAAAAAATGAAAAGATTTAGTTTTTAAAAAATGCTATTATAACCAATACCCAGAATTTCAGTTGTCGGTCTAAATATGCTTGTTGTTTGTGTGAGACCCTTGTGGCACAATAGTCGTATACGCAAAAATTCAGCATATATTATATTAGTTCCAACACGTTTAAAAATTGCCGGTTATGTTACCTGGAACAAACCTAATATGTAAACTTTTTTTTTTAATTCAATTATTTAACGTCGGTCTATTTCTGCTGCTAAGGCTAATCACCGACGCCAGAGGTTAAGACTACCACATCTGGGAATTTAACCGCAAATTCAAGAATTCCAACCTAAATTATTGGGTTCTTTAACGTGCACGCAACATCAAGGCAGTACACAAGACCTATTAAAGTTTCTCTTCTTACGCGAAAGAAGGCGTACTTATTACAATACATTTTTTCTTAACCAGCAAAACTGACCCTCCAGATAGGGGGCTTGAGGCTCAAACCCAAGACCCATGGTATAGCAGTCGAGTACGCTAACCACTTCACCACCCGGGCGGTATAAATAATTTATAATAATAACAAACATACATTTTGTGTATAAATATAACAACAAACTGCCAAAACTAAGGTCATATACGTTATAAATACATTTAAGGGGGGAGAATAGTTGCGCAATTATACGGGTTCACAGCATCAAACTCAACAAGAAAACGCCTAAATATAATTATATAATTCACACATTGTAGAAGAAAGTCCAATCTGTGTCCTCAAATTTTATTATTAATTTTTGAAAAGTGACGTTTTTAATTAGTTCTTTAATAACTTTTTACTCGGTAAATATAACTTCAAATCTTTAACCAAAAACATGAAGACAGAATATTGTATGTAGTTCAACATATAAAAATAGTGATGACTAAAATCTTATCGTTTGGATATTGAGTTGGTTTGCGTTTTGTCCTATAAGAACCAATTTTAATTCAAAAACGGCGCTGTACGTGTCAATATTTGTCTAGAGAGAAGGGTTCACCGATATTCTCGTAGATGTGATAAGATTTAATATTTTTCCATAACAATACTACTAGTGGCACTACAACAGAACGTGGCGACTAAACCCGGCAATTCTCTAGCGTTAAAAAAAAAATAACGCATGTATGGTGCATGTATGGTTGAAACAAAAAATAGACATCAGATTAAATTAATCTAATAATTCGCTTAAATAGTAAGACTCTTTTTCTAACATAAATCTATAAACTCCATGAATTTATAATTCTTAATCAATTTAAATTACTTCACGTCGCATATCTGTGTGTAAATTCGTCTGTTTATTTTTACAATGCTGTAATATTCTCTACCAAGATTTAACTAAATTTATATTTGTTAAATCTTTAAAAGCCAAACGTGCAAAAGTATATTATATACCATTTGTTTATATTGTTGAAACTTATAGATGCCATTATCACCAACAAATCGCATATGTCGCAGTAAACGACGGTAGTTAATGTCCAGTGGTGGTTGAGTAAGAATGCGCATCATCGGTCCCACGGATTCACTTCTAACAAACAATGTCTAACAACTAGTGACTGGACGTTACATAATTTTAGTACTAAGAGATATTCCAGAGATTAGCGAAATGTAAAGTTACCGTTCCATAGATCGGGTTTGCAGTTCCGTATTTAAGCAATTTATTTTTGAAACTTCTTCAACGGAACGTTTTAAATAACACGCAAGAATATCCGTGTTGGCGGATTCCTAACTCGACATGGTCGGCATAAAGAAGTTCGCTCCAGGCACCGTCCTAGCATACACCATACACCTAGCATGAGCAGCGGAGTGAGGTACAAAACAGCCTACTAAGAAGTTTTAAATCGATAGAGACAAGGATCTCCTTTCGCCACTCCACCGACAAAAAACCGCTACGACGACGACTAAGGCTACAAACATCAGCTGGACTTGTCCCTGCTTAATTGCACAGACGTTCTAGTCCGACTACAGCAAATATTATATTTACCGCTGGTTTCAAACACATTTTGTATTTGGTTGTGATGTTGTCATGTTTAATAATGAAATTACCGGCCATTGGTCACTATTCACCAATATTCACAAATCTGTCATTTTTGTAAAATTATAATTAATATAATTTCTCAAACGACAAACAAAGAGTGCTATCATCCGCAAAACTATGAATAAGACTTTCGGTTATTTGAAAAAGTTTATTAATGTAAATCTAAAATAAAGTTTGCAAAAAAGTAGAACCTTGAGGAACACCAGCATTTATTATTTTAGGGTCAGAGTTAAAACTATCAATTTTAACTATAATTTTTGTATTGTCAAGAAAACTATTGATAAGACAGATTTGTGGCCAAGAGCTATACAATGAAGCTTGTTAATAAAATTATGATGCGATATCCTATCAAATGCTGCAAGATTTTCTCCATGAACTTAATGTATTAGTAGTTTCTGAAAACGATAAACGATCCAAATCCTATATTTTTAGTAATTTTTGACTGTGAATGAACGATATTCACGCAACTTTTTCTTTAATGAGACAAACTGTAGCAAAACAAAACTAATAGAAGCAGGATTTTAGAAAATGCAAACATTTGGTGGCAATATTAATAGATTTAATCAATTTTTTTTACTTGTATACTTTTATATGTTTAAATGTATTGTAGTTTTTAGAATTATTTATAAAAATTGTAATTTTGCTTTTCTTTGGTTTCCAAAGTATTTTCAAATACACAATTATGCAAATGTTATTGATTGTCCCAAGAAAATGATATTAAGAATAGCAAAAAACCCAATCAAACCCCACCGCACATTACCGAGTATTTTTGTTTCTAATCCGATAGTCAAAACGGTCTGAATCAATTGTTTTAACGGACTGTCGCGATTGGGTATTCTTTTTCAGTTGCACCGACACAACTTCGACGTTTTACGACATGTGCCCAGTGTTTCCAGAAGTTATTATTCAATATAATGCATCCCTAACTAAATTTAAATTTAATTGTCAAATAAATAAAAACAATTGACAACTTTACCATATTAATCATCATATATAATTATAAAACCAATAATAATAAAAAATTAACCTATCCAAAAAAGGCAACATTTTAGTGAGGCTAAAAAAGATTGTTTATTAGATATTTGTTTAAATTATAAAAATATTGTTGAAAACAAAATAACAAATGATGTAACTAACAAACACAAAATAAAAGCTTAGAAAAAAGTTACATCAGAATTTAATTCAAATAATTTTGAGTCCAAGGCTTCCCCAATAGTTGAAAACCTTAAATAAAAATTTCAAGTTAATGATAACCACTCACTACAACATACCATTTAGACTAAAATTGAAACCCATAATTTGAAAGAAAAACTATACTTTTTTTTTAATGCAGTTTTCGACCGGGGACCTTTCACATGTTAAAATAACCGGCAGAAATCGGTCAGTTCGAATAAATCGATTTTTAGGTGCTAAATAACGGAGGGTTCCGATGCAGCAGAAAACGGTCGATAATAGAAAAAAACAGTCGGATTAAAACAACTGTTTTGACCGACTGTTGGTGTATGCAATCCACTATTAATATTTTTACATTAATTTTCCCTAACAAATTATTCATAGATGACAGTGATTCAAATAAATTAATCTTTGCAGAAGTGGCTAAGATTGACAAAAAAAGAAACAACTTCATAACTTGTTTCTTTTTATAATTTGACTGAAGTAACAAATTTATTAGTCAAATGTTGTGATATAGGTGAAATATCTTGCCAGTATTCAATAGAAAAATACCCAGTACACATAAAAACAGAATTATATATAATGGCTGCAACATTGATAGCTATTGATTCGGTAAGAAATAATCAGATTATTTCTTACCAAATCAAAACTTTTATATATAATAAAATTTATCCTTATAAATTTTGAAGTTGACGCAAATAAGCCAACTGATATATTAATATCACCACCAAAACCAAACCAAATTTTGTTACCAACAAAAATTCAGCTGTCTGCTGAATTCTGGATTCAACAGAATTTGAGGGTGATTACAAACAAGCCATCACCAACTGTATGCTATAGAATGCTTATGGAAAAAAAAAATGAATTTAAACGCACAAAAACAGTACATGAAAACATAACAATTTATAGAAAAAAAAAAATCCTGTCGTAACCAAGACATCAAATTTTAAGACCATCTCCAACAATTTTTTTTTTAATTAACAAGTTATCTCATTTTACAAATATGCCTTATTTATAAAACAAGCTAAACCAAATATAACATTTGATGAGATAAAATGTTTTATAGAAATTCTACTTTTACCTGGTTAGGATTGAAATCTGTTGTATTTAATGATTTTATAATAAAGATAACAAATTAGTAATCATAGTTTTCAGTTTATTGTTTCCGTATATATATATATATATAGAAACATGCTGCACTAACAGCCTCACATCGTACTGTTTTTTTTTTTAATTCAAAACAATATCAGTGATAAATTTTTATATTCCAATATTTGTCCAAATTCAGAAATACTTTATGCAATGTATCCAAATACTGTTTTGACTTTAAAGATTTAATATACTATATAATAGTGGTTACCAGGCACACAATGTTGAACGTCAATTTATTGTCTTACCGACAAGCTATTCAGTAATATACAGAAATAATTTTAAAAATTAATGCGTAAATCAGACAAAATTTCTATAAACTAAATAATCCATTCTTAAAATGTTTAATTTCAGTATCTATCTATATTTGATGACAAGTAATAAGAATATATATAACACGTACATTCTGCACCACAACAATTCGATCCAATATGATTAGAATATTGCACTGAATCCTTTCACATAGTGCAAAATAAAATATTATGAAGCCAAACAAAAATAAGATAACCAACTTTATCAAGAGCATTATCAACAAGAAAAAACTAACGTTATGCAGTACGCTTTATGCTAACCTAACTATTGTATAAGAGATACTTGTATATACATACAGGATTGTTATGTTTAAAACAAATTGTTTTAAACTAGTTTAAAACAAGAAACATTGTTTAGAGAATTTTGTTTTAAACAGCTTTAAACATTGTTTTTTTTTAATATTTGGGTAATTATCTAACAAAAATATGATGCATAAGTAGCGTTTTGATTTGTATTGATATGATTTGACAAATTTAGCAAAATACACGCTGCAAGCAGCCGTGTCAGTAGAATTGTTCAACTGCACCATCTATTGCAATAACAACATTTTCTACTAGCAAACATTTAAAAAAAATATTTACGCAACTGTTAAAAACATGTTTTTTATATATTTTGTTTTAAACTGTTTTAAACAAAATAAATCATCATTAATAAAAAACAGGTGTTTTTGTTTTTTATTTGAAAAATCTGATATACATATATGTAAAAAAAAGCTTGATTTCTGACTATGTATATATATATATATATATGTATATATATACATATAACATTTTTATTTCACAAGAAAATTACAACACTATTAAACAAGTAATAATACATAGAATAGAAAAATTTGTTGTGTACAAATGGCTATGTCATATGGCAATAGTAGTTTTTCTGCCAATTCCTTCCAAATTATAGTATTTAGATAAAAAATTAAAAAACACTCAAAATAAAAAAAAAATGACAATAAGCATTTTTTTTTAAGAAATTATATATGTACTTAGTGAAGTATGAATATAACCAATTAATATTAATTATTTATTATAATCATTGAATGTAAAACTCCAGACCTTGTATATATAACAATATGTTTATGAAATTATTAAAGGTCAATTTTTTGTGATGACATTTGAACTAGATGTATAAAGTACAAAATTAATGAATATAGAATAAATTTAGTAATTAAGTTATATTAAAGTTGCAAATATTTAATAAATGAATTAATTTAATTTTACTTATGCCATCTCTCTGAATGAAACCTTTATTTGTAATGAATTTTTGTTACGATTTTTATTGAGAAACATTGAAAGAAGAATGGCAACGGTGTTCCGGGTTTATCGGTTGACTAACAAGAGATCAAGTAGGAACAAGAATGAGCAGGGCTACCGTACCTGGTCAAACGCGTACACTAAATGCAACGTTGCCACAATGTGAACCAGAGTATTGATCCACAAAAAAAAAGAGTATGGTGGATAGAAATAACAGAAGAAAAAAACGGAATATTAAATACTCACATAATCATGAAATGCTTTCGCCTCTGAGGAGTGTTCGCAGGTATCTCTTCTTTCCGGTGCCGCACAATATAGGTCCCAAAATACACTAAAAATTAATATTAATTAACATGCTTATTTATAAATTAAATGTAAATAATACTTACCACCACCAAGAATGTAAAAATCCGGGTGGTTCTCCCAGTGTTATATTTTTCTCCCATCGTATCTAAAAAAATAATTACGAGTATAAACAAAACAATTTTTTTAGCTATTCTATTTACCTCTGATAAAAATGTTTGTGCTGCCTTTTGTGCTCCAACGTGTAATAAATATTCATATACATACAGTGCTAATCTGAAAAAAAAAACATTTTGTAAAATGTTGAACTAGCTGTCACGTGCGTTCATAAATAAATACAGTGGCGGCAACAAGTTTAAAATTGTATTTGATTGACAAGAGTTATTTAGTTGTTTGAGGACGTGTAGGAAGTATTGCTTCAGGCTATTTTTGTAAGATTTGTTTATAGCGGGAGGATAGAAGGGGCGCCGCCGCGAATCGCAAATAGATCGCGGTATGATAATTCGCGGGAAATTGTAATCACCGCAGGTCGATTATTTCCGGGCGAATTTCTTTGAAATAAACATTGCACGAACAAATCTATTTAATATAAATAATAATGAAATATACTTACTTCTCCCTTGCTTGTGCATCAGACGGCACTGTAGAACCTTTTCCTTTCGCGTACATTTTGAAATATGTATTTATATAGATTTATGAAGAAGGTTTGGCCACATAAATAAAAAAACTAGTCCTGAAGCACTGTTATTATTATTTTTTTAATATTTGGAACATTCCTATGTAAAATCTACATTTTCAAATCGGCCAGTTGTAATGTTTTGAGTTTGTCGTGTAGTTGTAGCACATGTAACACTAATGTCGCTAAAAAGCAGGCGTCCTATGTCATTATAGAGTAACAAAACACTACACTACACGTCAAAAATTTCTTTGACGACGCCGCTACTCAAACAACAGCAGGAGCAGGGTTTAGTCGCATCTGAGCATGCGTTTCGATTCAGTTCCCGTTATCTTACACAATTATTTATCCAGAAACGTGGAAATCATTACACTCAATTATTAAAAGGACGCTGTTCACGTAAGAAAACACACATTTACTATTGCTTTACCGTTACCGAAACTCACGCGTATTTGTTATCGTTTTATGTCAGTCAATTTTCACAGCATTCTCTTAGTTTACCTGTACGACTTTGTACAACATGTTCGGCGCTTTGGATGCTGCGAGGGTCGCACTCGCAACTAGACTTCGTAAACTTGGCAACCTCGACTATTGCATGTACTTATGAACAAGCAACGAGTTTATATGTGCGCATGCGTATAGCATTCTAATCAACACGACCAAAAACCACACTAAGCATTTCATTCAATTCAATTATTGCCAGTTTTCTCCTATCCCCCACTTGTTTTCGTTGCTACTTATTCCCTTTATTCATAATTTAAACTCAATTCAATATATGCAACCCATTTTACTTTATTAACATATCCCCCTTCATGAAGTTTTATAAGATGGCGTTAATCAAAATAAAGCATTTCAAAACAATGTAGATTTCAACGGGCTATTAAATCCTAACGACCGCGATGTCTCTGTGTGAAACTAAAAAATACCATCTGCTTTCTAATTTCTACTCTTGTCCTGAATTACATTTACAGGTTCATAAAAATTGTAGCACACACATCATGCATCGTAGGTATAGTCAGTTACATTTACATAAAAATATATTAATATAGTAATCAATTTTTGCAGACTTTAAACTGTTGGTTTTACACATACAGATATATATCGACAATTAAACAAATAAATCAAAATTAATATTAAAAAAATGAAATATTCTCTTCAACGTTCTGTTGAGACAGCGTCAATATTGTATATGATCATTAATTAATATAATATTAAAGGAGAGATAAAACTAAAATATGATTATATTATCAATATGATAAGTATTTGAGTTTTGTTGTTAATATAATTGAACCATATGTTAAAGAAAATAACACATTTTGAGATAATTACGAAAACTGTTTAAAATTTGAATATAAAATTCATTTTTAGTCTTTTTGTTCTGTTAATGTTTTTACTTTATTTTTTAAGTTCTAAAATTTGCTAACTTTGAAATCTACGCAGCAAAATACTTAATATAATTTTTAATTAAAATGAAATTGACTTTATATTCAATGTCAATATTAAGAGGCTTCTATACCCCCGGCCAGTATAGGGAATTACATATATACGGGCGCCAAGATGACTAATGCATCAGTTAACATAATTACAATCCGAGACCGGATTTAGAAAACACAACAGTAACAGACACATGAAAAATTATTAGTCAAAAAGCAAGCAGGGTGCAAATGTAAAATTCCAGGGAAATGCGTATCCACATTTTGGGCGTTTTTTGTTTTTTTTAACCCGACAACGACAACGTACCTGAACAAGAAATTAGTTATTAACCAGTTTTTGATCCCAAGTCGGTGCCGTCATTAGGTTTTTTTTACCAGACTGGACACGAACGAGTTTCTTACGTTTCTAAGTTGAAATTTCATCGTTTTTTTTTTTATATCTACAAATAGTAAGACCACCACTCGCCATCAACTAAAATTAACTAGAGGTTAGGTTAGTCTAGAGGTGTAATATCACCGGTCCGAAACGTGAAATTAACTTTTCACCGAACCGTTCTCGTAATAAAGCTATGGTTTTACGGGCCACACAGGGCAAGTAGCGCCGTCTTCTTGGAACCAAATGTCGTCGAGATTACAGGTTCTAATTTCAGGCAGCAAATAGTTCTTTATTATTTTGTGATAATGGGCGCCATTTACAAATACGTTCCGAATAGCCTCATTTTTGAAGAAATATGAACCGATGATTCCACCAGCTCATAAACCAGATCAAACCGTTGTATTGTTTGGATGTAATGGCAGCTCTTGAACCTCTTTTGGTTGCTCTTCAGCCCAAATACAGAAATTTTGCCCGTTGACGTTGCCATTAAGCGAAAAATGAGTCTCATCGCTAAACAAAATTTTTGTCGAAAACAGTGGATCTTCTTTAAGCTTTTCAAGAGCCCAAAGACTAAAACGGTGACGATTTGGGACGAAAGTTGGCTGGCTTCAGTTCTCACACGAGTTGAATTTTGTATGCTTTTCAATTAAGATCCTTTCGTAAAATACGCCAAGTTGACCCATACGATAAGCCAAGCTGTTGATTTATCAGTCATTTTGTGCTGCGTCGCGTATTATCCAATAATGAAAATTGGTTTTCAAATTTTTTGATGGTACACCGAATTGTGCGTTCGGTAGGCCGATTACGTAAACCATAATTGCTCTAAGCTTTTTTGATTCTTAAGGGCTGAAATTTGGCATGGGTTACTTTTTTGCAATCTCTTTTAAATGGTTTTTTAACAATTTATACAGTGTAATATAAAGAACTGTTTATTCTGCGTTTGTTGGTAATATTATCATACGCGTTTCAAATGAATTACTTATATATGCAAATGATATTTTCTAAATTTATGTTGTTGATTTGTAAACAAATTTTTATTCTTAAGAAGAGTCTATTAGATTGTTTGTGCAATACATGATTTAACAAGAAATGTATGCACTTGTATAAATAAAAGGCGATTCTATAACTATGACTCTGTTGTTTATAATGAAAGATGAGAATTTTAATTATAGGTACACCGAATTTTTTTTTATATCAATGGGATTAAAAAAAAATAATGTAAGCAGGTTATACACCAACACCAATTATAGTTGTGTAATGAGTTTTACAAATCTGAAACACAAGACGTAGGGCGCAAATTTATTACGAAAAAGCTAAAAAAAATTAAAATTATAAGAAAAAACTTTAAGATGAAATTGTGAGAGAAAAATATGAAAAGATTTTGGAAGAAAATTTAGCTGTACATTGAACATTGTTGGTTGAATGAGAAGAACGGATTAGGAGAAAAATGAGACAGGCCGTACACATTAGGTCGTATTATATACAAGGTGTTAGCCAAAAAACGTACGCCTCAATAGCTCCCTTATTTTTTAACCGATTTGAATAAATCATTTTAAATGGTTTTTTGAGTATTATAAAGACAGGTACACACATGTATGTTTTTTAAGTTTAGTATAGTTGCTATGACAACAAATTTTATTTTTTTAAATGGCAACATACATTTTAAATTTTTATTTTGAATCGTCATAGTATTCTAAATACAAACATGTAAAATAATAATATACTTTTATAACAATATTATATGATAAATTAAAAAAAAAAACATGTTATTTGTTTTCTATATAAAATGATCGTAAGTTGGCATTGAAAATAAGTAATGTTTATTTTTTGGGGTGTTTTTATGTTATTGTGCATAATATAAAAACATAAAAATAAACGTTTTTAATATTAAAAAAAAACAAATTAATTATTTTTTTTTTCTAATTGTAAAAACGTTTGTTTTTAAGTTATTATATTATGCATAATAACATAAAGACATACTATAAAATAAACATTAGTTATTTCCAATGCGCCAACCTTGGTGGCGTAGCGGTTGAAAGACTAGTTTACGGTACTGGATGTCCTGGGTTCAAATCCCGGGAAAGGCATGGATATTTGTTCTGTTAGGAGAATTTGTAAAAATTTCAATTTAATACAATGGTTGTTACTTAATGAGTGTATATTATGCCCATAGATATAGTGTCTTTACAACATGGGCTTAAATTTATCTCAACAGATTACTTCATTAGCAACCAGTTATGGAACCCGAGGTAGTTCAAGGGTGAAAATAAACATAATTGCCTTCTCAAGACGATTGGTAATGAAGTAATCCGTTGAGATAATTTAAGTTATACTATAATGCTCCAGGTAAAAAAAAATCCAATGCGAACTATTCAATTACGATCATACACATACCTGCCTTTATACTTAAAAAAACTATTTTCAAATGGTTTTTGAATCAATCAAATAGGTTAAAAATAACGGAGTTAGTAAGCCGTATGTTTTTTGTTTAACACCCTGTATACATATACAGCAAAATATGATTGAAAAATAATAGAAAATGGAAAAAAAATTACGGTGTCAAAAAGAGTGAAACAAGATGTGCATTCAAAGTTGTCGCATTCAAAATGATTGCAGATGAATTATGCGGAATGAAAATGGTATTTGAGCAGTTGCAGTTATGCGTAAGCAGTATGGAAGAGAAAATGGTACAGCTGAGAACGAAGTTAATAAAGTGTTAAAAATGATAAAACTGCGGGTATAAATATGATCACGTTTGAAACGTTAAACTATGTTTGACATTGGCAGATGTGCAACCGCAACTAGTGAAAAAAGTGAGAAACTCTATTATAATTTAAACAACGTTGTGTTGAGGTACAATTATCTATTATATTCAGTAAGTTGTTTGATTATTAAATTAATGAATAGTGTTTAAAACAATGTATAAACTAAAACTGGTATTCCTAACCTATATGTTTTGTTTATATATTAATTACGATCCTACAATAAAAATTATTTTAAATATACATGGCTGATTGATACATGTAGTTTCTCAACAGACAGTACTAAATTGTGATTAATTATCAATTACTTATACCTAACCTTTGTATCTCTAATGTTATCCTTGCCCGTGGTCTATTTTTTCTCTTGTATGTCTTATTAAAAGTCACCACGACAGGCCCCGTTGGTGTGAAGCATTGTCTTTGTTATTTTATATATATATATATATGCCTATTTTTTAAATTGATCTGATACAGATAATATAATATCACAATAATCATGTTAAATTCAAACTTAAAAAAACCCAAGTTTATCTCAAAAATCGCCGAAAACTCGAAAACAAAAACAAGAAGCTGATGATAATAAACCTACTAAAATTCGTAACAGTTTAAATACAAGTTACGTTTCTATTGTATACGGAGATAAAAATATTAAAAAAGATAATAAAACTGAAGACAATAAAAAGGATTTGTCTGAGATAAATAACTTGCTTAGACATGAATTAGCAAAAGTTAATAGTGAAAATACCGAGTTAAGAGAACAAAATGAACAACTTAAAAACAACAACTACGCATTACAATCGGAACTCAAATTAAAAACTAATGTTATTACATCGTTTCAACAGACATTGGACTTAAACTTAAATTTTAAACATGAAAACATAGAATTAAAAAAGAAAATTGATAAACTTCAGATTAAAATAGACAATACGCAACCAATTAGTAAAGTCCAGTTAAAAACTACAGCTGCAGAGCATATAACATTTAAAATCAATAATAACCCCATCAAAACAGTAAATAGTAACACAGGGAAATTATTAATATTAGCGGATGGTCATGGTAGAGATTTAGCACGTATCTTAAATAATAACATCAATAAACAAATTGAAAGTATCTACAAAACCAATGCAACATTAAGAAATGTCACTAATGATTTAAAATCACTTGTAAGTAACTACACAAAAAATGATTCTATTATCATCATAGGAGGACCAAATGATGAATCTCAAATATTAGAAGTAGATACTATTAATGAAATAATAAACGCAACTTCACATACAAATTTAGTATTGTCACAATTACCTTATAGATTTGACAAAATAACACCGACATCGTTTTATAATACATATTTATATAATGAAGCTCTCAAAAAAATTGCAATGTTACATGAACATGTTGAAATTTTAAATTTTAATGAAAACCTCAATAGAAGTGACTTTACACAACATGGTCACTACTTAAACTCGAAAGGAAAACGCAAGCTTCGTTTTACAATTATAAACAGTTTAAACTTTAAAAACAACCCCAAAATTGCATTAAATAGAACTGAATTAAAACAAAATAACTGTGATAAAATAATTGATATAGAGACCGTACCGAAAACTAATGGAAACGAAAATATTCAGCAAATATCTTCCGTTCTGGACAACACCATCTCTAATTTTAATAATATAGACGAACAATTAAATTTTGCAAACAGCACTAGTTTTTTAGACCAGACCATAAAATAAATATTGGAATTGAAATCATCTAAATGCATAGTCCGTAATGAATAAAATCGATGAAATTAATGTTTTTCTGCACAATAAAAAATGCGATATATTATGCATAACTGACTCATGGGCAAAACTCGAACATCTCAATATAATCAACTTGGATTATTTGAAATTAAAAGCACGATACTGTAGAACAACGCACAGTCGCGGTGGTGCATTAATATTTACCAAAGAAAGCGCAAAAGTTGAAATTATAAAACATTTTGAAGAATTAAATGAAGAGCAAGTATTTGAGAGTTGTGCTATCAAATATTATCTAAACAAAAACGATTATTTTAGCATATTAACAATTTATCGAACACCAAACGCAAACAACTTGGATTTGTTTTATAATAAGTTTTATAAATCATTAGAATTAATTATAAAAAATAAAAAGCCTGTAATTATATGTGGTGATTTTAATGTTAATGTATTAGTCAAAAACCAACAAACTAAGAAATTTATAGACTGTATTAATTCGTTTAATTTAGTTTATTGCATAAATGATCCTATATACTAGTATACAATACTACAAAAAACAGTTCGAATGTGATAAATGAAGGCCTCTCTGATCATACAGCACAATTAATAGATATTCCATTATTGCAGAAGATAACACAGAACCAAGAAATGGTTTATGTTAGAAATTATAGTGACTGTTGTAGTCTTAATAAATTCAGACAGAGGTTATGTGAAGAAGAATGGCACGAATTAAAACCTACGCATGACATAAATACAAACTTTGACAATTTTTCTTATTTGTTAAAGTATCACATTAATACGTGTTTCCTCTAATTAAAATTAACAAAAATAAAAAACCAAAACAAAACAAATGGATTACAAGAGGAATAATAATTTCATGTAGAACATTAAAAAGGCTGTATAATCTAAGCTTATCAAATAACGAAGAAGTTATCGCGCATTATAAGTTATATAAACTAACTTATAAAAAAGTTATTCGTGCTGCCAAAAATATGCACTATAATAATTACATAAAATACTGCAGCAACAAGATTAAAGCAAGTTGGAATATTATTAATACTGAAACTAAGTCTAATTCACCTCAGAATAAAATATCGTGCATTCATACTGGAGAAAAAATGGAAAGTAACAAAAAAGCAATATGTAATTATTTTAATTTGTTCTTTAACAATATTACAAAAGAAAGTACAACAATGCAAAACCAATCATCTGTAATTAAAAGATTTAACAAATCCGTGTATATTGAACCAGCTACACCTAAAGAAGTATATAATATAATTATGAAACTTAAATATAATAAACGAATGCACTTCATTGATACCATCACATACGTACCGATTAAATAAAAAATCGTGGATAAATGAACGCATTATAATAGAAAGTAACGAATTAAAAAATATGCACTGGATGCTAAAAAACTGTGGAGGTGAAAATCTGAAAAAAGCTTACCAACAACGAAAGAAACTTCACAAAGACAATGTAGAGACAGCAAAAAAAAAACATATTATGCAAATATTATAAACTTTTCTCATAACAAACCAAAGCAAATATGGAAAATTGTAAACACTAAACTTGGTCGAAATATACCCAAAAAAGACATAACTCTAAAAAACGACATGGGTCAAATAGTAAATGAGCCAAAAGCTATATCAAACATATTTGGACAGTATTTTTCTACATCAGCACAAGGAAAGATTCAAAAGGTTTTTTGGTGATAGCGACATAGGCACTTGCACCCTTGGAACAACAACTCAACAATCAATGTTTTTTCATCCAATTGAAGAAACTGAAGTAAGAAATGTAATAATTCAACTAAAACATAAATCATCGACAGGGTGTGACAACATATCTGTGCGCGCTGTAAAGTTAACCATAGAGACCTTAGTGCCAATTCTTACTATATTTTTTAATAAATCGGTATTCTGTGGAGAGTTTCCCGCCATAATGAAAATTTCATCTGTGATTCCATTGTATAAAAAAAAATAATGTTTATGATCCAAATAATTATAGACCCATATCAATGTTAAGTGTTTTTTCAAAAATGTTAGAACGTATAATCTGTGATCGTATTATTAGTTATGTAAGTAAGTTTAAAATATTAACAGATTCACAGCATGGATTTATACCACATAGATCAACTGAAACAGCAAGTATAGTATGTGTTGATTTTATTTACAAAGAAACAGACCAACATAAATTCGTAGCTAGTTTATTTTTCGATCTTAGTATAGCATTTGACAGCATAGAAATATCATTTCTCTTGGAAAAATTGAAACACTTGGGTATTCGAGAACCTTTACTAAGTTGGATAGATTCGTATTATAAAAATAGAAAACTTGTTGTGACAACAAATAACGTAAAGTCTAAAGCATACGATTTAAATATAGGGATTGTACAAGGATCAGTATTAGGTCCACTAATGTTCTTGTTATTCACAAATGATCTTCCCTTCTTTATCAAAACAGGCTTATTGATCATGTTTGCCGATGACTCAACAGTACTTGTGTCAGCAGCAACGCTAGAAGACCTAGAAACAAAAATAAAGCAAACCGTTTCAGATTTTGCAAATTGGTGCAAAATAAATAAGCTTATATTAAACCCAAAAAAAAGTTCCAAGTATGATTGCTAATGTTGAAGTTCAAGGTAAAATCATTGCCAGGTCTGAGAAAACTAAATACTTAGGAACTATAATCGACAGCAAACTTTCATGGAACGAAAATGTTGAATCAATATGTAATAAACTTAACAAGTCATATTTTGCTGTACTAAACATGAAGCGATACCTCAACATAACTTCACTATTAAATGTGTATTATGCTATTGTATATTCACATATTTCCTACAATATAGTGGTCTATGGGAAAGCAAACAATATAAATAGAGTTCTTATTCAACAAAAACGGGTAATAAGACTTATGTTTGGTATAAGTTCAAGCGACTCTTGTAAACCTTACTTTACAAAATATTCACTATTAACAGTACCTGCAATTTATATTTGTAAACTAATAATGCATGCAAGAAACCATTTTTCAACTTACACCAAAAATGATGAAATTCACTCTTATAATACCAGAAATAAAGAAGCATTTCGAGTAGATCCACATAAATCTTCTCTTTACGAAAAATCACCTTATTACAATGCTATTATATTTTATAACAAATTGCCAAACAACATCAAAGAAATATCAAACCAAAAAGTATTCAAGGCTACATTAAAAACCTATCTAGTCAAAAAATGTTTGTATGATATACGTGAATTTTAGCATCATTTATGTTTTTTTTTTGTTAAACCTATGTTTGTTTACAATTAGCATTTCTGTGTACGTTTTTTATATTTTATTTAAATGCTTGTAAATTATTTGTACTTAGTGTTAATCACAATTTTATTGTAATTTATTATGACGTTTCATATCCTTTTTGGCAATTGAAATAAAGCTTTTATTATTATTAAATCTTCAAATACATCTGGCATTGATGAAATGAACACAAAACTATTAAAAGCATGTTCCGAATTTTAAATTGAACCAATTACATTTTTAGTAAATCAGTCGATTGAGCAGGGCGTTTTTCCCAATAAGCTAAAAACAGCCAAGATTATTCCATAGCACAAAAAAGGATCTACCTGTAACATTGAAAACTACAGACCAATCTCTCTACTACCAACACTATCCAAAGTATTTGAAAAAGTAGTAGCAAATCGAATTACTAATTTCTTCGAAGGTAATCAACTTTTTGCTAAAAATCAGTTTGGATTTTGTCAAGGAAAATCAACTACGGATGCTGTTATGGAGTTGCTTCAACATTTATATGTAGATATGGATTCTAACAAAACATCTGTTGGAGTTTTTATAGATTTATCAAAGGCATTTGATAGTGTAAACCATGATATATTATTAGAGAAATTAGAAATGTATGGTATCAGAGGCGTACCGTTAAAATGAATTAAATCGTATTTAATGTCAAGGAACCACTATGTTCAAATTGATTCCATACAGTCAACTACACTAAAAGTTGAACAGGGGGTACCGCAGGGCTCCGTACTAGGTCCATTACTATACATTATTTATTGCAATGATTTAAATTGTGTTCTACCATGCGAAGAATTAATTAGCTTTGCTGACGATACAACATTTTTTCAAAGTGCATACACGGACAAGATTGTTGTAGAAAACCTGAACAACATACTAATAAACACTCGTTCCTACTGTCAACAAAATAATCTGCTATTGAATAAAGACAAATCAGTTTTTATTCATTTTGCAAAAAAAGAACACAATAGCAGTTTGCTAATTAAATACGAACATCAAACCCTACAACAAGTAAACAATACAAAATTTTTAGGAATCACTATTGATTATAAATTATCGTTTACTGACCATGTTGATAAGATTTGCAAAAAACTTGCAAGTGCATATTACGCTATTCAAAGCAAATTGCCAGCAGTGCATATATTTTAAAATCATTTTATTTTGCATATGTTCATTCGTTATTGTCATATATAACAGAAAGCTGGTATAATAGCACTGAAGCAGGAAGAGTTTTTATTTTACAAAAGCGAATTTTACGCAGTATTGTAGGTATTAGATATCATGAATCATGTAGAATACATTTTAAAGAACAAAACATTATGCCTTTACCTACAATATATATTTATCGTCTTTTAATGTATACGAAAAAACATATTCTGAACTACAATCAAAACGGTAGCAAGCACGGATACCCTACTAGACATGGACACTTGCTTGAAGTTCCTAAACATAAAACTACAATGTTTGCAAAATCCCCGCTTAGTATGGGAATAAAAGTATTTAACAAACTACCAGAACCAACAAGAGCTTTAGAGTATTCCATCTTTAAGAAAACTGTGAAAAAATGTCTTTTAAATTTATGTTTATATTCTGTGGAAGAGTACAATGAAGTGGATATGACGTGTTTTTTATAATATTTTAACTAACTGTAATTGTTGTTTTAAGTCTACTATTTTAACTTGTGCAATAACTTATGTATATTGTTTTTTATTGTATTTTATTTTTTGTAATTTTATATTTATATATATATATATATGTTGTATTTTCATGTAAATTTGACATGTTCTATACTCAGTGAATGAGTCAACAGAATTAATAAAATATTATTATTATTATTATTATTATTATTATTATTATTATGTAGCATATCATTTATTAATAGATGAGAGGAGTGTTTAATTTGTTTGTCAGATGAATAAGAGTAAAAAAAAAGATTATATATAAATAAATGTTATTTTATATTAAAATTGATTTTAATTTAGTGTCGTATGTATTAAACCAATTTGGAATTTTATAGCATAGTTTCAAAGATATTTGCAAATACAATAGCAAAACACTTTTATGACATATGACATAAATTAATATTCCGGTTATTATTTTGTCAGTAACGAAAACTATATTTTAAATTAAGTAATAAATATATTATTATATGTGTAAAATTATTTGAATTGTTATAGTAAAAATGGACAATGTGCAGCAAATGACAGAAGAGTTGTTTGCAAAATGTATTTTTGAAATGAAAGCACTATCTGATGAATTACATGACGGATGGTTAATCCAAGAATCGGTAAATTAAAAATTCGTGTGTCGTCACTGGACCAATTCATTTCATATACGTTTTAGGGCAATGACAAATTTCTAACTAAACGGGATCGAAAAATATGCAACAGCACCAGCCTCATATTCGAATACCACATTGTCTACAGTATTTCCTATGCAATACCCAAATTATGCTTCAATGTCATCAAGACAGGTAATAATTTATTTATTTTTGCGTTTCTTGAAATTTATATATGTGTTATAATTTATTGATAAAATCACATTTTCATCTTTATTGATATATATTATTGTTATAAAAGAATTTAAAAATGATATTATTACAGCAGTGTGGAGTTGTCGTTGTTAAATACAGAAAATTTAAAAAAAATATGGTGTGAATTAAATCTGTATCATTTGTTTAAATTTTATATAGATCACCTGAAAGTTGTTGTTTTTAATAGTAATTTAATAATAATGGTAGTTTCAATAAATAAAACATACCAAAAAGAAATGCGTTTAGCAAAAAATACGCTGTTTAAATTCACATATAATATACGTTTAGGCCGAGTAAGTGGGATTCGAAAGCACAAAGTTACATGCTCTTTGTCAACAAAACGTTAAATTTGACTTTAAAACAACAAAGCAAGCAATTAGTAATTATTTGTTGTTCGCGGTACGAATAGTGAGCTAAGTTTGAGTATATTAAATAAAAAAAACAGGAGAAACTGGAAAGAAGATGGTAATAACCACAGGAATAAAGTCTGAGGCGCCAGAGCATAAACATGTATAATGAAGAGGGCATATTAAAATCTCAACAAGCAAGTTTAAAGTTACAGCAACAGTTATCACTTATACTATAAAAAAATTGTCCAGACAGAAAAAAAAAATTCTTACATAAGTATAGTATGCCCATAGATATAATGTCTTTACGACATGAGCTTGAATTATCTCATCGCCTTGGGAAGACAATTATGTTTGTATTATATACCATAAATAGCTTATAACTCTTCTATACAATACTTTCACCCTTGAATACTACTTCTGGTTCCAGGTTTATCACACAATCATAATTGGTTGCTAATGAAATAATACGTTAAGCTCATGTCGTAAAGACACTATATCTATGGGCATACTATAAATTGGAACGATTTTGCAATCTGATTAGAATACCGGATGAAACATTTTGTTATTGTTTTCGTAAAAATAATTTATATAACATTTATATAACACCTTCAAATACATCCTTTTTGATACGAATAAAACAGTTTAGTTACTAATCCAAAGAAAAAGCCAATACTTTTGCAAACTATTTTTGCGGATTACTCTATTATCCTGAATCCTCGTTAATATTATTACATACAAAGTGCTAGTAAAATAATATGCCCAATTCATTAAATTGTTAAAATTCTAATTTAAATATAGAAACGCATCAGGCTTGAATAAAAATATAAACATTTGAAATTGAACTATAGTATACCCATAGATATAGTATTGTCTTTACGACATGGGCTTAACTTATCTCAGCGGATTATTTATTTGCTAATCGACTTGGGGAGACAATTATGCTAGTATTATATACCCTGAATAGATATAACACCTTTTTATTCGACGGTGAAAATATTATATAAATATACAATATTTTCATCATTGAATATTTCCTCTGGATCAGGTATATAATACAAACATAATTGGTTGGTAATGAAATAATCCGCCGATATAATTTAAGCGCGAGTCGTAATGACACTATATCCATGGGTATACTATTACTCCTATTCTCACTAAAATATTTGTCTTATGGTGCATTTATACAGTACATTCCATTGCCAATAACACATGTTTCTAGTGTTTTTAAAATAAATAAAAATGTTAGAAACATTTGTTACATTAAGTTTATAAATAAATATTAATAACAACTACAAAAGTAAACGGGCAATCTTTTCTTCTTCTTTGTCAGCCTGTTTCTGTCCACTGCTGGACGTAAGCCTCCTTCAAACAATTCCATTTGTTGCGGTCTTGTGCAACTTGATACCACTGCTTTCCAGCAGTCTCCTTGACGTCATCTATATTGTAGAGTTTGTTGAATTTTTGCCTCCCCCAGAATCCATGAGGCGGACCGACGGATCGGTTAGGGATTGTGGGCTGTTGGCCCTACCCATCTGGGGTACTTTTGTTGGCGAGTCCTGTTCCCAGGTTGTAAATCAGCCGCCCAATATGGGTACAGACGCTGTGTGCAGCCGCCCAATCTGGGTCAGACGCTGCGGGTTTGGATTATTTTAGCTTCTGTTCTCACCGTTGACCTTACCAGCATGGGTGGCCCTACCAGGAGCGTTTGCTCCAGCTGGTATCGCTCTCAGGATCATGAAACGTACTGAGCCCTCTCACCGCGTCAAGGTAATAATCCAGGGGATATATATAAGTGTATATATTTTCCCCAAGAGGGAAAAAAAAACGGGCAAAACAATTAATAACTGTGGAATTTCTGGTCCGCTGATCATTTTAATACAAAATCGGGTACTATACCACGTGATTTTGTAAAAAACAAAAAATCTAACCCTATGGATTTTTATGATAAATTTAATGAAATTAAAAATACTATGCACACGACTTAGATAAATCATTTGAAAAAATGAATTTAAACCTAGTTTCAACTAAGCAAAATGATGTAGTTATAGATAAATATATCAATAATGCTAGTATACCTGAACCTGCAGGAGAAATGCATATGTTTGGTGGTCAAGCAGAAAATTAAACCATCCTATTAATAATAATAATTCTATACAAACTGGTATATCAAGAATGCCTTATATAAGTACTTCTCCTCTCAATATAATAAAAAAAATCAAAATGTACCTCAATATATACAACCGACATCTTTTATATCAAAAACTCAGCCTCAACATCGTATTCAACCAGGTTTTATTTTACAAAATGTACAATCACCACAACCATTTAACCCCCATTTAGATAATAACACATTTGCACCTCAACCACAACCACATCCATTTACTCGGCCTATTTATTGTGACCAAATATCTACCAATAAATGTAAACCCAGGAAAAGTAATAAATCCCTTTAAAGGTTTGCCTGTATTTAAAGGTAAATGGTCACAACCTTTACGATTTATTGAAAGGCTGGAAACGACAATGTTAACTTATGGAATAGACTACGATCAGCTTGGTCTATGGTGGCACACACTTTTTGCAGAAGAAACTCGAGTTTGGTTTGACGCTGTAATTGATTCATTATTTCCTCCATATGAACCGTATCATCTAATAAACACAATTGCGCGACATTTTCCAATCGATGTTGCAACAGCTCTAATAGGAGTGCATTCAATTTCAGAGACACTTGCACGCCTTTGCACAGCTGCAGCATAATTTCTCACAAATAGTAACAGGGACGCCGCGTAACCCCGGAACAAATTCTGATTTGCACAAACAACCTCCTCGTTATGATTTGCACAAACAACCTTCTCGTTATCAATATGCCGGCCAGCAACGCTCGGATACACCTGTTCGTACTCGCCCAAATTTTGCACCTCGTTCACAAAATGCTATTGCAAACTTAGAGTTGTCAGAGAACGTAAATGACCAGGGAAAAACCAGTCCACCACCTTGGTAGACAACATTCTTGTTACCACTAAACAGGAGTATTCGGAAAACTACTTAAACCCGACTGTTTAGGTCCGCAGATCGGGGTATTAAAAAGGACCGACCCTTTTGCAAATCAAGACCCCTCGGAAAATCTCTTAGAGGAGAGATGCGATTATTTTCATCCCACTACCCCTACCAATACTCCCGTTGTATTATTACAGTTGGAAAACTTTAAGTTCCCAGCTCTTGTGGACACAGGTAGTGATATCACTTGTATGTCAAACAAAATATTTCAGCAAATTTCACCTGCATTTCCACAGGCACCAGTTTTACCAGTACAAGGTATTCGTGATGCAGGTGCCTATAAAACCAAAGCCAGCAAAGTAACTCATCAGTTGCTACTTGCTTTCCTCTTAGATTCATTTTCAGGAGAATGCGAGTTTTTGGTGATACCTAACTTATCATACCCAATTATTCTCGGCGCAGACTTTATTCATAATTATAAAGTAACCATTGTTTTACACGATCAAACACTACAAATTCCTAGAGCAGATGGAGTAATATCAATAAACACCATAAACCCAATTTGAGATTTTTCATTTATAAACCAACTTTCTCTAACGCCGCTTGAGAAACACGAGTTTTTTGCACTTTTACAGAAACATCAAAATAATAGTTTCAGCAATAAACCAGGTTAGACATGGGTTAGTCTATGAGCATGCCATCAATTTAACGGATACTCGCCCGTTTGCGGTTAAGCAATACCCGATTCCCGTAGAGCATCGTAAAATCGTTGAGGCGGAGATCGCGAAAATGGAATCATGGGGAATCATTGAAAGAGCGGATATCCCATTTGCTAGCCTATTAATGACAATTGTCCAACGCGACGGGACAGTTCGACTTTGTCTAAATGCGCGTCGTCTTAATGCGGTAACCGAAGTTGATAATGAACTTCCCCGATCAGTTGAGGATATTTTACATAATTTACCTAGTGTAAAATTTATGTCGTCCTTGGATCTGCGATGTTCTTATTGGCAGGTCCCCATTAAACCAGAGCATAAGCGGTACACAGGTTTCCAAGTGGGTACTAAGGCTTATCAGTTTAAAGTCATCCCTTTTTGGTTAAAAACAGCCGTAGCAAGTTTTACGCGCTGTATGAACCAAGTTTTGAGACCCGCTTATCGAAATTCTGTGCACGCCTATATTGACGACCTTTTTATAACCTCCAGTTCATACCAAGAACATCTAATGCACCTAGATTTTGTTTTAAACAAACTACAAAATGCCGGTATGACCTTAAAACTAGAAAAATGTAAATTTTTCTGCACGGAATTAAAGTTTCCCTGAGCCTTCCAATTTTAAGAAACTGCAAGCATTTTTAGGCTTGGCAAATTTTGACCGGGCATTTGCGAAGAACTTCTCTGCTCTGGCATCTCCTCTTACTCAGTTGCTGCAGAAAAAGAACAAATGGTCATGGGGGCAACCACAAAATAACTCGTTTTGGCTATAAAAAACATCTTATCGCAAGAAGTACTGTTGTAACACCCACGCACTGATTTGCCGTTTGAGGTACGGTGCGATGCAAGCGATGTTGGCCTTTGTGCCGTTCTTTACCAGATTGTAGATAACCAAAAACACGTGGTAAGTTATTTTAGCAAGCTTTTACTCCTTCGTGAAGTCCGGTGTTCGCTCTCGGAAAAAGAATTGTTGAGCGTGGTATGCGCCCTAAGACGCTGGCGAATTTTTTTGTTAGGGAAACCGTTCTAAGTAATTACCGATCACCGCGCATTGACTTATCTCAATACCTGTGGACTGCTGTCCCCCACAATTGCGCGTTGGGTACTTGCGCTTCAGGAGTATGAATTTAAAATTAGTTATCTACCCGGAAAAAATAACCTCGTGGCTGATGTTCTCTTCCGCAACCCGCCTACCCGACTAAGTACACCTTTTGAAAAGTCTTTCAGTATTATGGCTTTTGCGGCTCACAGACAATCGCCTACGTTAATGCGCCGCGTGCCAACGCGGACGAGCGTTTGGCACTTATTCGGCACGAGATAACATTAAATCAAAATTCTGATGCTCGTTATGTGTTACATGAAGATTTGTTATTTCTAAAAAAATGATGAAGACTCTCCGCTTCTTCTCTGTATTCCCAAATCGTTGATATCAGACTTTGTTCATGTTTACCACGAATTTTATGGGCGTTTATAAAACTTGGTGCGCGCTTTGTCGCCAAATATGTTTGCCAGTATTAAATTGCAATTAAAAGCATGTCCTTCTTGCCAACGCATGAAGCACTCCCGAATGCCGCAACCGTCTATAAAACCGATATTACCTGAAGCTCCCGGAGGTTTAGTTTCAGTTGACCTGTATGGTCCTTTGCCACGTTCTGTCGGTGGTGTATCCTTGTGGTTCTTGATGTGTTAAACTCGTTACCTTGTATTCTTTAAAACGTGCTGCTACTACTGCGGTAGTAAACCGAATGAAGAAGGGTTACTTCGTTGATGTCGGTACACCTAATTGTATTTTAAGTGACCACGGAACACAATTCACCGCCAAACGCTGGTCAAACTTTCTTGGTGAGTTTGGCATCTTTCCCGTTTTTGCTTCAGTACGTCATCCCCAGAGCAACCCTGTTGAACGCGTAATGCGAGAATTAGGTAGGCTATTTCGGACTTACTGCTCGGAAAAACACACTGGATGGGCTCGGGAAATACCTTCGTTTACCGTCTTCCTAAATAACGTGGTACACGAATCTACGCGGTACTCGGCTTCCGAGTTGCACTTCAGCAAACCACCTCCGTCTCCTCTAGGCTCGGTTTTACCATTTCCCGAACCTCAAGCAGATGCACATATTCGACTTTATCTTGCTCGAGATAAACTTCAAAGGTCCGCGAATGCCAGGGTTGCCCGTAGTAGTCGTCGCTAACGCAAGAAACCAAAAATTTAAATCTGCCGTTGGGGATCGTACCTATATTTTAGCACTACCGGAGTCCGGTCAAGAGAGGGGTTTGTTTCATACATCGCATATTAAACCATTTCATCGCTCGGTCTCTATATAGCACTTGTTTCCACTACATTTGTGAATAACTTATTTGTGGAATGGGGGTAGATGTGACAGAGTTCGGCTCTGCACACTTGTCGCGTGCCGCGTTGCGCGCTTCATGCTGTCGGTCGGCTTTGCGATCTTTGTCTAAGCAAGTTGCGCTTGCGCCTTGCGAGGTTTCAGTGCCGCCGTGCGGAATTTCCGCTAAGTGGTTCTTTTGCGAATGTGTGTTCTCTGGGAAACTGCTTTTCGGCTATCCAGTCCCATTAATTCAATCGTGACTCCAGCCTGCGATTTTATAGGTAAGTGCATTTCCTGGGTATCATAAAAGTTATATTTCATTTGTTATTATTAATTTGTATTAAGGTACAACCTTTTTTTTTGTATTACGCTTTATTTTAATTTTATTGTTTTAATAAACACATGTTTGGGAAAAATAAATATTTTATTTACTTTTATGGAATTTATTCGAACCTGATATTTTACTCACATAACAAAATCAACACTGAGACCAATTTTGTCACAAGTTTGTATGTGTTAATTTTCTATGAATAGTATATCCTAAACTACTATTAGATTGTTTAATTAATAAAATATCTAAAAATGATATTTTCTTTTCTTTTTCAATTTTAATTGTAAACCGAATTTTATTATTTATATTATATTATTATATTGTACAGACCAGGTCTATTGAGAATACACCTGGTCTGGTGTATTCTCAATAGACCAGATGAGGAAACCAATATTTATGTTTTTATAGCAGATACTGTGGACGGGAAACTGTTTGTTGCTGTTATATTGTTTGTTTCTCGAGTTCTCGAGGTACTCAATTTTTGCAAATACTGTCCCATCTGATAGTTCTTAAGTGTTATTTCTTACTAAGCTTGTATGTGTGCGTTTTTGCTTATTAAGACTATCCTAATTCTCCCGAGTAGTACCTTCTTTTCTTAAAATGCAGTCTTTCTGTGGTAATATTTGGGCAAATATTTAAGTTATTGTTGCTTGATAGTAAAATTTTAGTTTTTATGTTCATTTTTCATCTTATTTGATCCACTCAGACATTTTTATTTCCGAAACATTCAGATCTCCAAGGTCGAGACTGCAAAAAATTGTTTATGAATACGGCACGTGCTTTTTCAATTTGTATTTAGATTGTTTGAGTAATATTATTGTTGTTGCTTATTTCTAGATATTTATATTTGCTTACTCGTTCTATGGCGCAGTGCTGTCATGAATGTAAATATTACAATTCTCTTTTTGTTTCTTTGAGAAAATCATAAATTGCATTTTCTTATCAGACCTTTTTCTTCACTAGCTGTGACTATATTGTTTACAAATTTGTTGTATTCTTTTAGCGATTCTGCTATTAGCACCGTATAGTCGGCATATCGATTATTACACATTTTCCGCGTATTTTTATTCCTATCTCTTTTTCTTATAACGCGTTTTTCATAATTTCTTCAGAATAGGTATTGATATCTTATGCTCACCATGGCTTTCTTGTTCACGTATACTTTTTTGAAGCACGCCTACGCGCTTATTTACTTTTCGAATTTAATTGAGTGTATTACTACACGTCACGGTGTACTTGCAAAACTTATAAGTACTGTCAAAGTGTTAAAGTTCTTTCCAGCCTTTTTGGGGTAGAAACAGTTTTCATTTGGTATTATATTTACGCGCCCACAAAAATTTTCAAAAATTAATTTCTTTGTTGGTATATTATGAACCAGTTCCCAACTAATGGTAAAAAACATCAAAACATATTTTATATAAAAATATTGTTGTTGCATGTGCAGGAAGACTATATAACAGTATTTAGGTCAAGCACACCAAACAATAGTGAACGTGAAGAAAATACAAATTGCATTCTAAACTAAATTTGGTATAACTAGTGATCGTGGCCTAAATTTGTTTTTTTTTTAACTACGATGATATAACGCGCTACTGCCGATAACGTTTACAAAATATTTAATATCTATCCTTTACATTCTCATGACTCATGTTTAATTTGAATTGGTTGGTTCCTTGATTTTTTTAATATATTTTGTTTCTTTGTAGCTTGAAGATAAGGACAAATTATTTTTGTTTGTTTCTGTTGCACCAAAAAATACAGCAGCAGCATTGGCAAGATCTTCTAGAAAACTTATAATTGGCCTGCTTTAGTAATAAAATTTCATCAACATAACATATTTTGTTTTCTAGATTAAAATAAGTTTATTTACTGAGGTATTGTTAGCAATATTTGCCAATAACTTTTCTTTAACATGTTATGTTTTTATTTTAAAATGTCATTAAAAATGTTTGTAACATTTTTTAACAAATGTTTTTAATAACATTTTAAAATAAAGACAACATGTTAGAAACATACGTTATTGACAAATATTTCTAACAATATAAAAAAATATTTAATTAAAAACAAAATTTGACTACATTAGTTACTGAAAGCCGCTTCTATCAAAAAAAGCTTTATATTTATTTTGACAGTACAGCGTAAGGATCTCTGAAAAATATTGACTTAATTAAACATTAACAGGTGTCAAATAGTTTACAAGGCAGTGAAGATCTTAAAGGAAAATGCCTGGTGATAATGAAAGTTGATAACAAACAATTTGTATTTAATGTTTAAAATTAATAATACTTCAAATGTGAATTAAAATGTTTTTAATAAGTCAATCTACATTTGAACTAGACTGTTAAACATGTTAGTGAAAGTAATTAGACAAAATGTGATTGACACTTATTTATAAACTCTAACATGTTAGAAACCAATGTTACTCAAATAGTTATAACATTTTTTTATAATTCATTCTAAAAATGTTAGAAATATGTGTTATTAGCAATATTAGGTTTGTTGTAAAGACACTCATATAAAAAAGAAACTTAATGATGAGATAAAATAATAATTAAGTTTTTACCACAAATAATTTATTAATATAAATATATAAAGAATATATATAAAAACAATTAAAAGGTCATTCACGATTTAAGTTTCGACATTGTCATCAAGTGAGAACAAACTAACAAACAAATTACATTTATATAGAAAAATTAATACAGAAATTGAAGTGAGGAAACAATAAATTGCATTACTGAGAATCTAAAGGGATTCAAAAAGTGGTGATTTATATTGTAGTAAGTCATTTTGTTTGTTTAGCAGATTCAACTTTTTAATTAAGATTTTTGTACAGCTGTGTAACATTTTAAATTTATTAATTTTGGGAAAGGTATGATAACAATTTATAATATGATATGCAAATGAACTATTGTAACGTAGTCTAAACGGTTTAAAATGCTCTGTGTATCGTCTTTCAAAACTTCGGCCAGTTTGACCTACATATGCGTTATTGCATTCAGAACATGAGACTTCACAAACATCAGATTTCCTTGAAGGATTAATTTTATCTTTAACATTTTCTAATATATTTATTAGAAAATTTGCAACCTAGTCTAAAAACAATTTGTTGATTTTGGTTTCAAAGAATGTTATATTTTCTGTGGTTTTTGCAAAATAGGTTAATGTTGTGAATAAATTTTTGTTTAAATTTGAAATTTTTGTACAAATGTGAGATATTGTTTTTTGATATGATTTATTGTTAATTAAATTTGTAATACGACCGACTGGAAAACCATTCATATTTCCTATTAATACAGTAAGAACATTTTCTAAAAACAGCGTTTTCATTTTTCTATTATTATAATTATATTGTGTAAAGATTTTCACAAAACTACTTACTTTTTATAAAAAAATAATTCACATATAAATGTCACCATTATAAATCATTTACAACAAATCCTGAAAATGATGCCCTTCTTGTTGAAAGCAGATAGTTATTTTTTTTAAATTCCATTTCAATAGTCTTCTTTAGTTAATCCAAGGTATGCATACAACGTTTAAACATTCATTTTTTTTTTAATTTCTATATAAATACATAGAGTGAGGTCTGGCGAACGGCCATAATCTTGTAGTTATTAATCGATTTTTACAAAATTTCTTTAAATAATTTATTGTCTCATATTGCCGTATGAGCAGTAGTTCCGTCTTGCTGACAATAGCCAGTCCGTAATTTATCGTTGTGTAATTGTTGAAGAAATCCATCTAAAATTGTTTTATCAAAAAATATAGGTCTAATTATTCTTTGCCTTAAAATTGCAACCCATTTAAATAAATATAATTTTAATTTGGTGTGACTTGTTTTGTGCAAGTTATGGGAATTGACAGCAGCACAACTTTGATCATGTTGGCTGTTTTATTTCTGATAAATAAAACCAAGATTTTTGGGCTGATAGTTTCTTTAATGATATTTGTGGACTTTCTTCTAGTCGATACTGTATATCATCAACAAACTTTTCAATTAAAATTGATGGTCTGCCAGATGTTTTCTTCTTACTGCATCTGCAACACTAAAATTTGTCTCAGTAATATTTGAAAAACCTCACTATTTCTCTTTTATTCAGTTTTACATTAAGATTGTGTTTTGATAATGGAATTGAAAATGTTGTATGTGCCATATCATGATAACCTGCAAGTTCATGTGACATGGGGCTATATTTCAAGTGTAAATTTAATGTTGGGGTGTATGTTATTAATTTCAATTAAGAATTGATCAAGTTGACGTGTTGTGCCGTAAAACACGCAATTGTATCGTTCAGGTATCGATACCAGAATGATATATGTTTTCTGGTAAAGTCCAAATTAAATATTTTATCTTCGATAAGTGCACATATTTGCTAGTAAAGAGTTTAATAGAGAACCCACCGGTAGTTTACTGATAAAATTGATTGTTACATTCAAAATAATTTTGCGCTAAACAAGTTTCAAAAGTTTTATCTAAGATATGATAAATAATGTTAAAACATTCATATTCATTATAAGTGAAAAAATGCACATTAAGCGAGTGTGTTGTGATAGAAGAAGTGATTTTTTATAGCGTATTTTGAAGTAAAATTTGAATATATTTTTTAAAAAGAAAACTTAATTTAATTGCTAGAGTTCGCAAAGGAAATTAATATATTAAACTACCGGTCTAATAAGGAGATCTGATGTATTAGTGTTTTTTTTAAACATCTTTAAATTTTGATTGATATACCATTGTTAGGGTTTTTAAGAGTGTTAAATTTTCTGTTGTAAAATATATTTACTTTGTTATTATATTCACAATTTTTAAAAATAATTATGGATTACCATATAGCAAAGGTCTCAACTATGTTTATTTTTTTGTGGAATTTCTTTGGGTGCACAATTTTGATTGATATACCGTTGTTAGGGTTTTTAAGAGTGTTAAATTTTCTGTTGTGATAATTATATTTACTTTGTTATTATATTCCCTATTATAAAAAAAAAATTATGGATTACCACACAGCAAAGGTCTCAACTATGTTTATTTTTTTTGTGGAATTTCTTTGGGTGCACTATCATAAAGTGATCTTTATGCAAAAAAAGTAACCCATGCTAAATTTCAGCCCTTAAGAATCAAAAGAACACGTGTCGCACTGCCTTTAAAGTTTTGAAAAGTAAACCCATTACCTTACTTAAAAAAAACATGATTAGAATGTTACAAGTTAGACAAAATGAAAAAAAAAATACGTACAATACGTCTTTTTGAATGTTTTATAAATTCAAAAAAATTATAGACGCAAGCCTCAAATTTTAATTATTTTTGTTTACGAGTCTAATTTTATGTTCAAAATTTAAAATATAATAAAAATTTGTTAATTAAAAAAAACCAGAGTATATTAATGTAAAGTTTTATGTGCAATCTACTTAGCAAGTACCCAATTGCTTTTTTGGGGACCCAGGGTATGCATCTGACTCAAATCTGAAATATATATATATATATATATATATATATATCAAAATATTTTGAGACATTATTTTGACTAAATTACACTACTTATTGAGTTTTTTTACAGATGGGACTCAATTGCAATTAGAAGAAGCTGTGAAATATTTTGATATTGATGATACAGAAGATATATTGAAAATTGTGACTCAAATGGTAAACACAAGTCTTTTAGAAGAGAAAAAAAAATTGCTATAAGTACTAATATCTCATTTGCAACAAAAATTTCCAAGTTGAAGCAAAGTTGTAGTTACTGGTGCTTCATCAAAAAGCGATATTTTATTTTCTGTTTTAACTGTTGTACTAGAAGAATTGACAACTTGTTTACAATTGTTTACTCATAACATCAATTTTATTTTTTTAGGACCACCCACATTTGCATATTCCGTTTTTAACTCTCCATCCTTGCAAAACAGAAGAATTAATGAAAACAATTTTGCAGAATAGGTAAATTTAATTAACACTGGAATAAATTAGATTGCTAATGACTTGAGAATTTCCTACCATTTTAATATATCTTATAAATTTGTTTTTTATCATTGCTTTTGTGAATATCTTGGTAATAATGCATTTTAAGACATGTCAATAATTTTTTTTCTTCATATTTTGACATGAGTTTTAGTAGAAATTGCACAAAAATCAATTTATTGAATTAGAATCAAAATTAATCTAAAATTTATTGAAAATAAAATAAAAACCATTTATTATAAGAGCAACCCGATTTAAAAAAAAAAGAAAAATAAGAACCCTAGTTTAGCGCAGTATGTATCTTTATTACTCCCTTCAATTTTAAAACATAAACTTATAACTGTCCCCTAAAAAAATAACTGTGTGTGAAAACAAATGAAACATAATCAATTTATGATGTTTCATATTTGTTTCTTTGTTATGATTTCTAAAAAAATATTAAATGAAAAAAATATATGCGCATTTTACATATTTGAATTTGAATATTCTGTCTACGTCATGTTGTCACTTATTAATGGTTGGCTCTGATACAACGTAAATTATATTCTCAATATGTAATGAATTAATAATTTATTCAAAATCAGTCAATCGAATCACAGCGGCCAAGGGTCAAGCATAGACAATTGTTTCGGTTCTACAAACCTCGTCAGTATGCTTTGTACGACCACGGCATCGCATGATAGCGAAGACAATTTTGAATAAATATTTCTGTCTTTATGAACACAATTGATAATATAAATAATGAAACAAAAGACTGGTATCGCTATCTAGTTGCAATTTGATACTAAAATGTACGCATTGCAACTAGATGGCGATACCAGTCGAAAACGAAAGACTGGTATCGCTATCTAGTTGCAATTTAATAAATAACTAAAATGTCCGCATTGCAACTAGATGGCGATACCAGTCTTTCGTTTCATTAATTATATTTTCAATATGTGCACTTAAACGAGACTGTTTGTTCAAATATGTTGATTAAGAATGATTTTTTTTTTAATTTTTAGCAAGAATGTCATAATTTCTTGGATTAGTACTGTTGGCCCCACTGTTCAGTTGTATTTACTAAATGACTACTCCAAACTAACATAAGACTATTGTATTATTTGTTTAATAAAGAATATTTATATACTACATAAGTAGTTTTGAGTTTTTAAATTTAGAAATCAGAAGAAATGTTCAAGTTTTCGACGTTTTAATCTACAATGGCCGCAGTTGCGCAGTGAACGTAAAATTGGGTTATTAATATAGCATGTTTAACTCCAAGGTAAAACGCGGAAAAACAAAGCACGTGTTATTGGCAGCTGTTATAGTCAACTTAATATAGACAAAAATATCGTGTGCTTTGTTGCACTTATCTCCTCCACGCATTTAAGCATCATTTTCTCACACTTCACACATTCCACTGGTAAAAGATTACTAGACATGGGTCGGCCAGCAAACAATACTATATGCTGCCCTGTTTAATCTAGTTAATCACGTAACAATTGCTTGTATTTGATTTTCCACGTTCTACCTTAAAAATGATTTTGACTATAGCTTAACACAAAATGAGTAAGATTAAAGAACTGAGAAAAACACGATAGGCAACGAAAGGAGAAATCTGGTCAACTGATTATAACAAACTAGAAGAAACGTCAAGTTAAAATCAGGGTTGTTATGTTTAAAACAAATTGTTTTAAACAGTTCACATTGATTTTTTAATATATGGTTAGATGCCTCCCGGAAATATAATGCATACATAGCGTTTTGGTTTGTTCTGATATGATTTGACAAATTTAGCAAAATACACGCTGCAAGCATCCGTGCCAGTAGAAGTTGTTCAACTGCGACATCTCTTGCAAAAACAAAACATTTTCTACTTGTGCACGGCAAACATTTAAAAAAAAATACACAACTGTTTAAAACATATTTTTTATTTATTTTATTTTAAACTGTTTTAAACAAAATAAATCATCAATAATAATAAAAAACAGGAGCTTTTGTTTTTTTTTTTGGATAAAACTGTTTTTCTTTCTAACCCTGGTTAAAATAGACAGCAGATATAACAAATAAATTTTACTATACAGGGTTAGTTAAAATTACTGGAACACCTAAATAATTCTCCAACCGTAAAAAAATCAAAAAAAGTTTCAAACAAAAGTTGTTTGTTTTAAACTATTGATTCAAAATACTTTCAATATTCAGGGTGTTTGCGATACAATGCTATTATTTCTTACATGTCATAAAACAAAGTTTTATGTTAATTGAATTTTATAACATTTGTAAGTACCTGCTGTTAAGTGGGTGCACGTGTTTGGTTTTTACTAAATCCTCTTCAAAGAGGCTTAAATTCCTGGAATTATGAATTAGCCCTTGTAATTAGCCATCTATTGTGTCCCACCACTATCAGACATGAATTTACCTTTTTTGTATTTGTACAATTTACGAGCAGTTCCGTTTCTACACTTGTAATCAGTCTTGCAATACAATAAATACTTTTTATGTGAAAGTTATTTTTATTTTAACGTTATATTAATGTTTGTGACATCAATAATTAGATGTAAAAGTTGTTAAGACAACAGTTAATTTACATCGCAAACGCAATCCACGGCCGTCTTCTGAACCAGGAAGAATATCAACGGCCGTACACAAAACACAGGGTATTCATTTTATTGCGGAAACTTGGTAAACTTTTTGATTTTAAGATCAATTCTAAGTATTTTTTGTAAAAATATTTTTTTAAATAAACTCCAGAACTTCGAACAAAAAACGTTTTTTTTATTTTAAAATATACAATTTTTTTAAATAGTACACCCTGTATATTTTTACATTTTTAATGATTGTTTGAGAATTTCATTTAAATAATATTTTTACAAAAAATAGTTTAACAGTATTAATCTTAGAATCAAAAAACGTAAAAATATACAAGGTGTTCCATTTGAAAAAACAATCTATTATAAAATGAACACCTTTTGTTTGAAACTTTTTATTTTCTTCCGTGACTTAATATTGAATTGCAAAGTCTATTAGCCAAACTTAGACAAGGGAATAGGCAAATAATACATTTTGTGTATCAGTTACATTTACCAAACTAACCTAGTTTATAATGAGCTACTTTAGATGAAGCTGCCGGAAAGCGTGACAATAACGGCATTTGCGGGCAATGCAATTCTAGTTGGTAGAGACATAAAAATGGCCTTAAAAGAAAGACGAAAGCTGGCAATAGATATAATACAGATATGGATGAGTAAGTAAGTAAGGATTTAAAATTAGCAACATAAAAAACAGAGGCTATCGACTAAAAGGACTAAATAGGAACAGGTAATATACAGATAGAAGAGATCAGTGATAACCATAAGAAAGACAATCAAATACCTCGGAGTGACACTCAAAACAACAAGATGGCATGACTAGGTTAAGGAAGCGGTCAGGGGAACAAACGAAATGGAAAAAAAGCTCAGTGGACTTATGCCAAACAACAAAGGTCCAGGAGAAGAAGCTAGAAGGCTAATAGCAGTAGGAAGCAAATTGTTATACGCCGCAAAAAACATGAGTAGTATTTGTTTGATCAGTATTTTTATTAGTATTCAGTACTTTAGTAGTACTAATAATACTAAACCTATTTAGGTTTATTTTATTGATAGTTTTTAACAATAAATCTATTTGTTTAATAAGTTTATTTTTTTTATTATTGTATTATTTGTTTGACCATACATTGTTCTATAAAATAAATTTAATTTAATTTCAATTTTCATAAAATTTTTGGACAACACTTTTATACTAATTTGCCACTTTTTACTTATAATTTGAACAATGCCCATGCAGTGATTTTCACAAAACAAAAACTTGCAAATTTTCTAATTTATAAAATTTTTATTCAAGTTTTTATGTGTAATGCAAGCAATTACAAAACTTGCACCAAGGGCGTAATTGCATTTTTTTGCATGTCGGTGAGTTCGAGTGAAATTATGAACAAAATTAAATTTATATTAGGTCTGTTCCAACATAGGATTTGGACAGTTTGCTAACCGTCTAAAGTGTGCACACAAACAAATATTTGTCATCCTTAATCTTTTATACACAGCAATTTGTTTGTGTGCATAGTTTGAACGGTTTGCAAACTGTCCAAACCGTATGTTGGAACAGACCTATTATATGCACGGTTATAAGTAAGTAGGACGGTTTGTCTGATGACCAATCAAGTACATTTAGACCTTAAATAAGTATCGACGTACGTTATTATATTCACTATACAACCGATAGAGAAACAGATGTAAGGCGTATGTTTCAAATCATCAATCAAATTTACATCAACAATGATCCAAATAGCTCGTTTTTGAATAGAATTTAGAAAAAAAAGTGTAGTTTCGGATAATCCTCCCCATACTTGAAAACAATATTCTATACAAGAACAAATATAAGTTTTATACAGGGTTAACCAAAATTAGCAAAACATTTAAATAATTTTCCAACCGTAAAAAAATTCAAAAAAGTTTCAAACAAACGTTTGGTTTTCTACAACACGACAAATATCAGCTAATAAACCGAATAATGTATTACAGGACCTAAATAAAAAAACTATGTATATAATAGAGTTTTCTTCTCCCGCAAAAACAATATATTAAAAAAATCACCGAAAAAGAGCAAAAATACCGCCCGCTTATCTCTGAGTTAAATATTACTTGCTCAGAGTATGCTAATAGGCTGTTTGGGCGGCATATCAACAAATTTCACAGAAAATACTCAAAAATTACCTGGATGTTTTAAGAATCATAAATCTCTTGCTACAGAGATGCAAAAATGCATCTTACTCGGTTCTGCCAGACTACTAAGGGTACACTCGGCCCACTCCAAGGCTAATTAGTTACCATGCGGTCTTAGTCTTGCTTCGTGAAAACTTAATGCGCAAATGAGTAAAAAGTAAAAAAAAAATAATAGTAATAATAATAATTATATATTTATTTCCATAATTGACTACATACATAATAAATATATAATAATGAATAGTTCCTATGTTATAGATTAGGCGGCGTTAATAGTCTTATTAGGCTGATACGCCAAAAATCTAAACTAACTATAGATTAGGCTTCGTCAAAATGTTAGAGTTACTAAGTAAATAGTCCTTAAAATAATCATTAATAGTATAATAAAACTTGTTCAACAAACTAATTTTAGATTGTGCTTAAATGATTTATAATATTTTTTAATATAAACTTATTGTGCATCTTAAAACCCAAAATATTAGGTGAACAGATAGTTATATTTAGCCTAGACCGCGGAATGTGAATTTTTGAGCTAATGCGGATTGGGTAAGAATAAATTGTATCGTTAGTTATAAAATTACTTTTTTTATATACATATAAACATAATTCGTGAATAACCATGCATGAGACAGGCAAAATTTGTAGCTGTTTAAAATTATTTTTGCAGAATGTTCTATAAGGTACTAATACAAGGACACCAAATGACAAATGTCTAATATTTTTTGCAAAAATCAAATTTTATAGCATGCAGAATTGAGAGGCATTAACTTATTGCAATGGGTTTGCCAATTTAAAGATTTGTCAATATGTAGACCAAGGAATTTTACCGTGCGTGTTTTTGATATTAATTAAATCATTGTCAATCATCAAAGGTAGATCAAGATTAGAACAATATTGAGTGAGTGAAACCTTAAATACTTATATTTATGAAAAGTAAGTTTTGTTTAAACCAGGTGCTAAAATTACTTAACTTATGATTTGATTTGTTAGCAATATTAATATTATTAGAGTCACTTATCACAACGGAAGTGTCGTCTGCATACATAATTAAGTTTTTATCTACAAACAAATCCATGTCGTTTATACAAATTATAAAAAGTACAGGACCTAAAATTGACATTTGCAAGACACCTTGATTTATTGTGACAAAGTCAGACTTGTAAGTAGAAACTGTGTTGTTGTTATAACGTACTGAAACAAATTGTTGCCGTGATCTTAAATAAGTTTGTAACTAATTTAAAGCTACACCTCGTATTCCGTATGTATACATCTTATCAGATAGTATGTTTATACCCACACAATCAAAGGCTCGACTAAGATCAAGAAAAACCCCTATCGGATATTCTCCTTTTTCTAAATATGCAATTACTTGGTGGTAAAATTCATTAAAAACTGTCATTGTAGATTTACCAGATCGGAAACCATGCTGTCTTTCAGTAATAAGCGCAAAGCAATTTAAAAACGTTTGTAATTGGTTGAGCATGCAATACTCGAATGTCTCAAAAAATACTAATAATTGACCACGTCGTTTTCATTTTGTTAGAAGACTGTGGAATTCTGTTTTAATATATACGTTTTGTATTTTTCACGAACTGGGAGGTTTAGCATTTTTATAAGTATCTTTAAAGTTTTGATATACCATTTGTAATTTATACAGACCATAAAGTTTCTTGCTGGATATTTTAACAGTATTGTTTAGGCATGATTTTTGGTTAGAGTTTTTGTATTGAGTTGTCAAAGAAAAGCAATTTTCAAAATAAAAATAAAATGTTAAGTGAACTGAACATATCATTAAAATTTGATGACTAGTATATCTCTTTCCATGTTTCATTTTGAAGTTGTTCCTTAAAATGTGTAATGTTAATGTCATTATATTTTCTACAGTATAGTTTCTTGCTATTCTTAAATTTGCAATTAAGCTGGATATTTGTATCAAATATAACTGTTTTGTGATCAACTATAATATTGTAGCTTACAAAACAATTTTCAGTGTCAATTAAATTGGTGTACACATGGTCTATACAAGTTGAGCTATTACGTGTTACTCTTATTGGTTCGTTAACTTTAATTTATATTTAGTTCGATTGATTGCACTAGTGAGTTGACATTAAAGTCTCCATTTAATACAATCGGATTAGTTGCATTAAATAAATAATCAAGGCAGGCATTCAAATTGGCCACAAAAACGTTAAAATCCCCTGTTGGGGGTCTATAGAAAGTTAAGTAACTTTAAATGTCATATCTGCCGTGCAGCATGAGACACCACACAGTTCAATGTCCTTGTCTACACAGAAACGCTCCAGATTAATAGGTTGGGGTGTTGAGGTAATAGATTTTTATGAGCCCATATGCCTACTCCTCGTGCTCTAGATTTTCTAATATATTGATTAATTAGTTTGAATGAATCTACATGTAATATATTAAGCAATGTGTATCAAATACGAACCATTAAAAAGTTTAATTTTTACTATGTTCACTTAGAATAATGATAGATGAGGCGCGGTTTAAGTTTGGTAGTAATTGAAAGAGAAGTTTTAACAAAAGAAGTAGTAAGTGAATAATCGGTATTATTTAATGCATTTAAGCTTGAGGTCTCTTATCTTGTTTAAACTAACTGTGTATAAAATTTTATGTACCGAAAAATGATTTAAAAGTCAGCTTCAAACTGCATTATAAATGCGTCTCAATCGTTCAAAGTAGGTGATCACTGTTTATGCTATAGTGCAAAATAATCTATACGTCAAACCCTTTCTAACAATGTTATTTCAACTAATGTATGACCTTGATTAACTTGTTGAAATAACAATTATTGCAAATTATTAGTTTTAATTATGTAATTAATTGTATCACGTATAAATGCATAAGAAACATGTTTCTGATGCAGAATTTAATAATCTATCGAATGGCTTACGAATTGCGATGCAAAGTAAACGAGTTATTACAAACAAATTGTTTAAAAAAAATTATTTTCAATTAGATGTGCACTTTTGGTGGTTAAAACAATGTTTTTCGACAGATCGTTATTACTCATTAAACTGAATATATTCACACACAAAAAGTTATCTGAGAACGACAGTTCGATAATTATTGCTAATTCATTTTGCTAATAATGCAATTAACTGCATCAGTTGACAAATGTCACTTGCTATTCATTATTGGATGGATATTCTTTAAGCGAGAAAATGCAGAGTAAACGAGTCAAAGTCTATGGTTGAAGCTATGGGTATCTTCACAGCGGCGTTTGTTTTTTAAATTTTGTATTTTTATATAATATCTATATTAAATCTTTTATACTGCCGCCACTTTAGCTTAGCCGCTTGCACGCTTTAGTATCTTTTTCTCGCGCTCACATTCCACTGGCTGTGCCGCAATGTCGGCAATCATTTAAAAAATAATTTGTAATTATTAATTTCGGTAGTGATGCGCTTATAAAGCCCGCCCTGGACTACCTAAAAGATAAGTTCTTTTAAACGCCAAGCTCGCAACGGCACAACCTTTTATTACTATATTATAAATAAGAAAGTAACTTTCCTCCTTTGTGTTCCTTTTTTACAAATAATTTTTGCCGGTTATTATTTCTTATAAATCTACAATACCCATTACCTAGCTCCATCTTTACGAAAAAGTTTAAATCAAACAATCAATAGTAATTAATATTGGCTTGCTTTTGCACCCGTTTCAATGACTTTTTTACAAGGCGGTTACTATTCAATTTAAAAAAAATAATGCGTCTTTACAAATACATTTACATAATATTTTTCTGGTCATTGTATACTTTCTTTTGATCGCCAAAAGAAAACCACAATTTTTTTTGGTTAAATTAACACTAACATATTAATGTGTGGTAACTGAAATTTGCTTTTAATACAGTACTGTTTTATTCAAACTTCAGTTACTAAACTTAGCACATTCTGCGATGCATTTTGTATGTTTGCTTTTGTTGTTAAATTTTGTAGTGGGTATTGAAGTTTACACACAACGCGTTGTGGGTATTGTTTCATCTACCCACAATGCGTTCTGGGTAATTACCCAGAGCAAATTCCAGAACGCGTTATTGGTATACATTTGGCAACTGAGTACAACATATAACAATTTAAATAAAAAGCACATTTTATATTATGTAGGATTGAAACTTTACAATCAAGTTCCATCGAATATAAAATTAATAAAGAAAGAATAGTAATTGTTTTATTTAATCTTCTATTATAAATTTTCAGGTAGTAATGGTCAACATCAACTAAAAAATCTTTTATATCAGACAATTTGTCAAAGCATCATTTGTAAACTTTTTAAAGATAATATAACAAACTGTAATTGTTTTTTTATATCACAGTATAGAAAATTACCTTAAAACGACGCAGACGTGTTCTAACTCAGGCATCATATCTTTCCATATATATATTTATAGATACTTATGTATAATTTATTTATTTATGTACAAAATTATAGTTTCATATGTTTGTATATAAACTGGTAAATAAAAACAAAAAAATCTATTTTACTTTTGTTTTAGTTCATAAATTTGTAGTAGTATTATTGAAGATTAAGGAAAAGTAATGAAAAACTAATTTCATCAAATTTTGATAACATGCATGTTAAATTAAACCCGAAACAATAATATTTAAAGGCCAACAGTTCAGACCAAGTAAATATAAAATACACAAGGACGTTAAAAAAAAAGAACTGCCCATTATTTTTTCTTAAACTAAGGGAAACTACTTAAAATTAGAAAAAACTTGTGACAAGCATAATCACAAAATTCTATTGGAACCAACAGAGATTTTAAATTGCTGTACCAACTTCAGAAAAAAAATTCATCAGTTATGTATCAAAGGAATCAGTTAAATAGTTATTAACAAAATAAATTATACTAAAAAAATTAATGATATACTTATGAATTTTATCACCAGTGAAGGTTTGTTTAAGATAATAACAAAATCTTGCATGAAACTTTTATCAAAAAATGCTTTTACGCATGGCAAGACACAGCTCTTCATAGAGAAATAGGTTTTTTAATTTTTGACATATATACTTCCTCATTGGTCTAAAAATTATTACAAGAGTTAAACAAAGATTCTGAAATATATTAATATGTTGTAAATAAGTACTGGTATAGTATGCCCATAGATATAGTGTCTTTATGACATGTGCTTAAATTATCTTAACGGATTATTTCATTAGCAACCAATTATGACCCGAGGTAGTATTCAAGAGTGAAAATATTGTAATTTATATAATATTTTCATCCTTGAACATCGAGGTGTTATAAGCTATTTAAGGCGATTAGTAATGAAGTAATAATTTAAGCCCATGTCGTAAAGACACTATATGGGCATACTATAATATTCTATTCAGGTTATGTTAACACCAGTGAAAGGTTAGTTACGATAACAACCAAATTTTGCACTTGCACTTTTTTGATCAAACAATGCTCTTACACATGGTAAGACATATATTTGCTCTTCATAAGGAGTTAATACAAATCCTCATTGATCAAATGATTAGACAGAGTTAAACTGTCTGAGAAATATTTTCATTAAATAGTACATACAATAGTTTAACCGATCTAGTAGCATTAGCATGTAATACCAATTTTATATAAATTAACATAATACTTCTACATTCCAGTTAATGATTTAAAAAAAAATTATTCTACATACATAACAAATATTTATATGGTAACAGCAATTGTTTGCAACACCTTTCTGTGATCAATCAATCCAGAACAACGTTTTTATATGACCGTACTTAGTGCAACCTTATTCACATAGATTTTTTAAATTTACGTTATTAATGTGTATTTTCTGATGGTTTAAATTCTATATGTCAATTCATGACAATCACTGACAAGTCAAACAAACTGTAAAAAAATGCACATTAATATTACAAATCAAATTTAATTGAATAATTTGCAGTCATTTAAAAACGATTTTAACAAAAGTGTTGAATTGCATTTTATACTTGCCCAGGTCAGTATTAGTACCTAGTTATTGTTAGTAACTGGTTAGGAAGTAAGTTTTATAAAAGACCAAAATATAATGATCCCAGGGCAGGGAGTACGGGTATATCACCAGTCCTCGAATGCTAGAAATATATAATAATTAATGTAGCTCAAAAATTACTTTAAATTTGATTTTTGAGCTTAGTTCAATAGATTAGACTTCACACTATATACTGAAATAATCATTTTTATAAGCCATCCACACCATTGAATACAAAACCTTTTGTATTGTACAACAAATATGACAATATTTAAATATTAAAAATAAAACTTTAGTAAATTGTAATGCACCTAAACACTAAACATAGGACAAACAGTAGTTGGGTGACCTTGGTTAACATGGAGCAGTTGTGACATTTCAACCACAATGGTGCTAACTTGCAACTAAATATTTTTTCAATTGATAATAAAATAAAACACAGTTTTTCACCACAAATAGTATTTTGCTATACTTTTTATTAGTATATTGATTAAATGGAATAAGAAATCAAGAGTAACAATACTTATTGACAAAGAAAGCATTTCTCTTAAATTGTCGAATAATGAGCTCAATACTTACTCTTATCAAAATTATTGTTTCTCTTCTTTAGTTTAAAGGATTATGCAAGTTTGATAAAATAATACACAAATTTTCAATAAAATAATAATTAACAAAAAATAAAGAATTTATATTGTGCCATCACCTTTATATATAGTATACATTTATAACATATAGATATATTTACTTTTTTTGTTTACAACATCAAAGTACTATTATTTGCCATGAACTTAGAGAGCTGCTACCATTTGTGGACAATTTGGTATGTCACATAAAACTTCAGTTGAACATTTTCTGGTCCGTGCTTCAAAGAAATCAAATAGAATTGGTTTTTGACAGAATTGACACTCCTAAAATTATATAGTGTTAATCAAAATTGAAATATATAATTTATATTAAATTAAATACATACAATAGCATATTTTTAGATTACCCAAATAAACTGATTTTGGATATTCATATTAATTGTTTCAATAGTTTTTGGTAATTTTTTGAAAGAACACATCAAAAAACCAAACATATCACCATAAAATGCTACACTAAGCAGTACGTGTAAAATTGTTAAAATATACTATCAAATTCATCTACTTTAGGATTAGACAAATTATGAAAAATGTTTCAGTTAGCAATACAAGACATGGCATCAATGTATCAAAAAAATGTTACTGCTGATCGTGATAGTGAAACAGATAATCCAAAGGTATCAATTCCTCATCATTCTCAACTATCCATACTTTCATTGTGTACAACCAACAATTTTGAATCAGAATTTGCATATGCAATACATGATTCAATTAATGCAAAAACTAAGCTTAAAAACCATTTTATGCATCTAAAATTTGATGAGAAGATGCAGTTAATGTTAATTAAATCATCATGACTAACCAAATAAAACTGTCACATCTGGGAATCTGAAAATCCTTATGGTTCACTTACAAGCAATCCACAAATAGTCACAGTTTGATAATATAAAATTTACAAAAAATACACCTTTTTCTACATGTGTGTTACTAATACCATTAACACCCTTATAGTACATGAGTCTTCAATTGTTGAGTGTTGTAGGGTAGGTTGAACCAAATTGAATAAATATACATCAAACAAAGCACATTTATGCAACAAAAATTTAACTTAGTATAAACTATGTGCATGGCTCCGACATCAAAAATTTAACTGAAGTTTTTTTTATGAATTATATGAGCATTGATACTATTTTTTGCAATTTAAAGTAAATTTTTGGTAAAAATGAATATCGAGATTTTGATGAGTACACCAGATACCCATACATAGCGAACGTGTTAACCGTGGAACGCTACACAAAACTCAACAATACATGGAAATTATTACACTAATATTGATCTTGCAATTTAACACTGCTACATTTCTACGCAAAATCTCTGGTCCATGCCAAAACCACAGACAACCCCAAAGGCCAACATCACCAAAATCATTGGTGAAATTAAACAATATTTATGTTATACAAAATTGGTACTCCTAAATCGGAGCCGCGGTGGCCATTTGACCAAAATAATATTTCATGCATGTCATCAAATGTGTTTCTAAGTAACATAAATTTACCAAAATGTATAAAAAGAAATTAATTATATAACAGTAGAATGACAGAATAGCAAGGTACATATGTGCCTAACTGAATTCTTCCCTAATTGCCACTAAGGAAAGAAGATTTAATTTTTTTAATCTGTAAATGTGTTCTGTGGTAAAGAAATGATTTTTTATGATTTATGTCCGGTATGAACAGTGAAAATTATTATCAAATAATTTTAGATTTGATTGTTTACATAAACTAGTGAAAAATAAATATAAATAAAAAAATTACCTTCTGGCATTGCAACCCAGTAAATGGCAAATTTAATTTCTTCCAAACGTCAGTCAAATCCAATACTAATAGGTCCATCAATTCTTTTGTGTGATGAGGTGTCGGAGCTAACCTCAACTTCTCATGCCCACGAGCAACTGTTGGATAATTAATAGCTTGCACATAATGACCCTTTTCTTTAATTAGCAAATCAGATACTTGAGAGCTTTGTAGAGGATCACCAATTTTAATAGGTATTATATGACTCGGGGTATGTTCAACTGGGAATCCATGTTGTAATAAAGTATTTCGTAAATATTTTACATTTTCCTGATGACGTTTACGTAAAGCTCTACCTTCCTCTGAAGCTAAAATTTCTATTGCTTTAACAGCCCCTGCTAAAACAGTAGGTGGCAGTGAGGTTGTAAAAATAAATCCGGCAGCGTAAGAACGAATCATATCAACAAAAGAAGAACTTCCAGCTACAAAAGATTAGTATCAGTATTTAGTTATTATCATCAAACTATTATAACCAATATATCCGCCAACATTGCCAAAAGCTTTTCCTAAAGTTCCTGATATAATATCCATATTGTGCAATTGATGGTCCCGTTCACCAATACCAGCACCGTGTTTGCCATACAAACCTACAGCATGTACTTCATCAACAAACGTTAACGCACCATATCTATGTGCTATTTCACATAGTTCCTAAAAATTATTAATAATTTTTTTCCTTAAATTATATTTTTATTAGTGTTACCTCCAATGGGCAAACAGCACCAGTCATAGAATGAACTGTTTCAAAAGCAACAATTTTCGGAACATTCACATCAACAGTTTTCAATAATTCTTCTAAATGCTTGGGATCATTATGCCTAAATATATGTTTAGGAACTTTACTATTCCTAATTCCTTGTATCATCGATGCATGATTGCCTTCATCCGAAAATATGTGGCATCCTATAATAACATAATTTAAAATTAACACACATTACATCAATCAAATTAACATTAATTTTAACAAAAAAAAATTATTTATAAAAAACCTATGTATTACCTGGTAAAGCTTTAGCTAATGTAAATAAAGTGGAATCATTAGCAACAAAACATGATGTAAATAATAAAGCTCCATCTTTCTGATGTAATCCAGCTAAGGTATTCTCTAATCTTTCATGGTGCATGGAATTTCCTGATATGTTACGTGTGCCACCTGCTCCAGCACCGTATTTATCCAAAGCTGCTTTCACAGCTTCTTTTACTTCAGGATGACAAGACATCCCTAAATAATCATTTGAACACCAAACAGTGATTGGCTTCTCACCCCAAGAGTATTCCAAAGCATTTGGAAACTGACCTGGTCCAGCCAATCGGTTCACTTTTTTGAAAATACGATATGAATGGTCTTTTTTTTTCTTTAAAATTTGTTGATGGAAAAACTTGTCATATTGAAATACACCTAAAAATCATTTAATTGTATATATTTTTGTTCCCAAAAAAGTTATAATTCATTAAATAAAAATGACAAAATCATCAAAAAAATTTCAGAATATATATTAAAAATTCATCAAAATTGCACATTAAATTTATTTAAAGCAATAAATTGGTCAAGAAACACATAGCCACATAAAAATAATAAAAAACAGAAAAATTTACCCTTTAAACTATTTGCTGTACAAAACTTAAAAATTGACTGTTATTCGTTTTAGCTGGAGTTTTTTTTTTGTGAACGTATTGAGGTGTTGGCCTCAACAAATAGCCCTTAAGAATGGCTTACATGGTAATACCTTCTGGTTTTCTTCTCTGTGTAAATTCATTAATGTCCTTGTCATGGAGATTTAATTTAGGTTAGGTTAGGTAAGCGCGCGCCACAAGTTATACATGTTATACAGGGAGTTTATAAATGAATGGGATTATGTAATCACTTTAAATATGCCGCCTTTTAAAAATCGTTTACTATACAACATATGTTTTCATATGTTTGCTTGACAGCTGTCAAAGTTGATCTGTCAAAACAAATAGTTTAGTGAACAATTTAAAAGATGCGGCACATTTAAACTGATTACATAATCCCATTCATTTATAAACTCCCTGTATTAGCGCCAAATTGCGTATTAGCAGTAAAATTATGTATTTTAATTCACCGGCACCACCCAGATTTATTATTTTTGGACCTCAACCCGCTCGAAATTGATTTCTGTCTACACTCCTGTTTTTTGGTAAAAATAATTTAATTTGGTCCAAAATATCGGAATTTCTTATCAGGCAAAAAGACAAAAGAACAAAAAAAATTGTTTTTTTTCATATTTTTGTGTTTTTTTACTATTAACCATGCAGTTACTGCAACAAAACATAGATGTAATATAGCATATTTGCGTTATGTTATAAATTAAGTATTTTTTGTAAGCAAACCCTCCGTAACTCTGTAGCTTGACCCCACACTGTTATATTATAGCTTATTAAGCTGTATATTAAAGCTTAGTACACAAGCATAAAAGAACCACATACTGCAAATCTTAAATGGAGCTCCAACCCAGTTTTCCCATATTGCGAAAAACTATTGAAATGAATGGTTCGCAAACAGATGAATTGGTCAGGGAATCTTTGTTGCATAGTCACCAAGATCTGCAAATCTAACCCCTTTGAATTTTTTTGTTAGTCCATTCACACCCAAGAGAGTTTTCGTTACTACATGCACTCTCTTCCTAGGGTTTGGCCGTTTTCTTGGTCTGTTCTTCCTAACATTTGTCAGCTTTCGATCTTCTCTGGAAATCTTTTTTTCCATTTTTTGCTTCGAATGTAACTTTAAAATTGAAATACAAACGACGAAATAACGAAATACAGAGGTTCAAAAGAATGTAAGTAATTTCAAAACACACAGAAAATCTACGAAATGTCAAATACGTCTGTTTGAAACAATGCCGAAAACACAATTGATTGAAACAAAACAAAACAAGCCGACGACGCTCGAATTTCTCCGACTACCTGCGAAAACTCTCTTGGGTGTGAATGGACTATAGTAAACTAAATGCAAGATGGACGGTGGTTCAGTTGTTTCATATATTTATTACTGTCTCTTCCTTCACTGTGTTGATTTGAAAATCGCTGTAGATGTATGTTCCAAATATAGAATGTAATATATGATCCTCAAGGGTTTGGAGTGGAACCGTTCAAGAGATAGAGAATTTCTTCCAATATGCCAGTAGTATTTGCGGATTTTTGTATCGAGTTGTTTGCGTTTAGTCCAGACGTGCGTTCTACACGTCGGTCTATGATCTAAGTAGTGCATTCCTTAGTATTTGACTTCTTTTGTTTGTCGTTTAGAAGTACCAGAAGATAAGTTTGTCTGCGTAATGTTCCTTCCCCACTTTTTGAGTCTTGTACTGGGGGCTGTAAGGCTACCTCTGGTATTTCGTCGGCCGCAATTATTTGAGTATCATCAGCAAATGTCCCTATTGAGGTGTATGGACTAGTCGAAGGTCAGCAGTACTAAGAGTAATGTTAGTCTGATCAAGAGATTTAATAAGATTGGTAACAGGTTAATTGGTCAATAGAATTTTACTTCATTGGGAAGTTTGCTGGGTCTTAAGATTATGATAATTTGTGCTATTTTCCATGCCCCTGAATAGGTCCAGTTTTCAGTACCAAATTGAACATGATAGTATTTTCATTATAGGTTTATGTCGTTCGTTTAGCATCTGCCTAGTTATTAAGTCATATCAGAGTGTCATTTTCTGTTTCAGGTTTGTTATTGATGACTTTAGATCTTTAGATGACATTGCTTTGAATGGTGCTTCCAGGAATTCTTCTAGTTTTTTGTCTTGGAAAAATGTTTAGCAAACACTTTGGCCTTTTCCTGGATACTTCTAACCCAACTGGCCTCTTTGTTTCTAACTGAGGAAATTCGTTTTTTGGGTTGCTTTAGTCGTCTTGTGTAACTTTCGGTTTCCGCACAGGTGTTGCTTCCTTTGCAGCTTTCTAGATTTCTCTTGTTAGACTTACCACCACCAAGAGTGTTTAGCCAAATATTAAGAATCATGCAGTCTTGCTCTCTGAATTGGTCCCAGTTTGTGCGTCTATTGCCAACGGTTGTCAGTTGTCAATATGTAAGGAGATGCCCCCCTCATGGCAATGTTAGTCAGGATCCCCAATGACCGTGCTTTGCGTTCCAATCTCCTCCAACTATAAATGTCAAGCCTAGTGTGTTAAAAAACATGTCAAATTCCTGTCTGCTTATCATATGTTTTGGAGAGTTATATATGGTAATTGGTGCATTTAGTTCAACTACAAGCATTTGTTTGGTGTGTGATGTTTCTTGTTACCTCTGCATATGATTCTTTGTTTAAGTTCTGTGTTGTATAATTGTATTTTGTTTGGATCAAACATCCTGTTTGTAATAATGGTATGTATTGTATCTTCTGTAACTAGCAAGGTGGGCTTCATTGCAGTTAATGCATACTGCATACCACCTACTGGTGGTCATTCATTCATTTTTGCTACAAGAAACTGCATAGTATCATACAGGGAAATAGTAACTGTATACACAATTATATAGAAACTACTCTAGGTCAATTTGTACAATCGACTATACAGAAAGTAATACAGAAAAATGCACAGTGTCAGGCGGGCATAAGTACAACCCAATAAACTCTCAAAATATTTAGAGAAATGTATATAAAAACTAACATAAATGTAGACAAGAATATGAATTTGAGATTTAAATACAGTACAGCAAATAAAAATTTAATGGCTTATAATGAAACACAACTATTCTGTAACAAACGAAGATTCCTAATAATACTGACTTATTAAAAATATTTGGCACAAATGCAAACTATTTTTGTCTAATTGAAGAAGTGAACATTATTTTTGTGTATATTAAGTTGCCAGTGACCGCACTATAACCATAATTTATGAGTATTGTATTGTAAGCTTAATTAATTTTATGAGAATACAAGACCTACATATTGGTGAATCAGAGGCGTAAGTAACACATGGCCAATATTGCAACATAGGCATCTTGATCATGATTTGCAATAACGTAAACACAATACACAGAACATTTTATAGCGTTTAGACTAAATCACGATACAAGTTCATTTGCAAATCATATTATAAATTCTAATCGTACTTTCCCAAAAATTGATAAAATTTAAATATTATACAACTCTACAAAAAGCACTAAGCTTAATTTGTTAGAAGCAGCCGAAGTTCACAAATGTAATCTTCTTGTTAATCACAGTAGCAAACTTAATTTGCTATCAAAATGATATTATTAATGCTTTGGAAAATAATACTCAAATAGATAGTATTTATACTGATTTTTCTAAAGCATTTGACAATTTGTACAAATAAACAACTTTATTTCCTGTCCAATCTCTGTAGAGTCTGGGGTACCACAAGGATCTCATGTGGATCCTTTGCTCTTTCTACTTTTTATAAACAACATTACTGATTGCATTAAAAATAGTAATTGCAAGCTGTTTGCAGATGATCTAAAAATATATAGAGTTGTTGAACGTGTTCAAGATCAGGCATTGCTTGAAGAAGACCTGTGCAGACTTTCCCAATGGTCTATCAATAATGAACTTAATCTAAATATCAATAAACGCTGCACTATATCATTTACCAGATCTAGAAATATTTTAAATTACAATTATTATATTGACGACCTTTCTTTAAAACGTGTCTAAGAAATTCGAGATCTGGGAGTTATATTTGACTCTGAATTAACTTTTATAAATCATAATAATAGTACTATTTGCCACGGATATAAAATGCTTGGTTTTATCAATAGATAATATGGAAGTGGTTTTAGTGTAGGAACACTAAAAACTCTGGTATGTTCATTAGTACGATCTGTTCAGTAGTTTGGTCGCCTAATTATAACATTCACATTCAAAGTATTGAAATAATTCAAATAAAATTTTTAAAACAAGCACATTTTAAACATAATACTAACTTAGAAAGTTTTGATGCAGTTAGTACTCTGTGTGTGTATGTGTGATCAGTAATGCGATTTATCCCTCACTTCAATTTCTATTTTTCTGTATTGCAAACTTAGGTGAAGATATAGCAAAAAAAGATGCAGAACAACTGATTAAGAAAGAGCTTGGTTTAGTGGTAGTAGTAAAAGAAGCATATAGAATAAGAAATAAAGAAGGGAAAAACATAAATAAAATAGAATTAAAATACTGGAAAACCAAAAAGAAAATGATGGAAAAGAAAAGCCAACTGAAAGGAACAAAAATATTCATAGATGATGACCTAACCTTCAAAGAGAAAGAGAAAGAGAGAAAAATACAAAAAACAATCAGAGATATGGCAAGAAAACAGAAAGAAAAACGAAAAAAACATGGGGTATCACAAATAGCAATAGAAGAGAGCAAGGTATCAAAGCAAAAAAACTAATTAAAGAAAGACAGGAAACGATGAAACAAGCGAGAAAATAGAAACTGAAAACTGGAGAAAAAAAGATCACAATAAAATGGGAATATAGAATGTAAGAAGCTTTAAAAAAAGATATAAAAAATAGTTAAAAAAATAAAAATAGTGGCATATGCTCCAAATGAAAACAACAAAAAAGAAGAAAAAAATCAATTTTATGAAGAGTTACAGAAAGAAATAGATGAAGGAAGAGGCAACACAATAGTGATGGGTGACATGAACAGAAGAGTAGAGGTAAAAAGAAATACATGGGAACATATGGAGAGAAAACAAAGAACAAAAACAAAAAAAGAATAATAGAACTCTGCATTGCAAATGACCTAGTGATAGCAAATACAAAGTTGAAACACAAGGGCATACACAAATACACTAGAAAAGCCAGATCAAGAAAAGATAAATAATTATTTAGTGAAAATTGAAATCAACATAGAAACAGAAGTCAAGAAGAACGGAAAAACAAGAAAAAAGATACAGAAAAAATAATGAACTATAAACTAAGCAAAGAACCAAACAAGAATACCAGAAAAATATTGAGAGAAGATATAGGAAAAAATAAGTTGTAGAATGGAGAGAATTCAAAGAAATCTTAAAGAAAGCGGCAAGGGAGAGCTGCGAAATAAGTAAAATAACAAACAAAACCACAAAGAAAAGTAGATGGTGAAACAAAGAAATAAAAATAGAAGTAAAATACAAGAAAGAAAATGAAAAAAATACATCCAAACAAGAAAAGAAAAAGATTAAAAAAATACAACAAAGCAAGAAAAAAAGTAATAAATATAATAAAAAAGCAAAACAGAAAACATGGACAGAATTCAAAAATAAAACTCTGAAGTAAGAAGTGAACTAAAAATAAAACCTATAGAAACAGTAATAGAGGAGAAACAGCTAGGAGTACTAAGACACAAACACAGACTGGATAGAAACAGAATAACAATAAAAAATACATGAATTATAAATACAGAGAAAAATAAAGTAGGACGGCCTAAAAAAAGCCGGTCCGAACAGGCCCACAAAGTAACAGAAAGAAGAGAACTGAAGTGGAGCGAGATAGCAAAAAGGGCCCAAAATAGAAAAGCTTAGAAAAAAAAAGAATAAAAGAGTTATAAAATAATATATATATATACAAGGCGAATCGGGAGGAACGGACCAAACTCCAGAAGTGTATTGTACACGTGAAAATTATGTAAAAAAACTCAAATATTGTTGTCCAATTTTCATTTGTATTCAAGTTATAGCGTAATTACAAATGTTTATCTAGTATTCTACAAATGGCTTCTAGGGCGTTGGATTGGTTGCGGTGGTCCTATTAGTAGGTCTCTCATATCTCCATACCTGTTAGCACTAAATTATTGTTTATAGGGCTGGTTCAAAGATAAAGTGTACAAAGTAAAAGTGGACACTCGGAATGCACTAATTCAACGTATTAGAAATATTGCAACCAATCTTAAACAAAATGATAACTTAATCAGGAGAGCAACAGGCGCCCTTTGTAGACAAATCAGAAAATGTTTAGAGGTATTTTTGAACATTTATTATAAAAAGAATATGATTACAAAAACGTTAATGTAGACATTTTATTTATTTTTAATATATATATAACCTGCACAACACACTCCTGGAGTTTGGACCGATCCTTTCCGACTCACCTTGTATATAAATAAATATAGTCCGACACACGAAAAGAGTATTAAGGACTAAGGATAAATAATAATAATATTTATATCAAGTATTTCTAGTAAAAAAACTTGAAGAGTGTTTTTTTTAATTATTAATTGATAATCAATGCGGCCAAAGATGTTAAAAATGTATTACAGTTATCTGTTGTTCTACAAAAGTGTCTTAATTTATTATAATTTATATGTTTTGGACATATCATTTCTTATGGCAATTATCTTAATATATGATACTGGGGTCGAGTGCCGCAGTTAACATGTTCATTGCCAAATTTAATTTCAGAAGATTATAAACACTCTACCCACCGCTCTTCTAGGCAACTATGAAAAGTAAAATGTACATTGTACATAAGGATAAACTCTTTTAAATTTACAAAATTGGTTCAAAAACTCCTAAGAAAAAATAAAATAATTGCAAAATGAACCCAACTTTCTTTCATGCAGAAGTTTTGAGTTTTTGGAAATAATAGCCAAAAACTGGCCTGGCTTACCAGCCAGATGCCCCCTTTAAACGAATTAAACCAGATTTGTCATAAGTTTGAACCACAGCTCCAACAGAACATTTTTAAGAAACTATTATGTATTATACTAGACCTTATCAGTATCTACAGCGCCAACATTCTCTCAATTAACTTCTTAACTACAATTAGAAATATGTAATATACTAAATACAAAAATAATTTTTAGTATTTGTGCCCATTGAATCATATAAATAATATTATTTTTGAAAGCATAATATTTTAACAATAATAGCTCTATATGTATATAAACTACTAATGTTTAATTTTAAAAACAAAGACAAATTTTTAGATCACATATGTAATCATTCATATAACACCAGGCATGAAAACTATCCAATTCATAGGCATAAGTCGATTTGAAAAATCTCCACAATATATGGCAATAAAATGTTTCAATCATCTCCCAACTGTGATAAAATCAATGTGTGATATAAAAAACTTGCAAAACTATCTTATAAAGCTAGAACAATATTCTCTGATTTTATGATAAATTTTAATATGTTTGTAAACTAATATATATGTACTAGTTTTAAGTTATTATTTCATTGTATTATTTGTATAAATGTGGAAATATATGTGACACATTTTCTTTATGCATATTTTGTAAATGCATTTTTTTACTCTTAAATTCAATTGTAAAGTTTGCATTTTGATTTAACTCGGTTAACTTATTACACCTGTGTAAGGCATTAGTCAATCCAAAACTAGTAACGTATTCGTAAGAACAAACTTGTGATGAATTGTATATAATAATTTACCAAAAAATTGTTATATTTGCTACAAAATATATATAATAAGCCAAAAAATTTAGCACATTAAAAAAGAAACAAACAATGAAAAATTTTCCATAATTTTAGGCCAAAATAAGTTTTTGTAAATGTTTACAACACTTTTGAATTTTTCCTGTTTGGTCAGCGTAAATACACTAAATTTGATAACTTAAATCTTTGACACATTATGAATGAAGCATACATACATTTCTTAAACAAAATTATTATTTCCAGTTAAGTCATACACTAATTTTTACAACCTGGGACTTTTAGAAAAAAGCTAAATCATTTGATTTTAATTCTTCCCAGCAGAAATTATTTTTTAAATATTTGACTTTTGAACTTTAGGAAAAAGACCAAAAAACAGAGAAATTTCCACATTTTTAGGTCTTACTGATCTCCATGCTGTCTTTTTTTAAGTTTTTATAATACTATTCTAGCTTTCACTATAAAACATACAAGAAACAAAAACTCAGAATTGTATATATTTTAGACCAAAATTAGGCTATAAGAAATAAATTTTTAAAAAATATGTAAAAATTATTTTTTTCAGTTCTATAACACTAATTTTTATAAATTTGGATTAAGAAAAAGCCCAAAAAAAATTTTTTTAATACTTCTAAGATAAGATTTTTTTCCAAACTTTCAATAAGAATTATCTTTTTCAGTACGCCTGGCATATTTCAAATCAATTTTTAAAAATTAAGAATTTTTCTTACTTTTAACTAAGCCTAAATTATCCCAATATCTCTAGCTACATTACATAAATTTGCCTAGCATGTATTACAATTATTTCCAAATATTATTGTTTTGATACATTAAGAAAAAAACCCAAATCCAAAAATTTTAAAATTTTTATTCCTAAATTAATAACACGCTTGCTCACTTTGCTTCTGCCAGATGTATCTTATTATTTAGGAATGAGGTTGCAAATCAGAAATTGTTGTGCTTATGGTTTTCTTACCCAATTTTTAAATAATAAAGTGTGCACACAAATTTTAAATCGACAAGAAAAAAAAAATGTGTAGGATGTGTAGAGAACACATGCTGAAAAAATGCAATGAGATGATAGAAGAGCAAATGGCAAAAAAATGAGGTTTCAGTACAGTAGAAGATGGAAGAAGAATAAAATGGATAATGGCGGTAACAAAAAACAAGAAACAAAATTGAAACAGAACTGTTAAATGATTAATTAAAAACAGAGTTTAGTGTTATATATTTATATTATATTAGTATTGAATTAAGTTATATGGTAAATGTTATGTTAAGTTGTTTTCAAGGCTGAAAGCAAGTAATAACATTTTATTAATATTATTAAAATGTCATAATTGCCAACAAAAATGATTTAATATTTTATTATTTACGTACGCATTGTTTAATTTGTCTTAACAATTTTCTTTTACTATTAATGAAAAGGCGCTCAGCTTCAACAATGATTCGTTTCAACATTACATAATTTGCCACCTAGATTTTAGAAACTTAGTGCACACACGCACTTTCATTAGCGCTAATATTCTCTCATCCAACCTAGTATACATTACATCGATTAAATCAATAATTAAGACTAGATTACGTCTAGAATATAATTACCAGTTATTTATACATGCTATGCATATGTATGTATTACATCTATTTCCAACAATGATGACTGATGCATTAAAAAGTGACGGCGTCCGGTAAAGACGTCAAATTAGCTAGCAAATGTAAAATACAAATAACTATACAATAGTTAATAGAAAGTATTACATGTTTTATATGTGAACAAAAGTTTCAATTATCTTGTGCATCAAATCAAACCAATATTAACCCAACAGGTAAAAACTGAAAAAGAATGTGATGAGTGCATTGAAAATTTTTAAAATATCCAACTCAATATAATAAACATAAAATCTAATAACATAAGCAATGTTAATACTAATATGACAAAAAACTTAAAACAAAACTGTAATGTTTGTCATACGTACCTAGAGATGCTATCAGTTTCAATAAAATAAAATAATATATCTAAGAAAATAACAAATAACAAATAATCCTAAAAATGCCAAAACAAATAAATTCCCATCAGCTACAAATAGCTAGCACAAGCTATTGTTTAAATATATTTTTAATATACAAAGCGTTTATTTTATTATGAAAACTTAGTAAACTAATATTTTTTAAATGAAACACCCTGTATATTTTTACATTTTTTGATTTTAAGAAAAAATCAGAAGAAAATACTTTTTTTAATTAAAAATAAATGTTTAAACTGCCATCACAATAAGCAACTTCTCAACAACTTTATGAAACAATAGACAAATTATCATTGAAATGATTGTTTTATAATTTGTTTTTGATGTTGTTTTTTATTATCCTTTTGGTAAAAAAAATAAATGTGTATGTTTGTGAAAAAATGTTCTTAGTTCTTAATTTGTCCAAGAGTTTAAATTAATTGCTTACAACTCAAAAATTGTGCATTTTATAAAAAAATATATTTTTACAAAAAATACTCAGAATTAAAATATAAAAATAATCCATTAAAAAAAAAATTATCAAATTTCCATAATAAAATATTCACTGGTAGAATTTGAGAAACTAATGCTTGATATAATAATAATCACAGAAACTAAGAAAAAAGGAATAGATAGAATGAAAAACAACCACATAATGATATACAGTGGAGTACAAGAGAAGGAAAGAGCAAGAGCGGGAGTGGGCTGCATTTGAGCAGTTCAAAAAATTATTAGATAAGAGACAGAATACAAATAATGATATAGAAGAAACCAATAATAATGACTCAATAGAAAGTAATAAAAAATATAAATAACAATAGAAGACATTCAAAAAGAAATAAAAAAGTTAAAAAATGGAAAAGCCACTGTATATTAAACCAGAGCAGTTATAGTATATAGCCCTAATCTTTGAAAACAAAGCAGTAATTTCCACAAGAAAGACCATACAAGAACATGCAGTAACTATCAGGAAATATCCCAAATATGCAGTGCAACTAAAATGTACAAAGCAATACTTGAAGAGAAATTAAGGCTGATCATTAAACCAAGTTTGGAAAAAGCATAGAATGGATTTAGAAAAAACCACTCAATAAACAATCATATCTTTAAGCTGAAGAAATTAATTGAAAATACATTAAGGCAAAATAACAACCTTCTTATAGCTTTTGTAGAGCTGAAAAAGACTTTCGATAATGTACCTAGAGGAAAGATGTGGAAGAGAGAATTACACACAGAAAACTAGTACAGCAATAAAAAGCATGTATAGAAAAACAGTTAACTATATTAGAACAAGGAGCACTTAGCCCACTACTTTTCATATGAACATCATAAGAAAAATAAAAAACAGAACCAGAAAAATAGAGATAGGTTTTTACAAAATAAAAAAATTGTAGTTCTTAAATGTGCTTTTGCAGATCCCAGAACCTAAATATATGAAATAAAGAATTAAACCAAGTCAATAAGGTAAAATTAATACCTACAAGACAAAGATATTAGCAATTGGAAAAAACAATCTCAAAACAGGAATATGGCTACGTGGTAAAAGAATTGAAGAGGTAAAAACCATCAAATACCTGAGGGTGATCATAAATAGTAACGGAAACATAAAAAAGGAGATTAAAAACAAAATACAGACAGCAAACAGGCTGTTTCAAGTAATTAAACCAATCATAAATAACAGAAGTAGCAAAAAGAACCAAAACCATATACAATACTATATGCAAACCCATACTTACATATGGCAGTAAAACATGAGTTCTAAATCAAAGGACTACAAGCAAGATCCAAGATGCAAAGATGGGTTTTTAAGAAGGATTGCTAGAACTAACAGATTGGACAGGATAAGAAACACCGAGTTGAGAACTCGGCTACAAGTTGATAGTATACATTCAGAGGTAGTAAAAAGGCAACTAGGGTGGTTTGGACATTTAGTCAAGATGGCGCCAGACAGGCAGACAAAAACTGTATGGAAAGTGAGATCACAGAAGAGGAAAAAGAGAGGTAGACCAACCAAAACATGGAAAAATATAATTGTAGATATACTCAGCAGGCAACATTGCAAAGGCAACAAATTTAGCTGTGTACCAAAAAAATGAAAAGAATTTGTAATGTCAATTAATTAAGCATGAATAATCTCAACACCCAATAAGAGTAAAAATGAGATTTAAATAGATATATATATATATATATATATATAAATATATAATATATATTAAAAAAATATTTAAATATAGCTTGTTTAAAACTAAAATACTTTTGTTTAAAACTTTCTTTAAATTTCTTTACAGTTGAAGAATTATTTCGGTAAGCATCCAAAACTACACTATCTCTTTTAAACTTTATTCTAAAACGGGCTATTCGGATCATTGCCAATATAAAAATGACTAACTAATGACTTAGATACTTTACAACACTGACGTAATGTTGCAGATCTTTGCATTTTTTGTAGATAATTCCATGGACATTGTTCAAACAAAATACAAGACATATTGCCATCTAAACAAATATTGTAGTACAAGGCTTGCTAGGAATTCTAACAAATATTTACTGACAATTCAGAGATGTAGTACAAAAATATATATCGGCACTCAGTATTTCTCAAGACTTATAAGCCACAAATGTTCAAGGTCAATGTTCACATACAATCTAGTTTTCAATATCTTCAGCAAGTGTGATTTCACTCGTTGAAATTGAAAAGTATTTTTAGGTTGTTGTGAGATTTAAGTAATTCCTAAATATCACATTTTGAAATTTAAAAAAAAAAAACAAAACGTAACCATTAACACCCTCAGTTTACAGTAGTTTAAAAAAACTAAATTAAATGAAACCGCAAGAACGGGACACCTATATTTCTGCCGTTTTAATCTGCAGTTAGTGTGAAAAACCAAAAAAAAAAACTAAACATCTAACTGTGAAAAATATTAATAAATACCAAAATATTTATGTTTTAAAATACCTGTTCCAGTTGAAGATTTTGAAAAATTAGAGGAACCTTCTATCTGTTAAATCTGGATAAAGCTGCAGAGCAACTTAAAATGGCTAATAAAAAATATATTGTAATATCAATATAAAGATCATCAAAAGGTAATATAGATTTATTCTTAAATAAATCTAAGTGATCTATTAGATATATAATTTAGAGAAAATATTTTATTGCTGGAGATTTTAACATCGCTATAATTAGCATATGTTCTGAAACTGATAAATTCTTAAATTTATTCGATACTTACAAAGCCAAAAAAAGTAATAAGCAAGCCAACTAGAATATGAAAACAAATAGAATCTTGTTTAGATAATATTATCTGTAATAAATATATTTTCAAAAATTATAATCAAAATTTTAGATAATTTCTTGACTGGAAAATCAAAAAAACAACATTAGTTACCACCAAATCTGAGTGAAATAACTAATAAATAAGCAATCCAATTCAACCTGCTTATTAATGCTGCATGAAATACCCTTAGGGCCAGTATTATAAAGACAAAATAAATCACCAAATAACAAGTCTCAAATTAAATATATTCGACGAATAAACGTATTCCGGTAATATAAAACTAAATTAACTATTCGTAAAATAAGGAATTGCAACGCCGCATTTATATGTTATTTTAACATTGTAGTTATTGATGTGTTGTATTGTAGCCTTTGTTATATTGCAATAATCCCCTACAACATTTTGTAAGTCAGTTGCATAACATCGTAGAGCAATCAAAAGTTGATTTTCAACAGAAATTGGTCCACATTAAAAATAACCTAAGAAACATGACATGTGTCAAATTATTCATTGAATAAATTTTAATCACTAGATTTTGGATGATTAATTTATTCCATAGATTTAGTTACCTACTTTTATTATTTGACGTTTATAATACCAAAATCAACCAAGTAAAATAATTTACTTGGTTAGTAAATAAAATCTACAGATTTTAATTGTTTATAATACCGGCCCTTAATAAATTAAATTCAATGCCTACAAGTTTGCAAAGTTTGGGTAATAAAATTTGTAGTTGTTTTTTTATCCAGTTACTGAAAAAAAAAATTGTAAGTTTAATAAAAACTTTAAAAATAACAAATCTGTAGAAATTGATGAGACCCCAGTAAACGCTGTCCTCAAATTTGTTTTTAACAGCAATTAAAAAACTTTTGAAACTGTTGTTTTTAATCGTCTGTTTTGCTATCTAAATGCTAATAATATAATAAACCAAAACCAACATAGGTTTTTAAAAGAAAGGAGCATAATTGAAGATTTGGAAAATAAGAACTTAGCTTGCAAAATGTTCTTAGATTTTTCTAAAGCGTTTGATTGCATTGATCACAACATATTATTAAAGAAACTGCATAATTATGAAGTTTGTGGAATTACAAACAAATAGTCAGAAAATTGAAGAGCAAAACAAACACAATAGTTTTTAAATGCAATCAACGTCTTCAACTCCATACTAAGTTTTTGGGTTTATATATTGATGAATGTTTACAACGGTCGTATCATATCACATATACGTGCAATTGACTTAGCACTGTATCTTATTCAATTTGAGTGAGAAGGTGAAACCATGTTCACTGCACTTAAGCCTTATTAGGTGTGTGTTATCCAAATAGGACTTCTCTGTCAATGGACAAGTGTCAAAAGTTGTTTATTGTGCAAATTTTAATTCGATATTAAAATTTGAAATATTTTTTTGGAAAAATTGCAAAACTCTGATAGAATTTTTATTACGTAAACTATTAGAATATTTATTTTACAAAAAAGAATAGTTAGACTTATATTCAACTTGGGTATGCGAGATTTATGTCAGGATTGGTTTAAAAAGAATAAATTGCTTACCTTTACAGGATTATATAATTTTGAATGTTTGAAATTTAATTTCAATCCCCACTTGGAGCATGACCTTTAAATATTTCTATCATATGAAATAATGGTATAAATGAATTTATGTATTTTATTTTAAACCTGTTTAAGTAATTTGTATTAAATGTGTTGTACATTGTCCTTTTAAGCATCTTTTTGATGGTTTCTAATTGCTTTTAACAAGTAATGTATGTGTAGTATACAAATTTATTTTAGAATAAATAATAGAAAAATTAAAATTTTAAAACATTGTTGAATTACTAAAAATTGCAGTTTTTTTAATATCGCTGAAGATATTTCATAAATATTTAGTGCATCATGTAAATATTTTTTAACTAAATAAATAATGATTAGACTAACAACAAATTGATAAAAATATCTCAAGCACTAGTATCATCAATTTTAGTAATTAACCAAAAGTAAAAATGCTCCATTGAAATGAAATAGCATATTTTCTCAAGGTTAGTAGATTGTAAAGCAAAAGTAATGGTTATATCACAATATTTTCTATCTGGTTAAATTAAAACTTAATTAAGTCATTCAATTTTATGCAAAGTCATACACATACCATCAGTAGTTTTTGTATCTGCTTGTGCTATTTCGATTATATCCTCTTGACTTGCTTCTTTCACCATTCCATTTACTTCACTCAAAAATGGACACGCTGTTTTAACATTTGTAGTTGCATCGTCAACATCTGCATGATCTTCAATTGATGCTTCTGCAAAAGAAAAATAAATAAACCATATAGAATCTATTATGAATGTTATAATTTTTATTTAAATTATAATAAGTGCGTTAATCTTTAAAATAAATCCAAAATAATACAATAAATTAATTTTTAATTATATTATAAAGAAATAAATGTATTTTAGTTTTTGAGGGATAAAGTTTTCTTCATAGCAGATTTTATTTATTGACCTTTAATTTATTAAAATATTAGTCGCATAAAGTGCTCGCTCCTATGGAATAAAATATTTTGAAACTTTTTGTTAGTAGAATATATCAACTCTTATACAAGAAACAGATTTTACGTCATTCTGTTTATTATAAATATCTTAATTGTGAGTAAATTTAACTACCTTGTGTAATTCCCCCAATACCATTGAGTGATCTGGACATAACAGGACACTGGCTACCAAATGTCTTGAGTAAAGTTGGTCCATAATTCCTAACATAAGTCTGTGTGAGCTTGGTTAAAAAAGGACACGGCATATTGCTTGTGTATCTCAGGCCTAGAAATTAAAATTAATAAATGTAAACTGTTCTTCAATAACAATATCAAAGGGGTATTCACTTACATAATTCCATATGTTATATAACTTTATTTAAACTTACCTAAGGTACTCGGATGTGTTTGCAGGCGTCTGAGAAGTCTACTAATCCCCTATAACAAGAATCGTTTATTGGAAAGTAATATTAATTAGTTTAGCGAATGATATGTAGGTCAAGCACTTCACTTGCGACTTCTCCTCGCTTTCGCTGTCAGAGTATGGCATTGAGTTGACAGGCACAGGAACGCGTCATAGGCGTGCGTTCAAACTTCCAATCAACCGAGGAAAATATCCTACGATATTTTTTTCATAGTCATTCAACCAATTTTTAATAACGATAATCACATATAACATCCGTGATAAAAATTATTGATTTATCATGCTATTGACGTCACACATAATAACGAGTTGTATAATCATTCTGTTATTTTTTGGTAAATTCATTAAAACAAAAAAAAAACATGCCAATAGAATTTATGTTTAGTGATATACTCTTAAGACGTAACAAGAACTTTATGTTTAAAAGTATTCGTTTAACTAAGCAATACTACAAGATACACCAAATTATTAAGCTGTTGTTAATAATAATAATTTATTTCAGATATGTTTACAGTTACAAGCTCAAATGAGATAAATGCAAACACATTGAAAGTTAAATAGCTTATACAGAACTTGATAAATAATTTAAAAAAAATCTGCAATAATGTACGGCTCAATTTGAACTAGCAATTTACGTTACGTTAAAATGTGAATTTTTTTTCCAGTACGGCATTAAAACATCGAATGCAGGAGTAAAACGAACCTATTGGTGACAAAGTTAGGCAATATCTTGGATATACATAATTTAGATGTAATAGATGTGTCGTGTTATAGAGAATAGTATATTAATTTCTGTTAAAATAGACTCACAAGAAATACATTTACCATGAAAATTAAATTTGAAATGTATTTAGTTTAGTTTAATATTCCCAGATGTGTCGAAATATCATGTTTTATATTTTTTACGTACATGTTTTAAATAACACAAGGTTAGTTTTATCTTCGTTTAATATAAGATAATTTCTGGTAAACCAAGTTGTGCGTGATAGTTTTCTGGTTTAAGAAAAATATCAGTACAATATGATAATAATTCCAAACTAGTTGCTTTTTTCTCAAAAACTAAAAGTTGTATTAAAAAACGGTAAAAAGCGTTTTGTAGATAGTAAACCAAACATAAAAAACAATATATATATATATATATTTTCTATTTTGGTTAGTTTAAAAGTTACAAACAAAAGAAAACTGTTCCAGTAAAAGAATGGTTTTTTGAAGAATTAAGAGAAATACAGGGTGTTACGTGTTTGTTGTCTAGATTCCATTAGAGCGTGAGGATTTTCGTCGGCCCAAACATGCGTATTGTGCAAATTAACAACTTCATTTCGTGTGAAACCGGCTTCACCCGTAAAAAGAATATTGACAAGAAAACGAGAATTTTCATCACTATTGAGTAGAAACCAGCGACAAAAAACCATACGTGGGTTTAGGCTTGCACTTGTTGTACATGGTAGAGATTAAGCAGCTGCTCGTGGTGTTCTACAAACTAGAAGAGCACTAATTCATACCTCGGCTGATATTGATTATGCTCTATATGTGATAGAATTCCTTCTTCGACTTTAGGAATAGATACCAACTTTGGTCTTCCGGATAAATCGCGTTGTTTGCTAAATGAACCAGTAGCAAGCAAGCTTTGGTGAATTCTTCCAAACATACAATGTAAAAAATCTGGCAATTTGGATAAGCTTCAATATAAAAACGTCGAGCTTTAGTTCCAATCCTATAAGCACAACTATTCATAAAATCATGTCGGCTAATTCTGCGTTAGAGTAAACAATCATAACAAACAAAAACTTGTGCACTAACAACAACTTAGTATGCTACTAAAACGTTATTTACTAGTAACTACTTACACCATACTAAATATGTCATATGCATATAGTTATATATATATATATCAAAAAATGTACCAAAATCAGTTTGTTATATCCGAAGTTCGTTAAAAACGGTAATAAAAAACATCGTAATTTGTTTTATAAATTATTATTATTATTTATTATTCTATGTTAAAAGTAACGCAAGGATCGTTTTTCCAAAGAAAAAAACGATATGTTGACATATATGTATAAAGACCTACAATTTGTAAAAAAAACTTTGAGCGTTTAAAGACGATTTTCAATGGATGTGACGTGAAAATACGGTTACCAATGAGTTTTATTGTTTTAAAATAGTTATTTATCATGAAAAGAAGACATTTAAGTAGTCCTCTAAAAAAAATCGCGATTTGAGAAATAACGGACACCCTAATGATGTAAACAAAATACAATACTTCCAAGAAAATACCGCGCAAATCCATAAATCGGGGAACCCCAAAAAATAAACCCCAAAAAGTACGTTATAACAGGAAAATTTGCCAGTTTTAGATATATTTTGGTTCGCTTTATCCAAAAGTTTGTTATAAGCGGGTTCGCTATAACCAGTAAAAAATAACATTGAGTTTATGAGAAAATTTTCGTTATAAGCGGGTTCGTTATAACCGGACTTTACTGTATATATATATATAAAAAAAATTATTGTTATTTAAATTAGAAGAGCTTGAAAAAATAAGGTCACACAATTAACTATGTGTTTTTAAACTATAATCATTTTAAAGTGTTATTAAAGTTAATAAACAACCATTATATTCAGTCAAAATAAATTTGAAAATAGTGAAATGCACAGCATTAGATATTAATTTTGGATGTGCTGTCACCTTAAAGAAAAACACTAAACTAATTTAATTATTAAATTAAATAACATTGATTTATTTAATTTTTTATACTTTACGCAACCACTACATTTAAGTGTTAAAATTTAAATATTACTATTTATTGCAATAAATAAAGCAATAAGTCATTAAATACTAATAAATATTTCAATATTTGCAACTGACAGTTGTAGGTTATTTTTATAATGTATTTAATCACATGCAAAACAAGGCAATCTGGCTACTAACGTTTTAGTTGACAACTAAGCTTAGTAGCGTTTTAAATATCACTATGCATACGGTCTACAGTAACATCCAGCTAATAGCACCTTAGTAGTTACCAAATATGACTATGCATAATAGTGTTTCAGAAACCATCAGCTTAAGTATAATAAAAAAAGTATTTGAAAAATAGAAAAAGAGATAAAAAATATATACTGCTGCCTCTTTAAGTATTTTACAATTATTTTTTAACACACTGTAAATAAATAAAACAATTTATAACTAACTTAATTAACTAAACTCATATAAACTTAATTAATAATTAATCTATAATAATAAAAATTATCATATTGAACCAAAGATATTGTTGGTGTAAATGATAAATAGCAATGGCCCTAATAAGCTACCCTGAAAAATACCAGTACTCACATTCAAAATTTCCGATTTAAATTTGTTATGTAAAATAAAAACCTTCTGGCAGCGATGGTTAAAATATCAATTTTAAAGCTGGCCTATTTGCTTAAAATCGTTATTAAAAGATATAAAAGATGTTTCTAAAACTGCCTAAACAATTAGGGCCGGCCTCCATAAGATGCCCGGATGTAAAACATTTTTGAGAGCTCCACAGAATGTGCAAAACATGCAACAATTCGCGGAAGTAACAAAATTAAATATTGCAAAAAACCGTCTTTAAAAACAAAACAAAAAATAATATACTTTATGTAATTGTCTTATTTTCCACAAACACTCCATAGACTCACATAAAACGCTAAATTGTAAAATGTTATTATAGGCAGTTCCAAGACTTTAAAAATGCACTAATATGTTTACTCTCAAGTAAAATCAAATTAAGAGATGGGTGCCACTACAGGTGGACGCTATGAATTCCAAAATGTGCACAGACTAAACAAATATTATTGTAAAAACGACAGTTAAGATGAATGTTATGTTTTTTTAAATTCAAAAATATTGTTTTTTGAATTAAAAAAAAAACATTTTCTTACTCTTTTACAATAAAATTTCAATAATGAGATCATATTTTATATTTCGTATATTTATGATTTTCTCACAGAATTGCAAAAAGTTATACAATTTGTGTTATTTCACTTGTCGTAATTGTTCATTACATATTTACGACTATTAAAAACAACTTCTTTGTTTAGAAATATGTTGCATAAATAACTAATTTACACCTTTGATTACATATTGCATCTATTATTGTCAATTTGTCCTTTTATTAATATTTTTGAAACCATGTTTTATCAGTAAAAAAACTATTGTTTTTGGCCCAACTTACAGACTCAAGTACTTTGAGTCTACAATACGAGAGCTTTTCACTGTAGCACTCAAGCTCTCACGCGTTTTAGCATGGTTATCTCGCACTCACATTCTATGAGATATGCTAAAATAGTTGTACAGATATAGATCTAATAATAGTGGTTAAATTAAAGCATTAAATAAATTTTAATGTTTGCTAATAGTTAATTAACTTGTTTTAAAATTTAACACTTGTATTCGTACATTTTAAAATATTTCAACAATGAGTTTTTATTCTTCAAGCAACTCTGCTTTTGAAACGTATTTTTTGTGAAAATAAAAGTACATATTACTTGAATAACAATATTCAAATTTACTTACTTTAACATTAAATATAACTTTTTTGACATTTTAATTTTGTTTTAAATAAGTACCTAGTAATTTACTTTTAACACAATTTAACGTTTTCTTATTTTTTGTATATTATACACTATACGATTCTATAGTCGGAATTAGTATAATAGAATAGCTATATAGAATTTATTTAAAATAAACAAAACTCTACAAAAATACTTTTTAATTTTCACGCAAGTCTTTTACTAGAAAATCAATAAACTAAACTTAGAAACAATTTTTTTTAAATTGCACCTTATAACACAATTAATGCTGTTGTTAACTTTAAATGTAAATTTAATCAAATAACGTTTTATTTCCGTCTATTATTCCCATAAATGCATTAATTATATTATTTACATTACGACCGGAAGACACACGTGGTTATATTTTTAATTAACTGACTATTATACAAATAAAATATATCATGCTACAATTGCATATTAGGATTTTTATGTTTTTACTTACATTAAGAAAAATAAAATGATAAAAATTAATATAGTATATATAGTTCAATAGACAGTCTAAAATGTAAGTAATTTTAAAGTTTAAACTAATTTTTAAACTTTTGTAATTAAGAAACTAAGCAAACAAAGCTCATAGTTCAGTAAACGTCTATATTATTTATTTATTCAATAAACATTTGCAAGTTATATCCATGCTACTATGAGTACAAGATACGTCCGCAAGTACACACGTTTTGGTTCGCGTTGCGCATGACGTCACAGGGTTGGATGAGAATGCAGTCTAATAGTATTCGAATATAGACAAACCGCCAATCGTTTATTACATTTATTTTTAATTTGTTTTTGCAATATTCAATTGTCACGTTTGAGAATAGATTATATATAATAAAATAGTTTTAGTACTATTTATTTGAATATTACTTAAATAGTATTGGTACTAATAAATAAAACAATTGCTGTTTTATAACGCATTGTATTAACTTAGATAACGCATTATAATTTAATAAATTTAACATATTTATTTTTCTTATTTTTTTGGTTCAAGTTTTTAATTTAATCAAAAAAAAAGTTGTTTTGCTGCATCAGCCATTTAAACTAAATTTGCTTTATCCATTTATTGTTTAATGTAATTTTAAAAAAATCATTTACTTTTCATTTAATTCAATTTATGCTTTTAATTTTTGAGTTTTCAACTTTTGCTTTTTGTTAAAATTTTCTTGTTTATAAATTCTAGAATATCATATTATTTATTTACATAGATATTAAAACATTTTATATTTTCTGTTTGAGTTCCAATACCTCTGCACTTTTTAAGCAATCATTAAAGAAAATTTCTCATTGTTAATTAATAAAAGCTCAATTATTGTTAAAACTGAATGTCTAATAATAATAAGACATAAGTTTAAACTACTATCAATAAATAAGTTTTATTCTGTTTGTGTAAATTAAGTACTTATATAAAACTTTTAATTTTTAAATAATTGTAATATCATTTACATTTATTTAATTTATAAATATAATTAAATATAATAGAATAAACTTTATATAATTATTGATAGAAACAAAAAACTACAATAAACATCAATAAAATTATATGCCGCTGGATTTTGTATATGTACATATATATGGAATTGTACCAACATTTATTTTTTCCTAAGGTAAATAGTCCAGCAGTTTATACTTTATTAAATAATACTTCAATACTACTGATACCAATAAAATGTGCGAAACATACCGTGCAGTAACAGGAAAAAAGTTGTCTTTCTATTGCTTCCTAATATTTTAATCTTTCGGTAAAGTCCATTTTGTAGTGTGTTTTTTATATTACTATGTTAAATACAGCACACGAAATCATTTTAAAATTGATAAACAACCTATAAAAAACACACGCAACACTGAAGGCAGCAACACGTAATCCCAGAACAGTGTGGCTCATGGAATGTGTAAAATGTAACCGCAAATAAAGCATGCTAAAACGGACAAAAGCATGACAGCAACAGACATAATTTTGGCGTATATTAAGTTGCTTGTTCAATCTGTTCTTGGGTTACTATAGCTGCGTACGGACATATCTTTTGTTTTTAGTACTATGAATTACATCCAGTTTATCATGTTATATTCATTTAATAATTTCATAATTTTAGCTTTTATACAATTATTTTATTTTATAATGCTACTGAAAAAGAAAAAAAAAATGAAATATTTCTAGTGGGAAAATTATACCGTATTAAAGATGCAGCATTGCTCATCAATTTTAAAATTAAATAATTCATTAAAATTTTTCATATCGATAGTACAAAAAGAAAACAAATATGTTGTATCTAGGGTTTTGCATTCATAAGTAAATAATAATGTAACTTGTGAAATAAAGTAATTCTAGTCAGAAAAAATAAACTGTAAGTTATACTCGTATAAAAACAACACGCATTGAATATAACATGCCACAAGAAATAACCTAGGCTGCAAAATTTGCGTAATAAAAAAAAACTAAATTAAAGTTATAAAATGATTAGAAACAGTACATTAACTGTATAAATAATTAAATTGTTTATTTTATTAAACAATCTTGAAAGATATGCCATAAGGCTCAAACCAACTGTTGAAAATAAGAGAACTAACTAATAACAAGGCACCAGGACCGGACAAGATAACAACGGAGATAGTGAAAGCGTTAGAAGGAAATGAGATAGAGATAACTCAAATAATAAACAGATGTCTGAAGGAAGGAACATTTCTGGCCTGCTGGAAGAAGGCAAACCTAATGTTAATTGAGAAGAAGAAAGAAGCAAGCAAATCAAAAGCGTATAGACTGATATGCCTGATCAACACATTAGCAAACATTATGGAAAAAGTGATCGTGAGGAGAATTGAACAAGAAATAGAAGAAAAAGATAGATGAATAAATAGTTGGTAGTTGGTAATATTACTGGTAATGGCACACTTGACTCACAGTACACAACAGTGGAGTATGTTAAGTGTTAGTTGAACCGGCAATTTAAACAGCAAGAATAATACAAATTGTAAAAGTAATTTTTTAGTAAAAATTGCATATCATATTGCACCAATTTGTGTGCACGCGCATGCCTAATAGTTTTTAAATTGCTGGTAATAAAAAATTGTTTAATAATATTACGTAATATAAATAAAAATTGTTTATAAATTGCCGATAAAATTACCATGGTAATATTACTACATACATGAATTTACAAAGGAAAGATCGACGATCGCCATTGAAAAGGTAAAAGACATAGCAAAAAAAGTAAACAGTGGACCACATAGAAAAAGACAACACTGTATCATAATAGCGCTAGATATACAAAATGCTTTCAATAACATACTATGAAAAGCAATTATAAAAGCAACAAAAAAAGAGAACTAACAAATAAAACTATCAAGATAATATGAAGTTACCTTCAAGTAAGAAATCTACTGACTAAGAATGGAAAATTTAGGCTAACTTAAGTAGTACCACAGGGTTCTGCACTTGAACCTAAACTGTGGAATCTAGTATATAAGGAGCTACTAAGAATGCGGCTGCCGAAAGAAGTGACAACAACGGCACTCGTGAATGACGTGGCTCTAGTAGGTAGGAATATATACAGGGTGTCCGGAAAATACGTGTACAACGTTTGACGACAGACTCCTGACGTCAAAATAGGTCGATCTAAGCCGACTTAGTTATATCCAAAATTGTCTCGTTTAGCCGGTAGAGGGCGTCAAAAAAAACAAAAGTATAACAAAGTTGAAAGTATCTATTGTAAGAAACTAAGTAAAACAAAAACATTACTTAAGCAAATGTGTAAAATGACCGCCATATTGCTGAATACACTTATTAACACTCTTTAAAAAATAATATTGGACCCTATCTAATGTCTCGGGATTATTAAAATGGTTGCCTGCATTTAAAATCCGCTGCAATAAATCATCGCGTGTGTTTACCGGAGTCTTGTAAACTTCTGTTTTAATAGCGCCCCACAAAATGAAGTCACACATATTTAACTCAGGAGAACGTGGTGGCCATTTTACTGGTGCATCATTGCCTCTTCCAATCCATCGGTTGGGATATTGATGATGTAAGTATTGCCGAACGGCAACGGAAAAATGGGGCGGGGCACCATCATGCATATACCACATTTCCCTCCGAAGTAAAAGGGGCAAATTCTCCAGAAGAATTGGTAATGTGTCTTGCAAAAAATTTAAATAAATATTTCCATCTAACCTGTCTGGAATAACAATGGGACCAATAAGGTAGTGATCAATAATACCTGCCCAAATATTAATTTTAAATTGATGCTGATGATGTGCAACTTTAATGGCATGTGGATTTTCATCGGAATAAATATGTTCGTTGTGCAGATTGGTTACCCCAGATCTTGTAAAGCATGCCTCGTCAGTAAACATAATTTTTCTACAAAAATTTGGAACAAGGATTCTTTTGTTTCTAATAAATTGACAAAATGTAAGCCGCATGGGGGGATCAGTCGGTAAAAGTTCCTGGACTTTTTGTATGTGGTAAGGATGTAACAACTGTTCTCTTAAAACCTCATTGACAATCGTTTTAGGAACATTTAACTCACGTTCTAAGAGACGGGTACTGGTACTTGGTTCTTCTTCAACTCTTTCCAGAATCATCTCTTCTGTTTCCACAGTTCGAGTTGTTCGCATACGACCCCTGCCTTCAAACTTTTTCTCAAAACTGCCCGTTTCCCGAAGATGACGCTCAATATTGGCAAATGTTTGGTGGTTTGGTATTCGACGGTTAGGAAACCTCTCCATGTAAACCCTAACACTCTGACGCCCATTTCCTTGACAAAACCCGTATACCAGGAGCATGTCAACTTTCTGAGAGTTTGTATAATTTTCCATTTTTAATGGTAAAATGAACTTGTAATTCAAGAATGTTGATCGTATACTTGAGTAAATTTCATAGACTGGTGACAATTTGTCAATAATTGTCAAATTATTAAACGCCATAGCAACAAGGTCACTTAAAAAATTATTGTTACAGGTAATTTCTTTTTAATATTTACAAATTTTTGACGCCCTCTACCGGCTAAACGAGACAATTTTGGATATAACTAAGTCGGCTTAGATCGACCTATTTTGACGTCAGGAGTCTGTCGTCAAACGTTGTACACGTATTTTCCGGACATCCTGTATATAGTATTAAAAAAAGTAAGTAAGAGTTGGCAATAAATATGATAAAGAGCTGGATGAGAAATAAAAGGTTAGATTTGGCTCCGCAAAAAAAACTGAGACATGGCTATCAACAAAGAGCACTAATAAAAGAAATAAAAAAATACAGGTAGGGAAACAAATAATAAATATATGGAAAAAAATTAAACACCTCGGAGTTACAGTTGAAGCAAAGGAATAGAACGAATAGGTTAAGAAACACAAAACAAACAAAAAATGAAAAAAATGGTTAAAATCATTATGCCAAACAAAAGAAGACCAGGAAAAAGGGCAAAGAGGCTAATAGCAACGGCGGCTAGAAGTAAACTATTGTACACCGCAGAAACATGGGTAGACGCCTTGAAAACAAAACAAAATAGAAAAAAATATATAAATAGCCACGAGAGCAAATTCGTTAAGGATCTGCAGGGCATACAAAACACTATCCGCAGATTTAATAACAGAAAAAAAACTAGACATAAAAAAAATGCTAAATGAAGGAACTAGTAAACAACAAGCAAAGAAACGGGCAAGAGTAAATACAATAGAAAAATTGCAGAGAAAATAAAAAAAAAAGGAGAAAAGAGAAAATAGACAAGAGAACTAATACCAGAAACAAAAAATGGGTAGAGAATGAACTAGTTTTTAACAAGCCTTGTACTACGAGTAAATATTTGTATAGATTGCAATATGTTTTGTATTTCGCTTGAACAATGTTCATTAAAATATCTTTAGAAAATGCAAAGATCTCCAACATTACGCCGGTGTTGTAAAGTATCTAAGTCATTAGTCAATTTTGGATTGGCAATGATGCTTGTTTCTAAATAGAGTTTAAAAAAGATAGTGTAGTTTCCAATGCTCCATATTTGAGAACAATATTCATTACAAGGACAAATATAAGTTTTATATATATGCAAAAGTTGATCGGAAGAAAAAAACTTTTTACATCTATTAAGAAATCCTAGTTTTCTACATACTTTCGAAGCTATGTCAACAACATGAACGTTTCAGAAAAAAATATGTGAGATTGTAATAAAGTTTAAGCTCAAAAACTCTGCAAAAAACATTTTCAAAAACTTCATAATTTTTATTTAATTCATTAGAATTAGAAAGTGTTTTTTTTGTTTTGTTTTAATAATATAGTATCATTCTATTGGAGTTTTCGGTTTTCGGCTGTGTCACTCTTTGCGCACTGACCTCAATGCATATTTTTGTGTTTGGCTGACAAAGCTCTTTTTCAGAACCGTGTTATTGTTAATCCTACGAATATGCACCGGAAAAGTTGATATTGCTCTTATGCCACAGTGCGACCTCATAGGTCACAGCCAAAAACGCCATATAATTCTGTTTAATAACTTTTAAATAGTTTTGATTATAGACCACATCTAGTACGTAGTAAAGAAAATATAGCGGCGGTAGCTGAAAGTGCACGCGATGACCGTGATAAATCAATTCTTAACAGTTTGGCTTGTCATATAGAACAACTTGGCGTATTTTACGTAAAAATCTTGGTTTAAAAGCAAAATTTAACTCTTGCAAAAATTAAAAATCTATTGTTTTTAACCAAAATTTTGTTCAGTGATAAGGCCCATTTCAGACTTAATGGCTACGTCAATAGACAAAATTGCCGTATTTGAGTAGAAGAGTAACCAAAAGAGATTCAAGAGCTGCCATTATATTCAAACAAAATAACGATTTGGAGTGGTTTATGAGCTGGTTTAACATGTCTTTAAAATAAGGCCGGCCGGAACGTTACTGTGAATGGCGCCCTTTATCGCACAATGATAACAGACTATTTGCTGCCTAAAATTAAAACCGGTAATTTCGACAATATTTGGTTCTAACAAAACGGCGCTACTTGCCACATAGCCCGTAAAACCATAGCTTTATTGCGAGAACAAATTGGTAAACAGTTAACTTCACTCCTGAAACCGGTTAATTGGCCGCATAGATTATTATTGCATCTCTAGACTTTTTCTTTTGAGACTACGTGTAGTTCAAAGTCTACATAAATAAGCCGACTACGATTTGGAAATTGGAGACCAACATTACTTTTGTCATTTGCCAAATACTATTCAAAATGCTTGAACGCGTCATCAAAAATTGGAACTTCTGAATAAACCATGTTAGCCGTACTTACAGCAAACATTTAAAAAGAATAATCTTTAAAAAATAAATGTACAAAATGGTTCTTTTGTATGATCATAAAGATTACCTGATAAAAATGATTTTAATTTTATTTTTTTAATTTAAATAAAAAGTATCTGAATGAGTAAATCATCCTTTATTATCAATGTTTATTAAGCACAAAATGTATCATGACTATTAGGAGATATATATTTAGTTTTTTTCAATAACATATTGCAATGCAAAACAAACAGAACATTGAATTGAAATAATCATTGAACAAGTTTAATCAACTCCGCAAAATATATCAATGATTATGTTTTTCATTTAGATAATTTTGTTTACTTTCTAAAACATTAATACTTCGGTCCTTGCACGCTGCTACTTTAGATAGAAACAAAAGAGAACAAACGTAGACCTAGATCCAAACGTCTAAAAAGCACCACAAAACGTAAAAATAGAGATATTTCTCATTCAGCTTTAAGAGACAGATTTTCAATTGGGACTAAATAGTTAAAGAGTATATATAGCAGTTGCTTATATAGATACAGAAGGTATCGATATGGTAAACGTCATCATTTCCAATTTGCTACTAAAAAACATACCTTTTTACTCATAAAGTTATGATTAGGAGAACAATAGCATATACCGGTTTCCTCTTGTTTTTATAGGCAAAGGCAAATCAGTATATTGAAAACATTTTGAAGCCAGTGTTAGTTCAGACGTAATTGCTCACAAAACCCCATTTTTCAACACTCTAGAGCTTGCTGATTTGACGAGTTAATAAGTGCATAAGAATTTCTGGTAGTTTTTTAATTGATTTTGTTATAATTGACATATTTTGTTGAGATCATTAAAATTTGTTAATTTTGTTAAAATGCTTGTTCTAATTTTTGAGTTATAATGATGTCTAAAATCGAGTCATGTGTACAACAAGTTCCCCGCTGTTAAATATTTCACAACTGACAAGATGCTAAAAATAGTTTAATTTATATGATAGAATATCGTTAGTTGTAACTATTGAAGTAACTATTATTACTGAAATATTAATTGTGTAATTTGGTTAGTAATCGTGTATAATTTACAAGAAAAATGCAAATTGTCAATTCATGGTCTAATTTAAATATTGTATAACATTTATTTATATTTTAATAAATTAAGTCGAACAAGGTGATTAGCATATTAAATATATTGTTAAAAAAAACGCACATTATTTAACTCCTATTAAAACTATAAGCATAATTATTTATTTATTGTCCTAATGTATTTTATTAGCACCTATGAACAGCTAATAATATATTTGCTTAACACTTATAAGCATTTAATAATATAATTTTTATTCAATAAAAAGATACTCACAGAAAAAGAAAATAACAGTTTATTACAAAGTATATGAGCCGTCGACCAAGGTCTTTCAGACAACGAACTTAATTTTTATTAATTTGACATAAAAGAAAAAAAACTCATAATTATGATAATGATATATGTCTTAAATTACCTAGTCATTTGTCATTAATTAGGCAAAAACATTTGCTGGTATAATTAAAATATATTAATTAAGACAGGAATATTACGCAGAAATATTTATTATCTGAATATATTTATTAGATTGTTTATCAATAAAAGTTGGATATTACGACCCCAAATAAATAATTTCCTACTACTCAAATTTATAATAAAATTAATTATATTTGTACTCACAATAGATGACATACTTTAAAATTTGGAAATAACTTATAAAATCACTCTCACTTTCGGCTAAATTAACAACTCTAGAAACGATTCGTACCACTTGCACCTACGCGATACAAAATTTCAAAGAGAAATAAAATTGAAACTGCGCTACTATATTATTATATTCATAGTCCGATAGTTATATCGTCGCATAACGTCACAACTGGTATAAGTGGTCAGAGTTTTAAGCTACAAATTTATACTAGGTCATGATGATTCAATAAGAGTAATGAAATGAATTGCTAATCGCATGTCAGAATTATAATGACACAATTAGTAATTCCCTGATCAGTAATTAAGACGTATCGTTTGTTTTCTAGTGTTTTAATTTACGTTTACAAAAAAATAATCTATTGTCTCAATGCATGAAATTGTACTTAATTAAAAATCAATTAACAATTATATTTTACTGTAAAATTAAATTAGATAATAAAAGAAAATCTATACAAGCTGTGCCACCATCTGATGATGGCTTTGTAAAGGTTGAAACATGTAACGGTTTTTAAAATATATTCGTGATATAGTACATAGTAAATGTCTTTTGTCTTGAACTATCACATAGTAACGGCCATCACCATTCAATTTTTATTTTTATTACCGTTAGTATAGATGCCGTTACTGTACAAAAACTTGTTTGCCACAGAAACGTTAAAATATAAGTTGATATGCAGTTATAGAGAATTGTCTGTGTCTTGTAACTTGTTTTGAGTTCAAAACTACTAACCAATAGTTTATATTTATTTTGTAAAAAACCTTAATTTAGGTTTGCAATTTAAAAACAAACCACCATTTACAGGTTTAATAATTTTTTGAGTATCTACTTATTAACGTATTTTAAAATTTTATTTGTTATGTATTTACGTATTTTGTGTTTCAAATTGTAGGCCAATTGCAATAGTGTTCAATCTATCAAGATTTTTGAGTAATAAATTAATTTCCTCGTTGTTAAATTCCGATGTAAATATTTGACATCAGACCTTACGATATATGTTAGTCACAAATAGAACTTTCTTTTGTATAAACATAAAAAACATTTCCAAATTAATTGATAATCTTATTAAAAAATTTTAATGTATATTTCTTGATCACAATTTTGCTTTTTCACAAAAAAAACTATGGTTAAAACTTATGGTTTTAACTCTGACCCCAAAATTATAAATGTTAGTGTTCTCCAATGTTGTGTGTTTTTGACTACATTTTTTATTTACATTAATAAACTTCTTCAAAAGTTTTATAGTTTTGCAGATTATAACACCTTTCATATTTTATTTTTATACTTTGCAAAGGTTAAAGACATTTCATAGTGTAATCCTTTCTAAATGTACTGGTGAAAAAATAAATTGATTATCAAATTATTTGTAGAAGCAGTGATAAAGCCAAAGTTGCCGTTTTTGTTAAAATACTACAATCTTAATAGAAGATTTTTTAGATGTATTAAAATAAATAAAGTTTAATAATACTACATAACATTTTGACTTGCCAAACTTATAAATACTATTTTATTATGTTATGTATTTAATAATATGTATTTGTGTCAACATTAGTTAAATAAAAAATATTATTATTATTACTATTATCATCAAATATTAGCCAAACAACAAATCTATATCTAAATCTTCTTTAATATGTTTTTATTAAGTTAAAATCTTGCATATTTTCTGGAACAAGCATATTTGTTGATATAGCCACCAAAGTATCTAAAAAACTAAGTTTTTTTTTCGTACAATTTTATATAAAGTATTAAAAGTTTAGTATACTGGACTAATTCAACGTATCTTTGACAAATGTGAGCAGGTGAAAATAACCCTGATAGTCTAGTTAAAAAATATTACTTAGTGCTAACTTCCTCTTCTATAACCTCACTTAACACGTTGAAAACTTATTAAATATCCAAGATATTTATAAAAATAAATGTATTAAAACAATTGGTGGTAACTAATATTAATTATTTATATTATGTATTCATCGTCCCTAACATACTACAAAAACATAAACTAATATAATTATTGTTAGTTCATGTAGAACTAACAAAAATTATAATCTGCAACTATTGAAGGTCTGTTCAATCTGCCAAAGACTGCTGTTGAAATTTATCTGAAGAAGCAGAAAATACCCTGTATATGTACATTTGACAGGTTCTTAAACTTTCTTTTGTAGAATTTTTTTGAGTGCACTCTTAGAAAGTGATCTTTGGGAAAAAAAATTAGCCATACCAAATTTCAGAAATTAATAATTAAAAGAACAATTGTCGCACTCTCTTTGAAGTTATAAAGGTAAACCCCTTATCTTGTTTAAAAAAAACACTATTAGAATGCTACAAACTTGACAAAATGAGAACGATACGTTATTTTAATATGAATTTTCATAAAAACTCTAATAATTTTTGTTTACGAGCCTAATTTAAGGTTCAAAATATAAAATATGATAAAAATATGTTAATTTAAAAAAATTAACGTTGTATATTCATTTAAAGTTTTAAGTAAAATCTAATTATCAAATGAACTCTATTGCTTCTTTGGGGATCCAGAGTATGCACTTGACTCAAATCTCAAAGCTATGAAACTTTATTAAGTATATTTATTACCTTTTTAAATTCAAAAGTAGTTCGACACGTGTTCTTTTAAATCTTAACGGCTAAAATTTGAGATAGATTACTTTTTTGCATAAAGATCACTTTCTGAAGATGCACACAAAAATTACATAACTATAACATTTTTTTAAAATCCAATCTAATGTACATATATTATTACTCAATTGTTGTATATTAAAATATTATTTTTATTTAATACATAATTAGTATTCAGTTTCACAATAATATTATCTTAACTATTTCAAAACATCCTGTTTCTGTGGTGAAGACGGGATATCATATCAACACGCCACGTAAGCCGGAAATTGTTAAAAATTTAGTTTTATTTATTGACATAAAGGTCCCGTGAAAGAGTTGCCAGCAACACCAAAGCTCTATATAAATACTGCACGAAAATATTTAAAAATACTAAAAAAAATTTAAAACATTTAAGCAGTATTTTATATGTATCAGTATATATATATATGTAATTCTAATCATAATAATTCTAAACTATAATAATAATATTCTAGTAAAATGTCAGGCATTAAAATAAATAAGTAATTTTGTTTTTTTACTTCACGGATAATTACTATAATAATCCGAATTTACAAAACATTAAGTGAGTTGTTTAATGTGTTAAAAACTTTAAGTACACAATACTTAAAACTTCAAGTGCTGTTTACGTTTAAATACAAATCTACATACTGAATAAAGACAAAAATATCTCAGCCGCACAAAACCCAAGTCACCTGAAAAAGTTTTACATGGAAATCAAGGCCAAAAAGCGGTTGTTACACGGTTTGCAAAATATTTTGCAACAAACAACAAAAATCCAAATTACAGTCAAATAAGATCCAGATATAAAGCGGCAAGATGTGCCATTGCAAACATTTGCAAAATACAAATGCAATTATCAAATCACACTGAAGAAGATGATCAATACATTAAAAAGATCAAAAACAAATATTATTCCATAGTAAAAAAAACGACTTTGAAGCCGGTAATGCCTGGAAACTATCTTTAAATAATAGCAGTTCAATTCAATTCAATTTAATTCAATTCATTTATTCATGTAATATACTAGAAGTTTTACATACTTAGTGTGCCAACATTCAAACAACTTCTTCAATATCTAGTACAACGGTGTAATGTGCTAAAAACACACCTGTCCGACAACAATAAGGTATAGATTGCAACATTCCACGTAAGACAAGATATCAAGCATTTCCCGCAATGGATTCTAAATGCAGTTGCTGTGATCAATCATATCACCCCTTATACCAATGTGAGAAGTTTAAAGAATTAAAAAAACATGTAAAGAAAAAAATCTGCGCTTTAATTGTTTAACTTCATCACACTTAAGTTCAGCGTGTAAATCAAATTAAACATGCCAAAAATGTCAAAGACGTCATCATACACTTCTCCATGCAGAAGAACAAGCTTTACAAGCATTACATACCAAAACAATTAATTTCACAATGATTGGTAAAGTTCAAGTAAATCTTAAAGATAAGTTTGGAAAACCTCACCATAATGCAGGATGTTGTTGGATTCCGGAACACAATTAAATTTTATATCGAAAGCAATTAAAAAAAAATAAATTACAATTACTATTAACTAAAACGTCTCAAGTTACATTTGTAAAATTTTCTAATATAATAATAATAATTTATTTCTTCTCTTAGAGGTGGAAAATCCATTTATGGACGGAGTGTGGGACTCCTCCTCTTATTCTGAAGAGAGTGTACCCACTAAAAACCAACCCCCTCGATGTTCTTCTCATGTTTAATGTTTTATTTCTTAGTGCCACTAAGCCAGATTGGCTTGTCAATGGCAATTATTGTGCACTATCAGTATATGTGTTAATCGGTCACATTAGAGATGGTCTTTTATCCAGATGTTTATTTTTGGTTTAAACAGTTCTATTGAATTTGTTGTTAAGATTTCATTTGGAATTTCATTGAACAACGATCGTATGGCTACTTCTTTTCTTCTTTTTCCATATTTATTGTTATGACTTTCTACTATAAATTTTCCGGTTACATTTCTCCTTGTTTCTTTGCAATGGTTTACTTTAGTCCATGTATCTTTTTCTTTTATGTTGTTCATTATACTTCATTTAAGTTTTAAAAGTTGTTTAATTGTTAATAGCTCTTTGTATGGGTCTTGATTTGAATAACTGCGTAGATTTTTTATTACTCGGTTTTGTGTTTTTTTTTTTTGGAGTCTTTCAATAATATAACCTGACGCTTGACCGTACACAGTTATTCCATACGTAATTATAGATTCTGAAAGTGCTCGATATATTGTTATCATAGTTTGTTCCGGTATAAACTGTCTAAGGTAGTAAAAGCTATTTGAAATGTGTTTTAATTTCTTTTTTATTTCGTTTATGTGTGGTTTCCAGCTCAGATCTTGGTCTATCCATATCCCAAGATACTTCTGCTTTTCTACAACTTCTATTTAATAATAATAATAATGATAATGATAATGATAATGATAATGATAATGATAATGATAATGATAATGATAATGATAATGATAATGATAATGATAATGATAATGATAATGATAATGATAATGATAATGATAATGATAATGATAATGATAATGATAATGATAATGATAATGATAATGATAATGATAATGATAATGATAATGATAATGATAATGATAATGATAATGATAATGATAATGATAATGATAATGATAATGATAATGATAATGATAATGATAATGATAATGATAATGATAATGATAATGATAATGATAATGATAATGATAATGATAATGATAATGATAATGATAATGATAATGATAATGATAATGATAATGATAATGATAATGATAATGATAATGATAATGATAATGATAATGATAATGATAATGATAATGATAATGATAATGATAATGATAATGATAATGATAATGATAATGATAATGATAATGATAATGATAATGATAATGATAATGATAATGATAATGATAATGATAATGATAATGATAATGATAATGATAATGATAATGATAATGATAATGATAATGATAATGATAATGATAATGATAATGATAATGATAATGATAATGATAATGATAATGATAATGATAATGATAATAATAATAATAATAATGAAAAAATACGTTCGCTTTTTGAAGAATCCACCATAGAGTATATCGGCTTAGAAACCACCAAAAGACCTAAGCTTAACATCCTGAAAACAAATAAACATACTACACATAACATCAAACAAGTAGACCAAATAATCTCAAAAAAATTGGAAAACACAAACCTTACCCTAGAATCAATACACTCACTAATATATGTCGGAGCTGTAACCATCCTTAAGCTACATGGACAGAAGCCAAAACCACCAGCTGCTAGAGGAGGAGGAAATATGAAAAAAGATCCACCTTGGGAAACAAGATATAAGAAAAAGATTGAGAACCTACGCAAGTGTATAGGACAGTTAACAGAATATACACGCAAAACCCCTAGTGAAAAAGTTAACCGCGCAGCAAAAAAGATCATTGCCAAACATAAAACCGAAAATGACAACTCAACTATCGATGTACTGGATAGACTGAAACAGACTTTACTAGCTACAGCAAAAAGGCTTAAACGGTATCAGAAAAGTAATTGCAGGCGCGTACAAAACAAAAACTTTAACAGTAGTGAAAGACAGTTCTACCGAAACCTAGCAAGTAGCAACAATAATAACAACAACCAACACACTGTAACCAACGAATCTGCCAACATGTCTTCCAACAGCATAAAAACCTTTTGGTCATCTATCTGGTCAACGTCGATAAACCATAAAAATGCATCGTGGATCAGAGATGAGAAAAGATTTGTCGGTGCTGTCCATACTATGAAGAGCCCAACAATAACGCTAGCCGAAATGAAAAAAGCTATCCAAAGAACACACAACTGAAAAGCCCCGGGATGTGATAATGTACATAATTACTGGTACAAACATTTTTCCTCTACGCACTAAAGCTTAGCTCGATGTTTCTCAAACATAATACAGGAACCGGACTTACTACCATCATTTATGACACAAGGAACAACTTACCTTTTACCAAAGACAACACCACCGGCAGATGATCCATCAAAGTACCGTCCAATCACTTGCTTACCAACACTGTATAAATTACTAACCTCAATAATAACAGAGAAGATCTACAACCATCTCGAAGTAAATGACATCCTAACTGAAGAACAGAAGAAATGCAAAAAAAGGGCATTAGGATGCAAAGAACAATTAACTATAGACGCTGTGATAACAGGAAATGCCAAAAAGAACCGGCAACCTCTCTATACAGCCTATATTGACTACCAAAAAGCATTCGACAGCGTACCGCATTCATGGCTGATCGAAATTTTACAAATATATAAGACGGATCCTGTTATCATAAAATTCCTAGAACGAACTATGCTTAAATGGAATACAAACCTTCGAACTAACGTAGACGGAATACATACTGCTGTTGGTAACATTCCAATAAATAGAGGAATTTTTCAAGGAGATGCCCTAAGTGCACTGTGGTTTTGTCTGTGTTTAAATCCACTATCTAAACAACTGAACAAAATGAAAGGGTACAAACTAGAAGACCTAAATGTTACCCACCTTTTGTACATGGATGATCTAAAACTATATGCAAAATCAAAGGTAGAATTGGATAAACTGCTAAAGTGGACAGACAAATTCAGTAAAGACCTAGTAATGAAATTTGGTATTGACAAATGTAAGGTGAATGCATTGGTCAATGGAAAATGGGAAGATCAAGCCCCACACAAAACAAAAGATAACCAAGAAATTAAAGGGATGAACGAGGAAGAGCTGTACAAATATCTAGGCTACCTCCAATCAAAGGGTATTGACCAAAAAGTAGCAAAAGAAGAACTACAAAACAAATTTAAAAAACGGTTAGACCTTGTCCTAAAAACGGAACTAACATCTAAAAACAAAATTAAGGCACTCAACACGTATGCAATCCCTATACTCACATACAGTTTTGGCATCATCAACTGGACACATACAGAGTTGCAAGCACTAGACCGTGTTGTTAGAACAAAATCAACCAAGAACAAAATGCACCATCCAAGGAGTGCCATGGAGCGCCTATACTTACCAAGATCTAAAGGAGGGCGTGGCCTAACTCATATTGCACTACTCCCAAGTCAACAACATACGTCACTATTTCCGTCAGAAAAGAACCACCAGCGATATTCATAACGCTACTGTGGGATGTGACCGAAAAATTACTCCCCTAAAACTCTACGATGAAAACTACGACGCTAAAGCCTTCATAGAAGACCCAGCATCCCTAGAAAACCAATGGGCTACCAAACCGTTACACGGTAGATATCCAGCTCTTATTAAACAACAACATATAGATAAAGAGGCTACCAACAGCTGGCTAAAAGAAGGGTATATCTTCTCTGAAACGAAAGGATTTATGCTTGGTATTCAAGACCAAGTAATTGCGACCAAATATTATTAGAAACACATAATACATGATAATAGAATCGAAAACGATAAATGCAGAATGTGTTCCGGAAAACCTGAAACTGTAGATCACATCACCGGCGCATGTTCATCACTAGCCGCAACGGAATACACGAGAAGACATGATAATGTCGCCAAAATATTGCACCAACAACTATGTAAGCAGATTGACCCTGAAGTTGAAAAAGACCCCTACTACAAATACAACCCCGCAAATGTCACTGAAAATGAACTTTTTAAATTCTACTGGAATCGGGAAATAATAACAGACAAAACAATGCCGCACAATAGGCCAGATATAGTTCTAACTGACAAAACAAAGAAATATACTTACCTAATTGATATCTCCATTCCCAATGCCGCAAACCTCCAGGCTAAAAATAAAGAAAAATTAGATAAGTACTTACCTCTATCAAATGAAATACGATTGATGTGGCACCAGGATAAGGTAATTGTGATTCCCATTGTAATTGGATCAACTGGAGAGATACCAAAAGCCCTCTTTGAGAACCTGAAACTTATAGAAGTATCCGACTATATTTATAAGAAAATGCAGCGTTCTGTTATAATAGATACCTGTGGAATTGTACGCAAGGTTCTGAATGACGACTCTTAAAAATTAAATAATGTTAAATAGTAGACTACATTTAACACAACAAAAACGCTTACCTTTTGCAATAAACAGCCGAGGTACGCGTTACTTACCAGCTAAGCTGAAGAAACCTAAAATAATAATAATAATAATAAAAATAATAATAATCCCCCTCGTGGGTACTACCTTGTCGTGGTGAGGGGGCTGAGTAACTTCTGCTCGAGCTACGCGGGAGTTTTAAACTTTTGGCAGGGCCACCCATGCAGGATGGGTCAATGAGCAGAAGCCAAACCAAATGTACCCAAAGCCATTCCCGGCTACCTTCCCTATTTATCCTGTCATTTCTATTTCTACCCCTACCCATCTTTTTCTTTCATTCCCAACCTGGCGGTAGGTAAAACGCAAATTTTTTTTAATGATGTGAAAATCAAAATCACGCCCCCAGTCAGTGCCGTCAGTTGAATCTGACAGAGGCTTCATAATCGGCACGGGTTTGGCAACTACCGGAGTGGGAGAACGATGCTCCGGCGCAGTAGTCAATTGTTCGGAAGTTGGTGCAACTGATCGGGTTGTGCCAACGGATAATGCTACCCGGTCCCCTTCCGATAACAAATCGGACCCCCCAGCTTCTTCTTCGGTTCATCCTGGTCACTAGTGAAGAGAGCAACTTTGATAAAGTAAGCCCCTTCTTAATAAGTAAGTGTTTATACGGATTATCGGTGATACTAAATCTATTAAGAAGGTCAGAGATGGCCTTCTTGTAGAAACGGTTTCAACCACTCAGTCATCGAAATTGCTAAAATGTAACCGTATCTCAGATATGAACGTGACAGTCTTAGCTCACAAAACATTGAATTCCTGTAAGGGGATTGTCTACTGCAGAGACTTTTTAAATTGCACGTTGGAGGAAATTGTAGAGAACATGAGTGGTCAGGGGGTTATCGAAGCGCGTCGCATTTCTAGCATGCGCGACGGAAAACGCAAAGAAACCCCTAATCATATATTGACGTTCAACCGCCCTCAACTTATCACCAACGTAAAAGGGGCTTTTTACAGCCTCCCAGTCAGGGCATATATTCCGGCACCAATGCGTTGCTTCAAATGTCAGAGGTTTAGACACACAGTTGCTCGTTGCTCCAAAGAGCAGATTTGCGCGTGTGGAAAACCTCTGCATGAAGGTAGCGAATGTCAACAGCCAATTACGTGTATCAATTGCGAAGGAGAACACTCCGCAAGATCACGTAATTGTCCAAAATATAAAGAAGAATTCGCTATCAAAGAAATCATGACTAAAAACAAATTATCCTATTTTGAAGCACGTAAATTGGTATTAGTCCATACCCCAATTGCCGGAATATCATACGCCAAAGCGGCGACTGCATCTAAAAGCTCTGTAGACGTAAACGACCTTATAAGTAAACTGTTGCCCCCCCTTATTGCTGCATTAAGCGGGCACAATCAACCTCTTGCAGCAAAAAGACCGCTTATACCGGTCATTAAACCAAATATGCCCCCACCAAAACCTCCGGGGCAACAACGGTTAAGGAAAACTTCGGTTTCTTTAACCAAAAACGTGGGGGATGTACCCCCACACATTCTCAAGTTGGTTTTAAAACTGACCTGACCAAACTTGTTTTGGCAGAAACGCCAAAACAAATAGATATGGATCAGTTTGATCCGGGTAAACGGAAGCGGGATGACCCCTCTTCCAGCAACGGTGACGACGGATCCAGTACGGCATCAGAAGTTTCTGTTGTCGACACTGGCAGTACCAGAGGCAGAAGAAGAAGGAAACCTGGCTGGAAAAAGGGGAGATCACGCTCCCAACAGCTGTAGGCCTTCTATTATGTTTTTTAATTAAGTGTTGTTATGTATCGGCACTGCAGTCCTTTACAACTGCGGTGTCATTTGTGTACTTGTATTGTCTTTTCCATTTTAAGGTTCTGGCATTAAAATTTTTTTTGTTTTTAATGTCATCTGTGATAATAGTTTTAAGTTTTATTTGTTTTATGGTTCTGGCATCGGAATCTTTTACAACTCCAATCTTATCTGTGATATTAGTTTTAAGTTTTATGTATTTTATGGTTCTGACATTGGAGTATTTTACAACTTCGATGTCAACTGTGATATTAGCTTTAAGAATGTATCTTTTGCCTTGTCTACGTCCAAACATCAAAGTCTCTTTACAACTTTGGTGTTTTATTTGATTTGTGTTAACTTATTTTAATAGCTGCCCGTCTATTACGTGTTATTTATTTCTTAATTTATTTTATTTATTTAATAGTTATCTAAAGACGAGACGATAGTACAGTGGAACTGCAACGGTTGCAAACGCAGCTATTGAGAGCTGAAAATGATCCTGGTAAAGCACATGCCTTTTTGCGTGTGCTTACAAGAAACGCACTTCAAGCCCCAAGAAAATTTCAATCTTCGGGGCTTTACGTGAACAAGAAGTGACGTTCTGCCGGGTGCCCAAACCAAAGGTGGAGTCGCTATTTTTCTGAGGAAAAATTTACCGTTTACGGAAATAACCCTCAGAACTAGACTCCAGGCAATCGCAATCCAGCTTACCATCCCGATAAAAGCCACAATATGCAACCTGTATCTTCCGGAGTTCGACTGGACTCTGGAAGATATACAAGAACTTATTTCGCAGCTTCCACAGCCCTACCTCCTGGTGGGCGATTTTAACGCCCACAATCCGCTGTGGGGTTCCCTGAGGAAAGACACGCGAGGTCGTTTGATTGAGGATTTTCTCGATCAAAGCAACGCTGTCCTCCTCAACACGGGTTTCGTTACACACTTTAGAGGTAGGGGTACAAACTTTTCGGCAATTGATTTGTCTCTATCGTCCCCACGGTTAGCCACACGTGTATCGTGGAATGTATTAGAAGACCTTCACGGTAGCGATCAGTTTCCCATTGTTATTAAAACCATCGTCAAACGGGTCAGACAGTCCGTCCCCCGTAGATGGTGTCTCGACCGCGCAGACTGGCAAGGTTTCCATGCCAGTCTGGTCCCACCAGAGTCAAATGGTGAAGATGTCGAGACCGCCGTGAAGGTTTTCACTAATTTTATTGTCCGAGCAGCAGATGTGTTTGTTCCAAAGTCCAGCGGTCAGCTGGCCGGTCCGTCGGTTCCTTGGTGGAACGACGATATCCGAGAAGCTGTGGAAGAGAAAAAGAAAGCATTTAATTGTTTTAAAAGATCTCCGACGCAGGAAAACATTATCGCTTTCAAGAAGAAGCGAGCCGCAAAATTCTTGAAAGCAAACAACGGTCATGGGAGAGCTACGAATCGACGATCACGCCGACCACTTCGGTCGGCGAAGTGTGGAAAAAGGTGGGAGCCGTGTCGGGAAAGAAATTTCCCTCTGTGGCTCCCATCCTAATCGTCGACGGACGCGAAGTCACCGAAGCGGCCAACATTGCAGACGCATTGGCAACTCAATTTGCGTCTGCCAGTAGCTCTCAAAATTATAGTGAGCAATTCCTGCGCCAAAAAGATCAATTAGAAACTCAGCTAAATTTCTCTTCCCCGGATTCTTTGCCCTACAACTCTTTATTTTCCTTAAAAGAGTTGGAAACGGCAATTAACGGTATGGGTACCTCCTCCGCACCGGGACCAGACGACGTGCCTTATCAGGTTATCCGGCAGCTTCCCTCCCGCATGACGGAGCGGTTGCTGGAAATCTACAACCTGATATGGGAAAGCGGCGTCTACCCGGAATGTTGGAGAGAGGCCATTATCCTGCCGTTGTTAAAGCCGCTCAAAGATCCAAACAACGTCAACAGCTACAGACCGATTTCACTTACCTGTTGTCTCAGTAAACTTTTAGAAAAAATGGTCAACAACCGTCTGGTGTGGATGCTGGAAAGTAACGGTCTTTTAGCTAAATACCAGGCGGGTTTCAGACGAAATCACAGTACCGTTGATCATTTAATCTGTCTAGAAAATTCTATCCAAGACGCCTTCCTAGCAAGAAAACACCTCGTAGCGGTGTTTTTCGACCTGGAGAAGGCGTATGACATGACTTGGCGATATGGAATTTTGCAGAAGCTGCACGCATGGGGATTCAGGGGCCGTATGCCTCTTTTTCTTGAATCTTTCATGCGCGATCGCAAATTTAAAGTAAGGGTGGGAACCACTAACTCAAAGACATTATGTCTAGAGAACGGTGTTCCCCAAGGGTCGCCAATCACGTCACCCTTTTTGCGATTGCGCTTAATGATATTGCGGCTTCGGTGGTTACACCTGTACAAAAATGCCTGTACGTCGACGACTTGGTGATCTACATGGCGGGAGATACCATCCCTGCCATAACCCGTCAACTCCAGATCACCATAGACGAAGTGGACAGAGAGGCAGAGGCAAGAGGTTTTTGCTTTTCTACAACGAAAACCTCGTGCGTGCATTTTTGCCGCCTCAGAAGACCTCACCGGGACCCCGCACTTGTCTTGCGGGGTTCCAGAATCACGTGCGTCGAAACAGTCCGTTTCTTAAGGCTCGTGCTCGATAGGACCTTATCCTTTCGGGCACATATTGATGAATTGGTCACAAAAAGCCAAAAAGCCTTGAACGTGCTTGGCCAACATCAACTGGGGTGCGCGGAGAGAGGTACTGTTGCGGCTGTACAAGGCTCTGGTTTTATCCAGGGTCGACTACGGCTGCGCGGTATACTCATCCGCCAGAAAATCCCGGTTGAAAGCCTTAGACGCAGTCCACAACGCAGACATTAGATACGCCACGGGAGCATTCCGGACGAGTCCTGCACCCAGTCTTTGCTGCGAGTCGGGTGTACCTCTTCTAGCCGCTCGTCGTAGTCGCTTTGTACTCACGTACGCCGCGGCGATGCGAGCAAAGAGGGGTCACAACAACCGACTCATATTTACCGCCAACGAAACGCAGCAACGCAAATATAGACTCAGGCCTACCGTCAGTAGGCCGGTGTGCGTCCGAGCGCAGGAGCTAAAGGAGAGTCTTAATGTTGATTATCCGATGGTATTCGAGGTCGGTTCTGGCGAGTTTCCACCCTGGCTGATGCCGAGGGTTATAGCTCGTCTTGATCTGACCTCCCAGAGCAAACGAGAAACTTGCCCCGACGTCTTGAGGAGCAAGTTTCTTGAAATAGTTGCCGAATATCCAGACTCTCAGCGGTTGTATACGGACGGTTCGAAAACGGATCGGGGAGTGGGAAGTGCCTTCTTTTTAGATGGTACAGCCCATTCTTGGTCTCTCCCTAAAGAAGCCTCCGTATACACCGCAGAATTATATGCATTACATAAAGCCCTGCTAAACTGTGAGACGTCATCTTACAGTTCGTTTTTCCTTTGTTCCGACTCGCTGAGTGCCATCCTGAGTATACAGTCTATGTACTCGGTCGATCCGCTGGTCCAGCTCGTACAAACTTTGATATTCCGCTTGGCCGGGTTTGGACAGAGAGCTATCTTTGTCTGGACACCGGGTCATGTGGGTATCGAGGGCAACGAACTGGCCGATAAAGCCGCCCGTAAGACCCGAAGATCTCAAAGGTTTCGTCATATCGAAGGTCATCGAGGATTGGCAAAGAGTATGGAACGGCTTCGAGAGCAAATTAAAGGAAATCAAGCTCTCCGTGACGGCATGGAAGTCGCCGGTAGATCTCAACAGAAGAGAGGAGGTCGCCCTATGTCGCTTGCGCATAGGTCATACCAACTTGACCTCTTCGTATCTCCTGACCGGCGACGAACAACCAGAATGCCAAACATGTCACGACCCTCTAACGGTAAAGCACATTTTGGAGGCTCGAGCTCCCTAACAACGTGGCGTCTATTTTATCAAATAGAGAGGAGTCCATGGGAAGGTGCGTATAGTTCTTGAAAGACGCAGGACTCCTCAAACAGGTGTAAACAAGTTTTTGTGTTGTCTTATAATGATTTTGGTGTTAACTTATTTATTTATTTTTATTGATCAGTTTGTGTTGTTCAGTTGTTTAAAGCATCGTAGTCTTTTACAACTTTGGTGCAATCTGTGATATTAGGTTTAGTTAGTTTTTAGGGTCTGGCATCGAAGCATTTTACAGCTTCGATGTCATCTGTGATATTAAGTAAGGTTGTGATAATTGTTTTTACTCATCAACAATGATAACGATCACTGTTAACGATTTTATTATTATGATGTTGTTGTAATTGGGCGTAACTAAAATAATACTGCTTTATTTTTGTTTTTTATTATTGGGAGCGTTGTTGGCTATACAAACTCATGTTCTCCACTGAACCACCGATGCGTCGTTCTGCATTGCCGAGGCACGGTTGCCAGTTATTGTACAACCCTGTTGCCAGTGCATTAACATATGGCCCCGGCTTTGAAAGGTTAGTCTTTCAAAACATAGAATGAGTATAAACTTACGACAATGCAGTATTAACATAAAGTAATATACAATTTTTAAACAGAAAACATTAAAATAGATAAATGATTTACATGATATAAGTCTAATAGTCAATACTTAAGTTTACACTTAATCGTCAATTAACTGTGGGTAGATAGGCAGTGGATATATTTTTGCAGCTGCACGTTTGTAAATACCCTTTGCGGTTTTCACATTAACAACCCGCACAGTTCCATCGCTTCCAGGAAACACTTCAATAATGCGTCCAATGGGCCAACTAAGAGATGGCTGAGTGTCTGTCTTCAGTAGTACCATAGTTCCGACCTCCAAATTGGGAGAAGGTTGCATCCATTTCTTTCGTTGTTGCAGCGTGTGTAAGTATTCAGTCTGCCATCGGGATTTTTTGGCAAGTGTAATAAGCTCTGTTCTGGTAGAGCAGTAAGTTTCCTACCGATTAAGAAATGGGATAGAGTAATGGGTTCTAAATTGTTTGGATCGGAAGATAAGGGTGTAACTGGACGGGAGTTTAAAACAGATTCGATTTGAGTGAGCAAAGTATATAGTTGTTCATAAGTTAAAAATGCATCCAGAATAACACGTTTAATGTGAAACTTAAGACTCTTTACGCCTGCCTCCCATAAACCTCCGAAATGAGGAGAATTTGCGGGGATAAATTCCCATAATATACCTTCCAGTGCTAAGTATTCTGTAATTTGAGAGTTATCTGAATGTAATTGTTTAATGATTTGATTGAGCTCATCATTTGCTCCAATGAAATTAGTTCCATTATCTGAGAGAATCTTGTTAGGTTTGCCACGACGAGAAATAAAACGTCGTAATGATGCTAAAAATGCTTCAGTACTGAGATTTGAAACAAGTTCAATATGGATTGCCTTGGTTGACAAACAAACAAATAATGCAATATAACACTTTATGGGCTGCCATTTTCGTGCCAGTCTATCTTTCATAGTTAATGGGCCCGCATAGTCAATGCCAACTATTTGAAATGGAAGCGCTTGAGTTATTCGATCTCTTGGTAAATTTGCCATTAAAGGAACATTATTTTTTGGGTTACATCTATAACAGATGGTGCAATGATGCACGATTAACCTTGCATAATTTCTACCCTGAAATGGCCAATAATTATCTCGAATGGAAGATAACAACTGTTGAAGCCCTGCATGTGACAATCTCTTATGTTCTGATAAGAAAAGTAATTGAGTAACATAATGTTTGGGTAACAAAATTTGATGTTTTTTGTTATACGTTAAATTTGAATTTTGTAATCTACCACCTACTCTAAGAATTCCGCATTCATCTAAAAACGGACTAAATGTAATAATTTTGCTTTTATTTGAAATTGGCTTATTATTGCGCAAACAATCAATTTCTTTAGGAAAACCTTGTTCTTGAACCATTTTAACTAAATATTTAGTTGCTTGTTGTAAGTCAGTAATTGTAAGAACATTGCTATCTGTGGTTTTGGATTTTAAACATTTGGTTTTAAATTTAAAACAATAAGCAATTGTACGCAATAAACGATTAAAATTTGAAAATCTGTTAAAATGTATTGGACACGCCTTTAATGTTGAAACCAATGACATTTCAATTCGCTTTAATTCTGGTAATGATTTGCCTTTGTATCGTATGCACTGATTTGGCCATTGGTTTTCATCCTGTCTTAGCCATGATGGACCATGCCACCATAATGTCGATGACTTCAAATGATCAGGAAGAACACCTCGAGATACCATATCAGCAGGATTGTCTGCTGTTGGGACATGTGACCAAATAATACCTCTATGACTCACAAAAACCTTTAATATGCTAGGGGAAGTTTTTATCTATCCTAGGACAATGGTTGAATCACACCAAAGATAAGTTTGTGTATTTCCAAACGTAAAGCTTTAGTTACAATGTTCACGAGCTTTGCTAATAAATGAGCTCCACACAATTCTAAGCGTGGTATTGTTAATCGTTTTAAAGGAGCAACCTTTGATTTGGCGCATATTAGATTTACTGATATGTTTCCAAGTGAATCGACACTTCTTGCATAAATGCATGCTCCGTAAGTGACTTCGGAAGCATCTGAGAAACCGTGTAACTCAATTTTTGTTGGTATACTACTGCAACAAATATGTCTTGGAATTTTTAAATTGTTTAAGATTGATAAGTTCCCTTGAAACCTAATCCATTTGTCAGATATATCCGTTAGAACTTGTTCATCCCACCCTAAGTTTTCTTTCCACATCTCTTGTAATAATATTTTCCCTAAAATGATACACGGGCTTAACAAACCCAAAGGGTCAAAGATCTTACTTATCGAAGACAATATGTGTCGTTTTGTTATTTTATCTGACAAAGGAGGAAAGACAATTTTATAGTTTAATGTGTCACATTTTGGCATCCAATATAAACCTAACGTTTTTGTGATGTCATCTAAGCCATTACAAATGTGTTTTGTTGGTTCACCAATATATTTAAGTTTGCCAAATATGATAGGGTCATTTGACACCCATTTGTGTAAGTTAAATTTAGACTCTTCTAATGTAAAGTTTATCTGAGTGATTAGATCAGAAGCCTCCTCTGGTGTATTAGCACCAGAAAGCACATCGTCTACATAAAAATCATCCGTAACGATTTGTGCTACCTTAGGATAAGTCATCTTTATTTTGTTTGCTGTTTGGATTAGACATCTCGTAGCTAAATATGGTGCTGCTGCATTTCCGTATGTTACGGTGTTCAATTCATATGTTTCTATAGGATCTAACGCATTTGCTCTCCAAAGAATTCTTTGATATTTGCAATCATCTTTGGCTATGAGTATTTGCCTATACATTTTTTGTACATCAGCTGAAAATGCGATTTTATGCTGTCTGAAGCAAACTAGTATAGAGAAGAGATCGTTTTGTAATGTGGGGCCAACACATTGAATATCATTAATTGAAATACCTGAGGAGGTTGGACAAGACCCATCAAAAACGACTCTCAACTTTGTTGTTTTACTGGCTTCATTTATGACCCCATGATGAGGCAGGTAATAATGTGGTTCATTATCATTTGGACAATTGACCTTTGACACATGTTGCAGTGACTCATATTCATTCATGAAATTAATGTATGACTCTTTAAGAGTTGGATTGAAATGTAAGCGTTTTTCTAACGAATAGAATTTTTTTAAAGCTGTTGACCTAGAGTCTCCTAATTGATTGGTAGAACTCTTAAAAGGAATTGATACAATATATCTACCGGCATTGTCTTGTTTGAGGTTATCAAGAAAGTGTGCTTCGCACAATTGCTCTTCCTCGGATAATGTTCGTGTAGTTGAACATTCTTCCAAATCCCAAAAACATTGGAGTTGGTTTTGAACATCAATTGTTTTTGATAAACAACAGTACGATGTTTGAGATGATTGTTTTAGTGGACCTGATAGTATCCAACCTAATTGACTGTATTGTAATATTGGACAATGTTTTCCTATATTTAGTTGTCCTGGTATTATTAGTGACCAAAATAATTGAGCACCAATAAGTAATTCAATTTTGTTTGGTTGATCAAATGAGGGATCAGCTAGAGGTAAATTATCAGGTATCTTTAATGAATTTAATGGTATTGCTATATTGGGCAAATTTTCAGTAATTTTATCAATGATTAGACATCTCAAATCAGCAGTAAATTTGTTTACTCTGGATTGAATCTTTATTTGGCACTGAGATTTAATTGAGGTTAATACCTGATCTATGCCTTGAATTGAAATGTTTACATTTTGTTTTTTAATTTTCAATTTATTTTGTAATTCTGTTGTTATAAAGTTAGACTGTGAAGCTGAATCTAATAACGCTCGGCAAGTGTGTAGAGAGCCATTCTTATCTACTATTTGTACCAAGACTGTTGCAAGTAAAACTTGACCACATGTCATTGTTTGACTTGAACATGCAACTGTGGCATTTTGTTGTTCGTGGTTTGTTTTATTTTCAATATGAATTAATGCAACCACGAGCACGCGAAGGACAATTTTCTACTAAATGGTTATTTCTTAAGCAGTTTGAACATAATTTTAGAGTGTTTATTGTTTCAATTCTCTCGTTTATTGATAACTTTAGAAATTTATCACAATTGTAGATTGGGTGTGCTTGTTTGCAGAAGTAGCATGTTAAATTTGAAGTGACAAATGATTTTTGAAATTTATTATTTCCATGCATCTTTTCTTTTATAATTGGTTTTGATGTATTGTAAGAAAGGTTTAAATTTTCCAACATGTCTGCCTTTGAATTGATAAATACTTTTAATTCACTGAATGTAGGCAACTCGCCTTCCAATTTATATGTTTCCCAATCTCTTGCTGTTATTTTGTCAAATTTGCTCGCTATTAAGTAGATTATGATTGAATCCCATGACTCGACAGGTTGCCCTAATGAGCTTAGAGCTCTTAAATGTTTTATTGCACTATTTGAAAGATCTCGTAATTGTGAGGCAGATTCTTTCGTATTTTCTTTTAAATAAAATATATCTCTAATGTGGTTATGTACTAGCAATTTTTTATTAGTGTATCTTGAGCATAAAAGATCCCAAGCTATTATGTAATTATCAGAAGACATTTGTAATGATTTGATGAGATCCGCTGCCTCACAGTAATGTTATTATAAACAAGAACACCCTTTATCGGAGCAGCTGAGACAGCGTTCCAAGAACCGACCACGCGAGTGCTGATTCGGCACTCTGTTGGAATAAAACCAGATGCATGCAGCATCCTAACGCATTCATTTTTATATTGTAGTAATAATTAAATCTAAGGTCTTCAGCACATAAATATATATTAATAAAGCTCATGTATAATTATTAAATAAATGTTTTTAAAAACTAAATCAAGTAGTTATAAAACTTAATTGGCGCAGTCAAAGGCAGGATTGCACAATTCGTGAAGAAGATCCATTCAAATAGGACCAAAGCAAATTTAGACCCCAGTCTTTAAGTGCAATTGAGAAAAGGACGTACGAAGCAAAAAAACGATCACAACATAATCGTAGCAACCGTAAGTGTGAGAAATCCTAATTATCAATTCCATTCCCTGTGTATATGAGCTTTGACTCAGATTTTAATTTAAACGATTTATTCGATATAATAAATCAAATTCAATCAGAAATGCCTGATCAACCTACTATTAGTTCGGCGGAAAAGATAGCCAATACAATTTCTTATTTTAATGGTAATAGCGAATATTTAGAATGTTTCATTAACGCATGCGACAAATTGTTTAATCGTTACGGAAGAACGACTGATAACAGTTTAAGTGAATGTTTTCTCGGCAATCTTATCTAAGCTTCGCGACGCGGCATCAGCGTTTATTTTATGCAGACCTGACTTAACTACATGGCCGCAAGTAAAAGAAGTGTTACGTATTAAATTCGGAGATAGAATTGATCGCCAAACACTACTCCAAGAATTTCTTTATTTAACAAAATATCGCAACGAAAACATAATCGATTTTATTCAGCGTATGCAACAAATGAAAATAAGATTAGATTTAAAAATTAATTCAGACAGCGATTTAGACGCTAATTTAAAAACATTATTAATTCAACAAAACAACACTACCGCAATCGACGTATTATTAGGAAACGTCAGTAGCGAACTAAAAACAATATTAATGCTAAATAAACCTGCTAACCTAGATAAAGCTGTTGGAATAGTAATTAATTTTGATCATACAGAACAGAGAACTGCAAGGTTCATGAATCCACAAAATATTAAACAAAAACCAAATAATAATAACCAATATCCACAAAATTTTAATCACAAAATTGTTGATAATAAGCAATGGAATAATTCTCAATTCCAAAACCAACAACAAAAACAATTTGTACCGAATTATAACCAACAAGAAAAACAATTTGTACCAAATTATAACCAACAACAATCACAATTTGTACCTAATTATAATCAACAACAAAACCAAAATTTTCCAAGCCAACCTATACATATACAACCGCGCTCAGTTCAACAAAGAAAATATTTTACTAACGAACAAATTTTTGGAAAACCGAAAAACGCATTTGCTCCACAAAATACACCACGAGTAATGCATAAACCAGAACCAATGTCTACTACTTCTAGACTAACGTTCAAACCCAATTTAAATAGAAACTACAACCATTTCCGGAATAACAACCCGCGCAACTTTACATCAGAGGAACTATATAATGTAGAGGAACAAGTTGAACCAAACTACTACGAAGAAGAAGATATTTTTGAGAAGGATAATGGAACACCGGGCAAATTTGATTCGAATGAACATGAATATTACCAAGAGGAAAATTTTCAGGAATTAGCCTCAAACCAAACGGGAAGTTAGAATTAAATACCCAACAATTAAATTCATTACCTTATATCAAAATTTCAAACCCACCATGCAAACTTTTAATCGATACCGGATGTCACGGATCCCTGATTAGACCTTCAATTGCGGAACGTTATTTCCCAGAGTTCACATACAGGAAAGATTGACCAATTACGACCTGCAATGGCGAAAGTAAAGCTGAACTTAAAGCCCATATCCCTGCATTCGATGAATTCAAATCGGATAAAACTTTTAATTTTATTATATTTAATTTTCACGAATATTTCGATGGAATTATCGGCAAAAGAGATTTAATGAAATTGCAAGCAAACATAAATTTTCATAAAAATCTTTTAGAAAGCCCTAAATTTTCTATTCCAATATTTTATCGAGACGATTTTTCAACAATCACATTAGAAGTACCACCTTTATCGTACATAACAAAAAACATTCCTGTACCAATAGAAAATGGAGAAATATTGATAAATCAACAACCAATAAATAATCTGATTATACCAGAGATGGTAACAACAGCAAAAAACTACTACGCAAAGATTGAGATAAGAAACCCAACTACGAAAACACAAGTGGAAATAATACCAACTGATTTATTAAAAGAAAGTGAAACACTTGATCAGTTTGAACTACACAATTTTCAAATATTTGAAAATTTAGAATCACAAAACACCTTTGATATAAAAACTTTGATCAGAACTAATCATCTTAATAAAGAGAGATAATAAAATTATGTCAAGAATATTCAGACATTTTTCATGATCCAGAATCTAAATTAACGTTCACAAACCAAGTGAAACACGAAATTAAAACAAGTGATGAAGATCCAATCTACACAAAAAATTATAGATATCCTTACGTTCATCTTGAAGAAGTTCGGAAACAAATTACAAAAATGTTGGAAGACGGAATAATAAGACCTTCACAATCTCCTTGGAGCTCACCCATCTGGATAGTACCCAAGAAATTGGATGCCAGCGGAAAAAAAAAATGGAGGATCGTAGTCGATTACCGAAAGGTGAACGAAAAAACCATCGATGATCGATATCCTATTCCCAACATAATTGATATTTTGGACAAATTGGGAAGATGCCAATATTTTTCAACTCTCGATTTGGCATCGGGATTTCACCAAATAGAGATGAGCGAAAAGTCTATTCCAAAAACTGCGTTCAACACAATGAATGGACATTATGAATACACCAGAATGCCGTTTGGCCTAAAAAATGCGCCGGCGACGTTCCAGCATGTCATGGATAATGTGCTAGCAGGACTTCAAAATAAGATATGCATGGTCTACATGGATGATGTAGTTATTTTTTCGACGGCACTCCAAGAACACATTACTTCATTAAAAACAATCTTTCAACTGTTAAGAGAAACTAAACTAAAAATACAATTAGACAAGTCAGAATTCCTAAGAAAAGAAGTTCAATATCTTGGACACGTCATAACGCCGAATGGAATCAAACCAAGTCCAACAAAAATTACAGCTATACAAAATTTTCCGATTCCAAGAACAACAAGACAAATAAAAAGTTTTCTCGGGTTACTAGGATACTATCGAAGATTTATACCTGATTTTGCAAAGATCACAAAACCATTCACCAATTGCTTAAAAAAGGGAGAAAAAATAGAACACACCTCAGAGTTTTGCAAAACGTTTGAACTTTGTAAGAAATTACTTATCAATGAACCTATACTAAAATATCCTGAATTTAATGAACCCTTCAATTTAACAACAGATGCTGCAACGTAGCGTTAGGGGCCATCTTAAGTCAAGGACCCATCGGAAAAGATCTTCCGATAGCGTACGCTTCTCGTACACTAAACCCAGCTGAGCAGAACTTCAGCACAATTGAAAAGGAGCTCTTGGCTATTGTATGGGCCACGAAGTACTTTCGTCCGTACCTATATGGAACCAAGTTTAAGATCATAACTGACCACAAGCCACTACAATGGTTGTTTTCGCTAAAAGACCCCAATTCAAAGCTTGTAAGATGGAGATTAAAACTGGAAGAGTTTGAGTACGAGGTCATATACAAAAAGGGAAAACAAAACGTCAACGCAGACGCTTTGTCCCGAATCGAAATTAATCCAATTGGAACAGATAATCAATCAATAATTGCTAATTATGGAGATTTAGACGAATTGCCTGAAATAAGTTCAGAAGAAATGACAGACTTTATAAGGACAGAGTTTATTGACGAATATCGAGAAAAACCAAGAATAAATATTCTCGAAGATGTGTCGATAAAACCAAACGTCAAAGAATCCGAAGATGAAACCGTACATTCATCAGAAGAAAACCCTATACTAGAGATTCCCACAACCGAAAAGGGAATAAACACCTTCCAACACCAAATAATGTTATCTAGTACAGATTCACAAAATATAAAAATTAACAAACAAAAAATATTTGACAAAACCAGATTATCAATTAAAGTACCACCAGATAAATTTAAAGATAATATTATTCAAATAGTAAAAGAATATTTTAGACCAAAAAACACCTATTGTATGTATTTTGAAAATAGAGAATTAAAGATTCCATTCATAACTACGCTGCAAGAGAAATTTAAAAATAAAAGCTTCAATTTGATAATTGCAGAAAAATTTGTAACAGATATAATTGATAAAGAGGAACAAGATTTAAAAGTGACGCAGCATCACGAAAGAAAAACTTGCCATAGAGGTATTCTAGAAACACTAGCGAGTCTAAAACAAACTTACTACTGGCCTCATATGGAAGTAACTGTTAAAAATATCATAAACAGTTGTGACATTTGTCAAAGGACAAAATATGAACGACATCCAACAAAACTAAAATTTAAACCAACGCCCATAGGTAGTGAAGTGTTTGATCATCTCTACATAGATACTTTTAAGATAGGAAACATTACGTTTATTACAATTGTAGACAGTTTTTCGAAATTTGGACAAGCATACCCAATAAAGTCAAAAACAAGTATTGAAATATCAGATAAAATACTTCAGTTCATTAGTCATTACGGAATTCCGCACAAAATCACATGTGACAATGGCACGGAATTTAAAAATGAAGTTGTTCAATCTTTTTGTAAATACCATCATATAGAAATACACTACGTTACTAATTATAATCCAACTAGTAATAGTCCCATAGAAAGGTTCCACTCAACTTTAATCGAAAGCATTCGTGTTCTAAATCTAGAAAAACCCAAAGAAAATATAGAAACTAAAATGGCGTATAGCATTCTAGGATACAATAACTCTATACATTCTTCCACCGGATATACACCATTCCAGATAATTAAAGGAAATTTAGACCATAAAGATCCCTTTGAGTATGATGAACATACAAAAATGACTAACTATCTACAAGATCATAACAACAACTTAAAAATTATTAATGAACTTATTCTCAATAAGCAAAAATCAAAACAAGAAAAACGTTTAGAAACTGCTAATCTAAAACGCAAGGAAACACTGATCATAAACACCGATCAACCCATTTATCGAAAACCACATTTAAGAAAAGTCACTAAGCAAAAATTAAACAACCCTTTTGAACCCATTGATAACCCTGTAAATGTCGATGACATAAAATTTAAAATGAACAACAAAACTTATCATAAGAATTTATTAAAACCTCAACGTCTCGTTTCAGGACAAGATGCACCAACGAATGTCAATAATCCTATTGATGATTCCACTACTTCACTCGTTAGAAATTAAACCTATTAAGACTCCAATCTTAACCCTACAATTAGGACAAGCAAAAATAGTTACGTCAAAACATTCATTCGCGTATCATATCAATCTAACGCAGATTCAAAACAACATCGAAATAATTTCAAATAACATAAATCATTTTAACCAAAGCCATTATCAAAATCAACCATGGTCTCACTTTCAAATACATTTAATAACACAAATGCAACACATATTAACAACACACCAAAAAACTAAACAGAAATTTGAAACTATAAACCAGCACAATATACAAAAGCGAGGTTTACTAAATGTAATCGGTAAAGTGAATAAATGGTTATTCGGAACATTAGACAGCGACGACGAAGAAAAATATAATAACTACATCGAAATGTTAAACTCGAATGACAAAAAGTTGCATCATGACCTAACACAACAGTCAAGTGTTTTGAAAGAAATCACCCATTCGTACAGTGAAGCTTTCATCAGATTGGATGAAAACCAAAAACGGCTAAACATTCAAATAACAAATCTTTTTCGCGAAATAAAACGAATAAACGATCTTGAACATGCATTTTCAATTCAAGCTAGTCTTAACGCTCAACTTGTAGCAACACAAAATTTAGACGGAGTTTTGACAGATATTCTATTGGCTATATCCTTTGCGCACCTCAATATATTACATAACTCAATAATAAATCTTCATCAAATAAACCAGATGATGATAGAATTACATCAAACTTATAAAGCGGAACAGATTCCAAAAGTATCAAATTTGATAAACTTTTATTTACTATTATCTGCTCAAGTAACTATAAAGCACGGATTGATCATTTTTCATGTACATATCCCAATTGTAACCAACTCTTATAGATATTTCCAACTTTATCCAATACCTATTGACAATTTAATGATAATTCCTGAGCACCCTTACCTCTTGCTCACACCTAACGATTATTGGAACAGCGATATAAAATGCCCAGATGTTGAAGACATCCACTACTGTCAGCAAGGACTACTCTACAAAAACCAGCCATGTTTGAGCCAAATGATAACCCTTGGAACCAACACTTGTAACAGAACCAACATCAAGTATGAAACGGAACACGTAGAACAAATCAGTTCTAACCTACTGCTTGTAATCCCAAACAAGAACATCAGTGTTCTAAGCCGATGTAACACTGATGGAATATATATTGTACACCAACCAAGCCTGATTATCTTGGAAGAAAAGTGCCATGTAATCGTCAATAACAAAAGATATCAAGAAGAAACAACACTTCATGAAGAGTACGAATTTGAGTTAGTTATTTATATGTATTATACTACACAAAGTTCCATTGGAAGATATACGAAAAGTTACAAATCTAGCCAATAACCTTCGAGGACAACAACTCAATGATAAAGTCACGATACATCATTGGACCAACTTCACAGTAACAATAGTGCTACTGATTGTTGCAATATCCATATTCATATATTGGAAATACCGACAAGTGTGCAAAAGGAAGAATTGCCAAACCCAGGAAGCAATCGAAACCAACGAACAACCTTCACCAACATCGTTGTTTTCTCACTTAAGAAGGGAGGAGTAATGTTATTATAAACAAGAACACCCTTTATCGGAGCAGCTGAGACAGCGTTCCAAGAACCGAGATGCATGCAGCATCCTAACGCATTCATTTTTATATTGTAGTAATAATTAAATCTAAAGCCTTCAGCACATAAATATATATTAATAAAGCTCATGTATAATTATTAAATAAATGTTTTTAAAAACTAAATCAAGTAGTTATAAAACTTAATTCTCACCTTCCAATGATGCCCTCAGATAATGGTATTTCTCAATTGAATCTAAATTGTTATTAGAGTGTATAATGGACGTAAATGTATCCTGAAATTCTAACCATTTTACATAATCTCCCGAAAATGTCGGTAGTTTTATCTGAGGCAATTTTACATTCGTTTTTACTCCCGAACTACTTGATTGTGATTGAACACTAGCAATGGAAGGTGTATTATTATCGCTGAAATCACGTGTGCTATTCTTTATAATAGAACGCGCGTCTGCCAATGTAGAAAAATAAATATTTTCAAACTCCGAAGCATAATTATATTCGTCTGCTTCATTGACGATTGAGAGTTCGAATATATTGTTTTGTATTTCTTGTAAACTATCTAGGATTGGTGTGAATCTTTCAATTCGCGCTTCAATATTCTCGATTTGCATGAGAGATTTATTTTCTATATTGTGCATACCGTCGATGTATGCTTTGAATTCATTTAATTTTCGTCTTAATGCTCCCCGTTGGATGTGTAATGATTTTAATTTAGCTTCTTCAGCCATAATGATAATTTAATTAAATGATATTTATTACCGTATCACTCAAATTTCTGTTTTATTTTAATGGGACTTGAGTAAAGGAAATGTCGGTAATTTACTATTATTGTTTTGTTGCCTTCCAGAATGATCTATTGTGGACCATTTGCTTTGTGTTGATACCGTCCGTGCTGTGTGCTGTGTGCTGTGTCCGTGCAGGGGAACAGTGTATCTTCATGCGCGGGAAAGGCAATGACTGGTGTTTATTTTACATGGGCAGCATGGCAATGGCTGGCATCCATACACTGATTAATTCGTGGCGAAGGACCAATGTTTTTACTCATCAACAATGATAACGATCACTGTTAACGATTTTATTATTATGATGTTGTTGTAATTGGGCGTAACTAAAATAATACTGCTTTATTTTTGTTTTTTATTATTGGGAGCGTTGTTGGCTATACAAACTCTTGTTCTCCACTGAACCACCGATGCGTCGTTCTGCATTGCCGAGGCACGGTTGCCAGTTATTGTACAACCCTGTTGCCAGTGCATTAACAATAATAGGTTAAGTTGTGATATTAGGTTTAGTTATTTTAGTTTTTATGTAATATTAGGTTAGGTTAATGGATAAGTAATGGCATCAAAGTCCTTTACAACTTTGTTGTCATTTGTGATAGTTGGTTCTGTGATATTAGTTTTAAATTTAGGTTTTAAAGTTTAGCAACTGTGATATTAGATTTAGTATTTATTTATTTATCTATTTATTTATTTAACCATTTTAATGTGTTGTTTTGTTTTCCTCAGGTCTATAACCTGAGGTTATTATTATTAAAACAAAATAAATAGCTAATGACTTTAGTAGTCGACGCTAAAATACAAGTAAAAAAAAAAAAAAATAATAATAATAATAATAATAATAATTAATAATTAAAATGCTATGGTTCTGCATTGGCCTTAACCCGCTTAGCCGAACACTCAAAGATACGCAAATGGGATATAATATAAAAAAACCCGGACGCAAACAGAAGCGGGCATACCATAAACCACCTACTATATATGGATGACCTCAAGTTATTCGCAAAATCTACCACACAACTTCACGAACTACTAAACATCACCAAAGAATTCAGCGATGCCATAAAAATGGAATTCGGTATAGACAAGTCTAAAACTATCCAACTCGAACGAGGTACGCTAACTAAAACTGAAGGTTTTCCACTAGATGATAAACAAGTGATCGAAAATCTAGGCAAAGAAGATAACTATAAATATTTAGGTATCATGCAGCTACGAGATATTAACCATACCAAAATTAAACAAGAACTTATAATAAAATTTGAGAAACGTGTAGAACTGATCCTTAACACCCTATTAAGTTCAGTTAATAAAATCAAAGCAATTAACACATACGCTATTCCTATATTAACCTACTAATTTGGACTCATAAAATGGTCAAACACCGACCTGGAAAAAGTATCAAGAATAATACGGGTAAGTATGACTAGATACCGTAAGTAGAGGAACTATGCGGGGACTGAGACAACTTTTTATGGAGATTTACAAGGAGTCCAAAATCTCCCGGCGGCCGCCATTTTGGATTTCTGACATCCGGTTGGGCACGACCATCTGGGCGTGTCAAAGGAAGTGGGCGCTGGGTGTGACCTTGGGATTTGGGAATCCGGTCGGGGACGGCCATCTGGGCAAGTGAAAGAAAGTGGGCGCCGCCTGCGGCGCCCTTCTGTGCCCAAAGTATGCAGTACCTCCATAAGAGTGTGTGAGTGCGAGGGGTGTGCAAAAACTCGGAAAGAGTGGGATGGAGAATGAGTGCACGTCAGCGCCGCGGTGGCAGAAAAAGTAAGTTGGGATGGATGACGTAATAGAAATTTTGCGTGTCGAGACATGTCAAAAATTTTAATTGTGGTGAGTCATCGATGAAAGATAAGAGTTGAGTACTGGAAGTAGCAAGTGCGATAATGATTAATGTACCGGAAGTGCATCCGGTGCGATAATGAATGTGTGTGGAAAGATAAGGATTAATGTACCGGAAGTGCATCCTGTTGAAAAGTGTTGTGTATCAAAAGTAGATTTTGTAAAAGTTGAGCGTGTTGAGACTTGTCTAAAATGTTAATTGGGGTGACGTAATATAAAAGTGTGGGAAAATGACCAATTAAAAAATTTTGATTGGTAAAAAGAGATAAGTGTTTTTGTAAAAATTGAGCGTGTTGAGACTTGTCTAAAATGCTAATTGGGGTGACGTAATATAAAAGTGTGGGAAAATGGCCAATTAAAAATATTATTGGGATGACGTCATGCAGACAAGGACAAGTAGTTCATTGAAATTGAGCATGTTGAGACTTGTCTAAAATGCTAATTGGGCTGACGTAATTTAAAATTATTACCGAAAATTTTAATCGTGCCGAAATAATTAGAAAGTAAGGATTTAGGAGTATTTGATTGGTTGAAAACACTGGCGTTTTGCGGTTTATGATCTAGTATAAATACGAGAATCGGAGGGTTCAAAACCAGTCTAGTACAACCCTCGAGAAGATTCCAAATCTGCGTTTGACGGAACAATTAGAACAGGAGTTTTAACTAATATAAAACACAGGGAGCCAACAGCATATTTAAAAGATTGTAAAATTTTGTTTGGAAGACGGATAAGACTAGCGTTGAAAAAGAACCCGTTTTTTAAAATAAATAAGGTATTTTGTGGTAAATTTGTGAAAAACAGTCAAGACGGAAACGAGGAAGATTTCAAGTACATAAACACAAAAAATGCGTTGATTGATCAAGACTGTGAATTAAATGGATGGTTTGAAGAGAATATATCTGCCGTGCTCGTGCGTAAGTTGGAAGAATTTCAAGAACGAGACAGCGGGTGGGCATTGTCGGCGATTATTAATTTACGCATCAATATTAATAAATATAATCCGCTGAGAGGTTCATCATACTTGGATTTACCCCCGCAAATTAAATTGAAACACGCGTGCGTTAATGTAAAAAACACTGATGACGCATGCTTTGCGTGGGCAGTAACATCTGCATTACATCCAAACGAAAATCATTCAGATCGAACCCGCATTATTCGCAAGTTTTAAAGTTGGACGGCATTAGTTTTCCTATAAAGCGTGAGGATATATCAAAATTTGAGCAATTAAATAACATTTCTGTGAATGTATATGTTATTAATAAAAAAGGCAAAAAGTATGTAGCCAGTCCGAGCAGAATAACAAAACAAAAGAGAGACAGGCACGTGAACTTATTACTTGTGCAAGATAAATATTGTACGGAGGAAGAGGAAGACGATACATATTTATCCGAACCGAAATACCATTACGTATAGATAAAAAATTTGTCAAGGCTGGTTAGCGCACAATTGTCTAAGCACAATGGAAAAACATTTATTTGCGATCGGTTCTTGCATTACTTTCATACCGAGAGTAAACTGAAAACGCATATTGAGGACTGCGAGCAGAAGAATGAATATAAGCTGAGTTTTGTAAAAGATGACAAAATTAAATTTAACAACTATAAAAACAAGGAGCGATGCCCGTTTATTGTGTATGCGGACTTTGAATGTATATTAAATCGAATAAATATCCGCGATATGGGCGACAAAAGCGTCAAGTACCAGCAGCACAAGGCTTATAGCGGAGGATATTATTTTAAGTGTGCTTATGACGATACCCTATCCTTCTACCGCAGTTACCGAAGTCCTAATTGCGCTGAATGGTTTGCGGAGCAATTAAAGCAGCTGGCCGAAGACGTCGAAACAGTATATTTATGCAAAATGCCAATGGAAATTAGTCCTAATGAAGAACGCCAGTTTAGACGGGCATCATTGTGTCATATATGCGAAAAACCTCTGGGCTCTGATCGCGTGAGAGACCACTGCCATTTGACGGGAAAATATCGAGGAGCCGCACATACAAGTTGTAATATTGAATACCAAGACTGCCGCACCATCCCGGTGGTTTTTCATAATTGGAGCGGATACAATTCGCATATTATGTTGAAAGATGTTGCATTAAAAATAAACGGGACCGTAAATCTGATTCCAAACAAGAACGAAAATTTTATCGCCATGATAAAAAATATTTCAGAAAGCAAAGTAAAATTTAAATTCATAGATTCGTTCCGATTCATGGCATCTTCCCTGGATAAATTAAGCTCAAACTTGGACGATAAACCAATTCTAAAAACTCAGTTTAGTCATATTGACGATGGGCTGTTTAAACTGTTGACGCGCAAGGGGGTTTTCCCATACGATCATATAAAATCTTGGGAAAATCTGAACGAAAAAGTGCTGCCAACGTATAATCAATTTTATTCAAAGCTGACAGAGTCCAATATAAGCTTTGAAGACTACCAACACGCGCAAAAAGTATGGAGTGAATTCAGAATACAAACGTTGGGAGAGTATAGCAATCTATACTTAAAAACGGACGTGTTGTTGCTGGCAGACGTTTTTGAGAGTTTTAGAGACGTATGTCTGAAACACTATCGGTTGGATCCCGCTCATTATTTCACCGCTCCGGGTCTTAGTTGGGACGCCATGTTAAAATGCACCAAACAGGAGCTCGATTACATCAACGACATCGATATTTTAATGTTTATTGAGAAAGGGGTACGTGGAGGTCTCACCCAATGCTCAAAAAGGCGTTCGAAAGCAAATAATAAATACATGCCCGACTACAACCCGGGCATACCTCAAAAATATTTAATGTATTATGATATTAACGCGATTTATGCCTGGGCAATGTCGCAATATTTGCCGCAAGGCAATCTCAAGTGGGTGGAAGGGGACGTGTCCGCATTTAATTACCAGGTATCCAATAAAGCATTTACATATACTGGAGGTAGACTTGGAGTATCCCGAGAGCATCCACGACAGACAAAAAGATTTACCAATGGCCCCAGAGAAAGGAAGACTCGAAGCAACCAAAAATGTTGGCGACTGTTTGCGATAAGAAAAAATATGTCGTTCATTATCGTAATTTAAAACAGTATGTGTCGGCCCAGTAAACACAGGTTTAGATAATATAATTATATTACACGTATATATGGTGTAAAAAGCGTATATGGTATATGTGTATTCGTATAATATACATTTCTTGTACACGTAAGATATGTATATTTGTATATTATACGTTAATTTTTTCTTTTATTTCCACTGTTGATTAATATACGTATATTAACCATTAGAATACTCGTATAAATATCCTGCATAATATATCTACGTATATTTAACGTTTATTATTTCTGGGTTTAGTTTGCCGATCAATTTTGTCTTCAATATTTGTACGTCCGAGGCTACCCGAACTCGAGAATATAGTATGCAAAGTGTATGTTGAGATGCATGATTCATCATTTTATTTATTTTTTCAACCATAATGTTAATAATTGTAATATCCAATACAGTTTTAAGTTGTTTGTTGTTACACAACAATGTTGAAGTGTTGTTTAATTGAACTAGAAGCGTAGGTTTGTGGTAAGTCTGAAAATAAGCAATGACATCTTTGTTTCAAATAACTTGTCAGGTGCACCATTTTTTCTTGTACAATACAATTATAACCATTACAGTAACATTAATATCAATTTATCGATTTATTATTTTAAAATTTAAATTTAATATTATTGATTGCTGTTGTTATATATAGTATTATAAATACTAATAGCAAACTATTTAAGTTATTTGAAATAAAGATTACCATATGTGTCTCATATGAGGCTGTGGAAATATACACAGTATATTTTTCAGATGTCACCAAAAGACTGGTTGAAAAAGCAAAATAGATTTTCAATTTAATTGTTATTTTCTTAAATAATATAATGTTTTATTTATTTATATGTAATACTTAATTAAAGAATATACAAATATTTTTATTATATATTAACGCATTTTTTACATTGATAATACGTGTAAATTACACGTTTAAAATACATATAACCGGTACGTATATTACACACTAATTATACGAGATATATCCGTTTAGTCGCCGGACATTTTTCCGTATAATATACTTAACAAATAAACAAATATTACACTTAGGTGTAATACCAAAAATAAACGTATCTTTAACGTAACTGTGTTTACTGGGGGAGGGTCTGGTTGTGAGGAAAATCCATAGAGTGCTTCAGTTTTGTCAGTCTCCATGGCTAAAAAAATATATAGATCTAAATGCCGAGCTGCGTAGAAAATCATCAAATGACTTTTGATTGAGATTTTTTAAAATTAATGAGTAACGCTGTCTTTGGAAAAACCATGGAGAATGTGAGGAACAGACGATCGATTAAATTAATAACCAGATGGGATGGAAGATACGGCGCAAAAGCTCTAATGAAGAATGAAAACCACGGTCAAATCATGACGGAGTTTGTAGGTCTTAGAGCTAAAATGTACGCATGTATGTTCCCATCGGCCGACAACCCCGTCACAAAGAAGGCTAAAGGTATAAAATCATACGTGGTGAAATCTCATATTACGTTTGACGATTACTTGAGGTGTTTGAACGGAGGTATAGAAATGGCTCATCAACAGCATTCCATCAGGTCGATGAACTATACGATAAATCAGAAAAAAACATCTCTAAGTTTTCACGATAACAAAAGATATTTGATTCCGGGAAGCCCCGAGACTTTGCCTTGGGGGCATTACGCAATAATGGAGAGTTAAAGTAAGAGAAAAATATGGTGGGGATAAGAAAAAATGGAGGAATAAAAATAAAAAAAAGTAGTGGGGATGAGAGTAAGATGAGGAGCCTTAATATCTGGGTGTGCGTAGCCATAACTCGTCTAGTGCTTGAAGTAGAAACAAGTGAAATAATAAGAAGAAGAAATACCAGAAATGTCCGAAGAATTTGTGGATCTCATCGACGAGATGTTTAGAAACTTGGACGCCAGAATCGAGAAGGAAACCGTCATGTTGGGAGGATCTACTTACCCCTTAAACATGTCGATGACGAAATATGTGTCTGTCGGCATCAGTCCTGCATTGGGCTTTCAGCCCGCCGTAAAAATCTGGGGTGCTCGAGGCCAGCTGGTGATGTCCGTCGAAGAATGGGGCGAGTTTCTAAATATTGATCCTACAAGTATGGAAATTGGCCGTTCTGTGATGTTTGGAGCGGATACTAGCATCTCGAGGAGTCAGTACAAGGATTTCGAGGTGTTTAACGTGGAATGCAGAAATTTCAAAGTCATTTTATCTTAGGCCACATTGTACAACTTAGGCCAGTTGAGACAGGTGATTGGTTGCAAGCTGGATCTTGTGAAAAAGTTAAAGTTTAAGGAGTATTATGATGGTATGATGCGTTCATGCCTGAAGATGAAGGAAGATTTGTATTCCAACATAACATCATTAATGTACGCAAATCAAAGTACAGAAAATATATTGTTAATGAACGAATTTTTATATTTCCATTTTAAGCAGATGAGTTACGATTTTGAAGTAATGAAAATATTGTAATATATATATATATATATATATATATATATATATATATATATATATATATATATTTTGTTATTATTACATAATTTTTTTTTATATAAATTTTTTTTTATTATATATATATATATATATATTTTTTATTATTATAATTTTTTTTTTAATTATTATATATTTTTTTTTAATTATATTTTTTTGAGTGGGAGTGTTACTTTGTAGATGTATAATATATATTCGGGGAATCACATAGAAAGGGTTTCATTGTTCCCGGCCATAAGCAGGGGAATCCCTGATGTAGAAATGTAATACTATGCATGATGTAGAATAAGTTAGTTATATTCCAGACACGAGCTGCGACACTCTAAATATAAATATAAATATTAAACAAATTTGTGTTTAATTTAAAGCCCTTTCCAACAATCCGGATATTTAATGCCTGAAACTGAAGGATTTGCAATAGCCATTCAACACCAGGTTATTAAAACCAAAAACTATTCAAAATATATACTTAAAAAGGAAAATATTGAAAAACGATGCAAAAAATGCAATAAATTTAACAAAACAATTACACATACAATATCAGGATGTGAAAAGCTGGCACCAACAAAATACACAAACAAACACAATAAACTAGTTAGTATTGTGCACCAACAACTTGCAAATCAAATACTACCTTCAAATAAAAATAATGAACAACTCTATATCTATAAACCTAAAACAATAATAGAATCAGAAAGATATACACTACTATGGGACTTACCTGTTCAAACTGATAAAACTATCATCAATAATAGGCCAGATTTATAACAAAACAACAAGCAAAAACTTAAAAAAAAATATCTGAAAAAAAAGATAAATGTAACAACTATCTCAATTTACGTTAAAAATGCTTAACAAACTAAATATTAACATCAACAAACTTAAAATAATGCGGAAGGCTGTCTTATATCCTTAGGAAACCCGCATATACACACTATACAGCAATATAAGCTAGCCAATTAAAAAATAATAATAATAATGTTTTATAAATTTGATAAAATCAGAAGCAAAGAAACAAAGGCTCTTACAACGCTTAGAAACACGTGCAATCTAAACTTACAAACAAACACATTGGAAGATATAAACTTAAGTGAAGTAAATAAAGCCTTACAAAAATCAAGAAATTTCTGCGCACTTGGTCCAGATGTAATAAATAATTATTGATGGAAAATTATGACAGCTACGCACCAGCCCTTCGTAGAAATATTTAACAGGTTTATTAAACACCCAAAAAGTATTTCTGAATGGCTTCCAGAAAGTCGCTCTATTTTAATATTCAAAAAAGGAGACACAAAACTACCAGCAAATTATCGTTCTATTACTTGCATAAATCATATCTACATAATATTCACAAATATTATAAATTAAAAAAAATTGGTTCATATTGTGGCAAAAGATTTACGAACAGAGAGGATCAAAGCAAAGAATATATAGATGCAGAAAATACATCCTTATTGATAGATGTATATATCAAGACGCTAGGTATTACAAGCGTAATCTATCAAAGGCATGGGTGGACTATCAAAAGGCCTTTGATGCAACACCGCATAAACTTCAACAACTCAAATGTGTATACTATGCATCATTTCAATCTTTATTATCATTTGGGATAATAATGTGGGGCAGCAGTACTAATTTAAATAAAATTTTTGTTTATCAAAAACGGGCAATTAGAATAATATGTAGCATGCCGTATCTAAATTCGTGCAGAGGAATTTTTATAAAAAATAATATTTTAACCGTTTACGGTTTGTATATATACGAATTATTATTGTTTAAATTTAAAAATAAAAATAAGTATACCGATTATTGTAAGACTCCTAAACACAAACTAGATATAACAAAATATTGTCCAATTTATATGTCAATTAAAATGTATAATTGTTTACCAAATTTATTTAAACAAACTCCCAGCTACAAACTATATAAAAAAAAATTATATCCATTTATCTTAAAATGTGAACCTTATAATATAGAAGAGTTTGTTGATTATTGTAAACAAATTTAATATTTAAACTTGTGACGTATTTCTCTTTACTCTAACTTATGTATGTAAAAATATGTAATGTACAGTCCTTTTGAAATAAAATTATTATTATTATTATTATTATTATTATAATCCATATTTTCAACATAATGAAATTGGATAAAATACTAGTTAACTGTATCAAAAACTTAATAAAGTTATGGAAAACTAAAGTTACAACTAGTACCATTACATACAAACGAAGAATTTACCAAGACGACTCTCTTAGCCCTCTTACTTTTTGCCTGTCATTAGCTCCTCTTTCTACACTCCTCAAACAACACAATGGCTATTATGTCGACGATCTAAAACTATTTGCATCTAACAAACAAAACCTTAACCATGCCTTATGCAATGTGCACTCGCGATATTAGTATGAACTTTGGTATAGAAAAATGTGCAATATACCATATTGATCGTCAAAAAGACCCCGATGAAAAAGATGATGTAGAATTGGTTGACGGCAGAATCATAAAACATCTTCAACAGGACAAAACTTACACATACCTCGAAAAAAACGAGATAAGTAGCAAATATAAAAATATGCTAAAACACATTTGGCGGTCCAAATTATGCGGAAAAAATAAAATATCAGCAACCAATATGATTGCAGTACCGATCATAACACATACATTTGGGTGCATAAAATGAACTGCAGAAAAACTACGAAAACAGGATATAGCAACAAGAAAAATTATGCACACACAACAATAGTTTATATCCCAATGCTTCCGTAGAAAGACTATATATAACTAGAAAAGAAGAGAGTAGAAGACTTGTCAACATTGAAAATATGTATAACAGAATTAATTTGTGTACATACTTAAATGTCCTTCAAAAATCTGATCTTCTCAAGATCATGAAACAAACCAACAAGAAAGCTTTCTACGTCAAGCGACACTAAAAACAATATCAAAACTAGAATTAGGAAACTTAGACAACCTTAGAATATTGCCGGTATCAAAAGTTAAAAACTTATGTAAAAATATCGAGCAAAATACCTTAAAATCTAAACATTTAGATAAAAATATGCACAGCATCTTTTTCAAAAACATCCGAGATCTCAAGTTATCGAGCCAACTTAGTTTTTCTTTTTTGCGTTCTAGCAACTTTAGATTGGAAACCGAAGGTTTTATTACATCGTGCCAGGATGGCGTGCATAACACCCTACTTTATTCAAAGCAAGTATTTAAAATGCAGAATATTATAAGCACATTATGTAGGACATGTCACAAACACCAGGAATCATTAATGCACCTTTTATCAGCGTGTCCTCACTACGCAAAAAACAATACATAAGCCGGTATAACAACGCGCTTAAAGTGTTATACTCTCATCTCAGGCATTACTTTAAACTTGATAAAAAAATACTTGCATATTACCTTCAAGACAACATCAAGACCGTTGTATCTAATAGCAATTGTAAACTGTTTTCGAATTTTAATTTTTCTACAACACGACAAATCAGCTAATAAACCGGATATTGTATTACAGGACCTAAATAAAAAAAATATGTATATAATAGTTTTCTTCTCTCGCTGAAAACAATATATTAAAAAATTCACCAAAAAAGAGCAAAAACACCGCCCGCTTATCTCCGAGTTAAATATTATTTACCCAGAATATGCAATTAAAACCGTTACACTCATAATAGGCTGTTTAGGCGGCATACCAACAAATTTTACAGAAAATATCCAAAAATTACCTGGTTGCTTAAAGAATCATAAATCTCTTGCTACAGAGATGCAAAAATGCATCTTACTTGGTTCTGGAGACTACTAAGGGTGTACTCGGCCCACTCTAGTGCTAATTAGTAACCATGCGGTCGCATAGACTTGCCTCGGAGCAACTTAAGACGCGAATGGACACCGCCCTTAAGAGACAGATGCCCCAGTAAAAAAAATCAATAATAATAATAGTAATAATAATAATAAAAATAATTTCAATCTAACAAAAAAATGTTTTATAAAAATTTAACCAACCTTAAAAACCAAGCAAACATAATACTGCCCGTTAGAAAAGAAATCACAGACTTTTGAAAAAACACATGGTCTCATAATGTAGAACACAACACCAACGTAGAATGGATAAAAACACTGAAAGACAAACACAAACGTAACAAAAAACACCAACAAAAATATTGTAATACAGAAAGAAAATCTGACATCTGTAGTCAAAACATAACTGAAAATCCCCAGGCATAGACAAACTTCAAAACATTTGGTACCAACGACTAACATCAACTCATAGTTCTTTAACGAGGCACATAAACCATGTGATAAATAACCCTAATGCAATGCCAACATTTTCAAGACAAGGTATAACGTACTTAATACAAAAAAACAATGATACTAATGGTCCTTCTAATTTTTGTCCTATAACATGTCTTCCAACTCTATATAAAATTATCACTGCATTAATAATAGAAAACATCCAAAACCATATTACACATAATTCAATACTGACCGAAGAACAGAAAGGGTGCAAGAGAAAATGTCAAGGATGTAAAGAACAATTAACAATAGACAGTGTAAACTGAAACAAACAAATACAATAGCAAAATTTTTTCGAGACTTTTATAGATTACAAAAAAGCGTTTGACAGTGTTCCTCACAGTTGGCTTTTCGAAATACTTTATATATACCGCGTTAACCCAGTCATAATCAATTTTTTCAAACATACTAAGCAATCATGGCAAACAAAAGTCTACTTAAGGTCAGAAACAGAATCAATAGAAACTTACACAATAAATATAAAAAGGGTATACTTCAAGGCAACTCATTGAGTGCATTATGGTTTTGTATATGTCCTAACCCGTTATCTGAGTTACTTATTGAAACAATAGCAGGATTTAAAATTAAAAAAACAATAAACAAACACTATATAAAATTAATCATATTTTCTACATGGACGACATTAAATTATACACCAGCAACAAAACACATCTTTCTTCTTTAATTAAAATAACAGAGCAGATATCAAACAATATTAAAATGGAATTAACAAATACAAAGTCAACGCAATTGAAAAAGGTACCTGATAAAAACGGATGGGTTAAGAACTATAAATGACAACATAATAGAACCTATGAAACAAAGCAAATCTTATAAATACCTTGGGATTGAACAAACAACAAAACTTGATCATACCTAACTAAAAACAAAACTTAGTGAAAAGTATTTGTCAACACTTAAACTGCTTGTAAAGAAAATGTGTAGAAAATGTAACACCGAAGCAGAAACAATCAAACATATAACTAATGGATGTGTAATACTTGCTACCGCCCAATATACCGACAGACATATAGCCACAGCAAAAATTCTACATCAAGAATTAACAATAAACTATAACTTAATTGCAAAAGGATAATTACAAATACACTCCTCAATCAGTACTTAAAAATACATTATGTATTTTATATTGGAACAGGACAATACTAACAAATAAAACAATTGCTCACAACCGCCCAAATGTAACTATTAGAATAAAAGCTAACAATACAATTTATCTGGTAGATATTGCAGTGCTAGCAGATCACAATTTAGCAAAAAAAAACAGAAAAAAAATACTTACCTCTAGCTCATGAAATACAAAAGCTATGGAAACAAAAACAAGTAAAAATAATTCCTATTTTAATATCATCCACAGGAATAATTCCATCAAAATTAAAAGATAACATTAAAGATATAAAATTAAACACCTTATTACAAACATGCAAAAAGCAGTTATTCTTATTACATGTAATATTGTTTGGTCGTTTCTAGGCCAATAAAGCAAAAACATACTAAACTTGGTATGTACTTACCCGTCTAATTATGTAAACCCAAGAAATTACTGAGAAAAAAATAATAATAAAGAATCATAATGACAGAAGAACAGAAAAGATGCAAAAAAGAATCACGTGGTTGCAAAGAACAACTTATAATAGATACGGTCATTACTAACCAAACTAGAACTAAAAACAGACATTTATAGATGAGATATATTGACTATCAAAAAGCATATGATTCTGTACCTCATTCTTGGATCAAACAAGTTTTTGAAATATATAAAATAAACCCTACAATCACTACGTTTCTTAATCATATTATGAAAAAATGAAAAACAGAAATGCACATTAGTAACGGAGAATCTACCTACAAAATTAATAAAAATACAAAGAAGAATATTTCAAGGATATATACTATAGCATTTTCTGACGTAAAAGGAACTTGCAAAATCTTAAAACTTACCCCGTTTCTTGAGCCGTAGCCTTTTTAGCCGCATTAAAATAATATAGTGTCCCTGTACGGCGGAGTTTTGTTTTTATTTTTATTTGCAAAAGCCGCTACTTTTAGAGCTTACGTTTATGCTACTATCACACAAACTGCCTTTGAATATATACCTGGAATAAAACACACAAATATATACTATCGCATCCGTTAATTGAAAAAATAAAGGCGCTGTAGATACTGACTAGTATCTGGTCTACCCACACTGTCATATTAAATGTAATTATGGTTGAATGGACACTAATCATATATTAGACTAACGTCCTGAATTAAAAAATGCCATAATTTTTTAAACATTTTCTTCCGGAGATGAGGCTCAAACCTGCAAAAAATTATGCGCGGAGATTCGACTAAGAAAACGCTTTATTTTGTCAACTGGTTTCACCATGGGCAAAGAGGTCTTTTGGACTTTTGAGGCAAATGAGCTTTGAAAACAATCTTTTAGCAGCATCAACCAACTAGGTTACAAGTTGTTAGTACTCTAAATAGGAGCTGTTTTTTGTTATTGCTTTTTTTGTGTGGAATAATTTAAGTAGACCATTTTAGAACAATAACCAGAAGTAATATTTTTTAATTAAAATTAACTGCAAATAAATATTTTAATGAACTACGATAATACTGTTTAATGAAAAACAAAGGTTTAAAATCAATCCAAATTAGCTTCTCGCAATGATGTTAAGCTAAACGTAAAACAAACAGAACTCTTAAGTTATAATCTACAAAATTTGAAATAACAATCGTAAATTAAAAACTTACAAATTGAACGTTAAAGAATTTTAATTCAAAAACAAAAATACAGTATTTTATTAAAATTATCAAACAATTTTAATTTATCTAATAAACAAGCAAAATAATTTATAAATATGAAAAAAAAAAAAATATCTATAATGATTCCTTATATCAATTAAACCCAACTAGTAATGTAAGTGGTAATATTACCATAATAATATTACCGGTAATTTAAGTAATATTATAGATAATACGCTAACTTTGCATGCGCGTGCGCACAAATTGATGCAATTGTTATTAAAAATTTACTTTAATAACAATTGGTATTATTCATGCTGCTTAAATTGCCGGTTCAACTAACACATAACCTACTGTATTGTTGTGTATTATGAGTCATGTGGCCTGTGTGTTCAACTTGTAATTCAGGGGTGGCCAACCCAAATGATCTTGCGGGCCACTTAGGAAATGCATTATAACTCCGCGGGTCGCATATCAAATTATATTTATATACAAGGTCATTATAAAAGTTTGGGATTATGTAACCATCTAATGTACGTTTGTGCCGCTCTAATAAAATAGTTTGGTGGTCGTACACAGTTGAAGTTGAACTGTCAAAACAAAGTAAATAGTTTGGTAAACATTTTAAAAAAGCGGCACATTTAAAGTGATTACATAATCTCAGACATTTATAGAGACCCTGTACATATTAGATTTAGTCCCACAATAGACATTTTTTGGAGTAAAAAATTGAAACATAACGAATTGTTATTATTGTGTATACTATTATTCTTACTGTAAACAAAGATAATATAAAATAATGATACTAGACGCAGTTCTACAGTTAATTTTTGAATATGTAGGTGCACAAATAATGTATTTTTTAATATTACTTTAGGAATTATAAATTAAATACACTCAGATGCAAAAAAAAAACGGGTTATTGGGTAATTTTTTGCAAAAAAACCGGGTATTTTTTTAATAAAACTTTTAGTGTTTTAGAATCAAAGAGACCATCAGGATGTAGAAAAAAACATCATGCACTTATCAGTTCCAGATTCATTCATGTCAATCTGTCTAACGTCCAAAGACCACTTGAGCGGTTTAGGAAGACTGACAGAAATACTCGGAAGCCAGGATCTGGCAGGAAACAAAAAACGACTGTTATCGATGACCGATTTATCGTTCGTACTACTCTACAAAATGGTCATGTGACTTCAGTAAAGATCAGAAACCAACTCCGTGAGGTTTGTGGTACTCCTTGGAAGTGTGTGGATAGTTTGTCAAAGGTTGTAAGAAGCTGGCTTAAAATCTTTTAGACCAGCAGCTGGACCAAAATTACTCCCACGTCATCGAGTAATCAAACTCTAATTTTATCGCAAACATTTGAATTGGACATTGGCATAATGTCCTCCATTATGTAATGTTTACTGACAAATATAGATTCTGCATATATTTGCCAGATGGAAGAAAATGAGTACGGAGACAAACGGGAAAACAATTTGCGGAGTGCATTTTTAAGCTTAGCCATGGTAAAAGTTTCCTGATAGTATAGGCAGAAATATCAATAGTTGCCTGCACAGAACACTTGGTTGCAGTCGGAGTAAGAAAATTCAACTGACCTGCATGTACCCCAGATGGGAATCCTATAAAACATGTTTGGAACATGCTAGACAAGCGTTTTAGAGGAGGTGCACCAACCACAATAAATGAACTGTGTGTCACTTCAAGAAGAATGGGAGAATTCTCCACAAAATAATATTTGTGAGCTTATTAGTGGCATGGGCCGCCGTATGCAAGCAATAGTTAGGGCTCAAGGAGACAATACAAAATATTGAAATCTTATTCAACTGAAATTTTCATTATTAATCTCTGTTAAATTTATTTTGCAAAAATGCATTTTCTTTCGTGTATACGTACATCATCGTTTTCGCTTATTAATGTTCTTTGATTGTGAAATACATTTTTTTTTTATAAAAAAAATTACCCGGTTTTTTTGCAAAAAATCATCTGAGTGTATATTTTGTAAAAGTCTGATAAACCTCGCGGGCCAAAAAAATGTTCAAGTCAGGCCGCGGGTTGGCCACCCATATTGTAATTAATCATATGGGTAATATTACCCGATATTACCAATTTTTAAATTACCGGTAATTTTGCTTCACTAAACCCAACCCAACCATTGTAGTTCAGAATTCAGTAAAACTCTTGTTCAAAGATAATGAAGCGTTAAACAAACGTACATACTAGAGCTGCCATACATCGTTAGATTACCGCATTGTTTCTTTTCATCCTCCAGCAAAGTACCATAGAACAAACTTATTTTTGTTTATTGTAAATTTATTTTCCATTTTTGTTTTATACTTTATCTTACTATTAATAGTGATTACCCACAAATAGTTAAACAAAATATGCAAATGTTGCAAGACGTATTTTTTACTAGTCAAAACCATTTTTGAATGCGATTTTGATGAGAAATTGCTGTATTAATTAAAAAAACTCATGCAATAGATTTAGAAATTAAATTTATGGGGAGTGCATTGAGAAACTTGCTTTAGTATTTTTTTTCAGTTTATATAACATATTAGTAGTTTTTTAATCGGTTTATGAGAGTTTGAAACACTTAAAAAAATTCTACGTTTTTTTTTAGTTTTTTTGTCGTTTTTTAACTTAATCGCATTTTCTGTTTAAAAACCGCAATTTTAACTCAAACAAAATAAATTTACTAATAAAATCAATCAAAATTTTTTCGTAGAATCCAAATCTAGCCTATTTCAAGTCTATACTCTGTCTATAAGCAGGAAAAGCCATAAAACCATGTTTTAGTTTTCAGTGGGCTGGGCAAAAAAGAGCGTATTTTAATTTTTTTTAACCGCCAAAGTTGATGTAAATTAATTGAAAAATATAAATTTGTTTTGTGCAAAAATAGGCCTATTTTTTAACATAAACTCTTATAAATGCACAGCAGTTTTCAGAAGAATTATACACCAAATTTTATTAAAAAAATGAGTTTTGCAAACAGTTCTACATGGAAAATAGACAGTGTCAGCTTATCTAGCGTAGAAAAACCCATCTAGAAAAAAAAATTGTTCAACATTTACTTAATTTTTTTTTTTAAATTTCTTGGATTATATTTTTTTAAGCTTATTTCAGAAGTTTAACAATTTTGGGACATTTTACTCTTTGTTTGATAATTTTTGCGCTTGCGGCACAAATTTAGACTCGATCTATCGGCGTCAAAATTTTAGAATATTATTATTTTTGGCATTCAAACATAAATCCGCCTGGCGCTTATCAAAATTTGTTAAAAAAAAGTTTTAAACCACACCCTAGTGTGTTTATAATATTTTTTGTAAATATAAAAAAATAAGGCCTACTTTGCAGATTTTCCGAGTTTTAGACCCTTAAAACCCAAATACACAGAACAAATTTATATTTTTCAATTAATTTACATCAAAATTTTTGCCCAGCCCACTGAGAACAAAAACATGGTTTTATGGCTTTTGCGGCTTATAGATAGGGTATACTTTGAAATGGCTCCAGATTTAAATTCTACAGAAAATTTCTAATTGATTTTACTAGATATTTTTGATTTATAAACAATAAATGAGATTAAGTTTTTTTTAATTTCATACCCTCATATACCAATCAAAGGATTACTAATAAGTTATAAAACATGAATAAAAAACACATAAGCAAGTTTCTCAATGCACCCCCCCCCCCCTGCTCTGGTCCGTTTGAAATGGAACTGCCCATATAGTGATGGGCAAACTAGAGTCATTAATCGATCCTGAATCGATTATTAAAAATCTGTTTAATTTAATAAACATCTCGAATTATTGAAGACTGGAGTCATTTTTGAGAACTCGTGTCATTGACAACTCGAGTCATTAGAGACTCGAGTCGTTGGCGACTCGAGTTATTATGGAATCGATTCATTGCAGACTCGAGCTATTTAAAAATTAAATAATTGAATTCAAAAAAATCAAAAAAATGTATGCGCTGCATAATCAACATTCGAAACCGAAAATAGTGAGGTTTTGTAATCTATTTGTATTTATACGATAAAATCGTGTTTACATTATGAATTGTTGAGAATTAAATTGTTATTATTGTTATTAAGTTATTTAAAAACATAGTAGTTGAATTTATTGACAGAGTATATTAATAATTATATATTATAAATATTATATACATATTATGTTTTTAATATGTAGTACAGCTAGACACGAATTGTGTGGCCGGTATAATAAGCAACTTAATATACACAAAAATTATGTTCTTCTTATAGTGCCATACTCGCTTCGAGTGTTCGGCGCCCCTCTCGTATGTTTGTGGTGCGCGATAATAGTTCCACACAAACATACGGGACCTACAATTTAACGTGGAATCCGAACCACACCACTAGAGGGGTTTACTAGGCAAATACTTTGCTGGTTTGCCATTGCCTTGCAAAGGAGACGACCGCATCGAAATATATTCGACAAATTAGATATTGCCGCTGCCGGGAATCGAACCCGGGCTGCCTGCACAACAGTCCTCGCACTAGACCATTGTGCTACTAATTATGTTGGCTGTGGTTAAACTCATGCATCTGCCCGTTTTAGCATTTTTCAATCTCAGAACAACGTCGCCAATAAAATGTGTAAAATGTAAGCGTAAATGAAAAATGCTAAAACGGTCAAAGGCAGGAGTGCAACCACAGTAAACATAATTTTTGTGTATATTAAGTTGCCTATTATACCGGCCACACTATTTGTGTCTAGCTGTAAGCGATAATAATAATTCAATTACGATACAATATAAATAAATGATAAGTTATACAACAAACAACAAAATACACTAAAATACTATTGCATTAGCAATGAATCTCATGTATAATTTGATTTTTTTTTAATTAAAAAAACATATAAATATCTATCAACTTTACATGTTCCAAAAAAAAGTTATATTACATAAAATATTAAATGTTTTGTATAAAAGCTGCAACACAGTGTAAACGTGTAAATTTGTGTTGTTTTTTTTGCGACCTTATTCTTCGTTTTAATTCGTTTGGCTCGATATAGTTGTAGGTAGTAATGCGAAAATAACAATTGTCCCAAGAAAGTTGTTACTTTTTTTATAATCGATTACGTGACTCGCAACGCATTCATATAGCGAGCACCAAAAAGTGCGAGCTATACCGTTCTCGAGAAAGTAGTTACTATTTTTGTAATCGATTGCAGAACTCGCATCGCATTGATGCAGTTCTCGAGTGATTTAAAAAGTAGTTACTACTTTTGGTTAGTTTTAATCGATAAACTTGCATCGCATGACGCATCTCCCTACTTACATTTAATTCACAGCCGATATTTTTGTTAGCGTGATATTAAATGTATAATATATTTTATGTTAATATTAACAATTAAAAATAATATTGTTTCTTAATTAATAATTACTACTATGTTCAGTTGCTTAATTTTCGATTATTAAATTAATGGAATACTAAGTAATCGATTATTGAAATAATCAATTATGCCCATCACTAGTTATATATATATATATATATATATATATATATATATATATATATATATAGAGCTCAAGTATGATCACAAAACCTCCGCTTTAAACATGGTGAATAGAGTACAAAAATTGCAACGCAAATAACATCAACGTATTGCACTGTCCCAACTGCAACAATTGCTAAATTCCCATCCATACAGCTACAAATGGAATAGAGGACAATGATATACTAAGTAAAAATTAGTAAAAGCAGACGCAGAACAAAAAAGAATGAGACAGTAGAAAACCCAATGGAACAACTGCCGGTGATTTATATCTAACGCAGCTGTATATAGTGCAAAGAGATTTTGATACATACCTAAAAAATAATAAACTGGAAAGTAAAAAACTTTGATTCTACGATGCAATAGACTCACCTAAACACTCAACGTAACAATATCCACAATAGTAAGAAATGTAAGTTCCGGTAAACAAAAAACGTGGCCAAAAAAAAACACATAAAAATCCATAACAAACATGAAACAATTATGTAAGCTATGATAAATCTCAAGAAATACTTTTTGAAGTAATGTCATAAAGACACCCTTTTGGCTTGTGGGAGCCCCACAATAAGTGCGTAAATGCATTTAGAAAAGGTTCTTTTAAATTATGTTATGTTAGGTAAAGCTAGACTAAGCTGACTAGGTTTGATATTACTTTGATTTGATCTACCCTTTTGTTGGGCATTTAATCCCTTTTTGTTGCTTAATATATTTTGTTGTTTTTAGCACACACACTTGTTGTAGTTGTACTGACGTTCAAATAATCTTTTTAGCCCTTTTCCCTATTCTGGCAGGCTAGTATATCAAGCACATGAAAAAAGAGACTAGATTATAAAATATATATTATAAAAAATATTATTTACAAACAATTAGATCTCAAATGGCAATTAAATTGAATTACTCTCTTCTCCATCAGTAGAATTACTATAATTCTGAAATTATATTACATTTAGAACTATAATAATGTATATTTACAAAATTTACCTGTTTGTACGTAGATACCTCAACACTGAAAGTCTTCAATATATAACTCAATAATATTTCCTCATAATTATCCCTATGAAAATAATGAACTGCTTCCTAAAATATGAATAATTTCAATAGTATTAAAATTATTTTATTTATAATAAATAATTACCGCTCTAGGAACAAAATAATTGTCTTGAACTTTAGGTAGTTTCTTATAATATTCCATGTTATATATCATAGTTTCATCATGTGGAAAATATAATAAGTAAGTGGAAACAGCTTGGCATGCAGCTTTCAAATTTCCAACTTAAAAATAGTACATTTCAGTAAACGTTTTGTGATATGTAGAGTTGGACATACAAAGTCTACACGCTAATGCAATAATATTAAATTAACACAATAAATGAAATGCATATACTGAATATATTTTCATTTTGAAAAAATATTGTCATTCTGGATTAAAACTTCAAGCAACTATATTTTCGTAAAAATTTAAAATATTTTTCTTTTGTCTTTAGTTTGTTAAGATCGCTGGTCGAATTAATATACTTTGATCTTGAAAATGTCTAAAATGTACTTTTATATGTATTGTATTTAAAATAGTTGTTATATCTGTAACATTATAAATACCTTTAAAATAACTAAATTGTAGATAATGATAATGACTAGGATACAAATCATCATGCTTTTCCCCATTTAATGAGCTCAAATCTAGCTTGCACTTTCTCTTACATCGTAAACTATGAGTAAAATGATCTAATAAACAATAAATTTATTAAAATTATGAATTTCAATCAATAATTTTCTTACTAGCTATTGATGGTATAAAATCTGGATACCACCCTTGATCAAATGGCCCTTCACATTGGGCCCTGCATTCATCCTCAGATTGTAGATAAGAAAGTAAAGATTCTTCCATGTTTTGTATGGCAATGTCCCAATTTTTGAACTCATATGCATTTATTCCATGTATGTAGAGATATACGTAATCCTTAAACACTTCAATTAATATTAATTTTTTGTTTGTTATTTAAGTTACCTTAGCTTCAAAGTTATTGATTTCAGACATATCAACTTCTAATATTTCTGAATAATATTTTAACGAATGTCTCATTAAATCATCATCAGGATGTTTTACTAAGTAAGTAAATGCAGCAGATGCAGCTTTTTGAGGCTCATTTACCTGAAAAACATCTTTGTTAATACTATTTTTAGACATATTTATATATATAATAAACACAATAAACTCCATTCATACAACGTACGTCCAATCACTACTTGCGCTTACCATTATGTAATGTGCTATTCTAGTAGTTACATATAAATAAAGTATTTATCAAAGTATTTCAATTTAATAGTATCGACAGTATGAAATGTATATTTATATGTATCTTATTTTAACATTTAATAAATCAAACGTGGGAGTCAATAAAAACCAGAAAATGTAAAACGGGTAAGACGCTGCTATTTAGTCCAAGCGTCAAAGCGTTTAGTAAAAGAATATTAGAAAAAGGTGCAAAGGTAATATATTTGTGCGTACTCGTAAATGCCGCTACTATAGATATATCTGACCTTCTCACACACTAGGTATAGACTTTCTGCTATATTCGATTCTTGAGTAAGGAGAATAGATACATCTATAGCAGCGGCATACACAAGTACAAATAAAAGCGGCAAAAATAAATACGCAAGTTACTTAATTATCAACTACCAAACCTAAACAAACTTAGTCTTCTTCGGGCACTCGTCACCTAAATTTTGCCGCCAGGTCAACTTAACCGGATTGCCACAACACTCTGCTGCTTGACCACCAAGTCTAGCCAGACTTGGCAATGCCCAAGGAGTACCATAAACAATTGTCCGCCCCGGGCACTTCTCACCTAAAAATTGTCACCAGGTCAACCAGAGTGGATTTATATTAAAAGATATCATAGATCTTCAAACCAAAGTCTACGGTATTGCACTACCTATACTTTTCAACACTGACAGTTTGCATTCTAGTAGTAATTCATTTGCCGTTGGCATAACATGTAATACTAAGAAATATCTAATATAACTACCGTTGGCAAAACTGACATTTTATATATTGTGCAATAAGCGTGGTATATATATATATATATATATATATATATATATATTTTTTATTTTTTTTTTTTTCACAAGCAAAATCGTTGCACAGAAAACTTGGTAAGCGGTGCAATTTATACAAGAAGAAAATGAACACTCCATGCATTTTCTACCGACTAGGCGTGTAGACAAAATTTAGATTTAACTCGAGAACAAATTGTCAAGAGAGGAATGTTGAATAAAGATGGTTAAATAATGCACTGCGCAATTTCTGTATTTTTGGAATTTGAAACATTTTTTTAATTACCCCTCCCCCATACACTATATGAACGCCACTGGCCATTAGTCAAGTCTTTATTATTTCGATGTAAAATCACAGGTCGCCGTTTTAAAAACATCGTCTTACATTCGATTACCAAACTTTTTGTTTTGCGTGCAACTTTTTATAATTTATTTTACCTTAAATGGATTGCTGCGTTAAGTTCCGGGCATTTTTTGATTAATTTTTCGTAAGTAATTAAAATTTTGACCAACCTAATTTTTATCAATTTGTATACAACAATTGAGTTTCTTGCATAATAAATTTAACTCAATAATTAAAACATTTTTAATGATTTTTTTAGATAAATAAGCTTTTTGTGCAAATTTATATGTATTTATAGATATTTATTTATTAAAAAACTCTTAAAACTTGTAATATTGCACGTGTTCTTTAATATTTTGTTCCTTTATTAATAGTTAACCCAGTTAATAAAACCTTTAAAAACAAAATACAAATGAACAAAACATGTTTAATAATAATAGTTTATCTTCTTGCTATTTGGCCTTAAAAATTATTTACGTGTTACAATTTATAAATTACAAAAACAAAATCAATACTCAATAAACATTAACATGTCATAATTTTTAACCATCTACATTTGCACGACGTAATCAACATAATATAATTACAATTTAAACTCTGCAATCCTTGTCAATTCCTTTCTTCTTTTAATGACGCTTCTCATCTATACTATTTCTCTTTCATCTTCTTTCAACACATCTTTTCTTTCCTTTTGTTCTTCTATCATCTTAATACATTCTTTTAACATATGTTCTATTGTTTCATTGGCTTCTCATATTCTGCACATTTTGCTTTCCTCATTCATTCAAAATTTCATCAAACTTTTTCTTCTACATCTAAACCATTTTTTTTCTGTTTTTGCGTACTTTAAATTATCAAGATATTTTGGGATATTATTTTCCATAATAATTGCATATTTCTCGTTGCACCTCAATTCATTCACTCTTGTTCAATCATTCTTCATATCTGATCAATCTTTATCCTACTTCTACTTTTATTTTTTATCTTTTCACTTCTTCTATCACAATGTATGCTAGGGTTTCCCTATTTAATCCCAGTATCCATCTCTAGTTTTTTGCCTGTATAGCTTCTAATTTATTTTGTTTTTTTCACCCCTAAATTCTTCATCTAAATAGACTATTAAACATTGTCCCCTTTATTTTCATACATTCAAACCTTCTTTCACCTATTCCCCACACCTGTTCTACCACCTTGTTTGCCTTTCTTTCTAACTCTTGTATGTGCTCATTATCGCCGTCATTGGCACTGAATACATATCCTAAATATTTGAACAATTTTACTTCTTCAAATATTTTGTCCCTCCCATTTCCAATCTTCTTTCTTATGTTTTCCTCCGCCTTTCCTAAACATCATAATTTTTGTTTTATCAACATTCACTCTTAAACCTTTTTTTTTCACTACGTCAGCTGCGTATGCTAACAACCTTATTTACATTCTACCCACTACAGCTCCACCTGCTTGTGCAAGACTTAGCTTTTCTTCTATGTCTGCAATATATGCGGCAAACAAACTTGAACTGAGTGAGACAGAAATTTTCATTCATTCTTCCATTTACACACACCGTTTCTGCATACACATCTTCCATTCTTCTTACCAGCTGCTCACTAATACTTTTTTTTCTCAGACATGACCATAATTTTTTTCTATCCACTTTATCAAAGGCCGCCTTAAAGTCCACGAACAACGCATATATTTTTCTTTGTTTTACAGCTAATTCTTTTTCAACTTTATGATTATGTATATATAAGTTGTCTATAATACTTCTCCCTTTTCTAAACCCTGCCTGCCCATCCGGCAACATTCCTTTTATCTCTAATTGCTCATTTAGTCTTTCGTCCTTTGTTTCCTTTTTTGTATACTGAGCATACAAGACCCACTTTCCATTTGCTAAAAAAATCTTCTTCCATCCATACTCCATTTATTACCTCTCAATCTTTCAATTAATTATTTCGTTATATACATCTATGCTTTATTCTGTATTCCATCCATACTTAGCGTCTTTGATTTCTTTAGTTTTTCTATTTGCTTTTGTATTGTTTCTTTTGTAATTTTTTCTGACTGCAAAGTCGGTTTTTAAAGTTTTTTGTTTTGATCTTGATCCTGTTTATGTACTTCCATGCTTCTTCTGATCGTAGTACTTTTATTTCTATTTCTTCTTTCTGTTTGTATGTATGAACTGGTTTTATTCTGTTTATGTACTTCCATGCTTCTTCTTCTGATCGTATTGCTTTTATTTCTATTTCATCTTTCTGTCTGTATGTTTTCTTATTCTCTTTGTATTTTGTAATCTTGTTTGGTTGCTTTGTTGTTTTTCCATGTGCGCAGCATCTTTCTTGCCTCTCTTCTTCTCCATTCATTCCTTATCCCACCATCTGCTTCTAGATATTTTGTCTTTTGTGTTTTGTGTACTTATAATTTTTTTACTGTTACTTCTAGTATTATTTTTTCTAATTCTTCCATTTTGCGTTCTACGTCGTTTTCTGCCAAATTCATTTTGTAACTTTTTATGTTTTTTTTCCGACCATATTACTTTTGTTATTGTTTCCTTTCTTTCGTTTGTTTTATTTATTGTATCACTTGTTAAATATACTTCTAATGGCCGATGATCTGATTCCACTCTTTCTCCCACTTTAAATTTCTCTATTTCTTGCCACGCTTGTTCATTCACTACCACGTAGTAAATTACCAATTGGCCGTTTGCTCATACATATGTATATTCCCCTTGTTGTAATTTGCATTTAAGACGTCCCACCCTTTTTCTTCCATCATTTCTAACATTACTTTCTTTTCCTTATTTTTTTGACTGTCTTTTGATTCTCTTTTTCTGATATGATGTTTTGAGCAATGTATCTTTCTCCTTTTGATTTCTTCTAATGCTTTCTTAATATTTTTAATTCCTCTACTATACAATGTAACCATCTTAAAGTTTATCATTCTCAGCAAAAAGTTTTATTGTAATAACCCGTTTTATCTGCTTCCTCATAATTTTCCTGCGTTATTTTTTTACGTTGTCCCGTAATTATTCCACCCTTTGCACTGCCCTTTATCTTTGCCTGCTGATGACAATTCCATCTATACTTCTTTAAAGTTTATCATTCTCAGCAAAAAGTTTTATTGTAATAACCCGTTTTATCTGCTTCCTCATAATTTTCCTGCGTTATTTTTTTACGTTGTCCCGTAATTATTCCACCCTTTGCACTGCCCTTTATCTTTGCCTGCTGATGACAATTCCATCTATACTCCTTTGGCATATTTTCTTTCATTTTTTTTCACCTTTCTTCGTCTACCCATGTTTCTACCATTCCAGTTATATCAAACGTTCTAATGTAATCCCGAAAATCTTCTTCTTTATTGCTTAGTCCTGCTACGTTCCAGAATAGAATTGTCATTGTTCGGATAAGACACTAATAACCAATTTAAATATTCAAACTAATACGTGGAAAAAGGTAATCCCATAAACGAAAGAAAACTAGTTTTGAAAAATCAGCGACATCCATCTAGCAAACTTCGAACAGCACCATCAAGTAAACGCAAATGGTTATTTGTTTCAAGACTAACTGATAACTGTATTGCAAATCAAATTAAAGTTTTTCTTCACAAAAAAACATCATTCCAGTGCATAATGGAGCTGGTAAAAACAAAACACGAAGGATATAGTTCTTTTAAAATCGAAATTACTGTTGAAATAATAAATCAAGTAAACAATACATCTTTCTGGTCCAAGAGCATATTTATCAATAATTTTTTCCGGAGTACTATTGCAAATCAACCACCAGATCTACCAAAAAATCTAACAATAAAAACTTAAATATTAAACTGCTGCATTTAAATACCGAATGTATTAGCAATAAAATGACTTTACTTAATGACTGTGATTTGCAATACTAAGTTGTTGCAGTAATGGTTAATGAAAATATTGAATGTACTCCAGTAGTAGAAATAAAAAACTTGTCTGTTTGTTACCATATCAAACTAGCTGCAATTGAAACTGGAAATATAATTATTGCCACAGTATATCGTCCACCTTCAGGTGATATAAACATATTTTTTAACATTTTAAGCATAACATAAAATTTAACCATCAAAATGATTTAAATACCATCATTTGATTTCTTTACTCTGTTCTTTTAGACTGAACTCAAAGCTAAAAAAACCAACAAGAAAGCAGAATACTCTTGATAATATATTCAGTAGTTTAAGTGAGCATGAGTATGAAATTAATACTATCGATGCAGGATTTTAGGATAATCTTGGTGTAAAATTAGTTTCATATTTAGTCAATTCATTACCAAATAAGCCAATAGTAAATTTTAGACCTATTACAGAATATGGATTATTTAATTTATGCAAAATAGTTGAAAATGCAAATTGGGAGTTTGTGCATAATTCAAACATAAAAGCAGTATTTAAATTTCAAACATTTATTGACATTCGTACATCAGCAGTTTGTCAAGCATTTCCTGAAAAACGCAAAACAAACAAAACCAATAAGGTCAACTGGTTTACTCCTTTTGTTACATAATATGAGGCAAAATATACTTGATTTAAGAAGTTTAAACAAACACGTACACTCGCAATTAATATCTAGACAAATTAAAGATCTTGCAAAATATAATATATATATATATATATATATATATATATATATATATATATATTAATGGGAGCTTATGACAACCGATATGCTCTTAGATGGGAGCATGTAGCGGCCAAAAGGTAACGTCGCGGCCGGCGTCATATGACTCTCCTTCTAAGTGAGCATCTCGCAGCCACGTTTGCGTTGCCTATGTTATTTTTTGTTGAGTTTCGCTGCAATATATCTGTCATCGTGCTCTATTGTAATATAATAAATGTGTTTGCTGTTTAAGTTGAAAGCCTTTTCAATTCGAATTCTTTGTCCACAAATGTTTTGTTATAATAAATGCGACCTTAAGCCATTTTTATAGTAGAATAATTTTGATTAATTTAAAAACTTTGCGGTACATAATTAAATAAATATAATAATAATAAAAATAAGTTTTGTTAATATTTTTACTCATAGAAAATTTAGTAACAATCGTAGTCGTACTATTTATAATACAATTGCAAGTAAATTTAATAGAACAGATGTAGTTTGTTAAGTTTAAAATTTATCAGCACTTAATAAAATTTGGAAAACATTAGCAATCAACAAAATTGCCAAATACGTTTAAAAGTTGCCAAAAAGGCTTAAATTTTAAGTATTTCTGTGGATACATTGCAAGATATCTCGGAGCGTAGTGCACGGCACATCCTAAAATTTTTAGAGTATCTTTTGCACATAAAATTTATCATTATTCGTAAATAACTAACTCAAAAAATTTGAAAAAATTCACATGATCAGGATTCATGTAAAGAAAGCCATTTTCAGTAGTTTGTGCAAAACAAAATTTTTATTTCATACACTTGACTCATGCATGACATTTTATTTTTGTTTAATTTATAATTAAGTTTTAAATAATAATTAATAAATAAGTAAAAGTTGCTCAAAAATTAATTTATAACGTAAAGAATTTTGTATACTTTTATTGTTTAAACATTGTATTACAAAGTGCATTTAAATGTACAATAATAAAAAAATAACCAATTATTTACGTAAAATTTTAAATGTTGTAAGCTTAAACATTTCAAACTATTTGTATCAATATACATTTGCCATTGTAACCTAAAATTTTAATAACATAACTAGGTAGTTTAGTAGTTTAGTAGTTTAGTAGTTTAGTAGTTTAGTAGTTTAGTAGTTTAGTAGTTTAGTAGTTTAGTAGTTTAGTAGTTTAGTAGTTTAGTAGTTTAGTAGTTTAGTAAATTAGTAGTTTAGTAGTTTAGTAGTTTAGTAGTTTAGTAGTTTAGTAGTTTAGTAGTTTAGTAGTTTAGTAGTTTAGTAGTTTAGTAGTTTAGTAGTTTAGTAGTTTAGTAGTTTAGTAGTTTAGTAGTTTAGTAGTTTAGTAGTTTAGTAGTTTAGTAGTTTAGTAGTTTAGTAGTTTAGTAGTTTAGTAGTTTAGTAGTTTAGTAGTTTAGTAGTTTAGTAGTTTAGTAGTTTAGTAGTTTAGTAGTTTAGTAGTTTAGTAGTTTAGTAGTTTAGTAGTTTAGTAGTTTAGTAGTTTAGTAGTTTAGTAGTTTAGTAGTTTAGTAGTTTAGTAGTTTAGTAGTTTAGTAGTTTAGTAGTTTAGTAAATGTTGTTTATTAGTTGGTTAGTAGCTGTCCAAAAGTTGTTAAATAGTTGATAAGTAGCTGTTTAATAATTGTTTAGTAATTGTTCAGTAGTTTTTCAGTAGTTTTTCAATAGTTGTTTAGTAGTTGTTTAGTTACTGTGCAGTAGTTTTTCAGTAGTTGTTCAGTAGTTGTTCAGTAGTTTTTCAGTAGTTATTTAGTAGTTCTTGTTTAGTAGTTTTTGTTCAAGAGTTGTTCAATAATTGTTTAGTAGTTGTTTAATATTTGTTTAGTAATTGTTCAGTAGTTTTTCAGTAGTTGTTTAATAGTTGTTTAGTAGTTGTTTAGTAGTTGTTTAGTAGTTGTTTAGTAGTTGTTTAGTAGTTGTTTAGTAATTGTGCAGTAGTTTTTTAGTAATTGTTAAGTAGTTTTTGTTCAGTAGATGTCTAGTAGTCGTTGAATAGTTGTTTAGTAGTTGCTTAATAGTTGTTTAGTAATTGTTCAATAGTTTTTTAGTAGTAGTTAAATCATTGTTTAGTTATTGTTTAGTAGTTGGTTAGTAATGGTGCAGTAGTTTTTTAGTAGTTGTTTAGTAATTGTTAATTAGATGTTTAGTAGTTGTTTAGTAGTTCTTGTTTAGTAGTTATTTAGTAGTTGTTTATTAGTTGTTTAGTAGTTGCCTAATAGTTGTATAGTAGTTGTTTTGTAAGTGTTTAGTAGTTTTTTAGTAGTTGTTCAATAGCTGTTTAGTAGTTTTTTAGTAGTTGTTTAGTAAGTGTTTAGTAGTTTTTTAATAGTTGTTCAATAGCTTATCAGTAGTTGTTTACTACTTGTTTAGTACTGGTTTTGAAGTTGTTCAACAGTTGTTTAGTAGTTGTTTAATATTTGTTTAGTAATTGTTCAGTAGTTTTTCAGTAGTTGTTTAGTAGTTGTTTAGTAGTTGTTTAGTAGTTGTTTAGTAGTTGTTTTGTAGTTGTTTAGTAGTTGTTTAGTAGTTGTTTAGTAGTTGTTTAGTAGTTGTTAAAGAGTTGTTTAGTAATTGTTTAGTAGTTGTTAAGTAGTTGTTTAGTAGTTGTTTAGTTGTTGTTAAGTAGTTGTTTAGTAGTTGTTTAGTAGTTGTTTAGTAGTTGTTTAGTAGTTGTTTAGTTGTTGTTAAGTAGTTGTTTAGTAGTTGTTTAGTTGTTGTTAAGTAGTTGTTTAGTAGTTGTTTAGTAGTTGTTTAGTAGTTGTTTAGTAGTTGTTTAGTTGTTGTTAAGTAGTTGTTTAGTAGTTGTTTAGTAGTTGTTTAGTAGTTGTTTAGTAGTTGTTTAATAGTTGTTTTTTAGTTGTTTAGTAGTAGTTTAGTAGTTAATTAGTAGTTGTTTAGTAGTTGTTTTGTAGTTGTTTAGTAGTTGTTTAGTAGATGTTTAGTAGTTGTGTAGTAGTTAATTAGTAGTTGTTTAGTAGTTGTTTAGTAGTTGTTTAGTAGTTGTTAAAAAGTTGTTTAGTAATTGTTTAGTAGTTGTTAAGTAGTTGTTTAGTAGTTGTTTAGTAGTTGTTTAGTAGTTGTTAAGTAGTTGTTTAGTAGTTGTTTAGTAGTTGTTTAGTTGTTGTTAAGTAGTTGTTTAGTAGTTGTTTAGTAGTTGTTTAGTAGTTGTTTAGTAGTTGTTTAATAGTTGTTTTGTAGTTGTTTAGTAGTAGTTTAGTAGTTAATTAGTAGTTGTTTAGTAGTTGTTTTGTAGTTGTTTAGTAGTTGTTTAGTAGATGTTTAGTAGTTGTGTAGTAGTTAAATAGTAGTTGTTTAGTAGATGTTTAGTAGTTGTGTAGTAGTTAATTAGTAGTTGTTTAGTAGTTGTTTAGTAGTTGTTTAGTAGTTGATTAGTAGTTGATTAGTAGTTGTTTAGTAGTTGTTTAGTAGTTAATTAGTAGTTGTTTAGTAGTTGTTTTGTAGTTGTTCAATAGTTGCTTAGTAGTTGTTTAGTAGCTGTTTAGTAGATGTTTTGTTGTTGTTGTTCAAAAGTTGTTAAGTAGTTGTTTAGTAGTTGTTCAGTAGTTGTTTAGTAGTTGTTTAGCAGTTATTCAGTAATTGTTTAGTAGTTGTTTAATAGTTGTTTAGTAGTTGTTCAGTTGTTTTATTAATTGTTTATTTAGTTGTTTTTTTTATACAGATTAAAAAAAAATGATACTATTATTTATAAAGCCTGTTTTATTTAACTAACTATAGAATTTATAGAATTAATTAGTTTTAAAAACATGTTATAAAAAATAACTTTTTTTAAATTCTCAAAAATTAAGTAAATTATGATAATAGATTTTAAAAGAGAAGAATTTGAATACGTTTCTGGGGAAATATAATTATTATTTGATAATTCCAAAGTGAATGTTCAGCCAACCTAATTATTTAGAGTATAGTAAATGTTTAATAATTATGCAATGGTTTATATTAATTATTGATAATGATTCGAGAAAAAATGTTGTCATTTGATAAAGTATAAAAACAAACTGAAAAATGACAAGCCATATGATTGAAGATTGAACACAAATTATAATTTATAGCCCTACAATAATCTTTTTTACTTGATCTTATTAAAAAGACATTTTATTTTAATCTGGTTATGTTTTCCCCACATTTTTTCTACTTTCTTAAGTCGGCTTTTGTTAGTCTAGAGAAATAGTTATCGATTACCGGATTAGTGCGGTATTCTCAGTAATGTTTAATAAAATTAATTCTTTTGTATTATATTATTGGGCACCAGTAAATTAAAACTCGATTATTCAGAAACTTTAGTCGTGTTGTACGTATTTTAGCGCTGTATGTACTTTTTGAGTTTAGTTCTTGGTTATTCTTATTATTATTATTGTTACATTTTTTTTAAGTGATATTGTTATTGTTGTTACATTTTTTGTTTTTAAAGTGATATTGTTAAGAGTTAGCAAAGTTTTGGAATTCAATGTCGTCGAGAACGAAACACCTGTTCAAACTGGCACATGCTGTGCAGAGGTAAGTTACTTTAATATTATTTGATATGTGTATTTGTTTTTAATATCATAGTTTTGGATCATTTTATGTTAAAATAAATCACTTCAATATGATTTAAAAGTATTTCTTTTGCATTTTTGTCATGTAATTAATAATGATTCAATTTATTATTATGAATAATACTACAACTTCTGTATAACCAAATATAACCATTTATTTATAACTTTTTTTAGAAATTACAGATATTTTAATTTGCTACAATAATATTGCCATCACAAATGATTTAATTTAGAGTTTTTGTGTAGTTCAGTTATATAAATTGCTCGAATAATAGCTTTAAACCTTCAATATTGTTATTTTACATATTAAAACTGAATTAAAATAAGCTTGATATGATCTGCATATATTTGATGTACAAGTATAATAATTATGTTTTTTAAAAATATACTAAAATCTGCTAATTGTTGATTTAATGTACAGACCGGTCTGTATATTTTTTAATAAACAAACCTAACTATAACTATTTATAAATAAATCAAGTACCTAATTATATTATAAACATTTTAAGTTATAATGGCAAATGTATATTGATACAAATAATTCAGTTTTAATATATAAATTAACAATATTTAAGGTTTAATGCTATTTTTAGAGCAATTTATATAACTTAAACTACACAAAAACCCTAAATCAAAACATTTGTATTAACAATATTATTGTAGCAAAATAAAATATCTGTGATTTCTAAAAACAATGCCAAAAAAGTTATAAATGAATGATTATACTTGGTAATTGTAATATTATCCATAATAATAAATATAAATTGAATCATTATTAATAATATGACAAAAATGCAAATCAAGTACTTTTAAATCATAATGAAGTGATTTATTTTAACCCAAACAGATCCAAAAACATGATATTAAAAACAAATTGAAAATATATCAAAATAAATAATATTAAAATAACTTACCTCTGCACGGAATGTGCCAGTTTTACAGGTGTTTCGTTCTCGATGACATTGTCCAAAACTTTTATAACACTTAACAATGTCACTTTAAAAGCAAAACATGAAACAATAATAACAATATCACTTATCACAAAAAAAAATAACAATAATAACAACAATAACAATAAGAATAACCAAAATCTGAACTCAAAAATTCAAAATGTGCATTCAACGCTAAAATACGTGCAACACGACTGACGTTTCTGAATAATCTAGTTTTAGTTTGCTGGTGCCGAATAATATAATACAAAAAGATTATTATAGATTATTAATATTGGAACCGCTACTAATACGGTAATCGATAAGTATTTGGCTAGACTAACAAAAGCCGACTTAAGGAAATAGAAAAAATGTGGGGAAAACATAATCAGATTAAAATAAAATGTTTTTTAAAAAAAAGATTATTGCAGAGCTATAAATTATAATTTGTCTTCAATCATATGGCTTGTCATTTTTTAGTTTGTTTTTATACTTTATCAAATGACAACTTTTTTTCTCAAATATTTTATCAATAGTTAATATAAAACATTGCATATTTACTAAACATTTACTATAATGTAAATAATTAGGTTGGCTGAACATTCAACATAGAATACAAATTATCAAATAATAATTATATTTCCCCAAAAACCTGTTCAAATGGTTTTCTTTCAGAATCTAATATCTTAGTTACTTAGTACTTGGTTTTTGAGAACTCAAAAACGATATTTTTTATATCATGTTTTTAAAACTATTTATTGCTATAAATTCTAAAGTTAGATAAATAAAACAGGCTTTATAAATAACCGTAACATTTCTTTTAATTATATATGAAAAAAAAACAACTAAATTAACAATTTTAATAAATCAACTGATCAACTACTAAACAATAACTAAACAACTACTGAAAAACAATTACTGAACAACTACTAAACAACTACTAAACAACTACTAAACAACTACTAAACAACTACTAAACAACTACTAAACAACTACTAAACAACTACTAAACAACTACTAAACAACTACTAAACAACTACTAAACAACTACTAAACAACTACTAAACAACTACTAAACAACTACTAAACAACTACTAAACAACTACTAAACAACTACTAAATAACTACTAAATAACTATTAAACAACTACTAAACAAATACTAAACAAATACTAAACAACTACTAAACAAACACTAAACAATTATTAAACACATAAACTAAACATCTACTACACATTAACTAAACAACTACTAAAAACTACTAAACAACTACTGAACAACTACTGAACAACAATTAAACAACTACTAAACATCTATTAAACAACAATTGTTGAGTACAACAACTACTGAACATCTACTGAAAAACTACTACACAACTGTTAAACAACTACTTAACAATTACTGAGCAACTACTGAACAACTACTGAACAACCACTAAACAACTACCAAACAAATACTGAACAACTACTCAACAACTACTAAACAACTACTGTACAACTACTGAACAACTACTGAGCAACTACTAAACAACTACAATACAACTACTAAACAACTACTGAACAACAACTGAACAACAACTAAACAACAACTACTAAACAACTATTAAACAACTACTGAACAACAACCAAACAACAACTAAACTACTACTACTAAACAACTACTCAACAACTACTGAACAACTACTGAACAACTACTGAAGAATTAGTGAACAACTACAAAACAACTACCAAACAACTACTGAACAACTACTGAACAATTACTAAACAACTACTAAAAAACTACTGAACAATTTCTAAATATCTACTAAACAACTATTAAACAATTACAGTACAACTATTGAGTAACAACTACTAAATAACAAGTACTAAACAACTACTAAATAATTACTGAACTGCTACTGAACAACAACTACTAAGCAACTACTGAACAGCTATTAAACAACTCATAAACAATTACTGAAAAACTACTAAACATTTACTAAACAACTACTAAACAACTATTGAGCAACTACTAAACAACTATTGAGCAACTACTAAACAACTACTGAACAACTTCTGAATTACTACTACACAACTACTGAACAACTACTAAAAAACTATTGCACAATTACTAAACAACTACTATATAACTATTGAACAACTACTGAGCAACTACTGAACAACTACTACACATAAACTAAACAACTGCTACACATTAACTAAACAACTCCTACATATTAAGTAAACAATTACTAAGCAACTACTGAGCAACTACTAAACAACTATTATACAACTACTAAACAACAACTGAACAACAACCACTGAACAACTATTAAACAACTACTGAACAACTATCAAACAACTAGTTAAGAATTACTCAACAACTACTCAACAACTACTCAACAACTACTAATCAACTACTGAACAACTATTGAAAAACTACTAAACAATTTCTAAACAACTATTAAACTACTACTGAACAACTACTAAACAAGAACTAAACAACTACTAAATAACTAAACATTTATGCCCATATTAATAGTCAGAGATTAAAAATCTCGGATTGATCCTGGATTTATGAATCCGAAATTTATTTTGATAGTCGTTGATTGGCTCTAAGGTAATTCACGGATATTGTGACGGTGCAGAACGAGTTGAAAACTATGCAACCGTCAATATAATTCTAGACTTAAATAATTTTGGGACCACTCAAGATTATTTGCATATTGATGGTTGTATAGTTTTCAACTCGATCCGAGAATTAAGCGAGGAATACATTGGCTCAATGCAACTAAAGTTGCCGTCACAATATCCGTGTATTGGCTTAGAGCTAATCAAAGAACAGCAAAATGAATCTCGGATTTATGAATCCACTCTGACTATTAGTACGTGCATTAAACAATTAAACATGTAAACAACTACTAAACTACTAAACAACTATTCTATTCTTACGTAATTACTTATAATATTAAAACACAATTGAAGTTATTGCTAATGTCTATTAATTAGATTATTTATTCAATCAAGTTGTAAAACCCATTAATATCTCAGTTTTTGAAATAAATATTTTACTAAATAATAATTACATCTGTTAGTCTTTAAACAAGCTTCTAAAATCCATTTGTTTTTAAGAAATCTGTTATGATATGTTGCATCTAAATTTAAGTGTAACTACAAAAAAAAATGTAGGCAAGCAATAATATTCTGTAAAACAACTACACTGTCTAGCTTGTGCTATTAAAGCATACAATAGAGACCTTTTCTTATTTATAGACCAAACTGTAAAATGCAATGAAAAATACACTAAATACAAAAATGATTTAACACACAAATAAAGTTGTTGTTGATTGATTTAATTAATCTATTTATTTAATGAAGTTGGAAACAGTATTGATATTTTACTTTTTTTAAATAAAGATGTTACTAATTTTAATTATATCCGTAAATTAATAACGAGAATCTTTAAAATTCATCTTTATAAAATGATAATTAATCTTTTGACATTTAAATTTAACTGCAATCACAAACAAATTTGATTAAGGAATAAATAATAATATTTTGTAAAACGAAATAATAATAAAAATAAATAATTATGTCTAGCTTGTGCCATTAAAGCAATACAATGGAGACCTTTTCTTATTTACAGATTGTAAAACCCGGCGGGCGGTCTGCCGTGTGCATGCGCCACAAGCTCCCATACAAGCCCGGCCGCGATATGCTCCCCTACAGATAGATATATATATATATAATATATAAAAAACTCTAAATCTCCACATAGAGCTGTGTGAGAAATAATTAGATTTCGTCATAACAATAGCATTACTTCTACTGCTAATACATTCTACAAACCAGTTTTAATAACTATTACTGCAATGTTGCAGCTCAAATAGTAATTTACCAGCATTACAAAGAGTACATAAATGAAATACCAATATCAAATCAATTTAATTTTCGAGAAGTCACATACATTGAAGTACGCGATATAACAACAAACTTGAAGAACTCTAATAGCAAAGACTATCTTAATTTAAATTCTAAAATGATAAAAACAATAATTAATTTAATATTGATACCTCTGACAAAGTTAATCAATGAATGTATAAAATCAAATATTTTTCCAGACATCTTAAAACTGGCTAAAGTTGAAAAAAATTGAATTAAATAACATTCGACCAATATCGGTTGTTCTTATATTAGGTAAAATATTTAAAAAATGTTTAGCTTTGCAAAAAATGATCATCTGGAAAACAACAATCTGCTCTCTGAATAAATATACGGGTTTAGAAATAAGAAATCTACTGTGCTTGCTGTGAAAAATTTATTAGATGTTGTGATTAATGGTTTTTAAAATAAATATTATACGTCTGCTTTTTTGTAATTTAAATAAGGCTTTTGATTGTATGTCCCATAATATATTGAAAAAAAATATTAAAAGTAGTAACTTACTATTTCTAATCTACATCAATGATATACCGTTTTGTGACATTGAAACTCAATTTACATTATTTGCTAATAATACGGTTTTAAAATCTAATAAGCAACTTGATGTTTTGGTTCAAGATATTGAAAAAACGCAGTCCAAAACTTACCAATAGTTTTTATTTTTCATTAAAACCTAGAGATAATTAAAAAAAATAATTTAAAACTTCGTGGGTTACAATTAGATCCTAAACTTACAACTTATCTAAGCCACAAGCTTTCTAAATATATTTTTTTGTTGCGGAGATTAACTGTTTGTTTTTGTATTATGCAAATATACATTCCTCAATTCATAATGGAATTTTAAACTGGGGATATGCAGTAAGACTAAGTAATGTTTTCAAAATACAAAAAAAAGCTGTTCGCATAATAGGTAGACTAGAATATAGAGATGACTGCAAACAGAAATTTATTGATCTTAGAATACTAACTGCTTCGTGCATTTATATATACGAATGTCTTATCTTTTTGAAAAACAATATTAGCATGTATACTACGCAACAATCCTTACATGACTATTCTACTCGCAAAATCCATAACTTAAGATATGATTTCGAACAAATGACCAAATCTAGAGATGATGCAAATAGTAGTTTGCTATTAAGTTTCACAATAAACTAACCAATGAAATACAACAACTACATGGAAATAATTTTAAAGTAAAAATTAAGAGCCTGCTTACAACCAATGCATTTTATACATTTAATGAATATTTTGAACATGTCTTAGTATGATTCTAACTGTATTATTAACGTACATATTAATATCTATCCATTATATTGTATTATTGACCTGTGTAAATACTTTGTAGTATAAACAACACCAATAAATATTATCATTATATTTTTTCTACAGACTAACCTGGTTTTATTGTATTAGACGGGTAAATATTACCAATGTATTAGATGAGATGTTTTAAAAATGATCGTACTATGTTACATGTGCTTAGTATTACCGCTTTTTGCATGTTTATAATATTATATTGTTCTATGTCTAGTTGTTTTATAGAACCATTTAATTTTGTTGGTATTATTCCTGTTGAAGATATTATCATAGGAATATATTTCTAAATCCTGGTGTACAATTTTTGCTACAACATTGTGTCGTTCCACGTATTGTGTCGGTGATAATATTCTGCATCCGTTTGTAATGTGTTATTATTATTATTATTATTGTTTTTTTTTAAGCTAGCTTCTATTGCTGTATAATGTGTATATGCGGGTTTCCCAAAGATATACACATTTTAATTGCTTCCTAAGAACGCTCTTGTAATGTTAGCTGTGTCTAGTAAGACAGCCTTCTGCATTATTTCAAGTTTGTTGATGTTTATATTTAATTTGGTAAGCATTTCTAACGTAAATTGAGATATTACGCCTGTGGCAGAAATTAAATTACTAAGAGAATTATTTCAACTTTCTCCTGTTTCTATATCTTTTTAATTTCATATGCTAAGTCGTTATATTTATCTTTTTTTTTCAGATATTTTCATTTTTAGGTTTTCGCTTGCAGGAACTGCGATATCTATGAGGTACGTATGTTTTTGTTCCTTGTTTTTAAATATTAAATCTGGCCTATTATTGATGATAGTTTTATCAGTTTAAACAGGTAAGTCCCATAGTAGTGTGTATTTGTCTGATTCTTTTATTATTTTAGGTTTATAGATATAGTATTGTTCATTATTTTCATTTGTAGGTAGTATTTGATTTGCAAGTTGTTGGTGCACAATACCAGCTACTTTATTGTGTCTGTTTGTGTATTTTGTAGGTGCCAGCTTTTCACATCCTGATATTATGTGTGTGATTGTTTCGTTAGGTTTATTGCATTTTCTGCACCGATCTTCATAATTTTCCTCTTTAAGTATATATTTTGAATAGTTTTTGGTTTTAATAACCTGGTCTTGAATGACTATTACAAATCCTTCAGTTTCAGGCATTAAATACCCGGATGACAGCCACTTGTTTGAACACTCTAGATTAGTGTCTTCTTTGTCTATTTCATAGTAGTGCTTACCAGGTATTTATTTATCTTGCCACTCTCGTTCTCGTTCTTTAATAAGGTCGTTATGTGTTTTTTGTGGTTCTAGGTCTTCATTTAGTTTAAGTGCAGTGTAGTTGTTGTCAATTTGAATTAATGTTCAATGTAGTGTGTTCTCCGGTTGAGATTTGAAGTAAGTTTGTAGTTGTTATATTTGGTTTTCGTGAAGTTGTTTAATATTTAGTATACCGCGTCTTCCCCTATGTCTGGGTATGTTTACACGTTGTTTGCATGCTTTTGGATGATGCATGTTTTGTTTTGTTAGCACAGTTCTGGTTTTTCTATCAAGTTCATCTAATTCTGTTTGATTACACCAAAAGAGTACGTGAAAGATGGAATAGCATAGTTGTTGACAGCTTGTAAAAGCTGTCAACAACTATCTATTCCATACAATATTTTTTCCGTTGAGTTTAGTTTTAATTATTAGTTTCAATTGTTGTTCATATTTATCGAAGAATTGTTTCGCCATTAGTTTGTTGTCTGTTTTGGTATTTTGTGCCATACCTAGATATTTATAAGTTTCTTCTTCCTCCATTGCCTCAATAGTTAAATTGCCTCTCAATTCCATGTTATCCGTATGTGCCCATTTGCCCTTTTCAAAATGTATTATTTTACATTTAGAGTTTCCAAATGTCATGTGGATGTCTTCGCTAATTTGATGTAGTAGAGCAGTGGTTTGAAACAATTGATTTGGTTGATGGTTGATTTTTGTATGTTCGTTTAGTTTATACCCATATTTGCTTATATTTAATGTACGGGATACTGGATTGAGCGCTAGGCAGAACCATAACGTACTTAAAGAGTCTCCTTGAAATATGCCTCTTTGGATCTGTATTGCTTCTGTTTCAACTTTATTGGTGGCAGTTTTGATATAAAGTCGGGTTTTCCAGGTTTTTATGGCTGCAGTTAAAAATTTAATTATTTGTAGGTGAATTTTATATATTTCCAACACATCGATAAGCCAGGTGTGTGGTATAGAATCAAATGCTTTTTTGTAGTCAATGTAGCCCATATATAGGTTTCTGTGTTTCCGTTGTGCCTGTGTTGTAATGATGCCATCTACAATTAGTTGTTCTTTGCATCCGCGTGTGTTACTTCTACATTTTTGATCTGGTGACATTAGTTGGTAATAATCTATATGTTCGTTTATTTTACGTGTTATAATGTTTATTAAGATTTTGTACATTGCAGGCAAGCATGTAATAGGGCGATAGTTTACCGGCTTTTTGGTATTGGCGCTTTTAGGCAGTAAATGTGTGATGCTCCGTGAGGAATAGTGGGATTTCTTCTGGATTGAAAATTAACTTATTAAGTTATTGTGCAATGTATTTGTGTGAAAAAAAATGTATACCAAAAATTTTGTATTTTATCCGGACCTGCTGCTTTCCAGTTTAATGTATGTCTAATGGTCTCTTATTATTATTATTATTATTAGGGTACTTCACAGATGTACTTATTCACACATAGACCAAAGAAGTGCATTGGCATTGCGGTCATTAAGGTACTTACTACAAATGTCTAGACCAAAAAAATTCTTTATATCAAAGTGCATTGGCACAATAAAGGGTCAAACATTGGTATATTGAACCAAAATATTAAATTTGTTTAAAACGTTTGTTAAGAGTTATAAAATATTTTTACCCGTTTAGGAGACATATTTTCTATTTTTTGTAATTTTTTTAACGCAAAGTATGCAACTCGCGGCTATAATAAACCTTTTGATTCATAAGGCCTCGTAATGCAAACTTGCTTTTCACATAAGATGAGTATATTCCTGTCTAAACAAGTTTGTTTTATGCCAAAGACCAGAAAAAAATGGGCGACATGTTATTAAAAAATGTCTTTCCAGCACAATAAAATGTTTGCAAAACACCTCTTAACCGCTTCAAATCCATTCAATGCAATAAACTCTATTGTATCACATTTTTTCAAAATTCATAAATGTAGCTTTTTGTAAAAATGGTATTTGTTTTGCCAATATGAGAATATTTTGTAAAAATATTATTTATTTTTTGCTTATTTTTCATATTATAATCATAATATATGATATTTTCTTGTTTTCTTTAGTAACCGTAAATTGCAGGCTAAATGCGTACGAAAATCACCATTAAACCACACAACTCAAAAGTACAGTAACGCGTGAGATGCATCCATGCCTTAGGGATTTGTGAGAAAGCACTAAAAAATCTCTAAAAAAGGGACAAATCTCTCGAGTTGGCATCACTGTCCGTAGCCGTACTTCAGCTACGTTTGGAACTAGTCCCTTATACAAGGTAAATACTGCAAATTAGCGTTATTTCTATATTACATTTGAATTTTGTATATGAATATAATATACAACATTTGAATTTTGTATATGAAGATAATATATCACATTTTTAAATATGTATAATGATCTAAAAATATAAGGTTTGATTAAATAAATATATTGAAGTTATTGTATACCCAGTAACGTGCATGTGCATGTTAAGTTGCCTATATGAATAATGGCGTTATTAATGATATATGAATAAACCTAACATCAGTGCCTGCAATGTATGGAGAATAAAGCAAATGGTTTGTAAATAAATATGGTATTACGCCAATTCCAATAAAAAAATGCAACAATATGCTATTAATAGCCGCTCATAAAACTCACCTGAAAATAGCATGTATGTAAATATTCGTAAGGTTTTCTGTTTTCGAACAATTTAACTGTATCTAAATCTAAGCTGTATTCATCCAATAAGTTCTTATCTATGTTTTTACATTTTATTATGCATAAGGTATTTTTAACGGTTTTCTCATAAAAAAATAAGTTGTCAACGTCGAAGTGGTAAAGTGGATCAGTAAATAATACTACATCATGACATTTCAGCCTGCAGTTTTGCATTTTCTTCGTATAAACACCATATTTCTCAATGGCTTCTTCGAGATTTTTAACACAATCTTCATATCTATTTTCTAAATACGCGTTTTTGCCCTTTTCGAATAATATCTTGACTGTATTGCTGGTGCACTGCACATACCTCCACGTGGTCAATATTATAAAACAACTTAAAAATGCGGAGGCACGCATTCTACTACTACTGACTAAACAAGTAACAACACTACGATCTCGTCTCGCTTCTCGAATGCACTGATGATGTGATTATTAACTTGTTCCCGACTGTTTTAAGCATCAGCGCATAACATATGTATAACATAAAATTCAGTTGATTATCTTTTAGTATTAATCGCATTTGACCCACGCCCTTACTTATACTTATTATTATTTCTTGTAATAATAAATTAAAATTATAAATAAAATATTTATTAGTTTTTGTATCTAACGTAAAAAATAAAAAAAGGATTTATTTCTTAATTTACATTTACATTTACAAGATTGTTTTTTTTTTAGTTTGAAAACAAATCAATTAATTCAATTTCATTTATCTGGTAGAATGTATATACGCATCGATATAAAAAATATAATTTTATTTAGTAATATAATTGACAATTATTATTTGTATAGTAATAAATTTACTTACTTGTTTAGAAAATAAAGCGTTTGTTTTATGAATATAGTGTTTATGTATAGACCAACCACGTGTAATTACATTAAGAAATATCAATCATGAAGGACATTTGTAAAGCATTTTCCATATTATCATTTCTTAATATAAAGATAAAAATATGAAAGATGATTCCGGTATTTATAAGAATAAATGAGAAGAAATGGATTTATATTTTTCTATCGTCTTGGTGGGTTAAGAGCATACCGACCACTACCTTGATTTGTAGTATTTTAACAAAAACGGCAACTTCCCCTTCATCGCTGCTTCTACAAATAATTTGATAATCGATTAATTTTTTTACCATTACATTTAGAAAGGATTAAACTATGATATGTCGAAGTTTTTGTAATCTCTAGAATATTTAAAATATGTAGATCTAATAACTTCTTCTGAAGAAGTACATTGCGAGAAAAGTTATAACCAATACCTTGAATTTTAAATGTCAGATGATTTGAAATTTTCTAGGTTAGAGCAATCTGGATCTTTATTGGTTAACTTGGTTTTTGTTGGATATAAGGTTTTCTATGTTTAAAGATGCCAATAAACACAATTAAATTTTTTTTAGACCACAAATATGTAAAAATTAAATTTTAAATTTGTAAGTTAATGGCAGGTTGATTAAATTGATTTGTAAAACAAACTAAGTTTTGTAAAGCCAATTTAATCGTTTTATAAGCCATATTTAATTTTGTAGATGATAAATGAAACTTTATCTCATTCCAAATCCAAATTAAAACTGCAAAATTAATTAGTAGTTTTTAGTAAGTGAATGGTAGAAAGTGACTTTTATATTATAGACCAGGAAACCGGGAGTTCGAGTATTCAAGGACATCATTCCTCAAAAGCTGGGACTCTCCAGAAAATCCCGGCCTCAAGATCTAGCTCCTTTACAGTCATACATTATCATATTTCCTAATTTTGTTCACACACTGTGTTATGTTCTGATAATCATTTAAAAAGTTCTGTTTTGGTAGATACTCGTCATGTAATATTAAAAAGTACACGCAAAAACTGGTTTACTAATTGCAACCCAAAACTTATGCAAACGTAAGCTAATTTATAGTAAATAATTATCAGTTACTTTCAAATAATATTAGTAAGCGCATCGCAAATATATTATTTGAATTATATGAATAATAATAGCTAGAAACATGTATAAAAACTTATAGATTATTCTCATTTTTAATTTATTATATAAAAACTGAAATACCAATATACAAAGTGCAATATCTTTTAAACAACATTAGCGGATAAAACAATTTATAATTATGATTCGAGTGCGTTATTATTATAATAAAATTAACTTTATTTTATGATTTAAACTATATATTTTATTAACAAAAGCCTTGGAGGCACTATTCACATATCTTCATAATATATAAATATATATAAATTGCTATTTTGTTTTAAAACAATATTATATAATTTTTATTTAAGATTTTATATTTATTTTAACAAAATCAAGAATTAGTATTTATTTTTTTTTTTAATTCATTTATTTTAGTCTACTGCAATTAAATAGTAATAAACAAAGCTTCTGAAATAATCTTATAAAAAATATTGTTTTAATATATTTTGATAGAAATTACTGATTTCAATAAAGTTATATAATACGTATATAATTTTAATAAAATTTGATACATTTTGTTTGAGCCTTATAAAGAATCAAAGTTTTACGAAATAAAATTATAGTTAGAATTTGTTTTTAAAATTACTTTGTTGGCCATGATTACTGTAACTAAAGTAAGGGATTACTTGCAAACTGACATAACTCAACGATTTTACGCGAAACATCTCCGAATGAGAAAATTGCGTAGATCTACAGTGGCGTCGATTATATTATCTAAAAAATCAACTTTGAACTAAAATATTTTTTTATTTTAAGCATTTGCTATTAGTGAGCATATTTAAGTAAGTTAGTCATGTAGCGCTTAAGTCTATACTTAAACCGATTTAGTTTTACCTGCCGGCTGAAAGTATCAACCTTATGGGTGAAACATATGTGCACAAGGTCGGAATCGACGCCACTGAAAAGCGTCGAGACGTTTTATGGGCCACCTTAATCTGGGCTAGTGTCTCTCAGTGTTAAGTGTTCATGTGAGACGTGGTGTGAAGCGGCTATGGAGATCAGCCGAAAGTGGAGGTTCTCGTGTCTTTTATTGGGATTATTTTTTCTCGCCACTACCTTGCAAGGTAAATCAAAGGAAATAACTGTTTAACGTATTTTAATAAAATTTATTATCCTAACAAATCATGTCTAATTGAGGTTAGGTGCATTTACAATATCCTTTTAGGATATTAATAATTTTTATATTTAATATAATTTATAAATAATTATGTAAGTTACTGCATGACCCTGGTTTAGGTCCCACGTTTACATATTTTTGCAGTTATTTTTGGAACATACACATTTAATTTTACAAACTCTGTTTAAAATATTGGTTAATACTTTATCAATTGATAAACTATCACTCAACTTTATAATTTATAACATTTTTAAAATACGAGCATCATTTAAACAAGTAATAAAAGAACTAAATCAACACTAACATTTTTTTTGCAATATAATACCAAACATTCGTTCACAACACATTTCCTTATTCATTCAATCTAAATATAGTATTTTTTTAGATTTATAAATTGTGAAATTCTATAATAAGACTATCTGCTTTACTGTATGACGACAGCGGTCTTTTGCCAGCTTTTTATGATTCCCTAGACTAGGGTTAAAAATAGATTATTCCGACCGTCGATTGAAAATCATGTTACATAGGAACATGGCCTACCTTTACAAACTTACACACTCATACACGCATACATATACAAATACATACATATATGTATGTATAAATATAAATATTTTAAAACATAACAAATATAAATATATATATATATATATATATATTTTTCTAATTGGATGACGGGATGATAAGTCAATTTAAGTATGGAGTATATATATATATATATATATATATATATATGGCCATGTATGAGTCAAGTATACGAAATAAAAATTTGTTTTTGCTCAAAACACTGAAAAAGCCTTCCTCTACATGAATTCTAGTTATGTAAATTTTTCAGATTTTTTCAATGAGCCATTTTCGAGTAATAAACAATCAAAATTTGAAAAAATCGATTATTTTGATCGTTTGTAACTTCTCAAGATTGCATTTTTAAGAAAAAATTATAAAAAACTTTTTTTTTCAAAATAATTCAAAGAATAAGTTTTTATAGCCAAATTTGTTTTCTTTAAATTTTGAAAACTTTGCAAAACTTTAAAAAACAGTTTTTCTTAAAAAAATTATTTTCTTTTTTCTCAAATAAAAACGTGCTTTTATATGTGCAAAAGATTTCAGGAAGTGTCGTGTGCTACGGTCCAAGATATCTTACAATGTATCCACAGAAATACTTAAAAACTGCAAAAAAAGCTTAAAATTTAAATTTACATTTTTTGATTGTTTGTAACTTCTCAGGATTGCATTTTTAGGAAAAAATTATAACAAATGCTTTTTTTCAAAATTGTCTAATGGATGGATAAAAACGCGCTTTACATATAAACAAATATTTGGCTATGAAAACTTATTCTTTGGACTATTTTGAAGAAAAAAGTTTCTTATATAATAATAATAATACGTTTATTTCTTGCCTTTCGGCCTTGAAAATTACATTTACAAATACATTTACAACTTCCCAAAATAATAAAACTTAATCCTTATAAAATTAACACAATTAAGAATATTTTCTTCTCTGTTCGTCTATTTCTTTTCTTCGTTTTTAACTGCCCTCATCCATTCTACCCCTCTTCTGTCCCCTTTCAATATCTCATTTTTTTCCATCTGTTCTTCTTTCATTTCGTTACACTCTTTCAACATATGTTCTATAGTTTTCTTAGTCTCTCCGCACATTCTGCACATTTTCAAATCCTCTTCCATCCAAAATCTTGTCACTTGCTCTTCATTACCACATCTGAATCTTGCAATCATATTTTTGTCATCTTTATTATATCTATCGCTCTCTAAGTACATTGGCAATTCACTTTCTATAATATGTTCATAATTTGCGTTGTACCTAGACTCTTTCACTCGCATTCTCCTTTCTTGCCTTTGTATATCTCTATCTCTTTCCATAATTTCGTACCATGTCTCTCCAAGATTCTCTCATTCTTTCAATTTCTTGGCTCGCATATCCATTTCTATAAAAAGTTTCTTATAATTTTTTCCTCAAAATGCAATCGTGAAAAGTTCTTTAAATTTTGAAAATTATGCAAAACTTTAAGTGACAGTTTTTCTTAAAAAGAAGATGATGAATGAATAAAAACGTGCTTCACATACAAAAAAATGTTTAGCTATGAAAACTTTTTCTTTAGGCAATTTTCTTGAAAAAGAAAAAAGTTTATTATAAGTTACAAACGATCAAAAAATGTAAAAAAACTAAAAACCTCATTTTTTTTCAAATGTTGATTACTTATTACTTGAAAATAGCTTACTGAAAAATATATATCCATATCCATATCTATATCCATATCCATATCCATATCCATATCCATATCCATATCCATATCCATATCCATATCCATATTCATATCCATATCCATATCCATATCCATATCCATATCCATATCCATATCCATATCCATATCCATATCCATATCCATATCCATATCCATATCCATATCCATATCCATATCCATATCCATATCCATATCCATATCCATATCCATATCCATATCCATATCCATATCCATATCCATATCCATATCCATATCCATATCCATATCCATATCCATATCCATATCCATATCCATATCCATATCCATATCCATATCCATATCCATATCCATATCCATATCCATATCCATATCCATATCCATATCCATATCCATATCCATATCCATATCCATATCCATATCCATATCCATATCCATATCCATATCCATATCCATATCCATATCCATATCCATATCCATATCCGTATCCGTATCCGTATCCGTATCCGTATCCATATCCATATCCATATCCATATCCATATCCATATATCCATATATCCTTATATCCATATATCCATATATCCATATATCCATATATCCATATATCCATATATCCATATAGCCATATATCCATATATCCATATATCCATATATCCATATCCATATCCATATCCATAAACATATTCATGTACATATACCTATACTTACACATTATACTGGCTCGTAATTTTTTATGTAGAATTTGTTTGTGCACCTTCAGAAAGTGATCTTTATGCAAAAAAGTAAGCCAATTTCAGTATTTAAGATTACAAAGAACACGTGTTACACTATATTTGAAGTTACAAAGGTAAAGGGTTACTTTAAAAAACATTATTAAAATGTTTCACTACAAATTTCATTAAACTGAGAAGTACAATACGTTATTTTCAAGGCTTTTGTCTAAATTATCAGAAAACATACCTAAGCCTTAACTAAGCCTCAAAATCTTTTGATTTTTGTGCCTAGTTTTTGGCTCAAAATTTAAAATATGATAAAAGTATGTGTTTTAAAAAAATTTCAAACAGAATATATTGATCTAAAGTTTTCCGTAGAATGGAGAATCTTGGATATCTCAGGTTTTCACCTCACTTGAAACTGGATGCTATAATACTTATTTAGTATATTACCTCTATATCAAGGGTGCACACAATTTTTTTTTAAGAATTAGTCTAATATTCATATACATACATATATCTATATAATTCTAATAATTATATATACACATATATACTAATACATAATTCTAATGTTGAATATAAAAGATAATTATATATTCAAAGCTATGTAAATACTTACAGAGGACATGGCTATTAAATATATTTATATTTATAGATTAATTTATTTAATTAATTTTTTAAACATGAATCTAATGTCAAGGTGTGCAAGGAGAGGTCGAGTTAGAAGGCCCATCCGAATCAGAATGTAGACCTTACATCGAAAAGGCATTGAAGGAGCTGGAAACTGTAGAGACTGAGCCTACTGACCGGGGGATTTTTCTGAATGGGGGAGATGTACGTATAGAAGAAACCACTAACGACTCCGAACACGACACTAGTGCCGAAACACACGACCCCGAGCAAAGCGATAGCATTGAGACACACGAGGTAAATAAATCCAATTACTTTGATGTAGTGTCAGCTAACTAAAATATTTTTAGAAGTATGAAAATACACTAGCTGTAGAAATTGAACAAAATAAAGAAACAGAAGAGTCCAAGGTTTGTTGTAATAATTTTATAATGAACAGATTATTTATAATATTAACTTATAATTTAGGAAGGAGCTGTGGAAGAGTTACATGAAAATAATGTTGAAGATTCCAAACAAGTTACAGAATCACAAGAGCAAGAAGTTGATAAATTTGAAATGCAACAAGATGAAGAAGCACTTGCTCAATCAGGAGACAAACCCGTTGACAATGCTGTTGCCGATGAACCTGTTAAAAATATTGACACCGAATCCCAAGAAGTTGCTCTTGAGTCACAAAAAGGGGCTATCGACTCGCAAGAACTCACTGTTGGTTCACAAGAAAGCGCTTTTGATTCACAAGAAAATGCATCAGAAGTTCAAAACAATGAGTTTCAAGAAAGTACTATAGAACCTCAAGAAACAGCTGATGAATTACAACAAGCTTCTGCTGAATCTCAACAAGCTGCTGCCAAATTACAAGAAACTGCCTCTGAATCACTAGAAGCTGCCGCTGAATCACAAGAAACTGCAGCTGAATCACAAGAAGCTACTGCAGAATCACAAGAAGCTACTGCTGAGTCACAAGAAGCTACTGCTGAGTCACAAGAAGCTACTGCTGAGTCACAAGAAGCTGTTGCTGAATCACAAGAAGCTGTTGCTGAATCACAAGAAGCTACTACTGAATCACAAGAAACTGCGGCTGAGTCTCAAGAAGCAGCCGTTGAATCACAAGAAGCTGCCACTGAATCACAAGAAACTGCTGCTGAATCACAAGAAGCTGCTATTAAATCTCAAGAAAGTATCAATAAAAACGATGAAGAATTAGCCGCAGAAACGGAAATAATAGACGAATCACAAGAAACTAAAGAAGTTCTTGAATCTCAAGACGCCGGCATTGAGTCTGAAGAAACAGCAACTGAATCCCAAGAAACCGCCGCTGAATCTCAAGAAGACGCAATTAAATCAAAAGAAACTGCCGCTGAATCCCAAGAAACTGCCGCTGAATATCAAGAAACTGCCGCTGAATCAAAAGAAACAACCGTTGAAATACAAGAAACTGCCGCTGAACCTAGTGGAGCCGTCTCTGAATCGCAAGAAACAGCTGAAGTTGGATCACAAGAAAATGTAGTTGGTTCTCAAGAATTATTTGAAAACGTATCATCAGAATCTGAAATTTCCAGCAAAACAAAAGATTCAAAATCTATAGAAACAGAAGAAGAAAATGCAGTTGTAGCTGAAAGTTTAGACAAATCTGATTCATTAAAAGCAACAGAAGATGTAAGCGCATCCAAAGAAATTGCCGACAAACCAGCATCTGATGAACAAACCGAAACTGAATCAGCAAAAGAAGAAGATGCAGAAGCAGAAGGTAAAGATAGAAGCCACATTGTTGAGCCTAGTGCTGATATAGTTGAAAAGGGTACGATAGAAGTTGAAGTTGAAAATGTTCCAACAAAAGAAACTGTTAAAGAAGAAGTACCGGAAGAGGAACTTATTAATGAAATTGAGATACCTGAAAATCTGCGTCCTAGAGATCATATTGACCAATTGCTAAAAGTAGATGATAGTAATTCTGAATCTGAAAGTGTTGTAAATCGTGTCTCCGAAGTAACACTCAAAGAATTGAAAAGACTTTACGAAGACGCTATCAAACCATTAGAAACCTTATATAAATACAGAGATCTTAGCAATCGCCATTTTGGAGATTCTGAAATATTTTCCAAACCACTTGTCGTCTTTATGGGGCCTTGGAGTGGTGGTAAATCATCCCTCATTAATTATTTACTAGACAACGAATACAACACCACGTCTCTTAGAACTGGTAATTTATTAACTACACATATTAACAAAATATAAATATTTTATACATTTAGGTGCCGAACCATCTCCTGCATATTTCAATTTGCTGATGCATGGAGATGAACCTGAGGTACTTGATGGCACTCAACTCGCCGCCGATTTTACATTTGCCGGATTACAGAAATTTGGACAAGGACTTGAAGAACGTCTTAAGGGTTTAAAATTACCAAACAAATTATTAGAAAAGGTATTTATAGATTTATTATTTCATAGCTAATCTTTGGTTTTTCTTAAACCCCTATGACACTGTCCATAATTATGTCTTGAATTACATATATAAATATAAATCAGACCATTCACGTATGTAAAACACACATTTATTATTAGCAAGGTCACAATTATATCTTGAACAATTAGAACATGATCTATTTTCTCATCTATAATCGACGCGAACGTGATGCGCAATAGCATTTTGTATTTTCTTAATTTTTTTAAATTTTGCTACTGCAACTCCACATATAGCAATTGCTACCACTTTTTTAATTTGTTCTGCTTCCATTTTTCATTATTTACATTATTTGTATAACTAACTGTAGCATTAATCAATTTAAAAAAAAAATGACATTACTTGCAAAGTGTAGTAAACTTTGAAACTTGATTTGAGAGAGAGCATAGATAAGCATGCGTGGTTTTATAATTATATAAAGAATTATTTACAGTGTCATACAGGAAATAAATTTTATATATCGAATTATTACACAAACTCTAATAAAAATTATATATATATAATTCAAGACATAATTATAGACAGTGTCAAACGGGTTTTACAATATTATTAGTTATATAATTTGGTGCAAATGATGTTATAGTACAAATTTATAATAAACTTTATATGCCGCAGTTAAATTTAAAAAAAATGATATGATAACTAAAAGCTGTATAAAGCTGTGCAAGTACTCCTTTTGAAATAAAAAAGTCTATGCAGCATTTGTTTTAAAACTTTACAAAACTTACTCTAAACTCAACTAAGATATTGGTAATGTTATTTTTATAAAAGTTTTATTTATACAGGGTGCCAATAATCCATGTGTGTTCTATGGGTAACTTCGTTATTTTAAATGTTACAGAGTTGGTTAAATTAGCAAAGTTGAGCAGAATTTCTAGAAAAACGTAATGCCATTTAAATTTGTCATAGATCTTCAACTTTTTAAATATTCCAAAAAAACTAAAAACGGTTGTTTTTTTCAAACTTAAATAACTTTTTGTCTATTTACTCTACAGCAGATAAATAAAAAATGTATTCTATAGATATTTTTGTGTGGAATTCAAATAAATTAACAAAAAAATCATGGCATTTTTGATTTTTATATAAACAATACAGTACAAAAGGCTAGTAAAGAGTAGTTGAATAAAGATTAATTAACAAAATATTTTGTTTGTTTTAATTGTTTATTGTAATTATTTATAGTAATTGTAAGTGTTTTGCCAAATAAAGGTTTTCTATATCTAGTTAGTGTCATAAATGCAATGAAGTTTGGTCGTGTGCACTACAATTCCAATCCAATCATTTACAGAAAACTGATTTTGGTAATTGATTTAACTAGGTGTAGGTATTTTTAGCTTATACCTGATTATTGTGAAAGTTCATGATTGCATTTCATGCAAAACATGCTTCATCCGTAAACAACACTTGACATAAAATTGCAAAATGCTAATTGCTGAGGCAAATCTCTAGTAAAAAGAACTTGTATATTTAAATATAGTAAAGATAAAGCAATACTATTACATAATTAATGTTTAGTAGAAGTACAATTTTCCGAGTACCTGTATGAAGATTTCTTTCAATTTCATTAAGAACAGCTTTCTCCATCCAAACTGTTCTTATTGTTGCAGGTTTTTCTATGGTTTTAATGGAAGCCATGCGTGGATATTAATAAAATGTACGTCTTGCTATGCGAGGGTAACCACGAGCCATTCCATACAGACATTGCATGTCTACAATTTCGATGTTGGTGAACTCGACCACTTTATACAAATGACAATTAAATAAATCTACTACTTACGCTATCAGACAACTACAAATAACTACCTTTTTACCTAATTTTGACAACTGTCAAGTTCTTGACAGTTTTGAACAAATGAATTAATATTTTCAAAACGAAATTATTGCAACCATGCGTGTATAAACTTTTTATTAAAATTGATTAAGAAATTACCTCTTTAAGTTTCTTTACTTATTTAATTAACTGCATTTTATAAGTAGCGATTAAAAAAAACTAACAAGAAACAAAATTATTAATTTTTGAGTTTTGAAAAAATGATAAAATTTATTTTTTTACTTATCTAAAAAAATAAGAGTGGAAATAAAAAAGACAAATTTGAAAAAGTTCAGATAAATAAAAAACAGAAAAATGTAATAAAAAAAGTTAAAAACAATTTTATTTTGCAAGTGCTTTATTACACCAATATCAAACTAGGTGTCCCAATAAGTAAAGATTAGAAAACTACGGCAAACAATTTTTTTATTTGATACACAATACAACATACAAATCATAGATTTATACAAAGCAATTCATTAACATAAAGAGTACTTTTTTAAAAATAAGAAAATATTTTTTTTATCCACCGAATTCATGTTAACAAACCATTTTGTATAAGTGAGTATGTTACTTTGCTTTATTTGTCAAACAAAGACAATTTATTTATTTTTTTTTTGTAATAAGATACGGTGTTCTCTACATAAAAAAACTAAATTGTTTTTTAATATGTATGCTAAAGTATTTTATCATTTGAAAAATAATTTAATTCTGATCACAAAAAGCATTATAACATTTTGTTTTTAATTTAAAAGTTATAATTGAAAAATTAATAAATAATAAAAGAATATTATTAATCTTGATTAATAATTAACTGTTGATTTGTAATAATATAAATTTATTATTTATGTATTTTTTACTGTATTAATAAAAATATATCTGAAGTGGTTAATTTATTATGCTATATGCTTTTAACAAGTTGTTTCCTGAAAAAATATATAAATGGTGCTATGGCGCCCAATCACAATAAATAAAAAAACAAAATTTAAAAAAGCTTTGTTAAAGATAGTGTCCCAGAATCGTTGCCCAATGCTTAAAATGTACTTAAGAAAACCAAAATCATTAGCTTTTTGTCTCTGATTAGATCAAAAAATGAAATCAAACGTTGTTTAAATTTTAAATATATATTTGACAAACTGTGACATTTTTTACCACGCAGTGGCATTATCTGCCTAACATAATGTTTGTTTTTATCTACTCTGGAGTTTTAACATGTATCCGCCACATAAATCTAATTTTTCCAATTCTCCTATAGGCGTTAAATTTGCCGCTGTATCCGTATTCTAAAAACATGGAAATTTAAAATTGTTTAGCATATCTGCAAATTTTAATTTTTTAATTTTGTTTTTGTTGTTGTATCCTTTTTAGTTTATTTAAGATTAATTAATTTAGGAATAGGATAATTAAAATAATAATTAGCTTATAATTGGTTTTTAATCGCTAACGTTTCGGTAACGTCGTTACCTTCATTGGAGCTAAAAACAAAACGATTTTAATCAACAACAGCAATTATAAATATAATAAATTATTGAGATTAATGTCAAGGACATTACAATAAACATAAAAAAAATTAAGATTAATTAATTTAATCTTAAATTATTTTTTAATAAAATTGCTTTTACATTAAATTAATTACAGAATATCAGACTTCGTATTACAATATTGTACTGTTGTGCCTAATAAATCTTACGTACATATTAAGATTTGTTTTTAATTTAGTATCAGTGGTGTTACAGTTAAACCCAAAATTAAATTCTCTTGAGCGTACTTATTGGGATAACTAATTACTTGACCACATATTGCCAAGCACGTCAAATATATGATGTAAATAGAAGTCTCACAAATAATTTATTTCGACAGGTATCGCCAGCAAGTCACATTTCCCAAGAGCTAGGTTAAGAAATAGACCGACGTTAATTAAATACATAAGGTTAATTCTTACATGAGTGCCGATACTAATATAAAAATTATTTTAAAATAATTAATATTCAAAATACGGAATAATTAAATTTAGTATGTTAAAAATTTTCCTAAATTTTTTTATTACCCAAAATTTTGTCTTACCTTATTTATGTATACACTGTGGTTTGCTTTCAAATTTAAATATCCTCGCTACTATTTTAATAAGATCACAAACATATTTTATATGATTTTTAAAAACATATGTTTTGTATTCTTATAGATAAACATCGTTGAGATTCCTGGAATACTTGAAGTTCGCAAACAGGTATCTAGAGTATTTCCATTCAATGATGCCTGCCAATGGTTCATTGACAGGGCTGATATTATTTTCTTGGTATACGATCCATCCAAATTAGATGTAGGGCCAGAAACAGAAGCAATTTTAGATCAATTAAAGGGCAGGGAACACCAGGTATAAATTGATGAAATGTTTTTATATTGTTTAATAATTTTTGTTTTGTAGACTCGTATTATTCTTAACAAAGCTGATCAAGTAAAGCCAGAAGAGTTAATGAGAGTACAAGGTGCATTAATTTGGAATATATCTCCATTGATGTCATCAGCTCAGCCCCCAATAATGTATACAACATCTTTATGGTCCAGACCTTATGAGACCTGGGCACCGGTTAGATTATTGCAAGCACAAGAACGAGCATTTTTAAGAGATCTCCGCTCAGCTGTAGATAAACGTATCGAAAATAAAATCTCAAGTGCGCGAAGATTTGCTGTAAGTATACAAATATTTGTTGTGAAATATAAAACCAAATTTAATTTTTAGGTACGCGTACGTAATCATGCTAAAATGGTCGATTGCTATTTGACCACATATTACAATCACAAATCAGTATTTGGAAACCGCAAACAAGTATCCGATCAAATCATTGAACACCCACAAGACTACCACATCTACGAAGGCCTCTCCACTCTTACCAACATCTCGCGATACGATCTTCCAGATCCTGATGTTTATAGAGATTTCTTCAGATTAAACCCATTATACGACTTTCAACAATTAGCAGCAACATGCACGTACTTCCGTGGATGTCCAATTAATAGACTAGATATAGCAATTGCATATGATTTCCCAGAGATGGTAGGGAAGCACAAGAAGTTAATAGAAGCCGCAACGGCGGAAATTAAAACAGAGAGTTGATTGATTTCCCTTAACTACGGACCAAATACATATTTTGGCAGGTATTGATCCTGATATTTTTATTCCAAATAAATACCAGATAGTACCGTTGAGATCTACTTTGATTACCTAATATCTGGGTGCTATCTTAGTGCAAATAATTCATTTTGACTGTTGTGCAGTGCACAGACAATTCTCAGATTAATAAAGCTTCTATAGTCCTCTGCCAAGTGTGTAAATCGCATTTACAAATTCCCGCAATCGGAGTGTTTATAACGAAAATGTAACTGATGCGATTAACTAGATGGAATGACTTCATATTCTGCGTGGAATTAAAAATTAAATCGTTTGACTTTTTATCAATGGGACCTGATCACTAATCTAACCTTCTTTGGTCCAAGTCAAATTGTTAAATTTTTAGTTCCACGCTATTCCGGAATGTGGTATTCCAGCAAATGTTAATCCGATAGTATAATTAAGTTCCAGGAGAGTAAAGTATATTTGACACCAGATGTTCTTTTTTTATATAAGCAGTGGTGAAAGTTAATTTATCGCGTACCACTGGACGTATGTAACTTTGCTTATTATTTAGGTGAATACACCTGTGAAATCAGTGCGACCGCATAAGTCTCTAATAAATAATCTATAATAGTTATGTTGTTTCAGCGATGACAGGAATCTCAAATATTCATCTACTTTCACCACTCAAAATAACGTCGTGTTTCTGTACTTAGCTGTTATATGTATGTACAAATATAATGTAAATAAGTTTGAGGTACCTTTAGTTTCTTTACTATTTATTATTAATATTAACATCACATAATTATTTCATTTTCATGAATATGTATATGTAACATCTGAAGACGCATAGAATAAGTAAATTGAATAAAATACTGTTTTCAACCCGTGGACATGAATAACCCAGATCACTTACAACTTGCTCTTGTCCTTCAATTATTCACAGCTTTCTATAAATACTTTAGAAATTATTCAACCCGATCTTTTTGGCACATGCATATTTTTATGTAATTCATCGTGAAAAAATCTAATCTACATTATTACTCATATTAATTATATTTTATTGTATTTTAGCATGAGAAGAAGATAAACATAATTTGGATTAATGGATCAATGGGACTAGATACTGACCAATGGATATAAAATTTCTAATTCGCATTATACGTAATTATGATGGTTACATCAGCATCTTTTATTTATTTTATTTTCAAGTAATTTCTTTTAGGACTGATTTTGATTTTGCTCAGTAATTCATTAGTTGTAAATTTAAAAATATATTTATTTATTGTTAATTACATCTTATATATATATATATATATATATATATATATATATATATATATATATATATATATATATATATATATATAATGTACATTCATAACAAGTTTGGGTTGTGAAATTTTGATAGAAACTTTTTCAGATCTCGTTCGCTCATTTTCGGCAACATTTGTTTATTTCCTCTGTTCACTGCATTTCCATTTACTGCCAACATATCCGGAAATTTGCCTAAAATGTCTTGCAAATCCCTAAAAACATAAAAATTACATTATACAGTTTGTAAACTAGATATTAAAAATAGATTGGACAATTATTTGAAATATTGAAATGACTATTTATTTTATCATTGAATCTTGATTAAAATAGGTTTTTCATTATCTAAATATTTAATAGCAGTTCTGTATTTACATAGAAGTATGAAAACAAATTTAATTAAAAAAAGATATGATCTGGGACTAGAAATAAATTCAATTACATTTGATATTAATCATAAAGCATACAAATGTATATTTTAAGCAAATATGCGTGGCTAACCGACACGATATCATATTGATAAATTAATACATCACACCTAAGATGTAAAAGTGGCATAACTAAAAACCGCTACAACAAAAACGGCATAACTCTTCTTTTCGATTACTTTAGATGTTTATAAAATTTTATAAAACAACTTAAAAAACGACATAAAATGTCAGTATTATTAAAATAAATTAGAGTTTTAGTTCTAAAATGAATCATTTAAAAAAAATAGTTTTGTGTAAAAGAATATTTACAAAATAAATATACCGGCGAGTCTATGTTTATGTAACCATAATTACATTTCATATGAGTGTGGGTGACCAGTTACTAGGCCCCGTCCAATGAAGTAGAGTAGGGTAGAACAGGCAACGACGACTGCGCATCCTGAACCTCGGGCAGCGTTTGGTTACTGCCATTTTAGTTCATAAAAACTCGTTTGTTTACATTTGGTATCACGAATTAGGCAACTAACAATACTCGGTACACATGTACGACTTGTATCTTTGCATGTAATTTAAGAGGGTTACCTAACTATAAAAATAAAAGAGCGGCATATTTAAGTAAAATTTTTATTCACGAAACGTTTACGTATATTACTCATAGACTAACTAGAGATAAATGATCATTATTTGCAATAAACTTGCTTATATATTAGTCTGCGAGTAGAAAATAACTATGCAGGTACATTTCAAAGAGATTATAATATAATTAAGGGCGTAAATCTCTGAAATTTCCGAGTAATTCAATTAGTAGAATATTATCTGTAATTATGTGTAATGCTATAATGTTTAAGTAATATACAAAAAAAATATTATAGATAGTTTCTTAAATTGAAAAACTATAATAAAGCAGGAACACTGGCAAATGTGTTTTTTTTTTAGATAAAAATACTATGATTTATATTGCAAAATTATAATTGTTAACTTATATAAACGTAAATTATATTATACTAAAAAATAGCGGATATAAACTAGACAAAAATTCCATAAACTTATATCATTCAATCACTTTTAAAGTTTTAATTCTAATATAGCGTTTCTTTATTTTTAAATTAAATGCAATGATAGATGTCGTGCTATGTACAGAGTATTGTTAGTTGCCTAATTCGTGATACCAAATGTCAACAAACGAGTTTTTATGAGCTAAAATGGCAGCGTTCATGTGTGTCGGCTTCGAGCATCTTAATGCCCCTTCTACCCTACTCTACTTCATTGGCCCCGTCAGTATCCACAGCGCCCTAAAATATCGACCGCTGTACAGTATTGTAAAAAGTTTATAGTAGAAATCAATCTTTAATTTAAGATGCAGCAATATATTGATATTTTATTTCAATTGTGCCACTTTTGCATGTGTAAAAAATTATATTATGACGTTAAGGGCCGATGTTTTAGGTATTACGATTGTGTTACTTATCTATCTGTAAACACAAACATATATATATATATATATATATATCATTATATACATATATGTATATATATATATATAAATAAATATATATATATATATATATATATATGGGTAATTACATTACTTTTCGACCAATTTGAAAAAGTCGACCTGTTTGAATTTGCTCAAATTTTCAGGGATCAAAATATGGATGAAAAAAATGAGACTTTTAAAATTTTGGACCTTAGAATATCGCATGTTCAAAAAGCACACATTTAAAGGTCAGAAATTTCACAATAAAAAGTCTTTTTTAGCTTAGTTTGTATTTCAGTTTTTGAGTTTCTGGAAAAAGATAAAAAGGTTCACGATGGCTCAAATTATTCCTTATTACATGTACTTTAAAACCCATAATTTATGTTTAATATTGTGGCAGTCATTTTGATATATTAAGCTTCAAACATTATTTCAAAAAAACCCGTAAATTTAGCAAAATCGCAAAACTTTGTTTTCTTTAAACCGTTTTAACTTTGTTAAATCTTAACCAAATTTGATCCACAAGGACTAGATTTTTTCGTGCTTAATCTATTTTTAAAGTGATCACACAAGACTTATAGAATCAATACGTATACACCACTATATTGATGCAGGAAGTTGCACATGTTTTTGCGATCTTCAAAACTTGTAATTTTTAGGTCCCAAAAAAGCGCTGTCACCCTATGTCGATTTTAGTCAAAATTTCAGTAAATACTCTTTAGAGCACAAGAAAAAAGGTTATCTATATGAGAAATGGTATATCAGGCATTATCAGGAATTTTTTAATATTCAAAAATTGTCAAAATCGGCGTACCGCACATTTTTGTATCTTAATTTTTGGGCCTTTAGAAAAAGATAATAAGGTCCACGATGGCTCAAAATATTCCTTATTGCATGTACTTTAAAACCCATATTCATTTATTTAATGTTGGGGCAGTCTGTTTGATATATCATGCTTTAAACATTATTCCAAAACAAACCGTAAATTTAGCAAAACTGCAAAATTATGCGTTGTTTAAACCGTTCTAACTTTGTCAAATTTTAAAGAAATTTTATCTTTGAGGTCTGGATTTCTTCGTGTTCAATCTTTCTTTAAATGTGATCACACAAGTCTTATAGATTCGATACGTATACACCACTATTTTGATGCAAGAAGTTGCACATGTTTTTGCGATCTTCAAAACTTGTAATTTTTAGGTCCCAAAAAAAGGCTGTCACTCTACGTCGATTTTAGTCAAAATTTTAGTAAATACTCTTCAGACAACAATAAAAAAGGTTATTTATATGAAAATAGTATATCGAACGTTTTCAAAATTTTTTTAATATTCATATATCGTTAAAATCGGCATAGTTTCTCAGAAAATCTAAATCACTTTTTGTCTATCTTGCTTTGTTTTCGAGATAGTCAACAAACACAAAATATTTAAAAAACTTTTTATTTTGCAAAAAAACACAAACAAAACAACATTACATTAACAAGTGTGCATTAATGCAAGCTTCTGATTCTTGTCAAAACAGTTTTCTTTGGTTCGATTAGTAAAATTTGATAAAACTGCTGTTCAACAACGGAGAATACGCAGATATTATTTTTGTTTACGGATTCTGTAATGGCTTAGTAATTAAGATTTCTCAACAGAAAGCAACTTTCTCGACTAGTTTTTTAGTGAAAATTTTCCCCATATTATTATCAAAAGTAAAACACCTACAACCAGGCGACGCAGCACATCGACTTGCATTTTCTCAATGGCTTCTTGATAATGCCCGATATATTATTTTTCATATAAATAACCTTATTTCTTGTGGTCTGAAGAAAATTTACTAAAATTTTGACTAAAATCGACATAAGGTGACAGCGTTTTTTCGGGAACTGAAAATTGCAAGTTTTGAAGATCGCAAAAACATGTGCAACTTTCTGCATCAAAATAGTGGTGAATATGAATTGATTCTATAAATCTTGTATGATTACTTTAAAGAAAGATTTAACAAAAAGAAATCTAGACTTTGTAGATCAAATTTCTTTAAGATTTGACAAAATTAGAACGGTTTAAACAAATCATAATTTTGCAATTTTGCAAAATTTACTGTTTTTTTTTAATAATTTTTAAAGCTTGATATATCAAAATGACTGCCCCAACATTAAATATACGAATATGGGTTTTAAAGTACATAAAATAAGGAATATTTTGAGCCATCATGGACCATTTATCTTTTTCCAGAAGCCCTAAAATTGAGATACAAAAATGTGCGGTTCGCCGATTTTAACAGTTTTTGAATATTAAAAAATTCTTGATAATGCCTAATATACCATTTCTCATATATATAACCTGTTTGCTTGTGTTCTAAAAAGTATTTACTGAAATTTTGACTAAAATCGACATAGTTAGAACAAAGTTAGAACGGTTTAAAAAAAACAAAATTTTGCGTTTTTGCTAAATTAACGGTTTTTTTGAAATAATGTTTGAAGCTTAATATATCAAAATGACTGCCACAATATTAAACATAAAAATATGGGTTTTAAAGTACAGTAAAGCTCCGCTAATCTGGATCAATTAAAACATAGCTTGATCCGAATTATTGAACAATCCGGATTACTGGAACAATAATAAATTAAGTAATAAAGCTTTTATTATAATGACAATAGAACAAATTTTCAAGAAAAAATTAAACTTTTTAAGAAAAACTCCGATATTTTAGTCTGGCGAATGCAACCTTGCTTAACCTCCATTGAGCAAATTTTGTATTATTTCTTGTTTTTTGACTAGAGTTAATATTTTGTGTGGCCGTTTTAGTGTTATGTTAAAATAAACTAAAAATTCTGGTATTTCTATTTTTCTTTTCCGTTGGTCGGAAGATTCTTGGCATAATAGGTAGGGAAGCCATGGTCGGTCCGCCGATCCTGATTAAATCGGTCCGGATTACAAGGTACATAATGTGAAAGTTACATTTTTTAATTTTGTCCGAACTACAAGGACATCCGGTTTAAAGCAATTTGGATTAGCGGAGCTTTACTGTACATGTAATAAGGAATAATTTGAGAAATCGCAAACCTTTTTATCTTTTTCTAAAAGCCCAAAAATTGAGATACAAAATAAGCTAAAAAAACGTTTTATTGTAAAATTTCTGACCTTCAAATGTGTATCATTTTGAACAGGCAATATTCTAAGGACCAACATTTTGGAAATCTCATTTTTTTCTTCCATATTTTGATCCCTGAAAATTTGAGCAAAATCAAAGAGGTCGACTTTTTCAAATTGGTCGAAACGTAATGGAATTACCCATATATATTAGACTGGTTCTTAAATTTTTTTTAATGGAATTTCTTTGTGTGCACCCTCAGAAAGTAATCTTTGTGCAAAAAAAGTAGACCATGCCAAATTTCAGCGCTTAAGAATCAAAAGAACACGTGCCGCACTGCCTCTGAAGTTTTTAAAGTAAACCCATCACCTTACTTAAAAAAACATTATTAGAATGTTACAAATTTGACAAAATACGTACAATACACCTTTTTAAAGGTTTTCTAAATTTAAAAATAAATTATAGATCATAGCCTCAAATTTTAATAATTTTTGTATACGAGTCTAATTTTATGTTCAAAATTTAAAATATGATAAAAACATTAAAAAAAAAAAACAGAATTTATTGATGTAAAGTTTTATGTAGAACCTAATTAGCAAGTACTCAATTGCTTTTTTGGGGACCTAGAGTATGCATCTCACTCAAATCTGGAAGCTATGATACTTATTAAGTATATTCATTTTGAAAATTCAAAGGTAGTGCGGCACGAGTTCTTTTGAATCTTTATGGCTGAAATTTGGCATGGCTTACTTACTTTGCATAAAGATCACTTTCTGAGGGTGCACATACAAAAATTTATTATTTATAGTAACACTTATCTATAACCAAACAGATTTTAATAAACTACGCAGATAACACAAATCTGTTAGTTAAAGCCTACACAATAGACAAACTAAAAAACAATTTAACAACACTTTTCTAAAAATAAATATTTGGCAAAAACAAATAAATTTGTATTAAATAAAAAACTATCTGTATTTTATTTAGAACAACTACTTGCTCAAATAACTACCCAAATTCAATGCAGTTGCAAGAAATGGATCTACCCATTAATACGACAGTTAATCTCTTAGGAGTAGTAATAGAACAAACACTAAATTGACAGTCTAGCAAAAAATTAAACAGAGCATGCTGTGCTACTAGATTTCTAAGCTAATATCTAACAAAGAAGTGTACTTAGTAAACTCAGACTCACGTTTGGTATATGCAATACAGTTTTGGAGAAATAGTAATGACATTAAGAAATTACTTGTCATACAAAAACAAGTATTAAAAACTAATTTATAAAATAGCTAATCTTGCAACATGTCGAGGAGTATTTAAGTGCAACAATGTTTTAATAGTTGCTAGGTTATTTATATTTGAATCACTGGTTTTCATGTTTAAATATAAAAACAAATTTAATTATCTTCAATCTCGTCACACCAGGCATATTGAATACTTGCATTTATATATTCATCATAGATTAAATGTAATAGAAAATGGACCCTACTACTCATACATGAAATGATTTACTTATTTACTATAGAAGTATATCGAATCAGTTGTGCACAATTAATCTGTCGGTTTGTACTAGTCTAAAATCAATGTGTGTGACTAGGTTTATACAGCTTGTTGTGGGGTGTATGTGTAAAATGGTTGTTATTATCATCAAGATCTGCTGTGTATTTTGACATTGTTTTGTACGGCTTGTTGCATTTTCTACACTTGTCAATAACATCTTTTTTTAGTATATATTTTTTATAATTCATAGTATTAATTTTTTGATCTTGAATAGAACAAAAGAATCCATCTCTGACATCAGATATCCTTTGAGTAAAATATAACATGTCATTTGAAAATAATTGAAAGTAGTTATTAAGTGTAAAAATTTCTTCCAGATGAAGCTGTTTTATATTGGTCACATCTCGTCTTCTTTTATTTTGTAAAATGTAAATTCTTTGTTTACTTGATGCATTTTGTAGTTTGTAGTAGTCATCATAGTGCAAGTTACAATTTCTAGTGTTTGACCATTTTATAATCCTAAAGGAGTAACTAAGTGATTGTATATCATTTGTATTAATAGCAGTTGATATATTTTTTGCATTTAGTTTAGTTTTTAGTTTTAAGCTAAGGCGTTGTTTGTATCTTTCAGTATTTTTTTTTTTAATTTCTGTGTGCAGTGTTTTGCATAATTCCAGGAAATTTATATGTATCAGTTTGGTTTAGTTGTTTAATGTGTTGGTTTGATGATGTTAAAGTCATAAGTCTTTTGTCTTTTTCCACTTTCCTTTATCAATGTAGTTTACATTTTCTATACCAAATAACATCTCTCAATGTTTTATCAATGAGAGTCATTATTTATTCTAAGTTATTATTATTATTGTATTGCCTTTTACTATAAAATCATCTCTCGTATAAAACTGCAAACTGAAAAATAGCAGCATCGTAGAGGTAATCATATTAACACAATAAATAATGTATTTTTAAAAATGTCCCTAAAAACGGGTAGATATAACAAAAACAGAAAGTTATTTTATAAATACCACTAAATATTTCAATATGAAAGCCCTATATTAACTATCCTCACAGATTGTCAGTACAAAGCTAGACAAACAATTCTGTAACGCTAAACTCTCCTTTTATTGCACACAAAAAAGATTTTTGTTCATTAAACAATATGGTATAGTTGTACCATAAGGTTAAGTGTACCTTAAACCGCCTAGTGTGCCGTGAGGTATAGTAAACCTTCAAATCGTCTAGTATACCATAAAGTCTAGTGTTCCTGTTAACAGCCTAGCCAAGTGTGCCTAGTGTGCCGTGAAGTCTAATGCCTCTAATAGTCTAAAACCCGTATGACACTGTCCATAATTATGTCTTGAATTATATATATATATATATATATAACTATAGATCAAACCATTTACGTGTGTAAAACACACAAATTATCAAGGTCACAATTATATCTTGAAAAATTAGAACATGTTCTATTTTCCCATCTATAATCGACGCGAACGTGATGTGCGCATATTATTTTGTATTTTCTATTTTTTTTTCAATTTTACCACTGTAGCTCCACATTTAGCAATTGCTACTACTTTTTTTAATTTCTTCTGCTTCCATTTTTTATTATTTTCATTAATTGTATAACTAACTGTAGCAATAATCAATTCAAAACAAATGACAACCTGCAAAGTGTAGTAAACATTGAAACTTGATTTGACAGATCATAGATAAGGCGCAAGCGTGGTTTTATAATTATATAAAGAATTATATATAGTGTCATACAGGATATAAATTTTATATATGGAATTATTACACAAATTCTAATAAAAATTATATTTATAATTCAAGACATAATTATAGACAGTGTCAAACGGGTTTAAGGATATAAAATCTAGTGTAGGGTAACCATTTTTTTAGGTTTAATTTTTATAATAATGTTACCTATAAATAAAAAAATATTTTTGTAAAACTAAAGTAATACAGTTTTATCACATCTAAATGATTATAAAAATTTAAAAAAATTAACCTCATGGAATAGGTTTTTTTTGTAGTAAAATACAACAATATTGCAACCATTTTGTGTTAAACGTTTATTTATATCAAACCCTCCCAAAAGAACAGAAAACGTTGGTTTTTTATTATTATAACTTAAAAAAATTGATTTTAAATTTGTTCAAATTTTATTTACTTTAATGTCTGGTGTCTTATCTTTGATCGTGTAGCCAAACACTGACGTACTACAAACAACGCTTTCCTGCCATTGATACTTTACATACTATTTTGTATTTTTTTAACGCCTTTGCTATAAAGCCAAATATTTACGCCAAATATTAAAATTATTTATTAAATATTAAAATGTTGCCGCATTTTCAATATTTAAACAGCACACAACAAAATAAAGACCTTTCTGTGTTAACTATACATTCGAGTAAATTATTCTGACATAAAATAATTATATTTTTTCTAAATGTACTGATAAACAAATCAAAATAAGACGGAATCATCTTAAAAAAGAAAACGATCAGCTTTTCATCGTTGTAAATATATTTTAAGTTTTAGTTATTTCCACGTTTTGATACCTACGTTATTAGTAACCATAAATTTACCTATAATTGGTGTTAATAGGTGTCAGCAGCTCTTGATAGTGTCTATTGACAGAACGGTTAATTAGACACCGTTGTTTGCTAGTCTTCGTAGGACGTGGTTCTAATTTTGCGGGATGTATTGAACTACGTTGAGTTGTTGATTCACAATTCTAAAATATAAATTTCAATAAAAACTATGAAGTTAAATATTATACATCCAATAAAAAAAAACAATCACTTCAAAATTATTACATTCTAAGCAATAATCTACTATTATTAGCCTTTATGAAAAGTAAAATATTGTCAGTTTTTATGGTATATGGTATAATTGGTAAAGTTAATTTTGAAGTAATTGTGATTTGTTGCATTAAATGTTCTACTGTGCTAGTTCTAAAGTAAAACATCTTAAAAAAATAATTTTGTGTACAATGACATCTTCTTTCAAAAAAACTGTTATAACGTTATAAAAATAAATTATAAATAGTTTCAATTATTGTAAAAATCAAGAACCATTTATCAATACTAAATTTTTTTAACTTTATAACGTATTTTCCAATTATAAAATGTAATTTAAAATTATATCTTAAAAATGTCTGACTTTAGAACTAAGACAGCGAAATCAAATTAATACAAAATACAAATCAAGACAAATCCTTTATTAATATTTTTACCGTAGTCCATTTTTTTGTATTGCATTAACAAAAAAGACATACTTATATCTATAGACATACAACAGCATTGACTTAGTGTAATAACTAATCATTACAGAAACAACATGCACAGTACAAAAATAAAATAATACCTGTCTTAAGAGACTACTAAGTACTTAATATGTATTTTGTTTCTTTATAACTTTAATTTACTATTCTACCAATTAAAGTATATTAATTCTACTTGTTTTGTTCTGTACTATCTACATTTGTTTAGTTTACAGTGCGCAATTTTACTATACTTTTATAACGCTTACTTTAAAATATAGATTAGATTTATTTATTTCTGAAGTCTGTCTGTTACCACACACTTCTTCAAACGTAAATCCTATAAAAATGGGATAACAATTAAGAACATTACATATAATAGTATAATGTGCAACAAGCACAGAGCAATGCACATATTTCACGAATATGATGTTGCCCACAAGTGTAAAAAACGCACACATCGTGCGTGTTGCACACTATGATGTTTTCTAAAATTATTAGTTTTATAAATAACATATTACAATAAGAAGTAAACAATTTCTTACTTAGATCATTAGATGATAGAAAAAAGGCTAGATACATCGATTTGATATACTTAATATAATAAACAAACGTTTCTTGATTACTCTCACACTCTTATAAGATTAACAAAACTTACAAAATAACAATTTTTAGGTTAATTAAAGCATACTTAAACAATAATGTTAAATTAAGTAGTAGTAAACAGAAACCTAACAATAACAAGCTGCGGGCGGGCGCTGAGGTACGGAAACCTGGACAAACATCAAAACATGCGCCCCTGTCTGTGAGTGCCCCCAAAATAAGATTTAGCTGCAGATGATGCTAAATGTTTATACAATTTTAACAGTGACTTTTATTTGTCGTATTTAAATTTAAAAAAAATATATTTTTACAAAAAATACTCTTATTAATTAATTTTGGAATAACAAATTAGGATGTTTTGTTTAAAAAAAATAGTTTACCAAATGTCCATAATAAATTAAGAGGCCTTTATACCCCTGGCCAGTATAGAGAATTATATGTATACTCAAGTAGTTATCTTGGTTAACATAATTGCAATCAGAGACCGGATTTAGAAAAGTTAAAAATGTATCTAGAATTGGATCTAGAGGTTTTAAAAATAATATTGTTATTAATTAGTCATTTTGGATAAAGCTTGCATACTTTCTTAATTTTATAAATTTTATTTTAATTTTTTTTTACGCAAGGTATATTGCGTTTTACAAAAATTCATTCGATCAAAATGGAATTAATAATCTTGCAAACCACCTCAAATTTTTTTGTACCTTGAATTAATTGTTTGTTTAGCAATAGTAATGTGCTGCCTCGTAGCAGGAGACACTATGTATGTTAACCCATGCGGGTAAAATACGCGATCTTTGTTATTATCGCGCATCACATTTTTAAGGAACGCCTACAAAATAACTGGTAGTTTTTTCTTTTCGACAGCAGAGCATTGTTATTTCGCACACTGCACGGATACTAAAAAATGCATTTTATAATATTACTGTTGATTGTGTTTGCTTTTTGCAGTTTTATTCATATCTTCCATATTTTTCATGATTAAAAAACGGCGAAGTGTCACTAAGGCATTTAGAAAGAAAAGACGAGGAAATATTGGCGAGTTGGGTCAGTTGAGAGGTAAATCAGTACATTATTTAACACGTAATGGTTAATTAAAATTAGAGCCCGGAAAATAATTATTCACAATTTCCGAAGCATATAAAAGACTGAGAGCATGGCTAGTTTTTTTTTCTTTAATAAAAACTTTTGACAGGTACACGGTAAGATATTTTGTTTAACATTTCTAAATGTTGTGAAAATGACCTACTACCGCCAGTAAGGCTGTACTATATCACGTGACAAATTTCTCCGTCGAAACTACTTCTCTTCGGTCAATTATATCTGTGCTCCCATTGTCCCCACTCCAGTTTACAACTAGCAACACTGCCTTTTTATATTTATGTATACAGTAGAACTCGAGCGCAGAAGATTTTCTAATTGGAGTATCAAATTATTAATTTTTTTCTGATTATTATATAATAATATAATAAATAATAATTTATTCATAAATTAATAAAAAATGTATTTTAGCTCGTTTTTGTTGTAATGTTCTTTTTCATGGATTTTTAATTATTTAGTTTGAAGATAGAATAATGATATACTATTAATTAGTTCACAATTATTTTTTTAATAGCTAACGTTATAGATGCATTAGCTTAAATTAACTATAAGCTAAATAATCGTACATTATTATTCTAGCTATATATTTTATTATTTATCAATACATGCTAATAATATACAGGGTTGGGTATACGTATGGGAACACCTAATTTCTGACTGCATTTTCAATTTATTTCAAAAATGATCTTAATAAAAGGTTTTGTATATTTTTTAATCTATATGGTGACTTATTTTAATTTTTAATGCGTGCCTTGTTTTATGTGATATGACTTTATCATCATTTTTTTTAAATAGAACACGATTTACGGTTTTTAAGATATTTATAAAAATAATAAAACAAAATGTTAAGTACGTTTTAAATGATTTATAGTCAATAATAAATAATAATAATAACAATATTTTATTGTAGTTAAATTTTTGCTTTAAATATTCTCTTAATTTGTTTTTTTAAATTGTATTAAAAATTACTGAAAAACAATCATTGTTTTTACTTGTTGCTGTGGTAGTTGGAACATAATCTATTAAATTTGTTTTATTATTTTAATCTAAGCAGATTAAATTTTACCAATCTCCAAAGCAAAAATAGGACTTTGTCATTTGTACTTCTACTACGACTGCAATCTAAAATTGATATTAGAAAATTGTAGAATTAAAAAAAATACTTGCCTGATATATCTTTTAAATGTTTTAAAAACTTCTATGCAAATGATTTTAACATTCTACTTTTTGTACTAAATCAGTCCATATGAACAAGATATTAAAAAAAATTATACACTAAACTATTGCCATCTCCTACTATTTGCATATATTTTAGTCTATGCGTATCTATGCTACATTTAAATTTGTCTACAATAATATTGCTTTCCATACTTGTAGAAATTTCTTTGTGGTTTTTGTAGCAAGTATGATTAGCTTTAAGAGAAAGCCTTGTAGCATACTTGTCACAAATACAACAATATTTGTTTTTATGTTTAGTTATAACGAGTTTTTGATTCAGTAACCTATAATACATCCAACACCAGAAAGAGTACTGTAATTTGTCTCATTTGTTATTGGTTATTATCGTAATAGGTATACCATTTCTATCTACTTTCCCAAACTTAGTAACAATATAATGTTCTTTTTTATCTGACAATTTCATAGTTTCTGAAGCAGTTTTCTGTATTATGACACCTACTTCTTCTTTTCGTATATATAAAGCAGTTCTTTGCATTGTGTATACCCGATACCAACAGAACTGAGCCTAATACAATAGCTGCATTTACTAAAGCACAAAATGATTGATTTGGTTATTCTGCTAATAAATACGGCTTTTATACAATTAAATTACAAAAACCAAAAATTTTACAAATTTAATGTAACATCATAGATGCTTTCCTTTCACTGTTCTGGACGGTTCTAAACAATTCTGTGCGTGACGCCCCATGTACCTTTCACAGAGAGCGCGACGCCCCAACTTGTCCTTCCGCTCTCCCCTCATGCACCGCCATCGACAACGGTGCATCAAGCCCTTTTCAAGTGCCAACACCAAATAACTAAATGTGTCTAATTAACATTTACTACCAACTTATTTACAAAGTTACTAGTATTTTCTTTTGTCGCTAGTGATAAATTTTATTTTAAAACTTAAAATATAGAAATAGTTTGTAATTTAAAATCTATATTGTGCATCATAAAAATAATGTAATAAATCGTTTTTTAATTATACAATTAATTAACAAAATGTCAAGTTGAGTAAATAATTATTTGTTGGTTATGTCAACGCATCATAATATATGCCAGTAAATAATGTTCCTTTCAGAACAGTTCAGAACGGTTCTGTGCGTCAAGCCCCGGGAGCGTGTTGCTCTTGAAAGGAAAGCAGTAAATAATACTTCAAAATATATCATTTTTATTAGTTATTTCTGACGTATACTTCTCAACTCATCAAATGAATAAAAATATTGGAGCCGATCGGTAAAATCAAATTTGGACTCGTATAATCGATGAGATTTCGGCTAGATTACGCAATCTGATTGTTTGATTTAACAAATGTTGGAAATAATCATTGTAAAGCTGTTGCCATTGATACTATAATACTTAAATTTTGCTTGGAATTAATTGGAATACTATGTTATTTAATTATCAGTTTAACTGCAGTTCTTAATTTTATAAATGAAAATGTTATAGATGACTTATTGTTTAGTTCAAATTCACAGTTTTGATAATCAGTTAAAAATTTAGAGTAAAGTATCTGCAATTATCTGTAGTTGAATAAACCTTACATACATTATATTGGTAGGATCGCGTGTAGCTTACTCAATATGATTAATTTAACAGATAAAATAATTGGTAATAAACACATTTAGTCAGTAAAAAATGGTTGTTATTGGTCAACATTTCAACTTTGTAAATAATTGTAAATATATACAACAATGTATTCTATATTCTCACAAGTAAAACGTTTTGGTAAAGTAACTCATGCGTCTCATGTCCAACATTTCTACGACGATGTATCTAAATTAATAACTTTAGTTTAATGATTATTTTCTAAGTAACTACTGCCTAAAAGAATCCCTCTAAAGAAACATTATTTGATAGTGTTTAGTCATGATATGACCAAATTTTTGATATTATATAGAAAAATTATTGTTTCAATTTTTAAATCACAAAACAATAAATAAACTTTGTTTATATATACATATGTATATATATATATATATATATATATATATATATACAGGGTGTCCGGAAAATACGTGTACAACGTTTGACGACAGACTCCTGACGTCAAAATAGGTCGATCTAAGCCGACTTAGTTATATCCAAAATTGTCTCGTTTAGCCGGTAGAGGGCGTCAAAAATTTGTAAATATTAAAAAGAAATTACCTGTAACAATAATTTTTTAAGTGACCTTGTTGCTATGGCGTTTAATAATTTGACAATTATTGACAAATTGTCACCAGTCTATGAAATTTACTCAAGTATACGATCAACATTCTTGAATTACAAGTTCATTTTACCATTAAAAATGGAAAATTATACAAACTCTCAGAAAGTTGACATGCTCCTGGTATACGGGTTTTGTCAAGGAAATGGGCGTCAGAGTGTTAGGGTTTACATGGAGAGGTTTCCTAACCGTCGAATACCAAACCACCAAACATTTGCCAATATTGAGCGTCATCTTCGGGAAACGGGCAGTTTTGAGAAAAAGTTTGAAGGCAGGGGTCGTATGCGAACAACTCGAACTGTGGAAACAGAAGAGATGATTCTGGAAAGAGTTGAAGAAGAACCAAGTACCAGTACCCGTCTCTTAGAACGTGAGTTAAATGTTCCTAAAACGATTGTCAATGAGGTTTTAAGAGAACAGTTGTTACATCCTTACCACACACAAAAAGACCAGGAACTTTTACCGACTGATCCCCCCACGCGGCTTACATTTTGTCAATTTATTAGAAACAAAAGAATCCTTGTTCCAAATTTTTGTAGAAAAATTATGTTTACTGACGAGGCATGCTTTACAAGATCTGGGGTAACCAATCTGCACAACGAACATATTTATTCCGATGAAAATCCACATGCCATTAAAGTTGCACATCATCAGCATCAATTTAAAATTAATATTTGGGCAGGTATTATTGATCACTACCTTATTGGTCCCATTGTTATTACAGACAGGTTAGATGGAAATATTTATTTAAATTTTTTGCAAGACACATTACCAATTCTTCTGGAGAATTTGCCCCTTTTACTTCGGAGGGAAATGTGGTATATGCATGATGGTGCCCCGCCCCATTTTTCCGTTGCCGTTCGGCAATACTTACATCATCAATATCCCAACCGATGGATTGGAAGAGGCAATGATGCACCAGTAAAATGGCCACCACGTTCTCCTGAGTTAAATATGTGTGACTTCTTTTTGTGGGGCGCTATTAAAACAGAAGTTTACAAGACTCCGGTAAACACACGCAATGATTTATTGCAGCGGATTTTAAATGCAGGCAACCATTTTAATAATCCCGAGACATTAGATAGGGTCCAATATCATTTTTTAAAGAGTGTTAATAAGTGTATTCAGCAAGATGGCGGTCATTTTACACATTTGCTTAAGTAATGTTTTTGTTTTACTTAGTTTCTTACAATAGATACTTTCAACTTTGTTATACTTTTGTTTTTTTTGACGCCCTCTACCGGCTAAACGAGACAATTTTGGATATAACTAAGTCGGCTTAGATCGACCTATTTTGACGTCAGGAGTCTGTCGTCAAACGTTGTACACGTATTTTCCGGACACCCTGTATATATATATATATATATATATATATATATATATATATATATATATATATAGTTTGATTGATAACGACTTATAATATTTATTTTCTGATTGGATGACGGGATGATAAGTCACTTCAAGTATGGAGTATTAAAAAACAAACATAGCTAAACTATTTTTTTAATAAAGTGCGACGTTTCGCCAATATTTATTGGCATCCTCAGGCCTACAAAATTACAATTTTATAATAAAAAATTGATGAACAGACAAACAATACGATTAAAAAAAACACAACTTACATTTATTGTAGAAAAGCTACGGAGGGGGTGGTGAGCTTAATGCTCATCGTCCACATGGTTAAAAACAAATTATTTTATTTTATAAAAAGGATATCTCCTGTAAATGTAATTCTATCTCACCCATCAAGAACCGGTTATATTATTGTTAATTCAGGTAGTGTCACAGCCAGAATTGGAAATTTTTTATAATGTTGCTGTTTAGAAAACTTTCATTCTGTTGATTATTATTCGGGGCTGTAATAATGCACAGCTGCATTTCAAATTGGCAAGTTAATGGTTAATGCTAATGCACCATATTAACCGCGTGGAGAGTGGAAGGTTATGTAGTAAGTGACTTCTTGGCTGCCGCTAGAGGGAGGTTGTTAACCACCTGAAGTGAGCAGTAGAAAACATAGGCGTAGGTAACATTCTTGACGAGTGAGATACAATCACAATCACAGGTAAATTATGTACAACAATTTATACAATATTTCTGATACTGTACAAACGGTGCAAACAAAGACATAGTAAGATAAAACAAAACAAGATAATTGTGGTAAAATATCTCAGAATGATTGCTTTATACACAGTTATTTGACACTACAGGTAATAACAGTTGTTGTTGTGTGAAACAAATGGGTTATTAAACCAGAAACAAACAAAGCGATATTAAGTCAAGAGGAGCAACAGGGCCAAGCAAAAGAACAAACTGAATTTAAGTTAGTTAAGTTAGGTCAAAGGGTTGTGTGAATTGTAAGACAGAAGTGCAGATATTACTCAGACCGGTTATATCTTTCTTAAAATTTAAGACGTTGTTGTTAGATTGGATATGACACATTTCCAGAAAATTTCTTTTGTATTGGTTGGGTTCCTGTTCAAGTATAGAGGTGTCGGAGTATTCGGGTAGGTGTCCGATAGTGCTGTAGTGAATGCTCAAGCCAGTGATGTTAGGTTTTAGTTTAGCATCACTTTTGTGTAGTGCCAGTCTCTTACTCAGTTTTTGTGAGGTCTGGCGTATGAACACCTTGTTGCAATCTTTACAAGGGATTTTGTAGATGATGTTAAACTGGGAAGAGGTGAGTGTGGGATCTTTTAATTTTGAGAATAGAGAGTTAATGGTGCTACCGACACATGGCTATAAACAAGTTAGGGTTGTTTTTTTTTAAAGTCTGATTAAGTTTTGAGACAGACCTTCAATATATTGTAGCTTTTTGTAAGTTATTTTCTCATTTGACGGTGAGGGTAAGGCCGCATTAGGAGACACATGAGGTTGAGTGCAGTTGTTGTTCACTGTGGTGTGGTACATAAGTTGTTTGAGGAAAGGTCGGGGGTAGCCATTTTTTGTGAGGGTATCAAATAGGATAGACAAGTTTTTCTTGTGAAAGGTATGATGAGAAATTTTTAGGATGCGGTTTTTCAACGCTAGGACGGTATTGATTTTCTGTTTGAGGGGGTGGTTAGAAGAAAAAGGTATGTAACGACCTGAGCTAGAAGGTTTGACATACCAATCTAGAGTAATGATGTTATTGTTGCCACGAATTACCAAGGTGTCAAGAAAAGAAACGAGACAATGTTTTTCCTCCTCCACCGTAAATTGCAAATGTGGATTAAAAGAGTTAAACACCGAAAGGGTAAGTTGGGTTAAGTTAGAGGGAACTGCGGTGATGATGTCATCTACATATTGGTGTAAGAAAGGGAAAGTAAAAGGGACCTCCGTACAACAAAAATTAAGTAGGGAATTCATAACTAATTCAGCAATGGCCGGGCTGATCGACCCGCCCATTGGGCAACCATTTATTTGTTTGTAAAATTGATTGTTGTAAGAGAAGTATGTTGAATTGAAGATAAACTTAAACACTTCTATGAATAATTCAATGTCCATAGAGGTGTGTAGCTTAATAAGGTTGAAATTAGTTGTGATGATGTCTACTACTAGGTCCAGAGGGATATTAGTAAAAAGAGATACCACGTCAAAAGATACAATTACAAAACCTTCTGGTAGTTGGAAATTATTAATGGTGTTAGCAAAAGCAAAAGTGTCTTTGATACGAAATCTATTGAACTTCTCAAAGGATTGAACTAAAATGTTGGAAATAAATTTTTTTAATTGTGTTATAGGGCTATTTACGGCTGAAATGATAGGTCTGAGAGGGAAATCTGGTTTGTGAATTTTAAGTAAACCGTAATATTTAGGTGATGAGCCTCTGTAGGATTTGAGGGATTTTGCTAAAGGTTTGTCAATATGGTTGAGATCTTTCAATTTGTCAATTAAAGAATTAGTACGGCGTTCAATGCCAGGTGTAGGGTCACGCAACACTTGTAGGTAAGTGGTAGTGTCATTGAGGAGTTCAAGAAATTTCGATTCATAATCAGACTTGCTCATAATCACGGTCACGTTACCTTTGTCTGACTTAGTGACTAATAGATTGGGATTGTTTTTTAAGAAGTTACGAGTGTTGATTTCCCATTTTTTAATTTTAATCTGGTTTGATGTGGTATCAGAAAAATGAATAAAGTTGGTTATTATATTGGTGACCTTAGCACGGGTAAGATCTCTTTCACTTTCAGGGAAGCATTGGATTATATCTTCAACCTCATAAAATTTTGAAAATATTAAGCTTATTAGGAAAAATGTTTATGCTAAATTTGGGACCTAACGATAAACAATTTTTAACATCGGGAGGTAAAATTATATTGGTTGTATTGATTAACCATTTAGTGTTGTCCATATCATTGGTGATAGGATGGAGTAATTTGTTAAGCTTGGCAATGTTGTTCCTCTTGACAAAATTAAAGCTTGTTTTGTGAAGAAAAAAATGTTGATGATAGTTCGGTGGGCAAGATATTATTGAGACAAGTTGTGGAATTAGCAAGTGAGGTTAATAAAAATCTAATTTCTAAGTTACATTCATTGATCGTAATATTAAGATAGTTTTGCATTACCTTCCTGTTCGTGTGGAGTCTTTCACTCAAATTCCTAATAAAGGCCGGGAATACCTTGTTTCTTTTGCATTCCAGGAGGAAAATCAGTTGGTTTTTCTTTCTCGCCAGCTTGGTGTTATTTCGCATGAAAGCTTTTGCGTACAAAACTATCTTCGGTCCATATGATGTCCTTAAAGTGTTGATGAAGGTACCCATTTCTTTGAATATTGTTTGATTGATAACGACTTATAATATTTATTTTCTGATTGGATGACGAGATGATAAGTCACTTCAAGTATGGAGTATTAAAAAACAAACATAGCTAAACTATTTTTTTAATAAAGTGCGACATTTCGCCAATGTTGCCAACTCTCCACGCGGTTAATATGGTGCATTAGCATTAACCATTAACTTGCCAATTTGAAATGCAGCTGTGCATTATTACAGCCCCGAATAATAATCAACAGAATGAAAGTTTTCTAAACAGCAACATTATAAAAAATTTCCAATTCTGGCTGTGACACTACCTGAATTAACAATAATATAACCGGTTCTTGATGGGTGAGATAGAATTACATTTACAGGAGATATCCTTTTTATAAAATAAAATAATTTGTTTTTAACCATGTGGACGATGAGCATTAAGCTCACCACCCCCTCCGTAGCTTTTCTACAATAAATGTAAGTTGTGCTTTTTTTTTAATCGTATTGTTTGTCTGTTCATCAATTTTTTATTATAAAATTGTAATTTTGTAGGCCTGAGGATGCCAATAAACATTGGCAAAAAGTCGCACTTGATTAAAAAAATAGTTTAGCTATGTTTGTTTTTTAATACTCCATACTTGAAGTGACTTATCATTCCGTCATCCAATCAGAAAATATATATATATATATATATACTATTTTTTGTATTATTTAAGTTTTATTATAGAAAATAAAATGTATATTGGTAAAAAGAAGTTAAAAAAAAACTTAACTTGTTTTTTCTCATTTTTGAATCAAGTTATCAACAAAACACTTGTTGAGTATACGCCAATAAAAAACCTTCCATGCTTTAATAGGTGATAGTAAAACTCAAAACAAGAACAAATCTAATAAAGCCAGGTCCAATAGTCAATGGCTTTCAAAATAAGATTTAATTAAAAAAAAATCTGTCGTCTTTGCTCTTAGTCGGCCAATAAACGTTCAATATTATAGTCAATATATTGCACAACAATTGATATTATACAATAATATTGACCGTCTGTAGATCATATTAAAAGATTGCACAATATATTGAGTCAATCAGAAAAAAATTGATTTTTATTGTACAATCTGATCTAAAATTATTTATTTCTTTTTTAAACCAATCCTTCATCCATCTGCGCTTTTTTTCTGATTTTTTAAAGCTATAACTAAAACAATGATCAGACAACTTGCTATATTTTATTTCATATGTTGACTGCAAAAGCGTCAGTAACTAACAAAAAGTTTGGGCAATTATATTGCAACGTGTAAGTGGTCTTACATACATATTGTACAATGAATTGTTCAATATTATTAATGATAATATTGATTGTCTAGACTCTAAGGGCACCTTTACAAACAAAGGTGCAGTCGTCGTTGAAAAAACTCGCGCACGGTAGAAAACAACATGATTTTTCAATTATTGGCGGCTATAAATCTATAATTATAAATTAAAGTTCACTTTATAATAATTATAATAAGGTTAGACCTCCTCGTAGGTACTACCTTATCGTGGTGAAGAGCCTGAGTAAGTTTTGTCGAGCCATGCCGGTAAGAGTTTAAACTCATGGCAGGGCCATCCATGCCGGATAGGTCAATGAGCAAAAGCCAAACCAAATGTATCCAAAGCTATTTTTAGCTACCTTCCCTATTTTTCCTGTCATTTACATTTTTATCCTTAACCTTTTTTTCTTTTTATTCCCAACCTGGCGGTAGGTAAAACGCAACTTTTTGTAATGATGTCAAAACTTAATTTACGCCCTCAGTGCGTGCCGTCAGTTGAATCTGACAGAAGCTTCAAAATGAGCACAGATGCGGCAACTACCGGAGTGGGAAAACATTGTTCCGGTAGCACAGTGGCTAATTGTTTAAAAGTTGGTGCAACTGATCGGGTTGTCCAATGGATATAGCTACCCGGTCCCAGTTCGATGACAAATCGGACCTCCCAGCTTCTTCTTCCACAAAAAGGAAGAAGTCTAGTAAAGCTATTTTGTCAAACAATAGTGCCAATGATAAAAAGGCGTACGTACACCAATTGCAAAGGAGAACACTCCGCAAGATCACGTAATTGTCCAAAATATAAAAAAGAATTTGCTATTAAAGAAATTATAACCAAAAACAAATTAACTTATTTCGATGCACTTAATTGGTATCAACGTCTACACCGATTGCCGGATTATCTTACGCTAAAGCTACAACTGCATCAAAAAGCTCAGTGAACTTAACTGAATTAATTAACAAGCTTTTACAGCCTCTTGTTACTGCACTTAGCGGAATCAGCCAAACCGCTAAAAATAAAGAACTGTCAAAATCGGTAATTAAACCTAATATGCCCCCGCCAAATTTTCCGGGGCAACAACGGTTAAAAAAAACTTTG